>OX439425.1:10000000-12500000 GCA_949319885.1 Mecyna flavalis | reverse complement strand
TTGAACGGTTAAAATAATAATTCTCTCACCCATCATTATTACCCAACTACAAATAAATATGAGGGAATGACGGTGAGGGAATGACAAAATCAAACATTGCCGCCCAAAACGCACAACTTATACTTTCTTTCGTATTGAAATTAAAAATAATGTTATAGGTTACCAAAACCAACGTAAACAACTTATTATCAATTAGTTAAGGTTGATTGCCTTATTGTTATAAGATGTGATGGAATGACGGCCGAAATTTATAATGTAGTAAACTACGAACGAAATTATTTTTTTACCGAAATTACTTGCATGCACAAGATGAATTCGCCACAATGAATTATTGGCAGTACTGCCAACTATCAAAAACAAATTGATGCTTTCATGTAATACAAATGACACGTTCAAAAATGGACTGCGAACAAAAGTGTGAGGGAATGATCTTATTTCTCGGGACAAAAGAAAATATGCATAATTATCAATATCCTTTAAATTTTTCTTGGATTTTATGAATATTTTAAGAAGACCATTTTTATTTTAGGCTGTTAATAAAACTATAACACGAAATTTAGCGAAATGTGTCAATTTAGCAATCATAGAGTACTTAAATCTGGAGTTCGGGACATAGTGAGGGAATGATTTTCGGATGTTTCTGTAAGTAAAAGAAATATTAAATATCTAGTTTATTATAAAGTCATATAGGTATTATGTAACCCCTTATACCATACTTCATAACAAAATAATAATCATTGCATTAATTTTGTAATTACTTAGAAAATAACAATAAGGACACGAATTTCGGAATTTCGTGAGAATTACCCATACAATATTATATCCATACCTACTATTAGGTATCTACTATGCGATTGTTTAGTAACTGTAAGACTATATTAGAAATGAGCTTAAATAATTATATCTATGTGCTTTTTCTAATTATTATAATTTTCACAGGTACAGAGCATGTTTATAGTTATATAGTTAGCAAGTTCCAAGTCTCCTCAAGCTCCTTGAACCTGCTTCAAGTTTGACCGGCTCCGTGGAGCAGTGGCTAAGCCGCTCGGGTATAAAAACCCGGAGGTCGTGGGTTCGATTCCAGCCTTGGGTCTGGTTGGTGGTAGGACTTTTTCAGAGTCCGACTGGCTAGCTACTATCCCTACAGGTGAAATCTATTGCCATATTAGGTCTGGCTGTGTTCCGGCAATATTAATGTGCGAGCCAGTACACTTGAAATTGAAGGCTCGAAGATCAGATGAGCCTACAGCCTAGAATAGGCCGCAGTGGCTGCTTACCATCAGGTGGGCTGCGAGTCTGTTTGTGCTAACTATGTGGGCATATTTTAAACTGGAATAAGAATTGCTCCGTATAGCCACTCTTGACAAAGGTCTTGATATCAATGAATATAACTTAGAAGAAGTTACGATTAATGTGGTTGAAAATTAAAGTGCTTGAAAATTCCAATAGTTTATATCTTTAAAAGAATTCAGATAAAAACCTCATACGAACGAAGAGTAAGAAAGCAATTGCCTAACATGTTTATTATTGCATAACATTTTTTTTTAAACCACGATGGTCGCAAAGAATGCGTACGACCCACCTCATGGTACGTGGTCACCGGAGCCCATGGGCGCTTGCAACCAGGTGCATCAACATAAGCCTGCCAACCTAAACTTACCAATGGTGAGTAGAACGCCGAACTGTCAACGCCAATGCTGGGGTACGGGTTCTGGTCTGTGGACGGGTAAGGCGCGCCGTAGACGCCGACGGCAGCGCTCGACAGCCTCGGGTAGGATGAGAGGGCGAGGCGCGCGCCGTCGTACTGGCAGGAGCAGACCGTCTGCCCGGAGACCGGATCGGTGATGATGGGCCTGGGGGTGTCGCAGCAGGAAGCGGCGGGAGTGCTGGCGTGGCTGTTGCCGCCGGGGGAGAGCGCGCCGCCAGCGACTCCGGACCCGCCCGGCGACAACGGCGGAGCGGAGCTCGAGCCGCCGTCAGGCGATGTGGCCGCACCACCGGCTCCCGCCCCGCTGTTGCCGACGAGCAACTGGAATAGAATACACACTTTAGCTACGAACTGGTATATATTTTCTAGAATTAGCATCAAAGAGACGAAAAAGGAGATAAGGCTTTCATTCAACTTCCACCTGCTTATCAAAAAAAGAAAATTTAGTACAAATAGAAGAGAAATTAATGTAAAGATCTCGTTATACGGTCGATTTGAAAGCACACAACACAACGCCACTAGTGGAACGATTTCTTATACGTTTTATTTTTTAACGAATGCAAATTAATACAATTTCTAGGGCAACGGTAAGATAATATCAGAGGCATTCGTTTAATCTAAACATCTTAGTGACGCGTCGTCTCGTTCCAATGTGTGGACTTGGCCACTTCTCAGAAAATAATTAGTACCTATAAACATATTATGGAGATACAAGTCGGCGCAGAGAACTGACGACTGTTGCATCTTTTGTTAATTGTCATAAGTATCCTGTTTAAACAAGGGCAATACTTTGTCGCTTTTAAATTACGAGAAGCATCAGTCTATTATATCCTTTTGTCTGGCTATGGTTTATATAATGTATGTTTTTACTATCTGCCAAATGCGAAATCAGTGATTACAAACTTGAACAATATGCCACGATTTAAAACTGAACTGACTCCAGTGGCTTGTTCACGTCAAACGAATGGGAGAAGATGGCGGCGTCAAGAGAGCCTATCTGAGCCAGCAGACGGGCCGCGGCCGGTTGGCCGCCCTAGGTACCTATCGCTGGAGCGATTTTGTTGAGGCTGATCTTCGCAAGTTACAAGCTGGCGACTGGCATGCAAGAACACAAGATCAAGAGGACTCGCGAATCGGAGGCCAAGACACATTTTGGGTCGCTGAGCTATCGGAGTAAGTAAGTAAAACTGAACAAGGCGTTTTTGGGAAATATGACAATTCCTGAAATTCTAAAATCGCTGTTTGAAAAAACAATCCTGATTATTGTTAGGATATTTTTACCTTTTTTCCAGTATCATCAGATTTGAATATCGTTGAATGAAACTTAGAAACTGTTGAAAGAGAATAGCACCTTGAGAGCCAATCACGGAATGAGCATGAAGCAGATCGGTCAAACAGACCACTCCATATTACAAACATGAGATATTTATTTAATAAATATAGAGGTACTTGGCCGGTAAAAGATGAAAGGTCTGGGAAAGGACGTCAACAGATTTGATCAAACATTAGGGCGAGTTGACTTAGAAATAATAGCATAAGTTACTGTGCACACAACGACCCCACTTCAGAGTCTAATGCTTCGTTTGAGAATATGAACTTGTTTTCTCTAAACAGAGCGAAGAGATTTCAAGTATATCTTCCGTTGCGCATTTTGTGCATTAAAGAGAGTTCGATCTTTGCGGCATGTTTAAATGATTACCGTCGTCAAAGAGTTAATATTTACAATTGACTCTATATCATGCACATAACAACTATTAATTTATAATATTTTAAATTGTAGCTAAGAATTTTAAATTGGAAATTCTTTATAAGTAATAAAGTATTTTCAAAACTTATAACGTACTTTTATTGCAGACATTACATAGTCCCATACAAAATCAGGATCATTAATTTCAAAAAGAACAAATATTCCAATGTGTCAATGTTATTTTTAAAGCAAGCAGCAATACTGTTTAATATTTCATATAACTGGACCGGTAGCCAACAGCTATACCCCATAAATAATAAAACAGTAGTATTGACAGCTAATGGCATATTTATACGGGAAGATGTTATTTACACGTTTATAGTCTTTTCTGACGGTACAAAAATAAATGTTTTAGCGGTCGGAGATTCGCGGTCGGTTGAAATCGGAGCACGTGTGTTCGGGTGGGGTACTGTTTCAAAAGCATCGCGGCGACTTGGACGTGTAAAGGCGATGTTTAAGTTCACGAACGAATTCACTGGATTAGTTCAATGTTATCTAGATAACTTTACTTATGGCATAAAACATAGATAGTTTCCTTAATATTTCTCAGACACCTACCTACTTGAAATTAAGAGCTGGAAGTACTAAATAGATTAAGAAAGAAAGAAAGAGAAAGAAAAAAATAATTAGATTACATTATGGAAGCACATTGAACGACGCTTTCTCAGGAAGTGTTGCTTCCAAGAAGCATTTTGGAGCTCGTGCTTGTATCTTCCATTGTTACAGTATTTTTCAACACAATAATGTTGGTGCATTTGTTGTCCATATGTCGTGGAGGTCGCTTACCATCAGTTAGATTGAGAGCCTATCTGCTATCTATCTATAGTACCTATATGAAATGAAAACTAAGAAATAATGTGACAACAACATTTTCGAAAACAAATATCTAATTAAAATTATCGTCTAATAGACATTCTTGCTTGCTAACAGGCCCGTCATCTATTGCTGCGTCATGTAGTTGATTTATAAAAAGAAAACGAAGACATTTCTCATACCAATGTGATGACATTCAGTGCAGTTATGTAAGTACAAACGCAGCAATATGCATTTACATAACGTAACATGTAATAAGATTAGACAAGCTATGTTTAGTTTAGATTCACATTATGTAATAGAGCTTACATGTAGCTGATAACACTCTAATAAGATTACACAGTCTCTGACTAGGAGCACATTGTTATAAATCCCGTTTGTAACACATAAAATATATTTTCTATAAATGGACTAAGATTATTTGTCATTTAAATAATGCTGTTGTATCTTAAGATTTGTAGAGCATTGAAAATGTGATACTAGATAAACTTTATCTTGGACATCCTTAACTGCAGGTTTTTATTAAATCCCTTTTAATTATTCACCAACTTATCGGTGAAAAAGAATGAAACGATAATAATAAAATGTGTTTTTAAAGCGTTAACAATCCTTACAATTATTTTATTATAATTTTATTTGTTTATCGTTTGATACATTTATTGATTTTAGTTAATTCACGTGTCCCGTGATCATCGCAATTGGATAAAAATAATGAATAATCGCAACCACTAAGAATCAGATTACAATTATTAAGTTTAAAAGTCTTGATAAAGCTTCTCCCTTGTTTTAATTCTTTGAAACTGTCAAATTGCGCTCTTGTGTGCTTTGTATAGTTCCACGCAATAGATGCCGCAAAAAATTTACTAGCGTGATTGTCTGTTCGTATACAGAATTATAAAAAGGAAGGTTCTTTCTAGCTCACGTATAATTCCTATTATGAATAAGTGAATAGCACACGACTATACCAGTGTGATTAACACTATGTTCCCCCTTTGCGTGTGCTCGCACAATTATTAAAAGCATAGATAAATGTAGGAACGGTCGGCGACGTGTGGGCTCGTTCGTGTCAATAGTCCGCCATACTGATATTTAGGTACGAAGCTGATTTTGATCGGTGGTCTACTGATAACAAGGTATACAATACCTTTATTTCCCATCATCGGTTACGCTATTATAGACTCTGTCACAGCACAACAAAGCCGGTATTTGCTAGTCAATTGTCGAACACTCATGTTCAGATATATTGCGGTTTCGTTACCGACAATATATTAGTGCTGTGATTGTCTTTGAGTGATGTTATCATATACATACATTTATAGAACATTAGATAACTAAAGATATGTACGATTGAAAGCTGCTTTGTTGAAGCCGCTTATGTATTACAGTGCCATTAGTGAGATGTAGGTAAATAATTCGTTTGGTATGTTACTACTTACCTACTTGCGCGTTAGCAATTTACTCACGGTCATTTATGGCGTATAAAAATACATCTTAGTAATTTTGATATTAAAGAAATTGGTGGTTGCGTACATACCTACTGCTTCTAATGACTTGGCTGGCACAGTAACGGTACTCGTAGTTGGTACAAATGCAAATCCAAACAATAAAATTGTATAGCAAAAATTAAGTAGGTATGATGATACAAATATTCGATTTTTATAAGGAAGCAGTTAGGATGGCCTGATGGTAAGCGGATGTGAGGTCCAAATATAAGGTTGTCTGGCTTAATAGAACATAGTACCCATTGAGCCAGTCACCCTCACCCTGAAGGCCTGCTGAGATACCGCTTCACGCCCCGCCTAAAAAGCCCAGGATTATAGGAGGAAGGAAACACGTGAGCTGGAAGGGCATTCCATGACCTAAGGGCACGGGGTAAAAAAGAGGAACTATACCTCTTGATACGGGCCACCTATGTCTGGATGGTATGTGGATGGCAACGCAGTCCGGCGCGTGTTGTTCGGGTGTGGAAAGGAGAGGACGGGATGAGTTGGAATAACTCTTCAGAGCATTCCCCATTATAGAGAACACTAAGACTGGCAACGTCTCTACGTAGCTGAAGAGGTTCTAGGGTCTTAGTCACCTCTTGATCACCGACAACACGGATAGCACGTCGCTGCAACCTGTCGAGGGCCTCCAATAAGTACTTTGCGGAACCATCCCAGAGATGAGAGCAATATTCCACAACGGGCGAACCTATAAGAGTGTATAAGAGACAAAGCTGCACCGGAGCGAAAAATCGTCTCACTCTGTTCAGGATTCCGAGTTTACGGGAAGCTGTTTTGATGACGCTCTCGATATATTCCCGTTGGTTCAAGTTGCTAAGAACATCGATGCCAAAGATGCTTAGGCTAGCCTGTATTGGTAAGGGCGTGCTCTCTGAAGAGTGGGATGGAAAAGGAAGGGAGAAGCTTTTGCAGAAAACACACACACCTGTGTTTTCTTGGCATTGAACTCGACAAGATTGCTGGCACCCCATTTGGAAATGCGGTCCAGGACCTCGTCAAGCTCGGCGACAAGAAGATTCCACTTTTCCTCTGTTTCGGTCTGTTTGGCCGCAGGTCTTCCGAAATAACTTGCGTGGACAGTTCTGTCACCCGCAAAGCAATGAATGCTACCTAGTGATAACATTTCATTGATATGCAGAAGAAAAAAAGTCGGCGACAGTACGGAACCTTGAGACACTCCGGAATTTATTGGGAGGAAGCGAGAAGCGCATCCATCACAGAGGACCGGATCCTGCGACCCTCCAGAAATCCCGCAATCCAGTCGCATAAGCGAGTTGGCAGACCATACGCCGGAAGCTTGGAAAGAAGCGAGCGATGCCAAACACGGTCAAAAGCCTTGGCAATATCCAGGTTAACTGCCATAGATTCACCATGCTTCTCCATAGCCTCGCCCCAGAGGTCCGATACGTACACTAGAAGATCACCCGTGGACCGTTTTGGTCTGAAACCATACTGTCGGTCAGTAGTGAGTGATCTTCTAGGTAGCGGACAAGTTGGGAATTGATTATCCGCTCAAACACCTTTCCAAGTACAGAGGTTATGGCTATGGGCCGGTAGTTAGCAGGGTCGGACCTATCCCCCTTTTTGGGAACAGGTTGAACATTCGCCTCTTTCCAAGCCTGGGGCACAATACCAGAGGTGTAGGAGAGGCGGTACAGGCGTGTGAGTAGTGGAGACAACTCCGCTGCGCATATTTTAAGAACCAACGCTGGAATACCGTCAGGCCACCAGCCGTCAGGGCCAATGGCTTTCCTAACATTGATTTATTTCAAAATAAAATATAACTACAACTTGTATTACCTGAATTAATTACGCTTGTCCTGGTTAGGTCTACGTATATTTACGTCTACTTCCGAACGCATCCCTATATTGTTTGTATCGACTGGAAAATAGGTAAACAATAAATAAGAAAACTTGGGAGTACAATATCAAACCGGAGAGGGCAGATCAAATCAAATATAAGCGATATTACGAGTATGTCACTGTACACAGAGGGAGGTATGCGCCCGACTGCCTTTGCAAACATTCGCTCCAATAAAAACTACTCGCCAAGAGATCTCAGGCGGTGCAAACACTACTCAGCTACGATCTCCATTACCCCTTAAATTAAATAAAAAAAGCTTTAGTAATTCAGTCCAATCTGTCAAATGAAGAGTGTTAAGCAAAGAGAGGGGAACAGGATTAATGTTTGTGTGGGATGCTTATCGCGCTTTATGAAGTGAATGTTTTAGAATCGCCCTTGTGTGGAAATGAGATCCTTTTTTAATATCAGGACCACTTGTATTGCATATTCATAATTATTTTGTGGGGTGTAAGGCAGTTATTTGGTCACGTAGAAATGACATTGTCAAACTCAACTGGATTCATATGATAACTGTAATAACTCATTCCCACATGATTGACGATAAAGAGTTGATATAATTGATCGGATGGCTGTATGAAAGATGATTAAGCAAATTTGTTTGAACGAATGTGAGTAGTAGATTTGACAAAGATCGATCTATGTGCTCGTAACTTAACCAAAGACAGGGTCAGGTCAGTTATATAGACAAATACAAGACCGTGCTTGAAAGGCTTTTTAATACAGACTTGTGGAATGATTTTAAATAAGGTTTATTAGTACTTTCAATCAACGAAATCTTTCTCCGATCTTGGTACTGATTTCGGGCAACTAATAAAAACGGATGAAAGAAACTTTCCACATGTTTTATGCCACGAATGTTATAGAAATTTTAGGTCGTTTTCGCTTTAAAAGTGCGAATGCAAGTTCACATAGGCTAGTTTTTCAAAGACGTTTGTCGAGACTAGTCTTGCTGATGATGATCTGTTAAAAAATATTCTTTTACAGTATACATTTACTTTGTTATAAGAAAATACAACAAATCCAAAATAGACTTCATCCATCGACAAATATAAAACAGCCATCTTTGTTTTAAAAGCAGTCCCTTATTTACTTACAAAGTGAATAGTGAAATAATGACTACGGTATATAAAAATAATAGTATACGGAAGCTCCCAGGCACTATCATTGTCGCTCTCCCCTGTCCAACCCTATATAATTTACCAAATTAGTCCCTTAACTTGTGGGACTGTTGCCCTGTAATTAACTAGTCTAATAAACTATACATTGACGTCAGAGCATGTTGCACACCAATCCCCTTCCTTGAATACTTTAGTTGTATATACAGGTAGATTTCAACCGTTCCAATTGTAATGGTCATTTTAATAGTCAAAGTTCATCATTTATGCAGCATTAGAACGTAATTGAAATGGGGCGTGGTTCGGTTCATTTGCTATGCGTCTGCTGATCTATTCGTGTGTAGTTATAATGATAGCTATCGATTTGGAGGTGGAAAGGGAGGCTTTCAAGCACTCGTCAATATTTAATGAGATTCGGACAGTGTCGGGGCGAGTGGACGGAACGATGTCATACCTATCGATGTCTATCCGCCTACCTTAATTTAGCATCAGACAACACAGCGCGTTTAATACTATATCTAAAATTTTCGGCCCTAATTCTCCAGTTTGTATAGACTTAATAATATTTATTATATCATTGTTTTTTATTGGTTGTTAATATTCCCCTACTGCTATTGAATCGAATCGAATGATTTGTTTTATTGTAAAAGAGTGGAACACCCTCCGTTCTATCATTATTTCTTTTTTGTGTTAATAAAAATTGTTTTCTAATTAATCCATTCATTAATACAGTCGTCTATATCATAGTCATGGATCATCATAGTTCTTAATTGAATGTGAATGTGACTTTTGAGAGCTAAGCTGACATTTTTTCTTCTTATAATTATCTCTGTTCCAATTGAATCACTTAGTTTACTACGCGAGTAGGAAAAAAGGGAAAACTATACGAGTATTCCAGTTTGATGGAAAAGTTGAGAATTTATAAAATTTCGCATTTCGTTCAAGAGTTCTGAGAAACTTCGAGCGCAGGAAATAGAATCTTCTACATCAATTTTTATCAATACACTTCGCGACCTTAATTGCATCTAAGACATGTGAACTAGACAGGTCTGAATCCTTGAGCAAAGAACAATATACCGTGACATCATATTCCTCACTTGTAACTTAATTAGTACCTTTTATATTATCTAACTGTTATCACATTCTCATCATATTTTGTTACGATGATGACGTGTTCTAAAAGCAATATCAGTTAGAAAGTCTTTTTTTTGTCGATTTCTATTCATTATAAATATTTATCTTATTAGGCAGAATGCTGCACAAAGAATTCATACACGATTGTCTTTAGAACAAACAAGTCAATTTAACAAATATTTTTTTTCTTTTAATACGAACAACCAACAATTTACCAAGAAGGGTACGACTGTAGTGAACTATAAACTAGTATAGCGAGAATGTGGTCATATAAGTACCTATAGTAAACACGCCATTTATGTTAAACTTAATAGCCCAAAAACACAACTAAGCTTGTTCTTTTTTTAATAAAATCCCAAAGAGGTCCATTACAGTCGCTTCAAATTATTTTAATTGAAAGACACTGAGCTACCTCCACATTTGAATATAAAGTCCGTTTCACACTCGGAATGCACCGTCATAAACCGACCACCGGACAGTAAAGCCCGGGTAATGTGTTTATTTTAAAAGCACTGTTAAGAGGCATAAAGATGATCTCATAATTTCCATTACATTAGCGGAGGCATTATCCCGTCTCGAAGGTCCGTCTCACTCCAATTTCGCTGGGGATATGTTAAAGAGGACATTATAATAATTAGATTGTTATCAGATGTTATTATATGAATTTTCCTAAATTATAAGGAAGACGATAAGTTCAGTATCGTGAGGACGGTAGGAATAGATTACGGAATCGCCGTGGGCAGAGGCGTAATCGAGCACACCAAATTTTGGTCCTTTAGCAAGCACGCCACACAACAAATCGATAACCGATCATTATAATGATTGCCCTGTAAACGCCACTCTTTTTTATTTTGAATAGCTTGACGAACGGGAGTCGATTATTAAGAGAACTCTCGCTGCTAGAGTCATTGATGTTCTTGCGTGTAAAGAAACCTTACTAGCCGTTAGTGTTTCGTCCTGCCTGTTAATTTGTAACTTGTTTGTAGTAAAACATGTCACAGTAAAGGTCATCTTGGAAGACGCGTTTAAGCATTTTAAAAGTAATTCGTTCTATTTGGCCATTAACCTTTAAAATAAATACCTTTCTGCTCTAAAAAAATAGTTTGTCACATGAGTAAATATTCAAAAATGATGCAAAATCAGTTTGCCAATTAAGTAACAAAAGGGAACAAGGGGCCGTGCAGCGGATGTAAGGTTAGCAATAAAAATAAATAAAATGGACACTTTTTTAAATAATTTTAGCTGATAACTAACTTTTAGATAAATTTTCTTGAATACAAGAAGTTTCAAGGCCATTGATTATGTCCATTAGGTGGCAATTCATTTTTAAATAGATTATATTTATCAAATATAATTTTGATAAATAAAATGTTTAGATTGTAAAATATCAATCATAATTATTACCGAGTTACTTTGACTTTACAACGTTAATGTAAAAGTAACCGCTAAAAGCATTTAAGTAAATTTTCTACTTGTTGAATTTCAGAATGAAAATGCAACGCTAATTTGTGTTCGCTTAATTACTAGAGCATGAAAGCTATTGTCTGCAGCAGTTAACTGTCGATTGTACTTTTGTTAATGCGCCAGCATACTATAGGCACTTAATCAAATAAAGCATCGCGTTGCGTTGAAAGATGTAACTGTCTATATTAGCATTAATTCGCATAATGCTGATTGGGCGATCCGGTATCACTTTTTACATTTTAGTTTATTTGCTCGTCCATTAGGTTGCATGAAGTGTTCAATAATTAAAACGTCTAAAATCAGCGAATATTATGCAAATATTTTCCTACCGTTTAACCAAACATAATATTTCTATTAGAGATTTTACATTAAAAATGTATATTCATTTTTGTAATTTTTTTAAACATTAGTGTATATTTACAGTAACATAAAGAGGTCATCAGCATTTATGTACATAAAAATATTATAATTTTTTTGCTATCCAACTTTTTTGTTGTCCGTACATTTATTTGTGGCCAATCCACCTCACCGATCGGGCCAATACATATTTTTACAATCGCTATTCAGCTAACTTTGTTACATACTTGTTAGCAATATTATTGAAGGTTTGTACTTCCTTAAACATCGACGAGATTTACATAGTTCTATAAACCTAAAACGATAAAAAACTTTGAATTTGATTAAAAAGATTGATCCGATATTTCCCCAATAATTCACCATTTTATAGATAAATAATATGTAGGTACTTGTTAACATTATTTGCAACATGTGTGTGACAACATAATTCCAATGAAATACTTTAATAAAAGTGTAACTGACTCGCGAATTATGACTTTATTTCTCGCATACTTTAATCAATTTAAATTCAGTAATCTAGGCCGGTAAGAAGCTGGTTTTGATAATTCTTTATTCATAAAAAAATTGTCACCAAAACACCCTTACAATACTATAGCTATAGATTCCGGGTTATGTACTTTGTTTGGAATAAATCTGCTATTTAAATATCAAAGTAATGTTCGCGTCGCTCACAAAACGCGACATCGCGCCTCAGAAGGGTCGTCTCTTTTCAATTGACGCCAGTATTATGCGTATCATTTAAATAAATCGCAACTCGCTATTCTACGTAAAAGTGTGGCGATACCTACTTGCGTTCATGGACTTATGACTAACCTTGTTATCGTAGGGCGAAGATATAACACGTATAAAATGAGTTAGAGCTTCACATGCGCAAAATCATTTAAGTCCAAATCATTAATATTATTATATTATCTCATTGAAGAAAATAATCTGTTTAATAATACTCTAAACATAGGTTTAGAGAAGTTTTTGGCTATGTCTAATTATAAATAGCCCTAATCAGTTTAGATAGCCAATGAAATGAGTAATGTACAATAATAGGTAAAAGATTCCTGAAAAAAAAATCTTTGCCTTATAAGTACCCGAAGTATCGCCGCTAGCGAAGATAAAGATTAAATAATATAGTTTTCGTGTTTCTTATTATTGATAACTGTTGGCTGTTTCTTATTTTATTGGGAACATGCCAGACGGATTAGCTCTCATTCCACATCTTTCTATGACCCTGTGGTGTAAGCACGTCTACACATTTAAAACCTTTTCTACGAGTATTACAATTTCTTATTATCTGACATATTATTTTTCTGTATCAATATTTAGATCTTACAAAAACTTTTTAGAAGCGAAGGAAAACTGGTGTGTAACTTATGGTGACTCATCCGGGTACTGACTGCGCAGAAGATCTGGTTTTGTTACTGTCATACTCGTAGCTTTTTTAATGTATTTTTTTTATACTACTTCTACCCTTTTAAACCAATAGTAACATTTTAGACCCTCATTACCGTGTTGCCACACCAGGGTCGACCATGTTGCTGATATAGGTGGCTACTAATATCTATGACTTTTGTAGCTTTGCGATCGGTGCAAATACTGCAAGAATTCCACTGACATCTTTGTATGTACTTGGGTATGTACTCGTATTAGGTATATTGTGCGTGCATCGTTCACTTCAGAGCATCAGGCTCACAAGGGGTCGAACCGGGCTTTCAATTGACGCGACTGTTATGCGCATCATAAATATAAATCTTCGCTCACCATTCCTCGGGAATATTGTGCGCGCTTCGCAGGTCGTGAAGGAAATAATTCGCTCTTTGATAAAAACAGGTTGGTGTTCCAGGGTTTTTCGAATTTGACTAAATTATATTTTAAGTATTTTCATCCAGTTTGTCAACTCTACATTTAAATTAACTTTAAAAAATGTTATATCGGTTCACTATGTTCGGTTCGGTTTCCAAACTTCTTTTGTTAAATCATAATAATATGGAATTGATTGACTACCAAACCGTCTGACCTGAAGCAATAAGTATCTACCCGCATTTGGCATGCCATCATTTTAATGACATGATTTGCTTTCAATTGACCGCCTCCGTGGAACAGTGGCTAAGCCGCTCGGGTATAAAAACACGGAGGTCGTGGGTTCGATTCCTGCCTTGGGTCTGGTTGGTGGTAGGGCTTTTTCAGTGTCCGACTAGCTAGCTACCACCCCCACAGGTGAAATCTGCCGCCATAACAGCTCTGGCTGTGTTCCGGCAATATTAATGTGGGAGCCAGTACATTTGAAATCAGATGCTCGAAGATCAGATGAGCCTACAGTCTGGCAGCACATTAAGCGACGCTTCTAGGCGAAGTGTCCCTCAGTAGAATAGGCCGCAGTGGCCGCTTACCATCAGGTAGGCTGCGCGTCTGTCTGCCAACTGACCTAGTAAAAAAAAATGCACGTGTGCTTGACAAATTCGTAGTAAGTAGTTGTTTTTAAGAATTTAAGTAAAATATGTGCAATATTTAATGTTGACAAAGCCTTAACATTACCTAGTGACTGTAGAACATAATCTTAATAAGTAAAATAAATTCTCATTTCTTTTTCTCGTTGACCCCAATGCTATTTTTTCGGAGGAGAATGCGTTTAGGCACTATAACCGCAGGCTAGCTAGATTTGTGGCTGTGTGTGGGTGGGACTAGAGACTAAAGCTTCCCACTACCCACTAAGCTCCCCGGATTCCCCTTTCCACCCAATAGGGACGAGCTGGCTTGCACGCTCGTAACTCTCACTCATTGATTAAATATATATTGATTGAATAAATGGACTTAATAAGGATTATCTGAAATAATGGGTGTCAAAAGATTTTTTCTGCTAGAAACTCTCTAACTAGTTCAATCAATACACTCAGACAGACTAGACAATAGAATTTTCAATATACTCTGCTACACTAGGGTTGTGGTCCGCAAGTTTTAGGAAACGGGTTCAAAGCCAGATAATTGGATGTGAAAGAGCTGTAAAAAATGAAATCAAACGAGTGCGAATGAATGGAATAACGTCAGATTTAATTTTTGGTTTTGAGAGGATTTTAGTGTAGAGGTAAGCTGTCACGTTCCCGTTTTTGCTATTTGTATAAAATATTTTGCAGACCGAATTTGTTATTTATCTTTTTATTCAATACATTGAAACAGACTCTCCTATATGACCTATAATAAGAAAGGTAAATGAACAAGGGATACAAAATCAGATATATAATTGAAAATGACCTGTCAAAAAATTTTTGCCTTGATACGAGTATTTATAAATTCATGCACAAAAATGGTTTTTCTTGTATTGTAGAGACGGAACTTATAACCTGTTAGTTCGCAAAGCATTGATCCACTGTGTCAAGTATCTAAAAATATTATCCGTACATATTTGATTTGTCATAGTACGTTGCAATTTGTCATTATATGTTATACAAACATAATAGTTTCTATTTCTGTACAAAAGGGTTAGTTTTTCCGGCCAACTATTTGCTGATCAACCTAAAGTTTGCATCTCGATTGGATTAAGGTTTATATACAAAAACAGAAACATGCATTTTAAATATACATGTTATCTAAGATGCAACTATAACCTTGATGTGTTAACGGGGATAGTTTGCAACCCTAAGTCTACGGAGTGCGATTATAAAACGTATGGCTTCAGGCCGCCGAGCGTACTTGATCTGTCTAGAAACGCTACGTATTTCCATGATAATTTAGCTAAAACTGACGCTTTTTAGAAATTACCAATTTATTTGACACCTTCTTTTAATTCTTTCCTTTTAATTTCATATGAATTGACAATCATGTAGAGTAGGTAAATTACAAAAATTCAGTTTAATTCTTAATTCAAAATGAATCAATCAGTTAGTGCATTGTTACTTATGATACTTGAGTAAGCTAAAAATATGCGTACACAAATATTGTTTTAAAACATTGATTTTCAAACCACCTCCCCGCAGTACGGTAATATTATGACCTCGAGTGTACATTTACACTCCGCTGACATAACATTATTATGTAGGTACCAGAGCTTGGTATTCTGCGCTGAGCAGAGCGTCATAATATTGCGTTTACATTGTAATATACAATATGTCATGTGGGTTTAAATGTCTATGTCTGCCAGAAAGTCGGACCAGGCTACGGAATGTGGAATGCATGCTAACTCGGGGTAGATATAAACAACGCAAACAATGATACGGCCATACTCGACAAAATAGCTCGATTCTTGTAGTAAAATTGTTATAATGCGCGTGCGTGACGCACGTCGTCACGAAAAACGAGTTCGCGCTGTGCGTGGCGATCGAAACACGACCGAGTGTGACGCCTTGTTGTCACACGCGCCAACATCACCACGGCATGCAGGCAACAGCGACGCCAGGCAAACGTCACCCTGGGACTGCGACTAAAATACCGAAACCCGCTCGCATCGTAGATAAATATCAATCGCGCTCTCAACAACAATTAATGGTTATTTAACGCGTTTCAATTCAATTATCGTCTGGCGGATTGCATCGATAATTCCAATGGCCAAATTCCCAGTAGTTATACTCGGCCGGTACTTCATTTATGGCTCTCGCCATGCAAGCGTACGAGCCACATGTCCAATCGGCGACCATTGGGCATTAATAAATTCTGCAACGTTCACGACCATCAGAGCGTAAAAGTATGTTAATGTTACTATTCAAGTTTTAAAGTTAACGGATAAAAAGCTCACTGGATATTTTCTTTAATTACTCACCGGGTAGCATGGCGACAACACGACAATAAATAAATACATATTACCTATTATTTCATAAGGCGACGCTTTCAAGAAGATATGGGTGCGGTGAAGAATGTATCTGTCCCATGCTTCGATTGGTGAAAATGGCTGCAAATAACGAATGAAAAACTCACGCGAATATGAAGTCGCGAGTGTTCGCCGTGCGTGCCGTACATACTAACAAATCAACGTGGACTAATCGTTCACGACGAACACAATCTAAGCGTACGCGAAAGGGCAATCGGCCGCGACGCGCCAATTTAAGAACCGTGTTTCATCTTAAATTATCGACAAGTTTAATAACAACCATAAAGGCAATGGCAATAATCGCTGAAAATTAATTACCGGTATAGAGTGGGCTCGGAGAAAAACAGTAAAAGCAGTGGCGCGTCGCTGAACGAGCCGGGCCGAGCGGGTCGCAATAGGGCTAAAATTTATACGCAACGGATAGGTGCGGCGGCCGGCGGCGGGTGTTTGGAGTTTGCCGTATAAATAACATTTAGCGGGCGGAGCGGAGGCGCGGATTATGAGGTCGGAGGACTCAATTAAACTGTGCTACCGGACCCGGCTTTTATTGTGGACTTTTCCCGTGACCTCCCACCGGATTTCCAGATAAATGGATCCACTTTACGCGTAGCGTTAGCGTTCGCACGGAATTTGGGTGTATTAACGATAATGATTTCACCGCAGTCGGCACATGCGGGCTGTTACTAGATAGTTTTATGATTATTCGCTTCGACAACGTGTATTCGTGCGCGGCGGTTACCGTGAATCAGTTGTGTAATAGTTTTGCTGATTGCTGCATTACATTAAACGCATCCATGCATTTGAACCTGATTTTAATAATTTTAAACGTGATTTAGAAACAGTATTAAACGTGTTCAAAAATAATAACTGGAACATTATAGTATTAAATAACAAAAGTTATTTATACTAGGTACCTACCTACGTGGTTTTCGATAAAGACCTAAATGCGCTACAGATTAAAATGAAAGAGATTGTTATTATCTACAAGACCGTTACTATTTTTTCGGTAAACGATTTGTGCAAGAAAGTGTTTATAACAATAGTTGTTTTCTCAAAATTCTAACTTGATGATTAAACTCATAAATCTTGTTGTATGATTTGGCAACAATGTACTATGATGACATAAGAATACTGGTTCCTAGGCGAATTCTAAAAGATTTTCCGTTTGTCAGGAAATATGTAAGTGTGTGAATGGGTACAGACACGTATATTATGCTTTTCCTATCATGGTATGTTTGGCTTACCAAACGTCACAGATCCTTTTAAAAGATCTTGTCGACTCTTCAACAATGATTTTTTATGATCCTACTTGTGGAGATCGACCTCGGAATCCTGCGGACATAACGTAAGTGCGACCTCACTAAATATGTGTTAAGTATTTGTATAGGTTCTGTAAAACCACACGATTGATTGACTGACTTTAAATTGGTCCCTGAAGAAGAGAAGAATAGGATTCGTTCTATTTTATAAACTTCTATCAGAAGTCTTTAAAGACAAAATCTGGTAGGTACAGTTTTATCAGAAAGTACTATGAAGTGATAAACAAAAAGATTGGAATAGATTACGTGAAATAAATCGTATGAGCGCATTTAGTGTCAAGTGGTTTTTCGGTAGACAGACTGCATTGATCAAAATATCGCATCTTAACTGTCGCCACGAGAGAACTTGCTGTTTTCGTTGAGCGAAACGTTAATACAATAAACCGATGTATGCAGTTCGTTTGCTTGCATTTAAGAAATCATCAAACAATTATATTATTTTATTTCATAAATAACTTCTGAACATTCTTGTTCGTCAATTTAATTAAAAGAAAAAATCTGTTGATAAACATTACATATTTTTACGCGTTTCACACTACGTAGTGTAGAAAAAATGAGTTTTTTTTTTTGACTTGGTAGTCTGTTGTCTATTCAAAGTTCGTTGTAAAATATTATTAAAATAGACTACTAACGCAGTGGGGAGCATATTATGTCATGTGCAGTTGGTTATTAAATGAGATTAGCAGTTGAAACCGAAATACAACGAAACATTACTACTTATTATAAATGTCGAGGATTTCATAGACGTCTATTCGACTCTCTACGTAATAAACAGTTTAAATTACTGTTCATTTTGTAAGGATATAAATATCTACTCAGGACCTAAAGAGAACGTAATGTTAACCTAATTGGTGTATCTCTTTTTCCGGAACGCAATAAATTAATACTAATTTGCTGTAAATAATTGAAGACAGTAAGACTTCACAGAGAAAAAGTTAATTTAGTTGCACAATTGGTACTAATTTGCTCTTTGTATAAAAAAAAACGGAGCGAGACAGGCGACGGAAGAATTATTACAAGGGGTAGTTACCTACACCGTATACTGTTATTGCCATAATTAATTTCAATACCTGACATATTTTCTTGATTGCTGGTCTAATAATTTTAATTAATAAGCTGAGAGAATGTTAAACGCAAAACGGCATGTAATTTATCGATCTTGTAAGTGTATTTTTGTTGAATGCTTCTTAATATGGGGTATAATTTATGCAGCTTCATAATAAATTATTAATTACCGTTGAAAAATTTATATATAGTCGATTTTTTATGCTACTTTAGGCACGAAGTCCATTGGAGAGCCTATAATGTAGATATAAACTGGTTTATCAAGGCAATTCTATATAAATTGGTAGACTTCTTCGAGGCTTAGGTAATATTTTATTGCTTAGATTAAAGTAGCTTTGTGAATTAAATTTAGATTTTTTTCACAATAACTTTAACGTTTTCTTTGTCAATGGTTAGTTAGGTATTACTCATTGTTATTTCTTTTTCAGACTGCTTAGGTTCAGACCAATCAATTCAATTCAATTTGTAGTTTTTTAAGTATTATTGTCAGCAATAATACTTCTTTTTGACTGGAATAATAAAAGTACTTTGTATATTTTTACATTCCATATAAAATTAATAACCGATACTAGTGACTGTAATGAATGTGTCATTATGCTTATTTGTAAAACCGCACCTTTTTATACAAGGTGTTAGGTAACCCAAGGGACATATTTAAGGAGAGTGTTCAGAATCCGATTTAGAGTCCAATTCGCTATAAAAATATATCCTTAATTTTTTGCATAATAATTATCCTAATAATTTATGTATGCATGAACTACCTAAAAATCCCGTGTGCTGGCCGGCCGGTTACGCCCCAAACTCAAATTGTACGCGAGGACAATTTGAGTCGTACTTAAACGAGTGCACGAAATACTGTGAAGGAAAGAGTGCCGCACGTTACGCGGATTTTCAGGAAAATTTCGATTAAATGACAATGCAAAAGACTGGGCCAAAAAAATAAAAAATGTTGTGCAGATTTGGGACATAGCCTACGAAATAGATCCAATAAACACCTTTAAGTTTTATAATGGTGTCGATAAAATTGGTCCTAGTGAAAAAAAAAAGTTATTATGTTAATTATTTATGTTCATATAAAAATAATAAATTTTTATGGACGATAACTTTTTTCCCCTGGGACCGATTATGGTGTCATCATAATAAAAGTTGATGGTGTGTGTGGTCTTTCACATAGAATACATCTCATGTGTTGGGCCCATTGTTCTTAGCAAGTTTTGCATTGTCTTTTATTGACAGATATTTACCAGAGTTTTTATTGGTTTACCTATACTTATTTCTTAATATGAAAGCATGAACTATGTCCCTCGCATTTCCTGTCATACTGTAGGTATAATACAACTTTTCTCGGCTATTGATCTGTGAATAATTTACAATGTATACATTATAATACGCAGTACTTACATAATTACTAAAGAAAAGGTTTAGGTCACACATCAATGAAAATTCGCAATAAAATTATTAACTACCCATGCATTTCTTTCATTCAAGGCCTGTAGTTAAAATTTAAGTAATCAAGGCTATAAATTATAGGTTAGGTGCTTTTTCACTGTATTGTATTGTTTAATATTAACCAGCAGTTTTCTAAGAGTTTTTTATACTACATCAGTTGGCAGACAGACACGCAGCCTACCTGATGGTAAGCGGCCACTGGGACCTATTCCATCGAGGGACACTTTATCACCAAGAGTAATGTTTATTGAGTGAGTGTCCGTTATATCACCTTGATTTGGTATTTACCTATATTGTTATGCGGTGAAATTGCTTGCTATTATTATCAACTTTAAAATACAGGAGAGAGATCATAGCGATACCAACTTGTGACGTATCGCCGACAGCAACATACGAGCGAGGGAGACAACGACTGCTTACTAGACTCTGTGCATGCAAATGACAATTATTCTCAAATCACTTGTTCCAACAGAAGTATACAATATTAGCATAACCAAATAATATCGAATGAATGTGGGCACAAACGACTCAAACAATCAAATAGCGATTATGATGTTAAACAAACGGAAAGTGGACAGAAACCGCATGTTTACGGAAGTCAATTGGCGCTCACAAGATGCTACGGGATACTATCGGTAAAAAATAAAATCAGTTGTAGTTTTTGAATGAATTTATTATCCACTAATCATCAAAACTGCCTGTTACAATAAACAATATTATTGGAAATGCTAATCTATCTTAACATAAATAACATGATCCCAAAATGCTGATAGAACATTTTTTGGAAACAGAACTTAAGATACCTCTACGTACGGTAGGTATTCTACATTTAAAAGTTGAATACTGCTACTTTTAACTTATACTTTTTTGATTGCTTTTATTTTAGGTAAAGTAAGTAGGTACGTATAATGGTAACAATTGTAACATTCATTCATATGAGGAAATCATTCGCTGAACATTTGAAAAAAAATACTTGATTAATCATTAGACATGTGCAATATGTGCATACAATCTAAATCTGATCTTCTCAAGCAGTAAAATCAACAAAATCCATCATACTTGTTTACTCAATTGCAATATCGGCACATTGTGTCAGTAGAGGCAACCACGCGAAACGCATTACCCTCTCTTTGACTCGCCGCGATCGAGTAAAAAGCGAATCGAGGAAAAAAACTGAAGAATAGTCGAGTCGCTTACAAAGGAATGTTGCGCCATAGCAATTCTCTTGGCGTTTGTTTGATTTTCTACCAATGAACCAATATGCGAGGGCTATTAACTACTAACAACCATTGCGTCCACTTCAATGGTCAATTGCATACGCTCAATTAGACGGAAAATTGTTGTGGGTTTGCATTGTGTTGCCATAGTGTTCCGAGGCTTGGATACTGCGATTAAATACTCGGTTCTTTACGAGTACCTACATACCTACGCGCCACGCGTTAATTGGTCACATGTTTTAATTTGGAATATTATAAGTATTATGATTATATACTTTGGGGATATATCATCTATCTCATACGTTTGTCTTTAGAAGGTCAACATTTTTTTAAAATGGTAAAGGAAAGACAATCTATTTTATTTAGGAAACAATGGCAAAGGCGATTTGAAAAAGTACTAAACGTAAATTCTTTTATTGTATCATTTACCCCCATAGGTTTCGATATCTCTGTTTTTCATGAATTTTGCATAAATGAATGTGATACTTAATTATGTCGTATATATTCTAAATTCATTATGGGTAGTTTGTAGTTATGTATTAATTTGTACAATCTACAATCATTGTTCATTCAAATGATTTTATTATACTTTTCTCATTGAACATACAAACAACATTTTGTTAAATCGATAGAAGATATTTTTTTAACAAAAACAGTTCATTGCGTCTGGAATAAAACATGTTTAGAGATTAAAGAATTCAAACATGTTAAGTTTTACAACTTTAAGTAATCTAGATATCCGAGCTGGTACTACATAAAAACATTGTCTAGTAGGCTTTCGATTTGCCAAACACTCGAAACTTCTAAATAAATTGATCAAAAATAATATCGACGATCGGCGTGTTTTGTGACATGTTAATTTCTTCTCCCGTGCTAATTTACCCCGAATTCGTGATGCTTGCTACGCCAATTCTAGCATCACGAATGCTGGTAAAATTTGCATGCGTCATAATAACTCGCACGTTACCGAAAGGTTACTAGACAATGAAAAATAACACTATCTGTTGTATAATTCTATCATGATGTCTGTCTTCGTAGTTTCCAGGACTGCTTCTGCCGACTGTAGCGCTTGAAACATCTTCTTGAAGTATGTGAGAACTAATTGGTAGGTAGTAAATAATTTAGTAACTTTAATTTATCCAAATTACATGCCAACTAAGTACTAAAAATTACTATGCTCTTGTTGTCGTTTTTTATTTTTTATTATTAATAATTAAACTATGAGATATAGGTACAGTCAAAAGCACGTCAGACGTAACACTTTGGACTTTGTACCGCTCTTATGTCGGGGGTATAAGTGCTATTATCGAACTGCAAGTGTTTACCGTGATGTTTGGAGCACTATCCACTTTTAAATATTTTATATTTTTCAAAGTATTACAAAATTATATAAGTAACAATAATTAACTAGGAGGATAAATAAAGAATCTACTTATAACCAATAATATAAATATAGTACAATACATTAAATGCTTTACCTAATTACAAAATAAAATGTCAGTCGCGAAACGTACGGAGGCCATTATATTGCCTTCGATTATAAAATACATTAGGTTTTGTACATCTTTTACGGAATTATATCAATGTCATTACAAATAAGGAATTAATTATTTGGGCGCATGTCGTACAGCTCTGTTACTTTTTGCACTCGCATAATCTGCCATTTGGTACTTGTATGTATGTGGTTTTTTATGCTAGGAATATTTCGTGAAACTGTATTGAATAACTCTTCGAACTGTATAAAAAAATTAAAAACAATGTTTAATGAAGAGGTCAAGAAATTCCGACCTGCCAATTTACAGCGCTTACTGTACTCGATACTGATTTTGTTTTTCTACATGACTGTATAGGTAAAATTCACACACCGTTAGCACAGAATACATGTATAAGAGTATGCCGTTAGCCTCTTTTTGAATGAACTTAATTATCAGTGAAGATTTTTTTGGCTAATTTGAATTTAAAATGCATGAATGCATTTATATGTCTACATTTAGTATATTTCATTGATAAACTCTGAATATACTCGTACGTAACGTAAATTAAGTAGGTATGTTTGGGTTTACCGGACTCTACCGTTCCTAATAGATAGGTACTTTACAAAATAACACTTCACAAAAATGTAGATGCTGTCACTGTGCTTGTGGTTGAGTCATTTTTTTCCGAAGACTTTTTTTTTTGTTTTTTTTTCTATTAAGCTATCTTGTACTATGAAGTTTGCTGTCCTCAGCTTGCTGTGGTCTAAATGCATTTACTGACAGTATATAATTGAAATTTCCTGGTAGGTATACTAAACATTTCGAACTATTTCGGCATCTGGTTTGCTAACAACATAGTTATTTTACTACCGTACTTCTTGAATAATGGTCGATGAGTTTGGTGCTCCTCCAGAATACTTTCCTAATAAGTACCTTCATCTTTCATCTTTCATTATCATAATATGTAATAGTTTTGCGCCTCAAGGAATAAGAAGTGGGTTTTGGATTTTAACAAGTTTATCTGGCTGAGTGTATCAAGACGTGTTTTGTCTCTTAGACAATAAATGGTTAATACTCGTAGGTTTAGAAAGACGCCATCTTAAGAATTAATTTAACTGTATGTATTAATAATGATTATGTTTAACGTTGTTTATATCGTGTATATTCTCCTGATATAAAAAGTTTTTTGGAAAAATTTAAAATAAAAATATATTAAAACTTCTCTATACCTGAACGTAGCTTTAATGCAAATAGTAAAATAAAAGTATTAATGGGATAGCAAAATCTCTATTCTACACCAATCTGGTAATAAATATTATTAGATTAACGAGCTTTTGATAAAGGCGATTTTGAAAACAGGAAGTAAATTCTCAAAACCTCTACAGGTGCTATAAAATCTATTTAATTAATGAACGGTTTAGTTTATGTACGAGGCAAACAAAAAGCATTTTATAGGCGGTTATAAATAAGGTAATCTTAGTTTAGGGTCACCTTTACCTGTCTTTGAAATCTTATCTGATGGCAATCATTCAAAGAGGCGCCAGGAATATTTTTTTGGTGCTAAACGAATGCGGGTGCGAGGTCTGGGGGCTGCTGACGTAGGATAGCAAGAATGACGTATATTTGTGTTATGACCGGTTATTAAAGGTGATAGTGTGTCAAATCTGGCAGATGTTTTACGTTGGTAAATAAATATTTATTATAATTGATTGCCTCGGTAGTGCAGTAGGTCGCACTTTAACGCTACAAGCGGTTGGACTGGAAATTGGTAATTTATTTCTTTGGTGAAGAATTTCTCCTTCAGTCCAGTGTTGGACCTACAATTCGTCTCTGTTTGTTAATATAACTAAGCTATTTCACCTGGTCACAAGATAACGAATTAAACCACAGTAGTCAAAACTCGCCAAAAAATTAGTTTATAAGGCTGCGTCCCCAGTAGGCAAACTGTTAGCGGCAGACTAAGTAAGCCGCAAAAGTGGCGAACTGAAAGAACAATGGCAATTTTTTACCTGCATGTTTTTAAGGTGTCATAAAACTTGACTTATACAAAAACGATTATTTGAATTAGCAAGATTTTTACATAATATCATCACATTTTTATTTAAAGGCCGATATTAAATCATGAATTATAAAATCCTCTCAGTTGATTACAATATTAATATCTTACGCGTTTGTGTTGCCGCTATAGAAAAAATAACACATTTTTTTTTTCAATAATAAGAAAAAGATTAAATAAAAATAATTTACCTATTTCAATGCAATGTGTAACTTCGAATTATAAATCATTAAAAATAGCACAGTGGAAGTTCCCTTCGTACATAAAATAGCGTAGATAATGTTTCTTTATTGGTAAAAATGTAACTTTTAAAGCTGTCTCGTGTTATATTTAACTATCTTCCAATTGCAACACTGCTACCAACGTTATTTTGATAACAGGAAACTGCAAAGCAATTTTTTTGACAGTCTATATTTTTTTTATAGGTTTTGGCTTTGTACGGTTTGTACTTTAGCCACTGACGATATTTAAAAGGTCCAGTATTCTCATAAATGTTTAAGGAGATTCTCATAATTGTTTATTGTTACCCTGACTGCTTCTAAGATGACTATTATTAAAACATATATTTTCATAATTACTGAAAGAAGAAAATAAACAAAGATTTGTTTCATTACCAACATAACCTCAAAGTACAAAAATACTTATAACTTTTGTTGCAACCACCGTTTGTTAAAATTCTTTTTGGAAATGTTTATGTAATGCCATTGTTAGGTTATAAGCATTTTTAAATCATAGACGCCCCAATTTTTATCCAGGCAAACGTAGTATGGGACTTTGCCATTGTTGTTTGAGTAAGCTGCAAACTTAGATCAATTTTCGCCAACTGGAACCGGTTTTGCTGGGAATCGGCCGCTCACTAGGATAGTCGACGCGCGTAACGCTGCAAACTGCGTACAGTGAGCGCAAATCAAGCAAACTGTGGACACTCTATTTCTAATTTATATGGAAAGGCGTACTAAATCGATAAGCCGCAAACTCAGTTTAGTTAGCTAACAGTTTGCCTACTGGGGTCGCAGCCTTAAACTGTAAAAAAAGGTGACCGATCTATTGGATAATATCACACCTTTATTTTATCTTTAATTACAACGACGGTACACAGTGTTTTTAATGCAGTATTGATGCCTTTTCAAATGGGACGTTAAAATGCCTAAAGGCATGTCTATAATTAATCTGCTCACTTTGTATGAAAGTCCAAGTGGGAACCAGCCGCCCTTCTATTGTTCAAGACATAACATTTTGTTGATGTCGTTCTAACTTAATTAATGTCTATTGTCTCTCAAGTAAACTGAGTTGGTTTTGTTGATGTAAGAAGATAATAAGTTTTAGTTAATGATAGTATTTATTAACGAAAGTTTTATAAATCTTTTTCATACACATATCTATACATACATGGCTCTCTTATATTTGATCATCATCCCATCTGATGATAACGAGGTTATCATACTTAATTAATCTTATATGTATTATTTATTATCTTGTAAACATAATAATTGAGACCTTATATGACCACGCTAATTGTCAAGAATAGGGTATTAAATTTTCTCTTGTATCTTATTGTAATCCATTTTTTTAAGTTATAAAAAGTGCACTTACGCTATGTGTTTGTCTACTTTTGTTAGATTACCTTTCAAAGACACCAAACATATTAAGTCAACGATAAAGAAAGAATTCAATTTATTAAAATCATTATCTATTGATATGTAAAAGCCAAGTTAATAAAAAAGGTAGCTACAATATTTCACGGCTGAATCATCACTTTACCTTTTAACGTAACTAAAACATGAATAACAACCAACTTAATGAATACGCCTAACGCTAAAAAACGTATAATTTCACAAAACGTATATTAAATGCTTAAAAATTATATTAAGACTTTGCTATTAAAATACTGTTAGCAATTCACATGAGATTAACCTGACATGACCATTTGTAATTATATAAGGACGGCAACTACCTATAACGCAACCTTTTATTACTTAAATGTTAAACTATGACTTGACTACATTATCGTTTTATGGCTGTCCGTACGTAGACAACAGATGTAGAGACCATTAGCACGTACCTTATCTTATTTAAATAATTATATTGCTTTTTTAAACAAAGATGTTATAGTTGCACTGAGCAAAAGCAGTAGGAAGGGTGCCGTCGGCTTCGGCGTCAACAGGTTATCAAAATGTCAAGAGATAATAGCGCAAAGTACGCAATTTATTACCATCATCGTATTAAACTTTAATAACGCCCAAGGAATTACATTAAAGTTTACAAATTAATAAGTACTTCGCCGTTGAGTGCTCGTCTTTTCGATGTTTTGCAAGCCCGTATTAATCTTACGAATCAAAATACGCATTACGCGTCTTAATTTTACAATACCTACGTTTACACTATTTGTAACATGTAACATTTTAAGCTGCTAATCATATGACTAAGATTTAAACTTTGTTTTTTTTTTGTCATTATTAGTATATATTTTACTAGTAATTGCTCAGGAAATATAATATACTTAAATACCCTAATATGATAACTACGAGTATCTGTTTATTTTACCACATTTAATAATCGTTCAAATAAGATTATGTACTTACGTGAACACACTTGATACAACTACTTCATATTTTGAACTTGTAACTAATTAGTTATTAATACTAACAGTATGACAATAACCGAAGTAACATCGGCTTAAAACCCTTATATGACTTACTTATTTATAAAACTACTCTTTAGATCTAACTTTATTTGAACAATCTTTACCTACAATAAATATTGTAACTGAAGATACTTATATTTAAAAAAAAGAAGTGTGGGAATCATTCATTCGGGAATCATCAATCATAGTATATTTTAGTAAGATATTAATTATTGCTATGCTTGTCCATTAATGTCTATTAATATTAACCGTCACCATATTTTTCACCTTTTATCATAATCTTTTAAGGCTACTTCCCATTTGGTAAACTTTCCATTTGGTAAACCTCAAACTTTACCTACTAAAATTGTTACTTCATACATTTAATCCCATACAGTTTGAGGTTTACCAAATGGGAAGTTTACCATATGGGAAGTAGCCTCTTTTAAGGGTTTCAATAGCCATTTCTATATTATAAATGCGTAACAATACGTCTACCGTTAAACATGTCTGTTTTACAAATTACATGAGGACATGCTTACCAATACACTTGCATCCTTGTACAAATCTCAACTAGATGTAGAAAAACATTACATAATATTTTTTAACCTATCTTTACCTTTGTGTTGGTACATTGATATAATAATTTAAAAATATTAGTCAATTTATAGGTACTTTGTTTTTATATTATTTTGTTTCCGACACAATTTACTTTTAGAACTTATTTAGATTTGTAATCATCAGTGATCCTATATTGGTCTGGTTTTCTAGTTTTAAGGAGGCGATATGAAAGGCGCTCCAATGTAATAAAAGGACTTGACAAATATTGGATCTATTGCAAGTGTATCTTGACTAGAACGAAACAAAATGTTAGTCGTTATATAGATACCTACTCTTTACTACACAATATTACTAATAATGATATTCACGTCGTAATTTTTTGCTTGCTTTAGTTTCTTATTAGAAATTGCTGAAAAACTGTAGGCAGTTAAAATTACGTGAGCAAAAAATATATGATTATGTTAATACTTCTAGCACATAAATTACATATGATTTGGTGTCACGGCATTCGTCATTGTTTTTTAAGAATAATATATTCGAAAACAATTCAGGTACGTACTATTGAATTACAATACCTATATCCGAAATGTCGCATATATTAAACAAAATGATGACATTATAGTACTGTTCGTTACTTAAAATTCCAGAACCTCAAAGATGAAGCTTGTAGGTAGGTACGTAGAGATATTTTATCTTTATGTTTATTCTATTCGGTAAAGTAATCTAACTCTTAATTAAACATCCTTTAAAACAGATATAACTATAATAAAAAATGTTATTTATGGGCACTCAATGTTGTTGTTGGATAAACAAAGGATCAAGATATCAATGTACCAATACATGTATATTATATATACATCTAGATCGTACATATATTCAGGTCAGACATCAGCTAGATATATTTGACTAGTGTATTGAACTAACCTGCGAGGCGGGCGGGTACGAGTAGCCAAACTGCGCGTACGCTGCCATCGGGACGATCATATGGGCGGCTTCACACAAAACACTGTCTCTCAAAGTCTTTTTAGCACGGACGTATGAGTTTCCTTATTACTAGGCTATGCGAATTAAGTAAACGTATCACAGTTAGTTGGGTGCGCGGCGGCTGCGCGGCGCGCTGCCATCCCTGCGCGTCAGCGGGCCGGTGCGCGCGCGCTGTGCATGCCGGGGGTCCTGACGTGTGCGACCGGCCTATACCTTGTTAACGCGTTCGAGTCTCGACACAGACTGGCGCGCGGACGACGACTGACGCCCCTCCGCTGTAGGAGAGAGCCAAATACGCCCCGCCTCCTGGGCGGAGCGCCTTCGCGCCACCCAATACCAACCGCAATCTTCCATCCTTTTCAAAACTCCGCGCCGAATAAAGCCTTTCGATTGGCGCGTTTTATCCCCTCCATTTTGAAGGCGCCGCCTTTCTCGTTTGCTCCGCCCACGACCGGGTGGGGCGCGGGAAAAAAGCGGCAGAGTCGGCCCGACTTGATCATGTTTATGGGTTTCCGTGGAGACACAGTCCGCCCGCTCTGTACCACGAGCAAACAAATCTCTAGTGGCAAAAAATGGCTCGGCCGACGACAAGTTGTTTCACCTCGTCAGATTTACGAACATCGCCGCGTAGAGTTAAGAATTTACTTTATAGGCTCTACCTGTGTCGGCGTTGTAGACGACTTTCGCGAACAATTTGTCTTTGAAATTTCCACCGTCGAATGCACACGAATGGTTTCTGAAGAGAAATAAATTTAAATATTGTTGTTATGAGATTAGCTTTACGGTTTTTGATTAATTTTGTATGAAATATACTTTTTAGGGACTTTTATCCTAAACGTAATATTGATAGTTAAATACGGAAAGGACATTGACCATCTATGTATGGACGTTGGACCAAGTGCCGCCCAACATTGAGACATAGTGCAAAATGTTCCTAAGATTAATACTAGTCTATAACTCAAAGCGCTTCAAAATCTATCCCAGGAGTTTTAAGAAAAAAATTATTGAATGTAGAGGTCTTACATTAACAAAAATCATAACCAACCGCTTATTTGGAAAATAAAAGAGTGTATAATATAAACAATGGATTTATTTGAAAAAAATAATGGTTTACAGAGATGATAAACATAACAAAAATGATAATTACCTTATGTTAAAATCTTATCATACCTCATGTAGGCACTAACATGTCGTCTAGGTAAGTCTAAGATTATTGTATCTAAAAATAATGCAGAACGTCTCACGTCTTGGTGCCTAGCCCACCCCAAAAACCAAACTAGGCACTAATCCGTTATTTAGATCCCTGTAATACGAGCAATGCTCTGTATAGGACTAAATAATTGGTGTGAGTGGTCCAGGATTTATTTATTTATTTATTTATAAATCCGTGGCAGGATTTTTTTTATTTTATATTTTTTTTATAACTACTCATGTAAGGAAACAAATTAAAGTGTTCCCATGCTTGGGCAGCATTTGGTCCAGAACCGGTCATTCTCCTTTGACTTATTTGTATTTTTTTCAGATTTTGCAAAAAACAAATCGTCTAAAAACGTAGCGAAACCTTATAATTTCCCATAGATTAAGTATATTTTTTCTAATTTCCCATATGGAGTTTTACGTCTTGAATATGACATTTGATAAATGTCAATAGACAGAAACACCCCCGCCAAAGTTTGCTAGCTCCGCCGTCGAGCTGAAAATGAAACCAAGGCTGTATGAAATTCGCATTGATAGAGTTTCACCGGCGACGTAACAGGTGGCGCCCGTATCGCCATTTGTTATCCCTGTGTCACCCCTTTACTATAGAATTTATATTGTTTCCAACTTATAATAGCTCAATATGTAGGTATTGATATTGTTAAACATCCGTAATTTATCCTAAATGTAAATTGAAACTGAAAACATACCTATTAAATTAGGTGGATAACTACCTACTACACAATTTTTTTGGCTACTTCCCATCTGGTAAACGTCCCATTTGGTAAGCCTCAAACTTTACCTACTAAAATTGTTACTTCATACATTTGAGGTGAGATTGAGACATAGAGTTTGAGGTTTACCAGATGGGATGTTTACCAAATGGGAAGTAGCCTTTTTTTTAAATCATAGTAGTAATGGGGACATTACTATTTTAGATGATAAAAAAATTTGACTCTATTATGCGAACATATTCCAATTGGTGATACGATACTGCATTAAAGGAATCGAAAAAAAATTGGTTTTACTGTATTTGTCTTAACTTTTCAGTAACGAATTTCAGAAGTGTTGCAACATTGACATAATATTGTATTCATTATTTTTAGTATTAAAATACAAAACAATGTCACTCTTATCAAATTTTGATATTTTTTTTTATTTTTCGTGTTTTGTGAATTTAGATAATGTAGGTAATGAAAACTGTTTGATAAATATTTATAAAACAAACCCAGATTATATTGGGTGTTACAGAAATTTTAGTTTGATTTAATACATTAAGACGCCCCATTCTTTTAATCTGTTTTGGTTTGGTATCATTTTATTCTATGGATCTTTTTGCGATTGAATGTACATTCAACTCAACCTAACGCAAATATTTACGTTTTCTGCCATTTTTTCGAATTCAATGCAAAAGTTATAATATTGGTCATAATAATGGTATCTACCATAAAAATTGGCGGTCAAATCAGCTGATTTGACAGTCAGCTGACTGTATTAGGTACAATTTATAAGTCATCACGTTGAAAATTTAGATTATGATAAATAGGACATGCAAGTTTCTCTAAGTTGTTAGTAATCTGTAATCGAATCAATATCAGAAAACACTAGCTCAATCTGGTTTAAAAAATGTCAAAATCCGACTATTCATTATTTAATTTTAATCAACCAGTTCACGTCAACGCAATGTAGCTCAATCTGGTTTAAAAAATGACAAAATCCCACTATTCGTTATTTAATCAACCAGTTCACGTCAACGCAATGTCGTATGGTGGTAAAATCTTAAAAACACACTTTATCTGATTTATCGATAATGTAGATATGCTCTTTTCTAAATGGATCACAAAAACATAAAACGATCCGACGGTAACACTTCCTTTGATTCGATTTGATGAGATAACGTACAAATATGCACCATACTCGTATAAGTACGATTATCCTATTTTCGTCTTATCACTTTAAACGCCACGGGTTTTTCGTGAATTGTCTTTGAATATTCGGCAACCTTTATTTTATCGACGCAGTTGAAAACTTACTTAAGTTATTTTTTTATAAAGGAACATAAAGCGTACTTTATGTTCCTTTATAAAAAAAATAACTATGTTTATTACGGTGTCTTGACCGTAGTCAAGACACCGGTTCCTGCACTGTACAAACATTAGTGAGCAAAAACATACCTAGCTGTTCTGTATGTTATTTATTAAAAAAGGATTATTGATCCGATTGTTAGTCTTTTCCAAGTTTTTGTAGGATTTATCTACTTATAAATTGGAAAAGGTGAGTACGTTTAAAGAGCGCCCAAGGAATAATTGTCTATAAACAAATACTAAAATATTTTAATAGAACAGATGCACCAGACACAAACCATTTAACACAAGAGATGTAAGTACATACATCGCTAAGTTACGTGGGATTAAATTGAAAACAATTGCTATATCGATCGATTTTTGATCGTGGTAAGATTGTGTGTCTGGCTACCACTGCCATCTTAATACTTTTGGCTGTGTAACAGATATATTGTGTATATACAGTGATATATACAGTGCGGGACCCATTGCACTTAAAAACAAAGGTTCGAAGATTAGAGGAACCTACAGTACGGCAGCACATTGAGGGACCCTTTCTAGTTAAGTATCCCGCAATGGCATAGCCCGTACTGGCCACTTATCATAAGGCGCGCGACGTGTTATTCTGCTAAATGATATACTTAAAAAAAAAGAAATACAAATAAGAAGACACTTAATTATAGAATCGGATTTCCCTTTCACTAGTGGTTTGGACCGCTAAAATAAGTGCGTAGCTTGCGGTTTTTCCAATATGTAAAATGCAAATTCTTACTTTAAATGTAATAATTAAATACCAATAAATATCTTAGATACTTAAAAATATTAAAAAGCTTTACGAAATTTTCTTAAATTTATTTTTTGTGAAGTCCTTGGTCCGATCCGAATGATAAATATAAATAAGTGTTGTCACCTTGTCACTTTTTTATTCGTATTTTAGTAAACATATTGCTCTTGGGATAACCCACAATGTAGAAAAAGTTTTAGTAGTATGCTCCATATAATATTCAAATTATTTAATAACTGTCACTAACTAAACGTGTTTATATGGCTAATTAAAACATTTGAATAAGAACGTTGTAAGCGAAAAATAAACTTTGTTTTATAAGAGGTCGTTAACGTAACTAGCAAGTATTATCATTCGGTGCTGTAACCACAATTTTAATACATAACTAGTTGTAAACGCCCAGTTCTCGCTGTTATGGACGTCTCATTTCCATCGCTAGAAAAAAAATGTCACTAATTGCATATCCATATCCCTGGTATCAACACATCCGATCTGTTATTTCAAGATTCCTCACGACGACAAACGAAATGCAACTGTAATATTATGGGTGAGGGCTTGTGTCAAACTCAAAACCTTATGGCTTGGCGCCAAGACATCTGTCATCGTTAATAACAAGCAATTTGAGCCAATTTCGCATTTTTGGAATTTAGGCGAGCGCCCAGGCGTCTCCCTTTCACGGCAGGAAGTTACACAAAAACTAACACTAAATAAAGTAGTGGTTGACATGTTAAGTTTTTGCTGTTGGTAATTACGCGGTGCGGGTAGTAGACGTGCGTGAGCGTTCGCGTGAAGCCGCCGAGCGAACGTTGCCAGTAAATGCTAACAGTTTAGATATTTATGAACATGTGTATGTAATTAATTTTTACGATGGATCAGATAACGGAGTTGGTGGGGCGATACGCATGTCGCAGTGTCTTAGGGCTCGAATAAAGGTTAATTAGCGGCTGAGAAGGTTTTTCCGTGGTTGGAGTAGGATAGCGCTGAATAATGAAGAGCGGAGAGGTTGGGTCGCGACCCCACACCTCCCAGACAATGGCCCGTTTGACTACACCGCCGACGTGTAAACATCATTCACAAAACGAATTTCCATAGAAAGCACTTTAAAAATGGATTAGTTCTGTTAGAAAAACAAGGAAACTCGCTTTGGTGGTGCTCGAGTCACGGATATAAATTAGGAGAGCGGCTTTAATCCGCTTACTTGAATAATCCTTTTGTTACAATTTGATGCTGTGTACGGAGATAGATAAAGGGCTCAGAGGAGTGTAATGTATGGCCTGTGTAGCGTTTGTGCTACATGTTACATTAGCTGTACGTTTTTGTGGTGCTATGTTCGAAATTCAACTTTCGCCGTGAAATCGGCGCCACCCACCCTAGTCTAACATGGCTCTCAATTTTTTCGACGGGCGTTCTTTTTCACAAGATATATTTATTTTACTTAAGATATTTGTAGATAAAAGCTGTTAAGTATAGCATTGAGTTAAACGAAGAATAAAATTTAAAAGCCAGCCATTTGAATTATACGTACAGTCAACAGCACATCACGGTGTACACTTGCAGTACGATAATAGTGCTTATGCCCCCGACATAAGAGCGGTACAAAGTCCAAAGTGTTACGTCTGACGTGCTGTTGACTGTACCTACACGTGTCAATGGATGAAATGTGTCCTAGAAAATAACGTTACCTTCAAAAACAAATAAAACCATATATGTAATAATAAATTATATGCAAATATTTTCTAAGATCAATGTTCACTGCTTGTATATTCTTCATTCCTTTAAACAATACATTGCCAGTTTTTGCATAGTTATTCAAATTCATTTGAATGTGCCTTTAAGCTATACCTATTTAGAAACAGTCAGACAGAACAGAGAATTTAGAGAAATCAAAACTACAATCTACAAGTCTCGCTAATACCCATTACGTTACTTTTCATACCCTGCGTTTATATCTTCTTTACTCTTCCCAGTGTCGCAATAAAATAGTTGCCACCTAAATCCAAGGGGACAGTGAGTGAATCTTAGCGATCACCCAAAAGGGGTCACGGGTGAAATCAAATTGCCATTGGACCCAGCCTTACATAGTAACCAAGCAAACATTTTATCAAGCAAATTGATACAAAAAAGGATAAAAACACTCAGCATCTACAACGGGCGTGCGCGTTACCCATTGGCATAGCGTATTTGCGATTCGCATTAATTAAGTCACCCCGCAAAAAGTAATCTTTGCCAAAAACAATGGGCACATATAAACCTTTTTACGGTGGCAAAAAAGGCACATAGATACAGATGTCGACGAGGGACGGGCGTACAACGTGTTTATACGTTGATTAAACAGAGCCACGACCGCAATGCGTATGCAACGCGACGGACATATTACCAGGGCTCGAATTCTGATTGTTTAGAGAATTTATTACTCTCATGGCTTGTTCAGTTAATTGAATTCGCCCGTAGAATAGCCGGGCTGAATTGCGTTGTGACCAGACTATCTTCAGTGCGTGCTCACAGGCTTTTTGTGATAAGCGCTGTTTGGGTTAGATTTTGACAAGGATTCGTGTTTGTATAGTTTATTTGTTACTCTGATGAGTTTTAGCTACTACTTACCTGTTACCATGGTTTAGAGTTTTGGCTGCTAAAGCTAAGTTCTTTAATTGGGTTTTTGAATTTGTTAAAATTAAGATAACGTAAAGTGTAGGTATTATGACTGGCTGTGTTTCAGTGTTTTAGTGAGTAATCGCATGACTTGTATTTTTAGGAAGGAATATTCACCTTAATCAGAAAAAAAATGAACGTATGTAAGCACATAGCTCGGAACTAACATTCTGGCAACCTTCACTAAAAACAATTAAAACCTTATAATATGTAGTAATGGTCATATTGTTTAAAATAATGTCAATGAAAAGTGGTGGACATAGGACTTAAGTGATAAATAAGGTTAACAGAAATTACAAAATAAATTTATATATCCTTTTTAATAATGTAATTAATCAGTTTACTATTGATCGTATCTTTAGATCAATTGATTTTTATCAAGTTAACGCTAATTATCAAAAAACAACACACTGTTGTTCATTCTTAGTGCCTTGTAGCAATTAATCATAAATGTAACGATTACTTAATGAAAAAGCCCGACCGATACACGTGTCTCAATTACGAGTGGTACCTTTATAATAGACTCATGGTCAAAATCCAAACTAACTGGTATACCTACTTTTCTAAGGCTAACCAAACCAATCCGATTAAATAATGGTTAGAATTATTGTAATTATTAAGATAAGCGTTACAGTAATATTAGTCTGACTTACCTAAATAAAAGTTTAGCAATTAAGTTTTGAAGTTAGCAGGTAGGTACCTATTAATAACTTATTGTAATCATTTATTTCTACCTACTGCAAATAAAATACATCATTATTCATCTGCAATAATCTATAAATTCATTAAATCAAGTCATGATCACAGTGATGAGCAATTAATAACCATTACCCATAATTAATTAATAAGATAATCATTACCTATGGCAGATGCGGATTAGTCGCCATAAACACGAGCTAAAAACATTTTAAATGTATCTTGCGGAGTTCAATCGTTGACACTACTTATAAACGACTCCTTTGTTTAATGTTTAAAACATCTAGGGCAAATTTATTAACAATAATAATTGTTTCTATACCGAAGTCCCACTGTAGTTTTTAGTTTCAAAATAATGTAACGTTATATTATGTAGGTAGTTGATTGATTTTGATCTGATTTTTTATGAGTATTATCACAAGATATTAAATTCATAATATGAACAACTATAATAATAAATAAACTGTTATTGTTTCATAAATAAATAAAATACATTTAATGATGGCGTTAGTGAGCGTAGCGTGGCGGAGTTAACTGCCATAAAAACCTAAAGAAATGGCGGCGCCTGATGTGCAATAAAAATGAAATTAATGAACATTGATCCTGTAATACTTTTTTTGTCTCATTTCAGCTGCCATTTCTATTATCAGTAACGATGCAAAACGTTCTCCTTAACATTCAACTACTAATAAACCGTGTTAACAATCACTATTAAAACTGCTTATAAGAAAATAGTATGTTTTACACCAAATACGTCCTTGTTTCCCCTATTGTCTCATTCTGCGTCGTTGGCTTCTGAATAAAAAGACCATCGCTCTTATCTCTGTCTAGTGCCCCCGCTGGGAAGTTAGTGGCCACATAAAACTAATGTAAGTATACAAAAAGCGAAACGCATCTGCCCCTTAATTTTGCTCAAGGACTCGCCATTTAATCGCTTGTTTAGAAAAAATACTCCAAGCGTGAGAGGAGTTTGTGTTGTTCCGTGAGTGTTCCGTATCTATATTAAGATGAGTGCACTAAATGTTAGGGCGGAGTTAATTTTCAGCACTAACACAAGCTACATACATAAAAACATTAAAATAATAAACAGTATTTTGCTTGGGTTATAACTAAGAAAAATACTGTTTATTATTTTAATAATTTTATGTATTTAGCATTATTAAAAAGGTTAGTCAAAAACAATAATATTTTATTTTGTTAATGAATGAAAATTAAAAAATTGTTCATAATTGATGAAAGAAGATTCGAAATGAAGCTTCTGACATTATCGAGAATGTTGTAAGTCTTTTTGTTACAGCAACAAACTATTCTTGATTATGACTAAGAAATTAATATCGCTGTTACACACAACGATAATAGTTTATAGAAGGGCATAGATTTTATTACTAAACAGTCATCATTTGTTTGGAATCAATTCATACATTTAATATTTTGTATGTGTTAAAAAAATCCGAAACGATTTCACAAAGGTACCCTAAAAGCCTGCTTATCGCCGGATATTAGCGGAAGTTTTATCCTCCACTTGTAGCCAGCCTATCTGTTGAACACGATTGGAATGTATTTAGTAAATTTCCATTCACGAAAACGTATAAAAAGGCATATTAAAATCAGCATAGAGAAGCTAGGTAGCAATTTGCTTAACGCATTGTTAAAAGATAAGTAAATTTATAGAATATATATAGGTAAACTTAGACATACTTACTAAACATGAATAACTGAAGAGTACTAGTATTAGTACTATTTCATTTTCTTTTTAGTTGGGAAATTTTATTAATATTTGTGTGCTCCGAGTGCTATTCAAACAATTCAGAAAACAGCATTGTGTGCAAAATTTGTAAATTCTGTTTAACCTTAAATTTTAGTAAAAAAACAGAATTGCATAATATCTAAAAAACTTTAAAAGACACACTTTAAACCACTTACCCAAACATTTTATTAGATAAAATATTTTGAAATAATGATGTCTAAATAATCAAGTAAGCTTCATAGAATTCTTACAGAACCTGGTATTTATTTATGATCACCAGGTTATTATTTAATTAAAAATTCACTGAAATTGAATTGAACTTACATACGAGTATATCATAACATTAAATAAAAAGTTCAAATAACGTTGTTGCATTGTTAAAACAAGACTCAAAGTGTTTCTATTTCGATGTAGTAATAAAAAGTGTCAATAACGGCACTTTTTGCAACTTTCTAATATTGCAGTTAATTAATGTGAAGCATTTGTGTTATTTTTATAATGTAAAAATACCTCTTTCTAACAACAGAAAGAAGAATGTTTTGAACAATTTATTAAAATGCTATGATTTTTTATTTAATAAGGGTGCGATAGGTGCGATTTGCAATAATTTACAGCTAATATCGGAAAAAGACAATCGAAAAGTTAATAACTCATGGTGTTGACAGTCTGATATCTATAAATTAATATCTGTAGTAAGTAGTAGTGGTAATACTCTTTGTAGTAGTGTGTCACAGTAATCGCTCTACGGAACAGAAACAACTCATTAATTATATTATCTAATATCTATGTATGTATTTTCAGACGTTCTAACACCCAAGAGTCGTGTGTTTTCATTCTCTAACTTATCGATGACTTTAAGTCGTCGATATTTTTAGCGGAACCCCAAAAATCATTTGGTTATTGGCGGAAATGTCTTATCCGCCACTTGTAGTCAATATCTGTTACACGTGTCGAATGTGTTTACAGGCGTTCTCCGTAGTTAATCGTGTTAGAAAATGCTATTTTTTTAATTAACTGCGGTAACGGCTCCTATACGCACGCAACTTTATGCCGAGGGTAACTCGTTCCGGAATATATTAAAGTGAAATCCGCCACCACAAACGAATGCTATTTTATTTTGTAAACATTCTGTTCGTCGATCTAGGAAAGTTTCCCCGTGTCAATGTATCCTCATCTATTCTTTGCTATATTACAGCGAAATATCGCTACGGTCGGTGCAGTAGATACATACGACTCTTATGCAGGTTGCAGGTTAAATTATAGTAGTCAAATATATTTATAACGACGAAACAAATATTTTAAATAATTGAGGCTCTAAACCCACAATGCATACTTAAGTTTCGTATTAATAATAACTTAAATACACGAAAATTAAATAAAAAGCACATCGACTCTAAAATTTCACGCTATATAATAATAGTTCACAGTTCAAGAAACTAAATAGACTAGTTCGATGTCGCCGCGTCTAGTACCTACAAGTTCCTCAAACGCTAAGAGCTTTCTGAGACTGTCTCCCTTGGAATGCATTTACATGTCACATGATCCTATGGGAAAATCTGCATGTGGCGTTGATTGTGTCTTGTACCTGCCCTGTACCGATGTACGACGTTATTAGATGATCGATCCCTTGCTAATACCGTATACAGCGAATTATACTTAACATAGTAGCGCTGCAGGGAAATTGACAATGGACATGTTGGGAGCAAAGCACACGGTTAATGAATGTTGATATAATCGTAGTTTCAGAAGCAAATTTAGTGAGCATTGACCAAATTTAGTGAGCATTGACTGCTGATAAAGAACATTTGCTCTTTGGCTGTAATTAAAACAAGTATGCGTACACTTTTATTACTCATATTCAAACTTAAGGTGTATAAACTATGCCTAAAATTTCAATTTCATCTCTTTTGTTTTATTAACCAAAATTTGCAAGGTTAGTTTTAAACTCGTAGCTGAACGAGAAAAAACTCACGTACAGACGATTGCTTAGGCGACGTTAATAATGGCGTGCATATTTTGCCTTTGACACGCTAGTAAATTGTTTTTATCCCCACTCCGGGGATATTTTGACGAGCCATTTGGTGTAGTGGTCGAGAAGTCAGCTATTACACCAAAGGTCGCAGGTTCGATCCCCGCACGGTACAAACATTTGTGTGCATTAACTGTTTCTGTTTGTATCGGTCTGGGTGTTTCTATGTATAGTATGTACATGTAATTACAAAAAAAAATATAAGTAATGTTTATCCGTTGTCTAGCACCCATAGCACAAGCTCATGCTTAGTGTGGGGGTAGATGGCGCTGTGTGAATAAATGTCCAGGGATTTATTTATTTATTTATTTTATCGATCATTTCATATACCCAAAGTTGTCTTTTATTTGCAATAGGTAGTAACTTTATAATACCTACTCGTATTTAAAAAATAAAAGAATTAGATTATAAGTATAACATAGGAATTAACTTTTTATTCAAATTCAGTTTATTTATTACTCTACAGACCAAGTGTGACAGTTATCTGTCAATATAATAACAATTTATCCGTCAACGAACTCTAACACGAACTTTACTGTCATTGGTGAAATTCGCCCTGACTTGACGAAACTTTGTTAATTTTTTTTTGTAAAGGTGGTCATTCCTACTGGCGTAACAATTACTTTGGTCAGTCATTAAGGGACAAGCTCCTGTAAAATCTAAATTCAAGACCTAATAATCCTCATGAGTACATACATTCGCTGTGACGTAATCGAGTTGCGACCATTAGGATATTTTCCCATCGATATTAGCGGAAGCTCTTACTCGACACTAATGCATGCGGTTTTCTTTTTTCTCGCCCCAGGAATCTTGCCGGGAATACGGCGGGATTGCAAACGATGCGGGTAGGCATATGCAAGGCTTTAAAACTTTACTCGAGCGATACTTATGGGCTATAAGGTTCAGTTTTAGAGCGTTTTAGCAAAGGAAACGTCAAACACAGACCCCTCTTCGGAAGAGGTGCTTTGACCATGTGTATTTTTTGTCAGCAGTTTTATTGGTTCGTCATCGCAATTAGTAGTGACCCTCCTCTGCACGAGGTGTTTTGGTTTCGAGTTCCGTTCATGACAATCCATGTGTGTCTTCGGACTACGTATTGCTGATAGGCTTCAATTATTTCCATAGCTAAGTAGGATAAGGTATGAGATGTTTTCTATTACCGATAAATAAGTGTAGAATGATTTATTAGTTTCCACAGTGCGATTATTTATTTTTTTGTATTTTATGTCAAATTATTCTATTCTTATTTATTGCTCCCTTTCAATTAAAACTTTGATTGAAAATTTGAAACACATTTTCCATTAGCAGTAAATTAAATTTTATATTTCATACCGTTTTATCATACATCCTACTATGTAATTTAAAAACATAACATAGGTAGGTATAAAACTATTCAGGTCTATGTACAATTATTGGTATCCAATAATTTATTTTCTTTTTACCACGACTCGTACGGTCGTAAAGTTGTTTTATTAGCGGCTCCAATTTAGCGTAGACGGGAATTAGCAACCGAATAAGGCAACCCGTTACCCATTTCATGTGAAGTAGGCAGTACAAAGCGTTCGCTTTTGATCCGACATCCATTGAAGGAAGCCTTATTAAGGACTTGTATTTGTTCACTGCAAAGTTAGTACATGTAAGGGTTGGGAGGATCAACAAACGAGACTTTGGAAGTAATCTGGCCCTTGTTTACATAGGTTCGTCTCAGAGTAGGAGCCCTGGTGGAGGATGAATCGGTTAAATTTGTTTCTAGGCTAGTTAGGAAATCACCCACATGAATATTTACTGAAGCCTATAACTTAAGTGTGTAAAGTCCTGTGTTTATTTGTAGAGAAACCCAGACAGTTACCAGGCCATATTTTCGCGATAAATACACATACCACTATTACCGCAGGCCAGTTAGACCGTTCTAGTTCGGGACCAAAGTTCTTTTCACTATCCACTAAACTCCCCAGGATTCCGCTTCACACCCGGAAGGGACAAAGCAACTAAGAGGTATTATTTAATTATATGATTAGGTATTATCTCATTTGCACTTACTTGCATTTAAAGATCAGAGCAACAGACTATAAGAATTCGCTCAGAAGTAAGCAAGTAACTAATTTAGAGATAAAACTTAAAGATTCGTAAGTACCTATAACAAAACTGAATGATTGGAGGATGGGTCGTAAACTTTACTATTACTATAAAATTCTTGCCAGCTCTTTGATGGTTCAATTAATTACTATACTGATTTGAAGGCTGCCTTTTAACTCAATTTTTCGGTTTAAGTGTAATCATAAAACTTTATTCACATATATTTTGAGTAATTTAGGAAGTTAAAACCTATTTTGCTTATATAGGAACTTATTTCTTATAAAACTAAGTAAACAAAAACTTGCATGTGTCGTCAAGAACATTCACAAGTTGAAACTTTCAGTATATTGATTTTATACAATTTGAATTTGCTTTCAAGCAAGCTACGTGATAGTATATAAGCAATCAGTAGGTATAGTCCTATTTCATAATAGGCTAGCATCACTCTATGTACCAAGAGCATACGAACAACGAATTTAAATATCGTTGCATACGAATCAATACTTTGCCTTCTATTTCGGAACTGAACATTACCGCGGGATAAAAAGCTGTAGGTAAGCCTTTCTCAACCTTTTGGACGCCAAACGACGTCTATACTTGACGAAAACCCTGCCTCTAAAACTAAGAAATAAATATGTTTAAAACATTTGACAATAAAGAATTATCCAGTTCTGGCGTACAGGACACGACAGCTGTTGCGGTAAGGAGTCTTAGTTTAAGTTTATGCCAAATTTCGTAAAAATCGGCATAGTGATTTACACGTAAAAACAAATAGTTACTTTCGCAATATCAGTGAATCTAATCTTCCGTTTATAATCAGCCCTTATAGTCATTCATCATTGAAATCCGTAACATAGAGGCACTTATTAAACTTATTTGAATGTAAATCAATATGGAGTTTAAAAGAAAGGTAAGAAATATGTAAGTCAGTCGCTAAGTTACCTTAGATCTCGAGAATTAAGCAACTGGCGGGGTAACAACTTGCGTTGACTGTTACTTAATGTATTCTATGTTTAGAATAAGATTATAATATTAAGAAGCCCAAGCTGTGTCGCACAATATGGATCTCGAATTTTCGTAGAAATGCCACCCGATATCCAGGAATGAATTACAATTGGAAATTGTTATATTTTATAGGGAGTTAACTGCGAATTTTGCTTATATTTTGTTTAATCTCCATGACGATGTTATTTTATATGCATCTCTTCGACCTCAGCTAATAAAAGTCTACTCTTTAAAAACACCAAATAAAATCGTGTACATGTTGATTTAAGGTAAATAATAATAAAACACTTAGATATACCTAGATCACAAAGTCCAGAGCAAGAGTTATAAATTCCAAATTCAAACCCAATAAATGTCTTATAATTTAATATTATAAGAGATAATTTTGAATAAAATCCCTAGTCCTTAGTCTGAAACTGCGTCCTACTATAAAAATGAAAGAGCTAACCCAAACGGAGGCGGCATAAGTTAATATATCAAAGAGTAAAAAAGCATTCATTTTTCACCTTAAACCAAGCAGCTTTGAGACAAAAGTAACTAATTATAAAATCAGTGAACATGTTAACACGATACGACGTCAGCACCCTCCAGTACTTGAACCACATGTTAAAAAAAATAGACGGAAATGACTAAATTTTTAACCTCCATTGTTACAGCGGCGACAGTGACGTAGTTCAGAAACCGAAACTTCAACATTAGGGTACCTACGTTTTAAAAGAAAACCTTGCGTCAAAAGATTACACATGTACTACCAGACTCGAGTGACTACCTTAGGTTAGCTTCTTACTTTCAAGGGAAGACTGAACTCAACGATCCAATCAATGCAACCAAACAGGTTGGGCCTAAAATACGTACCTACTTTGGTTTTTCTGGTAACAACGTAACATATGAATGACTTGTGCCTTAGTTTTATGCCTGATCTCTATCCGGTCTTATGAGACTTTTGTTATCGCAACAGGTGATTTGATTTTATGTTCAGAATTCTCAGTTACAGTTTACAATACGCTCATTTGTGCCCTATTCTATCCTGCGTGGTCGGTTAATTGCTGTGATTAGTTGCTATTACTATTACTGGAACGGGGCTAGAAAATATAAAATTATTAAAGTAAGATGTAACAATGGTATTACATCTTACTTTAATAACACTGTTGGCAGCCAACGAGCTCGAGATGCACGAATTGTTAGGCAGAATGGAGTGCGTCAGCGCCAAACTGGGTCTCGCCATTAACAAAACTAAAACAAAATTAATGGTAGTGGATCGCACTGGAAAGCTAGAGCTCAATGGGACATTAAACCTAGAAGTGGTAAACAAATTCATATACCTGGGCTCTGAAATCCACAACAACGGCTCCTGCGAAGGAGAAATTCGTCGAAGGATTGGTATGGCAAAAGGCGCCATGTCACAACTTGAGAAGATATGGAGGAACAGGACCATCAGCATGAAAACCAAATGCAACCTTGTGCGAACGCTAGTATTCTCTATCTTCATGTATGGTGCAGAGACATGGACCTTAAAGAAAGCCGACCGAAGCCGGATAGATGCCTTCGAAATGTGGTGCTGGAGGAGAATGCTGGGCATACCTTGGATGGCACACCGTACCAATGTGTCGATTTTACAGCAGGTTAACGTCAAAACCAGACTCTCTACCATCTGCCTACGCAGAATCCTCGAGTACTTCGGACACATTGCACGAAAGGATCCTGACAATCTAGAGAAACTAATCATTACCGGGAAAATCGAGGGTAAAAGACCAAGAGGAAGGAGCCCAATGCGATGGAGTGACCAAATTCGCACTACCCTCGGAACTACCGTCCACGATGCTCTACGCTCTGCTTCGGACAGAGGCAGATGGCGACAAATAATTCGCAACAAAGTGCTCCGTCAGCAGGCTGATCACGACCCTCAGCATTGAGGAGACCGACGCGAGGAGGAGGTAACAATGGTAAGAATGTGAAGCGGCTCTTCCGTTTCGGGTGTGAAGGGGAACCGGGGGAGTTTAAAGGGTTGTGGGATGCTTTAGTGTCGAATCCCACAGACGACCGCAGGTCTCGCTAGCCTGCGGTTGTGGTGCTTATGCGCATTTTCCACAGCAAAAAATACATATGGTAAGGCTGTAGTGATTACATAGAAATCTGTTCTGAGCTTAAAAAAATGACATATGAGTAGAATAATACATTAGATACAAGTTCGAGCAAAAACAAGTTTGCTATGAGTTTAATTCCTAGCTAGATTTTACAGACGAAACTGTCAATAACTTTGTAAGTACATTAGTTTTCTAACTCCATGACCAAATACCAACTAGGACACGCCAATAAAAAATTAACAGTGAATAAAATTTTAATTCTATTTTCAATGATAATCTCTCTTTTTTATGTGTGAATTAAAAACTATTGTAGTACAACTGTAATACTAATAAACTTATTTCTTTGGTTAATCTTTAACTTAATTTTAATAAGACACGCTGTATGTTTAATTCATTCTTTCCAATATTATTAAATCTTTAATTTTATTTATAGCAGTAAACAGGACAGGAGTAACAGTGTTAATTTAATTTTAGTTTTTATAAATGATTTGATTATTAAAATTACTGATAAAATTTCGTCCATAATCTGCATTCTAGCCCAGTTTTTTTTTTACTGTCAATAAAGTAATATTTAAACACTTATACATTCCAAACAAATTCAATTAAAAAAACCCTAAAATGAAAGAAAATTCAATCATACTTAGAGTAGGTACCTAATAAAAATTTAGAATTCCAAGTCAAACCATCTATGACGATTTTCTGTGGCTACTTAGTTGCAATGGTAGATTTAAAAGGTAAACACCAAATACAACGAACTAAGACCTAGATTAAGTACATAATGCAACACGGTCCTAATTAGCAAGTCTACCAGTTTGGAGATTCCCAGTTGCATCCATTCTGTTGGCATGTAGTAATTGGCTTTTAATTACGATTTATTGTCGGTTAGCGTTATTTTAATTAAATTTTATACATACAATTATAACGTTTATGGTGGGGCGAGCGCGTCTAATTAATATTATTGAAAAAGGACCTACATACATAAATAATGAATGATTTTTCTTGGATTTATGATTAGTTAAAAATAATGATTCTGCACTTGGGTGAAACACAAACACGAGTACAACTTAATGTTACGCCCAATGGTAGGTATGTACAACTTCTAAAAACAAATTAGATCTTCAGGCACGAACGAACGAATAGAACGAACTTGGCACCCACACATTTTCATGTTATGTTATTATGTCTCTGGTAGTTTTTCTCGAGCTTTCTAAGCGCTGCCAATGCTAAATAAAAGTGATATTACTTCTGACTCCGTTTCACCTATAGACGTTTCGAGCAGAAAATGGCGAATAAGATTAATGTTTTGATTTATAATGCTCTGCAATAAACTGTATGTGGGTTTAATAAATCAAATTATACCAAATGAGGCGAAACAATAAATTACATATTCTTTGAATTTCCTGCGGTTTAAAAATGTAATATTATTAAACATAATATGTACTCAATTTCACATGTAGGTGTAGGTACATATTATAATATAAGCATAGTCATTTGTTTTTAACAGGGTTATTTCGTTAAAAATTGCATTGCATTCACAGACGTATTTTTTCGTATTACCTATTTCATTAAAGATTAAATGGCATGATAGTAATAAATTCCATAATAAGTATTATCGATAGTTTGCAAACTTACTACCATATTTTGACCTTACTCAAACAAACAAGTGAGCATTGCATATATGAATCACATTTCACCAACACATTTTGTCGTTTTCCATGTATTCCAATATCGACTATAGTGAAAGGTATATAATTATGTGTTTAGTAGGATATGTATACTTGTGCAGGTATAGACTTTACCGTCAAATGAATTATTAACGACAAGAATATCGTAAACGTGTAATCAGCTCAAATTAAAACTAACAAATCAGCATGGCTCGGCCAGTAATATTGTACAGAATCGATTTTTAAAAGGCACTAACATTAAAAGCCGATTCTATCTCGAACCCCTGTCACACGCGTAGCTTACACTTAAAACAAGTAAAAGTGGGAGACACCTACACGCGGGCGCGAGGCCCTTCGAAATGTTCATTCACAACGGATAACCTGTCCCTTGTCCTCTGAACCCAGCCTCTCTTGGCTTATCTCTGTTCATTCATTACCATCTAGTATTATAAGAGTCGACGGACCGAAAACATATTGGGCCTCCATTTTTTTGTCACACCACTTAATTATCTGGATTTATATCACGATAAAATCAACCATCAACTCTAAGAGATAAAAAAAGAGATTTTTGTAAAAACAAGTCCGTTGGGTCGTAGGTTTTTTATTCTTTATTTAAAGCTCATGTGTAAGGGAACGTTTTATGGAAAGCCACAATGCATGTTTGTGGTAGAATCATAGGAACGGGAATCGAAATGTTTCGATAGTCACATTGGTATTGTTTCGATACGAATGCTGTGGTAGTCGAATGTTCTCAAGAGTCACTTCACATGCGTCAGGTGAGTGGTTTAAATCTCAGCGCGCACCTATAGATTTACATTTTTCTAGGTATGTAATTACCACCAGGTCGGCAGTGACGGAAAACATCGTGAGGAAACCTGTACAGTCGAATAGCTGGTTACGGAGAAATGGCTGTCCCTCAAACATAATAACTGGACTTGCTAAATCCTGGAACATGGTGCAAGCGTACCTTGACTAGATTTGGGCTAAAATGCTCGGAGAGCTTTTGCTTTTAGAAATCATGGTCTCCCATATTTTTCGAATCATGGCCAGAGTAGTAGTTGTTCAAAAAAGCTATATTTAGGTTGTTTTTCGGCAAAATAATCTTATGAAATATTCTCATTGTATTTTTTTCAAGATATTTAAATTTATTCGAATCGATGATTAAACAAATACAAAAAATAAAGAAAAAATCTATTGTTTTATTCTATTGTGTAAAAAAATATTATACAGAAGTAACCTTTGATCTTCCACGTTCCCTAAGAATCATCTAGTCACGTGACAAGCGGTTTTTGTTTTGTTTTTTTGTATGGCGGACTTATAAGTCAACAGTTATAAGTCAACAAATTGTACACGATCATTTTAAATTCGATTTTCCATTGCTAAATTCAAGAAACCAATTGATTTTAAGTTTTTAACAGAAAGCCTTGTAGCTGTCTCCAGTGCCACTCATACTTTTACATGTTCAAAGTAAATCAACAGGTTGTAATAACGGGTCCGGCCGTTATGCCCCCATTCCGGTTTGCCCCCGGCCGGTATGCCCCCACAATTTTAATTAAATTTGTTCCAGTTTGCCGTTAAACTGTGGGGGCATACCGGCCGGGGGCAAACCGGAATGGGGGCATAACGGCCGGACCCGTAATAAGGGTCCGGCCGTTATGCCCCCGTTCCGGTTTGCCCCCTTAACAGTATTAATGAGTACCCGGTTTCTTCAAAAATAGCAATATTACTCCGTAGTAAAAATCCGTCTTTAGAAATAAAACATATAATTAGCAACATGAAAACTTTAGGGGACATTTTATAATCTATTTAATCAATTACTTTGCTCTTGCGTACAAGACTAAGTCTTGATTTAAGGAATTAGTTCAAAGATGTTTTGTTTTTGAGGTTACATGCCATTTTCAATTTCTAATAGGTCTAAAGAGCTTGATTGCTTCATTTGTTTCTGCAATGATATTTTTTTAAGATAGTTTCTCTTTTTATTAGTTTTTCTAGCTTTTTCTGGCCACCTATGTCTAATGTGAAAGCGTTACCGTATTGTATGTTTTATTATATTACAATTATATAATTATGTTTATTAATGTACATACATACATTGCCTTTAATTAATGTAATTTGTTGATAAACGGATTGATTATATTTTATTTACCTAAATATCTAACCATCTAGCGGAGTTTTAGTTTTATACCTTTATTAGCAGTTCTGACTTTTCGGCAATGGTCATTAATGCTTAGGAGACCTGGGTTTAATGCCATACGACCTGTAACTAATTTCAAGCTAGCTAATATAAAAAGAATTTCACAATATCTACTTAAGCTATGAATTAATGCGCCTCACTAGGAACGCCCTGTACACTCTTCAATACAGACAGTGGATCAGTGGATTGTGTAAGATATTTTTCGAATCATATTGATATCTTGGTGTATAGAACTGACAAAACAATGTGACTTCATCCATCATATTATCTCTACAATATGGACACAGACATACATTTATATATACATATGTATACAGTTACATAAGGATACGTGTATCGCTAATGAACAAAGGCGAGTTTACAAAGAGCCCTCTGAGGTCTGTAGCTTACCTACATACATTAATGTTTCATTTCCGTAAGTACGAAAAGATTATATTAAATATTCCTTATACTGTCTCAGTCGACTATAATAATGACGCGCTCTGGCTAGGTGAATCTATACTAATATTACACTACACACACTTACAGTAAACTACCGTCCTTAAACGCTGACGCTGGAATTGCAGTGAAATGTAGTAGCATTTTTCCCGGGTTTGATTCCCGATCCAAACCGAATATGAGAAATTCCGCTTTTCTTTACGAAAAGTTAAGAAACAAATAGTTATTGTGTTTGCGCGCTCACTTTGCACTATATTATGTATAGAATCATACGTGTAGTAGGTGTAGAGTAACTGATATTTTGGAAATATGCAAATCTTCTAGTCGAAGTCTAAAGCTATGACAGCTGACGTACAAAATAAAAAATGAACTTTGCTGGTAATGTAACTTTAAATAATAAGTAGAGCAAAAGATAGTTAAGTATAATTTTAATGATAAGACAAATGTCATCTTGTCTATAAACTATGGAATGACATTGTGTATGACACGTCACGAAAGTGGCCAAATGGCCAAACAATAGGTGTTTCAAACCTGATGTGCATCTTTTTAAATATAGTGTCATTAGCATTACTATTGTCCCGTAGGACGAAAAAAAGTACGAAATAGAGAGAAAACTAAAAGAGTTACAGTTGCACCTCTGCGTGTTGAGCGCTCTGTGTGATCGGATGTGTGTGATGCGGACGCAGGCCGATTCGCTCGGTTTTAGTTAATTACTGAGTGCAACTAAGCGCCATCGCGGCGCAGGCGCTGGCTCCGCGACCGCGCTGGTGGCCGCAACACAAAAGCGGGTCGATGCCTTCGATAACGAAGCCAGTTTTTATCTTCTTATTTCAACGCTTTTAATTAGTTAGGAAAATATTTTCAAATAAAAACTCCCCCGAGCAGTCGCCAGGCCTTGAGTTAAGGATTGTCTTTGACCGCTTGCGCCTCGGGCGCACTATAATGGAACAGAGTGCCGGTGTTATTTCGATTGGCTCCCGTATTGCCGATTACATTTAGTAATATCAATAATTACTTTCGTGTAATAGTTCATGAATTATTAATATTATCGATTCGCATCAATGTTAAAACTGAAGAACACTGGTCACATTAAATAAATAAACATTGGAGTAGTCTTTTGACTTCTGACTTTACAAAACCTATTACTGTTATACAACTGTGACACTTTACACATAGATACCTACATATCTTTGAAGACATATTCCAGTAGATAAAATAATATGGAACTAGTTATCTTAATTTAATATTACTACGTCAGAAATAATAGCCATATTACGACGTACTAGTGTCAGAAAAATATAAATAATACCTTTATTATTACATGTTTTGTATTAAATTATTCATTATGTTTCGTGTTAAGCAATGACCAATCTATTGTAAAGGAGGTTATAAATACATAAATATTTTTCTTACATGAAAAATTAATTTCGCGTCGTTGAAACTATTTATGAATTAATAATAAAATATAAAATCGATTGCTATGAGTTAAATTAATAATACAAAAAATATAATTGGACAAACGATATTATTGTATGATTGCAAGTTATATGATAAACAGCAGTCTCATAACCAAGTTTGTGGTTTCCTTGAAAATAAAAACTTTGAAATTATTAATAAAATAAAACAATTTGTTAAAGCAATTTGAATTGAGCTAAATTTTTTATATTTAAATGATATAACAGTGGCTTCTTCTGAAACTTAATACAATCTAATAATGTTAAGACGTTGAAAGATGAATCAACAACATATTATATTACTACAATATATCTTCGATTGTTGAAAGACCATTTTGAATATAATTGAATCCCCCACTAAATGGCAAAACCACCAACAAGCCAATGCAGGCAAACAAAAATAAAACACAGCTTTTGTTTTAATGATAGCAATAAATGGATCCGTTTTATCACTACATTCAATGTTTCGAACATAGTAATTAAACAATAAAAATTCACTTATCCAATAGAAAGGGATCAATAAAGTTAAGTATATCAGACCACATCTAAATAACAATGAAACGAGTTTTTCAATTCGTATAATAATAGGTAAGTTAATTAGAATTACGGATGTCAGTTGGGTCCGTAATTAAAATTCATGAATAATGAGTACTGTTCTGAAGTGTGCCTAGAGCCTGACCACAATGATAGTACTTAAACCCCGTTCCATTTCACATGATTCACCGAACGGAACAAAACATTCGTTAAATATCCATTTCACTGTATTCAAGTTGTTTTAACACTGTTTATCAGTGTCTTATGCGATCGTAAGGGTGTAGTGGCGTGTACTAGGTAATAACATTGTATAAAATAATAACGTATAATTAGTACCTACCTGCTGCAAAGATAAAGGAGGGACAACGGAGTTTTAAAAAGCTGTTTACAATCAACCGTAAGTGGAGGTACAGACGCCGACAATTGGTTTTTAAGAGGCACTTTGTTATTAAACGCTTGGGCTAACTATACGTGTGTTGTAGACAACGAGGCCTTAATTATACAGATACATTCAATAACTCTATTATTAGATTTTTAATGCTGTTTTGATATAAATGATTTAAACTGAAATAGTAGAGAATTTCACGGGTACTGTAATATTTAAGTCAAAAATAATTAATATGCGAAATTTTGACAATAGTGAAAACCTTAGGTGGCATTTTCATTGTTTCATCTTTTTTTTTAGCTTCCTTTCGTATCTGAAAACGAAATGTAGAGGCTTATTAAGACAGGTGTTATACTTTTACTGGGTAAGCTTTGAAAAACCAGAAGTCTCAGTGCTAATTCAATCGCTCAATTCTCATTTTCAAACATATTTAAGTATATTAAGATTGTTGACTTTTCATAAAAAAAATACAGTAAACTTTTATAAACAACGACCCTATAAAAAGATAATTCAAGTGAAACACAAAACGTATTTCCTGTTCCTCAAAAAATACCCAACGCGAGCGCGGCGCACAAATAAAAAAAAGAACTGTTCCGTCGCCGACTGTACTGCGAACGTTAGGCTCGTTACCACGTTATCAAGGCTGCTGATGGTTATCTTGACAGGCAAGTCGGTGACCACCTCTCGAGCCTTCATCATCGACACCTCCGCAACAATAAATTGACCTTGTTAACCCCAAGCGAGAACTTTTTTCATTTGATGCAATGTGCGCTCCTCTTTTTGTTAACTCTTCTTTCTTTCAATCATAATTAATATTTATAGAAGTGTTGAATGAAGTTTCTATACAATATAAAATTATAATAATTATTTGTGTTATCGTTTTTCTTATTTACAATTCTAAAATGCTGAAATGACTAAATTGACATTATCTCAAATTACCGGCCAATATTTATACGTGCCTCTAAACACAGCGCTATCTTGCCACAAACTAAGCATTTGGTTGCCAAACAACGGATGACATACCTACTTATTTACTCAGACCAATACGAACAGACATGGTAGGCGCTTTTTTTCGCGAGGGCTTAGACAAGTTTCTTTACCAAATTTCGAGTGTGCTGAATCATTAAAAAAGTTTTAATATCAGCACAATTTTAACTTAAAAAAAAATACTTCACTTTGTGTTTGTATAGTTATATTTTAAATGACATATTCCTACCCTACCCTACTCTAATAAGTACGATCGAGGTCTCCCGCGCGTGATCACTTTTGGAAAAATATACCGTGCACGCGCATCGTGACTTCTTAGGAGCGGCGCTTGTATACGTGAAAATACTGCACAGGATTTTAGCCTTTATAATCGAAAAGGAAAAGGAAGTAACATAATATTCGAAAATTAGAACAAAGGAGTAAAGTTACTAAAAGGTTACTAAAACCCATTACTAGTGAAGTCATAAATCATCACCGGCCTTAGTTGGTTGTGACTATAAAATCTTAGTTATATTGATATCATCTCATCACTATGTCAAATTATAAATTTCTAAGATTTATAAGTTTATTCAAAGATTGGATTACGATATTAAAACAGTTAATATCGTTGGTAGATATATCTATTTTGTCAACTGTTTTGTTTTATGTTTAAGATATAAACATTTCGCACCTAGTAATTATCTGTTACACAGCACAAGGGAAAGTTTTCCTATTCTTTTCTAGCATTTCTGCCATTGGTAGATCTTTGTGCCGAAATAAGAATTCAGATAAATACCGGTGGCAATTTCAAATAAATACAACTATATTATGTATTTATATAGAAAATATATCATTTTTACCTAGTTATAGGTACCAATAAAATAAATATGTTTAATAATACATATTTATTTTATTGAAATAACTAGAAAATATCATAGAAATATTATGTTCTATGGAAAATATATTATTTTTACCTAGGGGTTTAGAAGTATGACATTATTTATTGTAAACACCAAAAAAAAACATCGCCCCCCGAAACTTGTAAAAGACGCCCTTGTTGTTATTGACCCAAATCAATGACAATATAAAAGAAACCCCTTTGAGATATCCAGTGGATGCATAACTATTATTATTTTTTGGAAAATTGAGAAAGAAACATTTTAAATAGCGAATTTTCTCAATTTTCGCACTTTGTACGCGATTCTCTAGCAAATGTGCGCGATACGCGTAAAACTAAAACCTTTTTGTAGAACATTAAATTTTCTACAACTTTTGTTAGAAACTTTTTCCAATAATTATCTCTTTAAGTTTTCGAGATTTATGTAAAAATATTTTTTCCACTCTTTTCCATTTTTATATTTCAATGACCCTAAGGTCGGTCACTAATGAATATTTTGATGCTAGTTTCAGCCACTCAGCTCAAATGGCAAAGTTAAAACTTCATTGACTGTACTATTACTACCTCGAACTATCTTTTGACTTAAAACTATTTTTTTATACTACATCAGTTGGCAGACAGACACGCAGCACAGGTAGCTAGCCAGTCGGACTCTGTAAAAGTCCTACCCAAGCAGCATCACAAGCTGTATAACAGCTCTATTAAAGTTCGTTTATACTCTTAATGCTGTATTTCTTTGCCGCATAAACGCTGTATAAGCGCTTATACAGCCCTTATACCCCTGAAAAGGGCACAAATTATACAGCGTTTTGCGTTATATTAGCTGTACAGTAGCTGTATAAGCATAAAATAGGCTGCATAATAGCTGTTTTGCGGCTGTACTATGGTATACGAGGAAACCAATACACTCTAATTACTACATTGTAACTCACTTGTTAAGCTTTACGTTATAAAAAGTCTGTTGAACAGAGTTACAAAAGAATTAAGACGAAACAAGATATATTTTAATGATGGCGTTTATAATCGTATTGATCAAAGTGACATTTATTATAAACGCTTTGTGTTTAAAGATTTGGAGATTCGATAGGCGCAGGATATAGTGCATTATCGTGCCAAAATAAATTTATTGTGGACATATATATGCTTTGTGATAAAAAATAAACGCGCCAGCAAAATAACCAAGGAAGAGATATTAAATAAGGAAGTAAATATGGTTTTTATAGGTTAGAATTTAAAAATGTTTGAATTAATGGACGTAGAGTCTCATTGGTGCATAGTAGGTTATTGGACAAACTGAAAATATTGATGAACATAAAAACATTAGTCTAATTTTTATGTACTCATGTTCGTAATCTTCGATTTGTAATTGATAAAATGGCGACAATTTACTAAGCAGCCTAAATTCTATTTTGATGGTCTTATACAGATTAAGGCTGTACTATAGGCGTCATTTATTATTATTGCTGTTTATTACTCTCAAAGACAGAAATTAAACAGCTATCGTCTGTAAAAGGGTGTACAATTACACCATAATAATATGCTGTAGAAGAGAGTTTGCCTACTTCATAATACAGAAATAAGATTTGAGGACGACCATAATACAGCTCTAAGCTGTATTAAGTAAGTGACGGTATGCAAAATGCACCATTGTACAGCTTTAATACTAAAATAAGTTTAAAGCGTTACAGGAAACTTAAAACTGTACATGACAGTTATCATACACTGATTTAGAACTTTAAGTGTACTTTGACTCCTTAATACAGACATAATACAGTAAGAGCTGAATAATTACTCCTAAACCGACATTATAACACTACAATGTCTTTTCAACGTTCTTATACAGCTGTAAAACAGCGTTAAGTGCTATATTGGCTACTTTTTAGGTGTTCATTACGCTTGGTTGCTGCTTGGGTACCAACAACCAGATCCATGGCGGCAATCGAACCCACAACCTCCAAGTTTTTAAACCCGAGTGACTTAGACACTGTTCCACCGAGGCGGTCAAAAATCAATTTATGTAACTCGTAAGTTGTAATTGTTTAGATTCCTTTTTACTTTAGCTTATGTCTATATTTAAATAACCTAAATATGAACGCTCCACATTATTACGAGTATTATTTATGTTACAATCCGACAAAACCTAGGCTAGGCTGATTTTACATGCTTTCCCATGTCGTTAACTTCCGTTTAATCGAATATACGAAATATGAAGAAAGAGAGAATCTCTACAGTAAACGCAAATTTATTTTCTTTTACTAGATTCTTTAATTTTGTTATTGTTAAGAAACTTAGAACATTTGGTAAAAGTCAGAAGCTTTTAAAAAAATGGTAAAGTTTTCTTTAACAAACACAACAACGGATGACGGAATTGACAAGACTGAGCATATTCTGTTTTTATTTTGTTGTACGTAAATTTTGTCGTGAAGTCGTTTTTTCATAAGATTTTTAAGGACTTTTTTTTGTACGACTAATGCCGGAATAACTTTTTTGTGTCAATTGTATTCGAAGTAACATAGCCATAAGCAATTGACTAAGGTTTTTTTAGAAAGTACTTAATTATCAACGATCTTGAATCGTTTGGATGTATTAATTAGTAAACATTTTAAATGAACTAACAAGTAAACATCGTTATGTTTTTTTTTTTAAATTACCTACAAAATTGTTAACGATCTTGACTTATTGGAAATCTTAAATTCATATTTTGAATTTAATTGGAAACATTACAAAATGGCTTTCAATGCAAACCATAGGATATCTCATTCATTGATCATCTTAGAAATCATCAAAATATTTTTTACTAATTGTACTCTTCAACTTTTATTTGAGTTGTTGCTATATAAACTAACTTCACTTATAAATTAGTAATAAAACCAAAAGAAAAATATCTGGATATTTTTAAAGTATGCATAAAAAAATTTATGTCAATGTTGTAAAATACATATTTTTAAAATAAATGACGAAATAACGGTGCAAATAATATCGTCGAGATTGAATAATGCCCTAATTAGTAAGAAACATGTACATAGATCGTTATATCATGTAAATATTTATTAAGTTATTTAAATACGTAGCTGTTATTTGATGTGTGATTTGAATATTGTGGTACATGGTAGAAACGTAATGAGGCAAATAAATGTATATTCGCAACATTGCCAAGTATTTTATAGTTATTTATATGCATTACTTGTATAATGATTATGTGGGATTCGTTTGTTTTTATATTGAATATCATGAGCGTTAAATAATTGCTGTTTTAAATATAAATAGGTATAATAAAAAATTGGTATATCGAAGAAGTTGGCTCGCTTTTATTTATACAATATAATTATGATTGTGTATTTCAAACAAAATTACCTTGTTTGATTCAATTTGTCGAGTGACAAAAATGTTCTACTACGTCGCAATAAATAAAAATATGTTCTTTAAACTAGAGTAACTTAGTAATTGCTACTACATAATAGTATCAGACAAGTGCCACTAGTACCTACCAGGCAAATGCTAATTAGTACCAACGCCTAATTAGAACACCTTGTATTTTTTTGCAAAATGGCCTAGACTCCTGTTGCACCATATTTTTTGTTCTTAAGTGTGCCATTGTGTCAAATAGGAAGATGTATAGGAAATGTGGATTAACAAATAGCGATATTGAGTGTTTGGTACACAATAGTACCAAAGTACTCTTTTTTTTTTCAAAATTGAATTAAAAATAATTTGTCAAAATAATGCAAATTAATTCAGAGATCTGCGAGATGTAAGCACGCAAGTTTGTACTTTTATGATATTTACCACGTAATATTTACAAAGACCAAGGAAACGAAAGTAACTGACATGTTTATTTAAGAAGTGTAAGAGTGTTAGTTTGAAGAAAAAACTCGTGCCGAAAAAAATAATGACTAATTAAAATCTTAGCTTCTGAACGAATAAATATAGTATGTACTTAAGTTCTAAATATCAGACAACATCACATGCAATAATACCAAAGAGTTTAATGTACTTGTAAAATCGGAAGTTCTTTTTATTATTTATTTTATACTAGCCTTCCGCCCGCGGCTTCGCCCGCGTGAACTATAGGATGTAATCTCGCGGGAATATCTTTATAAATTGTAGCCTATGTGTTGTTCTGATGTATAAGCTATATTACTGTAATGTTTCATTGAAATCAATTCAGTAATTTTTACGTGAAAGAGTAACAAACGCCCATCCATCCATACTTACAAACTTTCGCTTTTCTCGTATATAGCCTTCCGCCCACGGTTTCACCCACGCGTTATTTCTTTTTTCAAATATCCCCCCCCTTCCCTCCACATTCCCGGGATCAAAAGTACCCTATGTTCACCGGGGATAGTGTAGCTATTCAACAGTGAAAGAATTCCCCCTCACAGCGCTGAGAGGTTTATCGTCAGGTTTTAGTCGGTAGGGCCGAAGTGCGAGTCCGACACACGGCTCGGGACGAACCTCCGTCCCTGAGTGACTCCCGGCTTTAGCAGGGGGGGTCCGGAGTCCGTTTTGTTAGGGACGCCGGGCCGGTGCGTAACAGCATTTCCTGACGCAAAAAAAGGTATCACAAACATGACATCACGATCACCGGCGCAAAAAGCAAGGCCACCACTATCAATCATGGGCTGGTCAATAGCCACCAGGCTGGCACCAGCTCGTCCCAATCGGTTGTGAAGCAGAAACCGAGGGAGCTTAGTGGGTAGTGAACGCTTTAGTCTCGAGGCCCACACACGGCCGCAGTAGGTTTAGTTGGGTTGTTGTACATTAGTTAGCCTGCGGGTATGGTGCATAGCCTCCCGCCGCTTCCAATTTCACCCGCGCGTTTTTTTCCTTTTTCAAATATACCCCCCTTCCCCCCACATTTCCGGGATCAAAAGTACCCTATGTTCACCGTGGATAGTGTAGCTATCCAACAGTGGAAGAATTCCCCCTCATTGCGCTGAGAGGTTTATCGTTAGGGTTTAGTTGCTAGGGCCGAAGTGCGAGTCCGACACACCGCTCGGGACGAACCTCCGTCTCTGAGTGACCCCCGGCTTTAGAAGGGGGGGTCCGGCGTCCGTTTTGTGTTCGGAGCCTATTCAATTCAAACAAACAAACAAACAAACAAACAATCAAATCTTTCCTCTTTATAATATTAGTATAGATTTGGACAAAGCTAGCACTTGACCACAACAACTATGCGGTCTACGATAGAGCGCGCTTGCTTAGGAAATTATCACAATTTTACTTAAACACACATAAAGCAAGCATATGATCTCCACAGAAATGATTTTCCTCGTGAGTTGTATTGTATAGTATCCTACCTCAAGTTGTATACGAAGTAAACACTAATGCTTTTTAGGTCATACATTGACTGACCTAATCAAAAGTTACAATCATATTCGTAATTTGTCTGGTAATGATTGAGTGAAAAACAGGAGCCTCAATTCTGTCAAATCACAATACACATTGGCAGGACACCAAGAGGGGATTCTTCTAATGATTTCAAAATGATAAATATATTTATGCTTTCATACCTTTAAGCTAACCGAAACTCAGATACAGTTATAAATAGCAAGATCTATTTTATCACAGCGACCATTTCCTTATAAGCGAGTAGTGTAAAATGCGAGGCGCGGAATGCACTATAGACCCTTGCATGAGACTGCTATTATTCTTGGCAGTGTAAACTAGGCTATCTGTCAGGGCGATGGATGTATTCTTGCATCTCATAGAGACGCCTCAAGCCTCGCACTTTATCGCATGATCACAAATAATAAACCGTCACTTTAACGGTTACAGAAGTACCTAATGCATATCTCATAATATTTTTTGCAGCGACTTTTCACGCTACCGCATTTGCGGTAATGTGCTACTTAATTACACCATTTGTCTTTCAAAGCAATGCTTTATTGTAATTGCCTTTGTTTGTTACTTTCACTCCAGTACGTGAATATGAAACCAATGCTCAAGTTCATTTAACATTATGACCATGGGTCCACTACACCCGCAGATGTTTCAATTTGAGTTAACAAGATATTAATCTTTTCATATTTTTTGCAACAGGACCTATGATTTGTTCTTTCATTATTATACAAAATATTTCGTTGTATAACCTTTCGTTGAGGGTGATTTGTAGATTGAAATCGATACGTACGTAGTAGGCCCTGAATTTGCCTTCAGCGTAAAAAAATGTTCGTCAATGTTCACGCAATTATTTTGCCAGCTATCACAATACAGTCTGATCCAAAATGGCTTGCAATGCTACGAATATAATACAACTAAAACAAAAACAGATTCATAACATAGATCAAACTCTGAAATATTTGTCAGATTGAGAATTTTTTTTTGAGAAAATTGAAAATTTGACAAAATTGTGATATTGTTGAAATTGGCGTTAACTTTTAATTGTACGTAAACACTCCTATTATGCGAGTATGTATGAGTCGTATAGGGTAGTATTTCGCTATTGTGTATGTATGTAGAGACCGAATGATACCGGACTGTTTAAATGAACTTAGTATTTGTAAGAATTAAAGAAAATGTTCTGTTTTTCATTGTAATCAAACACCAATAGTTTCCTGCACATTAATAAAAATAATATATCAGTAGTTAACCTAACTTAGTAATAGTTTCAGAATTGTAAGTTGGTCCAAAGAGTTGCTCTACAAGTAAAGAACTTGTAAAGAAAAAGTTATATGCTTTAGGCACTATAGGTATTTAGTTATACTTAGGTATTTTAATTATATCACTATTTATATGCATGACGTTCGCGGCCTTAAACAAATTAAAAAACTAAGACTTAAATCTGAGGCGGTTATAAGTAAACAATGAGTGTAGACATTTTCTGAATAGGAAAAAAATTTGCATATAAAATATTCACTTAGATAAATCCTATGGTGTTCGATCACTAGCGGGGTAAAACTGCGAAGGCAGACGGCACGCTAGCCCCTATACGATAAGCACTTGTATATACTGACCACGCTGTTGGCTCCTTATGAATAAATTATAACACGCCGGCAGGTGGAATGACCTGACACAAAATGTTTTGATGGAATTGTTTTAATTGGACGTTATCTTGCTTCGACTATCAACCCCGGTACCACGTTTGAAAAATTCATATTTTGTTGGCCGACTATTCACACCATCTTTTGCATTTAATTATAATTTCATTGTTGTATAAAAATATCGATTTTAAAACAAATATCCGGATGGAGAGTGAGATTAATTGTTTCTCATTAGGAAAGGCTATTAGAGAATTTAAATGACTCATTAAAACGACTGACTGCTTGAAATTGGTAATAGCGTTCGTGTGAAACATAGAAATGAGATATTTTCTTTAGGTTTATTCCCGATTCGGCACCTTCCCGTTTCGGCACCCATGTAAGCTGTTGCATATAAATAAACAAACGAATGAACTTTTTTTCTTACAAAATAGATAACACCCATTCGGAGGTTTGATATCCTTTATCACTTTTAAAGTCTATTTTTCCAAAAGATAATGTATTTATTCATTATAATTTATTTATTTTATATAATATTACAAAAGATAACAGTAAGAAAGCTTATAGGTACGCACAAAGTATGGTTCTCAATAAGTCATGTTATTTTTTACTCTTAGTACTCAAATAATATATGCCAACCATCAGAATTTAAAAACAGCTAAATCAAAATAATAAAGCATTTATTTTATGGCAATCAGTATAATAAACGTATTATTGTTTGAATAAGTAAAAGTCTCAAAAAGTTTTCAAATAGAGTTTCGACAGTTTTTCGAGAAATAGGCGTTACTTTCTCTTCCCCTACCGTTATTCCAGACAAATTAATTGCTATATATCCTAATAGAATTCGGGTTTAGAGGTTCAAGTGGCGTGTCGGACAAAATTCATTTTCAGACTTTTCGTACGCACCCTATTATTTATTATGGTAACAAAATGACTTGATTTCGAAGACGGAGAGAAATGAGGTTTTATATTTAACCATTGGTCGCTGAACTGTTGATAAGGCAAGTGTTAAAAATACATTATGCATAAATTAGCTGTACGATATTTTTAAGTTCCTAGATGTTTGCAGTGCAAATTGAATACATTAATTAGGAAAAAAGATGCTAAATATAAATAATCCGTAAGTGGTACACTGTAAACGTGTAGAACAAGTATTCACAATGTTACGACCGTCTGTTTAAAGTTATATCGTGTATTTAAATAGTAATAGCACACCCAATAATAAAGAAAAGTGTAAAAAACATCAAAGCATGATATTCGACAATGCCCATTGAATTGATCAATATCTTAAATTGCGGCCTACTAACATTGCGGTAAAATACTGAAATTACTCTTACATTGTTTTTTTATACAATTTTTGCTGCAAGGATAACACTTCATTTCCTTCATAGTTAGATATAGAGCATCCTAAATTAGTAAATAGGTGTCATGCAACATTTTTAAATCATGACACCATAAAATAGATTAATATATTATGAGGTAAAAGCTACTGTTAAAGCAAAATAATTATAAATACTAATGTTTGACCAACTCAACATATCCAAACGGTACTTATTCTAGATAAGTAGGATTGAAGCAGAATGAACTTTTATGGTAGAAATATCAGAAAGCTAAACATAAAATGACTGAAGCTTCATGTATCGGCTCGCATTTATTACCTGTTTATAAATATTGAATAGTATTTAACATAATGCAACATCGCCTGGTTTTCTTGCATTTCCTGACGACGACGTTAAGTTGCGTTTGCCCTTAAAAAATATAGTTTAATCGCTTACAGGTGTCGGCCTCGACAGCCGCAGTAAGTAATAACCTTTATTTTCAACATGCTGTCAATTTGTAATATGTTTTTGCCATTTATGCCCTGTTTAGTATCCCCCTTGATTATCGTGTGCGTTTACTGCGTACGTGAGCTAAATGCTTTGACAGCCTTTATCGTATACTTCATATTACAGGTAAAAAAATGTTTACCCATAGTAAAGGCTATTAAATGTCGTTGCTCATATTATTTAAATATGGAAGTGGTATTTAAATGTTTACGGTCTTGAACATTTAAAAAGTGTTATTTGTTCATCTCACCATACTTACAACCCTCTACAGCGAAAAGATGACTGGTAATGTTTTAACCAATGATTATTTGAAAGGACGAAAGTTCTGGTTGAAATTCTTTGGTTCTTGAATATTTCAAAAAGTTTCTAATTCTTAAACTGCAGTTTGTCTCGATCTAGTTGATTTAATTTGATCCAATGAAATCTTACCCAAGTGACCTTTAACATGAAAACAAGACCAATGGGATGATGGAAATGTGGGTTGGTGGTCATAACCCTTTAGTATTTGTTTTTGGGAATTAAGAAATAAATATTGCCCATTATGGAATTTGAACTCAGGTCCCCAAGATTATAGGCTGGCAGGTAACCAATAATTGTTGGTATAAATAAACCAACAAGGCGGCGCGGTTCCTTTTAATTGTATTGAACACAATTAAAAGGAAAAATGAAATGCTCCAAAAGTAACTGTAGTATCGGAAACTATTTACTACCATTAGTATTTTAAGCACTTGTGAACGTATAAAATAATTACATTCAAACTAGGTAAGTGGGAACTCGAAGGTAGCATATTAGCCTCACTTAAGAAGTGTTTCGTTTATCCGGTTTCTCACACTAGCTAAAGAATTTCTTCGCTTTAGTGTACGTTACCATTAACTGAAAATTGTAGGGTGTAATACGACTACTTTGGAAGCTTTAGTTTAAAAATATTTCGTTGTTTTTGTGTATAAAAACCATTTAGCAAAATTACTTGAATAGCGAGGTATTGTGCGACTGTATCGAGTGCTTTGGGATCTTAACTCCATCTTGTTACATTTTGATATAAAAATGGATCGTACTTTTATTAATCTTATTTTAAAGCTCAGTTAACACCCGAAATGTTTTAGTTAGCTGAAGGAAGGCCTTTTCAACCATGTAAGTTTTTTATTCTTTTAAAAGACATCAAAGTTATTTCCATCCAATGACAATTCATATTTTTCTTTTCCGATATTTAATTAATTTAAGCTTTGATGCTTGCCTAGCTTAGGTACTCAATAATATCTAAGCGCCCAAAGTAGTCAAAAATATCTTGGCATCAAAGGAAAATGCACTTTATGACTACTGCGTTATTAAACAAATTTAACTGGCACTGTCAAAGATTTATGTCAGACTGTCATTCAAAATCTTGCTTTTCTTGAGTGAAATAGAGTAAATTTTCCTTTAATGCCAAGATATTTTTGACTACTTTAGGCGCTTAGATATTATTAAAGCTGACTGTACCTGCTGTTGTAAAGTTATATTCGCATTAAAGTTCTAGTAACATGATACCTCATGGTATGATGGTCTTTATTAAATGTTATTATTCCTGGTATGTGTTGTAACGCCTTCTTTTATTACAAAGACATTCCTTTGTGGACTTTTTCACTAAAATTTAACCACCGTCTGTTATAGTTGTGTTATTCGACATTTTAGAAACGTATAGACAACAAATAAAATTTTAATTTTTCAATTAGTAGAAGATCCGAACTAAGGTCGATCTTCACCGAGTTGATAATAGAATGAAACTTATTTTATCATGAATTTAACATATTAGAAAACATATTAAAAATGGGTTGCCTAAAAAAATCCTGGACCGACCAATTTTTCTTTTTTTTTAATGATTTTAAACAAAATTTTGCAATAACAAGATAATAAGAAAATTATGTCCTGACTTAACGTACAAAACGTATAGAATGTGCAGCCGTTGGGTTTTCTATTATTTACGTAGGGGGACTACTGGGTTGTCAGGTATAAACACGTATGTGTCGATACCAGTTAATTTCACCTAATTGGATAATAGATTTTTTTTAATATCATCATAAGCGCTGTTTTACTAAGAACACGTTGATATATGGTTGTCTGCAAAAAATTGGGATTTTGTTAAAAAAAATTTTTTAATTTCATTTTTTTATTTGTCATTGATTTAAGTAACGTATAGGAACTGTTATCATTGAAATAGCCCTTCACTTTATAATAACTCTTCTTGATGACTTAATGTGAGACTTAAACCTGTGTATTGATAAGTGAACAACAACTTAAGTTCCGGTCTAAGAATGAGTAATGTAAAGATAAATTGTAATAAATGCAAAGAAGATATCAAAACGAGAAATTATCTAACATGCTCTCGTTGTCGTCTAAGTTATCACCTAAAGTGTTCTAACAGAGATAAATTATATGATTTGATGGATAAAGAACGAAAATCTAAATGGGAATGTAATAAATGTCAAAATGCAGGGAAAAATACATCTACCAAAAAACCAATTGCATCAACATCCCAAAAAACTTTAGCGACAAAAATAAAACCTACATCTACATCCACCAATAAATCTGATTCCAAAACGGAGGATCAGATAAAAAATACTGACTATCATACTCCAATAACCAGTCCGATTCAAAGCCCTGTACATAACGATGTTATCCATACAAAAGTTAATATCTCCACAAGGAACTCATTTGATTCACTTCAGACGGACGATGAAGACTGGGAAAATGGAGATATATCTTATCTTACCCCCAAGTACTCGTATCTAAACAGAAGCTGCCCTGAAATAATAGTGAGAAGTCATTTAGATTGTGAGGCTTTACAGGCAAAGTTAGACAGCCTACAACAAAAATATGCATCTGCTGAGCAGCAAATAGAACTTCTCTTATCAGAAAATTTTAGCTTGAAAAAGATAATCGAGGAATCCAAATCTAAGATTAGCAATTTGACATCGATCTGTCAAACAAACGAGCATTCGCCTGCTTTAAGAAATAGACGAGAATCTACTGCTCCATCGTCAAAGAAGAAGAACAATGGTAAATCCTTACAATTAACTTTTAGCTCTGACTCAATTTTGAATGCCCCCCGGTCATCTGACAATACAACACAAAAAGTTCCGGATATAAATTCAATAAATTATATAGCAACCTCGGAACAAGAACATATGCAGAAAAGCCATACAGAAAACATAGAAAACCTAGATAAGGATACAACGAATGAGCTAAACCCGGAAACTCTCCCTTCTAAGAACCAGGCCAAAAAGATTTGTATACTAAGCTCTAATAAACAAAACAAGATTACATCTATAGCAGAAAATACTATGAAAAATAATACAGAAATGTGCCACTATATTATACCAAATACGAATATAGAACAGTTATTGTTTGGAGTAGAGAATAAATTGGCAGAATTCACAAAAAATGACTTTTGCATTATAATGATAGGAGACGAAGACTTCAAGATTACTAAAGATTATTTTAATTTGATTCATAAAATACGAAATATTTTACAACGTATAAAACATACCAATGTCATACTCTGCTTACCCACCTACAAATATGGACGGTTAAATAATATGTTCAATTGGAGAGTTGAAACTTTCAACAATCTCCTTTACTTAGATGTTATGACTCATGAGCATGCATATATATTGGACTCAAATAAATACCTAGACTATGACTACACTATGTTCCACAAATATCTCAGCAGTGTTAATAACCGTGGGATACGAAAGATATTTGACAACTTATGTAAACTAATTAATGACATAGAATATTATTATAATTTTGAAGAAAAACAATACTTGACTGAAGACAATAAAATGGATCCAAATGACGCGGAATCACTATTTTTTCGAGACTAAAAGCTTACACGTACTACACCAGAATATAGCTGGATTATTTAGCAAATCGGATGCTCTTTTAATCAATTTGGAAGAACTTCAAGAGAGAGGCATAAACATAGCTGTTATCTGCGTCACAGAACATTTTCTCATGGCGGGATGTGAGTCTTACTTTAACCTCCCGAATTATACATTGGCTGCGTGTTTTAGTAGAACTAATAGTAAAAGAGGCGGTGCATGTATTTTAGTGAATAACGAGCATAAGTTCAGAGAACTAAAGGAAATTAAAAAAATGTCAGTAGCCAACCAGTTTGAATGTACTGCGATAGAATTAATTGATCATTGTATTGTAATTATCTGTTTATACCGTGTTCCAAACCCAAACAATCTGCACGTATTTTTTAGTAAATTAGAAAATGTCTTAATCAATGTGTCTAAATTGAAAGGTTATAAAATATTATTGGCCGGTGACTTCAACATTGATATGTTAAAGAGTAATAATAATGTTGCAATGGACCTGGAATGTTTACTGTTAAACTACAACTTAAAAATATCGTTGAAGCAACCGACTAGACTTGTCAGTGGAACTTGTATTGATAACTTTGCACATAACTATAGTAGTAAGTGTAAGACTGAAGTGTTAGAATTAGGCCTATCAGACCATACTGCACAATTAATAAGATTACCTGTCAAAAAAACGTTAAAAGTCAAATATTGGCGTAAACTAGTCCGAGATTACAGCACTGAAAATATAAAAAAATTCAAAACTTGCATAAAGAGCCTACAGTTTTCGGAAATGTACAACTCCGATGACCCAACAATAGCATATCGTTACTTCTTCACTGATTTCAAGCTCTTCTACGACCTTTGTTTTCCTCAAAAACAAATTTTAATAAAAGTTAATAAGAAGCCAAAATGGATATCACGCGGCATAAAAATCTGTAGCAAAAGAAAAAGAATTTTGTTATGGAAATATAGAACTAAGCCGACAGAGACTAATAAACAAAATTATACTGTCTATTCAAAACTTTTAAAGAAGATTATTAAGTTGACGAAGCGTGCTCAAAATAATCACAAAATAAAAACATCTTCTAATAAATCCAAAACTATTTGGCAAGTTATTAACGAAGCGAGATCCAGTTTGCCGAGTGATTCCATCTCTAAGATAAAAGTAAATAATAGGGACTTAACTGATCCTAGGGAAATAGCTAATGCTTTTAACGACTACTTTGTTGACAAAATTAAGCCACCAAATGTAAACAGCCAGATTTCTGGTAGTCACTGCATTTCCCAGCCGAACTCAATGTTTATGGCCCCTTGCCTACCTCAAAAAGTCTTTAAAATTATACAAAGTCTTAAAAATACGAACAGTGTTGGCTATGATGGTATTTCAACAAAAATAATCAAAGTGATATGACTCAAGCCTTTGACTATGTAATTCATAAAATACTTATACACAAACTAGAAGCATATGGCATAAGGGGTAATATCTCAGCTCTGTTTCAGTCTTACCTAAGTGATCGACGTCAAAAAACTGTAATATCTAGATTGAATCCTAAGACAAAAGTGGAAGAATTATATGAGTCAAATGAGCGTGAAATTTTGTATGGCGTTCCGCAGGGTAGTGTTTTGGGCCCCATATTTTTTTTAGTGTATATTAATGACATGCCAAAAGCTATTAACCAACCCATGACACTATTTGCCGATGACTGCACTGTAACAATTAACTGTAATGACATTAATAATTATAAATATGACATAAACGAATCACTGACATCCATAATTTCATATCTTAATAATAATAACTTAAAAATCAATTTAAAAAAAACACATTTAATGCATTTTAGCCAGAGATCTCAAAGCCCCTCTAATTTGGAAATTTCCTATAAAAACGATCACATTGAACAAGTCGATACCGCTAGATTTCTTGGACTACAAATCGACAAACAACTAAATTGGAAGTGTCATATAGATGCAATGTGTAAACGAATTTGTAGTTCAGCTTTTGCCCTACTGAGGCTGTCGAAAACAGTCAGCACCGACACGCTTATAACTGCATATTACGGCTTGGTTGAGTCTGTTCTTAGGTACGGCATAATTTTCTGGGGCTATTCAACGAACAAAGAGGTAGCTTTTAAAACACAAAAACGTTGTGTACGAGCCATGTTTGGGCTTCGATCCAGTGACAGTTGCAAGCCACTATTTATCCAGCATAAAATTCTAACACTTCCGTCGCTTTACATCCTGGAGGTAGCTTTATTTGTAAGAAGCAACTCTCAACTCTATCCGCGATTGTGTGATACAGTTCCACGTAATCGTCGCGATGGTGATAGGCTTTGCTTACATCCTGCTAAGACTACATTGTTAAGGAACAGTATAGTATGCATGGCTCCAATAGTGTACAATAAGATACCAAATAAAATAAAAGAACTAAATGACAAATTATTTAAAATTAATTTCAAATCATTTTTAATTAATAAGTGCTATTATCATGTGAATGACTTTTTAAGTGACAAATTATAATTATAATCTTGACAATTATCTTTATCTTTGAAAAATTGACTTGTATATTGAATTCTAGATTGACATTTTTGACATATTTTTTTTTAATAACTGTATAATTATATAATTGAAATATTGTATTTTTTTTTTAACTGACTTAAGATTTCCTTTTTTTGTCATTTTTAATTAATTGTAATTACCTAACGCGAAGCGCACAATAACATTAATTCTATAAAAATATTTTGCATGCTGAATGGCTAAATCTGGAGAAACCATATACTATTAAGACCTACTTTGTAAACCCAAATTTGCAAATAAATGATTTGTCTTTGTCTTTGTCTTTAAAATACAATTAAACATACTCGGTCCAGGATTTTTTTAGGCAACCCATTTTTAATATATTTTCTAATATGCTAAATTCATAATAAAATAAGTTTCATTCTATTATCAACTCGGTGAAGATCGACCTTAGTTCGGATCTTAGACTAAATGTTGAAAGAATAAAAATGATGACAGGAGAGCAGAGCGCACAGCTACAGATTGTTCACGATAAGAAGTCCTCTAGCCGCTATATTGGTACTATTGTTTTTCAATACTTTCAATCTGTTTTTTGACAGATTTACAAAGCGTAGGTAAGTAGGCAATGCTGCCAATATAAAGGGGACTTCTTATGGTGAACGAAGTGTAGAAATCTATAATCAATACAACATTATCTATAATTCGAACAACTCTCTGTTCTGCATGAGGAAAACTACGGACACTGCTAACATTTCATAAAAAGTTACACATTAAAAGGCACATATTATTACGTGCAAATTATTTGTATTACAATTATGTTTTTTGAAAAAGAGTCATCTTCCTGACCCATGAGCAGATATGACATATCCCATAACCTATTTCAACATCTACTTAGATCCTCGATAATTATACAATTTTCGTAGTTCGTCAAGCGCCACGGGACCGAGTCCGCATTAATTATTATCGCAGCATTCTCTCCGGAAGTCCGTCGCGTGCATCCAACGTCGATAGCCCATTGAATTATTTATACTTTTAATATTGTAATTATCATACACCAGCGGCGGCCTTATTATCATTTATGTTATTATATTAAATGTTATAATAACACTCACCACGAAAAGGTTATACGTTGATAAGGAGATAGGGAGAACGACAACGCTGCAACGTTTAATGAGTATTTGTGTCGTCGCATCGCGCACTCGATGCTAATTCGATCGACAACTTGTTCCTTATATTTCATTGCGTGTAATGACACGCAACGTACAAATTCCACTACAATTTGTTCTCGTTTGTTGAACAGAGATCTCTTTACGATTTCGATAGTCTGTTTTCTGGTGGACGTAATTGATATTCTGCATTTTTGCTCAATTACGTTTTTGTGTGTTGTCAGATTTTTCATCGTATTTCTCAAATAACGGTAATTCTTTTTTATATTACGCTTCTGTTAGCGCTTTTGTGATATACTTGAGTCGCAGTTGCCATCGCATTTGTTCATATTGCCACCTTACAAATTATACAATAGTATGGTAGTAATTAGATGGTACTCTTCAATCAATAGGTACCACAAAAACAAAAGGTACCTTGATATTACCTTGAGTCCATTAATTCTTTGACTGGAATCAAGAGTAATCTACTTATTCCAGTCAAGAATCATTACTTACTTATACAAAATATAATGTATTAAATTATATAGATTACAATATGATAGCCACAATCATGAAAAAATGAAAAATGTTTATTTCTTTAGAAAACACTTACAATAATATGAAATACCATTGACATATTTGAGATTGCCTAGTAAGTATTAAATATACTTGTGGCAGGCAACCCCGCTCCTTTACTACAATTTCATATACTAAACCTAGACCTGCTTGAATAAGAACAAAAAAATTAGTTTACAGACTTAATTCAAAAGCCTGAATTTAAATTACTTTCGACTTTGATATTTTACTCATAAATTGCGCTATAAAACAGAGAAAGGCTTTTTAACAAGTTTTTTTTTTAAAACAAGCTTTTTGTTGCTATAAAAGATTAGTGTTTACCCGAAATTATCTCAAATCTCATCAAGCAATAATTTATATTTTTTTAAAGTTGGATTTTTTATCTTGTTTATTTATCTTCTATATATCCCCGCAGTGTTTATTCTATTAAATTGACGAGTTTGACATAAAACTAATTTGTGAATAAAAATAAATTTTATATAAAATAAAAAGTGAAACTAGTCAATAAAACCAACATATTTCAAACCTGCAAAATAGTTTAGGTGGATTGTTTGACTTTTATTACATAGAAACTCATAAATTTTGTAACATCCATACTTGTACACGTACAAGAAAATCGTCATCGGAACTGCGGCAAGTTTTAACGTTTATCCGATAATGAATAGTCGGTATACAATCTCCTTCCTTTTATCGAACGTCGTGTGCATTTATGTTCACTAATTGAATGTGATCTTTCTAAGAGGCTGAATAAATTAATAAAGCTTGGACAATGGAAGTTCATATTCCTATTAACCTGTTGTTACAAATTCAAAAAGCGTTTTGATGTGTATGAAATTTATTCGGTCGCCACGTAGTACCCAACGAAGTGTGGCACAGCTGCAGTAAAGTGTAGAATTTCATTAAAATTACCGGTTCTTGAGTAAAATAATGCGGGTAGACGAACGGTTGGAAAAACGGTAGACACACGTGTCCTAAGGAGCATTTCCTACCACCTGAGCTCTGCGTAGACTAAACGTTTCTCACGGTAACCAAGTAAAAAGCTATTAGACGCTAATGCTTCCAGCATAATGGATATGCTCGTAACATCACTCAGAAATGTGTCACTACATCATTGGCTTGGCTTGTGGCAAGCGAGTTGCGCACTTACGCAGTTGGTCAACAAACAATTGCATTACCTATGTGTTTCAATCGTTGTACATGTTTTACCTTTAACGACTGATTGAGGCTCACTTGTTAACGCAGCTTATATAACAATGAGGATAAGAAGTTTCAGATTTCAGCTCGGGTAAAAGGTCGAGTGCCATCTAAAATCCATGAAGCTTGAAAAGAAAAGAGATAACGTTGATTTTAATAGGAAAAGAGGTAATTTATCATTTTCAATTTTTAATCAGTCGCTTTGTAATATCGTTTTCTCGAATTAAAAAAAAATGGTGTCTATCTTAACAAAACTTAAATTAATCTTTTATTAATTGAGACAACGTTTTTCAACTAAAATGTTATTATTGCCAATCATAAAATAACAGCAAAAAGATATAGCAATGGAATGATCAGAGGAAAATGGCTTCCTTTTTATTTCCCGATAATCGTATCGTAAATATTGACGACGGAGTTGCCGAGCAGCGCTAAGTATGCCATATGGCTTTCAGGAATGAACTATCAAGAGAATTACTAAAGGTCCCATTACATTTAAAGACATGTTGTGCATTAAAGAATTCGCGCGGAACGTAAGTGCAGCGAGTAAATAAGCTTGAGTGAGATTTAAAACTAAGACGTTCCTACTTGCGCCACGCTGAGCGAGTTACACTTTGAGTTTTGAGTTTGGTTAATGTAGAGTTTTTTCGCAGTTCAATGCCGGGCACTGTGGTAGGCCCATTTATTTAAATAGTGTTAACATCACATTCTTAAAATAAAACATAAAACAATTTCACTTAAAAACTAACTTTAAACAGGCCAACAGGGTTCTGCCTCAGCATTATGCTGCTGCTGTGACATTTAGAAAACAGCACAGCAGCGCTGGTATTCTGGTAGAACCCTTAAGAGTGGCGCAAGAAAATAAATAAATACTGTAGAATGGATACATTCATACATTATATAAAATGGACATGAACAAGAGACATGTTATTAAGCTAGTAAGTACCTATTTAAAAAACTGATTCTTTTAAGCACCATAATGGTAGCGTTGTGTGGGACAGAGGACTATAAATTGTCCTTCTACCCATTAAACCACCCCAGTTCCTGATTAAATAATACACTACTCGATAGTACACTTACACTCCGTACACTTTTTGTTAGATCTAAACTTAACTTCATAAAAAATAATGTTTAAAATCAAATCTAGCATATCTAACACAAGCTTGAACTTTGAATAGAGCATAAAATATTTTTTGTATAAATAACTGCCCAACCAAAATTCATAAAATTTGTTCAAACTCTTTTAAATCTTATATTGTAGACAAAAAGGTCGAAATTTGTTGAAGGAACCACAATATTCGAGGTAGACTGATGTGCCGACTGAAAGCAGATTTATTACGACAATAAGTACTTTAGTTTAGACAGCTACGATATTGATAAAGCCAATAGACACAGAATATATAACCATAGACGTAACAAGCCGAGACTGTATGCAAGGGTCATGAGTTCGATTCCCACACCTCAGATAAGTATTTGGTTGTTGAAAATACATATTATGATGTCCATTTTGATACACAGGAAAAAAATTCAATTTTTTTTTAAAAGACATTACAAATTGCTCATACGCACAGGACTATGACATTTTTATTAAAGTCGAAATCTTTTCTTATCGTAAACCCTCAATATTTTCGTACTGCAATTTTCAAAATTAAATATAATATTTGATGTTCTCCAGTAAAATATTATTTATTTCAGTTTTTTGTCCAATGAATTAAAAAATACTATCAACTTTTATTTACCACAGAGATTTTAATCTTGGTATGGAAAAGTATTTGTTTTATAAAAGTGAATGATGATGTTTGATGAAAGTGAAAAAATGTGTATCCATGTGAATCACCACGGTACAAGCAACATCTAGCATCATGCGCTCCGTTAGCGGTTGAACCGATGTTAAACTACCTGCATGCAGTTTTTATTTTGTTTAGTTGCTCGAAATTGTTAAAATATTGTTTGTTTTGTTATATTTCTCAATCTAAGTGAATTTTTGTAAATTCTTTCTGAGAAATAAATATCTTAAACCACATAAAAGTCAGCTGTAGTTTTCTACCCTTACACTTTAGTATATATTCTGTGCCCTTACGCACAGTTTTCTTTTTCATCTTGTATTAATGGATATTAAAATTTCGTTCACGTTTATGGGTACATGCAATGATATTTTAATTATGATACGTCCATAGTAGTTATTTAATAAAAATACCTGTGCCGAGCTTATAACTGCATTTCATTGACAATTTTGAGCGAAAAATACGACACCGAAAACATCACGCAACACAACAACTGTCAAATGTCATTAGGATGACGTTTTCCAATCCACTCAATTGGTGCCTTTTTACATGAGTGTACTATAAATATCATTGGTAAGATGCAAGTTAAAACATTCAACAAAAGCTCAAGTTTTGTTACGAAACAATACGAACTCGGGGTCTTTTACGAATGGCAAAGTAAAGTTTCAAATATACTGGCACAGCGGAACGTATGTCGAATGTAACCCGGCATACAACCACAGAACACTTTATTGAGCTCTATCGTCAAACGGCCGGTTAATACCTTTGCTTAACTTTTTGTGGCGTGCTTATTATATGGGCGACGTGTCCGCACATATCAACTGACATTTTGAATCACGCAAGCTTTAAGGCTCGCCGCATACAAACTGACACAGATCCACATTTATAATTGCCTGTTGTAATGTGACAATGAACGCAGTCGACGCAAATATTAGCTACAAATGTTAACAAACTAAAACAGTATGTTGTGTTAATTTGAGACATTTTGTTGGCACATTTCACACAGTGTTCTTTTGACTAGGAAATTTGTCAAGGCTATGTCTAACATGGAAAGATACAACGTATGGTTCATGCTTCTTTCCCAAAGAATAGGCAGAAAAGTAACACTGATCACTTGTTGACTGCCATAGTTACTTTAATCGGTTTTTAAACTCTTGTTAACACATTTTAGGAATGCTTTCTTATTCCGATCACTTCTATTTTCTCTCAAAAACGTCTTAATATATAAAAATGTATTTGTTTTATTAATGGTTACCAACTTAGAATCACAGCAATTATGCCATTAGAATAAAATGGCAGGGTTATGTAAATAGAAATGTCTTGCAATATCTCATTCTCTTTGTTTCCAATATTTTAATTATTCGTTACAATAAGGTCGACATGGCAGTTACCTCGGTTTGCTTTCTTACTAGTACAAAGAAGTGAATACATATTTACGATCCTAGTTTTACTACAAACAATAATTATGATTTCTTTGAAACTAGGGTCGGCATATGAGTGTCACGATAACCTATTATTTACAGAACCTGAAAATGACAAGTTACGTTTGATAATTACCTGGGGCAGAACGCTTATCTATAGTCGCATCTTATCGGCATTTAATGGATAGTTAACAATATTGTAATAATGGTTTTCATAGAGAAGTTTTGTACGGACGGCAGCAGATCAACCTACCCTCATCATTCATCATCATCATCATCATTTCAGCCAAACGACGTCCACTGCTGGACATAGGCCTCCCCCAAGGATCTCCAAACCGATCGGTCCTGCGCCACCCGCATCCAGTGGATTCCGGCGATCTTTATGAGATCATCGGTCCACCTTGTGGGAGGCCTACCACGGCTGCGTTTCCCGGTACGTGGCCACCACTCGAGGACCTTTCCGCCCTTAACCTACCCTAATCCGTCAAAAGTTCTCAATTGAAAGAGAACTCTATGTGAAAAGAATAAAGCTGATTTGTTGTAGAAATATGACAGATTAGGGTAGTCTGATGTACTGTCGACTGTACTTTGCTACCAAATATTCAGAGGCAGTTTCATCTCTGACAGATTAATTCGTGATAATTTATCAGTTAGATAATTTAGATGCTGCCTCTTTTGTCAATGCTTATTTATTATTTTTATTCCATTCATTGACAAGTGGTAAAATAATTTTATATAAACATAATATAATTTGTTCACTCTGTACCTAAACGGAGCGAAATATAAGTATATCTTAGACGATTATATTAAGGGCTCGAGACCGATTTTCAATGAACAAGGTTATAGGCCAAGAAGATGTAGTTGTATAAGACTAGCTTTGTTAATTGGAACCCTTGACACAATTGCTTTAGCTATCTCTATAATATTTAGTTTTTTTTTTGTTTTTTATGTAATAGGGGGGCAAACGAGCTAGTGGGTCACCTGATGGTAAGTGATCACCGCCGCCCATAAGCACCCGGGACCCCCTTAGGGGCCTGTCCTGTATTAATTGAAATTAAAATTTATTGGTCCCTGATTATTTAATGTGTCAGATTGTTTCGTTGGCTTATGAAAAACGATAACAATAAACAGAGAAAGAAACATATCAGAAAATACCGCGTCCATCAAAATGTATTTTAATCACACACGCTAATGAAATAGTGTTGAAAGTACAGTTGGCGATATAAGCATTACCTACTCATTGAATATTTTACTAAATATTTACCATTAGATTTAATGCCCGCAAACCGTTAGCCAGCACATCCGATTCAAAATCCAATAACGGTCTCGTGTTTTAGTAAAGACAGCGCTGTAGAGACGCGAATGTTGCGGTGAACGACGCACTTACCCGGGCAATTAAGCATTACTATCTAACTGTACCGTACCAGGGCTCTGGGCACCTTGCCATGTGGCAACGGTCTCAAATCTGATTTTATACGGGAACAACTCAAGCCCATGATGACGGCAATGCGCACCACATAATTCTGAAGGAAAATTGCTATCGCTGTTATTTGTGAACATGTGTATTTATAGAAAGGGTTAATGTGACCGTTGTTTTTCAAGTGCAGATCATTACGTACGTGTTAAGGTTTTTACGATTGTTAGAGTAAATCTTCTAAAAATAATAATCCATCCCTTATATGGTACTAGCGACTCACATTAATATCACTCCATTAGTCGCGCGTTCTACAATGGTAGAACGCGTGTGCATTTCCAGGAATTTTGTCGCAAATTGAAGGTCACTCATGCAGACAGTCTAAGTATTCCTCTATTACTAGATAATAGTCATATTGAGTGTCCTTACGGTGTTCTACCAAGCTGCATGTCAGAGAAATTTGGCGTCAAATGTGAATTTCTACGATTGTAGAACGCGCGACCACTCGCGTGACATTTTTTTCGTGCGTTGCTTTCGATGTTTATTTATTGTAAGTACGTTTTGTACCTTTTAATTATGTTATTATGAATGTACTATTTATTGTAAGGTTAGAAGTAACTAGAATAATGTTTTTTTTTAAGAGTAATGGGTTCACGGAGTAAAGAAATAAACTTTTAGATGGCTAGAAGAAGAAAACAGTGATGATGGTGATATAGTGGAAAGCGACCCTGAAGAATTTGTTACCAGAAGAGGTCTGCTTAGTAGAATCTCCATACAACACGGACACAATGGAGGAAGGCAGTAGCAAAGAGTCTGACTTGGAAAATGTTGGTAAATGTTATTTCTGTGGCAGAGCGCGCAACGAGTCCACCAGGAAGCTGTGTTTCACATGAAACAAGTGGATTTTTCCTGATCATCAAGTTCATCCTTGTCCTGACTACGCTAAAAATAAAGAAATGGAGGTGGAAGACATGAGTGAATAACAAAGACGAGACTTATAATATTAAAAGCTAAAAGTTCGCGGATTTTTTTGTTATTTTCGAGAAGTCTGGTTTTGGGCTTATATTATGGTTAAATTTATCATGTTTTATTTGTTTTAGTTTTACTATAAAGTGTAACTTAATAGTACATAAAAATAATTTTCAATTTATAAAGCTTTCATTTAAATACCCTTGTATTAAAACTGTTCTACGTATGTAGACGCGCGCCTACTCACGTCCTAAATTGAGGCGCGCCTACTGGAGTGATATTTGTACAATAAGCCAATAGGCTATTAATTTCTGTTTACCTGACTTATTTCTTTAGAATGGATTTTTGTAAGGTTACAAACGTGTGTTTGACAAATATATTGTCAACTGATCGATTTAATATGTTATTTAATTGTGATTTTAGTAAAAAAAATGTGATTTTTATGTTAAAATTATTTCAGCGTAATTATTTGACTTTAAAAAATTTACGACATAAAAACCACCCTCCTTAAAATACATATAATAGGAACTAAGCTACTATAAATTCAATTAAAGGGGTTTTGCGTCTGGCTAAAAGATATATTATGTGTGCAAGAATATGCAATTCACAGTATAGTTAATTAAACAGTATTATACTCTAGGCGAAATTAAATTGATATAAAGTTAAGGGTTAATTATAGCTCACTGCACTTATCCTATTAAAACTCAACTCCTTTTTTAGTTTACGTGTATCAACGTGTACAAACTTTTTCAAGTTAATTAACAATTAACACAGGAAATGAAAAAAGAAATGTAACTTTTCATTAATTGTGCATATAAGGCTTATTTAGTATCGATGTATAACATTAACAAATTTTCAAAAAGCACCTATATCTAAATATACCTAATCAATCTTATATTTTGTCACCCTCTCGTGGAAACAACAATATAGTATTTTAAAGAAAACATAATACTTTGCAATTTTTGTTCCCGGAATCATTCTGAAAAAGACTAAACTCTGACTGTCTCCGTGGTATAGTGGTTAGAGCGTTGGGCTCTAAAACCCGGAGGTCGTGGATTCGAATCCCACGGGGAGCATTTGTGTGATTGTTTCCAGTTTGGTGAGGACATTGCAGGCTTGAATCACCTGAATGTCTGAAAAGAATGATGATTCCGTGCTTCGGAAGGCACGTTAAGCCGTTGGTCCCGACTATGTTCCAAATAGGTCTGGTTTCCCTTGTAGGGTTACGGAGGTCAGATGGCAATCGCTCCATTGTCATAACCAGGCTTGTCAAATCTAGGATCATAGTCGAAGCGGACCCTGAGCTCCACACTGGATGCAATCGAGAATACGCTGGGATGAAGAAGAAGATCAAAACAGGTTCTGAAAATATCATAACTGAAAAATTCGTTCACATAAAATTAAATAAAAGATAAAAATAATAAAAAAGGCATTATTGTCGTATATGCGTTTGTTTTTTAGGTAAGAGTCTGTTGTTTTTTTCCAAATCTCACGTAATTTATTCAACTTTCTTGACATTCATCAAACATCTTGTTAACAAGCAACTAATCTTAATATGACTTTGAAAACTTAACCTCTGCATATCTTTATATTCACTGGGGTCAAGAGTCAAAGCAGAAGAACGCTTACGTAATTTAAGAAATAAAAAATAAATTTATCTTGCTAATGTCTTTCAGGTCCTTTATAGATTATATTGTTGATGAAAGATCTTATTCAAATGATATCGCAATAAAATGGTACTACATCTAAATGTCAGCAGTGAAAATCGATACGCAATTCTGTTGTTGATATGCCTAATTAAGGGATAAATTTCTAAATAAGTATGATTTTTTCATCGGCACTGTATTTACACTTGTACTTACTAGTGCACAATATATACTGAGTAATAAGTTAATCATTGAGAATAATTTCTACAGATAAAATATAAAAATACGCGAACATTTACAGGTATAAGAAAATGCATTTAAATCAATTTCGGTTTATTAGTCGGAAAGTTGATAAAGTAATAACATCCATTTAGCAACTATTTTCAAAGCCCAATCAGTACTTGGATGGGGTTCATGTAGAGATTCGATATCCAATTTTCACACTATCGTCAGACCACTATCATCAGATGTTTATTGCAAAAAAACGTCATTGCGGAGACTGGGATAATCGTTTATCACCGGAATGTTTTTAAATAAATAAAAAGTAAAATAATCTTTGGACACTATTTACACAAACACCGCCGTTTAGCTCAAAACAAAGTATTGTTTGTGCAATGAACAAAAATACGATTTTATATTTATTTTTGTACACGTACAAAAAACGTCCTGACCGATGCAAACAGACATGTTTGTAAGTACCTGCGACTTTTGGTGTAAAAGCTTTCAAGAAATAGCTGTTAACCATAACTCCATATCAGTCGCCATAGATCAACTAAATGATTAAGCATGGCCGAAAAGAAGTCTAATCCATTTATAATGTTTGTTTTGACATGGCCGTTTTTAGTACACCCAATTATACCCACGTGATCAAATTCATCGAAGACTTGTACAATCCCCACAGGTGAAATCTGCCGCCATAACAGCTCTGGCTGTGTTCCAGCAACATTAATGGCCAGTACACTTGAAATCAGATGCTCGAAGATCAGATGAGATGAGATGGGATCAGATGAGTCTACAGTCTGGCAGCACATTGAGGGACGTTTCCATGTGAAGCGTCCCTCAATGGAATAGACAGCAGTGACTGCTTACCATCAGGTGGGCTGCGAGCATGGCTGCCAACTGACCTCGTATAGAAAAAAATAAAAGTCATTGACAGCAGCTATAACTCTGATAATATACTTAAGGCTGTGTAGTTCCGCAGATGCCGCGCGTATGGTTTTTAAAAGCCACCTGAGACATACAAATCAGTGTTTTCAATTCTAAAAAAAATATATGTATCAGTTAAGGATCTGATCTAGTTAAAATCGCATTCAATTACATGTTTTTATAAACTTCACTCGATAGAAAAAAATCCCAAAGTTACCCCTTTTTTTAACGATTTTCGTATTTTATGTCTAAGCTCCTGCCAATTAACATTTGAATTTTCACTCAATTATAGCCACTAAATATTTACAGATAAATTCGCAGAGTTTGACTTGATAAAATTAGTGTCTCGTTTACTATGTTTAAAAAACTACGAAATGTGCGAGCGCGGCGCCATATTTGGACGTCGCATAATACAGACCTACAAACTTATCTGTTCCGGTGGCCAAAATTGGAACTACGTGAAATACAATGCAAAAACGATATTTAATGACAGTTCTAAATAGACAGTAGCGACGCCGCCACCGGAACAGATAAGTTTGTCGGTCTATACCTCTTTTATGTACTCCCACCCCCCCTTAACTACATAATTTATTTCCACACAAAGTGCATCATATTGGATAGGCACAGGACCGTTTGAAATTCGCTTCAAAAAGTGAACCTTTTCTCATCAGTCGAGGGATATAGGCTGATTTACATGAGACATAAAAGATGCTAATCCATTGGAGGCTACAAAAGGTATACGAGTACTCATAGTGCACGCTGATCCAAAATGAGCTCGAGAAACAGAATGGGATCCTTTGAGGACCTGATAAAAATGTTATAGAACTTAATACTTAATTTAAAGATTTGAATGTTTCTTTGTTTGTATTAAATAGGCTCCAAAAATTCTGACTGAAAAACCGATTTGAAAAATTCTTTCACTGTTGGAAAGCTTCATTATCCCCGGGTGACATAGAGTACTATTGATTCCGGAAATGGGGGGGAATGGGGGGATAATTAAAAGAAAATACGCGCGGTGGAAACCGCAGAGGCGACCGCTTGTCATCAGATGTGAAGTATGGGTACATAAACTGTGTCAGGAACGAATAAAAAAACTAAATGTTACTAATGCGATGAATGCCAAGAATCGGCAAAGACTATATTAGACGATTTACTGAGGGTTAATTTACATACGTATTAAATACAATAACTATGATGATTGTGATAATTAAGACTGATACCAATGATAGAATCTCAAAGTACAATTTAAGAATATATCAGTACGATTTAGGAATATGGTCTTAAATCGTACTTTCTCCAAATAAATTAAAATGTATGTTTCTCAGAAGTTTGTAAGATGTAAGTTACTTTATGTTTTAATTTGCAAATAAAAATTACTAATAATTAAAAAATATGACGTGTCCATGACGTCTTAACTAATTACCAAATTATTAGAGGGATGATTTTCCTTAGGGGGTACGAATTAGGCAAGTTTACCCTAGATTATGTTTTAGCCCAAATAAAATTATGTTCTGACTCTTACAATCACGACTACATAAGGAATATGTACATATATTATTATAGGATTGTTTTTATTATATATACATTCCATTTGACCTTAGTCTGTACATATTTACGTATGTAGGGGAATTCGTAGTCGCAGAGGTGACCAACCATTACCAAAAATTTTTTACATGACTTTTGCGTAAACTTTTTGTCATGAAACTAATATGGTATCACGATAACGTTAAAATGATATTATGTTACTTAGTCTAACCGTTCATTTCCAAAACTATTCATACTCGTATAAAAAATGAAAAGGGATTGTTCGTTTGGGATAGTATATACCTCATAGCTTTATTATGGGAGCCATATAGGTAAATTGTGTTAATACTTCAGGAATAAAGTTTAAATAGCTAATTTTTTAAGAATTTTTTTTTCTAATGTAGGTACACACTTAAAACAAGTAAGTTTATTTGTATAAGAATTTCATGGTACAAAAAATAATAATTTGAACTGTTATTGATTAAAATGCTAGAAGGTAATTTTATAACAGCTGATTGCCTATTACCTAGTTATATAATAGTATGTGGAAATAGTCATTTATTATTTATCTAGCTGACCCGGTGAACTTCGTATCACTTACTTTAGTACTTATTTTCCTCGCAAATTTTTCATATTTTCTCATCTTTTAAACCTTCCCTGGACTTCCACAAATATTTCAAGACTATTTGTCAAATCAGTTCAGCCGTTCTCGAGATTTTGCGAGACTAACGATTCATTTTTATTTTTGCGAGACTAACGATTCATTTTTATTTATATACCTAGATAGAGCATTCAGATATTTATTATAAAAGACAAAGTTCATCACACAAATTATGTACAAATAATGACAGGTACACAATAACAGCTCAATGTTGGAGGTCTTATCGCTAACAGCGATCTCTTTTTATAAAACCTTGTACCTACCTATTGGGGGAAATCAGCAATAGGTACAACACAGATACAAAATACGACTTAGATTTTACATTAATTAAATCATTTAGGTATTAATACTTTAGCCTTTCTTCCAGTTAGTAAAACTTTGTGCTTTTTCTTTCTGCGAATGTCTTCTTGAAAAATCTATCCTATTTATTTGATTGGCTCACCTGGTGTGACTTTTCTTTAGAACTCGATTGAGAGTTGATAGTAAAAATTCTCACACAAAGATTGTACATCTTGAATTGATGTTTATAATAATATTAGAACATTCTTAATAATTTATTTCTATTTCAAGATCAGTTGATGAATCCTTTCTTTCATAGAATAATGGGTAAATCTTCATTCTAAAAAGTTTTGTATCTTAAGCTTAACGACTAATTGAACGTAAACGCCAGCAACGTATGTACCTATAACAGAAACAAAACAACTTTTTCTCAATTTTAATCACTTACATCTTGTTGGTTAAAGAAGTCGTCTTGAGCGTCCTCACTGGAACAGCCCATGTCTTGAAGGAGTGGAGTTACGTGTCGCTCCCAGTCATCCATTATTACAAGAAACTTTTCCTAAACAGTTAAGAAGTTGCCGCGAACCGTCAATCACAGTTTAATAATCTTCACAAACTAGAAACCGTGCAGTCATCTTAACATCTACCACTGTTTAGCATTCCTTCAGAGTTGAGACGCGAAACGCACATTTCGCGCCAAAAACTTTACGTTTAGCTATACTTTTTAGTTTTGTTGCTACTGGAATTGGCGGGAAATGGGCGCGATCGCGCGCGACACTCAGCTGTCACAAACTCGAGCGAAAGAGAAAAAAACAGTTGCAGCCGTATCACGTGCCCGCTGTTAACTACCGGCGCGCATTCAAAAAACGTACTAGGAGAAAAGTCGGCGAAGGCAGCGTGCGGAGTCAGTGTGGCGAGGCGCGGGTTCCCGGCCGCCCGTCGACGCGACCGGAACAGGAGTGCGTGCTGGTCCGCGAGGTCGCACGCCCTCTGCGTCGCGCCGCCTCGCGCCCGTCCCTCTCTAGCGGCGGGGCGCGGCGTCGCTCCGTCCCTCTCGCGCAGCCCGGCGCCGCACGCCTCCCATGGGCGGCCGCGATTTCCCGCCGTCCGTTCGAACCTGCAACATGGCCGTACCTCTGCAAAACTCCTCGTACCAGCTTCCAACAGCAACCATCGTTGAAACGCTCTTATCATACTTGCTCCAAATATGGACTGTAATCATTGAAGCCACCTCTTTTATACTCCTACTAATCCTTTTAAAGAACAATTGCTCAGATTGTGAACGCTATGTAAATACGGTACATGACATACATGCCTTTCTCTACATTGGGCTTTCAACTTATAATAACTAGGAAATATGCCGACGATCTTAGGTAAAAAAAACTTTTGAGCCAAGGCTATATTTTCTAACTCCGAACATTAAACATATTATTTTCTTGAACAGAAACTAACAAAACTGCAATGATTGTTTTACCAACAAAAAAATATTAAAGGTTCTTATATTTAAATACCAACCCGAATTACCAAAAAAATTACTAGTATTTTTTAATTATTCTATTCATTCAAACACATTTCAGTAATAACGACAGTGACAAATTGTAACTTCTTATTTTAGATAAATCTTACGCTGCCTTATAAGATTATCCTCACTTCTTTTATCAATTCTAACGTAAGAAAATTGTTTTGAAAATTATTATATATTAATTTAATTAATTTGCAGTAATGTACCTACATTATATGTATCATAATCTTGTTAAACTTTTTTTGAGTCTTTATACATTTATACTTTACATCTACTTACTTCAGCTTGAAAAACTAGTGAACCTGTCGCCGGAATTTTCTTTCGCCATCGGGGCTTTATCCCTCCTATAAATATACACAATGTAATTACACTTTCAGTGATTCCAAACTCATAAAATTTCATTTTTAAGGCATTGATTTGTTGGTGGGCTGATTTTTAATGTCTCCTTTTTTAAATATTTTCTCTAGTTCCAGAGTTTTAACTGAAAAGAAATCTATAATTTTAATAAAATTACATTACTTCGCATAAATATTCAAATATGTATATATAGCATAGCATATTCAAATTGCACAATTTACAATGCATTATATGCATAATGCACACACGATGCACAGCATCACACACTTACACACACTTATGTAGTTGTATTTACTTTCTATATGAGATATTATCAAATGAAGTTGGAATAAACAAATGCCTCTTAAAAATATTTATAGAAATAGTTGGTGACCACAATTCCGAACTTACCCCGAAAGCAACCCAACCAAACGTATCTGTTCCTCACGAGGGAATTGTACTGTGGTTAATGGACACTTCCATAAGGGAAATTTCGTTAGGCATTGATGGCTAGCAACACGAAATAATATCGAGGTCTCGCCCGTATTCTAAATGCAACCTGGAAAATTCAATGATCATATGAAATTTTAATTTAATGCTATTTTAATGTCTGACCTGAAAGCATATAACACTACTCTTAAATCATAAATGTGACCGAATTTCGTATTTGGCTGAGATTGAAGAGTCAGGCCTATCTCCGTTATCTCAAAAAACCTAGTTTTGAGTAAACGACTCCTAAAGTTTTTTTTGCATTTATTGCCATTATATCTATGTTTCAAGACATTTTTCCAAACTTATTTCATATCATAAGAAATGTAAAGATGTACATATTATTGTGATGTAATTATCTTTTTTGTTTTATCTTTATTTTCTATGTTTTTTTCCAAAAACGGAGATAGGCGTGATAGGAATTTCATACAAATCTTGTTACGCGAAGGGCCGTATCTTAAGGTACATGACTTAGCCGTGACAATTTGAGTAAGAATTATTTAGCCATACATGCATTTCTGCATTATTTTGTTTAGAGAGGTAGAATAAAAGTAGGTTTTAATAAGAATCTTAATTTTAATCAGTCATATTTTAATAAGGAACATAGGTGTAATCAAATAACAAGTATATTATGACAAAACTGGAAATGGTATTCAAATAAACTAAAATGTATTTCTTTTTCATTTATCAACAAAAACATTACCTACCGGTCTACTAAATCAGTCTAAATATTATGTAGTTGCATATGTCTTAGTAATTACCCCATAACAGTATAATATATAAGTAAACTACGTATCTATCGTGGCTAAGTCATGTATTTTAGTAGACACTTAACTGAGTTTGCCATTGTCGCGTCTTGTCGACTCGTCAAGCGTTGTCTGTAACTTAAGATACAGTATTTAACCATAATATCGTAGTCAATCGTAATTTCTTCTAGAGCATTTTTTGGGATAACGGTAAGAGATAATTAAATAATATTTTATACACGGGATAGAAGACCCATAAAAACCACGAAAAACACTTGTTACGCGTAACTCATGTATCCTAAGTTAACTGACATTCGCCTGACACGGCAGAGAGGTCTCTGGGACGCCACCAAACTCTGAATTAACTGAACTTTTGGCCTTACTCAAAGTTCAGAGAAGTCTATAGTATGACAACTAGCACATTAAGCGATGCTTCCCGGTATAGGCGTTGGTCTTGGTGATGTTTCCTGGTAAAGAAGTAATTAATAACTTTTGACTGACTCGATGGCGCATTTTGTAATAATCATGCTCTTTGGTTGTGGGCTCGACAAGGTTTGTAGATTTAGATGTCGGATAGAAATTTATATTCACGTAAGTGAACCTGCAGGAGAAAAGTTGCCATTAAATAAAACTATAAGTTTAGAACTCGAGTTAAAACCGAAGAATAAAATTAACCACCATTAGGCGGAACTGGATAGGTGACAGAAGAAAATGGTCCCGGATTAGTACCTAGGTTCATTAAAATTCATTTATAAATTTTAATGTACGAGTATGTTACGGGAAGGCACGCCGTAGAGTAGATATTAATAACCTTTTCAGGATTAAGTAGTATGATTCTATATGAATATTTGCTGATTCGGGTTTCGAAATACGTATCGTCGAATTACGTCGATGACGCCTCGTCAAAAGTATGGTAATTCGAACGTTAAATAACCGACCTCTTTATTTCGAAGAACATTTTTGATCGATGCAACACTTCATATAAATACTTTCTATCAATGAGTTGAATTCATTCATTTAGGAACTGAGCAGTGATCTCATTATCATAGGATCAGTTCTTATAATAGTTTGCCCAACCTTTGTTTCAAATACTTTGGACATTATGTAGCTGGTGTAATAATCTTACTAATCCTACTAATATTATTATAAATGTGAAAGTCTGGATGTTTAGATGTTTGGATGTTTGGATGTTTAGATGTTTGGATGTTTGTTACTCAATCACGCCTAAACGGCTGAACGGATTTAGATGAAATTTGGCACACACAATGCCATATACAAGAATAACTAAATAAATATTTTGAGACATTAATCACACAGCGTCATCTAACCTCAAACAAAAATTCCGAACATACTTTAACAGTAAAGAGCTTAAATATGGCTAGAATTTAATTTAATCTAGACAGTCTTGATGGCACTATAGGTGGTGGGGTGTTTCTAATCGAGGCAACTAAAGTTCGACCCCCGGACCGAAATTTGTGTTCGTGTTGTTCTCATACAAATTCTTAATATGTGATAATAATTCAGTTTCGAAATCGGCCTTGTTAATACCCCTATGCAACAGCAACCAGGCTACAAGACTAAGGAAATAGGGAGTGCACGTGTGCTTGCGCACTCGCTTGTGCTCTACAAGTATAATACTACCTACTCGTATGTCCTAATTGGTAAATCGTTGAGATTAGAAGTTATAAAGATATAAAGTATAAAGATTTTATCTAAGCTATACTTCTATACTAATATTATAAAGAGGAAAGATTTGATTGTTTGTTTGTTTGCTTGAATTGCTCCGAAACTACTGAACCGATTTGGAAAATTCTTTCAGTGTAGCAAAGCTACACTATCAAAAGTAATTAGGCGGGGGTAAAACCTTGGAGGCGGCCGCTAGTTATCCTATATCTATACCAATTTTATAAAGAGAAAAGATTTGTTTGTTTGTTTACATTGAATAGGCTCCGAAACTGCTTATCCCTTTTTAGGGTTCCGTAGCCAAATGGCAAAAAACGGAACCCTTATGGATTCGTCATGTCTGTCTGTCTGTCTGTCTGTCTGTCTGTCTGTCTGTCTGTCTGTCTGTCCGTCCGTATGTCACAGCCACTTTTTACCGAAACTATAAGAGCTATACTGTTGAAAATTAGTAAGTAGATGTATTCTGTGAACCGCATTAAGATTTTCATACAAAAATAGAAAAATAATAATAATTTTTGGGGGCTCTCCATACTTAAAACTGAAACTCAAATTTTTTTTTTTCATTCAACCCTTACGTGTGGGGTATCTATGGATAGGTTTTTAAAAATGATAATAAGGTTTCTTATATCATTTTTTTCTAAACTGAATAGTTTGCGCGAGAGACACTTCCAAAGTGGTAAAATGTTGGTCCCCCCCCCCCTGTAACTTCTAAAATAAGAGAACGATAAATCTAAAAAAAATATATGATGTACATTATTATGCAAACTTCCATTGAAAATTGGTTTGAACGAGATCAAGTAATTAGTTTATAAATTTTTGGGGCTTCCCATACTTAGAACTGAAACTCAAAAAATGTTTTTTCTTCAAACCCTTACGTGTGGGGTATCTATAGATAGGTCTTTAAAAATGATAATAAGGTTTCTTATATCATTATTTTCTAAACGGAATAGTTGGCGCGAGAGACACTTCCAAAGTGGTAAAATGTTGGTCCCCCCCCCCTCTAACTTCTAAAATAAGAGAACGATGAAACTAAAAAAAATATATGATTTACATTACAATGCAAACTTCCATTGAAAATTGGTTTGAACAAGATCAAGTAATTAGTTTTTTTTTAAAACGTCATAAATCGTAAACCGCAATTTTTCCTCTCATTCAATCAACTCAAATATAAAAACGTCGATCAAACTTACAAAGAACTACAAGAACTTTTATATTATGGTGATACTTGCTGCTACGGAACCCTTCATGGGCGAGTCCGACTCGCACTTGGCCGGTTTTTGAATAATTCTTTCACTGTTGGAAAGCTACACCATCCCCGGATGTCATAGGGTACTTTTGATCCTGAAAATGTGGGAGGAAGGGGGGGATATTTAAAAAAAATTACGGTTCATTCCCGTTCGTCCCACCAAGTTCGTTCCACGCGTGGTTGAAACCGCGCGCGGAAGGCTAGTATTGTACATAATATATAATTATGTATAATAATACTAGCCTTTATTTGACTAGCGGTCGCCGCCGGTCGCGTTCTATTGTCAATTACCCCCCTTCCCCCCACATTTCCAGGATCAAAAGTACCCTATGTCACCCGGTAATAATGTAGTTTTCCAATAGTGAAAGAATTTTTCAAATCGGTTCAGTGTTTTTACAGCCTATTCAATACAAAGTAACAAACAAACAAATCTTTCCTCTGTAAAATATTGATACAGATGACCGAGTTGGTGTAATGGGCGAGAAGTCGGCTATTAGATATACTAGTACTAGGTACTAGTCGCGGGTTTGATCTCCGCACGGTAGGTATAAAACATTTGTTTGCATCAACAGGGCTGTTTGTAGCGTTCGAATATGACTGTATGTGACGCAGTATGATAGATAAAACCGTATATAGTTATATCTTTCTTTTCTTTCTTTCTTTTTCTTTGTAACATAATTGTAAGATATCTTAATTTAAAATATGTACATCTCTATCGTTAATTTGGGGAATAGGTGTTTGAAAAAAAAATTACCACGAAGGCCTTAGCCATAGTCTTCTCACCTAATATCCATCCGAGTCAATTTCGGCCTCCAATCATTTATACAATGTTTGTTATCTCACTAATAATATTAGGTATTAGTCGCCAAGTTATTATTTATTACATTTTCATACTACAAATTTTAGTCGGCGCAAAAATAATTAGCCAAAAGTATTGTAATGTAACTAATTGCAGGTACAAAAAGTTGATTAAATAATAAAAAAATAAAAACCAATATATTGTTTTATTTTATTGTTTGGTAGATTTATAACTATTTAACTAAATTAGCACAAGCTTTTTCTGTTTTCAACAAAATTATACTAAAGACTAAATGTTTTTCTAAAAGATTTCAATAATATTATGCCAAACACAAAACTTCAGCGTATGCCATGAAAGCGGCGCAGTAGTTCTTGTTCTTCCGATTTACCTGCCTTCCCTTGGGAAGTAAGAAAAACCCCGACATGAAAAAATAGCCTGTCTTTTCTTGAAGTTTAGTCCATAATTATGTCTGTACCAAATTTCATTTCTACAGATTTGAAAGTTTTGGCGCGAAATCGTAACAGACTCAAAGTTACTTCTCATTTATTATTTCGTATGTGTATTACGAGCACTGAAAAAGGATTATTCTATTGGGCAGGCATTCTGTTCTGTTTCATATCTATTAATGTATGTGTAACCGTCATCTAGCCCCGAAGTAAGCGTAAAAGGTTACACACAAGGTTTATCACTGATAGATTGATAATTATAATGCTCCTGCTGGTGCAAATAGACTCTTGAATGTGCCCATCTGTCATGTTTATGAATAATGTGCATTATCTGAATTTATAATTATCATTTGTCATCATTCTTTTCGGACATCTCCAAATGCAAAGTGCATTTATTTTCGAGGCAGGTGCACTGTATATGATTCATGGCATGATATCAATTATAGAAAGAGGAATGTGATTATATATTATATATATATATAAATAATGAATACATACAATGACTTTTTAGTAAAATATTTACTCATCCTGGTATCCGGCGGGAACAACCTGGGCATGTTGGACAACAAGTATTTGGCAAGCATGCTGTTTTAGAAATTATAAAAGTAACGATTAAAATAATAATATAATTGACACATTAATTTAATTAAAAATCTGCAATACTAAATTCCCTAGGAAACGAACTTATAACGAGCATCGGTACGTACATAAGTAGGTATTTGACGAGCCATTTGGTGAAATGGTCGAGAAGTCGGCTATTACACAAGAGGTCGCGGGTTTGATCCCCGCACGCGACAAACATTTGTGTTTATGAACATGTCTGTTTATATCGGTCCTGGGTGTTTTTATGTATAATAATATATGTATTTACAAAAAAAAGTATACAAGTAATGTTTATCCGTTGTCTGGCACCCATAGCACAAGCTAATGCTTAGTTTGGGCTAGATGGCGCTGTGCTAATAATGTCCAGAGATATTTTTTATTATTAATTATTTAAAACAAAAACATAAACGGTCTAAAAGAAGGTTTTACCAAGATGACCCTTTTAAGACCACTACGGGACATTTTAATGAATACTACAATGGTTTTAAGTGAAAGTCACTGAAATCTTTGTTTTCTTCATAGAGAGGAATTTTCCGAAATCCAATCTTATCTTATCCGACTACTACTTTCAAGAGGTGTCTAATTTGTAGATTTCAATTTTCAAGTTAAATCTGTCCCATTTATAAATAGAATTTGATTTAAGACAAAGAGAAAGATTTAGGTATTTTGATTTGGGTTACGCTCGTGGCTTTGCCTGCACAAGCTTCTTTTTCTGTAGTTCTCATAGGATAAAAAGTAACCCTTATCTTTTCCAAGGTCTATTATATCTACACCAAATTCTTTTCAAATCAGGTAGTTTATGCGTGACAGCGTAAGCGTAAAACAGAGTTCATTTCGCATTAATAATACTTAATAGTAGGAAGTAGACTTGAAGAAGATTGAATCGGTATTAATATTTTTGTAACATGATTTTAGAACAATGGTAGTTCAACCGATATGGGTTGGTAGATAAGGGACTCTTTTACACTGTGTATAACATACTGCAGGTTCCTTTGATCTTCTAACTTTAGTTTAATGCATACCTCAAAGGGGTGACGTGACGTAATAAGCAAATAACTAAATTGTTTTATTATTTTAATTGTATTAAGAGTAGGATCTAATACATTCAATGTCAGTATTTGCCAACCATGATGTACAAGTGAGTTCGCAAGCGTGGCGGTAGGCTGGACGGAAGTCTGTCATTACTGGAGAGTGCTCATCAAGCGCCGGACCGTTTTTACGTGTTTTCAGGGGCACCAAATAAATCATTATTATTTGGCATTCCATCGTACTACCAAATACACCCAAATAGGTAATAATCACGGCCCGGTCCAGTCAAAATTTTTATGCAATATGCTAAGTTGCGCCACTGCACTGTAAAAGTACTCGATGCGTTCAAAAAAACAAATGCATATAAGTATACTCGTATTGTAAGTTATGGATTGTTATTAAACAAGAAACCTCCACAGCGACACAATGTTTTTAATGTATTTAATAAGATAATATGATTTATGGTGTGGTGGGGTACTGGTAGTGCATAATTCTACCAGCCAAGCCAAGGTCTATAGAAATAACCTGTGGGCACTGTTACCGCATTCTTAGGATTACAGGTTACAAGACAGACTATTTTTGCATAATAAAACTAATGGCAAGCCCAATAGAAGTGTACCTACCTACGTTCTAAAGCCCGATGAAGGCAGTGAAGGTAGGTGGCCCCCAATAGGTGTTTTCATAAGTTCTGGTAAAACTTCATTCTTTTATAACATTCTGTCTGGTTTGGATCTCGTGACTGCCCCTCCAAGTAGTTATCTGCAATTTCTGCTGTTCAGAATTAAGTTATTATAATTTTTGACCGATAATAAGAAGCATTCATTGCCATAAAGATACATCTATACTTACTTACTAATTTATAAAGAGGAAAGATTTGATTATTTGGTTCAAAATCAAAATATTCTTTATTCATGTAAACTTTTATAAAGTATTTAGGTATGAATTGTCAATTTACCAGAGTGACTCTACCACCGGAATGTCGTTATCTGTCGAGAAGAACCGGCAACCGGCTCTTTTTAATCGCCAAAATTTTAAACAACATTGATAAAAAATCCATCCAGGTAGGTCTAAGCCATACAGTTTTCGTGTGACTGAAGAAATAATAATAATAATAATAAAAAAAGAAAAATTGTAACTGTAGGACATAGTGTAGGTACCTATAACAACAATGACACAACAGTTTAAAATACAGTTTTCGCGGACAGGGAGCGAAGCAGTCCTACTACTATCTACAGATCTCCATCAATAAGAAAATCAAAAGAAGGTTTGAGAACTTCCAGTCAACGATCAAGTACGCGGCTATTTTAATTCAAATATTCTGTTACCTAAGCTGACGTACACAGATAACTTATTTTAACATAATCATTGAAACCGACTGAAAACCACTACATGCCTCAACTTCGGTCATTATTAAAAGCGTAGAGCATAACATAGTTAAACACTTACGGCGGGCAAAGTTTCTGAACACCGTACAAGCGGCCAATTAAAAGTTAAATGTCTAATTCTTGTTAGACGCGGGAAGTCCGCAACTAGCTACTAACTAAATTGAAAGTTTTGCGTTTCATGTATAGGTATGACGAGGGTTTTCCAATGTATACTTCCCGATGTATCCGTCAAAGTACAATAAAGAGACTCTTTTTTTGAAAGGACATCGACAAAATATTCTTAAAAGATAATTAAATTCTATTAAAATTTTTAGTTACTTCACTATTAATTACCTACTTTAAGGCGATCATAAGTACTGGGATAAAATAATTTTGGTCCTGGGTTAAATTTTGGAAAACGCACTTAGCAAGCTTGATGGACACCACGTATCATTGTAACGATGACTTAATTTCAGACACAGATTTTAATGATGGAAGCCTTTGCCCTGTGAACCATTAACATTAATTCGTAAAGACAATCTAAAAAAGTTTGAATCTTTATACCGACATTTTAAAATGCACTAACCTAAACAATGTGCTTGAATTGACGAGTGCATCTGACGATATAAGCTGAATTCCATATCTGATGCACCCAAGCGCACTGACGATACGAGCGGGAGCCGCAAGCAAACCCCCGCCGCGAGCGTAAATGCAAATTAGTTTACCACCCTTAAGTTGTTGATATTCCATCTATCCCCACAAAAAGCTTTAGGTATATATATTTTTGTATTGTAATGTGAAAAGGTGTTCGGTTTCTTGAAACTTTTTCCTATCCTGCATCGTGATTGAATTAGCAATACAGTAACGACCAATCAGATTTTAAAAATAAAGTGCATAACATTATGCGTGGTCTTTGATGAAACTGAATTACTTCCTTTCTTTTCTTTCGTGACCTCTGATCTCGTGCTTCTTCTATCCTGTGATAATTACTTGGTTGTTCTCGCATCTGAGTTCTTCCATTCAGTCTATTCTTATTAATGGATGTCTCTCTCTTTACTGATAAGGATTTTTATTTAAAGCCATTTCAATCACCACAAGGCGGGCACTGGTACGTACCTTTCTAGTGAGACTAACGTCTTTAGTCCTGAGTCTAACACAAGGGCACAGGGCACACTAGCCTAGCTAGCCTACGATTATGGTGTGAAATCAAGCCGCCATCATAGAGCAGGAGGAGGATCTAGTTAGTGGGTATAATATAAAAAAATTCTAGCCACCCTCTGTTGGTGCTGTTGTAATTAAAATATTGTATACCTTTATTACCCTATCTTCTGAGATGTCACCTGGCAGAAATGGGATCAAGTTTCTTTTCTTCCGTGGAAACAATAACCAAATAATGTCATGAATACCTACCATAATAGTAAGCAAATGGGATTGAATATAAAACTGTCAAATCAATCCTTCAACATCGAACATCTAAACAAGATCTTTGGGTTTTGTGCTCGATCTCCAGTTTAAGCAAAGTTTGTTTCTGAATTTTAGGGTCACTGAAACAATAACTTAGTTTCAAAATGTGGAGGGTTGACCCCGCATTATACAGAAAGTTTAAACATTATCCAGAAATAAAACTAAAACTTACATTTCAGAGGCTCGGAGATCAAAAACATTTATTTTATGTCAGCCTATATTTTATTGATTGAACTTTCTATCGGCTGTGGTCATAGTATCGGTTTACCCTTGTTTGGCCAAAAATTGTTTCCCAAAATATCATATCGCAAACTATTTTTCGCAAATTTTCATTTGGCAAAAAAACGTTTGGCAAAACAACGTATTGCAATTTTTTATTTAGCAAATCTCTTCTTTGGCATATTTTTTTTTCGCAAATTATTGTTTGGCAATGTTTCATTTAACCAAATATCATTTGATCAAATGTTTTATTTGGCAAAACTTACTCTTCCCAAAATATTGCAATGCACATGATTTACTAAACAGTGTGAGTGGTGCATAAAATACAAACTATATAACTAGCTTACGCTCCAACTTTGAAAATGTAATGCTGCATGGATGTTTGTTTCACCTTGGACAAATAATTTACAGGTAATAATTTCTTAGTTTATATTAATTTCGATACCTCCAATGAACACTACGCTAACTCAAAATTTGCCATTTTTCGTTTTTTATAGAAATCGACCTACTTTTTTACTAATATTATGCCCCCAAATTTTCATGACAATATCTTTAAAAACAAAAAAGTTTTGAGATTTACATAACGCCAAGTAAAGGTACTTTCTTCAATTACGGGGTGGACAAGGCGCTGTCTTAATATAGCGGTGTGTATTCGGCTAGCGCGACTGCCGGCCCGCGGGAGATACGCCGCCAACTAGGAGTTGGCGGGGTGTTGCGCGGGAAAGTATTTGTTCATGTGACAGTTAGCGGTGTGTGTCGCCCGTTGAATGCACTTTTGAACAAATAATTATATAACATAGTGTAAATCAGAGTTAATTATTACTAAGTTTAATAATTTTCACTAACTTGTAGTAAATTAAAATCGAAATTAGCTGCATGAAATGCTACAATTATAATACAAGAGTTTTGTTTTCTAGTATAAAACGAACCGCTTAGCCCTTCGTCCATATTGGTAACTAAGCTTATGTAACTAGTTACAAAATATATTTTTTTTTGCTGTTTGGTAACTACCTAGTTGTGGAAGAAGAATGATTTTTCCATTTTTGTAACTTTTTGCTATCTATTATGAACGTTAAATGTTTGTGACTGGCCACTTCTATCGGAAAATAATTATTAGTATAATGAGTTACAGTCATTTATAATGATTGTTTATTATACTATGTGTTGGGTGTCAAGGAAACCAAAATATTAATAATTGTGAATTTTATTAGTTATGGAGGAAACGATTGTTTTTCATATTTTTATTGGCTGATTAAAATGACGTTAGAATTTTGACGAAAAAGTTGTTACTTGCACTTTTGATTTTTTTTACTTTACCATTCACAGCTAGATTGTTATTACCCAAAAATAGTACCATTGTTTTTTGCCATCCTCCAAAACCAAGACAAGAAAAAAAAATCCTTTACAAATAATCAAAACTAAATTTCCTCTCTGGAAACCACGTAAAATGCTTGTTGCTTGCTTTGAAGATTTGCTTTTAATGGCATTCAGAAACCATATCCTCAAACAGATGTAAAAGATTGTTTTAACCACTTTAGTCAAAGTCTTTTTTAAAAAGCGGAACAGCTAAGTATCAAGCCAGCTCAAAAGGCGGCATGTTGCAAGATGTGCAGGTTTGGCCCAATTGCTTATAAAATATATTAGCTGATCTAATACCACAATTAAATTTTTACTTCGATCGTAACTGGCTACAAGATTCATTAAAATCTGGTGTTGTGAAGGGGAACAGTTAAACAGTATTAAGGATGGCAGCCATTTGGAAGGATGGCATGCTAGAATTAATCGTTTTGTGGAAAATAATAACCCATCCATCGCATAAGTGTTGGGCATTCTAATGAAGGAAACAAAAATTTAATAAATAAATTCAGCAGTTAAAAACGACAAAATACCAAATAATTATCATGATATTGACACAGAAATAAGTGCAACTATTCAGCAATTAAAATTTAAGATATTACAGTAGTCCACTGCCTAAAATTTTTCTAAGTATTAATAAATGATTTAAAAGTGTTTTGCATAGTACGTTTTAATTCAAATCAACTACACCGAGCCAGTTGTATATCACAACAATCCCACATCATATCGGGATTTTTTGCACAATGTCTCGGGTTACTATAATGGAAATAATTTAATCTACGAAGTGGAAAAATAATTTTTCCCTCACAACTACTTAAAACACCAACGAAAAAATAATATTTTTTGGAACTGGTTACATAAGCTTAGTTACCAATATGGACGAAAGGCCGCTAAGTAATGACACAGTTAAGATACTCTACGCTATTTATTTGTTAGCGGCTTGTATAACGGCTCAACGATTTTCGGCTTATCCTACTACAAAACGCTAACTTTTCTTTTTCATAAATTACGATCTTATTATAATAAAAACATTGTTCAAAATACTCTAAATTGGTAATGAAGTCGATTTTAAATGTAATTATTAATTTTATTTTATGTAGTATACATTTAATTTATTATTTTGTAGCCTGTAATATTCCCGAATATATTCCGCTAACTTAGGATTGGCGGAGTGTATCCCGATCTTAAATTAGAGCTTTCTGCGTTACATCCCGCTAAGTGAGGCTAATTAAAAAACCCATAAGTTTTTTTAAATGTTACTATGCGGATTTTAAGCATCAGTAAATTAGTTACTCACACAAAAAATATCAAGAAAATAACTACAAAAATAAAGATTTTATCAACTTTTTTCTTTTAAGAGCTCCTCCTGTAAACCTGCACTTTTGAAGTTAGCGTAGTGTTCATTGGAGGTATCGATTTTCATGTTTAATACTTTTTATCAAAATTTCCAAATGATTCGTTAACAATAGATTTGAACAAGCGCTTGGCGGCCGCTGCCGCGGCACGCTCGCTTCGCTCGCTCGCCTTCGCGCGTTGATGGTCAGTGTTCTAACCTAACCTAACCCAGTAACTGATATATTATTACTTTAGGAAAATTCAAGCCCAGGGTTGTGCAAAAAAATACGCATCAGACATGACTTTTAATAAACAAGCAAAGTGTTTGTTAGCACTCAGCTATTTGCCTGAAGATGAAATACCGGTTTATTTTAATAAGCTAACTACATAATATACTATGGCCCACACTATCTCACAATTGAGATAAGGCCTGTGTCCCAGCAGTGGGAACGTATATAGGCTGATGATGATGATGATGATGAACTACATAATATTGACGACCCGGATTGGCAAAAATTTGACCAAATATTTTTTTGGAATATGAAAATTTGCAAAATGAATCATTTGCTTTATTAACATTTGACCAAATAAAACTTGACTAAGTGAAAGTTTGCCAAAAGATAATTTGACCAAATGAAGTATGTGCGAAATATACAGTTGCCAAAGGTCCATTTGCGAAATGAAACATATGCGATAAGTTTTTTGCGAAGTGAAATTTGACGAAAAGTAATTTGGCCAAATGAAGGGATACCCATAGTATCACACATTCAAAAAAATTATTTGATAAGGATCACCTGCTCTTAGGACCTGCCTTTAGGTACTCTAAATAAGTACCACCACTTCGGCGAGTATCAAAACTAATAAATATACATATTTATAAAAAATACTCGATTCGATTTTCCATGATGATCGATGTCGGTGCTAAGCCTTCTAAAGAAAATACATTTACATCCATAAATAATTAATATATGTACATAGCCTAATCTAAAGCACAGTTTAGTAACAGTAAATGTTTCTCTGAGGTTTTCCTCAACATAATAATTTTATACGGATATTTACGGCTTGAGGTTTTCTCCTGTTTCGACTTGGTGTATTCGTCCATGAGATTTTAAAGGGGAAAGCAAAATAAAAGCTCTCAAAAAGTGTTTAGTGGGGATTCATCTAAATATAATATTTGTGTCGTAGTTACTGTTGTCACAGCGTTGAGTAGAAACAATGCTGTAGCTACCTACAGCATTGTTTCTACTCAACGCTATCTGTTTATTCAACGAGTCAGAAACCGTACTCTTTATACTAACTTCGTAAGTTTAAACAACAATGAATGTACAGACGGACGCCTACATTATTAAATGTGGGAGGGGTAGGTATAGAACATAATTATCTACAACCTTCCCACTTATAAATTTTTGTACTGTACCTACTAATACAACTGTACTGTATTATTTACACCATATAAAATCTTACTAAAAGTATCGGTAAAAAATAGAATTATGATTCAATCACAATTACCTAAATGCTACTGCTACCCATTAAAACCTTGCAGTTAGGTACTTTTAATCAGTTTCAGAGTCAAAAAAACATGCCATAATTAGGTGGTTAAAAAAGGGAATATTTATCACATCAATGTTTGTTCTGAAAAGGAATTTACTTGCTGCTTAATGCGCCATTACCAACTGTAATGGCGCATTAAACAGGCTCACAAGCATAGTATCAAGGTAGTCAAATACACGATATTTCCGAGCACTCGCTACTCTATGCGTATACCTACTCTACACAAAGTAGAGTAGGTATACGCATAGTACATAATATTAATATGGTGAAATACGAGTACTCGAGTACAGTAACCAAGAAGTGCATGCATTTTGTTAGTGGGTCATCTACGCAAAGTAGGTACGTCAACGGTGACGTGCACTACGCAAGAAAAACTATTGCTTGCACGCAATTTGCGAAAGACTAATAAAATAAGGGAAAACATTTTTTATAATTGCTACGAAGCACCATGCCTCATTAGGGTGACATGGCGACCGTCGCGCCGGCTAACGTATCCCAGCAGTTATTACCTATTGAAAGACCTTCCCCACTTGGCGACAGTTTAGCAACGTTGTTAATTTTGAGTTTTGACATTTCCAAAATAACTGACAGGATACCACCTAGTGAGGCAGGGCAGGAACAATCGAAATTGCAACGTGCATTGTGTGGCTCGAAGTGACTTGAAGATAGACGTCATAATATTTAATTTAGCAACTTTTGAGTAAACAATTAGGATGTTAGGGACGCTGCTAAAAGAGATATCAGGCCACTCTAGAAAAAAATTGTTGTAATTTTCACAAATTCTCATATCATCGCAGCCAGGGGCTATACAGAGGTTAAGAATGGCATTGCTTTTGTCCGTCTCAGGCGGGCCCGTGGAAGATGGATCCTCCATGCCGTTTTTCTTGATTTTTTCCAATAAGGACGATACGGAGGGTCGCAAAGGATTTTAGTGTGGGGCTATGCCACTTGGCGGCATTTCCTCTGCGTAAAAAAAAATCTATTGTCAGTCCTAGACCCAAGACCTAAAATGGTATAATACCAGATTTTGTTCATTTATGACGATCAGGTAGGTTCTAGCTCTAGATCTTTCGCTCCACTCATCAGTGAAGTGAGTTTTGTCATTGTTTGTCGAGTTTTAAGAAAGGAACAGATTTCATAATATAGCATACATAGGAACACATTTTCATAATATAACAGACATAATCTCATCTGTTTTTGTTAGAAGTATCAGAGATAATGTAATTGTATTAACCTATTGTTATACACGTGCCGGCAAATTTCTTGACGGTGGGTCGACGGAGTGGGGGAAAGTCCGCGTTCGCGAGTGTGCGCGTAATTATGGGTACTGGCGCGAGTGTGCGCAAATCACCCGACGCCCGCGCGCGCTATTGGTCAGAGAAGTACGTTTCTGACCAAATAGCGCGCAGGCATCTCACTCAAAACTCGTGTTCTGCGCAATCCCCACCCGATTTCGAGATGTTTGTCGGTAGATACCATGTCGGTACCTACATTATAATAGAATTTTTGTCCACCTCTAACAGCAAGGATTGTCAATTTTATATTATTCATAAATTCATAATTTATATCTATAGGCTTATTCGCGTTTAGTTTTTTTTTGAAGTATTTCCGTTTGCTAACAACTGTTAAAAATGTAAATGTAGACGATGTGGCTGCACTTGATGGGAAAAATAAAACTAAAAAATGGATTTTTCCAAAAACCGTGTTGCCTTTTCACTCAGCCTTTTCACATCGAAATCCAACTGACAGACAATCAAATAATAAAAAGCATAAAAAAACATAAACAAAATACTTATCGTCGGATCGGGCGGTCGGTCGGATCGTTTAGCTGTCCATTCCCAACATCGATAAAAAAAAATATTAATTCCCGATCATTATGAAGTATTTTATAACACATTGTCAACATTGAATCTGTTTATGTTCAGGTTAAAGCCAGTGCCATGGCTAAAACATTAAAAAATAGAAAATTAAAAAGTTGGAAGAAAAATAATTTGGCGGCAAGCAATCGCAAAACTGTCTCCAGAACTTTAAAAATTTAAATTTGTGTCATTTGCAAGAAACTTTATTAAAGGACAATGCAAGAAATTGTGTTGTGCACCAAGTACAGACTTAGCACTAGTTTCAATATTATTATGACATTCCAAATAAAGACACGCCTAAGGTTCAGTATCTAGCTTCAAGTAGACTCGACTGTACAATATTTTTTAAGATTACACTTTTATTTAGACCATGGGGGTTAGGCTTCATGTAGACGACGCCGAAACCGGACCGGCGCCGCCGGAGCGCATATTGGTCTGAAAACCGCGCCTGCGCCGGACTGAAACCGCGTGTTCTATTTTGATGCTGATTTTAGTTCAGAAAAGCGTGGCCGCCGATGCGCACGCGGTAATATCGGTCCGGCGCCGGTACGGCTCAGGCGCGGTTTTCATTCGTATACACAAACATCCGGTCCGGCGCCGGTCCGGTTCTAATCTGGCGTCGTCTACATGAAGCCTTACTCTTGATCGCCTGCACATTATTTTCACAATTAACTGTGTGAACTGTGTCAAAAAAATACTTATATAAAAAAAACAACATTAAAATTCTATTTACGTGAAATCCCCATTCCTACGGCGGATGTCGTCATACAAAAAAAAGATCAGTATGGCAAGAGGTAATAATAGAGATTGAAATCTGTTGGTGGGTGGGGACGTTCCTTTGCATGGTCCTTTAAATACCTATTTGTGTCATTTGACAAGAGTTCGCATCGTATTGTTATTTTTAAGAAAGGCTATTTTAATTGATGACGATCTGTGCTGCAGGTTTGTGCACGGTGCACGGCTATTTTAATTGATGACGATCTGTGCTGCAGGTTTGTGCACGGTGCACGGAGACTAGTAGCTTCAGCAGTTTAACAGTTAACAGCATTACTTGATACAGAAATATTTTAAAGACAAATATATCCAAATAGCTGTCGTGTTATTTTGTGGAATTTTTAAGCACATTTTAAAATAAATCTATGGTTAAAACCTGAAAGAGTTTGATTAAGGGATGTAATGCTGAGGTGTAATGGAACGTAACCTAAAAGTCAAACGTCAAATCGTGCAACCGGAACGCTCTACCATGTTTTGACATTGACATTTCAGTTTACTGATAATTTGTCCCATTTAAAATACGGTTAATTTGTTTTATTACGGACAAATTTTGCTTGAGTTTACATTTTACAATGAATCCGCCAAGTGAATTAAGTTTCGACGAGATACTAAAGTTTATGTTAGCTCACAATGGAAGAGTTACTAACCACGAATTGGTTAAACATTTCAAAGTGTTCCTGATGAATCCTGACATGAGAGGTGGATATTGTTTGCTTTCACGTTATCTTTTATCAATCACCTTAACTATTTCACCAAGTTAGCTTTCTTAATATAATCAAATTGACCTTCTAATCGGCTCGTGTGAAGTCAATAAACTTGGCTTTTCACTACTAAATGCTAATTCCAAAGAGATTGCTTTATAATATATCTTATAAATTTTAATACCTTGCATCTAATATATGTAATGTGAACGCATTTAATATAATGTCATTATACTTTTTGTAAATAGTTTGCTTGACCACATTTCACCGCAGGTTAAATGTTACCCTATAGGCAATATCTTATTCCTATCTAAATCATACTTAATGTTCCTCTAGTGAAATTGGTGGTCACCTACAACCTTAATATTGAATATTCATAGTAGTATAAACATCAGTATTATCTGATTCAAATGCTATTAGGAAAATACCTTTTGGAATTGAACGTAAGATAACCTCAACCGCACTTGTCTGTAACATTAGCAAACAATAGCAACACATTATTTATCTGTGTGTGTGTACTGTTGATTTTGGCAACTCCAAAAGGTTGTATCCTTATAGCATTTGAATCAGATAGTTAATCGCGAACAGATAGTTAATCAGATAGTTGACGAGCCATTTGGTGTAGTGGTTCGATCCCCCCGAGGTACAAACATTTGTGTGCATGAACATGTCTGTATTGGTCTGGGTGTTTCTATGTATAATATGTATGTATTTACAAAAAAAAGTATATAAGTAATGTTTATCCGTTGTCTAGCACCCATAGCACAAGCTAATGCTTAGTTTAGGGCTGGATGGCGCTGTGTAAATAATGTCCAGAGATATTTATATTTATTTAAATCAGTGTTATGGGTTGTACCATCTGCTGAGGAAATGTGACTTAGGAATGTAAAATGGGCACTTAACTTTTTTTAGCATATATTTTAAGTAAATAAATAATATTGGTATAATTTTAGAGCCCCTTTGTTGATATATTTGTGGATTAATGTTTCAGTTTAAGCCGCACTTGTTTCTGAAAACTTGTGTGACCCACATTATTACAATCTAGCAATGATGTATGAAAAAAACTGTCTTATAAACATTAAGTTATCTGGATTTTGAGTTTCAAACTGAATCCTATTAATCAGAATCAATAAATATTTATTGGTACTATCTAATTTGGTCAAAGAAGCTCAAGTAACTTATCTATCTGTTTCAAATGCTATTAGGATAGGATCTTTTGGTATTGTGTTACGTGACAGTGATGACTTACACACACAGATATTATTATGCATTGTCTGTAATGTTACAGACATGCACAGTTGACAACATTTTTCGCTCCATTTCAAAAGGTCTTATCCTAATAGCATTTGAACCGGATGCGTTATGTTCAGATCATGAGATAAAATAATACTTGTTTTTGTTGATTCAAGACTTTCTTATTTATAAGAGTGAATTCTTATTCTTATTCATTCATCATTTTCTTTTGAATGGATATTACTATGATGTTAGTTCATAATAATAAGTCTACCAAAATGATTTAAACAATTTCTCTTATAATTTTGTGGCAGTTCCCATAACTTTTAATACTGTAAATTTAAAAAACAAATATTGTACCTAATATTGGCAATATATAAAAGCTACTAACAACATTCTAAACTGTTGATAGTCTTATTTTTTTTTTATATTTCGACGGTCCCTACGTATAAAGCGACATGTCAAAATTACCAATTTTTTTTTATTCCATATATTGCTATAGATTCTCCATATGCTCATACCTGTGAAGGAGATTTTTTGAAATAATGCTCCGAAATGGATATTTTAAAATCGTATAAGCGAACAAGTATCATAAAAAAAAAGAAATTAGTGTCGTAGAAGCGGATATCTAATAGATGTCCTTTTCTACAGTGATGCGTGCGAGGTCTTGTCAAACTTAACGTCATTTACGTGTCCGTTTAGGAACAAATGGTCAAATTCGCAAATTGTCAAGCGGTCGCAATCGGTCAAATTCTCAAATTCTCAAATAGTCAAGTTCGCAAATTCTCAAATTCGCAAATTGTCAAAGTCCCAAATTGCCTATTCGCAAAATGTCAAATTAAAAAAATAACAAGTTTTCGGAATGTCCAGTTGTTTAGGTTTAAAAATAACGGCTCTGTGGATTTCCACCACCGTACTCCCTGGTGTGGGGTAAGAATTACCAAATGGGGACCTTAGGGATGTTGATGCGAAGGGTGGGGAACCTTAGTACCTTTAAAGCATCCCTGAGTACGTTGGCAGTGTGGGGTGGCCTCACATTGCCGATCGCCATGAGGAAACGGGGAAGACCATGGTTGTCCCCGAGGAGCGCTGCGCTAAAGCTGCAGAGCGCAGCTGGTGGGGGGCAAATGTGTGAATCTCTGCATTCTCAGCTACATCTTCCAATTTTTTACCTAAATTACCAAACTAGTACTATTTCGTTTACGAGCTTAAAACGGAAGCCAATTGTTAAGATCGTATAATGAGAGATTAATTATTTAGAGATATGAAGAGCAAAAGAAGGTTGAAAAATGTTCGTTTGAAGTTAGGTATAAGAAATGTCAAAAAAAAATTGGAAGAAGACAAAAAATCGATTACGCTAAGGCCCCCATCCACAGGGCCGTTATGTTAAACCTAAACAACTGGACATTCTGAAACTTGACATTTTGCGAATTGGAAAATTTGCGAATCTGACTTTTGCCAACTTGACAATTTGCGAATTTGACAATTTGCGAATTTAACCGATTGCGACCGCTTGACAATTTGCGAATTTGACAATTTGCGCCTAAACGATCGTGTTGATTCGTGTTCGCGCGCCAGAAAAGTGTTGTAAAACAGTTTAATAGTGTGTTTTTAAGTTATGTGCACTGTAAATACAACAACATTATTCAATTACACAACATTAGACAAGAAGTTTCTTTTTAAGTTATTGTTTAACTTAAAAATAACTTCTATTTAATGTTTAACACGATTAAATAATATAGGTAATAAATACATCTTTTATTAAAACATCCATCTATGACTTTTATTAAAAATATCTTTGTTTTTATAGCACAAAATTAGACAAATAAAACAATAACACCATACTACCTATTCTGTGACAATAATCATGTATAAACGGACATGTGTTGTTTAATGTATTTTAATACTTAATGAATAGCTATCTTGGAATGTTTAAAGTAATTTATTGAAAATTAAAACAGTATTCTAAGTTTTCATACAACATTTCAATTAATATTATTTCAAAATAATGTTTTATATTGTCCCACGTATAAACAGACACCTAAGAGTTGTCTGAGAAAGTGGTATTGTGGGTTGACAATGTAGAAACAGTCATCTGTACGTTTTATTAAGAAAATACAATAAAAATAAAAAATAACTGATACAAGTTTAAACTTTCCAAAATCATTGAGATATAGCAGCAAAAATATACCCATAATTGTTGAAAGCATAATTTATATATCAATTCAAACCTTTATTGCGCTCTACTGTAAACCTCCATTTTTGACATGTCGCTTTATACGTAGGGACCGTCGATTTATTGAATATTTATTATGTATGCACAGATTAAAGATTTAGTTGTATGTTATATTGATTCATAATAATTATATTTTAAACTACCTAAATATTTTAGTTTTGATTGATTGTGCTTTTTAATCCTTACAGATTACTGATATTAAATTAAATAAATAAATTTTATTTCAGATGAAATGAGGAACACCTTCAAGAAACATGTCAATACACTGGCTGTTATAAAAAATCAGCACAATGAGAAATGGTTGATATTGAAGAAAAAATATATGCAAAATACTTCTAAAGATGCTGAAGAACAAGAGCAAAGTGTAGCAGCTGAAAAAACTGCACAAGTGGAGTCTGGATCCAGTAGTGAGGCCCAAACTTCTGAAAATGTATCACAACCTCCTTACCGGCCCCCGCCACCAGTGCAACTTAATCAAGATTTCAGTATACTCAATAACATCATTCAAGATCGACAAGAGGCTGCGTTACGTAATTTTCCGATGGATATAACACCATCAGAATCTAAGGAAAGCTTAACTTTTCCAAGTGAAGATCCTCCTCCAAAAGTGCATCCTCGTAGAAAATCTTCTTCTGACAAGTCTGTTACGGAAAAGCGGCCTAGCATTGGCCATTTAAGTCCAAGAACTTCCATACCAAGCCACGAAATTCTTGAAGCAGAAGACACAGTCGCCTCAACATTATCATCTTCGAGGAGTGAAAGCATGCTTGTCGATAGTGAGCAAAAAATTTCAGTAAAGGAAAGAAAGCAAATGTTCAATAGGATGGCATCTGAAGGTGACGTCTTGAGTCCCAGTAAAACAGGAGGCAACTTTAAAGCTCCGGTAAGTTGTTTTTTTTATTGCTTGCTAAACATTATATCTACTCATATTAACTTAGAAGACATATAATTTTTTTTTATATAATTATATAAAATAACAGTTAATACATTTTGTAATGCTTCATTGGTTAAGTGGTTTAATACACTGGCACTTTGGGATCCTTGGTTCCATCCTTAGATCCGAATTCATAATAATGTAAAATTGTTTTGTGAGAGTGGTAAACATCTTGTGTCAATGTAGTGTTTTGAATCTATATATCTGGCTACTGTTTACTACTTTTTAATACCTTATTCCGAATGTCATGTTATTTAAGTCTCTAATAGCACAGAATAAATAATAGTAATAATACTTCCTTCCATTTAAACAGAATTTAGGTAGGTATAATCTATTTCTTCAGCACAAAATGTGTTTTATGACCATGCATGTTGCACTTGCAGACCAAGGGCTAAGCTAAGGTAGTTTAGCTTAGCTTGCATACTTAGCTGACGCAGTTTTTCGTACATTGTGTTTAGAATGCAGTCTGCACACAAGTATGAAAAACCGCTTCAGCTATGGGAACTAAACTAAACTGCCTTAGCTTAGCTTGTGTCATGCTAAGGTTACGCGTCGACTTATTATTCATATTCTCCGCGTGTATTTATTTATGTTATTTTAAAAACATAAGGGTCCCTTTGAATAAGTTCTAATAGTCTTAATTTGTTGCGCTTAAAAATGGTTGCGCTTCGAGGAATACCTCATTCTTAAAAAATCTAGATATTTTATGAGACTACTTTTATCACTCTTCAAAATGCGTAGACATCGTCTTTTTTCCTTTTTTTATACAGTGGGTAATCCTTTATGGATACCCCAGCCGCTTGGGGGAGCAGCTGAGGTATGTCAGAGTTACCCTTTGTTTGGGGGTACTAACTAAAACTCCACTGTGGCCTTCTCAAGCACAGGCTGTGGGGCCGGGTCGCTCTGTGCAGAGATTCACACAATTGCCCCCCACCAGCGAGCTCTGCTGCTTTAGTGAAGCGCTCCCCAGGGGAAGATTTAAATCTTTGGGGAAGGGAGCAATCGTCTTCTTTCCTGTGGTTAATCACTTTTTGGCTACATTTAGTGTCAGACTGCTTAGAGTAAGCTATAGTAAAAAGAGGTCTGCTAGTCATTGGTTCGGCTTCGTGGATAAGTGGCTAAGCCGTATAAATCTGGGTTATTTAGTTTGATTTCCGCCTTGGGTTGGGTCTGAACTTTTCAGAGTTCGACTGGCTAGCTACCCACACCCAGAGGTAAATTCTTCCGCCAAGCTGTGTTCCGGCAATATTAATGTGAGATCAAATGAGCCTACAGTGTGGTAGCATATAGAGCGACATCCTCGTGAAGTGTCCCACAATCGAATAGGACGCCGAGGCCGCGAGGCGGTGGGCTGCGTGCCTGTCGGCCAAATGATCTAGTCTAGTCATAAAAAAAATACGCTATTGGAAATCGTATCTACGTAAACACGTCGTGTGTAACGTCACAAGTAAAACGAAGTTTGCTGTTAAAGATCTGGCAAGAGGCTGATCTCAGACGGCTTTTACATTACCAGGCTGTGCATGGTTTTCCGAACATTAATTTATTTGATAAAATTACCACATTAATCAACTCTCGAGAAATTAATTTAGTTCATTCGACAATTCGAGATACTTATTTAATAGTTGTCAATAAAACTAATTCGTTTATCATTTTGCTAACAGCTGATCGGAGGAAATGTAACTAAATAAGTACTTCAGTTATTCAATGACCTTTGAATTGTTCGTTTAACTATAATAACTAATGTCTGGTCTACGGCGATGGATGACAGCATATGGTTACTTGTTACCTCATCATCATTTAAAACTCTATCATCATTTAAAACTCAAACCTTTTTTTTAATTATTTTATTAATTTACAGTCAATGACATATACACAACACATACGTCGAAAATAAGCTGGGAACAATTTATTTGCTTCTATGCCTTGTTGATGACTAACCTTATCAAATAAAATTTCCCAATTGAATATTTTTTGTAAAATATGTCTGACATTTGTGTAAAATATACACATATGAAAAAGCTAACGTACATTATGCTTTTAAAAAATTAGTCAACATAATAAATTTTCTTCAAAGTACTTTTAATGCACCATGCACAACAATTGCATCTATGACAATTTTACGTCAAATGCCATTTCATCAGATGGGGTAATCATCACGTACCCAATTAATATCTCGGGCACAAAGTAAGAAATAAATTGAACCAATTTGTCGACTGCTCACTTACATTAAGAAAACACTCGTCAAGCATATCACCTGTTGCATGTTATCAACAAACATCCATTTTCTAATTTATCGGTCCGAGAATTCTGTAATTGCGTTTTAATTATATCTTAAGCCAGTTGAGTATCATTTTGTATCTCAGATCCACGTATAACAGATATTTACTTTGATAATTGTTGTTTTGTGTGAGTACATAATTATAAATGTTTTGTGGACCTCACCTGTTGGTCGTCAGTCGATCATTAATAAATATTTTGACCCATCGTACAAAGTTACGTGTAAACCTGTTTTGTCGTAACACCTGTAATTTGAATGATGGAAGGTAACAAAATTTTAACAAAGCGGCAGTTACAATGACACGTTGACATGCAAATCGTACTGTGTTGATTTTTAATCAATAATTCTTTTTCTGAAGTTTATTGATAGGTTTAAAAAATAGTTAGCTTCGTATAATAAAAGTAGCACCTTGTAAATGTCCTGCTTTACAAGGATTCCTGACATACGTTTATCCAAATATTCTTATTACTACATCTCCAAATTACATACCTACCAATAAAGTTTAATTCCTTTTGTTTGAATATATTTTAGTTAATAAATAGGTTGGAAATTCTGATCAATGGGTTATGATGACAATGCAGAAGACCTTTGTGCCTTTAATGTGCTGGGTTTTAAATAATGTTGTCTGGCAATTAAATATATCAAAGTTGGTTAATTATTTTATAATATAAATACATTATTAGACTGAGATTTTAAAAAATGCTGAGGAAATTTATTAGTGATCGTTTCACTTCCATTTTAAAAGCTGGACGTTTTGAAATTTTAATACACCTATTATAGTTAATTTTAGCTGTTAGTTTGTCTCGTAACAGTGTATTTATCAAGATTACGACCTTGTTATGAATACACGTTACATAGTCATTTGTTTTGTTGATGTCACAGTGACCCCCTATAAATATTTCATTCTCTAACTACTTACTAATGATAATATTATTATTCAACCTTTAGAGAGTAGAAAGGCCCACTGTAAATTAATAAAACAAAACTATGAATTTCGTTATCTGCTCTAATAAAACTCTTTTGAATATTAAATTGTTGCGTTACGACGCAGTGCAATCGATGACAGTAAGATATTTTGTCTCACTCGCTTAAATTGTCACGTATAATTTTAAAGTCAGTGTTTAAGAAAATATGTTCCAATATTTATATGAACGTTCTCATTTACATTTTTACTGTATTGTTGGTTTGTAGAGCGTTCGATTATCTTGGAAAGTTTTTAAAAGCCATATATATAGGGTGTCCCAAAAAGAGCGTGCCAAACTTAAGGAGATGATAGACTAATGGATGACCATTTATCCAAAAAAAATCACTTTAGTAAAAGGTGTACTTATTTCTTCATTTCTTAAAAAAACCATTGAATTTCCATTACTTTAGGACCACAAATCAAAGATTTAATACATTAAACTTTTCATCCTAATCAGCCCCTGGGGCATAAAAATACTTGTTACTTATTTTTTAACAGATTTTTTAATTAGTATTATACATTTCTAAATCTCCATTAAGCAAGTAATTTATTTATGTAATGTGCAGCAGCAGGCCAGTAATTTTTTTTTTTCACCTCTGAATGCCAAAGTAGAAGAAATTATTTTTGTTCATAAAAATTAAACAAAATAATGTATTTTTTCTCAAGTTTCCCTTAAAATAATTAAAAAAAATTAACTTTCCTGAGATAGATCAATTCTTCGCGAATATTTGTCAAGAAGAATAAGAAAAATATCTGCTCATTTGCACACACAGCAACAAGAGGTAGGCTCAAAATTGGGGATTTTAAAATAAACATAAAAAAAATTATATCTCTGAAATGGTGATACTTTTACTAAAGTGATTTTTTTTTGTATAAATGGTCATCCATTAATCTATCATCTCCTTAAGTTTGGCACGCTCTTTTTGGGACACTCTGTATATTACTAACCTATGGATTCTAATCAAGGGGATATAAAAGTATAATTATCAATAAAAGTATAAATAAATCTTATGATTGTTATAGGTATGTGAAATATGTGCATGAAACACATATTTTGGTTGGAGTTCAATATTGAGTGAAAGAAAATCCATACAACAGTGTAACTTACTGTTATAATATTTGTACTGTGTCAGCGGAGCGGGTTAAAGTTTCCTGCCCGTCGACACCTGGTGTAGCTAATTGAATTGTAAAACCTTCGTCATGGCCCTTTGGCGGTCAAAACGAAGTCGAATCCGATTATTATCAATAATATTTTTTCGTGACCCCACTGGGGCATCAAGAGCTGTAGGGAAATTGCTAATATGCAATGCATAATTGGGTATTACACCTTTCATACTAGGATCACCCTTTAAGATCCGATGACAAATTGATATTGTTTTTTACGCCATATAGGCTTTAATTAGCGCATTACTACACCCAAAGGGCACATTTGAAAAATACCAGAGGGGGATCTTCATTGGGAGTGGGGCAAAATTTGTATAATAATAATTTTAGCTCATCTGAACGAGTCTCCCCTCGCGGGGTTGCTCTAACACAAACAACAAAAGCACCTAATGACAAATATTAGGCTGCGCGAGTACGCCTCCGCACACCTAATGGACTTTACAATTGCTTTATACAGCGTGCTCCACATTGTAGCCTATTAAAAGGACGAGAGCTTGCATTAACTTTTAAGTAATTAATGGCTCGAATTCTTGTCTAGTACTATAAACTGATTTTTCCTTGAGCCCTGTTAATACACACGTCGCAACTATTAAACAAGTAATTTGTTCTTTCTGTGTCTGCGGTCGCGCGTGTCATGGTTATTGTGGTTGCGGTATCTTTACAACTTTATCAACAATAAGTATATAAATCGACATAGCATTTGTAAGTCTAAATTATTTCGGTTTTTCTAAAGACAAAAAAATCGTTTTATTTCTAAATAAAACTACATACTTATCTTACGTATTTTATCATTACCCTCCAACTTCGATGCAGTTTTAATCCTATGGATGAAACATTCACAGGCTACACATCTGTTATTATTAGTATAACTTTGAGTTTCATTCGTGGTTTCAACGTCCATCAGGAATTTTGATTTTCGTTACTTTATGGGTAAATTAGGTTTACTTTTTTTTTATTAAAATGTATAGGCACTGCAACACCGAAATTTCATTTACAGGTTGGATCACTTTCAAATCTGTTGCGTGTATAAATGTTTGTATTATTCAAAATATATTGTTTCATTATAAGGACTATATATTATTATATCATGTAACGGTTTGCCTAAGTGGCAAACGTGCAATCCTATTCGTTCACGTCATGGAACCAACTTAGGCGGGACTTGTAGAGACAGTGATAAACAAGTAGAGCGGTAATGGACGTCTTCTATTGGCCATTCGATTAGGCATATCCATATAACGTCTACGTTGCGTCGTAAAATAACTGACATTGACATTTTAGAGACTAGCTACGGCGGAAGTGAACAAATAATAAATGAACTTTCCGATCCTCACTAATATGCCACATTGCCGGCCGTCCTCGGAGATCCTAATGCATAAATCAACTCTGAAATAGAACGACGATGTAAACTCTACGCTTCCGCTCATCAAACTGAATACTTTCAAAAAATTAATCTACAAAGATTTTATGAAAGCGTATTCCTCTTTCACCGCTGCGCTATAAAAAGGATACTTTAAGTTCGAAGAGCTTAAACATTTAAGTTTTTTTATCCGCTTCCTTCGAATGAGAGCCGATTACAAAATCGAGTCTCACAATCTTCGTTGCGTATAATATGTTACGAGGTAATTTATCTGCATAAGATTGTTTTATTTCGGTATGGTACACTATTATTTCAGCAATAAGATTTGAATTTATGCACCTGATTGGGATTATATTGTTTTATAATAAACGTAATTTCAGATAATACAGATAAGTAAATGACTTATCAGACAAAACAGATCTATTATATGGGAGCATCAAATTATTTATTTTTATGACCAGGATATAATGAATTTGGTCCAAAATTAAATATAATAAAAATAAAAGTATATACTTATATTGACCGATCACTTTATCGTCTACGTACTACACCCCTTTAAGAAAAGGGGACGACGGCCCCTAGCGCATAGTCCACGCGAGAGCGAGAAGCCGCAGGCAGAAGGCTAGTTAGTTAAATAAAATTAGGAACTCCGGTTGGTTACAAGTCAAACCTATTATGATAAGAGTTTTATTGTAAATAATAGTCCAGTCCCATTAATCATTATACAATTCTTTGAAGTTACGCTCTTGTCGAGCAGCCATAAACACACATTGACACACACACACACACTTTCCTTGACAAGTATGAAGTAGATTCAGCTCGAACTTTAAGTTCGCTGATTCAGCTAAAATAAAATTAAGAATACATTAATCTAAAGTTTTAAAACCAAATGAATCTATCAGTAAAGTGTACATAATATAATCATCTACTACAATATTTAAAAAAGTTTTTTTTTTCCAGCGAATAGTATAAATTAACAAAGTTCTAACAAAGATTTGATTTTAATTACCAATACGCTGTTTTGTACCGCAGAAGACTAACTGTGTTTGTAACACAAAGAAGCATTTTAATAAATGCTTCTTTGTGTTACAAACACTGTGTTTACACATATATATATAACTTTTCATAGATACTAATGTATCTATGAAAAGTTATACGTGTAAATAAATACTTTTTGTTAATGACACTATAAGTTCCCAAAGAGTTTGCAACGCTGATAAAATAGCAGCGATTTTTTTAACAATAAAATCAAACTACTCTCAGTATTTTAGAGCAATCGATCGATGTGTTTAAATGATTAAAAGCGCACTCAATAACCCCATTAAAATGCATCAGAATTATTACCTTTTTATAATCTGAACCTCTGAACCTCAGATCAGAGAATGATCTGAGCTCCGAACGCTGTCTAGACAATAAATAAATATTCTTGTTTAAAACTATCAGTTGTTAATCTTCTTGCATATAAAGAGTTTAATCGATTTGATGGTAAAATCGTCAAAATACTACTGAGTATCATTTTTATGATGTCGTCGCTATACTGGTGGTCTAATATTGCCCCGGGAAAAAAGAAGCACGTTAATTTTATTGACATAATTTAAGTTCTGATTTGTTCTAGAACTCCATTTGTAGAATACCAAAATAATCTTCCATATTTACCAACAAGGGATTCGCGTAAAAGACTACAGTTAAAAGTTAAATTGTTTTATAGGTTCTACTTCCAAAAATGTTCGGCCAATTAAAATGAACGGGAGTAAAGAGAGCGGTGGGGGACTTTTTAAATACAATATTTTGGGCTGTGTTTGGTGAATCAGTAGATCGATATTCATGTAGGTACATCGAGTGCCAGGTTATTTACTGTGTGTCATAGTAGTCAGATAATTAGATTCAAAACTTCGATATAATTTTCATTATTCATGGTGTATCGCGCTTTGAACACAGCTCGTGACTCGCGGCCGATTGTCCCCTGACAATTATTGTCGTGTGACTCCAAAGCGCACGTGCACCATTAAAGTTCTAAAAAAAGGTCATTCGTGCTTTGTGCCAACGGCAAACTACTGCGTTGTCTGTCGAGTTAGTCTGCCTAATAACTGACACCTGATCACAGAGTACATAATATTGCCTAATATAAATCAGTGCTTACATGAAATCCTATTGCCATATCGGTATTAATATTAATAAATTCATTAGCTGATTGACTGCACGCTAGTATCACGTTTTAAGGCCTTGTCCAGGAAGGTGATTTTAACGCGCGAATCAAGCTGATTTCGCCGCGAAACACGCGCGATGCTTGTGGACGCAATGTATTGAGCCCCAGTACCTCGCCAACGCGCGTTATGTGTTTTTGCATAAAGATTCGCGATGAATTCGCCTTCCTGGACAAGGCTAAACTTTAATTGCGCATTCTTAACATGAACAGTAAAATTTTGAATAAGTTTTTTGATATCACTCGTATTTCTACGGGTCGCATTTCATGCTTACTTCCTTACTAATGATGAGTCAGGTATTCAGGACAAGTTATGTTATTGATTCCCTACTTGATATTTAAAGATCTGTGATCTGTGCAATTTATGAAACGGTATTACAAGATTACTCCTGTTATTCTCATCATAATGCATAATGACGAAGTGAAACTGTTATATGAGTAAAATTCAATCAATTTCTTCTTCATAGACTATAAATTTTAGTGTTGCCCAAATGCAAGAACAAGACGAGACTTAGCCAGTCTTGGTCTTGGTCTTGCGCCAATACACCTGGTCTTGGTCTTGGTCTTGGTCTTGCGCTCCCAGTCTTGGTCTTGGTCTTGGTCTTGCAGCAAGAGTCTTGCAAGTCTTGCAATTACCTATTGGTCTATTACTATTTATTAAAGTTTACTTTAAATCTTAGAAAAACGTATTAGAATTGGAACATTGTGAGCTTGAATTAACATAGCCATAGTAAAGATCAAGCAGATTAATAAATAACTGAAGATTTGATAAGAAATTCGAAAAATCAACTGACCTATATGTCGTTTTCCATGGAAGTAACTGTTTCTTAATAAACACGTGCGCGTGTATCTTAATCCATGTACTTCCGAAAAGCGGCAAATTTCTTTGAGAAGTAAGTACAAAACCTTTGATGCCGCATTATCAAAGTGCCGATGGTTAAAACATAACTATGCATGCACTCAGTTTGATTTTAATAGATATTTTTTTATTCGCTATGTTTATGGTATTAGTCGTAATGCGCATAGGTCCAGTTTTTCATATTCTTTGATACAGTTTTTTGCGTCTCATAGAATTCCTAAGCGTACCTACCTATACACCGAACTGTTACACCTAACTACTCAGTGAAATAGCGCTAAGTCCTAGCTGCAAGACGCAAGAGTCTTGCAGGCTATGTCTTGTTCTTGCTCAAGTCTTGCGCGGTCAGTCTTGGTCTTGGTCTTGCTAAAAATACGCGGTCTTGTTCTTGGTCTTGGTCTTGCAAAAACGCAAGAACAAGACCAAGACTGCAAGACCAAGACTGAATTTGGGCAACACTAATAAATTTATTCAAAATTGAATTTCCTTGAGATTGCCTTGTTGTTTAACCACTCATACGTCCACTGTAACCACAGTTACGGAGACCATATACCTCAGGACAGTCCGTGTAACTACAGTTACATTTTTAAGAATTCGCGCCCGCCGATTGTTTTTTTCTTTTTCTTATCGCTGTGGATGTTTATAGTCTGTAGTGTTGCTGGTTTTTGACGCTCTATGATATGTACCACACCTTATTTCAAGTGGAACATAACTTCGGCTCATGGCTACAAAAAAAATAAATTGTCAAGTTGCTTGTTGTTTTTGTGGATCAGTGCGCGAGTGACTCCAGCTATTTTATTCGAGAAATCATGCCGTAAGTAATAAAATATTCTTGTTTTGTATATCAAAATATTTATAATCTTACATATTTTCATATTTTATAACATTATGTGCGATTCCAGTCAGTTTTTAAGTAAAAATTTGGATTAAAAATAGGTCGGTGACTCTGTGTTTTTATTAGTGAATAATTGGAAGATCTAAAAAAGTTCTTATATTATATCGTAATTAAATGTTTTAATATGAAAACTTATTAATATTATAGCCTGGTTATTACCATACTTTCTTGAAATATTCCATATTTCATTCTGGATTAGACAATTTACCATACGTGAACTTCGATTTCACAGATCATGTAGCTTTAGTTTTTATTTTATTTGTAATATTTTTAAGATGATTTATTATGGGATTTTGGTTCCAAATGAAAGGCCATTAAATTACCTAAAACCCAAAATTGTTTTAATATTGTAAACGTCAAAAATATCTTATAAAAAAAATATTTAAATTGAAAACTAGGACAAAATTAGCATTTCTTAAAGTTCACTGTAAGATCATTAATAGAATATAATGTTAAAATCAAACATAACTATTGCCTAAAAATCGTCAACTAATGAGCCTTTCATTAGTATTTTTCATTTTGCGATATTTGAGTTATTTACTGAGTAATAAGCATTTATTTAGCATACGTCTCCTATCGATTTTATTTTGCGCGTATCACGTGACTCGCGGACTGTCCTGACAACCTAGCGAAACGCGCGCGGACGTTTGAGTGGTTAAACGTAATAAATAACATAATTAATCTCTTGGATTTATAGCATTAGATACTAAGAACTCCGCACGCAAACTATTCTATAATGGGGACGGTCTACTTCTAGCTACATCAGCTATGTAGATATGCGACTGAATGCCGGCCTTTATAGTCTTTGCTATTAGAATGTTCTTAGCATGTATTTTATTTTTACATGTTAAGAGGAATTCCTATATCTTAATTAGTTCGTTAATTTAACATGCGCCTTTAGAGTCGCATTAAATAACATCTCGGTATTAATAAAACAGTTGATTGTTATTAGCGCTTTAGGAGCTAGATTCTTCTTATTGCACCTTTAAGGTTCTTCTTAGTATGTGTTAAACGCGAATTTCAATTCGTTTTTAGTGGCTAAGTACTGCGTAAACCCTTTTATTACCCGGTCGCCCCGTCTTGTGTTAAATTTTAGGTCTACTCCATTGCCATTAAAGATTTATTGACAACTTCTAATGTGGATGACACCTGATGCATGAGGGCATGAGGCAAAAGCTAGCGCCTACCCGAAGCTTTAATTGAATGTGTAATTATATCCTTATTACTCTTTGTTATTGCGTATATCTTTTGATTCATCTTTCTCATGCACAAAGATAAATCCTTCAAAAAGGTAGCGAAAATAAGCTTCGTTTTAACCCGGCGGGAGTGTGGTGAAAAAATGTTACATCAAGTATGTGGCGGGGTATGACATGCCCCAAAACAAAACTGCCTGTATATTATTGTTATTTTTTAAATGATCTTAAATTTTTGTATTCTTCATTTATTTAGGTACCCCTCAAGATGGTTTTAAATTAAAAAAGTATATATCAACATATTTTAATAATTTACATTAACAATTATTAAAGCACTAATTTTTGGTTACAGAATTATAGCACGGGCGCATCAAATTAAAAAAATTCTATTTAAACGAAAAAGCCTCTGTAATCTTAAAATATATGAGGTCCTAAAAGAAATAAATAAAAAAAATCAAGTTATAATATAGGAACACTTTTAAAAAGCTGGAAATCAGCCATATTATATGGCTATGTCAGTCAGTAGATGTTCCCCACGTACGTTTGTGCTCGTCTAACTCCAACGCCGGCTGACACAATACTAAAATCACGCCACTATCCTCCCCAGCACTTCCTTACTTCCAGCTACACGAAGCCTCAAAATCGTCGCATAAAACAATAAAATTATATATCGATACAAACAAACACTGGGGTATGTCACACCCCGCCACACTCTCGCCGGGTTAAGTATACGTCATCATTGTTTTGAATAAACGCATTCTAGTTGTTATGCATGATGCGACAGATAAGCCCGCACGGTCCGTTGCGGGCTGGCAGGAAAATATGACCGATTTCATTGTTCCTCCGCTATTCGGGCCTGAGAATCACTTGCAGCCATCAACAACGCGGATGCCACACTTAACGAGCCTTGTCGAAGTGATGGAAAATAGGAACAGATGAATTATAAGCTGTCAGCTATTCAAAGATAAAAGTGAAGCAGTGCATAATTTGCTGACGATAAAACAATTGAGTGTTAACGTCAGTCACTTCGCGAAAAGATCAATGTAGAGTTTTTTCTGTTTATCTTTAATTGCAGCTATTATCTCGATCATAAAACTTTGATGTGATGACGTTATTACCTACTAGTAACAAGTTGGCAACTTTAGACGCCATGTCCCAATTGTACCTATTCCATATAAAAATAACGTGAATGAGCGTCGAGCGACATTTTTTGGTACTCGTTCGCCTATATAGTATTACAATTTTTAATAATTCACGAATTTCGCTTCTTAAAACATTATTCTTTCCGTAATTAAATTCAGTTTCTTACTTTACATGATACAGTAGAAATGACGAAATAATTGTTAACTATGACATTAATTTCGTACCAAATTTTGTAAATCCTTTTTATTTCAATAAATCGTTGATGTTTATTCTTGATTGCATTCTTTAAATATTTTTTGAGTATACTACGACCCAATAAAACGTCAAATCGTGCCATCTCTTTTTGCTATATATCAACAAATTGTTTAGTTTCTTAACAGAGCAATAATTTGACAGTTAACGCAAATGGTTTGTTATAATTTAACAGCCTGCTGAAGGTTTGCTAGATTATGATCCGTTAATTTGCTGGTCTTTACGCAGATAAATTGTTAACCTGTCTTGGCGCAAGAGCAGATGAACATGGCATGCCACCTTCAAATAAATGAGCAAATTATTAGTTGGACGCGTCGATGCTTAAGATTAATTATTAACGCCTCTTACAAGTTATTTTATTGTGGCCCCCGTCTTTCTAGTTTCCATTAAACGAGTGAGATTCAGAAAAAACATGGCATTGACGTGTTTTTGTGACACTTACGTGGAATATCTCTAGCTATAATATGCATTATCACCTGAGTGTATTCCTGATTACCTACATCCAGTATGGACGTAATCAGGAATACATTCAGATGATCCGCAGTCACAAGGTCTGCTTCGACTATGATCCTAGATTCGACAGGCGGGGTATTACAATGGAGCGATTGCCATCTGACCTTCGCAGCTTACAAGAGAAACCAGACCTACCTACTTCGAACATAGTCGGGACCAACGGCTTAATGTGCCTTCCGAAGTACTGAGTCATTATTCTTTTCGGGTGATTCAAGCTTGCAATGTCCAACTAAACTGGAAACAAACCAAAGTGATGCTCCCCGCAGGATTCGAATCCACGACCTCCGCTTAAGAGGCCAACGCTCTAACCACTACCACGGAGGCAGTTATAATATTAATAATGGTTAATGAATAGGTGTCTGCATACTTCCATTAATCCCGTTAAGAGAAATTCCACGAGGCGGCGAACTAGCGAGTAGTGATGTGTATCGATCGTAATGCCGTACCGTCGCCACCATAATGTGCCCAGCGCGATCGCCCTACGCGCGCGGCGTCCTGGAGTGAGGCACGCACGCCTGCCGACTCGGCGACGCAGTGCCGAGCGTCGCATGCGTCCAGTGTACTTTTAGGGTACCTTTTATTGTTCATGGGTTCTTTAGCACAGCATTCAACGTCTCTCACATATTATTCTTCTAGTTAGAATTGTATGAAAACTATTACACTGATTAATCACGAAATCTCAGAAACTAACACCTAAAAACTTAAAATTTGGCAAGAAGGTTCTTTATAGGATGTAGACATTCGCTAAGAACGGATTTAACGATACTCTATCCTTAAGAGGGTAAAGCGGGGGTTGAAAGTTTATGAAAAAAGAGCTTTTGAAGTAGAGGCATTAAAAAGTATGCTCTATAGAGGATGTGTAGGTGTGTATGATGCATATTTAGAAATTAGCCCACTTTTGGGGTTAACAGGGGGGATGGTAGTTTATTTGAAAGTGCAATATCATTAATGTTAAAATAATGTAATTTTAAATTATGTGCAAATAATTAGTTCTACGCGTACGAAGTCGCGTGCCCCCGCTAGAGTTCTATTAAATTGTATCTTGTGTAAAAGTATTTTTTTTTTGAAGTGTAAGTTGTTTACTATTGTATTGAAACATTAAGTACAACTATATAGTTTTCCAAATTTGTAGTGGTGCATACGAAGTAATATGGGTTTCTTTATTACAAGGCGAAACGACCGTCGTCGTCCTAACCTTCGAAATTGGGGTATCTTTGATACAGAAGTTTCCCGGCATTAAAAGTATTTCATTGATGTTTTAGTGACAGTTCCGTGTTGCATGTTTCAGGTCTAAACTGAGCTAAAACATTTTGTATGGCATCGTAAATAGCCGTCCCGCAGACCTACTCCGTAAATCTGGGGACCACTTGTGTAATAAACTATATTACATATTTTAAAATTTTGAAATCATTTTTTTTTAATTCATAAACGTTCGTATAACAAAATATAAGGTTTAATACGACCGAAATGTAGGAACTACATTCTACAACAATAATTATGGTCATGGCTTATAAAATCTTTAGTATTGAAATAAAAGACGTTTTATTCTTGAAATTTGATCTGCAAATAATTTATTAGACGAATAATATTAGACCGTACTATTTAGTCAAAATAATGTTATCGTCGTTAGGTTCATATAATATATTGTCGAAGTAATTAATCTTTATTGCATTATACGAAACAGTAGCATTGCTAAAATGCTCGAGGGTATTAGTAATAGGTACTACAAGTATAAGTCAACATGGGTTGGTTAGAAAACGGGTCATAATTCATTTCCTCTGCACACTTAACACCAAAGAACAATGGCAAAGTCCCATACTACGTTTGTCCTGGATAAAAATTGGGGCGTCTATGATTTAAAAAATGCTTATACACTAGCAATTGCATTACATAAACAATTCCAAAAAGAATTTCAACAAACGGTGGTTGACAAAAAAAGTTATAAGTATTTTTGTACTTTGAGGTTATGTTGGTAATGAAACAAATCCTTGTTTATTTTCTTCTTTTAGTAATTAATAAAATAATTTTTTATTAAAATAGTCATCTTAGTAGCAGTCAGAGGAAAAATAAACAGTCTCCTAAAACATTTATGAGAATACTGGACCTTTTAAATATCGTCTATGGCTAAAGTACAAACCGTGCAAAGCCAAAACCTATAAAAAAAATAGACTGTCAAACAAATTGCTTTGCAGTTTCCTGCTGTCAAAATAACTTTGGTAGCAGTGTTGCAATTGGCAGATAGTTAAATATTACACGAGACAGCTTTAAAAGTTACATTTTTACCAATAAAGAAACATTACGCTATTTTATGTACGAAGGGAACTTCCACTGTGCTATTTTTAATGATATATAATTTCTAAGTTACACATTGCATTGAAATAAATTATTTTTATTCCTTTTTCTTATTATTGAAAAAAATATAAATGTGTTATTTTTTCTAAAGCGGCAACACAAACGCGTAAGATATTAATATTTTATTCAACTGAGAGGTTTTTATAATTCATGATTTAATATCAGCCTTTAAATAAAAATGTGTAATGATGTAAAAATCTGGCTAATTCAAATAATCGTTTTTGTATAAGTCAAGTTTTAAGACACCTTAAAAAAATGCAGGTATAAAACTGCCATTGTTCTTTACAACAATTAATATATTATTACACTACTTTGGCGACTGCCAACTAGCTAAAAATGTCTTGCAATGTTTAAAATTTTACACAAATTAGGTATATTGGTTCTAGTTGAGAAAAATAGATACTTCTTAAATATAGCTAGTGGCCTAATTTCATTATCATTTTTTACATGATGTGCATATTTTGTATGTTATATCTCACAAATTATTTTTACTCAAATCTAAAGTCAAATACTTACATTATTAAGTTACATGCTTTACTATATTTTAGTTTTGGTAAAAAAAAAGGGTCATTGAGGCTTGAGTATAGCACAAACACTATTTATGCAATTTCAAACAATGCAAGAATTTGTATCCGGTACTTAGTAATGTCGGTTTGTTGTTTCCAGTCTCGAGAATCAGACTTCCGCAGTCTTCGAAAGTCATCAAAATTATACATGTATACCGTGTTGAATTGATACATACAGAAGATTCAAAGTGTTTATTTTTCAACCTTATTCACATTCACAACTGAATTTTTTTGCACGTAACACTTTTTTATCTTGGCAGACGTGAATGGCCCGCTGAGAAAACTTCGCAACATACTCAGTGTAGCCTTTTTTAAAGTATAAGTACCATTACACTACAGATTTACATGAAAATGTAGACGTGCAGTCTTAGTGCACAATGCACATAAGTTTTGCAACAAGTTCGAATAAATATGTAATTAAATTGTTTTGATAGCTCGCTTAATGTTTTACCAAAAAGGCTAGTGCGCTGATTTGTAACATAATAGAGATTATACTCGTAGTACAGTTTCATGATTTGTTGTTAATTCTGCCACCACAAATACCTTAGATAAGCTATAATGAATCTACATTTTTGGAAATCGAATGTAAATTATCATTTCTAAATGAATTCTGAAATTTCAAATTATTGTAAAACTCCTGCGCTGCTGTCGCTACTCTTACGCATTGTGTCATGTACCTACGTTAGCATAAATCATTTATCTAATTTCTACTTTAAAAAATATACGATTCTTTGTATTGCATGCATTGCATGTAGGTTGTTGCAAAATTATGAAAGAGTAAAAAAAATCTGTGCAAAATTTAATTTGATAGTATCGACGTCAAAATCCCGAGGATGGATACATGTGTGATCCAAACGCGTGTTCACAATTATTGTGAACATTGGACACATATATTTTATGTTTAATTCGATTTTGATGTTCACGAAGTTTTGTCGCCAACTGCATTGCACATTATTTCACTGTATTGTATAAATTACCAGAGAGCGTGGGAGTTTCCAATCTGACGTCCTGTCGAAAACTTGAAATGCTTCAGGTCGAGCTGGTAGCGTCGTTGAATTAATGCCACTGTAAAGTTAATAGCAACATTAAAAATAGATCAAGATTCGAATCACTGCTGTCAGCGAACGCAATCTAGTTCCGATTGTCTCAACGCAGAATTTTTAAACGAAAGAGGCACAAACTTAATCTTATTATTAAATCAAACACATCACATTAAGGATGTTATCTTGTCAATATCGAAGTCCCTAACAGTGAAGCCAATAGTGTAGACATAAATATGTAACGACAGGTGGTAAAGTGGTCATGCTGCGCAACGCGCGCCTTGCGCACCATCGATAAACATTGTAAGTCCATACATACACTGCTCAAAAATGAACTGTATTATTATGTAACGTACGGGTTTTAATTGTCCCTATTTATTCATTTAGTTACTATGCGTCTTATAAGAAATCAATCGCAGCGCAAGCCTGAAGACGGGAGAATTCGAATTTATTGACCATTAATTCAAAATATTATTTTCACAATATAAGTACTCATTTATTAATTTTGAAATATTAGGTTCCGATTAATTTATACGTGTCGTTAAGATATTTATTATGTATGTAAATATCATCTTTATTTATAATCCTAATCTTTTGTTTTCGGTCGTTGAGTGCCCTGGTGTATTTCATTTAATATGTACACGTTTCGCGTTGCATGAATGAACCGCTGACTTTTACGAATTTGGAACGTATTTGCATGAGGATATCAAATAAAAGGTCCTGACATTGATAGCTTACTAATGCAAAGTCAATATTCCAGTGTTTAAATGTTTAGAAATACAGTTTTGATTGTATTACCTTACTTATGTGTAATATTTGTTCACAGGGTAATGACGAAGAAGATCGAGTGTCCGTAAGTATAATTATTTCTTTATGAATATTGCCTGTGCTTGTTCCATAAACAATGCCTTGAAGAGATTTGGAGTTTTTTTCTATTTCATAGTATGGACAAAGTAATTCACATGTAACAACATCTCAGTTTTAGATAATGTCTATCATGCTACGGTGAATGGCATGAGTGAAATGCGGGTAGGTATTGCATGTTGGCGGATCCATCTCCGTTCGTAGAAGTATACTATGGGCGGGGTAATGATTCAGTGGTGGACAAAGGAAATAAAAAAAATCCTTCTTAGCTTTATTCAGGCTTGAGCGCTTAATCATAAAGTTGAATATAAATTTTGCACAAAAACTTCAATGGTGTTTGCAAGTAAGGACTCAAATGTAGGTGCTCTCGATCTTTTTTCTTTTAAATATTGATATATGGGCCAGGAAATTAAAACCAGAGAGATCACGCACAGGATATACAATTAATCATACGTGTTTTTTTTAAATAAAACCACTTAGCAATCTACGGGCAACAACTGACAATTTTATAATGGGGAAAAAACAAGGACGTGTTTTGACTTCTATCGTAGAATTTAGTTTTTAGTCTTTGTTTTTGTGTACCCGATTTTATAACTGTATCTTTACTAATCACTAACACTGCACAACAGCAATTTGTTGCATGAATTTTTTTATGGGTCTAGCTGCATTTTCTACCTTGATTCCAAATATTAACTTAGATTTTTGCCTACAGGTTTACATTTTGAGATATGAAGGGTAGCTATTTTTATCAAAAAAACATGGTTTCCCGTCATGTTTGTTACTCAGTCACGCCTAAACGGCTGAACGGATTTAGATGAAATTTGGCACACGTATAGTTTATAACTCGGATTAGGACATAGGCTACAAAATTTCTACGGAAAACGTCTCATTCCCGCGGGAACAACAATTTTGAAACTACTTGAATAATTCTTTCACTGTTGGAAAGCTACACTATTCCCGGTGAACATAGGGAACTTTTGATCCCGAAAATGTGAAGGGAAGGGGGTGATCTTAAAAAAAGAGGTTACGCGCGGGCGGATATAATTATAAGTAATATTTATCCGTTGTTTGGCACCTGCACCCATAGCACAAGCTAATGCAGAGCAGATATAGGTATTTATTTATTTAATTTAATAACATTTGATTTCCATTTTCCCTTCAAACTTAAAAAAACAAATAAAAAAAAATTACTTGCATGAATCGATAGTACTACTAAAGGTGAAGCGTTATGCTGCAGAAAAACATCGACAAAAAGTCACGCGGTCTACTGGTGTTCGGGATCTTTCGTCATCACTCTGCTCCACACGGCGTTCGTTGAGCATGGCCTGACGTGTTTGTTTAATTTAAACAATTAAATTATTTGTTTGGTGTTTGTTTAAGTAAACTTAAAAAAACACTTATGAATATTCAATGACACAGAATGACTACCACCGGCTTCAGACAGTTGAGAAGAACCGGCATGAAAATAGATCATTTTTCTTTTCAATCGCAAAAAAATTATACAACACTAGACTTTCGCTCGCGCAGTCTACACCCTGTAAAACACTATAAAACACCCCTGGGAGGTAGCTTCCAAAAATCGCTTCTTAGTGGAAACTTATAGCAGGCTATAAGTTGGTCAGGCAGGGCCAAGAAAATAAAAAACCTGCTTTGGAGGCGCCACACTGGCTATGGTTATAGCAAAACTTGGTTGCAATAGTAATAAGCCACGGTTGACAATTGACGTCACACTTTGACATACAGCAATAATGAATGACATCTTATTGTTATCAAATTGATTGTTGCCACTTGAAGAAATTAATTCCGATATTTTTCCGCAATATGGCGTTGGCGAGATATAAATCTATGTGTGTGAAGAAATCCCAAAATAACTAGTTCTTACTAAGGGAGAAATCGACTCTGAGAGGGATATAGGTTATAAGGCTAAGGCGGGAGCGAAGCGAAGCGGAGCTTCCTTCTTCCTTCTAGCCTTCGTGGTAATTTTTTTTAAACCCAAAAAACCTTTTTTGTTTTCACTATAATTTTGTCATTTCACTGAACCAATTTAGGGATTTGTTCAAATCACAAGATTTAAATGATAAAATCGTGTTGTTATTTTAACATCTTCCGTGATTTCATTAAATCCCCTAGGGAATTAATCAAATCCCTGCTTTTATCATATATCCCTGCGACATATATATGTATTTCAAGAACAGATTGGGTCAAGCCGACCAATGTCTAAGGGTAGCACCTATTCACAAGTAGGTATAGCAAGACTCTCAATCATCTGCCAGCACCTTAGCTACTTCTATTAATTTTGCCGAATAGTCAGCGAACTTAGCCGACTAGTCGGCTTTGCTGAATAGTCGGCGAATGGTGCCGAATAGTCGGCCTTTCCGACTAGTCGGCGACTAGTCGGCCCATCTCTAATATTTATCTTTGAGCCATCACAAAATGACAATTTGAATCATCTTCCAAAACTTCGCCCCTGTCCTATGTTTTATCATCCACCTTTAGAGGATTCTTATGTACCTACACATTACACGTACTCGAAATAGTTATCTCATGTTACAACGAGATTAACTTTCGCGAACTTTCGGGGGCTTCGTCGTTTGACCCCGGTCCCGAATACACCGCGGTGTCAAACGCACAAGGACGCTTTTTGAATTGGCCGTTTGACACCGCGGTGTCAAGTGGTGAACAACTTTTTTCGACTTCGTCACTTGACACCGCTGTTATTATTTATGTACAGTTAAAGACAAAATTGCATCGAAAAAAATATCCCAATATAAGTATCCGTTTTTTGTAATGACAACTTTGTCCCATAAGACGCACCAATAGAACGCTCGTATTTCAGCTCTTTACTTCCAACCACTATCAGCCACTTTTTGGGATATGGTCACTTCATCTAGCTTCATTTCAGCTTGTTAACACGTTGACTGCGGAAAAGACACACCCCTGTGTTTCTGCGCAAAAATGTCCATACGACTGTGCGGCCCAACACAAAACGTGTGATCAAGGCAGCCGCTTCGCGTGTGGCCGCACACACCACCAGTACTTAATGATTTTTATGCTTATAAATTGTATTATTAGCTATTTATACATAATATAGATAGTTAAATTTTCGTTAATACACAAGGCGACAAGTAATTCATTTATTGAAACATTAAATTCGTTCATATTATTATACACATAAAATTTAATTCAGACCAAAAATAAGCGTCTTATGTCGTTATTTTCTATTTTTTTTTTACAAACAAAGCAGTGCACTACACCTGCAGCTTTCATTTACACGACCCCGGTCCCGAATACACCGCGGTGTCAAACGCACAAGGACTCTTTTTGAATTGGCCGTTTGACACCGTTAATAATATCGCGGTTCCAAGCGGGAATAACTTTTTTCGACTTCGTCATTTGACACCGCCAATAAAAATCTTATTTTTGATTTTTGTACAGTTGAGTACACAATTAAGTTGTAGATTTGAAGGATCCTTTAGTGAGTAGGTTATATTTTTTTCTGAAAAGTTACTTGTTTTTAGGAAGCATTAACGTGTCGTGTATTGGTTTTTGCATGGAACACGTTTGCGATATCGGAATCGTTAGAAGTTTGTATCTTTTGCAAAAGAAGTAATAAACGATTAGCTATTACAATAGCCTTATCGCCAAAAGGGTAAGATGGTTCAATTAGTAAGGTCACTTGTTCCTGAAAGCATTGCCTTGTCGGTATTTTTTTAGTAGTAGTGTTAAGTATTTGATGGTTACGTGTAAATGAAAGCTGCAGGTGTAGTGCACTGCTTTGTTTGTAAAAAAAAATAGAAAATAACGACATAAGACGCTTATTTTTGGTCTGAATTAAATTTTATGTGTATAATAATATGAACGAATTTAATGTTTCAATAAATGAATTACTTGTCGCCTTGTGTATTAACGAAAATTTAACTATCTATATTATGTATAAATAGCTAATAATACAATTTATAAGCATAAAAATCATTAAGTACTGGTGGTGTGTGCGGCCACACGCGAAGCGGCTGCCTTGATCACACGTTTTGTGTTGGGCCGCACAGTCGTATGGACATTTTTGCGCAGAAACACAGGGGTGTGTCTTTTCCGCAGTCAACGTGTTAACAAGCTGAAATGAAGCTAGATGAAGTGACCATATCCCAAAAAGTGGCTGATAGTGGTTGGAAGTAAAGAGCTGAAATACGAGCGTTCTATTGGTGCGTCTTATGGGACAAAGTTGTCATTACAAAAAACGGATACTTATATTGGGATATTTTTTTCGATGCAATTTTGTCTTTAACTGTACATAAATAATAACAGCGGTGTCAAGTGACGAAGTCGAAAAAAGTTGTTCACCACTTGACACCGCGGTGTCAAACGGCCAATTCAAAAAGCGTCCTTGTGCGTTTGACACCGCGGTGTATTCGGGACCGGGGTCAAACGACGAAGCCCCCCTTTCATCCCTCAATTACGAGGCATCGGATTGTATCTTCCATAATTTGACGAAACATCCTTTATAATATGATATTTACTTTGCAGTTAGACCAAAAAAGCGAAACGGACCCGTTGGACTCCAAACAAAAGCAATGGATATTGTGCGCGGCCAGAGGGGAGTATCACGCGCTTTCTAAAATGGCCAAAGATAACGTGAAAGTTGTTAAAACTAAGGTAAGTGCTAAATAATATTTCACCTTGTTTTATTTAATATTAAAATCATAACATAAATTTATTTCCTAGATTGAAATATAATATAAAATCTTGCTGTTTTCAATAAATAAATAAATAATATCTCTGGACATTATTTACACAGCGCCACCTAGCCCCAGAAGAGAGATAATATAATATAAGATAAGAGATAGATATAAGAGAAGAAATTCTCGTGTTGCGTGTGAAAAAGAATTGATATATTCCATTGTCGAATAATTTTCCGTCAAGTGGCATCTAAGTAGGTAGAATACATTAATTTAAAAACCATTGAAAATAAATGTTTTCAAGTAGGTCTATATGTACCTTGGCATAGGTATATGTAAAAAAAATGTGAGGTTATTTGACTTTGGGAAATGGTTACATGCACATGCTATTGTTTCAATTGTTTTTTTCACCGGAAATACGCAAGAAACACGAAGAGTTAAAAGGACATGGAGAGGTTACAGTTTCCGGCTGACTGTCACTGTCATAATAATACTTAAAATTTCTCGTGGGTCAAAAGGTTTGGACGAAGCAAACATGATGTTGAAAGTTTTCGGGTAGGTAAATGAATAAGTCAAAATATATGCCGTGCGCGTTCTTTCTGAATACCTAGTAGGTATGTATGTCTTAGGCCTCCAACTTTATTAATGCTTTCAATCGAACCGATAATTAAAAGTGATATATGTTTTGTAATCTTACTGCCCCATAGTAAATAAAAAAAATGAATCGCCGAAATTCACGTGCGTGCGCGCGCACTTCAAAACGGTTGCACAAAATTATGTAGAATATTATTTTCTTTAATGCGAAGTCGGGGCAGGCAACTAGTATTGCATAAAAGTAATGCTTTTGTTGTAAATTTGTGTTCATTCACATCATGATACGCTACGTTTAGCACACTAAACTTGTAAGGTGAATTTTCATTAAGTTACTTAATGTATTCAGATTTAAATAATAATTATATTCAATACTTAGGTACTATACTCACATGCAAAATTATGAAATCACAACTTTCTTTTGACCTATTTTAGCATGAGAAAATATACAGGGTGACATTGAAGTCGTTAGCATCCTTTTAAATTAATAAGAACATACTCATGATATAGAGTCCTTTCCCCAAATATGAGTCAAATCCAAGATATAAAATTATGGTTTTAAAATACCTTAAAATTTATTATTCAAATAACATACAAGCCTGTAACTACTTCATTGGCCTCCCGACAAAGCGGGCTCTGCTATATCAAGTTCGGGCGCGGAATTCATTTAAACAATGTCACCCATGCTTCATACCCGCTTTGCACGCGTCCCTGCGCCCGCGCTGATGCCGGGCACCACCCCTTTTCACGTAAAACATACCTTCATATGAGTACATTGATGGGCCAAATGGATGCCAATGACTTCAAAATCACCCTGTAGATAAATCGATATTGGTAGAATTTTAAGGTCCTTTTTCGGGTTCCGTAGCTAAATGGCAAAAACGGAACCCTTATGGATTCGTCATGTCTGTCTGTCTGTCCGTTCGTATGTCACAGCAACTTTTTACCGAAACTATAAGAACTGTACTGTTGAAACTTGGTAAGTACATAGATGTATTCTGTGAACCGCATAAAGATTTTTATACAAAAATAGAAAAAAAAAACAATAAATTTTGAGGGCTCCCCATACTTAAAACTGAAACTCAATTTTTTTTTATCAAACCCTCGTGTGGGTTATCTATGGATAGGTCTTTAAAAATGATAATGATAATTTTAATATAAATTTTTCTAAACTGAATAGTTTGCGCGTGTGAGACACTTCCAAAGTGGTAAAATGTGTGTGTCCCCCCTGTAACTTCTTAAATAAGAGAATGATAAAACTAAAAAACTATATGATGTACATTACCATGCAAACTACCATTAAAATTGGTTTGAACGAGATCAAGTAATTAGTTTTTTTTAATACGTCATAAATCGTAAAATTTAAAAAAAATACGCTATTATTAAAACATCGATCAAACTTACAAAGAACTACAAGAACATTTATATATTGTGATGATACTTGCTGCTACGGAACCCTCATGGGCGAGTCCGACTCGCACTTAGCCGCTTTTATTATCTTTATAATAATAACAATGTCATGTTGGGGCCCCAGTTGATTCTATGCTGAAAATGATTTAAACGAAACATATATCTATGAATCTATAATTGTACTCGTAAGTATAGTTTTAGAAACTTTGACTTCATCAAATCCTTTGCATATTGGTTGTTGCTATGACCAATACCAATTGTTCAGTGGCCAATTATTCGTTCTTGAGTTTAACAACATCATCAGAGGCCATTTTTTTTGGGGAAAGATTCAGGTTTTGGATACCTACAATACAAATTAAAAGTATTATGTGATGTATTATGTGATGTGACGTGAAGAATCATGTAAACGTTTCGTAGGCAGAAAAAGTTTCTAATTTTTATCTCCATATGACAAACTAAAACGGATGTTGACCTTCGATATTCTTGGATTTTAAAGCGTTAGTTAGCGCCAAGCGAGAGCACATGTCCAAAAGGTGTGCTTCTAATTGGGTCTTGGGGCGCGCGGTCGGCGCCGGCGCAGCGCCCCCCGCCGCATGCTATCTTGACATATCTCCGGACGTAGTCCCTTGTTTTATTTTACGAGCCATCTCTCAGGCCCCGTCTTTTTTCTATTATACTATTGTGTTTACGCTGTTACATCTTGCGCGCTTGATATATAGACGTCATATAAATCGCAGCATCGCTAATTCTGAGCAGCTCGCCTCTGATTTATTTGAACGCGTTTAGTGAATCACAATGGATATGGTTTATTTTAATGTACGCTAGGGTTAAAATAATTGAGGGTCACCTATATAGTTTCTCCAGTGGCACTCCCTAGGCGCCTGAGGCCTCTCAATTCATGGTATCCGGATATGGGCTGGTCAATAGCCACAAGGCTGGCACCGGCTCGTCCAGCTCGTCTTTTCGGTGTGAAGGGAAAACCGGGGGAGTTTAGTGGGCAGTGGACGCTTTACGATTCTCACACACGGCCGCAGGTCTAGCTAGCCTGCAGTTATAGTGCATAAACGCATTCTCCTCCGAAAGAGAAGGGTTAAAATAATTATGAAGTTATGTTCATTTTTGAACTTTATCTGAATGTTTAATTTTTTTTACAAAACGAATTGAAAAGTTCCTTTTGCTAAGTTTGTGGATTTCTTTATAAAAATGTTTGCAGTTATTGTGTTCTTAACCATCCAATTTAGGTACCAGATTGTAATACTCCTTGTACAACAAAAGCTTAATTTATTTACTAAAACAGAAAATACAAACGGGCACTAATCCCTTCATTAATAGTAACTGCCACGTACATAATGGCGACACGAGCAAGAATAGTGCTTTGACATATTAGCCCTATAGGCCTTTATTTAAGACGAGGACGTAGCACGATTCCAAATTCGTTTTTCACCCGCGCGTCTCGTTGTAGGCGGAGCGCAACCGCCAATCAGAGAGCGCAGCGTGAACACAGTATAAGCAAAACAAGCAGACAATTCACCTCCAAAACAAAAACTGGTAGTTTTAATATTTTGAGTAGGTACCTACTCACTAATATCAAAACTTTTTACTACTGTTTACGAGATCTGGACATCATACTAAATTTTAAATATCAATATTTGTTTTAAGGCAGTTTTTATTTTATTTTTATTTTTTTATGATTTAAGCAGGTTAATTAGGTTACTTTGCAGGCTAACTCATAAATTCTAGAGAAACTTAAATTTCGTTGGCAAAATAGCTAAAATAATTGAAAAAAGCATAATATATGAAACATGTGATAGTAAAAAACGACGAGCCCTATATGCAGCTTTTAGGCTGGATTCGAACCCTCGCGTCCGTAGATATTATACATTTATTATACATCGACACCAAATACATCAACGTGCAATAAACATAACCTCACACATACATAATATTGCATAAATAACGGGACGGAGTATTAAAAAAAAACCCAGCCAAGTGTGAGTTGAACTCGAACGTGAAGGGTTCCGCCCCATCACAGCCGTGACACTCTCTGTACGTGAGAGTTCGAGCGCCAGCGACCTTGAGCCAGAGCGTGTTACGCTAGGGTTGATGATACCGAAATGCCTACAATAATCTAAGCCGAAATGGAATTTAGACTTGTGGCAAAGGAGATTACATAGTATGCTAGGAAATATTAAACTTGTGCAAGGACATGGGTTTTATTTATAATAAGTTTTTGTAATCTCTAAATTACTTATATTAGGTAGGTACATCATAGATTGCAACTCATAAACTATATTTACTGTTATTTATAATTAGTTTTTTAATCTTTAACATGTAAATAAAGGAAAGGTTTGATTTAGGTATTTTTTTTATTTATTGTCAATTTTACCTACTTGCGAGTTTACGAGTTTAATCGTCTGAAATCCTTGTTTTCAGAGCTTTTAATTATAATTTCGTTTATTTTAAATTTTGAAATATGTACATAGTTGATATATTTTATTTTAAATTCAAACAGCCATAAACACAACAATAACGCACGCCCGGCATGATTTTGCGTCGCGTAGTCAATCCGTGCAATCAATCTGACGAACGGCGAGCGAAAGTAGATATGTACGAACCCTTGGCCGAGGCATTCCAGGACGGCCGGCTGCACACACCGCGCGCCGCGAGCACCCCCGCCCGCGTCTAGGACACGCACACATAGCCCCGAGCGATTTTACGAGCACACCATGCTTGAGTGTCGCTTCCTTACTTTAGTATATGTTCTGTGGCACCATCATACAAAATTTAGTTAGTGGGAACTTTTTTAAAGAACAATGGCAAAGTCCCATACTACGTTTTACCTGAATAAAAATTGGGGCGGTTATGATTTAAAAAATGCTTATTTATACACTAGCAATTGTATTACATAATAATAAACATTTCCAAAAAGAATTTTAACAAACGGTGATTGCAAAAAAAAGTTATAAGTATTTTTGTACTTTGAGGTTATTTTGGTAATGAAACAAATCCTTGTTTATTTTCATCTTTCAGTAATTATTAAAATATGTTTTAATAATAGTCATCTTAGAAGCAGTCAGGGTAACAATAAACAGTCTACTAAAACATTTATGAGAGATGAAAGTCTTACTTATCTAAGGAAATTTCTCCTGAACAGGCTGGTTTTGTGAAGGGGAGGGTTACTCGTGAGCAGATTCTGAATGTGCGCCAGATCACTGAAAAAGCCAGAGAGTTCAACAAACCGACCTATATTTGCTTTGTTGACTTCTCAAAGGCGTTCGACTCAGTGAAGTGGCCAGTACTTTGGGAGACTCTCCTGGCTATGGGAACACTTAAACATCTGGTGCACCTTCTTAGGAAGCTTTATGAAGAAGGAACAGCCTAATACCGCATACGCGAGGCACGGTCCTCAGGATCCATCTATCCGCCACAAACCCCTCGGACGTCGTGCGGCTGCTCTCCCAGAAGGAACTTCTCCCGAGGCTTCGGCACTACCGCGAAACCCCTTGAACCTCTTGACTCCGCCGCCGGCGCGTACCACGTGCTCATCGGTGCGTCCTGCTTCTCCGACGCCTCTACTTATCGCCGGGGCGCATAGCTACGAGCCATCCGTGCGCCGCCACCTACGCCGACATCTGCGCCGCTACCTACGCCGGCATCTGCGCCGTCACCTGCGCCGCTTGGGGCGCGTGCCCTTCTCTTGCTGCCTGGACGCAGGGACGTGCCTGCCTACGCCCTACGCCCTACCTGATCCTACATTATTACTACCTATTGCTTTCGTATTTATTAATCTTAGCCCTACTTAGTCTTATAATCTTAGTCTGCAAGATTTAGGACGTGGCATTTGGTATTAAACTTCTGGCTTTCAATTATATCATCTTTTATTTCGAAATTTGCTCCGTTACCTTCCGTAACGTGACAACTCAATGGTCCACTCCATGAATGCACAAGAAGAGCTACAGTACGAGATGAGTGGCGGCGGATTGTAAAGGTTGCTACCACCCCTGATGTGACGACCACGACCACTCTGCCAAGAGTGTGACGACAAAGAAGAAGAAGAAAACATTTATTGAAAATACTGGACCTTTTAAATATCGTCAGTGGCTAAAGTACAAACCGTACAAAGCCAAAACCTATAAAAAAAAATAGACTTTCAAACCAATTGCTTTGCAGTTTCCTGCTGTCAATTAATTGATGATAATATCTCGAGTGTCATCCCGCGTGTATTCCTCGGGTCTACTATTTCCGGGAGAATGCTGTGCATATAAAAGTCAACGGTTTTTTTTTTCTTTTTTTATTTCCAAAACTTATTTTCTCTTTCTATGTAGGTACAGATACTTTACAACTCCCTTCAAAAAAAAAGTCTATGTATTTAAGAATAGTAAACTCTTAATAGTACCCACCTACCCTATATAATCATCTCAAAATTACGTTAGTACTATTACTATATTCTGTGTCAAAATGCCATCGGATTGACATGATTAACGTTTCACAATTTTTTACTGTCAAAATGTATGCAGAGAAAAAGCGTTCATGATTGCCGGCGCCGCCAACTTAGAGATGTTCATTGTGGTCATCTTTCGCTTACAATTATTATCGATTGTAACCGAGTTAAATTTCGAAAAAAATTGTTTTGTTAATAACTTCATACGTAAAATCGTATAATAAAAATAATAATCAAATTGATTAAAAGTATAACGCCTTGGATAAAAAATCTAAATGTGAATCAGATTCGAAAATAAGAATACTTCCTTGTAGTATTTGTCGTTAAAAACTCAATCAATCAATCACTCAATCTTGCAGTATTTGTCGTTAAAAAATCGATTAGATACTTACGAATCGATTTTCAACTATTAGTTTAAGATAAATCGACGTCTCTAGATAAATATTATTTCACTGTGACACATGTCGCCGCAGGTATCAATCCTTGATTTTATAAACTATCGAATCATATTTGATTGACATAGGTAAAAAACTATATTTTTAGAGTTAAAATCGGTGTTCGTTCGGGAATCGACAGCACCGCATCTCTAGTGAACTTGTCAAGAAAGCAGCTGTCATGCGACACAGAGCGTCCGGAGCCGACCTTTCACCTCGAGCGCTGCTCGACAACTAAACGATTTACCGCGGTCTATTTTTATTCCACCGCTTTGGGGTTTGAGTTGAAAATCGCATATCACACATAATGAAAATGGCGGCTTTGAGTTCGAAGATTATATTTTTTGCGGGTTTTCATTTAATTACTTATAATATAATTATGAAATAAAAAATCTAATCCGATACTTCTTTAGAGCATTAGCTTGGCTATTTATTTTGTAAAAAAAAAATTGGGGTCGTCGCTGAAAATTCAGAGTAATTGAATTTACGCAGTTTTTTTATTCGTCATTTTGTAATATTTTTTTTGAAAGAAACCAGATGTTTTTTTCAAATTATGCTCCGATACTCCACTGCAACAGACTGTTCTGTACCTACCATATTTTTTATAGTTCATAAATATGTTTTATACGCCCACACGTAAGCGTTTAAAAATACCTCTTTTGGTTGAATTTGGACTAATACCCTACCTTAAACCTGTTGTCTTGCCGTCGCCTTGATTACCCAGTACATTACTTTTATTGAATACGCAATAAAAAAGGTAATGATAGCCTTCTCTTTTATTGATTCGTTGTAAATCAGGGGTCGACGCAATTGGATTTGAATTTTATTGGTATCCTCGCGTAGGCATGTGAATAGTTGTTAACTGAACTTAATGAGAATTACTTAAAATTTATCTTGCAATTCACGTTTCTTTCTTGGTGTTAAAGGTTTAACTGAGTCATGAAGAGAATATGTTTAAAGACTGACGTGGATAAGAAGCAAGATTGATTTCTCTTTCTCCCGAAACAGGTCTGAATTAGTTTTCAATTAGTACATCACAGTGTGTTGATCATATTCATAACACGTGCTTTGAAATGTAGAACGTCGGTTATTTCCATTTTCTTGTGTCCGCCTCCCGAGCTAATAAAGCAACAGTAAATATTGTCAGACAATATGTAACACGTGTTAGCTACTGGGCCTTGCTGGTTGACATTTGTCGTCTTTCCTCTAAAAAACACTTTGATGATTATTTTCGTATTTGCCTCACTTGCTGAAAGAATTATAGATTTGTGGAAATGCCTCTGTGTGTGGGTTCTTATGTTATTTTTTATTACACGCCTTTCTTGTATCTCTTTGAATCGAGATGCTTAAATGTGTCATCGATGTTTCCTATCTAAAGAAGCTCAAGTTAAATATTCATTCATTAATAACTCCTTGATGATTAGCCTCTGTTATAAATTCGTTTTGATCTTAAAAGACTTTTTGACACTTCATGACTTCACCGTTTTCACGTTATTAATCTACAGTAATTAGGTTGTATAAAATGGCGCTTGTGAAATAGTAATGTATTAGCACTTATAAGCTGCCGCCATAAGTATTGTAATAAAAACTGTTTTCAAACCATCTATATCACTTTAGTTTTGTAATCTTGAATGTCTGCATATAAACTTTATTATTATTTACATTATATTTGGCTGTGGTTAGTTCAATGTTTTTGTCTGACACAAATTAATAGATATTATTACCTACATTTACTTTATTTCACTGCGTTCCCGATTGTATTTCGTGCATGTAAAATAGAAATATTATCTTATGTTACAATATCTAATAACATAAGAAATTCAAAAAAATTATTTTTGTGAGTGATCCCTTGCAACTAAGTTGGGGAAAAAAACGTTCTCAAGAAATTGTGACAACTTAAATTTATCTTTCAAAATCTAATTAAAATGTTTAAAGATGCTCCTTAACAATCTTGTAATTACTTTGATAAAGATTTGTTTAGTCAATAAAAAGACGACAACCCAGTATTATTATTGTTGATTTACGACTGTTCGATTTCGGATGGGGTGGAGTCGTCGATCGAGGTAATTAAGTCCAAATAATTTTATTAGAGATGCGCCGAATGTGGATTCAACCGAATACGAATGTTCGGCCGAATATTCGGTTCAAAATGTACCGAATCGAATGATTCGGCCGAATCATTCGGTTCAATTTGCGCAGTAAACAGGTTAGTACGGTACGGCGGCGCTCCGCACTAGACTTACATTGCATTAAAACTACAAATAGTTAGTATGACAATTCCTAGTTTTAAAGTTGCAAAAGGTTTTTTTTATTGTTGATTGCATAATCTTTTTTATTTCACAATAAATAATTGGTATAATAAGTAGTATATCTTTTTAAAAAAATATACAAAACTTTCTACCACACTTATTTAGTAATTAGTTAACCTTACTGTATAATTAAATGTTACTTTTTTAAATATTGACAATAATTTCAATATTCGGTAATAATTCGGCAAATCAACCGAACATTCGGCCGAATACGAACATCAAAAAATATGCCGAATGTACCGAATACGAATATTCGGCCGAACATTCGGCGCATCTCTAAATTTTATGTTAGTTCTCATATATGGAATCGAAACCGTTGTTAATTGCACTTACGTATGCCTTAGTTTGCATACATATACTACAAAAGTAAAATGTAATTCTTTCTCCACTAACATCTTTGCGTAACTGTAAGTCTCAATTTTGTTATACATATGTAGTTACTTTCTCCTATTTAACGCTACACTCTATTTGAGTGTCGTGATACCTTAAATTCCTAAAAAAGAAGTGTATTCAACATTTAAAATAAAGTTTTTGCATTGGCACTCTTTGCTTGTGAGTTGGATGCAATTAGTCATCTTTTTTTTTGTTCAAGTGGCGCCTTCTCGGAGCCGCAGGATTCGGTTACAACATAAAAAATATTTCTAAACACTCGTCTAATATTTCGGTTGCACGCGCTATTAACGCCGTCCTGTGGTGGGAGTGTCGTTGCGGAAAGCAATTTAGTTCCTGATTTATTCCGGCACAGGGGCATCGGCTCTGCTGACATCTCTTGCTCTAATTAAGACACTGATTTTCTAAATGATTTATCTCCCTAGATACCGCAGCGCTCACGTTGTGTATAGTGCTGTTTAATTGACCAATTAAACTAATTCTAGTCTTCGACATTCAAGAGACTGTTATGCAGTCGTTTAAGTTTTATACGGAGCTGTAAATTTTTGGATGGCTTTATTGTTGAACTTCTTAAAGAAACAACGTCAATTGGAAATGAAGATTTATTCAAATGTGTTTATTGAGAAGTTCGTATTTTGCAAATGAAATAATTAAATACTCTCATTCAAAAAGAGGTTTTCTAAAAAAATATTAAATTTTTTTGCGGCAATGTAATTTGATTTTCAGTAAATTTGCTAATTTTTATTGACGGCCGACGAATTTGTAAACTCGTAACACGTTTACGAAATCGATTCTTCGTCGAACTCGTTTGTTACGGTCGCTTGTTACTTTGTTAAGTGAAGCACGACGAAGGGAACTTTTGGTGCATTGTTGTTTTTTATTCTGTTTCAATGGGTGTGCTAACTTCTCGGATGTGTCAGCCGGCGCCAACCCGGTGCAACCCGAGATTTGACGCCGCGCCTCATTTGACCTAATAGAGTGGCCAGAGTGGGACTGTACAATTATTTCCCATATTTAAAGGAAAGTATTTGGCTTGTTGTGACTAATATAGAATATTTATTCACATCTTTCAAGAACTTTATTGTTAGGTTAATCGTGTTGGACTCGATGACCATTAGACTTAAGCAACATCTATAATTATTATTTGTATTTCCTAAAAATACGTAGGTTGAATTGAGTTCGGGGAACGCTATATATTGAAAGGAATCAACGTTAAAAAATAAGAGCGGGTTCAGTATTTTACTTGGACTCTTTCTTACGTTCTTTTTGAGTACAATATGTGAATCCAAATTCAGGTTTTGCAGTCAATATTATTGATTTAAAATTATAAATGTGATCATATACATAAAAGTAATTTTGCTTCGCCACTACAAATAGATTTACAGTGTCATCGTGATTTTTCATTTAATAAAATATTTTTCGAAAATATAGTCAGCTGCTTGAAGGAAACAATTTTTTCTTTTATAAATTTTATATGTACTTCAAGCAGCTGACAAATTTAAATCCTAACGTTTTGTGTTGAACCGAAAAAAATCGTTTTTTAATTTAGCAGATTCCGTGAAATAGCAACACGGATTTCAGAACATTTTGACTATAAACTGTTGGTGTAATTGAGTGTAAATCTGGCAACCCAATCACAGCCGCCCAAGGCACACCATTGTTTATGCATGTCGGACTCAGGTCGCGCCGACAATAGGGCATTCTATTATTTGTTTTTGTACCTGTCACATAGGGCAGACATCGATGCTTTCATCTAATATTCAAATTTAATAAATATACTATACATATTTAATTGGATCAGTGCTTGCTCTAATGATAGCTATAATAAAACTATGCACTCTCGACTTATTATTATTCAAGCATTCAATAAATGAATGCGCTTGTTCATTTATGAAGTTATGATTTTATTTCGATTTGCCATTATTCTAGATTGAATTTGTAATCAAGTTAAAATTAGATTGAAGAATTATTTAAGATTTTATTAAATAATGACTATTCAACATTAAATCCCGAACTGTGTCTTTTTGACAGGCTTACTGAGTACAATTATAGATTTTCGAATTTGGAGATAAGATGTGATGTAGGTAAGATAATAATTACCTACATTTATGTATCCGTGTAAAAAAGGCTAAATACTTCTCTCAGATATCTGCCACGCTTGCGCTATTTTTTCATCAAATGAATGTCGATGAAGGCAAACATTGAAGAGTTTGTTGATGACATCACGATGGTCCGTAACCGTTAAAACGGGGGGTCTCGCACCGAACACGATCTAGGCGCGTAGCATAAGGCACTTGCGCGGGAGTGCAAGTCACTCCCACAATAAGTGATTTCCAACACAGTGACGCAGCGTTATTGTAATGGTTGTTTGTTTAGTGGTTCTACCTTACTCGTGTATCGGCCTAATCATATATGCCCATAGTTTTGTTTTTATATGGCCGTTTCATTATAGAGTTCATGGGCGTGTGATGTTGGGCGCAATCAAATTTGAAAGGAGACAGGTTAGCATTCGTGCTGCTTTGGTAATTTGGTTCTGGCGCCAAGACTTCGAGGTGTTGGCAATGCCCGATTGAAAGTTCTTTCATTGACTGTTCCATTGTTTATAGCTTTTAAATGTACGAGTTAGCGCTTCGTGTACTCATTGTCTAGGAATGTTAATTTGTTGAATGTTCGGCTATTATCCCTGTATTGATTAGTAAGCTCATTTGGTTAGACGAGTTTTGCGTAGACTTGTTTCGGTAAAAAATATCTTGTTTTAGTATCACTACATTTTTAAGGTAAAAAACAACATGAGTAAACGTGAATAATATTATTTAGAATTTAAGTATTTTTAAAAAGGGTGTGATGTGCCTTTAAAACACATTTCTGTAAACTGATGATTTGAAAATAATGGCAACTCCTGTTGCGGGGGCTATATTCGTGTCATAGTTGAAAATATTTCACGTAGTGCTTCCCCAAGGCTTTGCCATTGGGGCACGCCAGACGCGTCGTGTTCACCGACCGGCCTGGTTTGTTATTGCAAAACACGAAAGCATGCTAATTGAAATTCAACATGGAAGGGATAATAAGGGCAAAAGGGTGGCCGCCGCCTCCGATCCGTCACTCAACAGATCGTTTTGCAGATCATATAGTAGTATCTAAACCACCTCTATTCGCCGTACAGCTTTTAAACGTACACACTACTGATTTGCAGTTCTTCAGTCTTAAAAGTAACTAATAGCTGGGTAGTTCCTCCTAGAGACAGAGGTGCATTTGCAGGCATGGTGTATACCACAATGCAAAGAAGATGTTAGTATTATTTTACTAATAAGAATCCTTGTGACCTAATAAGCTCAATCAAACATTCTGTGACTTTGTGTTTCTTCAGCTCAAAAGATCATAAATTATGATTTCGGTGTTTTTTTTAGAGAGAGTGTTGTGTTTTGGCATGACGATAATGCTTTCAAGGAGACTTATTTAACTCTACTTTTACAAATAACATGCAAGTCTTGTTTATATTGATATAGTATTAGATATGAACCTTATTTAAGAAAATATTGAAATTTACCCAGATTATTATAATTTTAAATATAATAAGAAAGATAAAATAGGGACCCGTCTTATGTCTTCGTCGTTTTACAAGAGAAAAATTTGGCCGCAAACCTCAAAATCTCTTTTAGGCGTCGAATTTTAATTTGGCAAAATTGGAGCTATTGTACGTGAGGGAGAGATGGGCGCGCAATTTACGAAACCCGACTAGGGATGCGAGGGAACAGCCTCGCACTTTACCATGGCACATTAATTACCCGAGCGGAATCTACATACGGCGCCGCAACTACGTACAGCGCCCACTAGTGGCAAGAGCGTAGATTTACGACTCGTTCGACCACCATCTATCGGATAAACTAATTGCAGCGCAGAGCTATTGTTTCTAAATACTGGCCAGAAATAGAGCCTGCACCAGACAGTTAGGCTACCGATTGTTCACAGCCGACGACAATTATTCGATTGTCCTGTTTGAATGCCCTTGGGATCATTGGCTGTGTTACTGCAATGATAGATTGCACGCCTTCTAATTTGGCGATCATTTAAATGGAATTAACTCTGAAATGTGCTAATAAATATCTGATTACGTTGTGTGTAAATAAATTTTTAATATTTCTCTATCATATTTTTATTTTATCGGAATTAAATTAGTAATACAAAAGGAAACAGAAGGGGAAAATTTGAGTCCTCTTACTATGTTTTCTTACATTTTCCTCAGGCCAGAAAAATAATGACACAAATCATCACGTTAACGTGCGTCTAATTTGTGATTATTAGACACTTAACCTTTGGTTAACGATCCCCTAACGGGCGGGCGTTCAAGTGGTATACGAACTTGTAAAAAGAACAAAAACCCTTTGTTAGCCGTACTAGTGCGGCTTTTGTTTGTAAAAAATTCGTATCAAGTGCATTTGTGTTGTGTAACGGTATCGAGTGGCATTCGGGGAGGGATCGTAGCTTGTCGCGGCTCTGCCTGAGGCGAACACGCGCCACGCGCGCTCCCGGCGGTTCGCGTACAATCGGCCTACCCTGCCCGTACGAAACATATTCTCCGATATTTAAACCCTGTTTGGGATTTGCGGACGATTTTGGCTATTATTATGTTATACCTACAACATATGTAGGAGTTCAGTATCCTTTTCGTTATTCAATTTTTTTTATTCCTTTTGTAACAATTTTTTTAACTCTTAGTAATCTATATTAGACTTTCTAGAAAAGTAATTTTTATTAATTACTAGCTGTCGCCCTCGCGGTTTCACCCGCGCGTAATTTCCTATTTTAACTATCCCCCTTCCCCCATCCTATCCTCCCCTTCCCCCCATCAAAGTAACTTACATTATGTCCGTCTCCTGGTTCTTAGCTACCTCTCCATTTTCAGGAAAATCGGTTTGTCCGTTCTTGAGTTATATAAATAGTGTAACTAACACCACTCTCTTTTATATATATAGATTTTAAGAATTAATCGAATAAAAAATATCAGTACACAATACCAAAAACTCGTTCATAACTCATTAAAATATAAAAAAATAAATTTGACTTAATTTGATATAAACCATGACAACGAATAAAATTTTCACCAAAAAAAAAAATTTATGAAAATAATCTACTAAGTATAACCTTATCGTACATAATCAGTTATTTATTTATATAAAAATAAAAATAAATGAATTTTAGCATTATTCTCCAAGAGTAATTTCGTGGTTTAAAATAGGAGTTAAATATTCAGAAAAGATAATGCGATAATCGGCGAAAGTTTAAAAATGTGCGGTTTAAAACTCTAAATTTAGTCGTTACCATCACAGAGGCATGTTTAATATCGAAACAGCCGTAATCAGTTAATCCCTGGAAACGGCTCGGGCGTCAACTTGTCTCGATTCACTTTCATCTCGATCTATACGCGTCTATCTCGCGACAAAAATAATTATAACCACCAAGGCGTAGTAGGCAAAGCCCGCGGTGCTCCGCTAAGCCACTACAATTCGTTTGCGGCGGCAATGAGCGGCTTGTAAATCAAAGGGATTCTACATAATTAAGCTCATAATTAATGTAAAGACTCCTTTATTTATAGGTGCAGTCATTCTTAAAATTGCTCCCGTTTTTGATAAGGCGGTCCTAAGAGGATGTGATTAACACATGTAACATGTTAATGGGTGTAGATAATGGTCTCAAGCTGGGTATCAACTTTTGAAACCGTAATAATACGTACTAGTGTGTTGTTTTTTGTTCGAGTTCAGTGTTAATTATTTGCTTTTTATAACTATAAACGTGTTTTGACACTTTCATCTCGAGATGATTGCCTGAAAATTATGTTTCCTTCGCGTAGTAGAACATAATCAAAAACTACAAGTATGCCGGAAGCGCTAGTTTATTAAAAGAAAAACTCCCAACTGATTTACAACTGGGGCGAGTAATATTTTTCTCCTAATGCATTAATGACACTCGGGAGCGGTCCTTCATTGAAACCCCATCAGTTCTAAATTATGCCCGCCACCGCAGCGGGCCGAGTAGCTCTCCCTATTAATTTGTTTATATTAGAGATGTTCACTTGCGCAGTCAATCACGATTGTCGTCAAGCGCCCGATACACGATTTGTTTTCAAAAGATCTTAACCGTGTTTTGGTTATTTCTGTACAATTGAAGCTTTTAAATTTAGTGTCACCGCAACTCTCCGAAGACGTTCTAAACATTTGTCTCGGAATATTTATCGTCGCAGCTTGTGGAGTATATCATCCGGTCGCTATTGTGGCAATCGATCAGGAGCCGCGCGGGGTCGGCTAAATTGATTATTTATTCAGGCTTAGTTAAATCTTTGAGAGCGGTTGCGTTATTTGTAGACTAAAGAGACAGGAAACAGTTTAATGTTCATTTAAAATGTGGGCAAGCGCTCGACCGATCGTTTGTCATAGTGGCAAATTTTTGACGTATCATTTAGACATGTGTTAAGTGTTGCTTGTTATTAATTAGTGAATATTTTTTGTGCTGTTTTTCAAAGGGCTTTCAGTCAAGTCATATTTGTTACAATTTCATAGTAATATATTAATGATTTTAGCTCACTAATATCTACTTGCGTTGATGAATTATATTTTTTACAAATGTTTGAAACGTTTAATTTAGTATCCGTTTAATTCAAGCAGTTTTGTCTGACTAATGAACGTGTGCTGTTTGTGTAGCAGGTACTATCTCTGTAAGTCTGTAAGTACATACGCTAAGATAATGGAAACAAGTACTATTAAGCATAAAATTCTGGTTAATTAAACCTATGAAACATTTCCATTGTTGTATCCGCTAAACCGCCGACATATCACTTTATAAATTATTAAATTCAATTATATTTACTCGAATATGCTCGTACAAACAGCGCTAGGGATGCTCTCTCAAATCCGAACTCGACTATCGAATGCATTGTAATGGTTTTTTGTTTTAGTAAAACATCTTTATTTTAAAATGTTAAAAGCACTTTGACCAATGGTCATGTAGCTAGGAAATTTTTAAAATGTAGGATTAAGTAACTTTAAGAATGTGAATATAAGTATGTTGTAAATAATTTATTTTATGAATCTAAATGTTATTGTGAGATTTATTAATTTAACACGCTTCTATAGTACGACGTCTCATTTAACGTTTTATATAGTTATTTATTAGTATTATCTACTTATTCCTTTTATGGAGGCTTAAATTGTTATTTTGTTGAAACCTTCGTATATTTAGTTGCGCTTCATTTTTGTAGATACGATAAAATTATAAATCAATACAATATAAACTTATTATTAGAACCATAAGAACAAAACAAAGTCAAAGGCTAATTCTGTTTGCGTAGCAACTTTATATAGATAAATAAAATAAAATCACCGTTTCCTTTTTTATTTATAATGATCTACCATTATTATAATAAGTAACCAAAAGAACCATTGTGGAATGTCCCGCAAAGTAAGTCACTTGACATAACCTTATCAAACAAGGGGTGTTTTTGAACGAATGTCAAATCGATTAATGTTGGTAATCCTAGCAATGTGGACCCATCTCTAGACCACGACCGCATGACCTCCCGGGGCAAACCGGGATGAGTACACGCCGCACTCGGATGGAAATATAAAACATGTTCATTATTTTAGGGCTAATTGGGAGAGGCCGCGTGCAACGAAGTAGGTGCGAGCCCGCCCACGGCACTGCCGAATTTGCCTCATTATGCTGTACGGGAATATATTCTATAGACACTGTTTATGCATTAACCTAAAGTGTGTTATAAACGTGTGCCGCATGCGACTGTACTTGTGCGTGTATGTTACATAAACAGCCCGGAGATCAAAACTTTGTTCACATTTTATCAGTAGGGTGCGATGTGTAAGTCTTTCTGTGTTCTTTGCCTAAAATACGTAGTTTAGTTCATAAAATATTTAGGTAAATTAATTCTTTATTAGCGTCTGCATGCGGCTTTTTCTGTATGGACTTCAGAATCTTCAGATTTGAGAAATCAAAAGTATAATATTATTTGTTTTTAACTACGAGAATGTCTATTCGACGAATATCTTCCTTATACTTTACGTTGTAAACTGCGGCTCTGAAAAAATTCTTCCAAATAGTAAGTGTGGTTATTTATTTTTGTGTAGAAGGGGAGAATTAAACATCCATTCAGCTTTCGTCACAAAATGTTGCCTGTTGGGTGTATTTACACATTTAATATTTCACTATTCGTCAAAGCAATATATAATATTTAAACAATATATCGTATTGACAGAAGGTATAATAATATTTTAATAAATGTGGTAGAGAATTGTGTACCTTTCGAAGTAGATCATTTTATTATTTTCTATTGTAATGTACCTTTTCTAACCCTTCGTAAATCTTCGTTTATTACTTTCTTTTAAATAATACTTTTCGGTAAATAGATGAGCAAGTTTAGAGGGAGTATTTATCCTCGCCTTTGATGATCTCCCTGCCCGAGGCGTATACGTTATTGTAAAACTTTTATATTTTGTTGCAGATTGAGCGTTGTTTTACTGAAAAACTTCTCTTTATAGGAGAAAATACAAAAGAAGTTCACTAAGTACAACCCTTGCGTTGAGATTACTCTTTTCCATGCGAAACTTTTAATTAATCAAAATTAAAACAGACGGACGGAAAACGGAGACGTCTTGCCTACACTTTGTTTTAAAATTTCGCACTGTTTTGTATCCTTGGTTCGATTTAATCATTGTTTATTGGTAACAGTTTTGGGACTAAGGAAATTTCTGTCGTCTGTCTCTGCTCGATTTTGTAAGTGACAATTCGAATTTTGTATTCACAAAAGTTTAATTGCTTTATTTCGGTATAACAGTTCCCGCCTCTAGCTATTTGATATCGCACATAAAAATATATTAACATTACTAAGACAAGGGATTATTTTCCAGGATATAATAAAATATTAAACGACTGTATCTGGACCACAAAGAGCCATTGTTAGGAAATTACATTTTTAATTTAAATGTTGACAAAGAGTTTGTTGTGGTGCAGATTCAGATTAAGATTATGTTTTACTCGTATAGACAAAAGTGGCGTAAAGTACAATAATACTACATAATATATAGTTCAGACGGTATACCTATCGTTAGTAGCGATCTCTTTTAGACAAACTTAAAACTAACCTATGATTAGCAAAAGGATTAGATCTTGTTTACATATTTGATTGATTTTTGGGTTCACGTATTTAATAGCTTCGATACGCTAATATCCGGTTCTCGATGTAAAGTAATTTATTATAACATTGCTCAGTAGTAATTAAATAATACTAAGCACCGAAACAAATCTCGGATATTTATGTTCCCCTCCAAATTAATTTCTAATTCGAGTTAAGAAATGGCATAGTGTTAAACGTGCGCTCAAGCGCGATACCAAAGGCGGGCTATAGTTAATCACTATTCGCATCTGTGATGAAGTGTGGCTCGATTGTAATTACTTCGTGTGTTGATTTAAGCTTTATCACGACGCAGAGCGAAGGGATCCTCGGCCTGCCCCGCGCCGGTATATTGAATTTATTCCTCCAGAGATACTTTATACAATTACTGGCGAAGGTGCCGCCACGGGAACCTATTAAAATATTGAAGATAAGATCAAATTTTTAGTGCGGACGAGGTGGGCCGGGCGTCTTATAAACAAGAATCGGATGCCGGCTACTTCCAGCTCTCGTTCGCTTATAGCTTTTGTATTTACAATTGTTTCTAATTATGAATTGATCAAACATTCAATTCGATATTGTTTGTAATTATCTTGGGATGTTTTATTTTGTTTGTAATTTGTTGTTTAATTGGCTTCTGATTATGAACTGGTTGATGCGTTTTTAATATGTAGCTTGTTATATGGTTTTTTCATCGTGTTCATTTCGGTACGACAGCAAATCCATTATAGATATAAGATTCTTTGCTTATATTTATAACAGGTAATTATAATATATTTACAAATATATTATAAATATTTATTTTGAATAAATCACATAGTTCTATGTTCTACTTATAGTAATTGTAAGAACAGTCATTGCATCGCCGCTTGTCGCATCAGAGAACAAATCTCCCATCGAACAAACGTGACGTCCACTAATTAGGAGGTTTTTTTAGGAAAACTTTGCTAAAACTTGCTTACATTGATGGAATTCAGTAACTCCTTAGTCATGTTAAATTCGATTACAAATAAAGGTATCATAATGATTTAATAATAACTGTTAATAGGGACAGATACGTAATAAACCTACTACGTATCTCACTACAATGCGAGCCACAGGTTGCTAACTAATACTCCTGGTCAAACGTTGACCCACAGCGTAAAACTTGCACAAGGTTTCTTAATTAACGATTACATTACCTGGTAAATCTATTTAACTTATAGGTAATAACAGTTGGTTGTAAGATCATTTCGAGCTTAATACTAACCGCATTGTAGTCGAATTGGACAATGATCTAAGATTCGGCAAATTTAACTATTATTGCATTAATATGAATGACACCGAATATACATACATACATAAGTCACAAGTTGTAGGCACCAGATTACTAAATATGTACAATGTTTTCTAAATCGTCGCCGTAGAGTGAAAACCTCAGGAGTGCATTTTTGCTCATTTTTTTTATTACATTATTTGAAAAGAAAAGAAAAAGAAAGTTTGAACGAGCTTTAGTTTTACTCACAATAACAATTAAAACAAAACCTACGTAGTACAATTTTTTTTCACCAGGCGGTTTTTTTTTCACACCGAGATTGAAATTATTGATCTATTGTATACGAAACAGCGTCTAAAACCCGCTTGGTTTTATGTATAATAACAAAGTTGTTTATATCATAATCATATTTTTTCCCAAACTTAGCGGTGCGTGTCTTAAGCAAACATTAAGTGTGATCTAAATCAATTGTTATTTGTTACAACTATAATAGGTAGGGTTATCCGTAATAAATGAACGGAATAAACTCAAATGTAGAATAAAATGCAAAGATCACGTAAAGCATGATTACACGAATAATATACTTCCGTCGCGGCAAAGCCATAAACACTAAACGACTGGGAGGTGGCCAGACGGAGTGACTAACTGCCTAAGGGCTCTACATCTGCGTAATATACGGCGGAGGCTGAATATAGTTTTTAATTAGGATCTGCCTACCGACCGAACAAGGCCTCTATTTGTTTAACCAAATGGAAGGAAAAACGAGATGAGAACGAGACGATAACCGCTATCACGAATACTTGACTCGTGGTTTTATTTGAGGATCGTCCGTTAGAAAGATTTACGCACAGCTGCCACGAAGCGGGTTAACTGCCACAATCAATTGAGCGAGCAGAATTAAATACAGATGGGGTAAAACCCCTAAACAATTTTGATTACAGCTTCCTAATTAAGAATCACTGTTGAAATTGTCCTAAAACCCTCGTACCGACCCCGCTACTTCGCCTTATTAGATGTTTTCTTTTCATCCTTTGTTGTTTTGAGGATTCACAACCTCTTAATCTTAACTTCCGATTTTTTCTTTGTGTATTTGTTGCCTAGGGCAGGGGGATATGAGGAGCAGTAATAAGATTAATTATTTATCTAGCGGGGGCCTAAATTAGAAAACTCTTGTAAAAATGAAGGCCTTTGGAGTTTGGTTTGATAAGGGTTGTAAGTTGCGAATCTTGCGAATTCGCGGCAGGTTCTGATTAACTGTTGGCAAGAACTGCGATACTACGTTGATATTTACTTCGATTTCTCATTAGTGAAGGTGTATCATATACAAAGTATAGGGTGTAACCGTCGGAAACGGCAAAGGGCTTGTTAGAATTGTAAGTTTTAATTAAGACTATCCTATCTTCGCTACCGCTGTTGAATTGGCCCAGAGAACAAGTCGTTTTGCATAAATGCCCGCCAGCTGTTTACAATAATCGATGATATGTTTTTACGAGTTACTTTTTCAATTTATTGATATTCATTCTTGGACGGACAATTTATTTGTATCGATAATGTTTCAAAGACTTCTGTTTATTTTTATAGTGGGCTTTCTGACGGCTTTACGACTGTTCAACTGAGCATCAAATGATATATCGTTGCGCCGCTAATTTCTCTTTCGTTATTATGAATTCTTTAATTACCAATAAAATAAGAAATAGATAAAAAGTGAAAATACCACTTAAGTCATCGATTATAAGACAATTTTTTTGTTAATGACTAAATTTCGGTGAAGTACGAATTTGCCATGGAAAAGTACAATGAAATAAAATAAACGGGGATAAGCGTGAGTTCTTATTGTTTTCTTCTTTGGGTCGATGGTGAATTGTAAGTTTTTATTTGTTGGGTCCCCAAATCCTGTTGAAACGTAACCTCTGAAGGCAATGACTCGATCCGTACGGTCGGTCGCATTGTATTGGCGCAACTAACCGACGACAGCGAGTTGAGAACAGTTTCTCACATCCCGGTAAGATAAGTGCATTTGCTTGTCGCGACAAGGCACGGCACGGTGTGATCGCCTCGCCAGTCCGCCTCAATGGGCGCGCGTTCTTTATTTATATACGCCCTTCTGTAATTAACGATAGTAAAAAGAAATACGTATATCTTTTGATTTATATCATATCATTCTTTAATCGTATTCCTTTTTGGAGGAAACGGTTTGGTTATCTCCTTTTGTTTATTTGAAAATGTTTCGGGTTGTAATAAATTATTTTGTTCCTTGACGACGTAAAATTTTGATTCAATTACCCTCAGAATTGCAATTATAAATGATACTGTCTACTGATACCTTTTAAAAATTTGGTTTTATCAAGTTGCCAAACTTGTTAATATTTTCATATTGAAGCAAATTGGTTGAGTCTGCAAATACTATAATAGAACCACCTGTAAAAGCTTGTCACTACCAGTTCGAATGCTAAAAATCTTAGACTCAAAAGCGTCCTTAGTACCTACTTTTCGTGAAATAAATATTTTTGGTCATGTCTTCACCGTCACATTAAGTTTAAAACTGTGTAGATTGGTGATGCTTTTTACCAAGTTTTTTTTATTCTGGAACACATTTTTGAAGTTTTTGTGATCTCTGTACTATATTTTATTTAAAGTCCGTTCCAGTTGGTACGTACTAAAAACGGTGGTTGGTGTTGAGAATATGATCAATGTATCAATTTCACAGTTTCGCTTAGGTATTATTGTGTTTTTGAGTGACTACATTATTTTTATCGATACTGCAATATGTCTGATTCTGAACATTTCCTTTATCATAGTTTTTTTTAGATATATGTCGTTTTTTTCTACTTTGCTATTATTATTAATACTTGTTTTTCGCCACTGTTTCAGATTTCATAATGTTATTAATTGTGAAATTTGTGAATAAATTAACTATTTAAATACGCAACATTTTTTCCAACTTTTTTGTATAGGGAAAATGTTGCTTTTAATTAAATTGGTTAACAACAAAAAATCTAAAATATTGCTACAAACAATATATGTATGTATTTGGACGATATTTTAAAATGTATTTCGTAAATTTTAAAATAAATAAATATTACTAGTATTTACTGGTAAATTAATTAAGAATGTTATGATCGTACCAGTTTTATGTAAAGAAATGTTCCACATTAAATCACAACAAAGTTTCAGTAAAACATTTTATCCGCGAGTGTGAATGCGCAGTCCGAGTTTAACAGATTAGCACAACCAACACGATAATGCTAACTCAAACAAATAAAATGACGTTAGAACGAAACGAAAATTGAACGGGGCGTTGATAAAATAAGAGAATTTAGGAGTAGAACGTGAGGAATGAGACATCGACGCAAGAGTGCAGAGGCGGTGGAGCAGCTGACACCTGTCATCACGCAATTTATTAGTCGCTCCGAAATAACAGAGTCAGTGAACGTTCAAACAAAATGAAGAGACACAACGCTCTATTAAAGACATCACCTCCGGGTGCGCCCGTTAACGGAACCCCAATTAAATTTACAATATTTCGACAAAACGGATACTCCCGATTGTGTACAGTTTGTCATTATACTCATAAAATTCTTGTACAGCGATAAATACAGATCTTTTTTTTTGAAAAAATCGTGTTTATATTGTAATTGCGAACTATCTCGAGATAATTTAATCGAGAGCGACGTTAAAACCTTTCGTTTCGAGTTATCAAATTAAATTTGAGACAACTTTGTTAATTGTTTTTCGTTTATCAGTTTCCTTTTTTATTCCCATGTTGTTAGTAGCGGTGACAGGTATAAACGATTCAGTACTTGAAAAAGAATAATTAATGTGGACGTTATTTGTCTTGCGTTTGATTTATGCACTAGTTTCAGATGTAACCGGTGCCGTGGTATCCTCGGCCGGGTCGTGTTCGCTCCATCCTGGTGCTCTGTTCTAACGCTTAATAACTGTCGACGAATGTTTGCGTCATTGCGCCTGCAATGCTTTCAATAATAAATTGCATGTTATTTTAGCAACGTTCATTCAACGCGTTTCTGCTGTGTGCAAACAACACAACACATTTTTGTCATTCTGACTGATTATTATTAAGCGATGTGATAAATGAGTAATGAGTATTATTCATTCGAAGCGAAATAATGGCGTAATAATGATTTTCGTGGCTCTGTCCACTTTATAAATTAAGGTTGTTGTGATAAAACGATAATTCTTCGTTTTAATATTACATTTCTAAAACAGTATATATTCGAGTCATCTAAGTTTGAAAGACAGATAGATATTTGTGGTTTAAAAACATGTTTCTTTAATTCTAAGAAAACAATGTTAAAGATTTTCCCATGAGCAGTCGTCCTATATTTTAATATTAGTACAGATGAAGGTGAATTATATCGATCAAAGAGGCGGGCGCGGGCGTCGGTTGAACAATTACCCTTGCTCATCTTTGTACACGCATGGCGCATAGCCCTGATGGATATTAAGGTTATTACGAACGGCAAAATTGGCCCAGCGACCGCTGAGGAAGCTGCCCACCGAGCCTATTAGCGGTATTACATATTTCATATGATCCACCGTCGATCGACCATTATGAGTGTATTAAACGCCGTCCGACCGTCTCACGATCATGGGAATATGCACAGCCCTCACTTTTATCTACGTTTTTTACAGTTTAGTAGGTAATTCGGTACTCACGATCGTCTGAGGCGTACATTATGGGAAATGCTCCGAAAGTTTTAATGGTTAATCTCTTCTTTCCTCGTAAGTGGTGTCGTGTGAGCGATGAAGGCGCGTAATTGATTAAAATGACGATGAAAATAAAACTTAATTTTTTCCTATAACCAACGCCGCGGTAACCCTTGCATTTCTAAGAAACGGAATTGTGAGCATTTATTACTTATTTATTATATTATATATTTACAGTTTTGTAAGGTGAATTGATTTCTTTTAACACACGACTTTATTAATTAAAGGAGATGTTCCACGAATGTATGGAGCCCCGGCCTGGACATTGTACATGTATAATTTAGAAACTGCATTTTTAAAATAAAAGTGTTTTAACTAACATTTCGGCCTAATTGGGCTTAAATCATTGGTGAAAAAGCACTATTTAAACATAACACAGGCAACACGCCCACAATTAGTGTTGCTAATCGATAGTCCGTCTATCGATAGTTGACGTCATATCAATAGTATCGATAGCCTATCCAAACTATTAAAAATACAAATCATTAAAAGGTAGTGTTTTTAAACTATCGATAGTTTACCAATTTAGTATATAGTTTATATAGTATCGATACTATCGGTGGTTTTTTCTACTATCGAGCAACAATACTATTGATAGTATCGATAAACAATACTATCGATAGTATCGACACTATCGATAGTTTATTTTTCGTGACCAACAATACTATCGATAATATAGCTTACACGATAGTATTGCCTGGATTTGAGCTATCGATAGTACCGATACTATCGATAGTCCTATCGATAAGGTCGTCTTATTCAGATGAAAACTATCGATAGGTAAACTATCGATAGTTTGGAAACACTACCCACAATCATGTTGACGGTTGACGTCTCAAAGTGTGACGTTCTGAAATCACAAGTGAATGATTTTCTTCGACAGTGAAAAATGGAAATAAAAAATTAGATTTTATTGTCAATTAGTGTTTTTCCTTGCTTTTAAACCCATGATTTTTTAACACATTATTTTGTCATCATCATATCTTATATTTACAATATGTAATACAATGATATTATAATTTTTTTTTATTATAATATCATTGATGTAATACATAATACATTTCATTTGGGATTGATATTTAACCCACACTTCGAACTACAGTCTGTTCACCATAAGTTGTCCTTTAGCCGCTATATTGGCAGCATTGCCTACGCTTTGTAAATCTGTCAAAAAACAGATTGAAAGTATTGAAAAAACAGTAGTACCAATATAGCGGCTAGAGGACTTCTTATCGTGAACGATCTGTAAGTTTCGGATCGGACTCATAGTGAAATATATTATGATGCCTAAGGAGGCCTGATACAATAAAATATTGCTTTTAAAATAAAATTGCAATTAAAATATGTACTGAAAATATATAAACTTTACTATTTTTTACATTATCTCTAGATTTTTGCTCAATTTTGTATAATGTGTACTAGGTGCAGGCCGGCTTTGAAACAGCTCCTTTAATATATCAATTTTATTTACTTAAATTTACAAGATGTTACAAGTTTGAATACTGTTATTAACATTTTAGTTTTGGTTCAGTGACAGGAACAATATAGTCACGTTTTTTGTCATGTAAGCAATGACGTTCAATTAAAAAACTAGACTCACAATCACGCTCAAATATTGTCCGAAGCAAAAGTCTGCCCACCCGACTAATGGGCAGAGTTTTCGTTTAGTTGTATACAATTGACATTAAACACTAAATGCCACGAGATAAGGTGTTAATTTGAACGAATGTGTTAATGTCATCAGTGTCAAAGCCACTCGGACGTTTTTTGAGGAATTTTTCTTAGAGATTGGGTGTCTAGTTGTATATTGAACGTCATTGCATGTAAGCTTAGCTTTAAGGACATTATTTGGAATACAGACTTTACTTAAGTAATAGTATTTTTGTTTGTTTCAGGACCCTTTCACGGTAAGTTCTAACGGTTTACCGGTAAAAACTGTATAAAAGGTATACCTACAGTGCGTGGGCTAATCAAAATAAATTATTGCTGTAATATATTATTTTTTATTAACTTTTAAATTGAAAATTAAAAATAAATATAATGCGACTTGAAGTAATTTTTCATAATAAAAACCTAGTCGTCAACTTTCACAATAATTATTATATTTTCTTTTTCCGGTTACGTGTCGATATGGCGTGATCCTGTACAGGGTGTAAGTATTTTTGTTTTGTATTCATTCGATTTGATCTCATTAAATTAAATCCAGCCAGCCAACTGCTTATAGGTACCTTGCAGTTTGAGTTTTTAATTTATCAATTGATGGTTTATTTAATTTAATATAAATTAGAACTTAAAACGATTGTATTGGTGTTAATCGAAATAATCAACATTAAGTACTTACCGCTGATTACCATTTGTAGCTGGTTTCAGTGTAAACTTTAAGGAATGATAATTCGATTTGTAAAGTTCATAACATTTACGAGTATAATATAATATATTGTTATGAATAAATCATGAAAATTTTACTGAAATTGTGCAGTTTAGTAAAATAATTTAATTTAATTCAGTGTGACTGGTTTGATTAGTTGTTGTTTATTCATACTGATTTATGAATTAGTGCGTGATAGTTTTAGTTTCTGGTTTAGGTACAGAGCTGTGTTCACAAGGTCCTGGGTTTGGGTTATTCCCAGTTGCCCCCTGAGGGGGCGATCCCCCTCAGGGGGCAACTGGGAATTCGTAAAAAATAATGTCCCAGTTGCCCCCGTGCCTCCTTTGAACGGGCAACTGGGAGTATAATTTTTAAATTTGAAACGTCTGCCTGTCTTAAGACGCCGTAAAGTATAACTAGATATATTTTTTCCATATGTTGCTAGAAGTAAGTGAGTGTAAGTTTGACGGGTCAAAGGAGGCACGGGGGCAACTGGGACATTATTTTTTACGAATTCCCAGTTGCCCCCTGAGGGGGCGATGCCTGAGGGGTTTAGGTACTCCGGTTTGGGTAAAGAATATTTCGGATTTTTTAAATATAGTTCTTGTGATATTCTTTCCGTAAATATCCTTAAAATGGTGATTTGAGTATCTATAATGCTGGGAAACAATTGCCCTGTTGTGGGATATGAATATCTAAGGAGAATCTGGATTTCAATATAACACACAAACATCAAACAGTATAAAATGTCATTAAAGAAAAGGTCAATATTATGATTCTAGCGCATTTCCTGTGAAATAGTTATAAAGGCCCTATAAATTTTTGTGCCTTTAAAAATTGCATTGTAAATCAAATACAACATTTATTTTATTAGGCTTCGTCCCCAGTAGGCAAACTGTTAGCGGCAGTCTGCAGCTTATCGATTTAGTACCTACGCCTTTCCCTATATCACAAATGAAGTGTCCACAGTTTGCTAGTTTTGCGCTCACTGTACGCAGTTTGCAGCGCTACGCGCGCCGACTATCTCAGTGAGCGGCCGACTCCCAGCAACACCGGTTGCGACGTTCGAAATTTAAATTTCAGTCGCCACTTTGCGGCTCACTCAGTCTGCCGCTAACAGTTTGCCTACTGGGGACGCAGCCTTAGACCGTTTTCGTGAAACAATATAAGCATTACTCGAGTGCTTGATATCCGCATAGGTTTGTGTAGAAGTAGGATTTCTACAGACTTAAATTGGGCTAGTTACCGTCCTCATACGTATTCCTCGTTGGAATAATGTGCCTATTATGCTTATATTGTGCTGGTGGCGCCTGATCATCAGGTGGACCACGTATCTGTCTTCTCACTGAAATGGTGCAAAAGTGTTTTATCCTTGGCAATCTACATACGTATATTTCTATAAGTGTAAAGTTACAGATCTAAAACTAGACACTGTATTCGTCACAGTTAAGTAGCTATCCAGGTAAGGGCCCGCGTTACGCGTGGTCGTCACACATCGGCACCGTCAGATCAGCGCACGTCACACATTGACACGGACTAATCAATGTATCTGTCTGTAGTTATGTGCCTATACGCGTGCAGTGTGTCATTACGGATAATGACACATATAGTCAGTGACAAGACGTTAATTAGAGGCGCTGAAGACGCATCGTTTCGCGGATCCTAATTGACGTACACGTAAAGGCAATCAATACGAAGTGGTAGCGGATATTGCTGGTACACAGGACATGTGCTATAAGCAACCAGTGCCATGAATATAGTCTATTTGAACAATAGAACTTTCGGCACCTTATGACACCGTGCAGTTTCGCGGAGTTAAAAAAATATTTATTTTGTTTTTAGATTTGAGGATGTAATGAAAAAAAATCTTTATCAATCCTTTTTAATTTGGCCTACGTAGTGTAAGATATATTAAAAAACGGTTAATTTATAATTGAGTCATTAATATCCATTTCTATGATCTCATCGAATTGAACTCTTGTTTCTTGGAGCCGCCGAACTTTTAAATTGTATTTTCGGTAAATTATAAAAATGATACTCTTCAAACAAATGGAAACAAGTCGTAGATAAACAAACTTATGATCTTTTCTGTAAATACTAAAATATTGTGGTATATTTTAACATTACGAATAAATGTCAAAAAAAAAAAAAGTTTTATACTGTGCCATGATTAAAACCACGACCTCTTAGGTAGAGTAGCTGGCTTTACACTAAAACAGCCGTCAATAATATCATTATGATCACCACAAGTCAGGTATAGGTATCAAGCCAATAATTTAACAATCAAGATATCGTCACAACGACGGGCAAATGACTTAATTACTACCAATTACCATAATATGCGAATTCGTGCTTACAAACGCGGGTTACGTTTAAGAAATCCGAAACATATTTGACGCCCCTGGAATTGTACCCAGCACCTCAGGCATTTATGATCACCAAAACCCATACATAAAACTGAATTTACGTATAATTTAAAAATAACGTTAAAGAAGTAACGTGACATTTAAAGTTTTAATTATATCGTAGACGAACACAATAAAAAGGTGTTCAATTATTTGACTTCTACAGCTGTTTTTTTGCAGTTTAAATGGAAATTATTACTGTTTCAATACATTAGGCCTTGCAGACTTATTTTTAGATAATACATTTAAATTGTCAAATAGAAAAAATAACCAAAACACACACGGTGTATTAGTCATCGCTGTGTTTAAATGCAGTATGTAGTTGATCACAAAACACGAAATTGCTTTTTAAAACGCTAAAATGGAATGGCCTAAAACAATTTACACTTTAAAGTGGCCGGAAGTGGTACATTTTATGGACCTCTAAAACTCTTTTCCTTTATATAAAATTAAACAATATTAGACGCATCATGGTGAAGATTGATCGTTTTACCTTGAAAGAATAACAGGGACATCATTCCAATTAAGTATTAATAGGAAGCTGTAAAGACTTTAATATCTTAAATTAGCCGTAAATGATAAAGGCGCTCATTTGACATAGAAGCGAGATTTATTTAAACCAAATTATAAAGCTTTACTTGGTCCACGGGCAACGTAATCCTGCTCTAAATTTATTAGCTAAGCCAACGATACATAAGTGATTCCGTTGCTAGCAACCCGGAAACGTCGACTTAATTAAATTTTTACTAAATGCTTTTATAGGATTTGTCAAATACGAAATGTACAGAACTATGTAAAGTTTAATTAATCGTTTGTCATTGCTAATAAAACTGTGGATATGACTAATTAAATTTTATTTTTTTACATGACGCTGACGCTGGTCCGTGATGGTGTTAAATGAGGAACCTGCAGTATGTAAGTACATTATTTTTTATTTTAGTTACCCTCTGTTTCCTCTATGATGCAAGTGTTTAACGGGACTTTTAATTACTAGTGTGAATCATAACAAGTATAATTTCCCGTAGGATGATTTTATTATTTAATATATTAATAATATTTAATCACAATGAATAATAGTTACCTATATCCAATTGTAATTTTTTAAAACTGCTAAAAAATCATTATGCTATTGTGCTTTTATTATACATAAAAACACGTATTAGGAATTGGTTATAAAAAATAAACAAGCAATCAAATCTGTGTATGGTTCCAAAATCGTTTCCGCGAGCTGTGTTACAGTTGACAATTTTGTAGTTGAAAAGCAGCCTCTACATCTATAACTATTCTTTATCTTTTAGTAGTTTGTTTACCTTCAATACACTCCCATAGAATACTAACGTAAACAATAACAAAGGCGTGTCTAACTGACCAGTGTTGCGTGAGTTTGCAATAGATTATTCGAAAGTACCCCACAGCTACAGTATTGTAGATAGAGCTTTATGTACGTGGAAAATCGCGCCAGTACCTACCCAATGTGCGCTGCAAATTAACAGCGTTTCCCCAGAGGCCAATATTTCTCCGGGCGACGTCGAACCTAGGACCGCCCGCCACTAACTACCCGACTGAATCAGCGACGATCACGCCTACACCTTGTACATACGTCGATTGCTACGTAACTCGTACCCTCCGATAGAGTAATATATATTCGCAAAGACTTTACTGCTGACTGAACAGCTTGTTTTCTGAGAACCTACCTTTGAGGGTTGCCTGCCAAACTTGTTACAGGTACAATCATTGAGTAGCTGTAATATATTAAATGCTGTGTTATTTCATGGTAACATTGGCTCAAGTAGGTATGCCACTTTATTAATCGATATCGATATATATCGATAATTTGTAAAAGTCACTCTTAAATATAAATTGATTAATCTAAAGGTGTTCGTCGGACTATTACAATATCCGCGATCCAATAGCTCAATCTAAATACAGTTTTCTCATTATAAACTAGTCCTGAAATCTAATAAGTTCCATTAGTTGGACTTTAAGTACCGGCTATTTAAAGTTAATCTTTTATCTAAACACCCGTTGTTTCAAATTATAATTTGGTTACCATAACATTTTAAAAATTAAAATGACCACCGATGATAGCAAGTTAATTCCTATAACTATGCTAATAACACCTACCTCCACCAAAATATAATCTTTAATCTGGATGCAAATCATTCTAATACGTTCCGATTATAAAGAGCTATAATTTCAGCATTATATTGTCCATCAAAGTGTTTTACATATATAAAAATAAAAGGCTGGCAATCAAGTAATTTGTTTCTCGACCTACTAAACTTTTCGTGATGGTATCGTGTTTAAGGTTTTGAATATTTTACTTCATAATTTGGCATCGATTTCAAAATTACACCTTGATTGTATTGCCAATTTTACTACTTTGGCCAACTTCTGATTTGTTTGTTGTTATCGGCAAAAATTCTTTATAATGTATGATTTTTTGCTGTTATTATATAGTTCGCATTAAGCTTCTGTTATTTATTTAATATTAGGCATCGTATACTACGCTTAGAGCTAGAAAAGATGTCATATGAAAGTTTTCATTCGTACCAGCTCATACCATTTCTTACAAGAGGTTTCTTTAAATACGTACTGAGCTTTTTCTTAATATTCAAATTATCAATCTATTAAAATTAAAGTTTTATGTAAAAATACAAATGGTTGTAAAGGTCTAAACTCTTTAAAGTTTGTGACGAGCAACTAAGAACCCCTTTCCTCAGTTATTCTAATTTCACATTACTCGTATATGTGGTAATCCCATGTTGGTGTTTAGTTGTAGCTTTTAAGTTATTGTACAGTGTTAGAGCTTCCTGGTTTACGCGGTATTCCATTCATGGGCCTACTTTGTATTTATTTCTGACACAGTCCCGTAACGTTGAGGTGTTATTGAATAAAATAATTAGCCAGTTTAGATTGCCTAATAAGAGACAGTAAGTAGTGTATATTCTTGGTGGCGCAGTTTACTTTTTTAACCATAAATTATGTGTTCAATCATAACCTCTTGTTTGCTTTTTGAGTGTTATTATTTTAATGATCGTACTAATGCTATTATTAAAGAATATGAATAATCTTAATAGGAAAGAAAAATCTTACAAATTAGTCAAAATATATAGTTAAAAAGACCGGGGTAACCGACCTAAGTAAAGACAATGCAAAAGACTGGGCCCAAAAAAAAAAATGTTCTGCAGATTTGGGACCGAAGTATAGATCTAATAAACACCTTTAACTTTTATTATGGCGTCGACAAAATTGGTCCTAGTGAAAAAAATATGTTTATAATAATAAATTATTATGGACGATAACTTTTTCCCCCTGGGGCCGATTATGGTGTCATCATAATAAAAGATGGTGTGTGTGTGGTCTTTCACATAGAATACATCTCATCTCTGCACATAAACTTAAAAATTATTGGGCCCATTGTTCTTAGCAAGTTTTGCATTGTCATTTGCATTACGCTCTCTTGTCAATCGGGCAGATTAATCTTGGCCAGTGTCGCGATATTGACTGATGTTGTATTGTTCCGAAATTGCTTCGTCTAGCCATATCCAGTACGTTGTTCGCTTACGAGATCGGTACATTGCAGACGGCGATGCACTGGGCCTGCAAGCGGGGAGATGAGAATTTGGTCAAATTGTTGGCAGGGGCGGCGCGTCACTTAGTAAACGAGCGTTCTGTAAGTATGCAATGCACGTATACTAATTACCTTAGAATGGTGTATTTATTATTGATAGTATATTATATTATTCTAGGTTAGGCCCTGGGTCTGATTGTTGGTAAACAACCACACCCCCTCACAGGTGAAGTCTGTCACCATAACAGTTTAAAACCAAGATGTCATTATCATTAATAAAATCAATGTGCTTTAAATCGTATCAAATTAAAGTTTCACTACGTGTTTACATCTGGAGCTTGGCAACTTCCAACTTTATTACCACCTAGTTTTAATGCCCAATCAAATTTACTTACAGAAGGTTATTTTGCCTGTTTTACGGTATCGTTAAAGTGTCATTACACTTTTTCATGTGGTGTCGGGGCGTCGGTCGCGTTACCAGAATGGGGTAAGTTCGGCACGGTTTTATTACTGGACTACTGGCTACTTGTGGATTGCGAGGGTTTCATGGCTCTGCCTCAATCGTTTCAGCGCTTTGTTAATTAAATTATGATCGTTTTATTCGCTATTCGCGATGCATAAAGACCCTGATTGAAGATTGTCCCTGATACAGTACAGTTTCCAAATAGAAAATGATTAAATCAAAAATTAAATTCTCGGTACGTATTATTTACATATTCAAAAACTTGTTCGTTTTGTCTTTTTTTTCAAATCTGTAGAACTAGAAAGACAAAGGTTTTTAAAAAAAAATGCGAGGTAATATCGAATCAAATATCTAGAAGTTATTTCTTTTGTATTTTGATATAAGTTTAACAGCTGTTACTCTACTATGTATTTCAATAATACCCAGCAAAAGTTTAATATCTACCCCGAATAATATGCAGTATAAATATTAGAATCGGGTGACGATATAATATAGGCTATGGCGGGAACAGATGTGTGACAACCCTTATACTGCGTGTTATAATCGCTTCAGTAGTCAAATATAGATTTGTTATAAATGAAATTTCGTTTCACAATGCATTGAAATTTAAGAAGATTGATTGTTTTTAAGACCAAGTAACCCGTAAGAATGACAGTATTTCTGGTTCTCCAGTGCGTTCGCTCGGTAATGCGTAAAATGTTCAATGACCAAGGCTTTTATACAAAATCATTGGTCTTTAAGTGATCTCTATCTGCAAATATACAGATGCGTGAAACGTATCTTTATATTTGCAGATAAAGATCCCAGCTACCCCATACAGCATATCAAGTAAAGGTCACTGGGCAACATAGTATGGAAACTATACCCACGGCCTACAAAAACAAAATTGGTTTGGATTTTACGAAGTTTACGAAGATATATGTCGCATCAATGTAGAGTATGGGAACTGCCCAAAAATTAAAAATAAGATATAAGTAATATCCTCTAGTGATAAGACATTTTTAGACTATTTGCATTGAAGGGGTGTCTTGATTACACGCTGGAGCAACTGAACTCGTCGTGTTCGTCTGCCCCCTCTAACAATTACAAGTCTTTTGGGCACCTAAAGATAGTTGATTTTTAGATTTCTCCCGCGTTTAAAAAAAAAAGAACTACACAAAATGAAATGTAGGCTAGCACTCATTCATTTACAAATAATTTGATATCTGTAGGAAATATTTCGAAGACCGGGTCAGATTATGCCCAATGACCTTTAACGCATCGCGAAAGCCAACGCGTCCTGAGCATATACTTGTCATATTTCATGTGTGATAAAATCGATCCTAGCCCATTCGATTGACGGAAACGCAAACTTCAATCTAAAGATATGGAATATTCGTCTGATAGTTTAAAGACTGTTTTCTATTAGTTTATTGACTAGTAGGTTATGATCCATATTCTGCTATCATTGAGAAATTGAGATAAATCTGGTCCGTTGGGTTTTGATTCTTTGTGGGAAACTAAATTTTAAAATTTTGTTTAAAATCATTAAAAAAAATATTGGTCAGTCCAGGATTTTTTTAGGCAACCCATTTTTAATATGTTTTCTAATATGCTAAATTCATAATGAAATAAGTTTCATTCTATTATGAACTCGACGAAGGTCGAACTTAGTTCGGAATAGCGTTCACTCAAAAATTTAAAAAAATAAAAATACTTATATCAGTACAAAAAAGGGTCACGTTTAAAATATATTAAAGTAAAAGAAAATAAAGAAAAACTTTGGTCGCTTATATCTTGGAAATGTGACACTTTACGGGTTTTCGTCTAATGACATGTTTTGTTTGTATTGATACTAAGTATCCATTTTAAAAGAATTTCAAGAGAACGATGTTTTGAAAAAAAAAAGTCAAAATGGCGGACCACTAGGAAGGCCAAAATCTTCAATGCCCTTTATTAAGACTTCTATTTCTTTCATTCTTAAATAGGTTTAATAAGTTAATATGTGTGTTACAGGGTTATACACCGTTGCACATTGCTATGCAGTTTCGACATGAAAATGTGTACAGACTTCTGGTTGAAGTATATGGTAAGTTTAAACAGACATAATAACATTATTTTTGTAAATTTCAGTCATGGAGTTTTCTGTTAGCTATAGATTTTGGTTCTATTTTCGTTAATCTTAATGAACAAATCATTTATTTATTTTTAAATTAAAAGTATAGCATAATAAACAGGTGTCAAATAAGTTATTAACATTGAACATAGAAACTTAAAATGTTTGTACAAATCGGTGTATTATCATTGGGCTCTTGTCCAGAAACGTACACACGTATAATACGCTTACGGTTTTGGAATGCTTAAGTAGGTTTACGTTTACATTAGTAGATTAAATAATATAAGTGCACTGTAGAATACTCTACTCAACTCCTGCGACACAAGCCTGCGAGCCTAGTGCAGAAGTTGCAAATATTGCGTTCCATCGAATTGTTTGTGCTTTTTAAGTTTATTATTAAGTTTAAGTTAAAATAGACTAAAGGAGACGGGCGAAATTCCATAGAAAGTTGGGCCTAGATTTTTTTAGGATTACACTTACATATTTACTCTTATGATGTAGAGAATAAAGTATTATTTCAAATACACTACAATTTATAAATCATCTCCATGGGAAAATATAGATATAGGATGATTTTGATTTCCACAAAATAACCCCAATTGTCGAGTTCACTGGGTCCGTTGTGAGAAAAGCTTAGATCGTTTGTTTACGCTGAAACCGTCCTTTAAACGTAGCGAAAGACGTCAATAATATAAACCAAGCATTCGAACAATAACACCAAAGAAATAGGATTCACTTATGAAAATCAAAACAAACAGAAACTAATGATTGACAAACGTTGTTTGACATTTGATTGTTTTTTTACTTTTCTGTTGCCATAATGTTTTCAGAAAAATTATCGTGCCTCTATTCTAGCTGTCATTTGTATGGGATCTGACCAGAAAATCAATATTTAAGTATCTTAACTAGCAACACTATTATTATTCTACGATATTCTACCGGACATATTATGCACTATGCACACAACACACCGGATGCACTACAAAAACAATAGTATTTTCATTTATTAGATTATTTTTTTATCCTTTGCAATGACGTTCAATATACAACTAGACACCCAATCTCTAAGAAAAATGCCTCAAAAAACGTCCGATTGGCTTTGACACTGATGACATTAACACATTCGTTCAAATTAACACCTTATCTCGTGGCATTTAGTGTTTAATGTCAATTGTATACAACTAAACGAAAACTCTGCCCAATAGTCGGGTGGGCAGACTTTTGCTTCGGACAATATTTGAGCGTGATTGTGAGTCTAGTTTTTTAATTGAATGTCATTGATCCCTTGGTAAAAAAATATAATAAAATTGTATTTAACTCTTTTAAAATTTGTGTCGAATATTAAATATATTTAGAATTGTGTAACGAACACCTAAAATCAGGCCCCATTTCGCCGTTCTTCTTTATTGATGTTACTTATTAGATACAAAAGATGCTAATAAGAGGCTTCCCATAGTAGATACAAACAATTCTAATATGAATCTAGCGTTTTCACGCCACAACTCGCCAACGCTTTTTATTTCATTTAAAAATAAGATAGCATTGCAGTGCCATCTAGCTTGCATTACGGAAAACATTTAAAACTATAAATTGCTTTCTGAAAATCGTCTTTGCGTATTGTAACAGCGCCATCTGTTTATGCAAGGGAGTTTTAAAATATTCGTGGCGTTGCAAATGCTTTTGTTGAATGCTTGATTGGTTAGTTTTATACTTATAAAACTACTTTAATTGATATTTTTAAAGACAAGGAAAGAAAATTACTATGTTACAAGTATTTATTTGCAATTGCTATAAAGCTGAAGATAAACAAAATATTACTTTATTCAATGTCTTAGCGCCATCTATTTTACACTTAGTTATTTAGATTGCTATAGAAGCGCTTTTATAGACCGACAAACTTATCTGTTTCGGTGGCGGCGTCGCTATTGTATTTTTAGTACTTCCATTAAATATCGTTTTTGCGTACATTTCACGTAGTTCCAATTTTGGCCACCAGAACAGATAAGTTTGTCAGTCTATATGGCTTTTGTATAGCCTGACCAGGAATATAAAAAACCTCACCATATTGAGGAAAAATTTTGGAACTAATTTCTTCAAGTGGCAACAATCAAATAATAAAAAAATAAGATGTCATTTTTGTTATTCTGTCAAAGTTTCATATCAATTCTGTCAAAGTTTGATAACGATGCCTTGTTACCATTGGTTATTGTGAGTTATTTGTGAGAATAACCATAGCAACCCAATGTTGCTATAACCATAGCTTATGTGGCGCCTCCAGAGCAGGTTTTTATTTGCCTGGTCAGGCTTTAACCATAAAATTTGAACAGTGACGCCACCTTATTACCACAGATAACTTTTCGTGTCAAAGTCGTCTGTCATTTTGTAAGGCCATTTAGGTGGCAATTACAGCGGATAAGTGGCGCCCTCATGGCCGAGGTATCCGTCCATTGGGAAGGCCCAAAGGACACGTCTTGCAATCAATCCAATTTGTGCAACTCCAGCTGCTCTACGGCACCATTTATTAGTAATCAAATAAAACATTGCATTGCTTGGAGTAAACTCGAAATACTTTTGTTTCAATTTTAAGATGCCGACCCAAATGTTCGCGATTGGTCCGGGAGGAAACCGAGGCAATATCTGGTACACATGGATACGTCACTATCACCAGGATGTTTTAGAAGTATGTATTCTGTGTGGGGTCCTGATCCCTGGTATATACCGTTAATAGTATAAGTTGTCTAAACAAGGAGGAGGAAATATTCTTATGGAGGTCTATATTCTTTAGTAGGAAAAAAGACCAAAAATTCTTGTTGATTAAAAATTTATATTTGTATTTATTATAAAATCGAAATAGTTTGTTAACTATCAATGTCTATAATATTATTTGTTCAGTGAGGATAAATACCGTTTATTGAACGAATGATTAATAGAAAATTTGTACATAGTAATACGATTGTGCTTAGTTTAGTACTCTCAAACTTCTTCGCTCTCGTTCATATAAGAGATTAGCTGAAACCATTTTGGCCACATAACAGTCTTTTGACGTTAAAAATAAAATCATTAAAATGGTTTTTTACCGTTACAGTAAAAACTACTTACTTAAATGTGTTACCACGACAAGTAAGTACATTTACAGCGGCATCGTTTGTTCGCACTAATATCTACATTTATTTCACTCCAATGCATTCTTGATTTTCATGTCCAGTAATAATGGTGTACTACATTCTGTGGCAGAATAGAAGTGTGATTGTTAATGGTTAGTAAAGATTGGACGTGTACCAAGCCATTGTGTTGCAGAGGCCGACTTGTTTGACTTGAGACGCTCCGTTACCTCCACCCCACCTCAACGATTACCCTCAAATACGCTTAATACTATGCCAAGTAAGGCCATCACAAGCATAATGTTGCTGTCTTCTATGTACCGTGCACTTTAATAACAACTCAGCCTTATAAACGTTTTGTCATACAAACAGAGTTAACAGGCTTCAGAAGTATTTTAATAAATACAACCTATGTGTGCCTTAGATTTTTTTTCCATAATTTTGGTTTAGGTTAATTTCAATGAAATAAGTTTTGGAAATGCTAACTTATTATATCTTAATCTAGATTAGATTAGATATTCTAGGTTAGATAATGAAATTATTTGTCGTCTGTTTCTATGTATTTTATATCTTATTTGTTTTATTAATTTGTAATGAAAAATTAAGACGTTGTCGTAAAGCGTCTATGCTACTAAAAATGCACAGGAAGCATTTGTTTAATGCAATATTGTGTACATAATATATCTATTTGTTGTAGTTCTCACTTCGATTCAGGTTTTTATATAAAGATCAATGAGGCCAAATTATTGTGTATAACAAAATGCATTTATAAGACTGAGAAGCACCTTGGTAATGGCAAAGTTTGATGCAAACACAAAGTTCTCTCGGGCTGCTATGATTCTCTGACTTTTAAAATCGATTGTCTCTTAATTTCTTGAGCCGTATTAATTTTTTCTGTGTTTTTTGAAATGTGTTCGTTATTTAAATCTTTAAAAAGGTTTTTTTGTATATTATATCGTTCAGCTAAAATTTTGTACAAAATGGTAGCGGAATAGAGAATTGAGGTTTTCCTTGAATCGAACAAAATATTGTTTCACACAAATATAAAAAAAATCGCAATATTAAAAGAAGGCTGCGTTAAACATGAGGAAAAAACTTATTTGGACCTTTGTGAGGTTTTTTTAATTCACGTTGATTATCACTTAATGTAAACACCCATAATTTTGTTGTTGATAATCTGGTTTTGGTACTCAGCAATATAGACACAGGCTAACACGACACTACTTTAAAGTAGGATGGCGCAGAAAATGACATTTTCTAACCCGAGTGCACTTTTAATAAGTAAATGTTTAACTACTTTTACGTAGTGCGAAACAAGTTACTGTGTAATTCTGCTACATTTTACAGTATCTTGTTTCGGAAAATGAAGTTTATGGTGTCGTTTACAAGCAACTTATTGGCCCGTGTTAATAAAATGACGATTACATGAAAAGTACTCTTTATTGTGCACTATAATTTATCATAATTTCTTAATATTTTACATATTTGAATGGCGTTATACTACAAAACTATTACCTAATAAGTTATTTTCTCTTGCATTTTCACATCTATTAATTTAAAGATCTTAATTTATTTATTCGTATGGCGTATGGTACGGTTATAAATCTTAATGCATGGTTTTAAAACTGATTTTTGAAAGTTTATGTACTAATTTTTTTTGTAAATATAGGTTCGTAAATGTTATTTGGTTTTGTGATTGAATATTGAGACACGTGATAAATTATATGGTGATGGGCAAAAAGCATGCAGTTGTAAAAAGGTATATAATATCTATACATACAATAGATAAGTGAGGGCACTTACGCTTTATCAAATTATTGCGTGTTGTCAGTGTTATGTTTAAGCTGTAACCTTTTTTTTATCGTGTTTGCGACCCTAATAGAACTTCATAATTATAAAAAAGCTCCTTTCTGGTGCACAAGCCGTTTAATAACGCGTAATGCCCATAATGCCAAAAGCAACAAACATATTTTTTTTTGTTTTTGATTAATCACTCGTTACATAAAACCATCATAAAACGATCTTCGATATGTAATAAATTATGCTTACCCTCTGCCCACAACTTCGCTGAATTCACTGTACTTTATAAACATAGACCATTGAGTTACAAGTACTACGTATAAAGAGGCTATACGGAACAAAAAATGTGTCGCAAAATGGACTGACTGATGTATTTGCTACAGCGGATGTCGTCTAACCTTTTATAGTTTAAACTTGCAGCGCTATAGATTGCTTACAGAGTATATTTTTCTGGCGACCAAAACGTCGTAAGCGCCATGCAAAGCAAGGCGCTTACGCGGTTTGTTCGAAATGCCTATCTCATAGATCTTCAATGAGTTGTTGCCGTAACCATGGTAATGGCAACAAAGCATCGCGCAAAAAATTTGTTTGCGGTGTCGGTTCTATACGCTAGTAATTGTAGTTCAATGACATGGACACAGTTTTACAAACCATACAGTTGCGCGAGGAACGTACTTACGCAGAGCAAGGAGAGGTACTCGAGGGGAGTCGGGCGGCGCGGTCCGCTGTGCCGACAAACTCGCTTAAGTTTGACGGCACGAGTTTTAAAGGCTCCCGGGTCTTCGCCGTGTGCGTGCGCGCGGAGCGCGCGCGCGCTAAGGCGGACGGGCTCGAGCTTTCGCTCCTTGCCCGGGCTTCTTCTCCCATCCCTTCAAAGATGGGGTCACTGGGTGGCCGCTTAGCGGCTTAGTCAGACAGACACCCCTCCAGGATACACTGCGCCGCCCTCGGCGCGGTCGCGCAGCACGAAGGCAGGGAGGATCGACTGGATGGGGTTGGGCGTCGGCTTGTTTACATCCTTCTGCAGGTGACTGGGCATGGGATGGGAGGCTGCGTGTCGTTGGCCGTCTGCGGCGGCGGCAGCGACGTCACATTTTAAATTATAGGTGTCTTAACGTTATGGTACCAAATATTCAAATTATATAGCGAAACGAACTGTGTTGAAGATTTTGATAATGTCTTATCACAATACAGTGATTTCATACAAAAATAAGTCCATATTAATACACAGCGGTGTGGTAGCCCGTCCAACTTCAGAAATCCCTTCAACAAAGTTTGATATTCCTAAGGAAGATAGTTTCCTGTATTGTGTTTATGTATTGTGACGTTTCGTAGATAAACATAAATATTTATCGATGATTAACTACACATCAAGTTATTCTGACAAACCAACGACCAGTATTTTTTACTATCGCAAACGTGCATACAATACCTTACGTGATTGTTTTGGTTGGTTGGTTGCCAGCTACACTCGGCGTAAAATAAATCGCACCTTTTAAAAATCTTCTACAAAAATTCTTAAACCTTATTTAGAGGATAGTGTTGGCTTCAATAGAAAGACAACAAAAAGGAGTATCAAAAAACAATTAAACCTAATATTTGTCTTATCGTTTTTACACAAAAAAAAAACAATTAAATTAAAAAAGTCCTAATAACAACAGAAAATTTACAAAACAAAGTACTAAATGTGTTTTAAAATTAACTTAAAATCTAGTGTTACCCCCCCTTGCCCTGATGACGGCTTCCATAGGGCCCGTCATGGACCTTACCAATTTCAGGACCTTTCTTGAGGCTCCTATTTTTCGATCACCGCGTCTTGGAGCTCCTGAAGAGTCGAAGGAGCGGGATCCCGAGATCTGACCTTCCGTTTAAGATGATTCCAGTGGTGCTCTATCGGATTCAGGTCCGGACTTCTCGCTGGCCACTGCATCACAGGGATTTGGGACCTCTGCAGAAAGTCGCACACGATGGCTGCAGTGTGAGCGCGAGCGTTATCGTGCGTTAATGTGAACCCCTCGACAAAAGAATCGGCACAGGGGATCACATGTACTTCCAGGATCTCTGTGACATAGCGGCGAGCAGTCAGCGACCCTTTTCCGCGAGCACCTCAAGTCCGGGAGACGCAGACAAGGTCGGTTTTGCCGGCAGCCGACATGCTGCCCCAGAACATGTAGGATCCGCCCCCATATTCTACAGTCTCCTGGATGCACGCTTGGGCAAACCGGTCCGCCCCCATATTCTACAGTCTCCTGGATGCACGCTTGGGCAAACCGGTCACGAGCAAACTGCAGGCGAGCTCGTCGAAGCTCTGCAGTCAATTTTGGACCCGAAGCAGCTCTATAGGCCGCTTTCTTCTCCTCCTTCAGTCTTCTTCTATCCGTAGAGAAGTTCACGGTGCGTCTGCGAACTGTCTGGAGCTGTTGTTGCAAGTCAAGCTTTGGCGAAACGAGTTCTTAAAGAGTTCAATACAATGAACCGGTCGTCTGTTTCTGAAGTGCAGCGACGTCTACCGGACCCATGTCTCCAAATGTAGCCACCGGTCTCTATGAAGCGCTAATACACTCTTCGAACTGAAAAACGGCTCAAGTTCAGTTGCCAGGCTACATAACACTGCCGCATCCCTGATTGCAGTAGTGCAACCACTTCATCAGCTGTGGTATCCATCTTCGAGGTGTTTTTTCTTTTGAAAATCTGTGCGTGTGTCCAAAAAGAATTTTCTAAAAACTTAACATGCCGCGCTTTTATACATTGACCTACATTTGAGTCTATAACCCTTTGTCTCTGTACAATAACCAGTGAATATATATGCTTTTGATCTTGCGTCTAATTTCCTTCGATTTGACTGCAAAGCATATGCCACACAACCAAAAATACGTAAATGACTTACATTTACCGTTTTTCCTGACCACTTTTCTTCAGGAGTTACGCCCATGACGGCCCTTGGTTGGTGATCTATTTTTCAGGTATACTGCAGTGTTTGCCGCCTCAGCCCCAAAAAACGCTTGTCAAGATTAGACTCTTTTAGCAAACAGCGCACTTTGTCCATGATAGTCCTGTTACAGCGTTCGGCAACTCTATTCTGCTCACTGCAATGCGGGACAGTAGTTTCATGTTTTATCCCGTGCATCGCTAAAAACTTCTAAAAATTTTGATTAACAAATTCACCACCATTGTCACTTCTCAAAACTTTTATCTTATTGCCAGTCTCATTCTCTACTTGTTCTTTAAATATTTTGAACTTACTTAATGTTTCAGGCTTAAACTTCAAGAAATAAATAAAAGTTTATCTAGAAAAATCATCTACAAATATAAGGAAATATTTGGCTACACCGAAAGATTCCACATGCATTGGACCACACAAGTCCGTATGTACAAGCCCTAAAACCTCCTTTGATCTACTGAAAGATTTCTTAGGAAAAGGTAACTGCGTTTGCTTTCCCTTAATACAAGCGACGCACGGTTTAAACTCAGAATTATTATAAGAGATACCAGATACCATACCATTTTTCATCAACGTCATACTCCTGGAATTCAGATGTCTTAGCCTTCGATGCCAAATCTCTTGTGTTGCCTTCGAGCTAACCGACGAACCGTTCAGCGTCTGTTCAACCTTCGGCTTCACAACCTGAGAATCCTTGTCACTAGCTACATTGCCACTTAGGTATTGCTGATCAATAATATCTAACTGGTAAATACCATTAATACATGTAGCTGAGCCTATCTTTTTACATCCATTCATTATCCATTCATTTCTGACGATTGAAAATTACTCTGTTACCTTTCCTAGTCAATTCACTAACAGACAAAAGATTACTGGTTAAATTAGGCACATAAAATACATTATTTTTTGTCTTCACCATCTTTCAATGTTACTTCGACACATTCCGCAGTCCCCTGTCGATAATTGTTGTCCATTGGCAACATTTATGACTGACCTCTTAGTTGGCTTGATATCAATCATCACATATCTGTTGTTACACATATGATGAGTAGCACCAGAATCCAAACACCAGGCGTCCTTCGAACTGGTAGATAAAGCCGATAACTGTCCCTCATTTCCTGATCCTGGATTTGGAATCTGCTTTCTCTTTTGTCCAACTCCCTGCTGAGCAGAAACATTCTTTGGACAACATTCACATTCCTTTTTGGAGTGACCAATGCCTTTGCATAGAAAGCACTTCATTGTCTTCTTGACTTCCAAAGCTGAAGCTTTCTTTATACCATGGTTTTCGTTCTTGGATTTCACATCCTCATGAATAAACAAATGTTTCATGTGGAATTTTTCGTTACACGCCATTTTGAAAACCGAATGAATTTGTCAGTGTATTTTTTTCACAAAATCTGATTATATCAATATAATCTGGGCCCATAACCTGTTGGTTTTTAGAGATATTTATTAAATTCAATTACACAGTAATCTTCTACAGCTTATACGTCTACGACGACGTTGTCAACGAATCTGACCATAGAAAAATTTTACTCACAAGGAGAGGAATGTCAAGCACGTACATTAAAAATGAGACAACACTTACGCCATCTAGTGGTGTACCATATAAAACTTTACGCGGGAAATTTTAAAATCGTTCCTTTAAGGGGGGGTGGGAGTACATAAAAGAGGCATAGACCGACAAACTTATCTGTTCCGGTGGCGGCGTCGCTACTGTCTATTTAGAACTGTCATTAAATATCGTTTTTGCATTGTATTTCACGTAGTTCCAATTTTGGCCACCGGAACAGATAAGTTTGTAAGTCTGTATTATGCGACGTCCAAATATGGCGCCGCGCTCGCACATTTCGTAGTTTTTTAAACATAGTAAACGAGACACTAATTTTATCAAGTCAAACTCTGCGAATTTATCTGTAAATATTTAGTAGCTATAATTGAGTGAAAATTCAAATGTTAATTGGCAGGAGCTTAGACATAAAATACGAAAATCGTTAAAAAAGGGGTAACTTTGGGATTTTTTTCTATCGAGTGAAGTTTATAAAAACATGTAATTGAATGCGAATTTAACTAGATCAGATCCTTAACTGATACATATATTTTTTTTAGAATTGAAAACACTGATTTGTATGTCTCAGGTGGCTTTTAAAAACCACACGCGCGGCATCTGCGGAACTACACAGCCTTAAACTCAGGCACAATTTTGGATCACAGCAAATTTTAACAGCTGTTACAGGTGTCAAATAAACTGTAAAATGCATTATTAACCCTTTCCCCGCCACGCTTTTTTCCGAAAATGGTGCCCCACACGCCACACACTGGTTCAGAAAATGTAAAAAATGGAATTAGCGATTCATTGACTTTTTCCAATGGTATCATGTGTAGAATGCTATTACAAACATATTATTTATCTTCCATTTTTCCGGAAAATGCGTAGTTTTTACTATATTATTAATTTTCTATTTTATTTGTATGAAGCGGTACCTTCATATCCGTTTATTTCGAAATGTTAAAATTTGTTAAAGATGAGCACCTATAGGTTATAAAGAGTAATACTAGTAGAAGCTAATTCAGTAGCAACTTTATCCCAGTGCGTCCCCGTTTACTAGAAAAATACACTCAAATAGTTCATCTACTTCGCTTATTTTTTGTATGATAATGTGTTATTTTATTTCTTTATGACACAATATAAGGATAATTTACAAGCAATAATAGCTTATTCTGTCTTCTTGTCGCATGTCATGTATCCGAACATTTAATTATATGATACTACCCACAATAATTTTGCTATCTTGTGGGTAGCATAACGCCTTTTCAGGAGAATATGTTGTGACTTTTTTGGGTTCATTGCCTTAAAAACTTTTTAGCATTTTCAGGATGCATTTTTTTTTCGAGCACTAGTTCGATTACTCACCGAAAGCAATTTTGTGAGCTGGGGCCTAAACAGAGAGTAAAAAGGGAGAAAATTACGTGTTCTCATTATGACTCTAAAGAACTTTAAGAAGCTACTTACTTTAAATACAAAGATAGTGGTAATGAAGCTATGTCTGCTGCTCTAAAATTTTTGATGAATCCTGAAAATGCTAAAAAGTTTTTCAAGGCAATGAACCTAAAAAAGCAATAAGTCACAAAATGTTCTCCTGAAAAGGCTTATGCTACCCACAATATAGCAAAATTATTGTGGGTTGTATCATATAATTAAATGTTCGGATACATGACATGCGACAAGAAGACAGAATAAGCTATTATTGCTTGTAAATTATCCTTATATTGTGTCATAAAGAAATAAAATAACACATTATCATACAAAAAATAAGCGAAGTAGATGAACTATTTGAGTGTATTTTTCTAGTAAACGGGGACGCACTGGGATAAAGTTGCTACTGAATTAGCTTCTACTAGTATTACTCTTTATAACCTATAGGTGCTCTTTAAATCATCTTTAACAAATTTTAACATTTCGAAATAAACGGATATGAAGGTACCGCTTCATACAAATAAAATAGAAAATTAATAATATAGTAAAAACTACGCATTTTCCGGAAAAATGGAAGATAAATAATATGTTTGTAATAGCATTCTACACATGATACCATTGGAAAAAGTCAAAGAATCGCTAATTCCATTTTTTACATTTGAACCAGTGTGCGCCACGACCATTAAAAAAAAAATTCCAAAAAATTATTAGGTTATACTCAACTCATTCAGGCAAGTAAAAATACAACGTTTCTTGATCATGTTTTTTTGTCTGATATATCAGACATTGGCGTGGTGGGCACGAAAATGGTTTGTCTGATATATCAGACATTGGCGTTGAAAAGGTTAAATTAACAGCTGATTCGACACAAGTAACTGCTGTTAAATTTTGTTGCAACCCAAGCTAAAATTTATGTTGGTAAAATAAAACGTTTTTGATGCATAATTTTAGTTTATTTCTGTATAAAACGTTAAAATAATATGATACTCTACACAATCTAATTATTCTCACGAGATTCGTAGGTAAATATAATAAAGGGGGCAGAGCACCAAGTAACATAAACCTACCAAAGACTATTTGTTTTTCCTGGTTTTGGAAAACGGTTTTGGAATGGAAAACTTCCGAATTTTTTCCGACATCGTAAAACAACAATTTTCACAATTACAAAAGCAGAAAGAGTCACTATCTCACAAATAAATTTAAAACTTTCGAGCACAAGAAAAAAAATTACCGACGAACTCAGCGACTGACATTTATCTTGTGGTGTAGCAATTGCAAGAAATAAATGATAACTTATAACATGTATAAATTTTAATTTAGTTGTAAACAATTATAAATAATTCTAATTCTACTCCAAGCAAAGCAAAGCTTTTTTTATGAACTAATTTTATCATAACGTTATATCGTCTTAACCGGGCAACATTGAAGCATCGCAGTGTGAGACCAAGACAGCTTTATAATTATATCGCTGTCTCAGTTACTTTTTGTATACCTATGTCAAATCCAACGTCGCTCATACTAAGTCGATCGGGTCTGAATCTGACACTTAAGTTTTGTTCATAAACTCAATACTCTTCAACGGTTTAATGGCGAATGATTCATTTTGACCCCGTGCTGACTCTTATATGCCCTCAAAAGAAGCTCAAATGCAACTCTTGCAGAAAGCAAAAATTGCATTGAATTTTTGTGACACTTTATTTGTAGAATTTAGGTCATAGCCATGCTCATGCTTTCCCCGGTTTTACATGATTGTTCATACGAATACATTATATCGTTAAATTTAATAATAGAAAACTAAAATCGCCTAAAAATAAAGTGTCATACAAATATTTGGCAGTGCAACACTTCTAAATATTCTAAATAATATTATATGTTCTTACGTATTGTTCATTTCTAATAAATGATTTTGTTATAATTATAACATAGGCAGTATTTATTCATTTTGTGACAACCCTGGCGTAAATGTGTATGACAGCGGTAATACCTACACGGGCGGCGCCATCGCACAACATCAAAGGCGTTGCGCTACTGTATGGTTATTGTAATACTGTTACATAAACTCACGCAGACGATACAACAACATTATGCACGTTTACGCTACAAATCTAAAGTAAGGTCGCCAAGCAGATAGAATAGGGTTGACTATCTTTGAATATTATTTAATCTCATCAAAAACGGTGATTACTAAATCCGATCTACTTGTCCGTTTTTCCAATGAACAACAAAATGAGACAGTTATGTTATAGGATTGAGCAAGTTGAGTGGGCAAGTCCATTTTAAAAGTGACTAATTCAATGTAAAAAACAATCACATCTGATTTAAATATTAAAATTATAGCTTTTTTGCATAAATACCTGTTAGGCTGTTGCCGAGGTGACCTCACAAGTTTGTATCGAGTTATTTTTTTGGCAAAGTTTAAAAGTGTTAAAAACTATTTTTTTAAATGCTATAGTGATATCTTTCGATTTAGTAAAGAAAAAATGTTTACACAATAAAAGTAAATCCTACTACATAATATTATAAATGCGAAAGTCTGGATGTTTGTTTATTACTCAATCACGCCTTAACCGCTGAACGGATTTAGATGAAATTTGGCAGGCGTATAGTTTATAACCCGGATTAGGGCATAGGCTATCAAATTCCTACGGGAAGCGTCTCATTCCCGCGGGATATTTGATGAAAGAAATTACGCGCGGGTGAAACCGCGGGCGGAAAGCTAGTAGTTAAAAAAATACAAACAAATGTCAAATCAAATTGCTTTTCAACACGTTTACATAAACAGGAGCAAATAAATAAAAACCTTAAGAAAATGATTTACCACTTAAAAAGTAATAGTAAGCATGTCTTTTATAAAAGGAACGCTCTAATTGTTGTATTTCCACTTTCCTATAATAACGCCATGATGAGGAGCAATTTGAAAGATAAAAATAACCCCTGGCATAAAGAAATAAGGTTTTATTTAAAAAGGTTACTATTGTTGTACATACTACATTTGTCTATTTATAAAAAAACAAATAAAAAGGTGTCTGTCAATGTCAAGCGTGACATATTATAACGTGAATTTTCTTTAAATGATTTTAATTATTTTAAATCACGATAACCATCCATAACATGGTCTTTTTGATCGATTAAAACTTATCTTTGATGAGGTATCGATTGTTCTGTATATTTTATATAAAAGTTAAAAGATTTTTGGTACAAAAGTATCTTTTGCGGAATTTCGTTTATTGCTTACGAAACTTCCCTACTTGATTTCAAAAGATAGAATATTGTTTTTTTTTTCATTGAAAACGGTGTGTCGGTAGTTCAGTTATAATATGTGATGTTATGGGCCTATTGTATATTCATATCGATTTGTAAGTATTTTGATAGTCGTGGTTTTGAAGGTTGGTTCTGCATTGATTTGATTGTAGAAAGTGTGTATAATGTCTTCATACAAGGCATTAAGAAGTCATAATAGAGTCCTTGTGCGATTGTCACCGCGGTATATTCAGGGACCGGGGTCAACTGACGAAACACCCTAATAAACTGAGATATTTTTTATTAACTTTTCTATTTAATTTATTATGCCAACTTTCGAGAGCATTGGTTGTACGATATTTTCCCCTTAATACACACCAAACCTCAAGAAAATGGTGTTTTAGCCAACATTAGCGTTTTCTATTATTTTTTTACTTTTTACATCATCTGGACTCTGAGGCTATGTTTATACGTTTACCTTCAAATTATTTTATCTTCAGGAAACAGTATTAGCAATGCAATATAAGTGCTACTTGTTTTCTCAAATATTTTAATTTTTCAACCCTTATTATTCTCCACCTTTTTTCTAAATCGCTTAAGTAAAATGAAAAAAGCATCCCTTCATTGATGCGGTTTTATTACAGAAAAAGAGCGGTGTAAGCTTCAGTTGATTTCTTGCTCATATTAGCAAAAACCAATGGCTAAATATTTGTTGTTTGTAGGAAGCTACGTCATGCAACGTATACAATTGTACAAAAGTATGTAGGCTACTTTTGAAAGTGCCGTCACCAAAGAAACCACAATATTTCATATATTTTTTAGCTTCTTCGGAGCAAAATATTAAAATGACAACATCGTAATCAATATAAACAAACCAACCAAGTAAAATAGAATGAAACTTTTGGGGAGTTTATGCGTCTTATAACGTTAAAAGTATTTTCGTATTGTTCATACAATGGAAAAAAAAAATATAATTTTTTATTTATCTATAATATGTATGTGCCGTTTTGATCGATGAATTGTTGCCATCTTTTGGGTAGGGCCATGATCCCTTTCATGCAGAAATTTTGAGATTTTTGATAAAAAAAAACTGACAGCTTGTTTTCACAGTGTTCTTTTGAGCTTTATGCTTCCTAAAGAGTTCTACAATGACCGAAACAGGTGGAAATCTGATGGAGCAAGGTCAGGACTATACGGAGGATGCATCAACACATCCCAGCCAAGCTCTCTCAATTTTTGCTGCGTGGCTATAGATGAGTGCGGTCTGGCGTTGTCAAGATGGAACGTCAAGCCCTTCCTATTCACCAGCTACGGCCGGTTTTTCTCAATAGCTTCTTTTATCCTCATCAGTTGCTGACAGTAAAGGTCAGAATCAATAGTTTTACCCGGTAGGAAAAGCTCATAGTGGACGGTTCCTTTCCAATCCCACCATACACACAGCATCACTTTGTTCCGAGTCACGCTAGGCTTTGATACGGTCTGTGGGGTTTGTCCATGCTTCGACCATGATCTACCGTTTAAGGAATGGTTCGGAATTGTTAGTCGCAAGTGGAAACACGTTGCATTAGGTTTCTCTCAGTGAGATCATGTGGTACCCAAATGTCAAGTTTTTTCTTGTACTCAGACTTTCGTAAGTGACGTAAAACTATATTTTTATGATCAACATCCAGTTCTTCAGCAATGTCGTAGCTACTAATATGTCGATCTTGCTCCACTTTTTCAAAGATGGCACTGATTTTATCTGTGACAGGGCGTCCATTGCGAACCTCATCTTTCACACTAAAATTTACAGACTTGAAACGCTTTAACCACATATTTTGTGCTACTCTTATTTATACCGCATTAGGTCCGTAAACCGCATAAATTTTATTCGCGGCGTTCGTCGCATTTTTACCTTTTTTTTGTAATAAAACTTTAAAATGTACCGAATTTCTTACGTTTATTTTGCTTGCTTGAAAAACAATAGAAAAATGGCGGGAACAATTTTTTTTTTATTTATTGCATCTTCAGAATGTCAACATTTATTGGTACGTTCCGAACGTTGAGCTCGGTTTATTGTTTTTCCTTTTTGAGAAAATTGAGCGGCTTTTGGCAATTTTTGAAACTGTGATTCAAAAATTGGGCGTTTCGCCTCTCCATTGACGTAATAATCATTGCACAGCTGCAAATAGTTTTCTATCTATGAGACGCTAAACTGACCATGTTTGTATGAAAAAAGCCCAGTTGCCAAGTTTCATTGCCGGTGAGTGTACATTTAAAATACGAAAATACTTTTGCCCCGACCTATTATATATTTTTTACATTAGCGCTTTCGTATCTTTACCCTAGAAAATATCGGAATTTTACATAAGTACGAAACCCCAATTGTTCAATTGGAAGTGCAATTGTTGAATTGGAAGTTCAATTGTTCAATTGATTGTTCATTTGAATGTTCAATTTTTCAATTGAATGTTCAATATCATGATCAATTGTTTAATTAAATGGTCAATTAAATGTTCAATTAAACGTTCAACTGTTCAATTGAAAGTTCAATTGTTTAATTGCATGTTGTTCAATTGTTCACTGAATGATCAAATGGGCAATTATACATAATATGTTGTGTATAATTGCCCATTTGATCAATTGTTGTGTGTCAATCGATCAAACGATAAATCGATCCATTAGGCAGGTTATCTCTGGAGGTGAGGCCACGCAATCCGCAGATATGAACTCATTTTATAAAAGTTAAATTTGATTGGCTAGATAATTTACTATCCAGTCTTTTTTTATACTACTTCAGTTGGCAGACAGACACTGCCTCCGTGGTACAGTGGTTAGAGCGTTCGGCTCTAATACCCGGAGATCGTGGGTTCGAATCCCACGGGGAATATCACTTTGTGTGATTGTTTCCAGTTTGATTAGGACATTGCAGGCTTGAATTACCTGAATATCTGAAAAGAAAGATGATTCCGTGCTACGGAAGGTACGTTAAGCAGTTGGTCCCGACTATGTTGCAAGTAGGTCTGGTTTGCCTTGTAAGGGTTACGGAGGTCAGATAGCAATCGCTCCATTGTAATAATCAGGCTTGTCAAATCTAGGATCATAGTAGGATTACCCGTGGACCCACCAGGGTGACATGTTGGTGGGACCACGGGTAAACGCCGAAAAACAGTCATGCTATTTATAAGTATTCTGAATAAAGGACAATGGGCAGAATGGTAAAATTTTCCAATAGCGATGAATCTTTACTTTGGTTGCTTATAATAATATCTTTAACATGTGACACTTTACGAGTTTTTGTCTTATAACATATTATGATTTTAAATGAACGCTATTTAAAAAAAAATCAAAATGGCGGACGCGTAGGAAGGCCAAAAACTTCACACCCCTTTCATCTAAATCCGTTAAGCCGTTTAGGCGTGATTGAGTAACAAACAAACATCCAGACTTTCACATTATTTTATAATATTACGGCTTATTTCAATTCGTTGTACTTTCGGAGTTATAGCAGCAAATGTTGTAATTTTTTTTTGGTTATTTATGTAATGTTTTTATTTTCTTATTCGTGTTATAGTAAATAATAATGAAATTAATCCCATATGTATTATACGATTGCTATGTGTGTACTTTATATATTGTTCTCCAATGATGTATAATTTCTTGCTATTGGAAATTGTACCAGGCCCGATAAATTTTTGCCCATTGTCCTTTATAAAAATTATTTGTCTAAATTAGATTAGTAATTTTTTTTTCCAATTACTCATCTCATTTAGATAAATATTATATGTAATTAATAAACAACTTTTCAGTTGCAATACAGAATAATAGTTGTATAATTTATGATGATGGTATTTTAAATCTAAAGAGAAAAAGTTTTTTCAATGGAACCAAATAGATCTTGATCACTGGATCTACGGAGAGTAATCGTATTTTAAGCTATCGACAGTACCAAACATTGTTCCTCCTTTTGCGTTGTCATGTCATAAACAGGCATTGGAATATCCACTGTAGCTTTAGACTGTCTTGTGCATGACCCCGTTTACTCGTAGTCATACTATTTCGTCATACCAGTCCAGGACCAAGAGGATAAACGTGCCCTCGTGGTCATACTGCTATCTGTGCACATTCTATAGGTAAACAAACTAAAAAGAAAACACATAATTTACAAAATAGATCTGTACATCATCATCATCATTTAACTGCTCTTGTCTCACGCTACCAAAATGCCATAATGTCGTAGTAATAAGGCTAATGCCTAATATGTAGGAGATAAATGTGCAGCTACTTTTGCGGCCGAATTTACTATCGTAATTAAAATTATTTTCACCATGTGTAAGTTCCATTTGACATTTCAGAATGAAATTGTCGCGTTTAATTTCTCTTGGCGTCTTCTTGAAGCTTCATCGCTTACCTATACCCTTTTCTTTTTCAATTAATAAGTTTAATAAACGCAAAATCGATACTGGGGATCACTTTTTCATCTCTTTGTTAAGTCGGGAGTGCCAACTTTCTACCTAGTGAACGCCCGTTCCTGCTCCGTAGTACACCTAGCAAGTTCACCTGGGTGGACTACGGACACTTGTTCTGACCCATAGTACACCTCTTAGGTGTACTAAGGGTAAAACTATAAATTGTATTATCCGTAGTACACCCGAGAGGTGGTCTATTGCTACTTTGAAAGTTATATGACCCTTGGTACACCTAAAAAGCGTGCCATGGACACTGCTTAAATTTATTATCTAGCTAGGTTTTTAGTTTTAGATAGTATTTTTATATGTTTTTTTTTTTATTTTTTCAGATATTTTTTTTATTCATATATTTTTTTATATACTTATATATATATATTAGATAGAAGGATACGGATATTATAAAATAAAATATATTATGTTTACCAATATTCCGTGTATTCATTTTTTGAAAATTCGGCTTAGGTGGCTACTCACCCACTACAAACTCACCCAGTGGGTGAGTTTCCACCTTTTTATAATAGTAGTGGTCATTTCACCCAATACTTTAGCCGATTGTGGGTGAGACGACTATTCCAAAGTTTGGGCATCGTCATTTCACCCAGACTTAAATTTTGCTATATCGCACTCTTTTTGGGATTTATATTTTAATAAAATGTGTGCAAATTCTGGAAAACCAATGAATGTCGGGAAAACAAGTGAATGTCGGAAAACAAGCGAATGTCTGGAAAACAAATGAATGTCGGGAAAACATTGTTTATTGATCTGAAGTTAAAAAAACAGGTGCAAGCGATTTTCGACCTTATTGACATTTAAAATTTTGTTGCTTTTTCGCAACCGCTTGTCGACTATCTTTGCTAGTTCATTAAAATCAGTTATTTTGGTAAATGTCGATAAGGTCGAAAATCGCTTGCACCTGTTTTTTTTTACTTCAGATCAATAAACAATGTTTTCCCGACATTCATTTGTTTTCCCGACATTCACTTGTTTTCCCGACATTCATTTGTTTTCCCGACATTCATTTGTTTTCCCGACATTCATTTGTTTTCCCGAAATTCATTTGTTTAAAAACGACTAAAATGTTTCGGTGATTTAAGGATACCGAAATAATAATTTTAATTGGAGTCGCCTATGATCACCTAGGTGATCATGTTCGCGGGTGACCAGAGGATACTCAAACTGTCGCCGATGGTCACCTGGGTGATATCACCCAGGTGATCAAAGTGGAATAGACCCATTACACATAGGTACTTAAATGAAACAGTTTGTACGGGGTTTAAATGGTGGCTTATTATTTCATCACGACGAGGTGGACCGGTACAGGGTGGACTACGGATCTTAGTCAGTATCCGTAGTCCACCCAGGTGGACTACGGGTCTGCTTCGGTTTCCGTAATTCACCCAGGTGAACCATGGGTCAGAACAAGTGCCCGTAGTCCACCCAGGTGAACTTGCTAGGTGTACTACGGAGCAGGAACGTGAACGCCATAGGACCAATAATGTCATTATTGGTCCTATGGCGTTCACTAAATACACACCACTGCCTTTTAGAAAGTGGTTTGAACCAGCTCGATTCTAAAAATTCTGGCCATTTTCTGAGTGGGACAATATTTTTTTTGTTAGCTAAACCTTATTTCTGGCAATTTTGGTAATGTCGTACACAGTCCAACTAGTCTAGTACTATGATTCTACAGTTTGCATCATGATTAGTCCAATCATTATAGTAAGTTTACCTCGGAATTCGAGATACCCAGCTGTAAGTTTGTAAATACAGCAGAAATTGTTTCCTCTATGAGCATTTTCAAATGTCTTTGTGATTATTTCATTTATTTCTGATTTATTTATCCTGACACTAAAGTTAAAAAAAAATCATTAATAACACGAATTCGAAAAAAATATATTACAGAATAGCAAAAAAAGAAAAGAAAGAAAAAACATTTATTGGCCAAAACAAGAAAACTTATTTGCTGCCATAACTCCGAACGAATTGCAAAATGCCGCCATAGTCTATATTTTATTACTAAAAATACCTATCCAACGATGTACATATGTATATCTCATCGCTATTGGAAATAGTACCAATCTGCCCGTTGTTCTTCAAGCGGTTACTGTGCTCAGGATTTTTTTGATTGGGGTGTAGGTATCACGCGTGTTACGATGCCAAGAGTTAAAATTTCCGTTTCATTTAAAGGTGTGCAGATATAAATACCATCATGTTTGGACGTGGCAGATGTCCGAAATAAAAAAGGCGGTTTAAAAATAAAATAAAATGAGGCATCTGTTTAAAGTAGGCGCTCGTAATTGTATCTACCGATAGGACTGGATTTAGAGCGAATACTGTTTTGATGCAGTGGCAGATAATCATTTTTTTTAATTAGTCAATGTTGCCCTTTAGAGCCGAAGAAACCCGTACTTATGGTACTTAGAATACTTTCATCTGGGGACAAGGCAGTGCCCTTCCAAGTCGAGCAAAGCTAACTTAATGGTACGGTCAACAGCACATCACGGTTAACACTTTCAGTTCGATAATAGCACTTATGCCCCCGACATAAGAGTGGTACAAAGTCCAAAGTGTTACGTCTGACGTGCTTTTGACTGTACATCGGGATGGGCCGTACTATACATTTCCCGAATTTGTTAAAGAACCAACTTGGTTTACATTTAATTTCACAACTTTTTATGGCAGAAGAACTGTATTGCGAAACTAGTACATGAAATGTTTTTGATGGGATTTTTCATTTTCTACCTCTGAGAACTATGAGAACTGCAAACGATGCTTCTCTAAGAAACGTGGTAGTTACCTACTTGTCTACCTACTATAAAGTGACATTTCCGGATTTATTAAAAGTGAGTCCTTCATAACACCTTGCTCTCGCATAACCTATTAATTTATGAACAGTTCGTAATGTTATTTTAAACAATTAGGTATTTAAATGTATGTAAATATGTGAAAACTAGACCAAAGGATGATGCATCGCGCTTTAATTTATTTTTTGTGTAAAACTGTGTCAAGTAATATCAGTGTTTTAAATTTATTTACAGGTTAACATAATATTATAAGCACGCACGTTATGTTTTGTGTACTACATGGGTTTGCATTTTTTAATCATAATGAACGTATTGACTTTTAATGAATTAACGTTTATTGGTGCTGTTATAAAAATCTAACAACTTCACTTAACATGGTTATTATAATATGAGATCAAAATTTAAGAACAATATTAAAAGCGGGCTCCCTACTTGTTTTCGAAAGTTACTAATTCGATTTTTATTAAATCGAGCACGATGTATCGATAATTCAGTCGTACGATGTTTCATTCCGTCAATGCTATAATAGTGCGATGTAACGTTTGTTCGAAAATCCTGTTGCGAAAACCCTCGCCGCGATTGCTCATTAGTTTGGTAATTTATTAGTTCGATAGTAAGAATGCTGGCTTCTCTTATCCCTTAGATTTAATTAATAACCTATTTTTGCATTATAGACGTTAAGAAAAACGTTGCTGCGCCTGAAAAGTTCCATATTATGTGTTTTTTGTTAGGTTTAGGAAAACAACAAAACGTGTTATAAAATTAACTAAATGAAAAAAATTATCATAGACATTTATTAGACACATAATATAAGAATTAATAATTTTGACACAAATAATAATTAGTTTTAAGGCTCTAGATTTTTTTAACGAAAATGTGCACATAACTGGTTTGATACGGACAAATAATTATGTGTGTGCATTACGCATATAAAAAATTTGACTTGTTATTTTGGCTTGTATCATTGTGGTCTTAGAGCTCTTGTACACGATGAAAACTCGCCGGGCCTTCGCAAGAATTCTTGTCGTTTCTACACACGAACCGTGTACATAGCTCCGGCGCTAGTCAAGAAATATTTCTTGTCTGCGCTAGACGCGGCGCGGCGGACGCGCACTGAGTGTGTTGGTAGTTTGAGTATGATTTTCTATACGCCCGGACAGTCCGGACACTCGCAAATTAATTACCTTTTCGTTTCCGACGGATTAATAATTTTATAATATAATTTATCATTTATACAGCGTGGAATTTTAGTCGTTGTTTTCCCGCAGTAAAATGATTCTATCTTAGTAGTAAAATAAATTAATAAAGTTCTTTTTTTAGTTAAATCAAAATTTTTACGATTATGATAGACGAAACTCGAACCACTAGCTGCGTCAAGGATGGTCACCCGGCCGGGGTCATTGCCCTTCGCGTTTATCAAAAAAATGATTATTTACTATTTACTCACATTTGGTTTCCATTTTCCCATTATAATTTAAGAAAAAAAATCAAAAAAGTTTTAAAAAAATTTCAAAAAAAAAAATTAAAAAAAAAATTACAAGCATAAATCGATAGTACTACTGAAGGTAAAGCATTCTGCTGCGGGAAAACAACGACTAAAAATACACGCAGTATATATAAAACTCAAAACTTAACAACTTGTCAAACGTTGAGATTTTCATACGAAAATAGTGCACAAATTTTTCTTCATATTTTCGCATAACGTGATATAGAGGAATGAACCCACCAAACTCTGCTTTTTGTTGTGTAATTGATGAACCCAGTAAAGTGTCTTGCATTTTTTTTCCCTTTTTAATTCTTTTAAAGATATAATAAGAAATAATACATTTTTTTGGTTCGTAGTTAACATGATACTATTCTTCACAAACAAACTATCAAGTACACCCTACTGCGCCCTACGCACGACTGCACGAAAATAATCTTATCGTTTACACAGCCCGAATAATCTAAAAATTTTCGTAGCTACGTCCGACGAAATTCTTGTCGTGTACATGACGAATTTTTTCTTGTCTGCGGCAGCTACGAAAAATTTCTTATCGTGTACAAGCGCTCTTAAGGTTTTAAAATCTCAAGTAAATCAACACTGTCTGCATACAGTTTTATTGTCGTTTGCATTTTGTTTTCTTAACTTTGGAGCTTTGTTTTTTTTTTGAACAAAAATTTGTTTTCGTTGTGTTTAGGCAAGTCGACCGTTTGTTCTGCCAACCTAACAAACTAATAAACCACAACGAATCGTCGGAACAGACAAAACGTCTGTGTTTCGGGGAAAGGGCACTGAAGCTAATGAAATTACTGGGTATACGTGACCTATTACTGTCGTCTCTTAGGCGGGCAACGCGCCTGCGACCTCAAGGGGGTCTCGTGTGCTTATGGGCGGCGGTGATCACTTATCATCAGGTGACCCACTTGCTAGTTTGCCCCCCTATAATAATAAAAAAAAAACAGACTTGAAAGACGACTATCATCGATCGATCAGACGACCGCCTTTATGGCGTTGCCTTTACAAGGCAACAAATCAGTTATTAATATCAAAAACGTTAAGGCTTATAATTGGCAACTTATTCCTTGTAATGAAGATTATCATATTAAGATGTATGATAGTCACGATGCATAAAGACTATGACTATGGTTTTAAGGACTGGAAACTATCGTATTCTTTAAATAAATTTTTCCAGGTTCATTATATAGTTTCCTACAATGCAAATTGAATGCTGCTTGCATTCAATTTGCATTGTAGGAACGCAGTCGCTGAGGTAAGATTTTCCATTCGTCGGGGTGACGTAAGTTGTAAAAAATACTACAGAGGTCTTATGTCATTTATAGTAGGATCTCCTGCTTTTTTGCCTGGACGAATGGAATTAAGGCAGACCATTCCTTGTTAACCATACCCCCGTACAACCCGTCAACAATAAATTCTCTTTGTTATCGGTACCACCATTATAATAGCCTATACCTCCAACAACAACTAATACAATGTAATCATTCTGCTATTGGATGTTTCGGGTCATACTGTTAATCCTTCAGTACAAATTAGAAAGTGAAATAAAAATAAAATAAAATAAATAAAAGTTTCAACTTATTCGTTTAATTGAAAAACAAATAATAAAAAAACAACTTCTTTATTTTAAAACAATATGACTTTTAACTTTCTAAGGAAGTTCAAGTTGCATAATATAACTGAATATGTATAGGGAATATCAACAGAAGTGCAAAACACGCGTTAAGGAATAAACATACCTTAATAACTGTTTCTCGGGTGGCCCTCCCTAGGCGCCACCCCGGCCTACGCATCAGGCCGGGGTACCCGTGGACGGGCTGGTCAATAACCACAAGGTTGGCACCGGCTCGTCCTCATCGGGTGAAAAGGGGAAACCGGAGGAGTTTAGTGGGTAGTGGGACTAACGTCTTTAGTCCCGAGCCCCACACACGGCCGCAGGCTTCGCTAGCCTGGAAAATTTTAATAAAACCAAATAAAATCATGGCTTTAAGAACTATTTATTAGAGTATAATTGATGTTGAATATTTCTATTAACAGGAGAACCAAAACAACTTTAATAATTATAATTTAAGGGGATTTAAAAATATAATGAGTGAAATTATGATACAAAAAGTTAGTTGAAATTTTAGAATAATCATTATTAAGGATAGTGTCTTTCTCAAAATAGTAACTTTTAATATTTTGTATGACCGCCTTTATTCTGTAAAACTGCTTTTAGTCGTCTAGGCATCGATTCTACGAGATTTTGTAAAGTTTTGACCGGTATAGACGATCATGTTTCATAAATTTTATTTTTAAACAAATCCATGTTGCGTCTTATGAAAGAAGGGATCCTGCGGTCTAATTCATCCCACAGATGTTCAATGGGGTTCAGGTCGGGTGACATTGAAGGCCATTCCAGTAAGTCTACTTCGCTATCTTCAAAATATTGTTTGGTTATCCTTGCTGTATGCTTCGGATCGTTGTCTTGTTGGAACTTGAAAATCCGACTTAACCCCATTGTTTTAGAAGATGGTCTTAAATTGTCACGAAGAATATTGCAATAGGTCTGAGCTGTCATTCTGCCTTCAATTATTTGCAATTGGCCCACACCATGCCAAGAAAAACACCCCCAAACCATCACACTCCCTCCGCCGTGTTTCACAGTGGGCTGCAAGTATTTGTCATCGTAACAGTTATCGTTGCTTCTGCGCCATACAATTTGCCGACGTCGATTTCCAAATAGTTCGAACTTTGATTCGTCGCTGAAGATCACTCTCTTCCAAAAGTCTATTGACTTATCCAAATACTTGCGGGCGAATTCTAACCTTCGTTTTTTGTGGGTCGATGTTAGAAGAGGTTTCTTTCGGGCAACGTGACCTCGTAAATCAGCATCATGCAGGCGTCGCCTGATAGTGGTTTCAGAAACCAAGTTGCCTGCTTCCTGTAGCTGATCTTTAATCTCTCGTACCGCGACCTTGGGATTTATTTTACACTGCCGTACTATTTGTCGATCATCAACAGAATTGGTAGCCCTAGGACGCCCCGACCGTGGTCTATCTGCAAGACTAGGACATTTTAAGCTCTTCTTTATTATTTTTCGTACTCCTTCTGGACTAATTTTAAATAATTTACCCACTGCACTGAAGTTTTTCAATTTTTTGTACTCGCACACAACCTTTGTTCTTTCTTCTACAGTTAATTTTCTCCTCGGAGCCATTATTAATTCAATAACAGTAATATTACTTTACAATATCCTATTATTTAATTTTAAGCATCTACACTACTTTATCAATAATAATAAATGGGTTTAAAACCGCGAAAGTATCGGAAATGGATTAAAGTTTCCCACTTCAACTGACTTTTGGCGCGCTAATTCAAGTAGTGAGCACATAAACATAAATTTCGCGTAAATCTCTTCTGTACGCATCAAAATACAGTACAGTATCCGACCATAAATAGTAAACAGTTCACTAAATGAAACTGCCTTATTTTTAAAATATGTGTCATCGTTGATACAGTGAATTAATTTCAACTAACTTTTGGAGGGCACCGTATGTAGAACACCTCCACACCATGAACCATTTACATAATCCTTTTTTTTTGTGATACTTATGTGAATGCAGTAAAAGAGAAGTTCCTCCATTTGTAGTAATATATTTAATTAGGTTTAAAGATTCTTAATTTCTTAATAAAAACATAAATTGTCACTTACTTGAGAACAGAATGTACAATTTGGTTTATTTATGTTACGTTCGCACCGATCAATTTTATAAAAAGCATTAACTTAAAATGTTGTCCGTTTGACAAAGAAGGGTATGTAATACGTAAACATCTACATCTTTTATATTATTTATATAATTTTTTTTTTTTGAGTTTTTTTTTTTGTATTACTGAACTGACACTAAAATCTTTGGACAGAGGAGGACAGACTGGACATCGACAGTCAGGACAAGAACCTCGGATGAGCTCTAAGCGCGGGCTTTAATATGTGCATTACAGGCTTAATTTTTCTTTTCCATGTGTAATGTATACTGCTCAGATATATATCCTTCTTGCACTGGTCTTGCCTCGGCTTAAAATTGAACACCTCTCGTTTTCTACTGTAACGAAAGGGAGAGTTGCATCCCTTTTTCTCTTTCAAATTTGATTAAACAGTTTTCAAACAATATTTCGTTTTTGGTTACCCTACCCTTACACCATTCAGTATTCACCAAACTCGAAACATGTGAAACTTTGATTCAAAGTATCTTCAACGTAAACTCTGTTGCTGCTCAAGCAACAATAGTGACTTGGTACTTTATTTAGTAAGTTTAACCAGTCTGTGGCAGTAGTTGATCTAATAATTTGACTGTCGTTTTTCATGTTTAGATCTTCAATCTTTTCCTTCCTCTGTATAATCTTGAAGCTTTTTAATCCATTCTGACAGTGTACCGTCAAACGGGGTGAATAGGCACAGGATCGAACTTTGGGATTTTTTTTTACAACTCATGCGAGAAATCTTATATTGATTTTAGTATCAAAAGTTAAGTTGCATTCTGAAGATTTTTAAGAACTGTACACAAAATCATAAAAATCACAGTTTTACATATTAGGTACTTTAAATTACATGTCGTCCCTATTTAAACGCAAAATGGGGTTTATAGGGACGGTGTTTGGCATTATAGGGAATCCTGCACTTAGAAACAAAGGAAGTAAAATGAAACACCCATATTTGTTTAATATAATATTATTATTCATCTCGGTAAAAGCTTGATTTTCATAGGCTGAGATGCAAGACATTGACGAATTACTGATAAAATCGCCTCATGGTCCAAGACTGTTCTGCCAATAAAATAACTGCGACTGGTCGCTATGGTTCAACACTGCGATCCATGTCCTGAATATCCGCTTGATAGGCGAAATCAATAGGGAGCCAGGTAATTCAAAATGGCCGTCGAGAAGTCCTTATAATAATTATGCAAAGCCGGGGTTGTAAGCAAAAACAATAAAAATGGAAAATACGAGGGCACTCAGAACGAAAGACAACGAACGTCTGGCTGTCATTTGTCAGTCGGTGAGCAGTGCTGCCCACTTAAAAGAGTAGAAAGAGAGAAAACTTGAAGGAACTCTTTCAAGTTTTCTCTCTTTCTACTCTAGCGAACTCGCTATGAATTGATTCCACAAAAAGAAACAATTGTCACTCGATTTTCATACATTTTTGATATTTTACCGATTTATTCATTATCGATTACTTAAACGGAGATTATTTTAAGCGCAAAACACAAAAATAAAAAAATGCGCATATGGCAGCGACGAAATCCTAAAATGAAAGGATAGAAAGACAGACCAGGTAATAAATTCATCACATTTTTTATTTGAATGAAAGATTTTACAACAAAATAATAGTAGAAGATCCGAACTAAGGTCGATCTTCACCGAGTTGATAATAGAATGAAACTTATTTTATCATGAATTTAGCATATTAGAAAACATATTAAAAATGGGTTGCCTAAAAAAATCCTGGACCGACCAATTTTTCTTTTTTTTAATGATTTTAAACAAAATTTTACAATAACAAGATAATAAGAAAATTATGTCCTGACAACGTACAAAAACGTATAGAATGTGCAACCGTTGGGTTTTCTATTATTTACGTGGGGGGACTACTGGGTTGTCAGGTATAAACACGTATGTGTCGATACCAGTTAATTTCACCTAATTGGATAATAGATTTTTTTTACTATCATCATAAGCGCTGTTTTATTATGAACACGTTGATATATGGTTGTCAGCAAAAAATTGGGATTTTGTTAAAAAATAATTTTAAAATACAATTTAACATACTCGGTCCAGGATTTTTTTAGGCAACCCATTTTTAATATGTTTTCTAATATGCTAAATTCATAATAAAATAAGTTTCATTCTATTATCAACTCGGTGAAGATCGACCTTAGTTCGGATCTTAGACTATAACAAAAAGTTGTCAAGATCAAACTATGTTTGCATAAATGAAATTATACTTAGGTACCTACTTAGTTTAATTTTTGGTAAGCATATAATTACATTCATATCACTTTAATTTCATCCAGATATGATTAGAAAAATATCTGTCTCTGTCATTATCAGCACAAAACAACAAAAAATTATCAAAACATTACTAAGATTTAAATTAAAAAAAAATTATATTATTATACATTTGCAAGTGCCTAATGAAACTTATTCCAACAGAATGAAATTGCAAAGAGAAATTATTTACATGACAATTTATTGCAATTCAATGTGATTAGAAATGGCCCTTAAAAAGGAAGGAGTTCCATATTATTACACATATCTTTCCACCAGAATCGGATACTGTTTTCCTTTTTTTCTTAGGCGGAGTCTTATTAACACTAGCTTGTGCTTTCCAAACTGCGTGATTCGTGCTTGTTTGCTCTTTTATGATGCTCCGTATAGTCGCATATAAGCCATGGCGGGATTTGTTTTGTAAGTAGTTCCACCGTCTATGCCAAGCCTCCACATCATTTTGAGTCCTTGGCAAGAGTAAGTGCCACTCGTCAAGGTGGTGAGAGTGAAACTTCTCCTCAGTTCACTTAGATCCATTGCAAAGATCCATTGATGGATCTTTTTGCACTTTCATGTCTTGCCTGACCCTGCCTGACCCTGGACCCCCGGTGGAGTTTCAAGGGGCATTTTAACACGTGTATTTTCTTTACATCTATAATGCAAAATTAAGTTAATGGTTAAATCTCAGGGACGAGAGTAGCCATTTCAAACCCGCATACTTACTGTCGAACTCAATAAATTATCAACGGATGGCAATGCGACGGGGTGACTCTGTCGTCATTAAAAAGCTGTCAGAATACAAGTGACAGCAATACCCTAACTCCCAAAACCCTACTACCCCACTACCCATCACCCCGAGTAAGCTGTGAAGTCATATTGACAGTGAGCACTATTATTGTATTGTAATAATAATAGCAAAAAGAAAACATACGCCTGCATATTATTTTTATCAAATATTAAATAAATATATATACAACCAGAAAAAAGCATGATAAAAATAATGTGAAAAATGATAATAAAAAAAAACCTTTAAGTTTAAGAATCATATTTAGAGACGATATGTGTAGTAATAGTAATGCCTTAGTTTTTAAGTACTAAACTAACCCACAAAGAACAATGCCCACGAACCATACAACTTTGACCAAAAAGTAACAGTCGTTTATTGCAAAACAAATTATTGTTTTAGTTATAGTTAAATATATTGTAAAATAAGAATAACTAACAAAAAGTCCGCCACGTTAATAGGAGTTATTCCATCAATGGGGATTTGTGAACTTTTAAACTTTTAGTTCACTAATCCCCATTAATGCCTCATGATGGGGATTTGTGGAAAAAAGATGTTGATGAAGTTCACAATTCCCCATTACCTTAGAAATGAAATACAAAATCAATAAAAATGACCAACTTAACCGACCTAAGTGGTTGTGCAGAATGGAACCCGATGAAATGTTTTATTTCAATCTAACCCACTATGTAGTAGTTCTTACGATATTAACAATATAATTTGAGAACATGGATTAACTTTTAAACTATTCATGACATGTTGTTAAGTTATCGTTTGTGTTTATTTGCTATAGGTTTACCTATTAGTTTGTAATTAATGTAATAATTATACATGAGGATATGAGATGTAAAATCAGAAAAACACATTATTTAAGTAGTCATATTTTATTTCATTATCATAATGACATAATACATCTTCGTATCACTTCGTTTGACAGGTAAGAACAGTTGGTATGGTGACATAAAATTGTCGTTTTTAGTCATTTTCTCGCAAGTTTTTCATATTTTCTCAACGTTTAAACCTTCCCTGGACTTCTTCTGTGTTGTATTATCGAATACAGTCACAAAATATTAAAATATTAACTACAGTCATATACCCTATCGTGATGTCTGGTCTATTGTGATGAATTGTCCTATCTGTAAGAATAGCCCTGTCGAAATACATTCTGTAGTCTGTACTTATGGTTTTCCAAAACTGGTTGAGGATTGTATTTGTAGTAAGCGGTTGCTGGCGGCGGTATGAGCTGGTACATAATAACCAAGCTTCTGATGTACAATGTTGGCTCGATACCCTATTGTGATGTCTGGTCTATTGTGAATATTGTGATGAATTGTCCTATCTGTAAGAATAGCCCTGTCGAAATACATTCTGTAGTCTGTACTTATGGTTTTCCAAAACTAGTTGAGGATTGTATTTGTAGTAAGCGGTTGTTGGCGGCGGTATGAGCTGGTACATAATAACAAGCTTCTGATGTAGGTACAATGTTGGCTCGACATACTCCTGTAATACATATGTTGAATTGTTTCCGGCGAACTACTGCATTTTCTACATATATCTGTTGCTCTAGTCTTAGTGATGTGTTTTTGTTAATTTCTTGTTTCAATTACCTGATCCTGTATAGCCATAATGAAGCCCTCGGTCTCTGGGAAAAGTTCGCCATGAGTCACCCAAGCGTTCGGCGCGACCTTGTCGACATTAGTTTGGCTTAAATAATGGCGGTGTCTTCTATGTAGGGATTTAGAACTCCACTCTGCTAGTTTAGTTTGTTCATCTACTTTTTTCTCTGAATTTTAAGGGTTGTAGGCATTTAGTTTAGGTTTAACGGTGTGAATTTAATATAATTTTGAACTATTGCTCTGTGCATGTGATGATTCTGCCTTGTGGTGAAAATATTTGCGCAGGGTTGTAATCTGTTTATTATACAAATTAGTTTATATCAATTATTATTAATATTATTATTCATTGCACAATTTATATAAATAGTAAAAGAGCTGAAGGACTTCTAGTAACTATTAAAAATTAAATTAATTTAAAAGTAATTTTTTGCAAAATTTAGTTTTTATTTATTTCACTGTCCACGTGTTGGCCAAAAACGGGCATTGCTCTTTGCATCCTTGCGCGGAGCAACATTCAACATTACCAAAAAAAAATGTGTACGTGGATAACAATCTTATTTAAAAAATATATCGAAGTAATGAGCAATCGTGGTAGGGTTTTTCGCAACAGGATTCTTCGCACAAACGTTACATCGCACTTATAAAGCATCGATGGAATAAAACATCGTACAACTGAATTCTCAATACACCGTGTTCGATGTAATAATAATCGACTTATTAACTTTAGAAACCAAGTAGGGCACCCATCAAAACCATAATATGGTTATAAAGGTAAATCAATGTATCGAATTGTTATTCGATGTGTGTCAGATAACTTCGATAGGCTGATTTGGTGTGGATTGTTTTAAAAATAATGTACATACATTACAGAAAAAGAAGGTTTCCTTCGCATCGGTTCTCTCAACGTACGCGTGAAGAAAACGACAGAAGCATTTAGCAATTTCTTAGGAGTCGGGGCTACCAGAGCGTCTGCTTACATCCCTAAATACGCCAGGGACCGTGAGGAAAGACGATCGGACGACGGAGAACTCCATAAAACATGGGGATCGGCTGATAACATCCAAGTACGTAAATTATAATAGTATGTTTAAGTTATGTTAAGAATTGCAATGAAAGAATCTTCGAGACTTGATTTTAACTATTCGAATGTCGCCACCATGCGCTCGTAGTTTGTCTCCTTCACGAAGGTAGATGTCCAGTGTTTATGATACACAGTTTTTCGCGGTTGTTATGGAGTCCCACATCGAGAATAATTTTGTAATAGGGTACATCATCATAAATATGTATATGGAAAAAGAAGCAGCGTCGAAGCTGCAACAACGCATCGCAGCGCAACGCACTAATGGGGCATTTCAACAGAAATAACGATAACAATAGAACAATAGATGCTGGTTCTTATGCCAATTTAAAAATTAGGGAAACAGTGTAATCAATATCAATCATTAACATAACAACATTGGTGAAACTACACACATCAAAAGTGTCTAGGGATCAAGTGAATATTTTTGAAATAAAAAATATTTAAGCAATATTTACCAAATCCAGTCTTCCAGGACGACTTCTTACTTTAATGCCTATGTTTTATTTAACCGCTTACCCCTATATTTAATAAAAATTAACTAAAATTGATGTTTTTGCAAATTGTGGGAAAAAACTCAAATTAACGGCGTCAATTAAATGACAAAAAAATGGCAAAAATGATGATTTTGCTAACTTTTATTGTAAAGATAAGAAAATTAATAATCTGTATTTCCACCATTAACACGAATCACACAATTACAGCGATTTGGCATGCTTAAGATGAGTTCATCAAAATCACTTTGAGGAATGGTCGCCCATGTGTTTTGTAACAAGTCAAAATGTTGTTGTGGAGTATTAGTGCAGTCATTGAAGCGAAAAATACGGTCTAACCTCCGAATTTTTTTACTGTGAACCGATTTGCATGAAATTTTGGAATTAGGCTCATCTTACCCTTAACTTCAAAGGTGAAAATGATCTGAACTCCGCCTATTATTTTTAAGGGGTGTAAACAACCCCTTAATGGAAAAATTTACATTGAGCCATTTTATCGCTAGAAAACATGTCTAATCGTAAGTGGTGAAATTGCAAAGTATTTTCTAACATAATAACCTCATATTAAAATAATTTTCAACCCCTTGAAAATCTTACATCCTTTGCAAACAACCCCTAAATTGAAAAAATCACAAAAAAATACTTTGGTATGACATAAAAAAATGTAAGTAGAGTAAGTTATATTTTATATTCTCTATAATAATTATCAAATATTTAACCCCCTTTCAACCCTTGAAAAATACCCCTTGATAAAAAAATGTTAATTTTTTTTTTATAAAATGAAAAGGATTTCAATATTATTCCACACTCTCGAAAATGATTATCATATTCTTTAGCTTTTCTACCCTTAAAACTACCCCTAAATTAAAACAAAAAACTAAGTAGAACAAAATATGATAAGTTTTTGGACCATAACTACTTCAATTTTCATGCTATCACAATTTATAAAAAACCTTTGTAAAGGTAATTAAGAGAGCTACAACATCCTATATTGCAATATATAGCAAAAATCCTGTTTCTAAAACGGTGAAGGGTTAAAGGGCTTAAGAGAGGCTGTGATTGCGCTGCCACGCGCTCTTTAAACAATCATATCTCCGTCAATTTTTGTTTGACAGAAAAAACAAAAAAACCAAATTGTTTGTCAGAAAAATACCTAAATTTTTAATCCATACACTTTTATACGTATCTGTCGTCATTTTTGAGATATCATGAAAAGAAAGTGGAATTTTTAAAAAGGACCTTGCAAAGGAGCGTCCCCACCCACCAACAGATTTCAAACGTATCTCTATTTATACCTCTTGCCATACTGATCTTTTTTTTGTATGACGACATCCCCCGTAGGAATGGGGATTTCACGCAAATCGAATTTGAATGTTGTATTTTTCAAGTATTTTTTTGACACAGTTAAATGTGAAAATAATGTGCAGGCGATCAAGAGTAACCCCCCTCGCCTAAATAAAAATGTTCAATAAAATATAATCTTAAAAAATATTTTACAGTCGAGTCTACTTGAAGCTAGACACTTACAGCGCAATTCTGATTCTTAGGCGTACGGCATAAGGACGGTTTTATTGTTTTTGAATACCCCGTCATTTTTTGGATTAAAAATGGTTATTTGTCTTTTTAAGGAATGTCATAATAATATTAAAACTAGTGCCAAGTCGGTTGGTGGGTGGGGACAGAGCCCATACAACTTCTTGCGTTGTCCTTTGAAATTTTGATTTTTTATTTAATCGTGACTTTTTTGAAAAATATGTGTCCTGAAGCAGCCAAACTGATACTATCTATCAAACTCTTCATAATAAAGTTATTTCTAGGCGGAATACGATTAATTTTAATTTTGGTGGAAATGGCACTTATGAAACCCATTGATTTTAAAGAAAAAACATTAGATGCTCCCCTTATTTGCAATACAGCTCACTTATTTTACGTGCAAAAGACTTTAAATAGTGCTCATTTTAAAGCTTATTTCAAGCACTACAAAACCCTTTTGTATTAGAATGCATAAAATGCATCTGCTCGCCGCTAGATGGCATTGACCACATCGATTAAATTTCAGACAAAATAAAAACGGCTTTGATCTTTAATATCTAGCTTAATATTGCACTTAGAATACTTTTTAAAAATTCAAATTGTTCATTGTTTTACCTGCTACAATTTTGGTCTTTATAAAATTTTCGATAAAACGTATATTTTTGGAGATATTTGCAAAAAAGCGATGAAATACGTGAAAAAATTGCGGATTTTCAATTGCCAATAACTTGAAAAATATTGATTTTTTTGAAAAACTGTATAGATGACTTTTTGCTTAAAATTAGGCCTTCTATCGATATCCGAGGTTATTTTGATAAAAAAATAATTCACCCCCGAGAAGAGGTGGCAACCAGCCCCATGGTGGTTGCGGAGTTCAAATCATTTTCACTTTTGAAGTTAAGGGTAAGATGAACCTAATTCCAAAATTGTATGCAATTCGGTTCACAGTAAAAAAAATCGGAGCTATAATGCTTCAATGACTGCACTATATGTACGGTATCCATACTCGGCAGAGCTCTTCTTTGAAGCATATCCCATGCGTGCTCAATTGGATTGAGGTCTGGCGATTGAGCAGGCCACGGCAGAACGTTGATACGAGCTTCGGCAAGAATGCGTGTTACGACTCTAGCCGTGTGTGGACGTGCGTTGTTATGCATTAGTTGAAATGAATCACCCAACTGGCCTCGCAAAGGGATGATTACATCTGAAACAATCCTCTCTGCGTAAACTTGAGCATTGAGGTTACCCCTGATCCAAATAAGATCGGTTCTTCCGCCGATCCAAATACCGGCCCATATCATTATTGTTCCCCCACTATATGGATGAACTTCCTGACAATACCTCAAACGTTTTTGACGTCCAGATGTTCTCTAAACTCGAGTACGTCTTGTATCCGGTCTCATACCGAAGCGGGATTCATCCGAAAAGCACACATAGCGCCAGTCTTTTTCCTCCCAGTTTCTGTGTTCGCGAGCCCATCGTAAACGGGTCCTGCGATTGCAGGGTGCAATAGGTGGAACTCTCAGCGGCCTTCGGGATCGCAGACCCACTTCACGTAAACGATTTCGGATTGTTTGATCGCTTATTAGCAAGCCTGAGGAGCTGTGGAGCCTTGTAACCAACATCATGGCGGTCATGGTACGATTCCGTCGAGCAGTATTTTGGATATACCGGTCCTGTCTGCGAGTCGTGATTAGCGTTGAAAAAAGCGGGAAATTTTCCCGTTTTTTTCAAATTCCTTCGTTTTTATACAAGTTTTTTTCGAAAGTTTCAGGAAAAATAAGAATGAAAAATTTCATGTTTTTTATTAATAAAACGGAAACAATTTGAAAGAAACGGAAAAATATAATAAGAAAGATAGAATTACAATATTGTTTGTATTTACATACAATATTGACATTATTAAAAAAACTGGTAATAAAGTTTTTTTCCAATCGTTTTATTTTATTTTTCGAAACAAACGACGAAAATTTCAATAAAACTGGTTTTTTCTCCTAAGGTTATTTTCTGATATATTTCAATGTAATAATCCAATAAAACGGTAAAATCGAACAAACGTTTTTTTCACCGAAAAAGCCACAAGCCACAGCACGTTGCCTGGAACCAGCTTCCAACATTCCGACGGCTCGCATCATCTCTTCTCGGGTTAAATTATGTCGTCTCTCCATAATAATGTAAATTGTTTCGGTTCCGATGCAGATATTGTAATGATTTTGTCAAAACGCTAGTACTCAGTTTTATACAAATTCACATTGACATACGATTTTCTTCTTATTATCGAATTTTAAACAATATTCCTTATTTAAATGTTAAAACTCACTAAAAAGTATCAATAGCGATACAAAAAAGTTAGTAAAATTAACCCTAATTGCAGCAATACTCTCAAACGTACTTGATCCCTAGACACTTTTGATGTGTGTATTTTAATTGTTTCTGAAAAAAATGTTTTTGGATTTTTAAATAGCCACTTCTATTTCCTTGTATGATAATTTTAGTGCAATTGGAACAAGTACTGGTGACTTTTTAAATTGTTCGTACAGAAAGAGGACAAGCTTATGCCGCCACCTATGAGTAACAAAGTGAGGCGCAGAGGAGCTAGTGGGCGGAAAGGGGTCGGCGCCCATAGTCGTAGCACGCCATCTACACCAGACCAGGTAAAACACATTTTACTATATTATTTCCCACTACATGCTTATAATAGACGCTGTTTTGGCATTGTCTCTACTAGCTAACTTAAAGCATTGTTCGGGAGTTATTTTTCTCCATTCATTCTTGATGCGGCCAGTGAAGTTGTTTTGTTAGTTATTGAGTGTGTACGTATCTTTATCTTTAAAATTGACCAAATATGCTCAATTGGATTGAGGTTCGGTGAATGTGATGGCCAGTCTAAAAGCTCACCCTATTGTCCAAAAGTTTGGTAATTGACGATTTCAATTTCTCTTGACGTCTAACTTACTGTTTTTTTTAGTTATAATATTATGTTGATTCTTTTCCCAAGTTGTTGTATAGTAATCGGAGTCTTTTAAAAAAGTTTTGAGTAGCTGTGCTATATTAGGTCTGGGTCTATTTTTTTGTTAAGTCTGCAATTCCAAGAGTCTGATACGTTGTTAGTTTAATTTTAACCCTGTACAAGCATCATAACGGCCAAAAACTTTTTATTACATAGCCAAAGTTCAAAATATTTTTTAAATGCATCTGTTTTCGAATCTTGTGTGCATTCCCCTTGTGCATTTAGCCAACCATCATCCCTAAATTTTAAAGGTAAGTATGAAAGTACAATGCAACGTCGTACACGGGCTTTATGCAATTTAGATTTTGTCAAGCCGTATTTCTTTGCGTGTCTCCAAACTGCTTGTGTGAAATGAAACAAACAGCCACGAGTTTTCTCATTGGATATATTTTACGAATTGCATTCATAATATCTATTTTAAAGTCCGACGTAATGACTTCAGGATTGAATTCGGGTGTCTGACTTTTTATTAGATCGAAGAAAACTTCATGAGATTCTTGTTTTTTGTCAGGTACGAGTAACAAACCATATAAAACTGGAGTAATATTTATTTCGTAAGAATTTGATTGATTGTTTTTTGTTAGTTAGTGTTCAATGGAATCGCTAACTTAGCCGATTATTCCCATTTGTCCCCTCGAGCCCTGTCCCCCGGTGTGACAGAATTTTCTTCCCGATTGTCACCGGGGTGACAATTCATGCCGACTGTTCCCTTTGGAAGCAGACTAGAGGGGACAAATGGGAAGTCTATTTCTCAGTTGTCACAGTGTTGTACAATTGCTACGATTTGTTCCCCAGAAAAAAAATGTTATTACCATAGATTTCAGTTTAATTAATACTAATCGTATAATAATAATCACAGATAATCACAAAAATATTTACAATGATGTTTTTTGAAACTGAGAATTATTTACACCTCATCAACATAGACATAAAGGAGAAGGGCGAAAATGGGCCTAATCTTTAATGTTCGTTGTACACAATTGAAAATATTTTTAATATTCGTTACAAGTTTTTAAATAGTTAAATACAATTTCATTCCATTTTTTTTACCAAGGGATAAAAAAATAATCTAATAATTGAAAATACTATTGTATTGATCCGGTGTGTTATATGCATAGTGCATAATATGAGTATGTCCGGTAAAATATCGTAGAATAATAATAATTTTGCTACTTAAGATAATTAAATACAGATTTTTTATCAATCCCATACAAATAACAGCTTAAAATAGAAGCACGATAATTTTCCTAAAAACATTATAGCAACAACAAGTAAAAAAAAAAACAAATGTCAAACAACGTCTGTCAATCATTCGTTTCTGTTTGTTTTGAATAACATAAGTAAATACTTTTACTTTGGTCTTATATTTCGAATGCTTGTTTTTTTTTATAAGGAGGCAGTCAGGATGACCTCACTCCACCTGATGGTAAGCGGAAGTGAGGTCCAAATATAAGGTTGACTGGCTCAATATGAAATGAAATGAAATGAAATGAAATCATTTATTCTGCAAATAGATTTTTAAAAAATACTTTCGCACGTCAATCGTTTTTTCCCTACCAGTATAGATCATAGTTCCCATTGAGCCAGTCACCCTTACCCTGAAGGCCTGCTTAGACGCCGCTTCACGCCCCGCCTAAAAAGCCTAGGATTATAGGAGGAAGGAAATACGTGAACAGGAAGGGCATTCCATGACCTAATGGCACGGGGCAAAAAAGAGTAACTGTACCTCTTAGTACGGGCCACCAGCGTCTGGTTTATACACTCACCGGCAATAAAACTTGGCCACTGGGTATTTTTAATACAAACATGGTCACTTTAGCGTCTCATAGATAGAAAACTATTTGCAGCTGTGCAATGATTATTATTACGTCAATGGAGAGGCCAAACGCCCAATAGTCGAATTACAGTTTCAAAAATTTCCAAAAATCGTTCACAATTCTCAAAAAGCAAAAACAATAAACCGAACTCAACGCTTCATACCTACTACGATGTATTCCATATACAATTGGGAGTTTGGCCTCTCCATTGACGTAATAATCATTGCACAGCTGCAAATAGTTTTCTTTTTATGAGACGCTAAAGTGACCATGTTTGTATGAAAAAAGCTTAGTGGCCAAGTTTTATTGCCGGTGAGTTTATTTGAATGACGGTTTCAGCTAAAACAAACGATTTTAGCTTTTCTCACAACGGACCCAGTTAACTCGACAATTGGGGTTATTTTTGTAAAAATTAAAATCATCCTATAACTATTTTTTCTCATGGAAGGGATTTATCATTCTCTACATAATAAATCTGTAAGTGTAATCAATAACAAATCTAAGCCCAACGTTCTATGGATGTTTGCCCAAAAAATTTCCAACAGACATATCCTCTGTATGAATTCGTCCCTAAGTACATTATTTATTCTGCCTTTCTTTTTAAAGGAAATAATTTGTTTTTTGTCATCGTTTGTCGCACTGTGACCAATGATGCATCCTTTTGTATGATGTTAAGAAAATGTATAATATTGGGCTTCTTTTTTCTTATTTCTCGATTTAATTTGTTGTGCGATGCTGACTTCTGTATACATTCAAAGTTTGTATAAAATCTTCTTTTAACCATTGCTTTGTCATATAGGCTCGAAACTTAATCATGTTCTCGTCTTCCGTTTCCCTCCGTGTAACAGCCCGTTCACACTAGTCGTAAGTCGCACAAGACTAAAAGTCGAATGCTCTGGTCACCATACACTTTATATGGAGCTGTTCACATTGGATGAGACGCGATTTTTAGTCTAAGTGTATGGTGACCAGAGCATTCGACTTTTAGTCTTATGCGACTTACGACTAGTGTGAACGGGCTGTCATATATGACCAACCGTTTAGAACTTCGGATGGTGGTAATAACGAAAGTTGTAGGATCGCTCTAAACCGAGTTTACAAAGGACCATATTATAATGGACATAAAGTGCGAACAGCAATCTAAGGTCCGTTTGCCAATTGAACTTAGATATTATGCAGAAATGTTTCAATCCACAGGTCAGGTGAAATTGTGTTAATATGATCAATCCTTCTATTTTGACACTTTTCATCATAACAACACAAAAATTTCGGCTTCCAAATTCATACTTCGTAATTTTTTTTTCGTTATATGTTCCAACCCACTCATTTATCATATAAAAAAGGCTTTCCATATATGATAAAACATAATATTATGTGATCCCTGTGCAATCTTATATCGTGCATCTTACAGGGACCAAATGAAAAGAGCTGTAGTAATAAAAAAAAGTGTGTTATTTAATAGATAGATTAAGATCACATCTGCTTACAATTTTTTACCTAACTGAAATTAGATAAATGGGATAGTTCTATGCTTTTTTTTTAAATTCAGGATTATTTTTGTTGCCTATCGTCTTGGTATAAGTTTATTATAGCGACATATTTCTTTTCATTGTCATTATTATTCCTGGAAATTAGCGCAGTAAGTGGGGAAAATGGTAGTGAACAAATTGAAGACTGATCGGAGAAAGGAGTTACTGGATTGTAGTTGTCAGTTATATGCATCACAAAAGAAACAAATTCATTCACGTAGGTACATGCATTTCAAAGCAATATTTGTGAATAATGACATGGGAACTGCATTTGTTTTTATCCTTCGCAGATTATTCAGGTCGATACGTTAGATTTCTTGCCCGCTCTGATGCATATCGGGAATATTAAATTAAACCTTATATCAATTAATATCAGAAAAAAGTTCATTAGGTAATTGTCATTATGTAAAATCTAAGTAGGTAATGATAACAACTATCCAACAAACCTGTATCTGCTTCTTGATTATGCAATTGAGACATCTTTTTCGGAGATCTATTAATTGTTGTCTTTTACTTAATAACCGTTCTAATTGTGGAGTCTGCAACATATTAGTACAGCAATTTATTGATAAATAGTCTTAATAATATTGTAGGAAATATTTAAAAAAAATATGCTAACGTTTTTCTCTGCTTCCATTTTAAACACTAATACTTCCTGTAATATAAAAAGTAAAAAGATATAACAAAACCAAACTAATGAACAAAATATAATTACCTACCTCTACGCTAAAATAACAAAACACGACGAGACCTGAGTAATCACTTCTTCTTACGATGGCCTGGGTGTCGACAAACAACAGTCGTCTCGTCCGTCTTTACGAGTACAAACTGACGGATCCGCCGAACACGGCACGAATAGTCTGTCTCGCTTGTACATACGCGTTCCACTGCTTTTTACTCTCTCACACACTGTCTCAACTCACTCACGCGCTCGAAAGTCTATTACCCTTCTTACCCGTGGTACTACTGGTGGAACTACTGGTAGTTAGTACCACGGGATTTTTTTTGCCCGTAGTTGGGGTGCCACCGATACCGGTATTTGAAGCAACTATCGATCGGTATCCGTTGCGACTAAGGACGGATACCGGGATCAGACGCGACTACCCCCGTTGTTCTACTAACGTGTCTGGTAGTACCAAGGGAGATTTTCCAATTACCCCAGGTACTACATACAAATTTAATACAAAAGTACAGACATAAATATATGAATAATATTTTATTATTTATTGTAAACTAAACGTAGTTACCGTAATTTTTCAAGGGCAAGCTCCAGTGTGATTTCTTCATTTATCAATTGCATTTGAATGTGTCGTATTATGTCATCGGATTTATTATATAAAGCCCTTCTTTTAGTTCCCAATTTAATATTTAATATAATTTACATTCATTTTCTGACATTGATTCGGCTTTTAAGGTGTGTAATAGTGTCATAAGCGTCACTGCGGACTTTTTCAAAATTTTGTTAATTTTTGAGTGCCACGATTCTAGAACGTTATTGGTGCTCTTTTTTGTCTTTGGTAATAATTTTGACTTAAAAGTTCCATACATGTTGAAATGTTTACGCATAGTTTTTTCCTTAGAAAATGTTGTCCACAAACGTTCCAATTATGTATAGGATCTTTTTGCAAAATATATGTTTACATCTTTTGCTACTCGGAATACTTTAATTTCCGATATTTTTACGACATTTTGGTCATCATCTTTGTGAATTGTTAGATTCATTTGATTTAGAACAGCTTTCCAATCATGAATGTCGCTGTGACACAGTTCATTTACATGTATTGTTCTGCCCTATTCTTGCAGCTTTAATGGCGCCTATAAATCCTTCGGGAGTATAAATAGGCCCGCTTCTTAGCTGCCTTTTAACCAGGCGTTCGATTTGAGAGTGGGCCGAGTCTTCCTCATTTTGCGTATGCCCCTCGATCAGGAAATTTTGTGTGATCGAGTTAATATTTGGACAGCACAGCGTAGAGGTACATGGCCATCATAAATTTATTTTTTTGCTGGCCAGCACAGTTATTCCAATAAAAAAACAACATCCAATGAACGTCTCTCTTCAGCAATTTTCTTTAAATATTCGAAAACGCAGGTGCCAATTTTTGTAGGATTCCATCCAGGAACTTGGAATTTAATTAAAGAAAATAAAGCCACGTACGATGATTGTTGACTGCCACTCATTAGAGTGTACACAAGTGGCACGATGTTGGTATTGTTCACAGTACTTCTAATATCACCAAGTATAATGATTGACAGAGATGATTGAGAGATTGTTTGACATTTTATTTTTTTGACTTTTCTGTTGCCATGTTTTCAGAAAAATATCTTGCCTCCTATTCTAAGCTGTCATTTGTATGGGATTGATCGAAAAATCTCTATTTAATTATCTTAACTAGCAACATTATTATTATTCTACGATATTTTACCGGACATACTATGCACTACTACAAAAACAATAGTATTTTCATTTATTAGATTATTTTTTATCCCATCGTAAAGAAATGGAATGAAATTGTATTTAACTACACACATCAAAAGTGTCTAGGGATCAAGTAAATATTTTTAAAATAAAAAATATTTAAGCAATATTTACCAAATCCAGTCTTCCAGGACGACTTCTTACTTTAATGCCTATGTTTTATTTAACCGCTTACCCCTATATTTAATAAAAATTAACTAAAATTGATGTTTTTGCAAATTGTGGGAAAAAACTCAAATTAACGGCGTCAATTAAATGACAAAAAAATGGCAAAAATGATGATTTTGCTAACTTTTATTGTAAAGATAAGAAAATTAATAATCTGTATTTCCACCATTAACACGAATCACACAATTACAGCGATTTGGCATGCTTAAGATGAGTTCATCAAAATCACTTTGAGGAATGGCCGCCCATGTGTTTTGTAATAAGTCAAAATGTTGTTGTGGAGTATGTACGGTATCCATACTCGGCAGAGCTCTTCTTTGAAGCATATCCCATGCGTGCTCAATTGGATTGAGGTCTGGGGATTGAGCAGGCCACGGCAGAACGTTGATACGAGCTTCGGCAAGAATGCGTGTTACGACTCTAGCCGTATGTGGACGTGCGTTGTCGTGCATTAGTTGAAATGAATCATCCAACTGGCCTCGCAAAGGGATGATTACATCTGAAACAATCCTCTCTGCGTAAACTTGAGCATTGAGGTTACCCCTGATCCAAATGAGATCGGTTCTTCCGCCGATCCAAATACCGGCCCATATCATTATTGTTCCCCCACTATATGGATGAACTTCCTGACAATATCTCAAACGTTTTTGACGTCCAGATGTTCTCCAAACTCGAGTTCGTCTTGTATCCGGTCTCATACCGAAGCGGGATTCATCCGAAAAGCACACATAGCGCCAGTCTTCTTCCTCCCAGTTTCTGTGTTCGCGAGCCCATCGTAAACGGGTCCTGCGATTGCAGGGTGCAATAGGTGGAACTCTCAGCGGCCTTCGGGATCGCAGACCCACTTCACGTAAACGATTTCGGATTGTTTGATCGCTTATTAGCAAGCCTGAGGAGCTGTGGAGCCTTGTAACCAACATCATGGCGGTCATGGTACGATTCCGTCGAGCAGTATTTTGGATATACCGGTCCTGTCTGTGAGTCGTGATGCGAGATCGTCCTCCATGTCGCTCGGCCACGCTGCCCGTCATGCGATAGCGCGTCCAGAGGCGACTTATGACGCTCTGTGTAGTGTTAAGAGCGAAAGCCACTGCACGTTGCCTGGAACCAGCTTCCAACATTCCGACGGCTCGCATCATCTCTTCTCGGGTTAAATGATGTCGTCCCTCCATAATAATGTAAATTGTTTCGGTTCCGATGCAGATATTGTAATGATTTTGTCAAAACGTTAGTACTCAGTTTTATACAAATCCACATTGACATACGATTTTCTTCTTATTATCGAATTTTAAACAATATTCCTTATTCAAATGTTAAAACTCACTAAAAAGTATCAATAGCGATACAAAAAAGTTAATAAAATTAACCCTAATTGCAGCAATACTCTTAAACGTACTTGATCCCTAGACACTTTTGATTGTGTATTTAAAAACTTGTGATAAATATTAAATATATTTTCAATAGTGTACAACGAACATTAAAGATTAGGCCCATTTCTACCGTTCTTCTTTTTCACAATAAATACATTTATTTTTGACTTTAGAGTCGTCTACCGCATGCACCGATATTTCTGAGCGCCCGCTAGGTTTTGAGGTGGATGATTAAGAAGCATAGGCCGCTTGTATGGAGTCAGGTGACAAACCAAAGGAGGATGCCAATTTTGGTCCCACCTCCAATAGCTATGTGTGATACGTCACTGGATAGGTATTTTAGAGCTGAATAAAAGTTACTATGGCGCCAAGTTCCAAATCTTAGTCCGTTCAGAGTTATTCTTTATTTATATACTAGCCGTACGCCCGCGGTTTCACCCGCGCGTAATTTCTTTTTTCAAATATCCCCCCTTCCCCCCACATTTCCGGGATCAAAAGTACCCTATGTTCACCGGGGATAGTGTAGCTATCCAACAGTGAAAGAATTATTCAAATCGGTTCAGTAGTTTCGGAGCCTATTCAATTCAAACAAACCATCAAATCTTTCCTCTTTATAATATTAGTATAGATTTATTCCTTAATTCTGGTCCACTCCTTCAATAGCTATGTGTGTTACGTCGCTGGATAGGTACTTTTGAGCTGAATAAAAGTTACTATGGCGCCAATTCCAAATCTTAGTCCGTTCAGAGTTATTCTTTATTTATATATTTATTCGTTATGAAACTGTGGCGTCTCATCCGGTGCAAATACTTTTCATAGTTTATACTTTTTACTTTTTTACTGTTTGGATTTTGAAATGTTTCTTTTATAATGTCATTTAGTGTTCTGTTTTGTACTATCAGTTTTTCTGTACTAATTTTGTTAAGAGGAAAGATTTGATTGTTTGTTCGTATATTTGTTTGTATTGAATACGGTCCGAAACTACTACTTTCCAAGCTACACTATCCCCGGGTGACATGGGGTACTTTTAATTCCGGAAATATGGGGGAAGGGGGGATAATTGAAAAAAGGAATACTTACGCGCAGGTGAAACCGCGGAGACGGCTACTAGTGCAATATATTTTTAGTATGTCGTGCCAATTGTAAATAAATCTGTAAATAAATAAATATCTCTGGACATTATTCACACACGTGTTCAGCAGCTTTGACTAACTGTCGTTTCGGACACATTTTATTCGGACACAGTGTCCGAATTGACACTTTTTAATTTTAATATTTTTTTACTGTCGATTCGGACACCGCGATATAAATAGCTGTTTTGTACAGTCAGATAAAAAATCTTCCTACGATTTCTTTTCATTATAAAAATAAAGTCTCAACGAAGCCTTCTACACGAAGCTATCGGTAATGTTTCTAAAGATGACTGGGTCAAATGTGTGAGGCATGCAGAGGAATTACAGGATCAGGATCTAGCAAAGGCAATTTTAAAAGATAAGAGAATAAAGTCTCTGGTAATAAATTTACACGAAGATGACAGCGCTCCTGACCCGTGGTACAACTGCGATGTCCAACTGGTTGTACCACGGGGAAGTAAAGTTACCCATGGTTCACCCCTTTTTATTGATATTTATGATTGTGACCCGTGGTAAAACGGATGAATTATGTCCAACTGGTTGGACCACGGGGACCCGCTCCCGACCCGTGATACAACTGCGATGTTCAATTGGTTGTACCACGGGGAAGTAAAGTTACCCATGGTTCAACTGGTTGTTCTATGATTGTTGTGCGTCCCCATGATCCATCTCCCTGATATACATGATATGTATTACAGGGAGTTGGACCAAGGAAAAAACAACTCACCCTTGATTCAGAATTCTCAGCAAAGTGGATTTTTTTGAACTAATGCGTGTCTGAAAATCTATTAAGGAATGGCGGACAAATGCAATCTTCTTTCATCAAACATAACTTTTCTGGATAACGTAAACTTTTTAAATAACTCCACTAAGGTCATGTTGCCCTGGTACCCTTTGCGGAGAATTCTAAATCAAGGATTAAAGGGGGACAACCACAACAATCATAGAACAAACAGTTTAACCATGGGTAACTTTACTTCCCCGTAGTACAACCAGTTGAACATCGCAGTTGGACCACGGGTCGGGAGCGCATTTTATAACTCCACTAAGGTCATGTTGTCCTGGTACCCTTTGCTGAGTATTCTGAATCAAGGATTAAAGGGGGACAACCACAACAATCATAGAACAACCAGTTGAACCATGGGTCACTTTATTTCAGCAGTTGGACCACGGGTCGGGAGCGATTCCCAGTAGTAGGTACAACTAGTTGGACCAAGGAAAGAACAACTCACTCGAGTTGAACTATTGGTAAAGATTTTTCCCCATAGAACAACCAGTTGAACCATGGGTAACTTTACTTCCCCGTGGTACAACTAGTTGGACATCGCAGTTGTACCACGGGTGAGGAGCGCTGTCATCTTCGAGTAAATTTATTACCAGAGGCTGTATTCTCTGATCTTTTAAAATTGCCTTGGCTAAATCCTGATCCTGTAATTCCTCTGCATGCATCACACATTTGACCCAGTCATCTTTAGAAACACTACCGATAGCTTCGTGTAGAAGGTTTCGTTGAGACTTTATTTGTATAACGTAAAGAAATCTTAGGAAGATTTTTTATCTGACTGTACAAAACAGCTATTTATATCGCGGTGTCCGAATCGACAGTGAAAAAATGTTAAAATTAAAAAGTGTCAATTCGGACACTGTGTCCGAATAAAATGTGTCCGAAACGACAGTTAGTCGCAGCTTTATAGTTGCTACGATCGATTTTATAATATTAAATTCTATTGCCGCTAGATCTACTGAGTGAGTAGGATCATGGGAAATATATTTTTCCTATAGTACTACTACATAAATCATATTTTAAAGAAAAAATACAACATAACTCAATAAGTAATCTTTATTAAAATTTTTTAAAACAGAAAACACAACTTAAGAAAATTCTTCTAAGTAATTACATTATCTCACCAAAAACATTTTAATGTACAATGTTGCCAAGACAAGCCACCTATTTTGACGAAGGTGTATAGTTTGTAAAGTTAGGCCTTGAATAGTTAGGGCGTGTTGAGTTAGAAGCTTGGCTCTACATGAGATCTGATAACTTTTTCACTAAGTCCACTAAAATCCATTGCAAAGATGTAATCTTCTTATTACAAACATAACTGTTCTGGATACCGTAAACTTTTTAAATAACTCCACTAAAGTCATGGTGCCCTAGTACCATTATACCACTGGACGATTGTGGCCGAAAATATGATACGGATACTGGAATGATGGTACTAGGGCAACATGACCTTAGTGGAGTTATTTATAGTCGAACAAACGAATTACCAATCTTATGAAGTCTTGTTTTAGGAACGGTAAGTCTATGTTTATTTCTAGTATTGAAATCATGATAATGAGATTTTATGTAGGTTTTTCCGTACATACATAATACAATCTTAGATGTATTAAGATGGTAAGGTTAATACACCAATTTGCCATTTGGCTACGGAACCCTAAAAAGTGTCAGCTTCATAACATTGTCAACGCCGTACCATTTCAAGAAAATGTCCGACTCCTATATCACCTTGTATCAATTCAATTTGCGAATCTTGTATGAATTCGTCTCTCTGCTTTGATTTTTCGTTTTTATTTTTTCCTGATGTCTCATTAATTCGTGTTTGACAAAACTGAACTGAGTAAAAAGAAGCATCTTCTTGTAGAGAATGCAGTAAATGCATCAAATTGGGCGCTTTTTTTCCAACAGCACTGTTTAACTTGTGATGCCATCCTTGTACAAAGTTTGTTGTTCTTTGTTTTTCTCCAAATACACACCACACCGGTATAAATGTCTCCTTTAGCCATTGCCTCTCCATATATGTCCTGAATTTTATGACATTAGGATTTTCGCTGTCATGGCGTGTAATATAGGCCCAACCGTTCATTATTTCTGTCTGTGGTAATAAAGGCAAAACTGCACTAAGTGCCACTATGCGTTGGTTTACATTTTTTGCATTAATGAGTTTGAGTTCTCGACCTTTATCCCAAATCGCCTTGTTATAATGATAATAACACCCCTTCAATACAACGGACGGAAAAAAAATTGTAACGGCCTTCATGGCTGCTCGTTCGAAATCCATCTTAAACTTGATTGGATTCCAATCTGGAATCTGTGCCTTTATTAAAGTAAATAATATTTTATACGATTCTGTCTTCCGATTACCTACTCATGAGAGCATACACAAGTGGCATCATATTAATGTGATTTTGCGTGCTTCCGACATCCCCGTGAATCGTATACAGCTGGTCAAAGGGAGGAGAACAACTTTTAAATGTACCGTCTGCATAGAAATCTGTAAGTTCTCATAAGATTTGTCTGGCCTTCTCTGAAGAAAACACAATAATTCTTGTGTCATCTTGTGTATAATCCGCCAAAAGATAATGTTGGTAATCAAATCAGGTGGCACTTTTACTTGTTCAACGGTTTTATTTTGTATTTTTGGTAATTTTGCCGCAAAGTTTCGGTATCTGTACAGTGAACTCTTCAAGCTACTAAATTTTGGAATATGTCGTAGTAGCTCCGTGTCTGCACCTTTTAAACTTCCGACTAAAGAATTATATGTCTTAGGTACACTAGGAAAACTTGGCGTAGTCAATTTTTGTTTTAGGTTGTATATTATAGCATCCTTTTCATTTTAAACTCATTAAAAGCAAAAAATGTAAACTAATGCATGGTAGCACTAAGTGCAGTTTTGCCTTTATTACCACAGACAGAAATAATGAACGGTTGGGCCTATATTACACGCCATGAACGTCGAGAAAATAGGTGAATGTCGAGGAAACAAATGAATGTCGGAAAAACAAATGAACGTCGGGGAAACAAGTGAATGTCGGGAGAACAAATTAAGCCAGGAAAACAAGTGAAGGTAGGCAAGCATTGTCTATTGACCGGAAGTTAAAAAAACAGGTGCAAGCAATTTTCGACCTTATCGACATGTAACAAGATTACGGATTTTAATGAAACAGCAAAGTTAGTAAAGTGAGCGTTTAGGAAAAGCATCAAAATTTTAAAGGTCAATAACGACGAAAATCGCTTGCACCTGTTTTTTTTTTAACTTCCAATAAATAGACAATGCTTGCCGGGTTCCGGCCGTTATGCCTTCTCGTTTGACCCCGGTCCCGAATACACCGCGTTGTCATAAGTAGTCCTTATTTCAACCGCATAAAGACTATGACAGCGCGGTGTATTCAGGGACCGGGGTCAAACGACGAAACCCCCCCCCCCCATTCCGGGTTACCCCGGCCGGTATGCCCCCACATTTAAAGAAAATTTGTTTCAGTTTGCCGTTAAACCGTGGGGGCATACCGGCCGGGGGCAACCCGGAATGGGGGCATAACGGCCGGACCCTGCTTGCCTACCTTCACTTGTTTTCCTGGCGTTAATTTGTTCTCCCGACATTCACTTGTTTCCCCGACATTCATTTGTTTTCCAGAATTTGAGTTCCATCATGGTACCTACTATAATCAAGGAATCTATTATTTGACTCTCGGTCTAAGCGGAACGAGTGGGAAATAAAAAGTTACAATTTTTTTCCCACTCGTCCCCAGTGGGGACGAAGGAGTGGGGACGACCGGGAATAAACGGGCAAACCCTTTAGATCGAGTGTAAGATTCGGTAAATTCTTAAGAGCTGCCACCTCGTGGAACACTATCACCTCTGGACGTGCGAAGTTGTGCTCGAGGAGCTGCAGAATGTCATCGGGCGCCTCAGCTGACAGCAGTAGCGACTCAACAGTCTCGCGCGCCGCACCGCGCAACGCATGTTGGAGACGATTGACGTACTCTAAAGGAGAATCAAACGATTTAGTCGTGTCAAAAATTCGCTTAAATTGTATCCGCTGTGACGGACCTCCAAAGTACTGTGGCAGTTGCATAAGCTGGGGTTTTCTCGCCTGTGTCTGACTGACGACGAGAGCCCTTGTAGCGGACGCCGTATCTGCTATAGCCTGAATCATATCAGTTACGTCTGTGGGTAATAAAGTAGAATTATTTTCGTTCGTAATTTGTTGTAGAGCCTTAACTTGTGATTTGTCATTTCGAGTAGCTCGGGCTGCCGAAGGGGAAACTATTCTTCGTAGCCCTCGTGAGAGTTCTCGTGTTCGTGTGTATGTATTTCGTACTGCAAGTTCGATGTAGGTGCGACAGCCCGCGTGACAGTCGGTGGTGATACCCGTGACTGATTAGGTAGTGCATCATTTGCGTGGTCGAACTTTGTTGTTGTTGGTGAACGAAAATATTGGAATTTTGTAAAAACTGGTTCAAAATGTTTCGTGGAGAAGGACCAAAAATGTAAGCGATGTAGAGGGAGATCAGGGCCGTGACATATCGAAACAAAATTACATATCAAAAAAGAATAAAATATTAAAAGAATTCGGTTTGCCACAGTCGATAAGGTTGAAAATCGCTTGCACCTGTTTTTTTAACTTTACTTGTTTCCCCGACATTCACTTTTTCCCCGACATTCATTTGTTTTCGTGACATTCATTTTGTTTTCCTGACATTTATTTGTTTTCCTGATATTCATTTGTTTTTCCAGCATTCACTTGTGTAGTTGCCCTGGTATTGTACTAAAAGGTGGCGAGAGCGTTCTAAATGAAAGATAGTTTGAAGTATAAAGTTTGGTATAATCCTTGATTACAACGACCAGGTCAACCGACCGGAACTTCTTTACGCGAGTACGTCTCGTTACCGACTGACTGTCCGTTGTAGTTCTGAAGAAAAGGTCCGATCGGTTTCCCACGCTTAGCATCTGCTATTAATACAATGGCGAAAAAACAATTACAGCGTCTTAAAACTATAAGTAAACAAAGTGAAATCTATACAAATACAAAAGGTCGGCATTTTACAAAATAAGACACAAACGTTAATAAGGTACAATACTTAACCCATTTAGACCTACCGTACCATATGTGGTACAGTGACTTTAAAAAAATCTATTAGCTTACCTACATAATAATTCGTATTTATTTTAAATGTGAAATTAAGTTTGGATTGTTTTCTTTTCGGGAAAATTGTTTTCGAGTGCGTTTTTCTAAGATAATTTGATAATTATACTCTAATATAAACAAAGTGGAACCAAAATTTTTTTTACAATTTCTTCAAGAAGGTAAATTTTATATGTTTTATTACAAAATGTGTTATTTATTTGTATATTTATAAATAATAGGGTACACTGTAGTAGATGTAAACGTAAAAAGAAGAATTGGGCTATTTTCGAAAAAAGTACTCACTCCTAAATAAGGTGTACCGCATATGGTACAGTAGGTTTATATGATAGCTAAAAGTGAGATAAAGTTATTTTCGATAAACAACTACAACTTATTATTATTTTGTGTTTTTTTTTTCATATTCTTGATATTGCATGATATCGGTCTATGATTTAGGAAGAAAAAGACATTTTCAGGTGCCAGGATCAAGTATTTAACATTTTTTTATTTCCACTCAAGAATGCAAACAATGATAGGATTGATAAAGATTTGGGCGAGGAAGGTAGATAATAATTTGCGAGTTGTTCCAAGTTTGCTTAGACCACCAGCAGAGTTTGCTGCATCAGGCTCTGGCCCCGATGCAGGTGCAGCAGACCCAAAGATTGAAGATGGGCATGGGTAGAGTGAATCCCAAGTCTTTGAAAAAACGCACTTTTTTACGGTTGGCAATGCGTTACGCATACCCTCGGTGCTGGCGAGAAGCGACAACACCTGCACCCGACCGAGGGTTATGTGGGACAACCCTCTGGGTAGGGAGTCCCACATAACACTCGATCGGGTATACCCACTAAACCCCACAGTGCCCATCAGACGCCTTACTAGCAGTGTCACAGAAATCCTCATAGCCTTGCAGCTGTGACACTACCAGCGGATCCACCGAACCCTCCTTGCTTGTAGGGCGGGGAGCAGTTGCCTGCTGCTACCGCCCGACGCGGGAGGCCCACTGGCCTCCAGTGCTACCGACAGGGCACAACCCGTGGAGTGGCCCTGCTTGGGCCCCCGATGCGCAGGGGGACAGCAACGTTCCCCTCTCTATAGACATGATGGGATGATGGACTTACTCATCTACTATATCACAAAGAATGCCCTACAAGAAGTGTGAAGGATAATGTTGGTGTCCATAAGCAATATTTTATTATTATCACACGAAAAAAGAAATAAAAAACTCATTTGAAAATGTTCCTTCACATGCATTTTTTGCATACATATAGTCCTACTGTACCATATATGATACGCCCCCCAAATACCCCCCTAATTATAATAGATTTTTTTAAATATTTTTCCTGTGGTTTTTAGACCCCTCTCAATATGTTTTTGTTAAAAAAATATATTTTTTTAACAAAAATAATTATAGGTCTAAATGGGTTAATTTTATGGCATTGTAGACAAATGACGGTTATCTACAAAGGAGGAAGAGCAATTTAACTTAACAATAAACTAATTTTTACCTAACTAAATTACCTACTTGCGTTGAGTTCGGTTTATAGTTTTTCCTTTTTGAGAAAATTGAGCGGTTAGTGTAAATTCTTGAAACTGTGATTCGACAATTGGGCGTTTGGCCTCTCCATTGTAGTAATAATCTTTGCACAGCTGCAAATAGTTTTCTATCTATGAGACGATAAAGTGACCATGTTTGTATGAAAAAAGCCCAGTGGCCAAATTTTATTGCCGGTGAGTTTATTTTTATTGTGATCCTGTGCACAAGTATGCGGCTTTATTTTACATATTTCATCCCCCTCAAAATATAAATAAGTCGGATATAATAAAAGATGCGATGGCAAAAGCATTACAATTATAAAAAAATAAATAATTGACATCACATACATTGATCCGGCTATTCCACTTATCCCACCTAGCCATCACATCTGGGTGGGAAAAGTGGTTTTTTTTCCACTTTTCCCACCTAGTTGGGATAAGTGGAACATATAGACACGATAAGGTCAAAAATCGCTTGCACCTTTTTTTTAACTTCAAATCACTAGACAATGTTTTTCCACCTTCACTTGTTTATTAACCCTTTGACCGCCGGACTAAAATGTTGTGTCCGTGCCCCCAGCGCCACGCCAGACCAGTTTTAACCTATAATTTTCGCTCGATTCCCTAGTGATGTATCATATGCATTAAAATAAGTTATCGAAAATAAATATTACTAAGACTAAATGACCTTTTACTGCTAAATTTATTACTACTAACATATAAACCCAATTACAAAAAATATTGGACATAATATTTTTTTTTTTAATATTAAATTTTGACTACAAATGGTCCGCTAGTGTCGCACTAGCGGACGCTTTAAAGCGTCATTGGCGTCAGTGGCAAGTAGTTTTGTGAGATTTACCTAAAACTACAAGTGTTGTTACTTCAGTTATCGAATATTAAACTATAAAACTATAATGTTTTTTTTTATTGTCAGCACAATACTTTGTCGAATTGGTGTCATTCATGATAATGTTATAAAATAAAGCGAAACTTATTTGGGGTTACAATATTCATTCACCAGTGATGTACAAAGTATTTGGAATACAAAACACAATCAAGTGTTTTGTCTTTGGTTTGTGATATTTACGCGATTACTACTTCTATACTACACACATCAAAAGTGTCTAGGGATCAAGTACGTTTAAGAGTATTGCTCCAATTAGGGTTAATTTTATTAAAGAAGACGGGCGAAATTCCATAGAAAGTTGGGCCTAGATTTTTTATGGATTACACTTACATATTTACTCTTATAATGTAGAATAATAAAGTTATATTTCAAATACACTACAATTTATAGATCCCCCTCCATGGGAAAATATAGTTATAGGATGATTTTGATTTCTACAAAATAACCTCATATTGTCGAGTTCTCTGGGTCCGTTGTGAGAAAAGCTTAGCTCGTTTGTTTTAGCTGAAACCGTTCTTTAAACGTAGCGAAAGACGTCAAATATAAACCAAGCATTCGAACATAACACCAAAGAAATAGGATTCACATAAGTTATTCAAAACCAAAACAAACAGCAACGAATGATTGACAGACGTTGCTTGACATTTGATTTTTTTTACATATCTGTTGCCAACATGCCAATTTGCCATAATGTTTTCAGAAAAATTATCGTGCCTCTATTCTAGCTGTCATTTGTATGGGATCTGATCGGAAAATCAGTATTTAAGTATCTTAACTAGCAACATTATTATTATTCTACGATATTCTACCGGACATATTATGCACTATGCACACAATACACCGGATGCACTACAAAAACAATAGTATTTTTCATTTATTAGATTTTTTTTTTATCCCTTGGTAAAAAAATATAATAAAATTGTATTTAACTAGTTAAAAATTTGTAACGAATATTAAATATATTTTGAATTGTGTAACGAACACCTAAAATCAGGCCCAATTTCGCCGGTCTCCTTTTTTGTATCGCTATTGATACTTTTTAGTGAGTTTTAACATTTAAATCATTAATTGGCAACGACACTACCAGCCGCACTACCAGTAGTGCCGTTGCCAAATGAACGACACTACCGCGCCTATTTTGGATCAAATTGTACAGTCAACAACGAGATTTTTTAAATTCACAAAACAATATTTATAGACAATAAACCAGTGGCTACAACTGGGAAAGTATGTGTTATACGTCACCACTGGCAACAATCGGTTCACAAAGTTTATGTAAATGTAAAATAAATACTTATTAGACACGTAACTATTTATTTTTATATCAAAAGCAAACTTATTTGGACGAACCACAATGAGGAAAAAAATTAATTCATACTTCTATAAAAAAAAATTGAACTACCATAAATTATAAGTGACCGACTGTAGCCGTATCTCCTTATCTGAGTTTATCAAGTGCATGGCCTAAGGTTATCTCATTGTTAATGAATTGTATTTGCACATGCAAGATAAAATCGTCGTTATAGATAACTCTTTTAGTTCTTTTAGTTTTACTATTTTGAAGTTTTATGTCTGTGGTTTTCTGAAACTTTTGTAAAATGTTAAGTAAGCGTAACAGATTGACAGTATTTTTGTTTAGAGACTTATTCAATTTAGAATAATTCCAGCCTTCGGAGATGTTGTTAGTACGATGATGTTCTCCAAATACACATAGCATGGTACTGAAATATGGTTTCATCCAAAACCTCTCAATATAATTTATGAATTTTGACATTTCCATGTTGATACTTTCCGAATTAATGTGCTCCCATCCTTCTTTAATAAGTGGCTGTGGAATCAATGGCAGTGCAGCCGTAAGCGAGATAATTCTTTTTTCTGCCTTACATTTTCTGTGGCCCAAGAGTTTTGCCCTCTTCCAGACACTTTTCGACCAGTGATATAAACAGCCTTTAACTAGAATGTCTTTGTAAATTTCCGTCAAAGCGTTTATTGGTGCTATTTCATAATCGCAATGCACTTTTGTGGGCGTGAACTCCGGAAGCTGTGATTTGATTAGGCTAAATAAAATATAATAACTGGATGTCGTTTTATCTGTCATTAGAGCAAAAAATAAAGGTCTCACTTTGTTTGAATTGATAGAGCTACCAACATCGCCGTGAATTATGTAAATCTGAACAAACGGATGCGGGCAACTGCTAAAAGTTCCATCAATGAAGATCTCTTTTATATTTTCAATATTCTTACGTGCATCCGCATTCAACCAGCAAAACACTATGATTCGATTACCGTTATCATAGTAGTCAGCTAAGATTGACTCACGAAAGAACAATGCTCAAAAAAAACCCAGGTTGGAATCAAATGAAAAGTATCTCCAATTATTGGTAATAATATGTAATTAAATATTCCATAGGGGGCATCATCGAAATCAATGGCGGTAGGTGTGAAATTGCTATTCAGATTTTTCAGGGGTCAAATAAAGTATCAGTTAAAGGGAGCAATAAACAGATACAGTTGCGGTTTAAAAGAGTATAAAATGGCAATATCTAACATAATTATATCTAACATAATTATATTATAATTAATGTGTTTTATTATTATTTAATATAATAAAGCGAAACAGTTTTTTTGTTTTTGGAAACGCCCTTATCTCAGGAACTACAAGACCGATTCTAAAAATTCTTTCACCAATGGGAAGCTACAGCTTTACTGAATAAGTGCTAAAAAAAAAAATTTTTTTATAAAAATAAAGCAAAAAAAATTTTTTTTTGCACGTATTATTCAGTAACTATGTAGCTTCCCATTGGTGAAAGAATTTTTAAAATCGGTCTTGTAGTTTCTGAGATTAGCGTGTTTACAAAAACAAACAAACTGGTACGCTTTATTTTATTGAATAATATTAATAATATACGATTAAATAATATAATTATGTTAGATATAGCCATTTTATACACTCTTAAACCGCAACTGTATCTGTTTACTGCCCCCTTTAACTGATACTTTATGTGACCCCTGAAAAAGTTGAATAGCAATTTCACACATACTGCCACTGATTTCGATGATGCCCCCTATGGAATATTTAATTGCATATTATTACCAATAATTGGAGATACTTTTCATTTGATTCCAACCTGGGTTTTTTTTTCATACTAGATGAGCATTGTCCTTTCAATGGCACTACAACGCTTTCTACATCTGTGTATGTGCTTCTAGGGACATCATTTGCTTTGTGTCGTGCACCATAAAGGACACGGGAAACATTAGCAAGCTGAGGTAGTTTGATTAAAAACGGATGAGCGCCGCTATCTTGAACTTCTGTTAGTTTGTCATCGTATATTTGAGTAACTGGTATGTCCGTATTTCGTGTTCTCTCCTTTAAGTCAACAATTTCCCTTAAAACTAAGTTTTTCGAAATATCTGGATTGCAGGAATGCTCTTTTCTTTTTTGGATACTGTTGCCCTGAAGAAGTGAAAAGTTTAAAATTCATATTTAGGTGATTTGGTTAGAAGATAGTAAATCTGTTCTGTGGAAGATAGGTAACGTGGCGTGATTAACATACATGCAGACTGTAGATACTGGATAGCAAATATTTAAGACAATGTCGTTTGCCGGTTTAAGTAAATTGTAAACTTAATATTTTAATAATTTAAAATGTTGGGAAAAAAGTCGGCTTGCATAAAACATTGCTGTACATACCTTGACCGTAACTGTTCCTAAACATTTTGCTTTTTTATAATTCGAGCACCTCCAAATAGATGCACCATTTTTATATTTCTTCAGTATATGATACTTGTGTTTGCCCGAAAGCAACGCACTTCCACCATTTGTTGATAAATATTGTAAATCTGATTCGCTTTCTAACTGATCAACTTCCGACATTTTACATTTGAACGCTACGTAGGTATATGAAGATAGAATGTAGATGATGTGAGTAAATAGTCTCGCAATGGATTCATTTTACCATTGAAAGTCAAAACAAATTATTGTGAATGTCATTTGGGAGAAAAAAATTAAATATGAAAAGAGGTTTTTATGAATAAAAGAGCGCATAGCTTTACAGCATGATCTATCTATCTATCTATCTATCTATGATATTTATTTTACATAAACTTTGTGAATTGTCTATAAATATTGTTTTGTGAATTTAAAAAATCTCGTTGTTGACTGTACAATTTGATCCAAAATAGGCGCGGTAGTGTCGTTCATTTGGCAACGGCACTACTGGTAGTGCGGCTGGTAGTGTCGTTGCCAATTAATGATTTAAATAAGGAATATTATCCGTGTGTAGTAAATATAAAAAATTATTTTAAATGAAAAGTCATTTAATGCAAAATTGGGTTGGCAAAAAATGAGCATTGTTCTTTTAGAATATTTTATGTTCAAATCATTTTTTTTAAATAGAAAACAAAAAAAGAAAGAGTATTGTTGTATTTTATCTTACTTCAGAAGTCGAGCAGCAGAACAACTTTTCAACTTTTTCGTGAAATAAAAAATACATCTATTAATATCTGCTAAGCAACCTTATTAAAGTTTTTTATTTTTATTATAAAAAGTGATACCAACCCTAACAGTGGTGGGTCCGAGATATTTTTTAATTTTATAAATCTAGCACCTCCGAATACCTGAACCATTTTTGTATGAATGTCGTTTATAATACTACGAGTAGTTTCCATCAAGTAGTGATTACTTTTTGTCCTTTTCGTGAAATAAACTGACTTTTCAACTTGGTGCTCCTAGGTGAACAAAGTGAAATAAATTATAAATGGTTTATTACCTTTAGGCGCATTTGGTCCAATTCGCGGTTGGGCCAATTCATGTTATTCGCGGTTGGTCCAATTCGCAGTTAGTCCAATTCTCGGTTGGTCCAATTCGCGATTGGGCCAATTCGCGGTTGGTCCAATAAAAAGTGTATTTCCAAAATTAAACAAAATAACATTTTTTTTGTATATAATGTACTATATATATTCATCATCATATTACAAATAATCTGAGCACATATTGTAATGTTTGTGTTAACGGCCAAACCCGATTTCAGGACAAACTAGTTTTGCCCAGGCTTAACTAATTTAAGACAACATAGAATATTATTATAAAAGGTTTTCAGGGTTTAAAAAAAAAATAACCACGAAGGCTAAGGCGGGAGCTCCGCTTCGCTTCGCTCCCGCCTTAGCCTTCTAACCTATATCCATCCGAGTCGATTTTCAGAAACACCTTGCAAACTAGAAAACATTACCTATTTTGGCCCAACTGCGAATTGGGCCAACTGCGAATTGGACCAACTGCGAATTGGCCCAACCGCGAATTGGACCAAGTGCGAATTGGTCATTTTGTGTGCGTTCACAGATATGACATAATGTGGTTGTAAAACTTGTTCTGCGACATTTCGCGACGCTTCAAAATGTTGTAAGAGGACCTCTTCAATCCAACGTCCTTTTCCAGTTTCAAAGCTGTCAGCTTGCGTATGTATATCTCATGTCTCAGAAGCTGCAAGTTCAGAGCTTGTTTCTTGTAAATGTAGTTATCCATGACGGTAATGATTCTCCTTTTAGACACGCGTTCCCAAGCACCTAAAGTTTGAGCAGTGTTATTAATGGTGTCTCGACGACCAGGATGAGTTGTATTGATGTTGCAGTCGTTCTCAATAACGGGTGAAGTGCAAATGATGTCTAAGATTTTTAAATCGACTTCATTTAGCTTCTTCTTGATGGCTGCAGCTACACCAAGTTGAACCCCGGAGGTCCTCACAGCCGCTAGTTTACTCTAAAATGAAAACCATATTGTAATGATTGTTATTTTATGTTCCGGCGTGGGATTGGGATTTATTAAGTTTTTAATGGTTTTTATTTTCGTTATTGTTAAAGGTGTCAAAGAGTTAAGTCAATCTTATGATTATAGGGAAAGTTTTAAAAGCTAAAGTAGATATCTATTTATTGTATATGTAATACATACATTTTGTTCAATAAAATCTTGTTCAAAATCAACTTGACGCTACATGTATAAGGCTTGAAGATTTTGGCCTTTCTATTAGTCCGCCATTTTGAGTTTTTTTTTTCAAAACATCTCACTTTAAATTCTTTAACCTTTTCCACGCCAATGTCTGATATATCAGACAAACCATTTTCGTGCCCACCACGCCAATGTCTGATATATCAGACAAAAAAACATGATCAAGAAACGTTGTATTTTTACTTGCCTGAATGAGTTGAGTATAATCTAATAATTTTTTGGAATTTTTTTTTTAATGGTCGTGGCGTGTGGGGCACCATTTTCGGAAAAAAGCGTGGCGGGGAAAGGGTTAAAAAAAAATGGATACGGAATATGAATGGATATGGAATGGGCCTTGCCTTCTGTTTTTTTTTATTTACGCTTTTATTAAATTAATAAAATAAATATTATTATAAAAATTATATCATAATGATTTTTCATACGTGAAAGATAAAGGAGACGGGCGAACATCCATAAAACGTACTTTTCTGTTGCCATAATGTTTTCAGAAAATTATCGTGCCTGTATTCTATGTTGTCAACTTCTTAACTAGCAACATTTTTTTTATTCTACGATATTCTACTGGACTATGCCCATATAACACCGGATACACTACTAAAACAATAGTGTTTTCATTTATATATTACATTATTTTTTATCCCATGGTAAAAAAGTGGAATAAACATGTATTTAACAATTTAAAATATTGTAACGAATATAAAATATATTTTGAATTGTGTACAACGAACATTAAAGATTAGACCCATTTTCGACTGTTTTCTTTAAAACCTATATTGGCTCTGTAGTCTCTTTGCGCTTTCAACGTTGAATCTTTAAAAGAGTAAACAACGCAATCATGAAAAAAGGCAATAATTTCAGTTTCTGAAATATTTTCCTATTTGCATTTCGCATTTCATAAACGCAGCAGCATTTAAATTGAATTTAAAGTTGTATAAAAAAAGCTTCAAATATTTAAAATTGATTTAAACTACTCTTGAAATACGAAAAATATAATATCAATGTCTATATACCATTGTGCGAACTTTCCAAACATTGTAGAGCTGGTCACGCACGTACTTCCAGTCGCGTTTAGAAGATGCCAGATTAACCAATCTTGCTCTCTCCAAAACTTCTTCCCATGCTTGTTCTTTAACTTGTTGCGTGATTTTTGAAGAATATGGGGCGAAAAGTATGTCTTTCCTTGTCTCCACTTCTACCAACACGGCCAATTTGCGGGACCGCAACTCCAGCTTATTTTTAGTCAAAATCTTGTTAACTCTAGGAATAACTTGATCCATTTTACGTGGTTTTTATCACTTTTCCAATTTTTACTAAAGTAGGACGGACCGTGAACCGGGTGTTTTTTTGTAGGCTAGAGGGCGCTGAAGAGATGTGCCCCTGCTCCCGCTGTTTAGTTGAGGACGCGTCCGTCGGCGCCAGGGGCGTTGTTTTTTGCGCATCTCCCGAGAGTGAATCAATAACGGGGGCTTGGTTATAGGCTTTGTGCATTGTGAGGGCGATCGCAGGCACGCGGTTTCATGGACGGCAATTTTAAGGTAGGTTTTTAAATAATCACGTTTTATTGTTAAGCGTCCTAATAAAATTGCGTTTTTTATGCGTTTCTGCGAATTTTTTTGAAATTGTAACCTAAAATCTATGTTATATTTTGCAAACGCGATCTTATTATTATTAACTTATCAAAGTTCGATCCAGGTATTATTGTCTTAGGTACTTTTCTATATTCTTAAAAATAATTCTTATTTTATGTACGTTTAGTACGTACATCTCAAAAATTTAAGTAATGGGTTTATTTATTATTGATCATTAAATTGTTTGGGATACCTTTTAAGGAGTTCAAAGTTTATAAAATAAAATTCAAAGTTTTTATTTTCCCACTAGTTGATATTATGAAGTTTATATTTTGAACGAATTCGAATGCACAACATGCGCATTGCACATGGCGCTATTAGAAGCCTTCGTGAGAACCCTTCGCGACTTTACTGTACGTGCACATTTATATGTTTTACAAAGTTATATAGGTAACACTGTCTGTTGCACTTGCGCATTGCACATCTCACTTAATTCTGAGTTATTGATTGCATCATCTTTTTGAGAACCCTGTAGAAAATGCTTCCATATTGTGAACTGAATATCATACATATCACAGAATTTTCAGTACCTAGTTCTCCATCGTAACTGTTTTTGATATTTTTTATAATATTACTAGCGGCCCGGTACGTGCTTCGCTACGTATAAAGTAAAATAAAAAAAAAATTGGAACATCAAATTCATTTATTCAAACAAAACATATTTTATTAATTAACTTTTACTATTTTAAAAGTTAATCGAAAACATTTGGATAAACAATATTTTTGGTTTTTCTATTTTGAGCATAAACGGCTGGGGGCACCGACTCTCGAACAGGCAACATAAAGTTGGCCATGTGAAAAACATAATTCCTCCTAATTCACACCACTAACCTGAAATGTTTGCTCTTGGACCTTGTTGATGAACATTGCAAATGATAAACGCACAAGACATTGTAATCGTTTGAACTCAAATGGCATATCAGTTGGAATCATAATAGGGATACGCGGTATCAAACAAACTTCTCCTTTTGATTTACCAGTTAAGATCGTTGCTTCAATCAGATTTGGCAATAACTTTTTCACTGCCAATCTGGGGCCATTTCACAGTTTTGGTGAATTAATATTACGCAATAATACCTATAATCAAAGAACCAACTTTCAGATTCAAGCAATGCAGTGGCATACCAACCGGTTCCAATAAATTTAAAAACTTAATTGGATAATTCATTGCCTGATCTTGATTCATAACACTGTCAATTGATTAATATGTCGTGACTGGACCTGGCGGATTCGCTTGAATTTGAAAATTAATGGCATTGATATGAATGTTCTTCGGTGCTAAAATTACGCGTTCTCTCAACCAATCATGATTTCTGTAATTCTGAAGAATATTCGTAAGAATATATATTCAATCAATTCATCTATCGATTGCGCAATTGTACAAAAAATCTTCGGTAAAGCGATCAATCCGTTGATACTGTCGATTTGTATTTTGCCATCACCAATTCCTAACAATTTTATTGTTGTGAAAACTCATGGGCAGCTAGATCATTTTGTAGGTGAATGCGCATATTAATATTCAGAGTAAATTTTTGCACAAATCTCCAAAGAACTGATGACTTCAAACAGGCATTTATTTCATCAGCAGGAGTTGATCTAGGAATGACAGGCAATGTTTGACGAAAATCCCCTGACAGTCATTTGAAAGCACCACCAAAAATCTGTTGATTTCCACGTAAATCTTGCATTGTTCGATTAAATGCTTCTACAGTTGGCGTGCGAGTTCATGGCCATCGGGGACTGAATAGAAAAAGCGTTTATGAAACGAATAGTTGACTTACTAAAAAGTTGCAAAAAATATGGGATAGATTTGGTTGACCTAATAGGTAATAATACCTATCGAAATCGATATTAGTATAATTAGGTTAAGAAAACAGCACTACCGCATTCTTCAGGATGGCCATGAACTCGCGCGCGTACTGTAGTGATTATTTATTCGTCATTGTACACTCATCCCATAAAATAATTGACCTTAATCGCAGTACTTTTGCCATAGCAGAATTTCTCGAAATATTGCAAGTTGAAGTTTCAATCACCTGTGCATTCAATGGCAATTGTAATGCAGAGTGTGCGGTCCGACCACCTTCTAATAATGTAGAAGCAATTCCCGAAGATGCAAGTGCCAATGCAATTTTCTCAACAAACGTTTTGCCTGTACCACCAGGTGTATCCAAGAAATATAATCCACCTGCATTATTGGAAAAGGCTTGCATGATTGTGTCTTATGCATGTTTTTGCTGAATATTCAATTTGTTTATATTCGATTGTACAAATAAACGCAAATCATTAGAATTGAATTCCTGCTCACGTTGCTATTCACGATGAAACAAATCATCATCATCGTCATCATCAGCCTATATACGTTCCCACTGCTGGGACACAGGCCTTATTTCAATAATTGTGAGATAGTATAGGCCATACTCCACCACGCTGGCCTAGTGCGGGTTGGTGGAGGGGTACGTAAGGCACCTTAATGTCAGATGTTATCAAGCTGCCAAATGGCCTCTAACTAAGCTTGATGACTAATATCTACTAAATTATTATTATTATTTATTAAATAGTATTGTTTAGTTTAAAAAAAATTATATTTGATCTTTTTTAAACAAAACATCGTCGTTCGATCGTTTTATTACATGAAAGCTTTAATATTTTCGTTGTCAGTTCCATCATGGAACTTAATGGTACTAGCGTCAACTCAAAAATTGACACTAGTTCCATTATTTCAAATTTCTAAAATAATGGAACTAGAGATAAAAAAAATTAACAGTAGTTCCATCATGGAACTAGTGTCAACGAACCTCTTATACTATGTTGGTCGAAATTACTATTGTCAATTGGAGGCATGGTAATCTCGCCAAAACTTTTTTGAAAACTAAGGCGAGATTACCATCAAAGAAATTTATAGGTGTAAACTCGCCGATAGTCGAGTTTTAAGTTGGGCGAGTTGACACATAACCCTACGTTTTAACGTCCCTAACAACATCTAAAAATCAAAATGACACTACTTACTAAGCTTTCAGGGTATAATTTGACTGGCCTATTTGTGCGATATTGTTCGCCAAAACTACACTTCACGAATTTGTCATCTTTTAGCAATTTAGACACATATTTCATGAAACAGTTTATTTTCGGATGATTTGGGGGACAATTCTTTTGTATATAGACCCAACCGTCCTTTATTTGGGTTTTTGGGAGTAATGGCAATGCAGCACATAGATTCATGATCCTTCTTGTGAATTTGTTTTTCAAAAGACTTTCCTTTCCGCCGGTAACTATTTTTATAATGTTCACCCCCTTAACGACGAGCCGTTTGGTGTAATGGTCGAGAAGTCGGCTATTACACCAAGGGTCGCGGGTTCGATCCCCGCACGGTACAAACATTTGTGTGCATGAACATGTTTGTTTGTATCGGTCTGGGTGTTTATATGTATAATATGTATGTATTTACAAAAAAAAAAGGTATTTAAGTAATGTTTATCCGTTGTCTAACACCCATAGTACAAGCTATGCTTAGTTTGGGGCTAGATGGCGCTGTGTGAATAATGTCCTGGGATATTTATTTATTAAAATAATAACTCCACTTTAATAACATTTATGGCGGCAAATTCAAAGTTTGTCATAAATTGTTTGGGGCACCAATTTGGCAGCATTTTGGCACTTGGGATCTTAACATTTGTATGAGAATTGTATAAGCTTTTTGAGTTATATTGGTTAGCTAAAGAACTTATATTGGTGTATTTATTATAACTGCCCATGTCCCCGTGTGTTGTATATATTTGGCAGAACGGCTTCGGGCAGGATTTAAAAATTTTATCCCCGAAGAAATGCAGAACAGAAAATAATTATTCTGAGACCGTCTTCATAACAGAAATAATCAGCCAAAACAGTCTTAATATTTTTCTGGTATTTCAAATTTTTTATAACGCCGATGTTAGGTGAGCGTCAGAACCGCGGTACCACGTCGTAATATGAATGGGCCATTCTACTTTTTTGTGACTAAAACCAGCAGTCCATTTAAGAAAAATTTGTAAAATTAAAATAAAACATGTAAATGTAGGTTGTATTACGGGGATTTTTGATTTATTGAGGGTAATAAGAGAAATAAGCGAGAAAAAAAAACAACAGCGTTACTGAAGTCTGAAAAAACAATTTGATTTAAAGGAAAGTCAAAATTACGTCTATTCTCTGAATTATTCTTTGACATAATTTTAAGTATCAGCTTCGTAAGTCAAATCACAAAAAATATTGGAGCAAAACCCTTTTTGCTCCAATATTTGCAGGCACGGTTTTCATGTAAAAATCCCTGTTTTTACATGAAAACCGTGCCTGCGTTACCGAAACGAAGTTTAAGAACACTAAAATTTTCAATAAAATGCAAAAAAGCAGTTATTTAAACATGGGATTTATAGCAACACGTAGATTTCTATATTTTTTTAAAGCTACCTACCAAGTATATTGCTATTTTAGTTGAAAGGACAACGCAAGAAGTTGTATGGGCTCTGTCCCCACCCACCAACAGACTTGGCACTAGTTTTAATATTATTATGACATTCCTTAAAAAGACAAATAACCATTTTTAATCCAAAAAATGACGGGGTATTCAAAACAATAAAACCGTCCTTATGCCGTACGCCTAAGAATCAGAATTGCGCTGTAAGTGTCTAGCTTCAAGTAGACTCGACTGTAAAATATTTTTTAAGATTATATTTTATTGAACACTTTTATTTAGGCCAGGGGGGTTACTCTTGATCGCCTGCACATTATTTTCACATTTAACTGTGTCAAAAAAATACTTGAAAAATACAACATTCAAATTCGATTTGCGTGAAATCCCCATTCCTACGGGGGATGTCGTCATACAAAAAAAAGATCAGTATGGCAAGAGGTATAAATAGAGATACGTTTGAAATCTGTTGGTGGGTGGGGACGCTCCTTTGCATAGACCTTTACCAGTTATTGCACAAAAAATGAACCTAAAGAACAATGGCAAAGTCCCATACTACGTTATACTTGGATAAAAATTGAGGCGTCTATGATTTAAAAAATGCTTATACTCGTACACTAGCAATTGCATAACATAAACATTTCCAAAAAGAATTTTAACAAACGGTGGTTGCAAAAAAAATATATAAGTATTTTTGTACTTTGAGGTTATGTTGGTAATGAAACAAATCCTTGTTTATTTTCTTCTTTTAGTAATTATTAAAATATATTTTTTAATAATAGTCATCTTAGAAGCAGTCAGGGGAAAAATAAACAGTCTCCTAAAACATTTATGAGAATACCGGACCTTTTAAATATCGTCAGTGGCTAAATTACAAACCGTACAAAGCCAAAACCTATAAAAAAATTAACTGTCAAACAAATTGCTTCCTGCTGTCAAAATAACGTTGGTAGCAGTGTTGCAATTTGCAGATAGTTAAATATAACACGAGACAGCTTTAAAAGTTACATTTTTACCAATAAAGAAACATTACGCTATTTTATGTACGAAGGGAACTTCCACTGTGCTATTTTTAGTGATATATAATTCTAAGTTACACATTGCATTGAAATAAATTATTATTGAAAAAATATAAATGTGTTATTTTTTCTAAAGCGGCAACACAAACGCGTAAGATATTAATATTGTAATCAACTGAGAGGTTTTTATAATTCATGATTTAATATCAGCCTTTAAATAAAAATGTGATAATAAGTAAAAATCTTGCTAATTCAAATAATCCTTTTTGTATAAGTCAAGTTTTAAGACACCTTAAAAACATACTTACTTACTTACTCCTATGGCTCAGCGACCCGAAGTGTGTCTTGGCCTCCAGAATGAGAGCACGCCACCTTTCCCGATCTTTAGCAGTGTGGCGCCAGTCCCCAGCCCGAAGTTCACGGAGATCTGACTCGACTCCGTCTATCCAACGGTATCTAGGGCGGCCAACCGGGCGTCGGCCTTGTGGTTTGGCAAGGTATGCTCTATACACACCACGATCTTCACCCATTGTCTCTAGGTGAACCAGCCATCGGAGCCTGTGCCCTTTCGTCTCTCCAATAATATCTGGGTCAGCCAGAAGTTGTTGCAATTCGGCGTTTTTCCTTACTCTCCAGCTTCCATCAGAGGATCTAATGGGACCGAACATCTTGCGCAGTATCTTTCTTTCCGCTACCAAGAGTTTTTGTTCTTCCTTAAGTGTCAGTGTCCAAGCTTCGCATCCGTACATCAGAATAGGTCTAATCACTGTCTTGTAGATGTTGATTAGTTTTCCTGCTCAGAAGCTTGGACACCAACACCTTATGTAAGGCCGCGCTACAACGCAGAGCATTTTGGATGCGGATGTCGATTTCCTCCTCACGTGTGTTTGTATCGGTGATCGTGCAACCGAGGTATTTGAACTTTGCGGTTCCCTTATAGGTAATATCTCCAACATGTAGATCCTGACGCTGAGTACGGGTATCTTTATAGCGTTTCATGTGGAGATATTCCGTTTTGTCATGGCTGATCATAAGACCCACCTTTGAAGCTTCCCCGGCTACCTTAAAAACATGCAGGTATAAAATTGCCATTGTTCTTTGGGGACAACTAAGTAACGCAGTTGCAACAGTAGTAACACTTAGTCCTTTCATCTCTTTTTATGTCCTTTTCTTTTCTTTATACTCATTATACACTTTTTTCTTCAGTTCGTTTTTCTTTCTAATGTACGTTTTGTCTATAAAATGGACCGATCGTCACATATGTCTTCTGCCTCTGCAAGCACAAGACGCCCTAATCATGGCGTCAAAGATGAAGCTTTGACGTAAAGATTACAACACAGACAGCTCGTAAGCGTTGTTTTTCACTAGTGTTTAGCATTTCTGTGTTGTCTCTTTTCATATTTTTCACTTAAATCTTGTTGGCGTGTTTCTGCATGTTTTCCAGGAACAAGATGTACTTTTTGATGATAATATCACTGTTTTTTTCGCTGATATTACTGCCACATAGTGAGAAAGGTACCATCAAGCACATATTTTTTTATAATTAATCAAAATGATTTCTGAAGCATCTCTCTCTCTCACACACATAATTATTTTTTTGTACGTTTGAGATATCTCAAAAACAACAGCCAAACATTTTGTTTATTGGTCTATGATATTAGATATTAAAGATCACCCATTTTGGGATAAATTTTTTTTTTAGCGGCCATCAATTACAATTACAAAAGTGTATAGTACACATAAACCTCATTATTTTTTACTATGGCGGCAAAGTCGAAATCTATTTGGTTTCGGAGATATGATACCAAGTAAGACATAAGGGCTGAAACTGCGTAAAGCGGGCACCTGCGCGGTTTCATACAAAAGTGACCCGTCCCGCGACCGCGCGGGAGACTTTTTTATGAACCGCGCGCGGGTCCCGCTTCACACAGTTTCTGCCCTAAGGCTCGGACTTCAAGCATCCGGAACCAGTTCGGCCCGGGAAAAAACCAAATTCGGTAAGTAGTCGACTACACGCGCTCCGTTTTGAATCCGGAGAGAAATTTACTCAGTCGGTTCCTAGCACTTGCGCTGTAAAGTTGTCCAGTCGACAATGGAAAGTTTAACTTTAGTTGAAAAAAGGAAACAGAGGAAAGTGAAAAAATATTGGGTTCATCCTTTTCACGTAGACCGCATGACGGAAGGTGTGTTCCACAGGTCTTATTCAAAAATTAGGTTCTTTCCTGATAAATTCTACGAATACTACAGAATGTCGGTGAATTCATTTGATTAGCTAAAATATCTCGTGGGAGACGGGATCCTAAAAAAACAGTTATTTATACGGGAACCAATTGGAGTAGAAGAAAGACTGACGGTTTTCTATTAAATCAGCACAAACGCTGTCCCACGACATGTTCTTTAAGTTTTTATTATGGTAGTCTTGGATTGACGTATTCCAGATACATTGGTAATTCTGGATCACCATGATAAGGCGCTCGGAATCGACCATTTTGTGTTTTGCTTGCGCACGCGACACGTCCGATCGCTTGAGCGTCTGTCATCGACTGGCGCGTGATTCCTCCGGACCGGATCGGAACAGACGCTTCTCGCGTTCTCGTGTGGTCAGCTCCATACAACTTCATACGATATTGATAGGCCCCGCCCCCCGTGCCGAAAAATAACGGACTGGGTACTCGGAGACGTCCGGATCATGTTCCGGTTGCTTCAGGGTGAAAATCGGGATCGGAAGGCTCCTGATCACATGTAGTCGATGCAGTAAAAATTCATATATTTGTTTGAGCTACGGATTGAATCCGGGGCCGTGTTTTTTCAGGTCCGTGTGATTTCGAATGCATGTAGTCCGAGCCTAAGACCGAAAACAATTTGTTTTCAGGATTTTAGTTGTACAATACGCAGTTCAATTCAAGCAAAAACTTGTCTTAACATAGCAGTCACCTCCGCCCCCTTTTTCCTTGTGCTCGTCATATCAATGCCTTAATCTTAATAGGTACCATCTGTGTTTTAAAATAATCCGTACTATACTAAGTCAGTTGACAGACAGACACGCAGCCCACCTGATGGTAAGCGGCCACTGCGGCCTGTTCCATTGAGGGACACTTTACCACGAAACGTCGCTGAATGTGCTGCCAGACTGTAGACTCATCTGATCTTCGAGCCTTTGATTTCAAGTGTACTTTTTTTTGAGGAGGAGAACGCATTTACGCACCATGGCCGCAGGCTAGCGATCGTGTGTGGGACTCGAGACTAAGTCCCACTACCCACTAAACTCCCCTGGTTTCCCCTTCACACCCAAACAAGCCGGTGCCAGCCAATTGTGGCTATTGACCAGCCCTTGACTTCAAGTGTACTGGCTCCCACATTAATACTGCCGGAACACAGCCAGAGCTGTTATGGCGGCAGATTTCACATGTGGTAGCTAGCCAGTCGGACTCTGAAAAAGCCCTACCACAAACCACACCTTAGGTGGGAAGCGAACCCACGACCTCCGGGTTTTATACCCGAGCGGCTTAGCCACTTAGCGGCTTTGCGAAGGCGGTCAAAATACACACATCAAAAGTGTCTAGGGACCAAGTGAATATTTTTGAAATAAAAATTATTTAAGCTATATTTACCAAATCCAGTCTTCCAGGACGACTTCTCACTTTAATGCCTATGTTTTATTTAACCGCTTACCCCTATATTTAATACAAATAAACTAAAATTGATGTTTTTGCAAATTGTGGTAAAAAACTCAAATTAACGGCGTCAATTAAATTACAAAAAAGTGCCAAAAATTATGATTTTGCTAATTTTTATTGTAAAGATAAGAAAATTAATAATCTGTATTTCCACCATTAACACGAATCACACAATTACAGCGATTTGGCATGCTTAAGTTGAGTTCATCAAAATCACTTTGAGGAATGGCCGCCCATGTGTTTTGTAACAAGTCAAAATGTTGTTGTGGAGCATGTACGGTATGCATACTCGGCAGAGCTCTTCTTTGAAGCATATCCCATGCGTGCTCAATTGGATTGAGGTCTGGCGATTGAGCAGGCCACGGCAGAACGTTGATACGAGCTTCGGCAAGAATGCGTGTTACAACTCTAGCCGTGTGTGGACGTGCGTTGTCATGCATTAGTTGAAATGAATCACCCAACTGGCCTCGCAAAGGGATGATTACATCTGAAACAATCCTCTCTGCGTAAACTTGAGCATTGAGGTTACCCCTGATCCAAATGAGATCGGTTCTTCCGCCGATCCAAATTATTATTGTTCCCCCACCATATGGATGAACTTCCTGACAATATCTCAAACGTTTTTGACGTCCAGATGTTCTCCAAACTCGAGTACGTCTTGTATCCGGTCTCATACCGAAGCGGGATTCATCCGAAAAGCACACATAGCGCCAGTCTTCTTTCTCCCAGTTTCTGTGTTCGCGAGCCCATCGTAAACGGGTCCTGCGATTGCAGGGTGCAATAGGTGGAACTCTCAGCGGCCTTCGGGATCGCAGACCCACTTCACGTAAACGATTTCGGATTGTTTGATCGCTTATTAGCAAGCCTGAGGAGCTGTGGAGCCTTGTAACCAACATCATGGCGGTCATGGTACGATTCCGTCAAGCAGTATTTTGGATATACCGGTCCTGTCTGCGAGTCGTGATGCGAGATCGTCCTCCATGTCGCTCGGCCACGCTGCCCGTCATGCGATAGCGCGTCCAGAGGCGACTTATGACACTCTGTGTAGTGTTAAGAGCGAAAGCCACAGCACGTTGTCTGGAACCAGCTTCCAACATTCCGACGGCTCGCATCATCTCTTCTCGGGTTAAATGATGTCGTCTCTCCATAATAATGTAAATTGTTTCGGTTCCGATGCAGATATTGTAATGATTTCGTCAAAACGCTAGTACTCAGTTTTATACAAATCCACATTGCCAATCGATTTTCTTCTTATTATCGAATTTTAAACAATATTCCTTATTTAAATGTTAAAACTCATTAAAAAGTATCAATAGCGATACAAAAAAGTTAATATAATAAACCCTAATTGCAGCACTACTCTTAAACGTAGGTACTTGATCCCTAGACACTTTTGATGTGTGTAGTATGTAGTAGTTCAGGTGAAAATTGTATAGTAATAATCATACCAGATCTTACATAAAATCGTAAGATGATGTTATTTATTTCACTTATAGATCTTTATCTAAGGTATATAGAGTATTGTCGCCATACACAAAAAAAAAATTCTACACCTGTCCCCATTCAAATAAAACATAATTTATTTCTGGCCGCTAACTTTTTTTTTTATCCCAAATCTCCATACAAAATGAGTGATCTCCTTTCTTTCGTTCTTTTTACAGTCATACAATCTACAAACCATTAATATCACTGCAATAAATTGTAATAAAAGCTTACACTGCTGCGTTGCCTTTACAACAACTGCGTTACCTCATAGTTGTAACGCAGTGTAGCAGTAACGCAGGGGTAAAACATAAAGTATTTTCATAATTAACGACTGACTATACATTATAACAGTTTAATATTTTAGATACGGACACATCAATAAATAGCTAAGTAAAAAAATACTTTAATAAAATACTTGCAGATTCTCGGCAGTAACTCTGCGGACTTCGAATAAACATACGCATACCTTATTTCGCCTGTCGGCCAACTGGCTTGGCCTCTGCGGCCTCTTTCGGGAAGGTGCCACAAATGACACTTTTGAATCACAATCGAACAAATCGTCTAATGAAGCTAGATTTTTTAAATATTTGATTTTAAGTATAATTGCCTATGGTAACACCAGGTAGCAAAAAATTTACTCGACGCCGCACACTGGGACGGATTTCGGATTTGCGGACATTGGACTTTTTTGTTGAATATTAATATTTTTATTATGCCAATCGATAGCCCTAATTAAGCCGATCTGATTTTATTCAGGTCATTTTTTTTTGTAAACATTATATTATACGAAAAAAATTAAAGTTAAATAAAAAATTGTATGGAACGATATCTAAAATGCTCTATAAGTTTCAAGTCTGGACAGATCTCAGAATGATTTTTGTGGGGTTAATCTATGGATAAAATGTTTATGTATAGTTCCACATACATAATATTGTCCCGGACTTCCCCGTTTTCCAGATATATGAAGCTGAACTTAGATACTTTTTCTACTTTTTTCTTAGGGATTATTTTAAGTTTTTAACTCCAAATATTATAAAAAAGGAACATTTTGCATTGTATATTAATTTAATTGATTATCAATAAAACTATTACATTTGGTGACGTCATACAACAAAATTAAAACATGTAAAAAGTGAATATTATATATCAAAATTGTGTCTTTAAATAGGTTTTAATTTACTTAATGGAATTTTGTTGTTTCAGCCTTTGGTACAAAAGGCGAACTTAATTCCTCGTGGCTTTTTCTACCTGTCAACCTGAAGGCCAAGCAGAACGAAATAAATACTGAATAATTAAATTATTCTGTGTCGCTTATATCACTTATTTTGCTTGTATCTGTAAATTCAGGTTCACGAATTTCTTGAGCAGTCTTGATCTTGAGCATCAAAAGATTCAGGAGAGAGAGAAAGTAATATTCTTGAGTTTGGCCATTCTTGGGCGTAAAATTATTGTAAGCTTAGGTTCGGACGACTTAAGAAGATTTATCCTCATTTGACGCATGCCTGTTTACTTTTCTGAAATGGTGTTCTCTATATTTTCTAAACTCCTTGTTTCTTGGCTTCTTCAGAAAGTTTTCCGATGGGAATCAAATTATCAATGATGTCTGCTCCATGTATTAGTATTTTATGGACACAAACAGGCATATTATACCACGAGTATTATTTTACAAACAAGGCCGCTAGTTCTCGACAATATTGAGAAAATTTAGAAATATCTACCTACACGTTCTGCACTTGGTATGATTTGCAGAATAACATGTAACCTTTTGATTAAACCTTCATTTATGCCTGTAATATTATAGATACAAGCAATATAAGTGATATCTTATAGAGCATTTTAGATATCGTTCCATACCATTTTTTTTTCATTTTCATATTTTTCGTATAATATAATGTTTACAAAAAAAAAATGACCAGAATAAAATCTGATCGGCTTAATTATTTAGGGCTATCGATTGGCATAGTATAAATATTAATATTTAACAAAAAGTCCAATGTCCGCAAATCCGAAATCCGTCCCAATGTGCGCCGGGGACATGAATATGGAATTTTTTAAATGAATAATTATTTCACTAAAATATTTTTGCGCTGCATAAATAATAACTTCAAGTTCTAATGCTTCCACCAAAAATATAAAATACTAGGTCAATACTGGGTCATGGGTTTTTTTTTGGTCATATGAAATTGCAATTGGGACATCGCACAGGGACATCAATATTTAGTATGAAAAACAACTGAGTTACCTAAAATATGAGAATAATTAATATGATTACATAAAAAATTAGTTCCCTAGGCATGCTTCAACAAGTATAAAATTGCGACATAAGTTAGTTTTCGCATGAATGTAATATTTGTGTTTATTATGGAGTATATTTCAAAGGGGACCGACTTTTAGTCACAAAAAAGTAGAATGACCCGAATACAAATGACCGACTTTTAGTCACAAAAAAGTAGAATGACCCGAATACAAATTAATACAACATTGGACTGCTCGAGAATTTAATATACATACAACCCGTGCGAATTAACTGTGCACCTCGCGGTATGACTTCTTTGGACGGTACTGCAGCAGTAGCGTACAAAGAATGAAAATGAAAGTAGTTGTAGTACTATTTGGTGCTTTCATATTACAATTAGTACTTATCTTTATTAATCGAAGTTTTAAAATGGTCCGCCGTTATACAGTTCTTTATTAATCGAAGTTTTAAAATGGTTTGTATGGAGCGTTGAGTTCGGCTTATTGTTTTTCCTTTTTGAGGAAATTGAGCGGTTTTTGCAACGATTTAAATTCGTTGGGTTTTTGGCAATTTTTGAAACTGTGATTCGGCAATTGAGCGTTTGGCCTCTCCATTGACGTAATGATCATTGCACAGCTGCAAATAGTTTTCTATCTATGAGGCGCTAAAGTGACCATGTTTGTATGAAAAAAGCCCAGTGGCCAAGTTTTATTGCCAGTGAGTTTATTTAAGTTCTTTTCTATTGCCCAACTTGAAAGGAAAATTACACAATTATTACAAATATAAAGGTCTAAAATTCATTAAAAAAAACAATTTCTATATATATAAAAAGAGTGTTTTAGGGAAGCATCGATACTAAAATTATGTATTGATTCAGACATTACCAGACAGGATTCGAGAATCTTCTCTCAGTCAATCCGTGGCACCGATGCACATGCGCTTTATGCACTAGCAAGTACATAGTACTTCCGTATTGATTTAACGGTCCCCGCCTACTGAAGCACTCAGCTTAGTCGTCTAACAGCAGCAGTGAGACCATTTGTGCAAGTGGTGGTAAATGATGTTTTCAAACTTATAGTAATTGTGAACTGAGTTTTTGTAAAGAACAGAAATCTTAGACTTTAAACATACAAACAATTTATTCGTCATTCTGCCGGCGTAGTTCTGTGTCAGCGGCTTAGGGGTTTATCGTAAGTTATTTATTACCAAACTTACTTTCATGTGTTACTTTCTGACCAAACCCTTTTAATTACATAAACCCTTGCCAAACCCTTTAAATTATTAAGAGACAATGACACCATTGTGTATATGTGTATTTTTGTAATTGTGTGTATTTCAATACCCAATTGTGTTAGTTAATCGTGCACAGTAATGTTCATCTCTAAGAATTTCGTTACTGCCACCCTTTTAACCAACAATTGTATTTAAAAATGTTGGAATTTCAAATACTATCTTTGGTTACCTTATTTAAAATAAGATCTTATTCAAACATAGAATCAAAAATTTTGGGTTATTTCAAATATTTTATAATTACCCAAAGATACACTTAATTTGGTAGCGATCTAGACGGGGTCCAGGTTTGCACATGCGCTTTGCACAGTTAGTTATTGAACGAATGCATCCCTATCGGTCTAGGCAGGCCCTTTAAAATCGTTGATAAATATAGGCAGCTTATAGGCATATTATAACTTGCGTCTGGTTTTGACTTACTCGAAAGGACAACGCAAGAAGTTGTATGGGCCCTGTCCCCACCCACCAACACACTTGGCACTATTATAGTTTCAATATTATTATGACATTCCATAAAAAGACAAATAACCATTTTTTACCCAAAAAATGATGGGGTATTCAAAAACAATAAAACCGTGCTTATGCCGTACGCCTAAGATTCAGAATTGCGCTGTAAGTGTCTAGCTTCAAGTAGACTCGACTGTAAAATATTTTTTAAGATTACATTTTGATTGAACACTTTTATTTAGGCCAGGGGGCTTACTCTTGATCGCCTGCACATTATTTTCACAATTAACTGTGTCAAAAAAATACTTGAAAAATACAACATTCAAATTCGATTTGCGTGAAATCCCCATTCCTACGGCGGATGTCGTCATACAAAAAAAAAAGATCAGTATGGCAAGAGGTATAAATAGAGATACGTTTGAAATCTGTTGGTGGGTGGGGACGCTCCTTTGCATTGTCCTTTGAGCTTTATTTATGAAGTTCTAAGCGTTTACCGATACTATATACCATTTGATGATTGATAGTAAATAAACAAAATACTTTCTCTCTCGGTCACCACCAAATTAAAATGGGTAGAATTCGGTTCTGGGCCTGGCACTCGCTGGCCGCTGCCGCGGCACGCCCGCTCCGCTCGCTCGGCTCGTGCGTTTAGTGGTCGCAGTTCTAACCTAACCTAACACAATCTCATCAATCACAATATACAGGCTGACAGGTAACCCGAGGGACATATTTAAGGAGAGTGTTTGGAATCCGATTTAGAATCCAATTCGCTATAAAAAATTATCCTTAAGAGGAAAGACTAAGGCCGTTTTTCCATACAAACGTATTCCCCTGTTTCCTCCCTGGATAATGCCAGTAGAGAAATAGTTTTTTTTCCAAAAATCTATGACCACTATTTGCATGTCCGTATGTTTTCCTTTTTTTCATAAATTAATAATTAAAAGAGTTATGAACCTTCAAAAACCTAAAAAAATGACCAGATTTTCCGCTGTGTTCAAACATCCAGAAAACAAATTTAACTAGATTAAAAAAAAAAAAAGAAAACATAGGAACACGGCCAAAGCCTTTCTTTAATTTTTTAAAAAAAAGTAGTTAAATCGGTCAAGTTTTGGAAAAGAAATCAGGGGACTACGAAACGTTGATTTTAAAGGTATTTTCGCTCCAAGCTGCAGTTGTCTCTATCGCGCTCTGCGTGGGATGTTCGGACACTGCGCGACAGCAATAGATTTTACAAATACCTATTTTTCAATTCTCTCGCCCTTAGTATTTCCTCTTAATATTTTGCATAATTATCCTAATAACTTATGTATGCATGGACTACCTAAAAATCCCGTGTGCCGGCCGCCGCGCGGCCGGCCGGTTACGCCCGCCCCTCGGTCACACCCCGCGCTTCCCCGCAGGCCACGTGCGATTCGCGCGACCCTTCCCGGCGCCAGTCTATGCGAGTGCGCGGGCGTCGTTGGTCTGTGCGAGCGCGCCAACACGTCCCGAGTTCCGATGATTAAAAGTGAACAATAAAAACAAAATAACGAGTGTAATAAAAACCTCAACATTCGTAAGATCAATACGAACATTTTTACCCTAAATCCATGCCCGGGAAAACCAAGGGTTTTCAAGATATTAAGCCTCAAAGTCGCCCCTGGTTTGTAATACATATTGCAATTTCGTGTAATGTATCGTTACCGATATTTCGTCTAAAGTAACTTGGTTGTTAGTTCAAGTATTTGTTGAGAAAACGATGCTGCGAAAAACGAATATTCAATGTAAACACTCGAAGTCCAAATGCCCGCGCGCTATTGCACAGCTGATCGTTTGCGATCGATCGATATCTTGTCGGGCGAGGTCATTGCACCGCGAGCTTTATAAAGGACTTGGCTAAATACAGTTAGGGCCTCTGCCTCAGCAATGTATAAATACTTTACCTAGTTATATGCAATACTGGGAGGCTAAATGTTACTCTATTGCGTGAAAAAAGTTTCAGGAACTTTTCATTTTGTAATAATATTGATAAATATATTTATTAAAATTCCTACGCCATTAGCTAAGCAAAACATCTACAATAGATTTTTGCTGAGAACTTTTGACAGGCGTTTGTGCACGGAGTACAAATAAGAGATAATTGGGGCCTGTGGGGCCAAATGACAGCTAAACAGCTTCATAGATTTTCCTCACATGAGCGAGCCAGTCTTGCCGACGAGCCGGACTAAACACAATCGGCATAGTAAGAGTTAAAAACCCTTTGTAAGACATTTGGCTATTATATACAGGTAGAGATGGATTGTTACGTAAATAGTGCTGCAGTAGAATCGCTAATTAAATAAGAGCTGATTTTTCAATCATCAGTTATGTTTTAACTGATCGATAAAGAACAATACGACTAAAAATAAGATTTCATAATCGAATTTCTTCAGAAAAGAGCATAGATTAATGGCATTTTGTATTTCGTCGTTATTATGCTGCTGCTGTACACTGAGAAAAAATTATTGTCAATTAGACAAGAAAACATTAACCACACACAACCCTTTAAATAACTTATTCAATAAGACAACGTTTTTATTGTCAGATTTTTGTTGCCGAATTAACAACATTCATCGACAACGTTATACTTGGTCAGGAGTACATAGTTTACAAACAATGTTTAACGTTGTCAAAAAGTCACAGCGTAACGTTGTTAATCTGAAAACTTTAATATTGTCCCATTGACAATTGTGCGTTGTCTCTGTAGCAATGTAACCTTGCCTATCCAACTATTTAATGTGGGCAATCTAACAACTCTTATTTTGTCCTTTTGACGACTGAGCTTTGTCTCTGTAGCAATATAACTTAACGAAACCTTCTCTTAAACGTTGTTAATCTGAAAACTCTAATATTGTCCCATTGACAATTGTGCGTTGTCTCTGTAGCAATGTAACCTTGCCTATCCAACTATTTAATGTGGGCAATCTAACAACTCTTTTATTGTCATTTTGACGACTGAGCTTTGTCTCTGGAGCAATGTTCCTCCAATGTTGTTAAACGAACAACTCTAAAAGAGCAAATTTCTTTTTAATGATATTTGCGAAATTATTGTTTTTGTCAGAAAATTTAAACAACAGTGTAGTTGTTGTTGTTTAAATTTTCTGACAACAACAATAATTTCGCAAATATCATTAAAAAGAAATTTGCTCTTTTAGAGAGTTGTCCGTTTAACAACATTGGAGGTTTGATTAATACTGTTAGCAGTTGAGGGGTTTTAAATATTAAATAAAACACTTGATTTATTATTACACATCATATAATAAAGAACTAAGTATTAACACAGAGAAAAAAAATGGTTGCCTTCTTGCCTTGGCACTTGTCATCCCTTGACAACCTACATACTTTCTTTTTCGGTACAGCTATGATGGGCATCTGTCGGAGTAGGGCAACGATCCCCAGCAACGCGGCTACGTTTGCTTGTTCTTCGCCAACTGTATAACAAACACATAGACTATATTGATTTGGCTAGTCGATTGGTACGATAGGTAGCGACCCTGATTGTAAAGTCAGCAAAGGAGATATCTGGGCAGGCCCGCTCGAAACGGATGAAATTATTTCATGAAATTACTATTTTTAAAAAAACATTGTCAGGTTGGCGCGCTTGGCAACACAAGAAACCTACAACATATCTACTGAGACTAAAGAACTTTGTTGGTAGTACCAAGTAACATTGTGATAGTGAGGGTCTGCCAGACAGAAGGCCACGCCGCCGCAGCGCGCAATCGACAACCGTTAGGTATTTTCTATAAAGACACACAAACAGTACTAATTTATAGCGATAGATAGACCCGAATAGCATTAAAGCCGTGGCGTGCCGAATGTGTCTCGCTGCCTCTTCTTATAAAATGTTTGGGAGGGACGCCTTTTCTGTCTGGCCTGCGCCTAAGATCAGGCATGCATCACACATACGTCTATCACTACATTGGTCATACATTATCATATCATAGCAAATACTTAATACGTAATTTAAACTTAACACCACCGCTGGCCAACAACTGTCATTAGATGTAGGTACCTAGGCAACTGGCCCTAACTTGTTGGCCTAGAGTAACGATCTACGTAGATATATGAAATTCCTGGCTACATACACAACTAAGGATGCCCTCTCTTTATTGAACCTACTTTAAGGCAAATAGAATAGAAATAATAATGGGAAACTATACTTACATGCACACACATAAAACAACAGAAGTAAAACTTTATACGAAACAACACAGATTTACCTCGTTAATCTAGTAGGTATAAAGAGGTGAACTTACCCGACATATTGTCTATGAGGTGGGCCAACCTCGCCTTAGCCAGAAATTCCTCTATTTTAATATCACACTGCGCAGTGCGCACACGTTCACTTGTCGCGATACGTTACAATAGGTTTACTGGTATGGTATTACAAAGAAAGGCAATGTCCAATGGGTTATGGGACGGAGCCGCGGGCCCGCGGCGCGTGCGTGCAGTTCGTCCGGTGGTCGGATGGGGAAGAGGGCGATGCGAGCGCTCGGCGCGGCGCGTGGGCTCCCTGCCCCCGCGCCCCGCGCGGGATAGACAGTCGTCATCCCCCCTCACGCCTCATACCCCGCGTATTGTGCCTCTATTAATATTCAGTAGTAAACTTTGTCAATTTATTAAAGTACAATTTCTTCTTCTGTCAATTTCTATATGTTTACTTTGTTAACTTGTTTTTTTTTTCGACACAACGTTAAACACTAACGAATTAACAATGTTTTTTGCTAGAACGGCAATATGGTAAAGTTCTCTTGAAATTGACAACATTCAAATTGAGTGTAGCACAACATTAGTCTGACAACATTAGAATTGACACTATAACTATGTAAATATTGACTCACAAACAACAAACAATCGACAACGCTTATTTTGTACGTTGTGGGCTATTTTTTTTCTCAGTGTAGGTATGTACCTCTTAAAAATTAAATATTAAAACTCGGATATGTATCCGAGTGATAATATTTGATTTTTAAGAAATGAGCCCAAAGAAGACTGAATAAATAAATACTTGTTTGTTGATGTTTTTATATTTGATCATTTAACGTTAGTTGATATTAATTAATTTGAATAGATTAAACAATGTTGCATTTCGAAGATATCGACTCTTTTTCCCGGCCAGTTCAAACGAAATCGAGTATAATCGACATAATATGACATCTGTACGCGCGCCGAACAGTCAAAGGTCACCGGATGTTACATGAATAACTTTTAAATAATTATTTATTTTGCTAAAGTTCTAGAATAAAAATAAACATGTGATTAATTATTAATTATTATTTTAATGTTACGAACTAGTAAGATATATTTATACATGATATAGGCAGACGTTTAGCCATCACCTTTAAGCTATCTTCTAACCTAGACAAAATGTACGTATGTAAAAAATTACAAAACGGATATTAAAAAATCCAACACAAACACTGCTCGACTCGGGAACGCATTAATTATTATTACTAATAATAATAATCATTATTAATACTTTTAATCTTTTTATTTTGTATTTTGTAAGTTGCCAATAAAAATACTATTGTTAATTCATCAATTTCTCTTTGCCATCAGTCGGTTTGAACAAGTGCATCCGGTGGTTTTTACTCTTTGTTTTGCCCGTAACGCCCTGTTGATTGGTTCATTTACCAATTAGTGTACGATTTTGCCTTTTAAATACGATTTCAATGCTTCGATCGCTTAGTATCTACTTTCCTACAAAATGTGCAAAATCATACAATACGCGAGAGGCGCGCGGCATTCGTATACGCGAGTACAATTTGAGTCGTTCTTGAATGGCGTGGCAAGCGAGGCTGTATCGCGACGCGGCGCGCGGGAGGGGCGCGCGGAGGGATTCCGTACGCGAACGAGTGCACGAAGTACTGTGAAGGGAAGGGTGCCCGCACGTTACGCGAACTTTCAGGAAAATTTCGACTAAGGTTATTGACAGATATTTACCAGAGTTTTTATTGGTTTATACTTATTTTGTTATATAAAAGCATGAACTATTTGGGGTTTAAATATGTCCCTTGCATTTCCTGTCATACTGTATATAATATATTTTCCATTGTGTACAACGAACATTAAAGATTAGGCCCATTTTCGCCCGTCTCCTTTTAGAATCCCTTCCGCGTCTGAATCATATTATGTCATTCAAGATGTATTCCCATCCTTCCTCTATCCTCTATTAATATAGGTAAAAATGGTAAGACTGTAGTTAAAGCAACTATTCTTTTATCATTATTGCCATTTTGCGATTCCATTTTTTTGGCTTGTCTATGAACCGCTCTAGATACCAGCATCCTTTTATTAAAGTTTGTGGGAATACTTTAGATATGGCATCAATGATGATGGTAGGGGATGAAAGAGTGGGAGTCAGACAGACAAGTCAGTTACCCATTGGTCTGATTTGGAAGGGATAGTCTTAAAGATGGATTTCAAGTACTGCATTTTTTGTTCTTTTTCCAGAATAGGGTATTGTCGAAGGTTGTCCTCTTGTCCTTCTAGCAAAGGGATCAATTTGTTCAAATCCAGATTGAGCAGTTTTTCTATAACAGGCGGTTTCTCAACATGTTTGATCATCACTGCCAAAATAGATGCAGGTTTTGTAATTGCAGTAAAACCAAGGTTCCCCTGAATGTCACATTTTAAAATTCCATGTGTGCTCTTTGAGACTGTTCCTGCTATTATTTTTAGGGATGATCCAACAACAGCATCAGCCATGTGAGAGGAGTCTATAGAGGGGGATCTCCGAGACACTTTTGACCTTCCCTCTAATTTGGTGAGCTCTAGAGTTTTCTTATCTGTCATCTGCATGAATTGTGTCATGGATGCTGCCGTCGTGTTCCAGGATTGGGAGATGTGTTCTAATGACTTCTCAAAGTGTTCCTGCTGCCTCTGTGCCGATTGTAGCATGACCGACAGTTCGCTTGAGACTATACTGATCTCAGTTAGAGCGACCCTGGCATTGCGAGTGATGGCAGCTGAGTACGCAATTATCCCCATTTTTATTGACTTGTTCAGGACAATTACTCCATCTGTGGTGTTGTTAATCAGTTCATCAATAAGTTGTGGTGCATCATGTTTTGAGATGTTTATTAGATGTTTATACCTGTTCAGCAAATCTTTCCGAGTGTCTTTGGTTAACACTGTTATCCTATCCAGAGTTGTCAGTATACGCTCATCAAGTGGGTCTTCTAGTTGCTTCCAATAACTCTTGAGCTCACCTAGAAGTTGCCACACTTCGGTGAAATCATCAGGTGATCTCTTGGGAAGCGGTTCACGGGCAATGGGGGGCTGCGAGGTTAGTTCATCTTGGATGCTACTAAGATCTTCTCTATTGATTCCCAAACTTTCAAGGCCTCTTAAAGGTTGCCCTGCAAGGTCAGACATTGTGATTCTCACGGGGTGTTGATCTCTTTTACGGGAGATAGTTCTGGGAAGAGTTCTAGACAAGCGATCTTCGGATGCAAAAATATCCGTAATGCGAAACCACAAATATCTAAGCATTTTTATGCTATAGATATGTTACGATCATAGTAATTACGATTTAAATCTGTTCCGAGCAATCCAAAATTGCACACATTCACAAATTTAACTGATAAGTAAGACAAAAGATACGAAATAGCACGCAAATGAAAGAGATAGGTATAATTTTAATGATTGCACTCCAAATGTTTCTTTTGCAAAGAGTAAAAGAACAATGCCCATGAGCCATACAACTTTTGGCCAACTGTGGACAGTAAAATAAATAAAAACTGAATTTTGCAATAAATAACTTTTTAATTAATTTTGGTATTTACTAGGAGTCCATCAGCTCTTTTATTATTTTTATAATTTAAATAAATTGTGCAATGAATATTATCATTTCCGCAGCACAAAATGACGTATATGTACGGTCAACAGCACATCACAGTTAAAACTTGCAGTTCGATAATAGCACTTATGCCCCTGACATAAGAGTGGTACAAAGTTCAAAGTGTTACGTCTGACGAGCTCTTGACTGTACTATTCTTTTCGTCGAGTGACTGATATTGTCAGTCAATCAATCGTCATCATTCGCTTTTGATTTCCTCCATAAACCACCGTAGACAGAGAAAACTATTTCCTCGTATTTTGACAACTTTCGAATGACACTTCATGATGAAGATTGACTGTCATAATGTCAATGACAAAAATAATGGCCAGTGTTGCATTTTGAATAAATGAAATATAATACCGATTATCGATATAGATCGCGATATTAATAATTAAAATTATTTTTATTACAGTTTTAGAAAAAGCTTTAAGTTTATTTTTGCAATAAATAAGTAATTACATTAATAAAATGTAACAATGATTATTGCAGAGTTGCTTAATAATTATAAAGAGTAAAAAAAAGTTCAATCGAATACAGGATTGACTCGATTACGAAATCGATTGTAATGTTAGATACTGACAACATTTTGTAAGGCGGAAGTGATTTATTAATTACACAATTTATTTAAATCATAAAAATAATTAAAGATCTGGCGGACTTCTAGTAACTATCAAAAATCAAATTAATTCAAAAGTAATTTATTGCAAAATTCAGATTTTATTTATTTTACTGTCCACGGGTTGGCCAAAAATGGGCATTGTTCTTTATAGTCGTAGATTAAGCTGACCCCACATTTGGGGGGCGTGGTTGTGGAGCGGGCTCCCGACGTGTTCGGTTAACCAGCGTGCGGCGTGTCTACATCGGGAACGCCGCGTGCACGCTGGCCGCCCGCCGGGTTGCGATGGCCACCTCCGCCGCCGCGCCGCCCGCCTCGGCCTTAGATTATCTCTTTTTGTATTCTCTTCTTATTTTCGAGATTGTAAACAGTCAACCGATTCCAAAACGTAACATCTGCGTGTGGCATAGGCAGACCATACATACACGCTCACGCCCTAGTCCCTACACGGGGGTAGTCAGAGACGATGGATCTCCACTTTGCGTACAAAGTATATAGATTGTAGTCCATCCATCCATCCATCTTGTAGGCAGACCATGATAGTAAAAAAACAATTGCGGCCTAGAGAAAGTCTTATATTAAATGCAAATACTTAATATACAATTGGTTACGAAATGAAACACTGGTAAGTAATGACATTTAATTTAATAATAAAATCTTTGATTTAGTAACAATTAATTACATTGGTAAAGTATGTTACAGTTACAAACATGCTAGATAGATATCTCCATCTTTAGCCAATATTTGACACATAAAAGGTATCCTACTCAGCATGTGGCGGATGTCCCAGACACCTGACGCTTGGTCTTCCGTGGTTACCTCGTTTTGAGAGCATGTGGTGTCGCACTGGGTAACGCTCGCCCGTAACAGAGCGACCACAACCAATACAGACCATTGGGTAGCCCAGTACCCTGTTATGTGTACCGTCTACGGTCTTCCGAGCTTTGATTTAACAATACAAAACATTCATTGCAAATCACTCTTTCTGCAGGAAGCTGAAAAAATATAATATTGTTTTCAGTAAAATAATACGTGCAAGTTACATTGTACTTCTCGCTCGCACTAAAAAACACACTTAATAATGGTAGATGACATTGATAAAACATACAAAAATAATAACAACTTGGGTACGTACCTCCTGTATAGATAACCATGTAGTCAATGTATTTTGTAAATGTGGTGCTAGAGTTGTTACAATATGCCTCCCCATTCGGTTAATGACCACAGTGCAATTCAGGCACCTTATCATCGTAAAAACCAATTAATCGCAAACAAGTCCAATATGCACAGCAGAATAATAACCTGAGAAGCGTAAACACAAGTTCGATAAACGATTTCGTGGGTCAAGTTAGAATATCCAATATAATAAGGTAACGAAAAGCACAATAACAACCAACCGATCAACGCAAGATTGCAATGCAACTGCACAGTTTTGACATTATAGACTGCGTCAACTTGACTACAGACCGACAAACTTATCTGTTCCGGTGGCGGCGTCGCTACAGTCGCTTTAGTACTGTCATTAAGGCTGGTTTTAGTCTCACGCTGACGGCACGCGTACCGTCAGCGCTGATGGCCGAGATCTATGAACTTGTAGGAGCGTTTTTGAATGACGCGTAGCTATCAGCGCTGACCGCCGTGCGCGCTGACAGCTCCGCGGCCGTACGCGCCGCGCGTCGGCGCCGCGTAGCTGTCAGCGCTGACGACCGCGCGAGCGCCTCTGGTTTCAGGGAGCGTTTTAGTGTCGCGCGGAGCGAACGTCGTCAGCGCGTACAGTCATGGCAAATCGCGAAGTAGATACAGGTCGAGTTATCTATGAGGTACGCTTGAGGAAGATTTGTGGGATGCATCCGATACCTTTGCCAGTAATTCGTCAAAAGTTCTAGTTGACATTCGAAAGTAATTAAAGAATTTACTTATGTCAGCCCTCAAACTGCAATATAACAAGACAAATTCTCCTGCAACGGCTCTCTGGTCAACCAATGGATGAACATGGAGTCTTTGTCGTCGCCGGTTTTTATTATTTTGGGATAGATAGTACAAAGCAGTAATAATTAATACACTTCGCATTTTTGTCGTCGTCTGTACAGTAAGGCGGTCAGCACGAGACTAAAACGAGCCACGCTGAGCGTCAGCGCTGACAAACTACGCGCTGAGCTGTGAGCGCTGACGGTGCGCGTGAGACTAAAACCAGCCTTAAATATCGTTTTTGCATTGCATTTTACGTAGTTCCAATTTTGGCCACCGGAACAGATTAGTTTGTCGGTCTAGTGGTGTTCTGCGCAGGTTCTTGCACGATGTTCAGACAAGCCAATTACAAGTTGACGCGTAATAAACGAAATGTCAAAATCATCCTAGGACGGGGCGGAAAGGGCGGAAAATAAATTAATTCACATATTTTTAGGCATTTTTTTGTCGCATATTTTTAAGAAATGTAATTGTTGCGATTAATTTTTATAAAAAACTATAGTAATTTTCACATGTTATTAATTACTGTACGTTACTGTACATTTGGGGGCAGAATCGGGCCATGTCCTTTCCTTTACATTTCTTGTTGTTACAACATTGCCAAAATTTGTTACAATTTACGTACGTTTTTCGGTGATGGTATTCACGGCCTTCAAATATTAATTTTGTGCCTCCTCGTTTAGTCGGAAAGAATTCCATCGTTTTATTTTTTATCCATCGTTTTATTTTTTAAATATTAAAGCACTTTGTGTTTTCACTATAAAGTATTATGGATTGGTTACAATCCTGGTTCAATTGGTTACAATGTTTCCTGTAGTTATACAGGAAACATATATTTATCAACATTTTTATACGTTATATTTAAACCTACAAAATAATCCAATTTTCCCAAATGTTTTATTGAGAAAAAATTCTGCTAATCTGTTTTGACAGTGAAAAGAGACATTTCGTTTTTAAAAAATATACAGATGTCATCGACATAAACAGCGAGAATGACGGTTTCGTCGCCGAATTTTTTAAATAGACGCATGGCTTCGAAGAGGTTCGTATAAAACCTATAGAGTATAAAGATTGGTTTAATTTAATGTTCCAAGCTCTAGCCGCTTGTTTTAAACCGTAGAGGGATTTTTTCAATAGGCAAACTTTTCCTTCTTCTCCTTGTTTTGCAAAACCTTGAGGTTGCTGCATGTAGACTTCTTCCTCTAAGTCACCATTCAAGAACGCGGTATCGACATCTAAGTGCTGCATTTTCAGACCCATCTCTGCCGCTAAAGCGGTCAGTGTACGCAGGGACGAATTTCGCACTACTGTTGAAAAAGTTTCATAGTAGTCAACACCACATAATTGGGTGAAACCCTTTGCAACAAATCTTGCCTTGTTTGAACAAGTGCATCCGGTGGCTTTTACTCTTTGTTTTGCCCGTAACGCCCTGTTGATTGTTTCATTTACCAATTAATGTACGATTTTGCCTTTTAAATACGATTTCAATGCTTCGATCGCTTAGTATCTACTTTCCTACAAAATGTGCAAAATCATACAAATGCGCGAGAGGGGCGCGGCATTCGTATACGTGAGCACAATTTGAGTCGTTCTTGAATGGCGTGGCAAGCGATGCTGTACCGCGACGCGGCGCGCGGGAGGGGCGCGCGGCGGGATTCCGTACGCGAACGAGTGCACGAAGTACTGTGAAGGGAAGGGTGCCCGCACGTTACGCGGACTTTCAGGAAAATTTCGACTAAGGTTATTGACAGATATTTACCAGAGTTTTTATTGGTTTATACTTATTTTGTTATATAAAAGCATGAACTATTTGGGGTTTAAATATGTCCCTTGCATTTCTTGTCATACTGTATATAATATATTTTCCATTGTGTACAACGAACATTAAAGATTAGGCCCATTTTCGCCCGTCTCCTTTTAGAATCCCTTCCGCGTCTGAATCATATTATGTCATTCAAGATGTATTCCCATCCTTCCTCTATTAATATAGGTAAAAATGGTAAGACTGTAGTTAAAGCAACTATTCTTTTATCATATTGCCATTTTGCGATTCCATTTTTTTGGCTTGTCTATGAACCGCTCTAGATACCAGCATCCTTTTATTAAAGTTTGTGGGAATACTTTAGATATGGCATCAATGATGATGGTAGGGGATGAAAGAGTGGGAGTCAGACAGACAAGTCAGTTACTGCATTGGTCTGATTTGGAAGGGATAGTCTTAAAGATGGATTTCAAGTACTGCATTTTTTGTTCCTTTTCCAGAATAGGGTATTGTCGAAGGTTGTCCTCTTGTCTTTCTAGGAAAGGGATCAATTTGTTCAAATCCAGATTGAGCAGTTTTTCTATAACAGGCGGTTTCTCAACATGTTTGATCATCACTGCCAAAATAGATGCAGGTTTTGTAATTGCAGTAAAACCAAGGTTCCCCTGAATGTCACATTTTAAAATTCCATGTGTGCTCTTTGGGACTGTTCCTGCTATTATTTTTAGGGATGATCCAACAACAGCATCAGCCATGTGAGAGGAGTCTATAGAGGGGGATCCCCGAGACACTTTTGACCTTCCCTCTAATTTGGTGAGCTCTAGAGTTTTCTTATCTGTCATCTGCATGAATTGTGTCATGGATGCTGCCGTCGTGTTCCAAGATTGGGAGATGTGTTCTAATGACTTCTCAAAGTGTTACTGCTGCCTCTGTGTCGATTGTAGCATGACCGACAGTTCGCTTGAGACTATACTGATCTCAGTTAAAACGACCCTGGCATTGCGAGTGATGGCAGCTGAGTACGCAATTATCCCCATTTTTATTGACTTGTTCAGGACAATTACTCCATCTGTGGTGTTGTTAATCAGTTCATCAATAAGTTGAGGTGCATCATCTTTTGAGATGTTTATACCTGTTCAGCAAATCTTTCCGAGTGTCTTTGGTTAACACTGTTATCCTATCCAGAGTTGTTGGCAACAAATCTTGCCTTGTACTTCACCACTCTACCCTGGGCATCCTTCTTGATTTTATACACCCATTTACAAGGTATGACCTTTTTATTAGGTTTATTTACTAACGTCCATGTTTCCTTTTTTATTATTAATAAATTGAACTCATCTTGCATAGCAGTCTGCTAGCTTGCGCTATCTTCTGAGCTGATAGCTTCAGCAAAACTTTGTGGCTCGTCAGGTTCACCTATCACAGCAGCATTGCAATCAAACTTGTTTTGATTTTTCTGAGCAAGTCTATTACGAAGAGGGAATCGTTCCTCAGGTGTTTCTATCACGACATGTCCAGGAACAACTTCTTCATCAGACTGATCATCAGCGCTGTGAAAATTGAACTTGACTTTCTGGTTGCAAATCAGCAATTTCTTCTACTGAGCTCGTTTGACTGCTCTCTTGTGAAGTAGAAGCAACTGGGCGCGTCAAATACTGCTCGATTCTGTAAATCGATTCTAAAGTTGATTCAGAGTGGTTCGTCAACGGATCTGATTGTGTAGTTCTTTTGTGAAACAATCCTCAAAAAACACCACATCACGTCGTTTTACCAACCTTCTTGGACAGCTTGGCTCACGAAATAAGTAGTTCTGCCGGTCGTCTGAATATCCGACAAAAATATACTGCGTCGCTTTAGGATCCAATTTCCTTCTCAGCTGATCCGGAATCTTCACCATCGCGCGACAGCCAAAGACTTTCAAATTAGTCAGGTTCGGTTTCTTGTTATTCCTCAATTCGTATGGCGTCCTCCCGTCGAGAGCTCAATGTGGAAACCTGTTCTTCAAGAACACAGCAGTTTCCACAGCATCCTGCCAGTAACCTTTTGAAAGGGAACTGCCTAAAAGCATACAACGCGCTTTCTCAACGATCGTTCTGAAAGTTCTTTCAGAAACGCCGTTCTGTTGTGCGTTGAAGGGAAACAAGTTCCCAAGACACTCTAGCTGTGTTTTCCGATTTTGCCTAAGTAATCTGAGAACTCACTGTTCACATACTCAGTACCGCAATCGGTTTGCAAAGCTCTAATTTTCAAACCTGTTTCCCTCTTGATAGACTTAAATATACAAAACCTACTAAATTCTTCCCTGATTCTTCGAAGAAATAAAATATACAAAAATCGTTCGGCTAAAATCATCTATAAAAGTTAAAACGTATTTATTTCCCTGAAACGAATTTTCAGACATCGGACCACAGACATCCGAATGTATAAGTTCCAATTTAGATGTTGTTCTTTTGTGTAATTTGAAATGTTTTTAGCCTGCTTACCTTCTATGCAAGCCACGCATGGATCTTTATCAACCACAGAGTATACTACGCCTAGATTATCCGCTTTTAATTTCTCTAATCCTATTCGGCATAGATGACCAAGTCGTTTGTACCATAAACGAAAACTTGCGACGTCATCGCTCTGTACATCTAACGCTGATAAGGTGTTTGGGGGACTAACTGAGCAATAAAACGACGAGCCGTTTGGTGTAATGGTCGAGAAGTCGGCTATTACACCAGAGGTCGCGGGTTCGATCCCCGCACGGTACAAACATTTGTGTGCATGAACATGTCTGTTTGTATCGGTCTGGGTGTTTCTATGTATAATATGTATGTATTTACAAAAAAAAAAAAGTATATAAGTAATGTTTATCCGTTGTCTGGCACCCATAGTACAAGCTATGCTTAGTTTGGGGCTAGATGGCGCTGTGTGAATAATGTCCTGGGATATTTAATTTAAGGAATACAATCCACCACAACAGGACCCATGTAGAACTGTATCACCTGTACAAGCAAAAGTTTTAGAATTATAAAATGTACATCCTTTCGTATCAAAAACAACACTTAATCCATTTTCAGTAGCTTTCTTAACAGAAATCAAATTAGTATTTAGATTAAGGACCTAAACTACATTTTAAATATTTGACACTATAGAGCCACTTCCCGTTTTAAAGTTATTTACAATAGGCACATTACCTATTCCAGCAGATGACAAAATGTCTCCATTAGCGATCTTTATTTGAGAAGTAGTAAATTCTTTGTAATTCACTAACCAATCTGATCTACCAGTCATATGAGCACTGGCTCCTGAATCTACATACCATTTGGCAGACGAGAAATCTTCAGAAATGGCATTCAATGCGCCAAGTAAACTCTGAGTTTGTCTTTGCTTGGTGAAATTTTATATTGACTTCACACAAAACACAATAACAATATTCTACAAATTCTTATTAAAAGCTTTCGTGCTGATAAACGTATTGAAATTAGGTAGAAAATTATAAAGCGTTGTTTGACTTATCGTTTATTGTCATGAAGTAAGTAACACGTTCTATTTACAAATTAAGAAAAAGTAAGATTGACGTTGCAGTGTAAAAAGTATAACTACAACAAATAGACTAGTTTTAGTAACTCAAAAGTGAATAATAAAAATATAAATTACTTACTTTGAAACTTTTTTGCTAATTTTGGAAAAAATTAAGGAGTAACAAAGTGGACAGCCAAAAAATTCAAATTAAAAAATAACAAAAAAGATAGACTAAACGATTTGTATGACATTTAAAAAAAATATTACAGAACAGCATAAATACAAAAATAATATATACATATATTTTTTTTTACTACAATCTGTCGCCTTCTCTGGGACATTCATCAGTATGTTTGGTATTATTGCTATTGACGCTCTCGGTATGTGACCAGTATAACCCTCTTCATAAAGACAGCTTATTCACTGATGCTGAATTAAATCTTGTGGTATTTTTCGTTATAACCGTCGAACTTTCTTATGTTCATCCATTAGTGGCTGTGCCAGAGCATTAGGGTGATGAGATATACGTTTCTTGTAGGACTTGGTATGACGTTCAATTTCCTGTTTGACTGTAGGCATTCTTATGTCATTTATAGTTCATTAGGCACAAACCAAGGGGCGTTTGTCAACGTACGGATGTTCTTTGTTTTGGAACCTCTGTATTATTTCGATGTTTGAGTGGGACTGTGGGACGCGGTACCCCACAGTTGTATCCCATACGTCCAGATAGGCTTCAATGTAGCTTTGTATAATAGAATTTTATTCTCTAGTGACAGTTAGGATTTACGACCAATAAGCCAGCTTGTTTGGATACCAAGGTTTTTTTTTTATTAAGAGGCAGTCAGGATGACCACACTCCACCTGATGGTAAGCGGAAGTGAGGTCCAAATATAAGGTTGACTGGCTCAATAGATCATAGTACCCATTGAGCCAGTTACCCTCACCCTGAAGGCCTGCATAGATGCCGCTTCACGCCCCGCCTGAAAAGCCCAGGATTATAGGAGGAAGGAAACACGTGAGCCGGAAGGGCATTCCATGCCCTTATAGCACGGGGCAAAAAAGAGGAACTATACCTCTTGGTACGGGCCACCAGTGTCTGGATGGTATGAGGATGGCAACGCAGTCCGGCGCGTGTTGTTCCTTAAGGAAAGGAAGGTGCTTCCTTTTTGTAAAAATATGTTTCTGCCAGGTGAGTATTTTGTCCAAGTACATTCCCAGGTTGACGTGGTCTGCCTGTGGAACCTCTATTCCATTAAGTGAAACTGGGGGACAAATACCTCTTCTTAGTGTGAATGTGACGTTTACTGACTTGGCTTGTTTGCCTTTATCCGCCATTTTTTAGCCAATGGAATATATCATCAAGGCCACTTTGAAGTGTTTCTGAGGCCATAATTGGGTCGGTGTGGGCAGTTAGGTTTTCGGTATCATCGGCAAAGGTACATGTGGTCAGGGATCGAGATGTAAGTAGATCCGATGTAAAGATTAAATAAAGTACAGGACCCAGTAAACTACCTTGGGGAACTCCTACCTTTATGGGTGAAATAGCGGACATCGCTTCACCATTCTCCACGATAAAGTGGCGCTGGTATAAGAATGATTTAAAAACTTCGTACAAGTAGGCTGGTAGATCTTTTTTGATTTTAAAGACAAGACCCTTGTGCCACACGCGGTCAAACGCCTGCGATTTATCCAAGAACGCACTGGTGCAATAGGTTTTAGCTTCAACTGATTCCATAATCTTTTTCATTAGCCTATGCACTTGGTCAATAGTGGCATGCTTATCTTATTTCGAAACCCAAATTGGTGATCAGGGATCACTTTCTTTTCCTTGAGAATTGGTAGTATGCGTTGCAACAGTAGGTAGCGATTCGTATAATTTTTATCAAAATAATGAATTTAATTTTGATAAAATAATAGTAATGAAAAATAAATTTTTATTCAATATTTGAATCATCAGAAGTATCATTCTGACTCTCGAATTCTTCTGATTCATTAGATTCTTTCTCATTTTCTTCCATTTTGACAATGTCCTGGATTTTCAAAGGAGTTTGATCTCCGATAAAACCTTTGGTTTTAAATAATCATCTAAATGCCAACCATAGTTTTTAGTGTTTTATTTCCTAAAACAGTTACTTTTTGTAACACGTAGTATGGTAACCAACAAAATTGAGTACTGCTTTGGTTAGTTCAACTTCAAGATATTTAAAGTATTTTTTTACAAAAAAAACTAGCTTTAACAAACAATTTTTAACAGTTTTATCAGTAAAATCACTTAAAGAATCGTCCAAGCCACACAAAAACACTTTTTAGCCATTTTTTTTAAAACGATACAAAGTAACACGTGTTTTTGATGCAATGTAAGTCATTAGCTACTCCAAAATAACGTACACTGCTTACTATATGGAGGGAGGGTAGTAGAGGTATCTCATAGTACCCTCCATAGTTATATTCCGAGCATGCGCACTTTTCTAATTCAGGGTCCCATCTGCGATGTTGGGTCCTTTTTCATTACCCGGTATACTTACCTCGGATCTCATTGTGACACATTTCCAAGTGCGTTAAAATTTAAATCTTTAAAATTTGCAAACCCCTGATAGGACCGATTTTTTTTTGCAGACTACCATAATGTTCATGAACGTGTTCGTAATAAAACAGCGCTTATGATATAATTTTTTTCTATTCTCCAATTAAGTAAAACTAACTGGTGGTATCGACATACGTGTTTATACCTGACAACACAGTACTCGTAGTCCGCCCAGGTAAATAACAGAAAACCCAACGGCTGCACATTCTATACGTTTTCAACGTTAAGTCAGAACAAAATTGACCTATTATCTTGATATTGCAATATTGTCAGTCCAGGTTTTTTTAAGCATCCATTTTTAATATTTTTTCTAATAAACTAAATTCATGATAAAATCATTTATGTTTCATTCTACTATCAACCCGGTAAAGGTCGATTTAGGTAGAGGTTCAATTCAATATAGAGTAGATAGATACAAACAGATGCAGGTTTTCAGTTGACAAGATAATTTTAAATGAATTGGTCCACGGAACTCTCAAATGCTGTGGTCCAACTATTTTTAAATTTGGACAACTGCCCCACAGAGTAAACAGCCCCTAGTAATGACCCATGGGTAAACTACATAGTTGGACGGAGCAGCTGGACCACTGCCCCGAAATGAAATTTATTTTTGTATATCAACTGGAGATTAATAAAAATATGTATGTACCTACAATATACCTCATCCCCCTCCAATCATTGAAGTGGCTACCACATCCGCAGTTTGTGATGGGGATATGTGAACTTATTATAAGTTGGTGTATTGTTTGCAGCCCCGAGCACAAATTGGTGTGAGCGAAGAAGGCGACTCCGACTCGGACTCCGCCGCCGGCTTCCACGCAGCCTGGCGGCAACAGCGCGCCTCCAACTACACGTAGCGGTCGTTTAATGATCACTACAGCTCCCGGCCACCGCTCGACTCTTCGACTTACGCACGCCCCCTTTCCTCCTACAGCGATATCAACTAAAGGTACCGGAGCATTAAATAGGCCGGGCTTGCTGCCTCAATGCAAGCCTCGGTTGTATCCCTTATACAATCCTTGATCTACGGTAGCGACACACGTGTGCATCTTAAGTTCCTGAAGCTACTCGAAGGTTACAATTTCATTCTACTACTCCTGATATCGTATATATTTTTTAGATTTATTGTTTGCAGAATTGTATCCGTCATAAAAGCAACATTCCAAGGATAAAATTGTTTTGCATTCCAATTAACAGTTCTTAACCGTTTTGCTTATAAGTATAATACCAACATGAAATAGATACTAAGGCATATGCGTATAAAGGGAACAGAAATGTTTCGTTACAGATTTTATTTGAATATTATGACTTGTTATTCATTCATATGTAGCCATAGATTAGAAAACCGTGGGAATACTTAGTAAGTTTATGTATATTCAATTCACAGATGGCATCAAGAGTGCCTTATGCTTACTTTATAAATAACTCTGATCTACTTCATATTTGTGTAGTGCATGTATGTTTAAGCAATTAAACATCTAATTATGAATTTGTTTACTTGAAAGAAAATGGATTTATATAATGTTTTTTTTATTTATGTAATTTAGACTGAGGGTAGTTTGGGAACTACCAGTTTTTTATACAATTATAATTTAGGCTATTATAAAACCTAAAAATATTTTTTTATTTAAAACCAAATTAATAATATTATGTAATACCTAATAAACAGTTTTAAATTTTATGTCATTGAAACAATATTATTTTTCATAATGAGGCATCTTATATTATTGCGAATCATAACATGCATTTCAAACAAAAAACTGTAGCCAACCCTGTAAAAATACCTACATTATGTGATTCCTTAGTTTTATACTTTTTTGCACTCTTATTCTTATTATAATTAATTAAGACCTGAGATGTCAATTTGTTTCCTAACAAATTATTTCAAAAATTACACAACTGCTAAAAGTTATCATGTTTTTTTTTTCTTTGAATATACTCAATCGCTTTCTATATTTATTTTTTCTATTACATGTTGAAATCGTATATATTTTCATAAGTGTCAAAAAATTATAATTTTGGTCTCAATATCACTTAAAAAGTATCAACTGAATTAAATATTAATTTGACTATACTTGTTTACTGTAGGAACAAGATTATGATGTTTATTTTATTTATTTTATACATATATAAATGCATGCTTAGAAATGTAAGTGAATATGACGATACTGTTACAGATACTTATACAATCTTAACATTATCAAGATTTTGAGTATTTTTTTATTCGAATATGGGATAAAATCGAATGCATTGGTAACCTTGGATTGCCTTTTAAACATGGCGATTCGAGCCCATATCAGACCAATATCATTTAAAATTGCTTGTGTCTAAATTTTTATCTTTTATAGTGCTATTTGTTATATACTTATACGTAGGTAACTCTTCAACTAAACCATAACTTAACTATGACCAAGTTAATGTTGATTTTTTCACTGTTACAAACAAAAAAAAATCACATATGTAGTAATAGAATTTTTAAACCATGTCGTAACAGTTTGAACGTTTTTGATACGGGGATATAATAAGTGATTGTTAATTGAAAACAATTGTTAATTGAAAACGATTAAATGTTCGCAAATAATGTATAGACCGCAATAAAACGTGGGTCACACCGATATTATATGATCGAGAATAGAAAAAAGTACAAAGATTTTCACTGTTTTTTCAAAGTATTTTCCATGACAATTAATGCGCTTTTGCATTTGATCGAATCAATTATTGTAACTTGTTTGTAAAAATTGAACCAGTTATTCCAGTCTAAAGCGGATACAGTCAAAACAGCCGATTCGACTTCGACTGCTTCGTCTGGACCTTGAACCCGTTGACCACGAAGTATATCTTTAATTTTTGGAAAATATGTAAAATAATCATTAGGGCTCAGGTTAGGGCTGTACGGAGAATGGTCCATTAACTTCATGTTTTCCCCATTTAAATACGCGATCGTCTTGCGGGCGTTTGTGGGAGCTCGCATTATCTTATCGCAGCATTGTCGACGTGAGTAATTCTGTCTCACAAATTTTGCACTGGTTTACTGTTAACAACTTGTTATTAAATACCAAAAAAAAAACAAATGTGTAAAATTTACCATGCCAATTAATGTGAGGCAGGTTGTTCCCAATATCAATGTGAATGGTGAACCTATCGATATGGTCAATTCAACGGTTTTTTTGGGCATAACTCTAGACTCGAAATTGCAATGGGGTCCGAATATCACTGCTCTCGCGGGGAGACTCACCTCAGATATGCTGTTAGAAAAATAAGAGGTTTAACTGACGTGGAAACGGCGAGACTAGTGTATTTCAGCTATTTTCATAGCGTCATGTCATATGGGTTACTTCTATGGGGATCTGCTGCTGACGTACAATCTATTTTTGTACTTCAGAAAAGGGCAATACGAGCTATATACGGCCTTAAAATGCGTGATTCCCTAAGAAATGTATTTAGTGAAATTGGTGTATTTAACCGTACCATCTCAATACATCTTAGATTGTATTATGTATGTACGAAAAAACCTACATGAATTTCCTAAAAAATCTCATTATTATGATCTCAACACTAGAAATAAACATAAGCTAGCCGTTCCGAAAACAAGACTTCATAAAATTGGTAATTCGTTTGTTGGATTAAGTGTTACGTTATTTAACAAATTACCTCAAGATGTTGTTGACTTACCTATACACAAGTTTAAGTCACACATCAAATGCCAACTCATCAAGAAGAGTTATTATAAAGTGGAAGACTATCTGAATGACAAAAGTCTATAGATGTGAGTACTATTGTTGCCGCTCCTCAGCCTGCGCCTTTTTTACTTTGTAATTGACATGATCCTTTGCATTGGCATTAATATCTACTGTGACATAAATTGATTTTGTAATGAAAAATTTTTGAATTTGTAATATTTTTAGAAAAAGGCAAAACTGTTGAGTTTCTTGCGGCACTTCTTTCCTCAACAGGCCATTGACGTCGAAGTGCTGGTAGGAAAAAAAAGATTGACGTGCAAAAGTATTTTTCTAAAATCTATTTGCAGAATAAATTATTTCATTTCATTTAATTTCACGCGCCGTTCGATGTGGTACTTCCCTTAGGCTCCATTTTCCTCTCCGACTTGTCAATTTTAAATAGAGAAAACTTAACATTTTTACATTTTAAAATTTTAAAAATGGAATTACCTATGTTTCAAAGAGTTCTACATTTTATAAACCAAAACGTTTTTATATCTTACTATTCCATTCCCGATCATTGCGGTGTGACCTACGTGTACCTATGTACATGTCGTATTTTATACAGGGGTCAGTGGTTAAAGTGGTTTGAGTCGGGTCTTCTATTTACTAATCTTGCAAAACAGCCTCATCAAGACTACCAAAAGTATGAGGTCTCAAATAAAATAAATTATACAATTTAAAATAACTGTTAAATAGGCCAAAAAACGAGTACCTACATAATGGAATTTAAATTTAAGTACAAAAGGACAAAGCTCATATTTCGACTAATTTTGATATTTTTAATGTTTCAACTAACAGAGAAAAAATGCAATTTGTGTTCTTTACTTATCGCTTTTCCAATTGTTCGCCAAAACACACGTCAAAACCATAAAACGAACACCATTTTTATTGTTACCATTCATAATTTTACTGCATACTCACATTTAGGAGGTATTTTGAATAGGAAAACCACTCTGATGTTACCCAATAGAAGTGATTGATGTGTATCTAGTTTTAGGAGAGTCATGGAATATACTCGTATTGATGTCATAACCTATTTAACGGCTACCTGTAATAGTATTAAGCACATAATACATATACAACGTTAGTTTTTGTTTATACGAAACCTGAAAACTGTTTGCTCAGAATCAGTAATAGAATCGATTATTATACATATTATACATTTTATACCTTGTTACATTTTGAGTTTTGACCAAATAATATTTACAATATCTCAAATAAAGTACCCTACTAAAAAACAATCTTACTCTGCGCCGCGGCCGGCCGCGCGCATACCTTGTCACGTGGATGCGAGAGGGCGCAAGGTCACAGCGCACCTATCACGGCACGCGCTGGTTAGTGACCATGTTCGCACGAGGACAACGGGACAGCACAAAAAGCTTGTAACTTCGTAAGTTTTCAAGATATTATTTTAATTCTTTTTATACTGATTCCTTAAATGAAAATATTTGACACGTGTTTCGATTTTCGTATCTTCATCTCAAACGTTCCCCCATTACTGAGGATCGTGACTCCTTAGACGGTTCATGGTCTGCCTCCAGCCGATACGGTCCGTCGCCTGGTGAAGGGCGGCGCTGACTGGTATCTCCAGCTATTCGGAAATCTGGTCCGACCATTTCTTCGGGCTGCGGCCTCTGGGTCTTTTGCCTTCGACTTTTCCTGTCACCACCAGCTTTTCCAGATTGTTGGCCTCTCTTCGCGCGATATGACCAAAATAGCTCACAACACGGTGTAGGCAAATCGAGGACAGACGTTGAGCGTTTTCTATTTTCAGTTCTTTGAGGATCGAGACGTTTGTGCGGTAGGCTGTCCAAGGAATCCTTAGCAGGCAGCGCCAGCACCACATTTCGAACGCGTCGATCCTCTGCCTGTCGGCGGCTTTGAGCGTCCAGGTCTCGGCGGTCACGACGAGAGTGCGGACGAGGTGAGTCTTAGTCCGGTTCGAGATGTTCCCATCCTTCCATATTGTGCCGAGTTGGGTCATTGCTGTCTTGGCCATGCCGATTCGTCTGCGTATCTCTGGTTCGCAAGTGCCCCTGTTCGTTATTACCGAGCCGAGGTACTGGAAATGTTCTACGGTTTCGAACTCTTGAAGGAGATCAGTGCGCTGTGTAGCACTAAAACGGTCGACTATCATGAGTTTGGTTTTCTTTTTATTAATTTCGAGTCCCATTTCAAGGCTGGTTGTTTTAAGTCGTCGCAAAAATTCGGCCATTTCTTCTTCAATCGATGCAAGGAGGGTGGTATCATCTGCGTAGCGAAGGTTTGATATGAGTACTCCTCCTATTTTAACGACGCCTTCCCAACCTTCAAGGGTGTGCCGCATTATGTACTCCCCGTATATATTGAAAAGTATGGGAAAGATGATGCATCCCTGTCGTACGCCCTTCCGGAAGTTAAAGTAAAATGAGCGGTTTCGTCCCAAGTGTTGTAACATTTTCTTACCTATATCATTTGAAAGATCTCAATTAGTGTTATGTTTTTTTTTGTATGGGCGTAACTCTGTATCTTGTGCAGGAAAGCTGTTATAGTGGTATCATTTATTCCAAATAAATATTGAATAATACTAAATCAATTAATATTTTAATCATTTTAATGACAAAAGGGCTGCAACGATTTTAAAATCAAGTGGAAAAAACCACACGTGCAACAGCACCTTGGCTAGGCTAGACACCAGCCAAGCATATTGTTACCCGCGATATATTTGGATGATATTATAATAGATAATAATCACTGTGCGGTTATTAATAACCGTCAAAAAATAACTATTGCCTGTGATTACTGTACAATTATTATTAATGTAATAATTACGTTTACGTGTAACACAAAATGTTATAAAGTATGATTAAAGCATTATTAAAATCAAAAACTTATTTTTCACTTGAAGCCCAATAACTTTTGACCTGCACGTAATTACAATAAAAACTTGGCATATTGATCATAAAAAATCTTAACTGAACATGTTTCTACTAGTCCCAACTTGTTACAAGGGTTGGGACACAACTCATACAATAATGCCCATTGTCCTTTCTTGGATGTAACATCTCCGATCGTCACAGTTCCATATCCTGACTCGTATATATAGCCCTCGTATCAATGTGATAAGATGGGTTGGATGGAAGTTGGAGTCCCAACTCCAACTTCAGATAATACACACATCAAAAGTGTCTAGGGATCAAGTGAATTTTTTTGAAATAAAAAATATTTAAGCAATATTTACCAAATCCAGTCTTCCAGGTCGACTTCTTACTTTAATGCCTATGTTTAATTTAACCGCTTACCCCTATATTTAATAAAAATAAACTAAAATTGATGTTTTTGCAAATTGTGGGAAAAAAACTCAAATTAACGGCGTTAATTAAATGACAAAAAAAAATGGCAAAAAAGATGATTTTGCTAACTTTTATTGTAAAGATAAGAAAATTAATAATCTGTATTTCCACCATTCACACGAATCACACAATTACAGCGATTTGGCATACTTAAGATGAGTTCATCAAAATCACTTTGAGGAATGGCATATGTTTTGTAACAAGTCAAAATGTTGTTGTGGAGTATGTACGGTATCCATACTCGGCAGAGCTCTTCTTTGAAGCATATCCCATGCGTGCTCAATTGGATTGAGGTCTGGCGATTGAGCAGGCCACGGCAGAACGTTGATACGAGCTTCGGCAAGAATGCGTGTTACGACTCTAGCCGTGTGTGGGCGTGCGTTGTCATGCATTAGTTGAAATGAATTACCCAACTGGGCTCGCAAAGGGATGATTACATCTGAAACAATCCTCTCTGCGTAAACTTGAGCATTGAGGTTACCCCTGATCCAAATGAGATCGGTTCTTCCGCCGATCCAAATTATTATTGTTCCCCCACCATATGGATGAACTTCCTGACAATATCTCAAACGTTTTTGACGTCCAGATGTTCTCCAAACTCGAGTACGTCTTGTATCCGGTCTCATACCGAAGCGGGATTCATCCGAAAAGCACACATAGCGCCAGTCTTCTTTCTCCCAGTTTCTGTGTTCGCGAGCCCATCGTAAACGGGTCCTGCGATTGCAGGGTGCAATAGGTGGAACTCTCAGCGGCCTTCGGGATCGCAGACCCACTTCACGTAAACGATTTCGGATTGTTTGATCGCTTATTAGCAAGCCTGAGGAGCTGTGGAGCCTTGTAACCAACATCATGGCGGTCATGGTACGATTCCGTCGAGCAGTATTTTGGATATACCGGTCCTGTCTGCGAGTCGTGATGCAAGATCGTCCTCCATGTCGCTCGGCCACGCTGCCCGTCATGCGATAGCGCGTCCAGAGGCGACTTATGACGCTCTGTGTAGTGTTAAGAGCGAAAGCCACAGCACGTTGCCTGGAACCAGCTTCCAACATTCCGACGGCTCGCATCATCTCTTCTCGGGTTAAATGATGTCGTCTCTCCATAATATTGTAAATTGTTTCGGTTCCGATGCAGTTATTGTAATGATTTTGTCAAAACGCTAGTACTCAGTTTTATACAAATTCACATTGACATAATTACGATTTTCTTCTTATTATCGAATTTTAAACAATATTCCTTATTTAAATGTTAAAATCTCACTAAAAAGTATCAATAGCGATACAAAAAAGTTAATAAAATTAACCCTAATTGCAGCAATACTCTTAAACGTACTTGATCCCTAGACACTTTTGATGTGTGTATATCCCAAAATTTATTCTATCTAACACAGTCAAAAGCCTTCTGATAGTCGACATGTCGTGACTCGTGTTAAATTTTTCGTATAAACAAAAACTAATGTTGTATATACATTAGCTATGCTAATATTAATACTATTTGTGAAATTTACGCGATTACAAATAGCTAATTTTCATACTTTTACTACATACTATTTAAACATATTTAAGACGATTGTGGGGTTGCCTTTGCTGTTAACCCTTTGAAGTAATCGATCAATTCGTACATGTAATTTTAGGGATGCCAAAAAAGTTGAAATACCATACGATGCCATCTGTATGTACGTACAGCAGTTAAACAGCTGCCTGTGTGAGAATTACAGACATATAAACATCTACTTTTCCCGTAATTCGAAGATAGTATTCAAGCGCGATACAAGTCGATTTTTTTACATGAACAAGTACAAATGCTCATTCTTAAATGTCGGATAAAATAGTAAAAAAAGTAATAATTTTTTGGTCGTCATACCAATCAAACCTTGATCGTTGTTTGTGATCGAATATGTGTAGAATGTAATATTTATTGATATAATGTTAATCATTCCATAGATTTAAAATATAATTTTCCTCGACAAAATTGAATCCAACTGGTTACATAATTATTATATTATTCACCAAAATCACGATAAACTTCCTTTAAATTAATATTAACTACGCAGTAAAGGTAAACATATACATAACTTTAATCAAATTAATGTTAGTAATGGTTTTTTCGTACTAATAATAACATTAAATTACACAAAAAAACAAAGTACAAGTACAAGCATAAAGGAGACGGGCAAACATCCATAGAACGTTGGGCCTAGATTTTTTATGAATTAAACTTACAGATATACTCTTATTATGTAGAAAATGAAGTATTATTTCAAATACACTACAATTTCTAAATCTTCTCCATGGGAAAAAATAGTAATAGGATGATTTTGATTTCTACAAAAATAACCCCAATTGTCGAGATCACTGGGAGTCCGTTGTGAGAAAAGCTTAGGTCGTTTGTTTGAGCTGAAACCGTCATTTAAACGCAGTGAAAGTCGTGTCTGTAAACCAAGCATTCGAACAATAACACCAAAGCAAAAGTATTCACTCATGTTATTCAAAACAAACAGAAACATGATGGATGATTGACACTTTGACAGACGTAGTTTGACATTTTTTTTCTGTTGCCATAATGTTTTCAGAAAATTATCGTGCCTCTATTTTAAGCTGTCATTTATATGGGATTGATCTAAAAATCAGTACCTATTTAATTATATTTTAAGCTGTCATTTATATGGGATTGATCTAAAAATCAGTATTTAATTATCTTTAAGCGGCTGAAATAATATAAATACATACAAAATATTTCTAATTTTGTACTTAAATATGTGCAGTGTGTTAGTATTAATAACATTTAAAATGTAATAAATACTTTATATAAGAATTATTTTTTTTACATTTTATTTTGTGGCTTATGTCACTCTATTGATTATAGGATTGCGAGATCATGTTCTCGACAATTCGGCGCGTTCGGACAGCCAATAATAGCTTAGTGATTCAGCGATATGCGCTTGCGCAGAGCTGGTTAGGTTAAAAGTACATTAATTATAATAATATTGTAAGACATGAAGGTTTTTCTATTTAGATGTTATACTATTCGTGTCTGTCATATACTTTCTAATAATTTTAAGTCAAAGGCAATAGTAGCGATGTTGTTTATTATTTTTAATGTGAGAACTTGATAATGTCGTTCTTACTTTACATGCAGGATTTAAAACAAGCTTTACTCTCTGTAGATCCAGTGATCAAGATCCATTTGATTCCATTGAGAAAACTTTTTCTCTTTAGATCCATTTCTGATGATTTGGTTCTAACAAGAACTTTTATTATCTGTAGATCCAATGATCAAATTGATTTTGTTCCAGTGAAAATACCTTTTGTCTTTAGATCCAATTTTGATGATTTGGTTCTAAGAAGAAAATTTGATTCCAGTGGTAATACTTTTTATCTTTTAGATCCAAAATTAATTACTTTGATCTAACAATAATTTGTTCACTCTGATTAAATAGTTCTTGCTTTGCTTCGGGCTGATTCTAGATGAATCGCTTTCTATAAAATAGGTATATTTTCTGATATAGGGTAATAGGTAATCAATCTATTTACAACAAAGTAGTAAATAAAGTCTCTTTGATATGACCTTCGTTTATAGGATTTTAATATCTGGTGTGTGTATGGGCTGCGTCATTGCACCAATAATGCCGCGGATGGTTGGAACCACAATCTAAATACAAACATAAATAAAAATGAGTTGCAATTTTCGCAAATTTTGCATATCTTACAACAGAAATCATCAATCACTTCCTTAAATTGTAATCGACTGGAAAGGTTTAACAAGTCATCGTGCAAACGACGTAAAAGCAGCATTGAAAGTGACAATTGCATTTTGTTTGCTCAGATGCAACTTGTAAATAGGGATATCAATGTTGGCCATTTTCTAGATAATATCAATTAAATTAACTTGTTAATATCTGACTTCTCATTTACCAGTTATTGTAAAAGTTGTATGTATTTGAAAATCAGGCCATAAAACGTCAGTTTCGTAGTTTATTCTCAGTAGATCCAATTTGTGACGCAATTTTTTTTAAATAGATTTAATGAGAAAAAACATTCTTAATGAAACCAATATGGACCTAGTCATTTTCTAAGTAGATGCAATAGATCCAATTTGTGACGTAGTTTTTTAAAATAGATTTATTAAAAAAAAGGTTCTCAATAGAACCAAATGGATCTTGATCACTGGATCTACAAAAAGTAAAGGAAAACAAGGCTATTAAATCATAATTTGACATGATTGCACCCTGCTGAAAATTAAGGTGATATTTTTTTCCTACACCCAATAATAAATAAATTCTTTAAAATTCAAACCGAATATTTATAAATGGATGCTTTTAAACTACAACCAAGCAAAAAAATTTTTCACGTTATTGAAACTTAACCTTTACTCCCGTAATTAATAATAATAAAAATAGCTATTTTGAACAGAGTGAAGTCCCGAGTGTGTATTTATTGCGAGTTGAGCTAAATACTATCTATTGAGTAAAAACACTTAACTACATATTATTATTACTACTTTATGAAAACTATTTTGTTTTGTAAAAGCTAGAAACACTCAAACATCTCTCATGAAATGTTTAATGACTGCACTAATATTCATATAAGACAGTTTTTAAAATCTCAGATCGAAAGCAGATTATGAAAATCTTATGTAAGTGATTTTCTTCATTTTATAATTTTGAAAGTTTAGTCTATTTTTTCTCTATATTGACAGATACAACCTCAAATTCGGAACAGGGTATTGTGTCGGAATAGGAAAACCTTTTTTATATTTGTAAATACGTAGACACGCAATATGCCACCTTCTTCTGATCAGACGGTAGTTTTGCAACCGCTGCGGAACGCAATTGCGTAATTAGGGTAGGACATAAATTACTAGAGTAGTAATAAAGAAATTCTTTATGAAAGAGGAGGTATTCCAATTATAGTTTTGTAAGACCGTCTAAAATATAAAACAAAAATGATTGTCAAATCGTAATTCGTTTGTAATCAAAATAAATTAAAATTGCGAAACATAAAGAAAGATAAATAAAATCTGGTATAATTATTTTGACTATTATTTAACGGGCAGTTATTTTAAATGAACTTGTAAATCGGAATTTATTTCTTAGCTTTCACTCCCAAAACAACGAACACGTTTTCTGAAATAGATTACATATTTTTCTAAAACTGTCCAATTTACTATTCACAAAAACATTCCGAAAAATCGAAGACATTTACTCTTTTTTTTTTTTAACATTTGAATACATACTTTGGAATTAAGATTTGAACTTAGATTAAAGGCTTTTTAGGTTTTTCTATTTTTCGTTGTGGTGTATGAAGATTTTCAACATAAACAACAAATAAGATGACAAGGCAAAAACATGAACATTTTTTTTTTTTATATACTGCGTGTTTTTTAAGTCGTTGTTTTCCCGCAGCAGAACGCTTTACCTTCAGTAGTACTATCGATTTATGCAAGTAATTTTTTTCTGAATTTTTTTTTTATTTTTTTAAAACATTTTTGATTTTTTTCTTAAATTTTAATGGGAAAATGGAAACCAAATGTGAGTAAATAGTATAGAATCATTTTTTTGATAGACGCGAAGGGCAATGACCCGTGCCGGTGACCGTCCGTGACGCAGCTAGTACTATTGGTTCGAGTTTCGTCTATCATAATCGTAAAACTTTTGATTTGACTAAAAAAAGAACTTAATTAATTTATTTTACTACTAAGATAGAATCATTTTACTGCGGGAAAACAACGACTAAAATTTCACGCTGTATATAAATACGGTTATATTTTATTCTAATTAAGCATTTTGGTTCAGTTTATTAGTATTTATGCATTGTAATTAAAAACTAATTTATAATTGCCTTTATTGTTTGTAGATTGTAGATGTAAGGTGTCAGTACTGCGGATGTCTAACATAACTAGTAACTACTATTTGCAGACATTTTACATTTTAAATCGACCTGTAACTCTTATTTTGAAAATTTTAATAACTAAGCTTCCTTTTTAAGTAATAAATATAGGTTTTAATATTTAGTATTTGGCATAATTATGATGTTACATTTACAGGGATCATAATTATCCTTACTATTATAAATATAATAAGTTGATCAACGCTTTTAAATCATATCCTTACTATTATAAATGTAATAAGTTGATCAACGCTTTTAAAGAGTCAGTAATAGTTTTCTATGTAGTGGCTGAGCTAGACAATCTCAGTTGGTAACAAATAGGTTTATGAAATTAAGTATAGTCTGCGTCAACTTAATTGGCTTGTCTGAAGTTAGCTACGAGCGTAGTTTGCGCGGGTGTGGGGCGCGGCTGCGCCCCTCTGACACCTACATTTGTGATCTGCAGAGGTTCTCGCACGATGTTCAGACAAGCCAATTAAGTTGACGCGTGTTATACAGGGTGTCCGGTGGGAAATTAATGTTTTCGAACGCAGATTTTAAAAAAATGCATCCAAGCGCGGGATGGGGTACGTCACTGGAGTCTTCGAGAGTGCAGATTTATCTATCACCGCATAGTCAGGTGTATTGGCTATAGAAGCGTGTTTTAAGAAATCTCCGTTCGTCGACAATTTTGTAATCACTACAACATCAGACGTTTGAGTGATGCGCTAAACGTACATTTGATACAGTCGTGGGTAGAAAGGTTTCGTGCAACATGTTCAGCGAAAAATACCCCTCCTCCAGGAACAAGCAGAGCAACGAGGACTCCCGAAAACATCCGAGTCATTAAACGAAGTTTGCAAGAATATCCACGACCTTCGCTTTGGAAAAGACAGCTCCTCTTTTTGCAACTTCCAAAAACATGTCAATGCTTAGTGAAAATTATCACAAATATTGATTAGCCGGTTAAGAGATCTCCGTTGCCACCAAGATCACCAGATTTTACACCAATGGATTTTTTTTATGGAGATATTTAAAACCAAAAGGAGACGGGCGAACATCCATAGAACGTTGGCCTAGATTTTTTATGAATCACACTTACAGAAAATAAAGAATACACTACAATTTATAAATCCCCTCCATGGGAAAAAGTTATAGGATCATTTTGATTTCTACAAAAATAACCCCAATTGTCGAGTTCACTGGGTCTGTTATGAGAAAAGCTTAGGTCGTTTGTTTTAGCTGAAACGGTCATTTAAACGCAGCGAAAGTCATCAAATATAAACCAAGCATTCGAACAATAACACCAAAGCAAAAGTATTCACTTATGTATGTTAATAATTTTTTTTTATTACCTCAACTAGCAATATTATCATTATTTTACGATATTCTACCGGACATACTCTGCACTATGCACATAACACACCGGATGCACTACAAAAACAACAGTATTTTCATTTATCATGTTATTTTTTTATCGCATGGTAAAAGAACGGAATGAAATTGTTATTAACAATTTAAAAACTTGTAACGAATATAAAATATATTTTTAATTGTGTACAACGAACATTCAAGATTAGGCCTATTTTCGCCCGTCTTCTTACGCTAGTAATCGGCATCTTCTTACGCTAGTAATCGGCGTCTTCTTACACTAGTAATCGGCGTACTGTGTCGGCTCTCAAGGAAAATATGTATTCGCCATAAAGTTGAAGCTATCCAGCCAAGCTTGTTAAGACGTATTTCGTTAAACACGGTGCATGGTTTCCGTTTGTTCGTGAGACAAAATGAAAGGCACCTAGACGATGTTATTTTTAAAATTAAAATCCTCATTCATCTTCTTTTTATTGTTTAAAGAAATATAACATAAAGTTTAGTAGTTTTTGTTTTGTTTAATTTTAAAAACATTCAATTCCTACCGGTCACCTTGTTCTAGAAGTTTTAGATGGAATGGTCTTTTCATTAGAGTGTTCAATTATATTCTGTGGTTCAATTGAAGACTCATTCCGGCAGTAAACACTGTAATATAGCCATGTGGTGCCGGCGTTGTAGAATACACTCCATATCTTTCCGCGGAAATCATAAGAGACGACGAAGGAAACAATGAAAGGGGCATCGATCGCCTAGTGCTCCGTCTTTCAACTCTCACTGGCTAGCCAGGAAGACTACTCACTGCCACATACCTCGCCCTCAGTCCAAGATGGAAGCTCTAAGTCCCACGAGTGACACGAGTCTGTCCAATAAGAGTTGCTATAGGATGAACATTCTGAATTGGAGTGTTGCTGAAAATCATGTGTTTTTGTTTTATGATCTAAAAATCGATTTTGTTCAACAGTTTTCAGCAAAAATGTAGGTATTTATTATGTCAAGAAGTTTTACTATTTTATCTTTACCTATTTTTACCAACCTTTTACTATTATTGCCAACCTTTACTATTACCTTAAATAACAAGACTTATAAATACTATGTCGAGAAGTTTTACTATGACCTTTTCCTATTTTTAACAACCTTTTACTATTATCGCCAACCTTTACTATTACCTCAAATAACAAGACTTATAATTAAAAAATTCGTCGGGTGGTCCTTTTCGTTGTTCTATCAATTACACAAATCAAACAGAATCCCATAAATGAATAATGTAAACCATAATCAGTTAAAATTGTAAAAAAAAATATACCGAAATGCCTTTAATGCTGTTAAAAGTCGTTTATTGACGAGGTAATGGAGAGGCCATTCCAAGTAGGTTTTGGTACGTATTTTATCTAAATATTATTTAGATTTCTGTTGTATTTTACGTTGTGGTATATAAGAAACCACTCATTTTATTTATGACTGGCGAGTGGAGTACGCCCTCGCTGGTATGGCGCATTTAGACGAACATAGCTTAGGACCCAGTGGATTGCGTGGACGCAACTGGTTAGAAATAACTTAAATATTTATAAGTAAATATTTTTAACAAATATGAGTTATAACTACATAAAATATGTACACTTATTTGACGTATGAATTAATTGAACTGAAATTTATTTTAATAAATAATATAAGTTCCAATTAGAACATGATTCAATTAAGTCTAAATAGGTTTAATGTCTTTTAAAAGGCTCATTATATCTATAAACTATTGTTTTAATTAACCGGATTTTTTATCTGTACCTGTACTTCGTGTTGTTTTGTTTAACTTAGTGTAACTCTGTGTATTGCGTTTTAGTCTTAGGTAAAAATAATCTATCGACCTAGGAGTCTATAGGGATGGCAATATCTGTCAAAGAATAATGTTCCGTTGACAAGCTTGCTTTAGCTAATTAAAATATTATACACATAGGATAAGATGTCGCGCGCCGTGTGGTGCCGGCGTTAGAATAGCACCATCCCAAATCTTTCTGCGGGAGTCTAAAGAGGCGACGAAGGAATCGATAAAAGGGGCACCGATCGCCTAGTGCTCCATCTGCCAACCCGAAATGGCCAGCGACGCCCTCGACCCAAGAGGGAGGCCCTAGGTCCCACGATTGGATCCGCAATTGGAATGGGCTTTTACTGGAGTACTCCACAAATAATGATAGCATTATTTTTGTTCTATTACCCAAAAAAAGTAAATACACTGTTAAGAAAGTGAAATATTTTTGGACAACTAGTTATATTAGGTCTTTACCTATGAAATTGCCGTTTTGTATGAAAATGTTAACGTTTTTTTATTTCTATATTTTTTACTTCTATTTATCAAAGTAATTACCCATGCAATCAAAGCATCTTTGCCAACGCAGAGGCAGTTTATTTATGCCCTTCTTAAAGAAATCAGCTGGACGGGAGGCAACAAACTCTTCAAAGGCATTTTGTACTGCTTCTCAGGTATTAAAGAAGTCTGTAGGCGCAAGGTCTAGTGAGTACGGCGATGAGGGAGAACTTCCAACTCCAGTTCTTGTAGCTTGGAGACCGTCTGCTGTGCAGTATGAGGTCGAGCGTTGTCATGGAAGAGCGGCGGAGACGAGCGATTGACCAAAGCTGGCTGAAGTCGTGCCAGTTTCTCCACCAATAAATTAATGTTTAATTCTTCACAGTACACATCTGCAGTAATGCTCATCCCGTTTGGTAAGAAGCTGTGATGGATCACACCGGTGCTAGACCAACAAACAGTGACCCTCACTTTTCTGGGTATAATTTTTCGTTTAAGGCATTGTTTAGGTGCTGAATCAGGATCCAATGAACTTGCTGAGCACTTGCGATTGTCAAACCGAATCCATTTCTCATGGCAGGTAACAATGCGATTCAAGATTCCTTCATTTGTGTGCCTAATGAGTAGTGCACGGCATGTCTCGACGCGAACTACGCGCTGGCGATCATGGAGTTCGTGGGGCACCCATTTGTCCAGCTTTTCTACCTTGTCAATTTGACGCAAATGGACCAATATTGTTTTGATGGTAACGCCGAAAACTGCTGCTAATTCAGCCGCAGATCGAGTATCGTCAGCTTTCACAATCACCCTTAATTCGTCATTGACGACCAAAGTTTCTGGACGACCACGGGGTTAATTTTTCAGGTCGAAATTTCCAGAACGAAAGCAGGAAAACCAATAAACGGTGGTGCGTTCGTTTGAAGTGTTTGCTCCGTAAACGTCATTGATGTTGCGTGCCGTTTGTTCCGCTTTGCCACCACGACGGTACTCATATTCCATAATAACTCGTATTTTTTACTTATCCATGACGACGAAAAACATTCAAATACAAGCATAACGCTTATCAATAAACAAATGACTAATTAAAAAAAAAGAATGACATGTTTTAAAAAAAAATTAAAATGGAATTCTAAGCCAAACAAAAATTATTTCCATTTGAAATGACCAGTACTACAAAACGGCAATTTCATAGTGTTATTATTGACGTGCAAAATTATTTTTCTAAAATCTATTTGCAGAAAAAAATATTTCATTTCATTTCATATTTTTGAAACTGAAATGTATCCTCTTTTTAATACACTATGAAATCACTTTAAGTAATATTTCATACCTTTATTATTTAGACTTATCCATACCTAAATGTATTGAACCACATTTTAACTCCTGTATGGCCACAATATGGATGAAATGATTTTAGTATTTACTCTACAATGTTTATAACAATATACGGTATAACGTACGAATAGTATTTTTATATTTATGCTTGGATTGAGAAATACTCTCCAAGCACTTATTGGTAAAGACCGATCGATATGTATGCATAAACGACACAGGAGAGGCAAGCACATTCTCTAAAATACCTAGGTACCCAAAATTATAATTACCTATTTTGAAGAAATCTCACTGTTACATACGGTGCCCTCCAAAAGTTAGTTGAAAGGTCATTGGGCATAATCTGACCCGGTCTTCGAAATATTTCCTACAGATATCAAATTATTTGTAAATTAATGAGTGCTAGCCTACATTTCATTTTGTGTAGTTTTTTTCTTTTTTAAACGCGGGAGAAATCTAAAAAACTACTTTATGTGTTTAAAAATATTTGGTATCAATTAAAGTATTGTAATCAATAAAAATAACATAAATGTTTGCGCGTTCCAATAATGCACGGCTAGGGGCTTGCATTAGCCGTCTCACTCGCACGTTAGACATATAGCCAGCATAGTGTACTTTTTGTCATGGGCCAGACACCAAGAACAAATAGATGCGCCAGCAAGGTTCTTGGACGACACTATCGTGCCTGTTGACATTGATCATGTTGAATAAAAACGATATAATTCTACACATTCGTTTTATACATCAGAAAACTGAAAAGCAAAAAATAATTTTAATAAGACATTCATCAAATGCGCTTATTGTCTAAGCCTATTAATTAAATTGTATTTTACGTGCTAGGTAGGTACCTACTAATCTGTTTGAAGTCGGTGCCAAGCCAAATAGTAGGTACCCAGATTACGTACCTACGTCCGCGGATTAATAAGTAACCCTTTATAATACATAATATTATTATATATCATTTGGCTTGGCACCGACTTCAAACAGATTAGTAGGTACCTACCTAGCACGTAAAATACAATTTAATTAATAGGCTTAGACAATAAGCGCATTTGATGAATGTCTTATTAAAATTATTTTTTGCTTTTCAGTTTTTTAGGTAGTTTTTTTTGTTTCTTTTTTTTTGAAGTCGGTTTAATTTTTTTTAAAAAAAAGTTTGTTTATTTTTCTATTTTTAGTGTGAATAACACGTAGGTAGTGAGTAAAACTCTTTCATAATAATGATAGCGAAAATACGAGTAGAATTGTATTATTTGATAATAATATTAGGTATTCATTAAGTGTTCAGCACCATGGGTAGGAGGAGAATGCGTTTATGCACCATAACCGCAGGCTAGCTAGACCCGCGGCCGTGTGTGGGACTCGAGACCGAAGCGTCCGCTACCCACTACACTCCCCCGGTTTCTCCTTCACACCCGATTAGGACGAGCCGGTGCTAACCTTATTGGCTAGTGACCAGCCCATCCCCGGGTAATCATCAGCTTAGCTGCAAAAGTACATGAAATACAACTACATACATACATACCGTCACGCCTTTTCCCGTAGGGGTAGGCAATAATGAAATACAACTAACGTTCCACATATTCCTACAACACTGAAAGAATTATCCCCTAACTCCTAACCGTTAAGGAGTTGTACTTTCCATCATCACCTTAGCTGCAAAAGTTCATGAAATACAACTAACGGTCCACATATTCCTACAATACTGAAAGAATTATCCCCTAACTCCTAACCGTTAAGGAGTTGTACCTTCCATCATCAGCTCATCAACATAAAATGATGTCTATCGGACGCAAAAACTTGAATGGCTTCAGAAAAAACAAGTAACGCGTAGGCGCAGCCTATAAAATTTGAGGTTTTCCCTTGATTTTTCCGGGATCCCATCATCAGATCCTGACATGGTGACAATGGGACCACCTCGGAACTATGCACTTTCAAATAAAAAAAGAATTATTTAAATCGGTCCACAATTGACGGAGAAATCGACGGACATACATAAAAAAAAAAAAAATACATACAGTCGAACATATAACCTCCTCCTTTTTTGAAGTCGGTTAATTATTCCCATAGTATGAGTGAGAGAGAATATAATTTTATCTTTTAGGTGCCCAACAGACTTGTATTGTTAGAGGGGGCAGATGAACACGACGAGTTCAGTTGCTCCAGCGTGTAATCAAGACACCCATTCAATGCAAATAGTCTTAAAATGACTTATCACTAGAGGATATTACTTATGTTTTATTTTAATTTTTGGGCAGATTCCCATACTCTACATTGATGCGACATATATCTTCGTAAACTAGGAAAGTTTATCTAAACATCCAAACCAATTTTGTTTTTGTAGGCCGTGGGTATAGTTTCCATACTAAGTTGCCCAGTGACCTTTATTCAATATTTCAATGATGACACATAATTTCCAAAATACGCAGTTTCAATTAATGTAATACACTCACCGGCAATAAAACTTGGCCACTGGGCTTTTTTCATACAAACATGGCCACTTTAGCGTCTCATAGATAGAAAACTATTTGCAGCTGTGCAATGATTATTACGTCAATGGAGAGGCCAAACGCCCAATTGTCGAATCACAGTTTCAAAAATAGCAAAAAACCGCTCAATTTTCTCAAAAAGGAAAAACAATAAACCGAACTCAACGCTCCGAAAAAAGCCCAGTGGCCAAGTTTTAATGCCGATGAGTTTAGTTACTATTTATGTTCGGATACACTATTTAAATACGTACAGTAAAGTATTCCCCGAAATTCATTTTCTTATTTTTTCAAATTTTATGCTGATGTGCTCACTACTTGAATGAGTGCGCCAAAAGTCAGTTGAAGTAGCAAACATTTAACGATTTTCGGAACCCTCGTGGTGTTAAACTTAGTTACCTATTGTTATTCTTAAAGCAGTGTAGCTGAATTAAATTTAATAATAAGATATTATGAGGTGATTTGACTATTAATGAATAAATGATGGCTCCGATACAGAAGTTTACTGTACATGAAAGAACAAAGATTGTATGAGCATACAAAAAAAAAAAATTAGTGCTGTGGGAAAATTATTTTAAGTTAGTCCAGAAGGAGTTCGAAAAATAATAGAGATGAGTTTAAATGGTCTTAGTCTTGTAGATAGACCACGTCGGGGCGTCCAAAAGTTGCTACTTTTGTTGAAAATCGTCAAATATTGCGGCAGTGTAAAATCTATCCCAAAATTGTGGTACGAGAGATCAAAGATACTGATCTTTTTCCTGTAACTGTACAGGAAGCAGGAATTTCGGTTTCTGAAACTACTATCAGTCGAAACCTGCATGATGATGATAATTTACGAGCTCACGTTGCTAGAAAGAAACCTCTTTTAAAATCGACCCTTATAAAGCGAAAGTTGGAGTTCACTTGCCCTTATTAGGATAAGCTAATAGTCTTTTGAAAGAAAATGGTTTTTAGCGATGAATCAAAGTTCAAACTGTTGGTAATCGACGTCAGCAAACTGTATGCCACAGCAGCAACGATAACTCTTACGACGACAAATACAAGCTGCCCACTGTGAAACACGGCGGAGGGAGCGTGATGGTTTGAGGGTTTTTTTTTTGCTTGGTGTGGGTCGACTGCAAATATTTGAAGGCAGGATGACAGCTCAGATCTATTGTAATATTCTCCGTGACAATTTCAGACAATCAGCTGAAATAATGGGTTTAGGTTGGATTTTTTAATTCCAACCAGACAACGATCCGGAGTACCTATACAGCAAGGCAGACCAATTTAAAGATAGTGAATTGGACTTACTCATATGGCCTTCTATGTCACCTGACCTAAACCCCATTGACCATCTGTGGGATGAATTAGACCGCAGGATCCCTTTCTTCATAAGACCCAGCAGGGATTTGTCTTTCTTAATATATAAAACTCAAAGGTGACCGACTGACATAAATAGATATCAACGCACAGCCCAGACCACTGGACGGATCGGGCTGAAATTTGGCATGCAGGTAGATGATATGACGTAGGCATCCGCTAAGAAAGGATTTTGATCAATTCCCACGGGAACGGGAACCACGCGGGTGAAACCGCGGGCGCCCGCTAGTTTAAAAATAAAATTCTTGGAACATGGGCTACTATACCGGTCGAAAAATTATAACATCCTGTAGAATCAATGCCTAGCAGTTCTACAGAATAATGGCGCGGTCCTACAAAATATTAAAAGTTAACATTATGTATTGGCATTGACATAATCCTGAAAATATTTTTTCCACGGTTTCAACTAACTTTTGGCACCATAACTTTTGGCAAATTACTGTTTATTTACAAAAGAACAATGCCCACGAGCCATACAAGTTCTGGCCAACTGTGGACAGTAAAATAAATAAAAACTGAATTTTGCAATAAATAACTTTTTAATTAATTACATTTTTGGTATTTACTAGAAGTCCGCGAGCTCTTTTATTATTTTTATGAACCGCAACTGTATCTGTTTACTGCTCCCTTTAACTGATACTTTATGTGACCCCTGAAAAATCTGAATAGCAATTTCACACATACCGCCATTGATTTCGATGATGCCCCCTATGGAATATTTAATTACATATCATTACCAATAATTGGAGATACTTTTCATTTGATTCCAGCCTGGGTTTTTTTTCATACTAGATGAGCATTGTCTTTTATTTCAAGCATAAAAACCGTACTGTGTTAACAGTTTATTCGGTCTCGGTTCAATTTGTCCCCAGTGGTGACAAAGCCAGTGGTGATGAATGGGAATAGACCTATACAAAAGTTGGTATGGGTACATAATCAGTAATTATTGTAAAATCTTATAATGATGTGCATCTCATAGTACGCATAGAGTAAGAATATACAGTTTTTTTTATAAGTAGGATATACATTAGTGTACTTTTCCATATTTTTTTATTACAAATAAATTAAAAAAATATCCTGTTCGATTTATAGGTACAGTCAACAGCACATCACGGTAAACACTTGCAGTTCGATAATAGCACTTATGCCCCCGACATAAGAGCGGTACAAAGTCCAAAGTACGAACGTACAGTCAAAAGCACGTCAGACGTAACAACGTCTGACGTGCTTTTGACTGTACGTTCGTAGGTACACGATCTACTAAATTAATATTTTTCCGAATTAATAGAAGAAAGAAAGAAAGAAAGAAAGAAAGAAAAACCATTTATTGGCCTTTAAATTTATGACATTTAGGTACAAAAAATTGCACAAAAAACAAACAATAATAATTTAAAAAAAAGCACAAATAAAATAACACATAAGAACAGGCCAACAGGGTTCTTGCCTCAGCATATGCTGCTGTGACATTGAAAAACAGCACAGCAGCGCTGGTATTCTGGCAGAACCCTGATGAGTGGCGCAAGTAAATAAATAAATACTATAGAAGGGTACATACTACAATAAAATACAATACATACATATATATTGAGAAAAATAAGGATATTATACATACTAATTTATTTAATTCAATAAATACTAATAAAAAAGGTTTGTGTAATACATAATACCTAATATTGAAACGTTAAAATAATAATGACATTATAGGCCGCACAGGAGTGTTTCATTGCCACATATAAAAAATCGTAATTGAAAAATTACATTCGGTTTTGATTGATATTTGACCACATTTGACAGATTCGACACAAAACAATTCACAATTTTCACAAACAAAACAGCGCGAATTGATTGATAAAATATCACAGACATTTCACTCAAAACTCAAAAGAAACGAATTGTAGTGATTATGTTATATTTATGAAGTTTTTTTTTAAAATTATAATAACGACGCTGTAATAAATAAATAAAATATGTCTAATAGATTAGAAACTTTGTCACGAAAGATCACTGGGCAACTTAGTATGGAAACTATACCCACGGCCTACAAAAACAAAATTGGTTTGGATGTTTAGATAAACTTCCCTAGTTTACGAAGATATATGTCGCATCAATGTAGAGTATGGGAATCTGCCCAAAAATTAAAAATAAAATATAAGTAATATCCTCTAGTGATAAGACATTTTTAGACTATTTGCATTGAATGGGTGTCTTGATTACACGCTGGAGCAACTGAACTCGTCGTGTTCGTCTGCCCCCTCTAACAATACAAGTCTGTTGGGCACATATATGATATTACGAAGATAGTATATGTATGTCGCATCAATGTAGAGTATGGGAATCTGCCCAAAAATTAAATATAAGTAATATCCTCTAGTGATAAGACATCTTTAGACTATTTGCATTGAAGGGGTGTCTTGATTACACGCTGGAGCAACTGAACTCGTCGTGTTCGTCTGCCTCCTCTAACAATACAAGTCTGTTGGGCACCTAAAGATAGTTGTTTTTAGATTTCTCCCGCGTTTTAAAAAAAAAAGAACTAAACAAAATGAAATGTAGGCTAGCACTCATTAATTTACAAATAATTTGATATCTGTAGGAAATATTTCGAAGACCGGGTCAGATTATGCCCAATGACCTTTAATGTGTACTTTTGATTTTACTTAAAATGTTGTGATTCTTATGTAGCACAAAACCCAGTTGGATCTTCTTTGTCGAATGGAAAATTTAGGGCGTAGTTGTTTTTATAAACAAATAAAATAATACATCATTGTGTGGGTGCGCTCTTTCGTATAGTCATAAGAAAGTTACAAACAAAAAAGGGGATATGTAAATTCACGCAAAACCATCATAACATCGACTAAAGTTTAGATATAATTATTTCCCGGGTTTTAACGGGCATTTTATACATTAGTTCAAAATTTGTAGATTATTCTTTACCCGACCAAAGGGTTTAATTTAACCGGCAGAACGTCAAAGTACTATAATTTGATATTCATTATTATATAAATAACCAATATTTATTGGTGATAATTATGTGCTTGTTATGGTATTAATTTCGTGTTATGGTTTAGTTGTGGCACAAGTAATATATACTCATTAAATAATATCTTCTTATTTTCATACTACATATTTACATAGGCAGTTTATATTGGCGTTTAGAGTGTGTGTACATCTCCATTAGTGAGGTTAGCATTTAAGAAAAGTTTCTGCCATACATTCTTGCTGAAACTGTTTTGTACTAATATTAAGGTATTTTTGGTTATTAATTTTAAATGCTTCATTTCTTAATCGATTTTGACGGGACGGGACGTATCAAAAACTCATTTTCATAATTGTTCCTATAAAAAATATTTAATAAAAACTTTAATTATATCTAAAACATTGTGACGATACTTTCATAAAGCCAAGGAAATGAAGGTAAACTTATATCAAATAATACCTACTATGATATTTTATTAATTTAATTTTCGAGACCTGAAAAATTACATGGTAATAAAAAATAGGTAACTATTGTGACTTGAATAAATCATTTAATCTTTAATGTTACTAAAATTAATAGGTAACTTAAGTTTCTAATTTCTATTAATGAATTGCTACTGAGTAGTAATTCGGTACGTTACTCAATTTGTTGAAAAAGAGATTTTTGTAAACAAAATTTAGTACCTATCTTAGGCATTTAGTGGCAGAGCCACTTTTTGGTAGATTAAGCGTATTTGAGCAACATAGTGATAACATTGTCTATGCTGACCTTATAGGGTTCCAGCAATAAGTTTAAGTTTAACTTGTATCAAAAACAATTTGATGAGTTTTCCCAATGCCCACAAACAAGTCTAGCATTTGATTATAAGTAATCGTGATAATGTGTCTATTTACAATTTGGCATAACGTAGGTTCTAAAATAATGTATAGATTACTATCCGTCTCAAATATTTTATGTGAATTTGCCGACTTAGACTGGTTTATATTGTATTTCTTATTAATATTCTTTTTTATTGTATAGAATACAATAAACTTATCATTCCTTTTTAGAGATGTGTCTAAGATCAAAGTATTTTTCTATGTATATTTCCTATGTAGACTACTACTAATTTTTATGTCAATAAATTGGATCAATTAAATTGTTTTTTTATTTACCCCTTTTCTTTCTTCTCTATAACGTAGGACTGGGTTCTGGGTTTGGACTATAGATTGACACAATTAGCATTTTAATCAGATATATTATTTAGCTAACAAAGCGTAGGTACCTTGTGTACGAATTTTATTAGGCTGCAGTGGCCGCTTACCGTCAGGTGGGCTATCTGACGTAGTATAAAAAATATACTAATTATTTATCGTAGCATTTCCAGAAAATGACCCACTGAAATAAGCTCTAAAGATTTTTCAATGATGAAGTCGTCCCAATGTGACTTCTCAGAACCATTATTTTGATGAACTTGTGACAAAACATCATTAAAGGAGGCTATGTTGCTATGCACGGAAGATCCCACTTTATCCATGTATAAACAAAATTGATTTAGTGGGACAAAGTTTTTTTCTAATTAAATCCCACTTTATTCACTGACGACAAAAAAGCGAATGCTACACGCTCGATATAAATCGCGATATTTATCCTGATATTGTATCGAGTAATATTTTGGTAAACTACACACACGATACGAATCGCGTCATTATTCAATTCCCGTTCGTCCCACTGGTGGGACGAAGCCTGGTGGGACGAACGGGAATGAACCGTCAGTACGACGATTATCACTGACTACACTCTACGTTTCTATGGTTTGCTCCCGGGAATTCCCGGTACTGAAATTATCGGTGACAATACTTTGATTATGAGCTTACATAGCCTCGATCATCGAAGGAGGATTGCTTGCCTCTCCGTCGTTTACAGACTTTACTTTGGCGTGCTTCTCAACTGCACGACTTGACTCCATCCGTATGCAGAGACGGACGCGTCAAGCGCGGTCCGATTAGAGACTAGACGCTCGATATTTATCGACGACTAGCCTTCAAATATCCCCCCCTTCCCCCCACATTTCCGGGATCAAATCAAAGTACCCTATGTTCACCGGGGATAGTGTAGCTTTCCAACAGTGAAAGAATTATACAAATCGGTTCAGTAGTTTCGGAGCCTATTCAATATAACAAACAAACAAACTAACAATCAAATTTTTCCTCGTTATAATATTAGTATAGATACTTGATACGAATCGTGGATTTTAGGATTTTGGTTAAAAAATGACCAATTGATATGTTCTCGTTAATCAATTTTAATTGTTCTTCAAGGATCTTAACCACTTTTTCAATCTTCACGATTTTTCGAGTAATCTTCATTCAATACGGTATCTTCATATAAAAAATGGAGTAACTGTACTGATCCTATTTAATTTACGATTCCGTGATTTGACCGTATTATTTTTGTGCGATGGCGTTCTCCGAAAACGCAACAACCACTGGTAAAGTTATTTTTTTACCAATAGTTCTCCATGTAAGTCTTAAATTTTTTTTCAGCTACACTATCACCCATCTCTGTTTTTACAAAATTCCAACCCTCTTGTATTTTATTTTCTGGCAATAACGGCAGCCTTCATGAAAGTTGAAAAATAATTTTCAAGCGAATAGACTTGTTCATGCCAAGCGATTTAGCTTTTTTTGTAAATGATTTTACGAAATGAAAATAACATCCGTTAATAATAGCGGCGGGAACTTTTTTGTCGATGTTGTTATTAAAGCCCGTTCAAAATCTAATTTAATCTTTGTTGGGTTCCAATCAGGTATAGTATTTTTTATCATATCCATTAATATGGAGTAATTTTTTACTGCTTTTAATCGACAAAAGTGCATATAACTTTAGTTTCATTCATGTCACTTTCCCAATCTACATGAATTGTTAATAATTGTTTAAAAGGTACAGGGCACGCGTAAACTGTACCATCCACAAAATACATATTCACCACTTTTCAATAGTTCTCTTACAATTTCTCGACAGAATATTAGGATTCTTTAGTCCGCAAGCAAAAAATTTTTACATGGTAAAGGTACTTCAGTATCTTGTACTCTCTTTGAACAGACTCTCGAAATGTTTAAAACTTTATTTCGATGTCTGTACAGTGAAGACTTCTTTTCGCTGTACTTTGGATAATGCAATGCCTCGCCTCTTTTTATTATTTCCATATTTTTTATTAGAACGCTTCATACACAAACGTCGAAAATAAAATTTTAACAGCGTCAATGAATGTCACTATTGATAGATACAATATGGCCAGCAGTGTGCAGTTCCTGTATTAAGGTCGCATTGGATATATAAGTCGCAATGGATATAGTGGGACAAACAATCCCAGATTATCCATCAATGGATATACTCAATGGATAAAGTGGGATCCACACGCTATGCAGTGCTCTAAGTAAGTCCACAAAATTAGGGTGTTTCCTTTTAATGACTTTGTTCAGTTTGTTATGCCAAGACTCAAGAATATTGGTAGTCCGATGACGCTCCCCGAATACACACCATATCGGTATAAACATCCAATGAGTAAGCATAATTATATTCGCAGAAAAGCAAGCTGTTTTTATCATTTGAGCTCTGCGTTGCTATGTATACCCAACCATTTGGAATATGGTTATGTGGCAAGTGTGGGAGTAGGTACTGCACTTGCCTGTGGGTTATTTAAGACTTGGTTAGTCCTAAATCTTTACCCTTTTTCCATATAGCTCTTGTATAATGAAAATAACAACCCTTTATAATTACACACTGATATAATATAGCATTTATGTCCGCCACCTTAAATTCTGTTTTGAAAGTCATTGGATTCCATTCTGGTATTTGGGATTTAATTACTTGAAACATAATCTCGTATGTTTCAGTAACTTTGTTGCTTAATAATGCATAAGCAACTGGAATTATATTTGTTGACTGGGTGGTACTACCAATGCCACAATGTGTTGTGTAGAGTTGGAATCGGGCAGCTCCTGAATGTACCATCCATCTCCCATAAAGTGTTCACCTTCAGATATTACTTTTCTGCCTCTTGGAGAGGAAAACACTACAATCCGCTTTCCTGCACAAGAGTAATCTGCTAGTAAAAAATCTATGTAAGTTTTGGAATCTTCACATCAGCCACATCCTTGTGTGGCAGCTGGCCTGAAAAATAAAAGTTTGATAGTGTGGCAGCTGGCCTGAAAAATAAAAGTTTGATATGTGACAGCCGCGACATCTGTCACCGGTTTTTACAAATTTTCTGATATCTAACCGCGAGGCGTATTTAATGGTGAATACCTAAGGATTGTGATCTATTTCCATAAAAGTGACTTTCATGTATGTACCAACGTGTGACGTGCCCAATAAATCGTTAGTCCAGAGAATACGTGGTGTTATTCAAACATATCCCCAAACACCACATTGGTGACCGCCGTCCGAACACAAGCAATCTTCATCATCATCAGGAGCAGCATCTTGAGGATTCTCCGCCAGCATGTCGACTGCCCCAGGTGCCGATCCAAAACCGCCTCCAGAAAATATTTTATATCAACCGGCATATGCAACGCCGACGGCCGAGGCGAACAAACTCGCTAGTGCAAATTCTGATAAAACAGAATTATTTCGTGTTGGAGTAAAATTGCCTCCATTCTGGCCAGATAGACCTGCGCTATGGTTCGCGCAAGTAGAAGGACAATTTATACTTTCCGGAATAACGTCTGACACGACGAAATTTTATTATGTTTGCGCAAACTTAGATCACCAATATGCCTTAGAGGTCGAAGACATAATTCAATACCCGCCGAAAGAAAATAAATATTCTACATTAAAAACTGAACTCATCAAACGAATGTCTGTGTCTCAGGAACAAAAAGTTAAGCAATTATTGGATCATGAAGAATTAGGTAATAGAAAGCCTTCGCAGTTTTTAAGACATCTTATACATTTAGCTGGCCCGGAAGTGCCAGATGAGTTTATTCGCACACTCTGGTCGAGCAGGCTACCTGCAAATCTGCCTATAATAGCATCACAACCAGATATGAATTTAGTTAAATTGGCGGAATTAGCAGACAAAATACAAGCGATAGCCTCACCTCAACCGCATGTATCTGAAGTTGCACCTTCAACTTCATACCCAGTGACCCCAGTGTCAAACCAGCATAGTTTAGCAATGGAAGCGATGGCCTTGCAAATAGCAGAACTGTCAAAACAAGTAGCGGAACTAACAACACGACAGAGTCGTACTAATTTTCGGCGACGATATTCTAGATCCAGATCTCGTTCAAAATCCAGGAGCGACAGCGTCTGTTGGTATCATCGTACGTTTGGAACAAAGGCTAATCGTTGTACCAAGCCCTGCCAGTTCAAGTCGGAAAACGGGCACGGCAGCCAGTAGTGGCGGCTAACGACTGCCTAACATGTAATGGCCGCCTCTTTGTAACAGACCGAAAAACAAAAATAAAATTTTTAGTTGATACAGGCTCAGATCTATGTGTGTTTCCCAGATCTGCAACCAAAGGCCGACAGTTAAAGTCTCAGTATGAATTATACGCAGCCAACAATACGGTGATTAACACATACGGAGATACACAACTTCACCTAGATTTTGGACTACGCCGTGACTTCGTTTGGAAATTTGTGATAGCTGACGTTACAAAGCCAATATTAGGAGTCGATTTTTTAAGTTATTACAACTTACTAATCGACTGCCGCAATCATCGTCTCATCGACGGACTTACCAGCCTATCTGTAGCCGCAATCCATTACAAAAAGGAACCTGACGAAACAGTTGAGATAAAAGCAGTGTCTGGAGACACAGCCTATCACAACTTGCTCCGGAAGTACCCAGAGATCACCCGTCCTTCAGGATTACCTTCAGAGCCAAAGCACAAGACTCGTCACTATATACGTACCACACCAGGTCCTCCTGTAGCAGTCCGTCCTCGCCGTTTAGCACCTGATAGACTAAAAATCGCCAAAAAGGAATTCGAAGAAATGCTTCTTAATGGTACTGCACGAAGATCAGATAGTCCATGGTCGTCACCCTTACACCTTGTCCCTAAAAAGGATGGCAGATGGCGTCCATGCGGCGACTACCGCGCGTTGAATGCTAGAACAATTCCAGATCAATATCCAATTAGACACCTTCAAGATTTTGTTTACCAGTTGTCCGGCTCCAAAATATTCTCCAAAATTGATTTAATTAAAGCTTACCATCAGATTCCTGTAAATCCAGAGGATATTCCTAAAACAGCCATAACTACACCGTTCGGATTGTTTGATTTCCCACATATGCCATTTGGCCTTCGAAACGCGGCACAAACTTTTCAACGATTTATCGACGAAGTGCTGCAGGGACTAGATTTTGTATTCGGGTACTTAGATGACATCCTTGTGTATTCCAGGGGTGAGGAAGAACATCTAGAACATCTAGAAATTCTATTCGAGCGACTCAAGAAGTACGGAGTACTCATAAATACATCTAAATGTGTCTGGGGAGCAAGTGAAGTTACATTCTTAGGCTACAAAGTCACAACTGAAGGTACCTGCCCACTCGAAGAGAAAGTTACAGCGATAAACAATTATCCTGAACCTAAGACTGCCAAAGAACTTAGAAGATACCTAGGAATGCTTAATTTTTACCGAAGGTTCATTCCCCACGCAGCTAAAATTCAAGGACCTCTAAATGATCTTTTGGCTAACAATGTAAAAGGCTCAACACCGATAAAGATGACAGAGGAAGCCCGGAACAGCTTTGAAAAATCAAAAGCCAGCCTATCTCAAGCTACACTCCTCGCACACCCAAACAGTCAAGCAGAATTAGCCTTGTTTACGGATGCGTCTGACGAGGCAATAGGCGCAGTTATACAACAAAGAGAAAATGACAAATGGACACCGTTGGGATTCTTTTCAAGAAAACTTTCATCTGCTCAGAAAAAGTATAGCCCTTATGACCGGGAATTACTCGCAATCTACGAAGGCATCAGATATTTCCGATACATGCTTGAAGCTAGAACATTCATAGTATTCACCGATCATAAACCTATAACATTCGCATTTAAAACCAAACGTGACAAATGCTCACCTCGCCAGTTTCGATACTTAGATCTTATCTCGCAATATACTACGGATATTCGACACATAGCAGGTCAAGATAATGTTGTCGCTGATGCCCTGTCGCGCATTGAAGAAATTTAATCGCCAATTGACTTCCAAGAGCTCGCACGTGATCAGGCTCAAGATCCTGAACTGCAAGATCTCCTCAAAAATGGCTCAGCACTAAAATTACAAAAACTCGCAACCAAAGATGGACTGTACTGTGACATGTCAACGACTACTCCTCGACCATACGTAACGCCAAGATTCAGGAAACAAGCTTTTTCTACAATCCACAACTTGAGCCACCCTGGCGCTAAAGCAACGGCACAACTGGTTTCACAAAGATATGTATGGCCAGTTGTACGCGCAGATTGCAAAAACTGGGTTCAACAATGCGAAGACTGCCAACGCAACAAAATATCCCGTCACTCCATTTCTCCTTTTTCCACTTTCCCAGTTCCATCCGAACGATTTTCCCACGTCCACCTCGACTTAATCGGCCCTTTGCCATACTCGTGTGGTTTCAGGTATTGTCTGACTGCAGTTGACCGGTTCACGCGCTGGCCAGAGGCATTCCCGCTTGCCGACATCACCGCCGAATCATGTGCCAACGCCTTCATGTCCGGTTGGGTAGCACGTTTTGGATGCCCACATACCATCACCACAGACCAAGGTCAGCAGTTTCAGTCCCATCTGTTCCAAAACATCATCAAGCTGATTGGCGCTAAGCACTGCCCAACTACGGCCTACCACCCGCAATGCAATGGTATGGTAGAACGCATGCACCGTCAACTCAAAACTGCCATCATGTGCCATAATAACCCGCAATGGTCCGAAGTCTTACCATTAGTCTTATTGGGGATGAGAAGCGCATTTAAAGAAGACCTCAAAACTTTGACAGCTGATCTCGTTTATGGCGAACCCTTAAGACTGCCGGGAGAATTTTTCACTCCAGTGCCACCAAACACGATAGATATCGTCGATTTCGCTAGCCGACTGCGCAGCTACATGGCAAATTTGTCTCCTACACCTGCATCCAACCACAATCGTAAGACCTTCTACTTACCCAAGGACATCTTAACAGCTGACTATATTTTTCTTCGACGAGGTCCAGCCAAGCACACCTTCCAATCTCCGTATACTGGTCCACACCGAGTCCTGAAACAGTCTAAAGATGGTAAAACACTGAAAGTAGAAGTCAATGGTAAGCAGATTACAGTCACTATCGACAGAGTTAAGCCAGCATATATGGCCTGCAGTCAGAGCAACCCAAGGGATGTACAAACTACACCTCCAACTGCAACTACCGATGACACACCACCTGTAAAGAAAACGCGAAGTGGTAGGGTTGTGCGATTTCCTTCTCACTATCGCCCGTAAAACGGTCTCGGCAGGGGAGTATTGTGGCAGCTGGCCTGAAAAATAAAAGTTTGATAGTGTGGCAGCTGGCCTGAAAAATAAAAGTTTGATATGTGACAGCCGCGACATCTGTCACCGGTTTTTACAAATTTTCTGATATCTAACCGCGAGGCGTATTTAATGGTGAATACCTAAGGATTGTGATCTATTTCCATAAAAGTGACTTTCATGTATGTACCAACGTGTGACGTGCCCAATAAATCGTTAGTCCAGAGAATACGTGGTGTTATTCAAACATATCCCCAAACACCACACTTGTAAACGATTTTATCCATTTCTACTGAGGTATATTTGGCTCTGTATAACGAACTTTTAACGCTGTTGAGAGGGGGGATTTTTTCAATGAAGTCCAACTCAGATGTTGTAGTTGGAAATTCAGGTGACAATACGTCTTTTTTACACTGATATAGTTTTCGGCAATTTCATTTTTGATAGTATCTGGCTGACTTTTGTGTCTTTTTTCTTTTACGATGTAATTATCCTACAAACAAGAAAGAAAAATATGTTTTAACAATGAGATTGAGATAAATCACACTACAAAATAAACCTTACAATACAAACCTTTAAAGTTATTTCTTCGCCACATTTCTGTTTTCTTCTGTTAATACACTCCCATGCTGCTGTCCCATTTTATATTTTTATTTTGTAATATATACTGGTGATGCCCAGTACGTAACAGAACAATGCCACCGTTTATTTTTATAAAGGTAGGAGTTGGTAGGCCAGTGGAGCAACTTGGTATTTCTCCTTCCATATTTTTTTCAAGAAAAGCTAATAGTTATTTGTTATACAAGAGTGCAAAGTTGCTTTTTAACCGCGTGTTCAATTTTGATGACCGAGCAAGCGAGGGAATCAAAAGAGCACGAGGTGAAAAATCTTTGCACTCGAGTGCAACACGTAACTTTTCATTCCACCTCAGCGAGGAAATGACTAAATGCAAAAAAAAAAAGTTTACAATCACAAGATAGGTACACTTTTATTTCAGTTTAGGTATTAATTACTACATTATGACAGGTAAGTATTACAGAATAATCTTTAAATTATAACAATACTAAGGTATAATTAGGAAAGGATGATGGGCACAGAAGTATGGAACCTGGTATCGGCACCAATCAAAATAAATGATATATCGTTATAAAGGTAGTTTTCTATAGAATAAGAATAACCGAAGCGCTAGTCCTGATTCACTGACCAATTAGAGTAATCCGGCCTTGAACGTTATATAATTTTAATTTTTCTGTGATATTTATTGTCTTAATGGCATGCTATTTTTATTTATTATTTTAATTATTATATGATCATCATTTTATAATAATTGGTTGTGTATTCCTTCAGTAAATAAAAAAGTTCAAAGTAAGTTTTCTCATTTAATGCGTTACAAACTTCATATGCTCATTATGCTTATTTTATTTATATTTAGAAATGGACAACGTGTACGTATTGGTCGTCATAGTACTTTTTTGTTTACTTAAAAAGGGCTATCCAACGATGTATGATTCATCTTGATTGAACACATTGCCCAAATACCGATACCAAAATGCCCATCATCCTTTGAAAGTAACGTTGCTACAGTTATTTAAATTGAGTGTAATATTTTAACATTGGAAATGTTTTTTCGATCGCGTTGGTAGGGGGCCAATTTCAGCGAAAGTGCGACATCGCTCTGGTGTCGTCAATTCTGGGGTTACGTGGGTAAACAAGGTGTCAAAAGACGCGTCTTGACAAGGTCTATAGGATGGTTAATTTTTTTTTTTGAAAAATTAAAAAACTTTTTCGAAAAAGTGCAAAAATGTCGAAAAATGTTGTGATTTTTTACGGTTTTCTCAACTTGAATCAACGATTTCTCAAAAACGAAAAAAGATAGAGACAAAATAAAAAAAAGGTATCGGGATAATTAGTTGGGCTACAGTTTACAAAAAACGAGACCTCGCTATCTATAACCGCTTAGGTGGTAGTAGCGCCCTTTCTATCGGAGTTGTCCGGCGCGTGGACTGATAAGTCACGTAAAGTGTTGATAACGGTTGGAAGATTAATATTAATGACTATTATGTGTATAAGTTTGATTTTTTTAATAGGAATAAGGCAAAATGAAGTTAATATTATTAATAAAATATTCGTTATATTTTTTCAGTTGTGATCAACAATAACGTAACGTTGTGAAAATAACTCAATAGTAGGTCACCAAATGAAGCACATGTGCTAGTAAAATGTGTGTAAGGGACGACGTTTGCCTGGCTACGTCTTGGCGGAGGATAATATTATGATCACCGGTTGCGCTAATATTCATCAGCGCACGAGTAGGTTGCAGAAATTGCACAAGATGGAGAATACGGCTACCGGCTATCTTCCGAGGCGTCAATGTCTCGGGTTGGTCACGCAGAACTCGGACACCTGCGATCGCATCGTTAATGGCAGTATCGGCATAAAACACATCGAGACGACCTTGTATTCAAACATACTATGTTTAAAATTTGTACTTCAGGGAAATTTTCATCGTCATAACAAATTGCTTAGACTTGCTAAACAAAATCTTTAAAATTACATATAAAATTGGGTTTGAATTTGGGCAGCCGAGCGTGGCTTGGGTAATGCTGATAATTCCACATCTGGCGGACGAAAGCGTGTGTGCAAAAGGCGAAAAAAACTTAGCATTGTTAAAGGGCGTCCGCTTATAAAAAATAACGTTACTCGACGGTACCTGCTACTAACCCTTGTGTATCTCTTGCGCAAAGAGTTGTTTTCATTATAGTTTGCCCTATCTATGTGTTTATAATGTCTGTTAATTACTGTGTCTATATTATGGTCAATAAATGTTATTCTATTCTATTCTATTCTATTCTATTCTATTCTATTCTACTCTACTCTACTCTACTCTACTCTACTCTACTCTACTCTACTCTACTCTACTCTACTCTACTCTACTCTACTCTACTCTACTCTACTCTACTCTACTCTACTCTACTCTACTCTACTCTACTCTACTCTACTCTACTCTACTCTACTCTACTCTACTCTACTCTACTCTACTCTACTCTACTCTACTCTACTCTACTCTACTCTACTCTACTCTACTCTACTCTACTCTACTCTACTCTACTCTACTCTACTCTACTCTACTCTACTCTACTCTACTCTACTCTACTCTATTCTATTCTATTCTATTCTATTCTATAAAATTCTATTCTATTCTATCTAAGTGCATTTCCAATGTACCAGAAGGTCGTGAAAGGCACGAGATCTGTGAATTTTTTGTTTGGTACTGTAATATTGGTGTTAGTCACTTGTGTATTGTTTTTCGGTAAACTATCTGTCATACTTAATAGTTGTACCGATTCATCGGATTCCCTTGGCGTGAATGTTGGAGAGAGAGGGAGATGGTTAGGTGTTTCATAACGGCTTATTTTTGATGTAGAAGGGCCAGTCCAAGGATCCGATTGAGGCTCTTTCAGTGTAATGGCATGTCATTAGTTCGACATGCTCCGTTTATTCCAATAATAAGAACAACCTGTAACGTAAAGAATATTGTAGTAGATAAATGAATAAAATTGATATGAACGCATAATTATGCCTATCAACATCTACTAAGTATACTATTTAATTGAGATTAATATACTTAAGTAGATACTGAATGTGCAACTGACTTACTTTTGCCGCCAAATATACGGAATCGGGTGCTTCGTTAAGAAACTTTTCAATATCAGATACTGTGAAAACCTTCGATTTTTTTGGTTGATGACCAGATGAGGCTCTTTTTAAAAATGCCACTAATTTAGGATAGGTATCGATATGTATGTCTTTTTTCATCTTTATTGTTGCTTTTAGCATCGAATACGTACTCCATAGAGTGCTTGCTTTCTTGTTCTCGGATAATTCTATAAAATATGCCAGCAAAACGTTTTCTGAGAAAGTTTTGGCTCCTTTTGCTAGTCGCCACGTGTTGAACATATAGTACTGTTTTAAATACTTTTCGCGTGATTGTTGAGGGAGAAAGCTCATTTGCGCATTATTAACAGTTTCTGTCAATTCTGTTGGCGTCAAACAATCTTCCTCGTCGCTAGAATCACTCATTTTAGTTTTTTCACTTGTTTTCAAGTTTCTTGTTTTTAATATAAGGTTTAACAATGACGTGAAAAAATGCCGCGTAAAGAACCGCGTACAAAGCAAATTGAAAAAAGAACACCAAGAAGGTTCCAAGTCTGAGTTTTTAACAAATTAAAAAAAAGTTGTATGATATATTCGGCACCATAGAGGTAGCAGTAAATAGGTTTAATGTTTTTTTTAATTCACAAACTTAGTGCACACGATGTTCTAAATTCAATTTACTTTATCCTCTAGAGAATAAAAACGGCTTTTCCACTCAGATATTAAAGATTAAAAATACTCTTTCCGAGATGGTGGGATGAAAAAGCTTTTTACACTACAGCAACTTTATGTATTAATGTCAGCCAAATTACAATAGTTGACATTAATGTAATAAAAAATATATTAAAAGGTTTACATAAAATAACTTAAAAGGGTTTTTACATCTTTTGATCAGCTTCAGGTAAATTACCTATTATTCAATTGGCATTTTAGGATATCATTTCAAAGAAATCCATTGAAGACTATTGTTCTTGATTTCGTCATAATATGAACTGAGTTTCCATTATACGCTACCGGGGTGCATGCTACTTACTCCGTGTGCTAACCACCCCGTTTGGAATCTCGCCGGTGTACCTAGATGGTACTTGATCTGTGCTAACCGCCCAAAATACTTGCTTTTAGCCCCGAAAGATTTTTTGGCGAAATTAAATGAGTTTTTTTGTGATGGCACATTCTTTAGAAAGAAAGAAAGAAAAAAAGAAAAACCATTTATAGGCCTTTAAAATATAGCTGTCCTAAGCCTTTCAAACAAATGTACCTATAGCATTATACTGATGTGGCCCAGTCAACGTTAACCACAAATATAATTGCGGCAGCATATTATGCCTTGATGACTGATAAAAATAGGAGAGTTATACTGCATTATTTCAGATGATTAAGTCCCAAATTCAGCAGACAACGCCAAAAAAAATCATATTGATGTTGAAACAGCGGCTAGGAATGCTTTGATAAAAAAAACACTTACCCCAAAATAGAAAAGTGTTACTGCAATTTTACCGAAAGTTTATGGAAAAGAGCGAAAGAACTATAAATTAAGTCTAAAATTCCAAATAGGATTGTTGGACTTTGTTCCGTTCTCCCTCTATTGCCTGTAGGCGAGATTGACGCTGGCTGCAAATATATCCTTTCGGAAAGTCCCAAAAACGATAAAATCGAAGTGTTCATTAAAAAATTTGACAAAAAAAACGTGGTTGTAAGAAAGATCGGAATGGTCAGTATTTGGTGACATAGAAGCCATAATGCTGTAGAATCTTGGCATGCACAGCTAAATCACCAGATGAAAAAATATCGTCCAATTACAATATCTCGTCTATTGTCGACATTGCTGAAAATGGAGGAAGATGATGCAAATAGTGACAACGAACCGTCCCACTATGTGACGAAAGGCCGATCTAGATGGACAAAAAGGGTTGATTTAAATCTATAATAATACTAGCAAAAGCGATAGCCGACAATCTGGAGGTCACGATTCTGGTGATAATTTTGTGCAAGTACCCTCCAATAAATTAATAAGTATTTTTAAAGTGTCATTACGGGTGAAATTCATAATGAAATCATTCACTTTTCTGCATTTGGTCTGTCGCCATTTCAAAGGGCTTATAAAATTAATTGTGCTAAAGTTAGTGATGGATCGTGAAGTTGATGGTAAGAACTACTATTTTTATTCATTCACATTGCAAATAACTTTACAGTTGCCGAACACTGAGCTGTTGGATGTGATCGATATTATAACATTTTTAATGCGAACTTTGTGTTTGTTGGACCAGAAACTACATGTTACTTAATTTGTCCTATGGCTGCAACTTATTTATGTAGTAGTCTCATTCATATTAAAGTAAATTAGAAAGTGCGGACTAGTGCGGAACCTTGTCAATATTTTTAGTAAAGCTGATGCCAAGATTTTTTTTTTATTTTTTTCAGAAACCGTAATATTTGTATCCTGAAGGGAGTTTTACGAAGAATGGGTAAAGTATCCCAAAAATGAAAAAATTAAGCGCTTGTATGAATATATCGCTCCTTAAATGCAAAAGGGCCGCAAAACAAAAAATCAGCAAACCAGTTTTATTACAAAAATGTGATCTAAGCACTCGATATTTTATAGTGTAATGAAGACTCCTGCAATTTTAGCTGTTATAATTGAAAAACAGTGAGGGCGCCTCTTTTGCATTAACGCGGTTTGACCAGTAATTTCAGTGCAAAAGCGCCATATTGTGAGTTGCGACCCGACCGGAGCGAGTTTTTATAGACAAAAGGGCCACATTTTGGATTGCTACTACTTTGCACAAAAAATCACGTAAGTGATCGTTGTATTACTAGAGCAAAGTAGCCGCTTTTTGGTTTACTTCTGTTTTGAATAAAATAACGCACCGATATGCCTAGTATTGTTTTAAGCATAAGTGATACTTTTGGAATACGTCTATTTTGTACAGAATTAAGCACGCGTATGTATGTCTCTTATAATAATTTTATGAATTAGTAATACTTTTGAATATGTAAAAACTAATATTTTTAATATATATATCAATTTGTATTGATTTTTACTTTTTATTACATTAAAACTTAGTAAATTTTATTAAAATCTGAAGTTGTTGCTTAATATTATAAAACAAACAATATTTATTATCATACAATACTTTGCTTATTATATATGCTTATATATGCTTATATATGCTTATTTACAGAATGACTATCAGAGCAAGAATAATTCTTATACTTGTGATATCAATGTTGAATCAGTCTCTCCAAGTTGTCTCAGACTGGGGAGATGCCAATTTGGTCAGCTTTAACCCCACCAAAACGCAGGCGTGTCTGTTTTCCACCAAAAAGAGCGCATTTGAGTTGGCTCCCTCTTTTCGTGGCGTATCTGTCCCTTTATCTGACCGACTACAGCTCCTTAGTATGAAATTATCTTCCAACCTAAACTTTGGGAGCTACATAAGTCTGTAGCAGCATCTGCCTCTAAAAAGCTCGGAATCCTTTCCAGAGTCAGGCGCTACTTCACTGCGGAACAGCTCCTAAACCTCTACGCTCTGTAGAGGTTTAGGAGCTGTTCCGCATGTTCAAGTTGCATGGAATATTGCTGCCATCTTTGGGATGGTTTTGCTCAATACTAGCTGGCTGCTTTGGACTCTATTGAACGGCGTGCGAAGAGGCTTGTCGGTGACGATACTTTGGTCGAGAGCTTGCAGAGCCTCGATCATCGTAGGAGGATTGCTTGCCTCTCCGTATTTTACAGACTCCACTTTGGTGAGTGTGCTGCTCAGCTGCACGATTTGGTTCCACCAGCTCCGTTCCATCATCGAACTACTAGACTCAGTCAGGGATTCCATCCGTATACAGTGGAGATACCGCGCGTACGAACTAAGCGATTTGCTTCATCTTTCTTGATACGGACTGTGCGGGAGTGGAATTCTCTGTCGGGATCTATCTTTCCTACACAATACAACTTGGGGCTCTTCAAGGCCAGAATTAACGGGCTTTTCCTAAGCAAGCGCGGTCCATCTTAGACCGCCTAGTTGTTTAACATCAGGTGATCAGGCATCTTTGAGGTCAATAGAAAGTTTAGTGTAGTATTATTGTGTTATTATGTATACTGACAGTATAGTAATCTATATAAATAAAAATGAATTGCTGCTCGTTAGTCTCGCTAAAACTCGAGAACAGCTGAACCGATTTGACTAATTTTAGTCTTGAAATATTCTTGGAAGTCCAGGGAAGATTTAAAAGATGAGAAAATATGGATAAATTGCGAGGAAAATACTAAATACATAATAATTAGGGTTTAAATTAATAAGGTTTACATTAAGAGGGACCTTTCCTATGTTTTTAATTTTATTCTTGATTAGTTAATTAGTGTTTTGAGTTATAGGAAAGTACAATGCGGTGCTGTTAGATGTAGCTCAACCCCAACACATACAATTAATTTGATCTGTACGCACTGATTTGAATGCGTATACTGTAAGGTTTACTGAAGATGTTTTTTTAGAAAGTTTTTTTTTTCATTTAAAAGTAATAAATTATGCTTGTCTCAAAGTCTGAAACTCTTGCTCTGAGAAGCCTAATGTTGTTTTGTTTTTTAGGATTACCATTTAAAAAAACTTGATTTATGTAGAAAGTGTGTATTTTTTTGAGAAAAGACACTTAATTTTGGAATAAAAGTTTTATGCAAAAGAGACATTTGTGTTATTTTTTCCACAAAGATTAAAATCACAAAAAAGTATGTATTTGTAAAAAAACTATTAAAAAGAGACGCATCCAATGATGTATAACACTAATATATAATCTTTAAAAAATATTGAAAAAATACATAAATTCTTTTTTCAAATTTTGTTTTGTCTCTCCTGTAAAAAAGTAAAATTTGGGATTGCGTCCCTTTTGCATTTAATGAGCGATATTTCGATGAAATACGAAACTTACGACGTAACGGAATTCAAGTTGTGTCATGGGTTAAGTTAATGTCATTATATTTTTGTAAAAAAATATCTTTCTTTATTGTTATTTACTCATCCTTTATTTATTTTTAATCGCCATACATAATTCAGCTTTGTTTTTCTTCTTAGAAACATGTCTATTTTAAGCTGACCTCCTATCACGTAGTAAATCTTTATAACCGTGTATCAACGTATTACTCGTTTTTGTATTATAGCGTTAAATGTACCAAAACTTAATGCAATTATGACTGTTTTTGCTATACGAGTATATAGTAAAATCATCAATAGATACTGCCTCTAGAGCTACTTAATATTGTCAAATAATATTGTCCATCTAGATCGGCCTTTCAACAAATAGTGCGTCCCCACGCCGAAACGAGTAGTAGAGATGATTTTGATGAAATGCCAATGACAATTTTTGTATAAAGAAATAAGTATCGGGCATTTCCTTGACAAATAACTTTAACTTTTTTATATGCAAAAATTGTAAATTAGTGTTTAATTTTAGATTGGCATTTTAATTATATTATAATTTATTTTATTTTCGAAATGACTGTACATTTCTTATACATCCTGATTCTGACTCATAACTTCTCTTAAAATGTCCAATTATAGTGTTGCTTATCGATAGTCCACTATCGATAGACTATCGATGGACTATCGATAGTACAAGCAAAATTAAAAGTATCGATAGTCTATCGATAGTAATTGCTGCGTGTCAATAGCAACGATCGCACGAATACCTCAGCAAGAGTCGTGTCGCGAGTATTTTAAATCGTTGTCCATACTCACAGTACCGAGCCTTTACATTTTTGGTTGTCTCACCTTCTTTGCTAAATACATTCACGAGCATGAATCAGATGGCGAAAGAAAAATTAGAGAAAGCACAAGACGAAAAGATTTCGTGAACAGTGTTATTCCCAGGTTAGACATTGTAAAACTCAGCTCAATGTATCAGGCTGTTCGTTTATTTAATAAACTACCACAGGAGTTAAAGATGAAACTGTTTATGACACATACTTTTAAATCGCAACTTAGGGCCTTCCTATTGAAAAGTAATCCGTACTCAATTGACGAATTTCTAAAATGTGACAACCTATAATAGTTTAAATGAATTTGTTATTAATGAAATGTGATAATTGTAATTTGTAATAGTTGTATTGAATTGTTATTGTTTTCAAAGAATGTATGCAATGTCAATCAATGTTGTTAATATTGTTATGTATTATTAATGTTGACTCATTTGCCCAATTTAATTAATCTTTAATTTCTAATAATGTTGACAACTTAATTTTATCAAAATTTCATATTTGTTTTAATTTTTTTATTGGTATACTTAGTTCTAAGCCTTGCATGCTAGCTCATTTCAAATACAATTGTAAAATTGTTCATGAATAAATAAATTAAAAATTAAAAATTACGAAACTTTAAACCTGATCCGGAGGCAGTTACACTGCACTGATTCCAATAATATTTTATACACGTCATACTAGCATCAAATGACAACTAATTATTGCTATTAGAAATCATTTTTCAAAAAAAAAGTTTTTTGGCCCACTCTAGTACCTAAAGTATGTATGTATGTATTTTCTATAATAAAATGGGTAACAATTATATCCACTGGTGTAATGGTACTAGGGAAACATGACCTTATTGGAGTTATTTAAAAAGATTAGGTACGTTATCACATTAATATGGATACTGGTGTAATGGTACTAGGCCAACATGGCCATAATGGAGTTATAATAAAACAATTATATCCAAGGTGATTAAAGTACACTTAAAATAATAATTTCATACGGTCGATTTTATTTACCTAAGGCGGGTGATTTCCACCGTTTGGTGTACTTAAATCACCCAGGTGATTTAGGTAAGGTGATTTAAGTGGAACAATCCAAACAGTATACCTATCAGCAGGTTGACCTAACGAGTCAGAGTGTAACTGGTAGGGAAGCAGGGAATGATTAAAGAAGGTCTCCCAGCAAGTCACAGAGTGGTGTCTCGTTGGGAATTGTAAAGAAAGATCTCCACGTGTTACAGGATTTATTCCTGTTTCGTCCCACATTCCATAAAATTCCCATTTCGTCCCACATTCATATTCAATTCCCGTTTCGTCCCGAATCAGAAATATTTTAATAGTACAGCTATCAAGAATTAAATAACTCATAAAAAAATAAACGGAATAATTTAAAGATGTACTAGGGCAACATGACTGTAAGTAACCGGGAGAGATGCAAGCAATGATTTTTAGATTAAATTATATTTTAAATAAAATGCCGGTGAAAAACTCGCAATATTCGTATATTTTCACAAGACAAGAGCATTGACAGAAGAGTAAAAAAAAAACTATTAACAAAAAAAGTTTAAAAGAGGTTTCCTCATGTGAGTTCGGAACAATGACCTTATTGGAGATGTATTAATTTGTTAAAATTTTTTACGGGTTGATTATTATGACGAATCATCTGTATTATTTTCTCAACGAGTCACAGTGTTACAGGTTACAGTGTGACTCGGTGGGAACAAACGAACATTAATATGACGAAACGATTTTGAAACAACATGATCACCAAAACTACGTGAAAAAGATGAGAATAAGTATAACAAAATGAACAAATCTGCACTAGATGGCATCACGTTCTATCAATAGGTTTGTGTTTTCAACGCCAACTATTGGCATGAGTGCGTACCAAATCAGAAGCCTCTACGCTACTTGTACGTGTTACAGTAATGACATCTACTGACGTTACAGGAAGCTAACTTCAAAGTGTCACAAACAATGAAACGTATTTTCACTGTAAAAGGATCTTGGCGTACCAAGTCTTGCTTGAAAAACAAATAAAATATACATAACATTGACTTCAAACATGTTTGTCTTTTTAAAGATATACCACTTTGCTCAAACTAACGTACCTCTAAGTTCTTAATTCTAGTCAGCCATAAAATGTTGTTAGCAGGTTACTGCCAAAAGCTTCTCGTGATTGTTGTACAGGTTGGTTGGTAAGGCAACCTTGTAACTCAGGGCCAGTTTTTGATCCGGAGTAAAATACAGTATAACAATGTGTTACATTAACTACGGTCAGCTGGCTTACTTTAGTTAAGTGGCTAGAACGTTTTGTACATTATTTAACTATTGTCAAAGGACAATGGGCAAAAAAGTATGGGACCGGGTACAACTTCCAATAGCAATAATTTATATACATCATTAGATACGTATTTCTTAGTAGAACAGTATTTATTATGGCAGCCTTTTTCGATTCGTTGTACTTTCGAAGTTATGGCCAACATGGCTGATCGATTTTCCTTACATTTTGTTGTTTCTTACTTTCAAAAAAATATTTTTATTTAATGTAGAAGGTATAAAGTACACACATAGCAATTGTATAGCTATAGTAGGTATGTAGATAAGGGATTATTTTCATCATTATTTACTAAAACATTAGTGTATTCGTGATCGCACTTTTCTTGATTATTTTCATCATTATTTACTAGAACTGAACAATTTGAAAACAAATTTTAGTATTATAGTAAAAATACGTACATAATATGATACATATAATATGTACTAGTAAGATTCCCGATCCATGAGACATGATATGCATGTTTTTCATCAAATAGGTACATAAAGAAAATTAGGTTTAATTTTTGTCATGTAAGAGCACGTCCATCTATCTTCAACATTATAGTCCCCTCGTGCGATACGGGTGTTTATCCCATTCATAGTAGGCATTACGACCGTAAAGTCTCGCGTGTGTTTGTTTATAACAAGTGAATAATTGATAAGCTTGCTTCTATGACCTGAGGGAGCGGCTCTAGTGTTTAGGTCGCTGCGTCAGTAGTTAGGTGGATAGGCTAAAACATACATTGCCAGACTTATAATTGTTTTTTTTATTAATTACCCTCAAAAACGGCCTTCTCATATCGGGACTTTGAAAAAAACTTGTGCTACTTTGTTTATCGCGTCATCAAAAATACTAAAAGGTAAAATACTATCTCATTGCAATAGATTGCTTTTGTTGAAAATGGTGTGGTACGCTCGCTCCAATAATATTATCTAAGAGCCCAAAGTAGCCAAAAATATCTCTACATACATATGAATAAAATTGAAACAAGACAAATACAACACCTTTTTTTAAATAAAATAACAAACTTCCGTAAAACTTAAACATTATAGCTAGTAGGTAGGGATTAAACAATAGATATAACAAAAACAAAAAGGAAACTTAGATTAGCTGTTGATATCCAACCCCAAAACCCCCATCCAACCCCCTAGGGTGATACGGTCACTTCTGTTAACAGCCAAAATTCATTCATTCATTTACCCTTCATAACGATAGAGACGCCCGTGTGCCGAGGAGCAAGACTTTTTCATCTACGAACTCTGTTAAAGTTGTGGTAGCACCCGATGTTTAAGGCCTACCTTTTGTAGTCGGCGCCTTATAGGACCCTAGTACCTACATAATATAACAGAAGCATCAGTATTGAGATCTGCAGGATGCAAAACAAAGTACTAAAATGCGTGATAGTTGCAGATTTAATGCAGAAAACACAAGTACTAAAATAAAGTACCTAATCTAGTGAAATCAACGAATTTAATATCGTTGAGTGAAATATGCTCATTCTTAACTATAATTTGATTTTATTAAAAATAAATGGTAAACTTGGATATTTCGGAGTTAATAATTAGTTAATTACTAGTTATTAATAGTTAGTGGTGGACTTTGTACTAAACCCCATACCATTTTCGGTCATTCTTTTACCCTACTTAGCGTGGGATAAGGGCAGGGAAATGATGATTTTGTATATATGGATGTTTTTAGGAAATATGAAGTATTTTTTGGGCCATCATTCGGCTGGATTTTTTGTTCGTATGAAATTGTTCGTGCCCTATGAAAAACAACCATAACTTTAAATAGACTCAAACAGATATTTTTTTACATTATGATCTCATTAAGAGATTCTCTTGTTTGTACAAATCGTTAGATATTATTTCGTGTTCTCGAAAACTCCCAATCATATTTTGTTTGCGTCTAACGGATCAAGGGAAAATCAAAGCTTAAGAATTAAAGAATAAAGTATTTTCTACATCATATACGAGTAGGTACATAAATCTATTTTCACGTAGATTCAGTGGCACTTCAACGAGTCTACATTTAATTAAAACAAAACCACCTTTAAACCGTGGTTTCACCGCTTTCATGTTTGGAATAAAAGTATGTAGGCTTTCATGGATCATTAAAATCACTTTGCATTCTCCTATTTATACCTCGCGTCATCGTTTTTCTTTGATAGTTAATTATTTCATAAAGTTTTCCTGTATATATATAATATATATATTGCCAAGTAGATGATGCAGTTAAAATACTCGTAACTGCGAGGAAAATAGAAAAGTAATGTTACACATTACAATGGGTACAATTTCTATAAACACATTACAACAATTATTATAGCGTCTTTTTAATCAGCTAATTGGGATCAAAGTAAAGCGTTTATGTACATACCTGTGTGAATAAGACATAGTTATAAACAAAACAGAACCAAAAAATACTAAAATCAGTAAGTATGCCATGAGGCGGGCCCGGTGCCAGTCTGATAAATAAAATTGTAAGAAAAAGATACATATCGTATTTTTGTACCTATGTATAATATTTGCTTACAAAAAATTCCTTACGCAACTCAAATTTCTGAGGAAGAAAAAACTTTAGTTTCTGAGTAATATTTGCAAAACATTTGTAGAATCTTTGTTTCTAACAAATCATAATTACAGCGTCCTTCGTAAAAAATGAATGCTACAAAAATAGAAGGGCGCACAAGATTCAAGGATGATTCATTCGATGGTATTAATTACGGTCGGTTAATTAGTGGTTACGCTCAGAACAGGCATCAGAAATCAGACACAATTTCGCGATAACCCTGTGTTGATGAACCTTTTTCGCTAACTTTGCATGAGAGAAAGTTTGTATATCCCACGTTATCTATATTTGTGGGGATCGAAGGCATATATACGGATTATCATAATCGAAAATCAGGCAACGTATTGCTGAAAACGGGAGGAGACGTGTTCAACGTGGCGGCGCCGTGCGACCGACGTCTCGCAACCTACGGCCACAATCTAATAAATGACAGTGAGCGGTGATACTTTAACATCAAAAATATCATAATAATTCCACGTACCTACTACTACAGTGCAAGAGTGTTGACCATCATCGAGTGCGCTTGCTCCCTTACCGCGTCAACCTGCGGGAGGTGCTCCGAGACGTCACAGCTGTGCTGGACCTCTGGACCGAGCTCAGATGGTTTGAGTGACGGTGTTGGTGACGTACTTCCCGCACAAATACCCATCCTAGAGGCTTAGTGCGGAAAATCCCCAGTATACCTGAACCTATCATAATCATTCATTCTCAAGATTGATTGAAAGAGATCGCTATTGGCAATAAGTCTGACTAGATTGTACCACTAAATTTTGCTACATAATTGTTTTTAAGTAATTTTTGTGCAATAAAGAATATCTATTATCTATTTACGAGTATCTATCTAGCATTGATTTTTCTGCCACCTCAATAATGTTACTAATGATTTAACTTTAAATTTAAAACAATTTAATTTATTTTTTACCCATTAAAGTGAGGATTTACATGATTTCTGAATTGAAAAAACTCTCACTCAACTTAATTGGTTACCTATCCCATTTCGTCAAAATTTCAGAATTCTTACTACTCTCTTTTCTATGCTAAACTCCCGCTTTCCTTAAGTCAAAGTTCAAGCTTCTTAGTTCGACACATTCCCGTCAGCTACGCTCCTCGAATAAAAGAGTTCTTTGCTTCTCTCTCTCACCGGTCCGGTTTTGTCTCTCTTTTAATCTAACGTCTATTAGACTTTGGAATGCTCTCCCCAAAACATTACATCGTATTTTGGATATTTATGATTTCATTTTAGTAAGAGTACCATCGAAAAATAAATTACCCGTGATAATTCAACCGTGTGCCCGTGGTTCTACTGCTTACTTTTGCGTTGCCACGCATGAATCAAAAAACAGTATTTGTATCAATTAAACACAAATACATATTCTAAACTGTACTTATACGTCCCACATAATATTACAGAGAAATACAATTACTAAAGATGAAAGTTGTCGATAGATGCTTCACTGTCGCGGATGGACTGTGGTGAGACCGGACACTTGTCGTGGGCTGAAAGTTCGTCAGAAGCTTCGCGCCCCTTGCCCGAACTGCCGCGCTCGCGTTCCCCGCGACACCACACGCAACTCAACATGTGTCCAATTCAACATTGAGCCCCGTATTGTCAAGTGGATAAATTTTATCTTCCAACTTTTACGGATTTCAAACGAACAGAGGTAAGTTAACAAAACATAATATTAGTTCCGTACGCCTTCTTAACGCTTCAATAAAATCCAGCGATAATAAAAAGATAGTAATAAAGATTCTGGCTGTGGATAAGAATTTGCTTGAAGTACCCATCAAGATGACGGTTAAGTGCAGAAGTATGAAAATAGTAGTAGCCTTCATTTTCTTTTAGGATAGTAAGATTATTAAACGCTCATTCTCTATCCAGAAGAGTCGTGTCAATTTGTAGGTTTTTTTTTATGTTCAGAGTTAATTTTGCGACTTGTTTGAATCAATTATCTTTGCTCTGCACTTTTTATGAGTATTTGATTTTATAGCAAGAATTGTGTTATACGGATTGTCTACCCGCAACCTATTCTGACTACGGAAATGGTATTTATTTAAACTATTAATTTGTTATTGATCTGGATTGCTTTAAAAAACACTCATTTCGTCTCGTGATCTTTTTTCAAAACAAATCTCTCGTCAAAATCCAAATAATATTACTTAGTGCAACAATTTGTTAGTAAAGCTAATTACTTAATGAAGTAAGGTGATGCACGTGTGTTTTACCTACTGCCTGTATTCTCTAGCATGAATTTTATTTTTAACTTACATGTAATATTTAAAATAATGCATTCTAGTTGATATTACGAATGAATAGCAGTTATGTTTTAATTATGATTAAATTAATAATTTTTTTCCTATCCCTATTCAGCTCATAAATTTTTCATAATTTTTTTAATATGAAAACACATGATAATAATTTACCCTGTACATAGGTATATTACAAAAAGTTACCTATGTATAAATATATGTATACTATTCATAGAAAAAAAGTTATAAGGTATTTTATAGTTATTTAATGCTTTTTATTTTGTACTGTAACTCGTATTAAAGTAGAGTCATTTTAATAGGCCACATTTGACAGCAAAGAAAAGTGCTAATTATGTACATCAGGAGAAGAGTCTAATTTTGTAAATAAATAATTGTATTAAATAAATAAATATCCCTGGACATTATTCACACAGCGCCATCTAGCCCCAAACTAAGCATAGCTTGTACTATGGGTGCTAGACAACGGATATAAACATTACATATATACTTTTTTTTTGTAAATACTTACATATTATACATAGAAACACCCAGACCGATACAAACAAACATGTTCATATGCACACAAATGTTTGTACCGTACGGGGATCGAACCCGCGACTCTTGGTGTAATAGCCGACATCTCAACCATTACACCAAACGGCTCGTCAAAAGAACTGATAAGAACTGATTAGCGTTAGGGATATTTTTCTTTGCATAAATGAACTGTCAAATGCGGCCTATTAGATTGACTTTAAGTCAGTGTCCGTACACGAGTAAGACAACACAAAGATAAAATCGAATTCTCCATTTCTCAAGAGCTGAATTGGCTAGATGACGTTAGGACTGCGATCGCAACGCCAGAAGTGAAACGCTTTTATCTTAAGTGGTTTTATCCCAAAAGAATGAAGTACACTAAGAAATGACGCAAGAGGAACAGCATATCAATTGATGATATATAAATTTTATGAACCTTTTAACTTACGAAACATTTCTTAATTCAAGTGATTGTAAAACTATATCTTCCTAGTCAGTAAGCTAAGTCCAATAAAATGTTTTTTTAAGCTAGAACCCATTTCCATAATTTTAGGGACTTCTTGATTTACATTACGAAAGCAATATTTTATCATTGCATTTGATGCACTAGTACTATCAACTGCTGCGAGTGTTCAAACTCTAATACCTTAAAGAACAGCAATTTTGAACTTACAAAAAAGTATTGGAAGGTAAGTAAATAACCAATTTTGTACCTAACTGACTGATTGACTGATCACTACTGCACCCGAATAAAATATATACCTAACTTGCAATATTGCATTTTTTTGATGTTTTTGTCACAAACTGACAACACAAAAACGCTTTATTAATTTTATGCTTGTAATATGGCGTCTTATTAATTTTTTTTGTTTATTTAGTTGGGAAAGTAACTGCAAATATAAATATTACATTGGGAAAATATGAATTATGACTAAATAATGGTTTTATCTTCCAAGCGACTAGTTTATAGATTCCTTTACGATATTTATTCTTCAAAAGCAATTTCTTTGAAAGGACTGGCGCAAAAGTTGTTCAAGAAACCCTGCGATACAAGCTCAAACCAGAAACTTTTTTTGGGATAGTGACAACTTTCCGTTTTATCTATTAATCTTTACATTACATATGTTTATATATGTATAATGTACTTAGATTTCTTGCCATATATGCCTGTTATTTCCTTATCAGTATTCCCGAATTGCAAATTAAAGAATCGTTAGTAATTCGTTTCGTATCGATAGCACAGGTGCACCAGCCTGTTGAAACGAATGGCCCAAAATATTTTTATTAAGGGTTTCTTAATATTTGTCCTTTATTTTCTGACCCTTTGTCTGTTTAAAAATGTAAACAGTGGACATTTTTAAAGTGGCTGTGGCTGAAAAATGTTAAGAAATGCTGCCTCCACACGCAAAAGTACATCCTGCGGGGACTAAGAAAAGCTTGTCTATTGCGTTCAGTTAATTAGTTAATAGTCCCGAGGCTTGCGTCTCTCTCGCGCTCGCGAAAGAATTGAACTGACAATTAATGGAAATTACCTCAGCTGCGTGTTTTCACTGAATTGATTTTCCCTTGGTTCATCAAGTCTTGTGGACTGAAATAAAATGTTTCTCAAACGAGATGTTTTGTCCAGCTTTGTGAATAAATCAATTTAAAATTTAAATGGCCTCAATTTTTTTTTTTACTTTTGTATCTGAGTATGCCTGTGCCCTGTACAGCCCGGCAGTTAGCATCGACTATGGCGTATCTCAAAGAAATTCTTAATGTGCTGTCGTACTAAGCTATCCATATAAAGACTCCTTTGATCTTTGAGTCCATTTCAAGTACCATCTACATTACATTTCATATTGCCGGAACAGCAATATTACGAACGAAAATTTCACTCGTATTCTCCTGGCTGGATTTACAATAATTGATATAATATAAATATGTAGTCATTATGACCAATAAACGACGCAAAAGGCTGACCACTGGTTCCTGGCTGGCCATTGGTACGTTTGCCCTACCCGTATTACATTTTGTTTCCGACGCTGAGTCTGTATTTCGCTTTTCATGAAAAAATCTGTATACTCAACTAAGTTAAACGCTGGCGCGATCTTCTGCTAAGAAAACATTTGTCATGTCAAATGCAACATGTTTTCCCGACACTAAATTGCACAGAGTTCAAAAATGTTCACGATCCGAAAGAATGCTTTTAAGTTTCTTATGCAATTTACTAGATAAAACTCATTCAAAGTCTTGTGTTAGTTTTTTATTGCGAATACAGTGTAAATAGTATATATGAGTACCAACATGACTACTTCCCAAACTCTTATGAGATCTCCAGTAAATAGAAAATGTAATAAACCCTTTCTCATTAAAATATATTAACGCCCTAGTGTATAGTTAAGTCTGTAATTGGTAATACTTTACCTCTCAGAGAAAACCCTTTTTAATTGACAAGTTAATGAACATTTGTAAGGGATTCAAATGTGTTCACTGTGGAATGAATCTCAATGGACAAGGTAATTGGAGAAAAACTCTTCAAAGGCTGCGGGAAAAAATATTCTATTGAAATTGTCAACAACCAGATTGTTATGTTTTACCTACTAACCCAAATCATTTTTGTGAATAAGAAAGGTAAATGGAATTCGAAAATCCCATGCAAGGTTTGTTTACTTCAACAGGTCAAAAAAATAAATAAATACGGAGGCGTACCCGTGTTTAACGGGTTCACTTTTCCATTTCGAAAATCATCTCGTCGAATTACAATTCATCGATGACAACTAGTCGATTATTTGTTTAAACGATGCTTTATTACAATATTATTTCCATGGCTTTATTTAACCGAAAGTTGTTACGTCGATGGTTGATTTCATCGAATGTCTTTTTGTCGATTGTTCATTTCATCGAATCTAGTAGGACTGAGCGGTAGAACTAAACGGACTACATCAATTTCTTTTCGCCTATGGTTCATTTCACCAAATGTCTTTTAGTCGACGGTTCATTTCATCGAGATCAGATGAGCCTACAGTCTGGCAGCACATTAAGCGACACTTCCTGATAAAGTGTCCCTCAATTAAATAGGCCGCAGTGACCGCTTACCTGCGTGTCTGTCTGCCAAATGATGTAACATAAAAAAAATAAGGCGTCGCTTTATTGGCATTCGATCAAATGAGGCATCGACTTGTTTTCTTTCGATCAAATGAGGCATCGACTTATTGTCATTCGATAAAGTATTTTTCGATGAAATATACCATCGGTAGAAAGTATTTATATAAAGTGTTGCATCGATCAAATGTTTTTCGAAATAATGAGCAGTCGATTAATTTAACATTCGACTTATCGTACTTTCGACGAGGCGTCATTGACGAATTGTAATTCGACGAGATGATTTTCGAAATGGAATAGTGAACCCTGTTTTACCTATTGTTTATGACGTTAATCTTTTTTTTATATATCTTGTAACAGAAAACTTAATTTACTCTACATGTTTATTTCACAAAATATTACGCTGTTAATGTCTGGACTTAAACCCTCTTATTAAAAAACATGGTTTAAAAATGTTACCGGGCTTAGTACTACACTTAAGCCTAAGACAAAAGTAAACGCTATTACAAAACGAAGTTTTACGTCATTTCGAGTACTATTCGTGGTCTAAAGTTAGACCCACGTAAGACCGCCGATGCCCCTTGCAATCGTCTAACTTTCAAACGTCAAAACGATAATACTTTTTATACACACATCAACACTGTCTAGGGATATTTTGTATAAAGTTCTTTAAATCAAAAAATTATGGTCAGTTTTAAAATTTTGTGAAGTAAGCTTATTTTGTAAGCCTTTTTAAACGATTCCTTTGAATTTGAAAAAATAAAATAGAAATAAACGATTTACGCGGAATAATGGTAGCGAAGGCCAAGACCCACTTCGGGTCGCTGAGCCAGCGCAGTAAGTAAGTAATGGTAGCGAAGTCCGTAGGTTTAATTTACCTACAGTAGTTTTTGGCAATTTTTTTGTGGCAAATTTTATTTTTTTAACAAGTTATCGATTAATTTCGAATTAATGTCATTGTTTGCATCATATAGCGGCGCCGAGAGGAAATTTTAAGGGCAGTAGTAATGCTGCAAGCTGGGGCTGCCCAACTGAGTATTGTTGAGGTGATTGACACAAGGAAAAGGGTGATATCAAGGTTATGGTCACGTTATCGTGTTACTGGTGAAGTGGCTGAAAGACACCCAGGCGGGAAGCGGATAACCACTCGACGAAAAGACCGATTTTTGCAAGTTGCCGCGAGAAGACAACCAAATGTTACGGCTATGCAATTGGTTCAGAGGCTCCAGCTAGTGCACCAGTTGCTTGTGAGTGACCAAATTGTGAGGAAGAGGTTGCATAAAGCTAACCTTCATGCACGCAGACCGTTTCGTACTACAGCTTTACGCAGAAGAAATCGTGGACGACGGCTAGAGTGGGCTCGTGAACATTTGCTCTGGGAAGATAACCAGTGGTCTGTGGTGCTGTTTACCGATGAGTCCCGGTTCAGTTTCCATTCCGATACACATAGAGTACGTGTTTGGTGAATTACTGGTCGTGAGAGCCGCCCCCAACACCCTCAGGAAGTCCATCCACACTACAGCGGGACAATTATGGTTTGGGCAGGAATTCATGTTGATGGAAGAACAGACCACGTTTGGATCAGAAACACCATGACGGGTGAAAAATGCCGTAACGAAGTGCTAGTACCAATAATCTACCCCCATCGACTACAAATGTACCAAGAATTCACGCTCATGGACGATAACGCCCGTCCGCACACAGCGAGAGTGGTGACAAGCTGGGTGCAGGAGCACGATGAATCGGCCTTAGGCTGGCCCGCTCAGTCGCCTGATCTAAACCCCATACAACACGCGTGGGACATGCTCCAAAGAAGGGTTTTGAGGAATTTCCCTGCAAACATTGCGACGGAAGTGCAACTTTTTATGCATCTTAGCCAGACCAGACAAAATTCCGCAGCAAGACTTGGATAACTTAATCCAAAGCATGAAAAACCGTTGCAGGACCATTATTAACGTCATAGGTGGTTTTACAGACTACTGATTTTTCACATTACTGTTAAAAAAAGAAATTTTTTTTTCTTATTTTTTACTTTTTCTTGCGAAACTCACTCATTGTTAGTTTACCATTATTTCACAATTTTCTCTTTTTTTGAAGATTTTTTTTATGCCAAATAAAAACGTTTTCTCTTATTCTAAAGTGTAGTTTAATAAGTGGGCTTTATAAAAATATATATGTATATTGTATGATTTTTAAAAAAAATTTAAGTTAATTGTGTTTAAAAAAAAATCCCTAGACAGTGTTGATGTGTGTATTTCGCTCCGTTTTACGTATAGAAAGACAATTTTTGAAAAGAATAACTTAATTTGTGAACAGAAAATTAAAAATATTTAAGTTACTTTTTCTTACATTTCTACCACACATTAATAAAAAAAGAATTGTTATTTTTACTATCTTATATAACATGTCATGAAACAATGACTTGTAAAATGAAACGCACTGAACGAGTTAGTACCAGTAAATTATACTTATGTTGGTATTTGTTAAATTATAGTTCGGACTTAGTATTTGTACTAACTAGTCCAGTTTTAAAACTGTTTTAGCGTATTTTTTATTTGTAATAAGAGGGTATAAGTCTAGTTCTATTACATCGCACAATTCGCACAGACAACCGTGATGACCCCAGATCATCTAAGAAAAAAAGAGATTTGGAAGTATAATTTCATTGTTAACACAAACATTTTCTGTAATTATACTCGACATACTCGTATTTTGAAACGAAATTTTAAACGATAAATTCAAACTCTACCAATGTTTTATAATGTTAGGCGAATCGAATGCAGGTTGCACAAACCGAACGATATGGAAGTAATTAACTTGACAAACGCATACATAGAATTAATAATGGCCAGAAACCGCGTCGCACTTTACGATAGAGGCCGTAAAAACAACTTCGAAACTCGACTAGGTAGTATCTAATCTAATCGGGTTAAAATTATAAAGGTGTTGTTGGTCTTCCAATATAAATTATGGGGTCATCCCTAGTGAGGCCGCGGTGACTCTCTGCATAGGGTGGTTCTAATAAAATATTGTCAGATATTAATAGGGAATATGCATGTATTTTTTTAATATTTTTAATTCATTTTTTACATCGATATAAAATAGTAAAAAATATAAATACTGTTGGAAATGCTCAAATTATTTTTTAAAATCATATTTAAAACATCGCTTTAATTTGATCTGCTTGAACGCCGCCATCTTTCGCGGGCCTTGATTGACGTCACATACCACTACCAGTGCTTGTTGACTATGATACTTTTGGTTCTTTTATAGAAATTTTCAGTTTTAAAAGCTGTTCACGCCATGGAAAAAGCTAATAGGCTATTTTAAAGACATTGTCTTGCTTGTACCCATGTGCAAAAACACTCAAAAAATAAAAATTCCTGTTCGAAAAGATGCGAATACACGAAAACAATGGTGTAGGGTTATGAGAAGATGAAAACACCACAGAAACACAAATAAAATTAATTTTTCTTTCAGACACCATATAAACAGCAACGCCAACATGGTATGTGACGTCACGTTTCGGTTCGACCAATGGTGATGCGTTTTGAAAATTCGAATTTCACTCGCATATTTGGCATTTTTTAATTAATTTTTTATGCAATTTAAACAAACTAAATAAGGAAATAATGGTTCAGATACGATTTCAGGACGATATGGATTAAGGGGAAAAAATCAATTCAATTTAATCCAAATGCATATTTCCTATTATAAATTGATTGATTTGGGAAAGAATCCGTTTAAGTACAAAAAATTTCATTATTTTTGTCACTATCAAATTGTTACTCTGAGTAGGGGACACTTGAGCGATAAGCAGATAAATTCAATTTCAAGTTATCAATATATTTAATAAGCTTTATCGATAACGGATTGCTGAATGAGTACCCAACTAATATTTACAATGATATTATACTTAGTTACTTAAGGCAATCTGACAAGAAGTTTAGTATTCTTCTAAGACTTTTCTAAGTTGGTCTCTATGAATCAGACCTTCTTTCGTTGCACAAAATCAGATAAGCCAAACCTCATCTCCAAAATAGTCATGACGTCAGACGCAGAAGTAGTCGCAATTAATCGGGCAGCAGCAGCCTGCCTTGTAGAGATCGTTGAAGTCAAGCAAAATCCTCCAAACTCGTCACTAGTGATTTCGAAAGCCCTCTTAAATTGCAACCAATCGGAAGAAAAGGATACCCTGAAAAAGTGGGCAAGTTATTATTTGTACTAGTGAGTCCACTCAACGATTCATCAATAAGTAGGTACGCTTAGCAATATCTAAACGATCACTGTCCTTATGACGTCGTCATTGATCGTCGATGTGATGAGCCCTCACACCGTCGCTGTGCGCGCTATCCCGCGGTACGTCGTGCTTCTCATGTGTGTTGACATTTTACTCTTCGTTAAATTATCTGCAATGTCGTCAATTTCTACCAAATCAAACAATTCCTACCCATAGTTCTTACCAGAATTCAAACTTGCCAAGTGTTAAAGCTTTCTCACTTTCAATCCAGAATGACAAATTCCCAATTGGTAATTTAACATTCTGGACTTAAGGGCTTTCTCCGCATCAAGAGCTTACTTCGAAAGGAGAAGACCAATTTTGGGCATGAAACATATACTAAAAAAATCAATATTTTTTCTTAGTTCACCCTATTTGCGTTTTACCCATAATTTCAATGGCCAACAGCAAAAAAAATGGATTTTTATGATTTCATTAATTCAACTTGCTTTATAAACGCGAATTTCATTAGAATTATTTTCGACTATCTTTCTAAATGCTCTGATAACAATAAAAAACGAGTAAGTCAGTTTTAATTAATCGATTTTATCTAAATCGATACTTAAATATATTTGATACGGTGTCTTTTCTTGGCATAATACTGAATCATTTTTTACTTATGAGTTAAAGTAGTTACTTCATAAATATGATTAGACTATTGACTAGATTTGCAAATGAGTTTTACTTCTTAAAACGTTGTTACAAAAAAGCGAGTCGAAAATCGATTTATTTCATTTGAGTTTTTAATCGGATATATACGGCACTATTTAGTTTTTTGTATTGTCAGTAATGTCAGTGTCAGATATATTTAATCAGTTATTTTGTTTGGATTTTGATTTTATTTCATTTTTCGTACTCATGTGTTAGTTAATGTGTCCCTTTGTATTGCTCCTGATTTTTGAAAGACCTCTGCTTACTCACGAACTCAGAAACCGATCGCTCTCTAACTGACCCTGCATAAACCTTGGACATCGTTTTCTGCAACCCATGAATACATTTGAGTGAACATCGGATAACCTGATCTTGCCTATTGACGACCTGAGCGTGATTTTCATTACATGACATGAGCTTGTGCTGTGGAATCGTACCGTGGAATAGCAACGGGGCGTTGCAGCACAACACAATAAGAAGACGCCTATTGGAAAAAGAAGGATGGGCCCAAGAAAATACTTCACATTCCTGCCCAGTTTTTGGATACTATATTAATATTTTGTACTGATGATTAAGAATAAAATATAATTAAAACGTTATGTTTTTTTATACCTAGGTATTTATTTAAGTATAGTATTCAGATCCTTTGCATTATTAACATGAGTGGTAGTTAGGTATGCATAATAGGTATGATGTCAATTCATAGTCATAGTTTAATGTTGGTGTACTGCAGACTGCCTTGCTACCTATCAAAAGAACTAAAAATGTAATAAATCAAAACGCATGAAAATCGGTTCATCCGCTTAGGAGCTACGTCGTTGCCACAGGAAAACATACACGGGCACTATCATCCCTCTTTTTGTGTCGGGAGTTAAAAAAAGTTAAAAAACTAGCACTTTTCTTACTTAAAATGATCATGGGTTACATAACCTCAAATATTTTCAGTAGATTATTTTACCGACTTGGCCATAGAAATTCGCAGTGAAAATGGGCCTCGTCGGAAGTCTTTAAATGAACAAAATATAGGCCAAGTATCAGCCTTGTATCGCCAGGCCCAAGATTGTATGGGGATCGGTCTTCTCCTTTCAATTACTCTCTTTTGTTACTCTGTCTTCGTTAAAGATACCACGGAACCGGTCTTGGACTTACTTTCCGATGAGGAAGGCCCAGGTGGGAACAGTGTAGGATCAGATGTAGGCAAAGATTTATCACATTTCTCCACATTTTTAAGAGCAACCGAGCCAACAAGCTTTGGAATTTTTGAAGTTCGTAAAGCGTGAGTGATGATGATGAAAAGAGTTGAGATTTTGACCTCTTGCCTCTTTGAATATTATTGTGTTTGGATGCTCGTTTAAAAAACACGGTGCAATATTTATAAGTACCTATTAACGAGTTTATGAATTCGTTAATAGGTACTTATAAGAGTGTAGAACTACTTGAAACAAATGTCAGCGACAAGGTGGTTAGGTAGCCTCTTTTTTTTAAAGTAGAAAAACTTGTCTGTTCTAGTTGTCGTTCCTTTTTTTCCCAGTTCGCATGTGGTTTTCATACTTTCTTGGAACTTCCTTTTATTCGTATAAAAGAAAAATAACTAACGCCACAAAAAAGTAAATACTACGTAAAAGAAGGTTCTGCCACAAGGAACATGAAAGCTTTAGCTTTGTTTACCTGGGAAAATATTGTCATAGATGATTTATTCCGAGGTGAACAAGATATATTAATTTTCCACGTCGTGGATCTGGATGATATCACCCAGGTGCACAAAGTGGAATAATCCGTGGACTCCACCCATTTGAACCGAAAAGTGTGCTGTCTTAAAAAAATCATAATCCTACTACTAGGAATTATTCATTTACAAAATCATTTGGATAACAGCAGTCCGAACGATATCCAAGCCTCGGGTAAAAATAATGGTAGATAGGTACAAAGCAGTCTCTTTTGACGATTCTAAAAATAAAATCTTTAAAAATCACGTTCAGCGTTAATAGGAATCCCATTAAAATGTTGTCGAACAGCCGCCGATACTGCCGATAGGGTGCTTAATATTCTCGTGTAACAACCAGTAACGATTTTAGAATAGTTCAGCAAACTCAATTTCTTCGATGAACACATTAATCTGCTCGAATACCTAACACTACCGAAATGTTGTCCTAGAGAATTAAAAGTATACTCGTAGATTAAGGCTACGTCTCCAGTTGGCAAACTGTTAGCGGCAGACTAACAGTTTGACAGTTTGCGGCTTATCGATTTAGTACCGCACCTTTCCATATTATATTAAAAATGGAGTGTCCACGTTTGCTAGTTTTGCGCTCACTGTAAGCAGTTTGCAGCGTTCCGCGCGCCGACTATCTCAGTGAGCGGCCGACTCCCTTCAATAACCCGGTATAAACACATCAAAAGTGTCTAGGGATCAAGTGAATATTTTTGAAATAAAAAATATTTAAGCAATATTTACCAAATCCAGTCTTCCAGGACGACTTCTTTCTTTAATGCCTATGTTTTATTTAACCGCTTACCCCTATATTTAATAAAAATAAACTAAAATTGATGTTTTTGCAAATTGTGGGAAAAAACGCAAATTAACGGCGTCAATTAAATTACAAAAAATGGCAAAAATGATAATTTTGCTAACTTTTATTGTAAAGATAAAAAAAATTAATAATCTGTATTTTCACCATTCACACGAATCACACAATTACAGCGATTTGGCATGCTTAAGATGAGTTCATCAAAATCACTTTGAGGAATGGCCGCCCATATGTTTTGTAACAAGTCAAAATGTTGTTGTGGAGTATGTACGGTATCCATACTCGGCAGAGCTCTTCTTTGAAGCATATCCCATGCGTGCTCAATTGGATTGAGGTCTGGCGATTGAGCAGGCCACGGCAGAACGTTGATACGAGCTTCGGCAAGAATGCGTGTTACGACTCTAGCCGTGTGTGGACGTGCGTTGTCATGCATTAGTTGAAATGAATCACCCAACTGGCCTCGCAAAGGGATGATTACATCTGAAACAATCCTCTCTGCGTAAACTTGAGCATTGAGGTTACCCCTGATCCAAATGAGATCGGTTCTTCGGCCGATCCAAATACCGGCCCATATCATTATTGTTCCCCTACCATATGGATGAACTTCCTGACAATACCTCAAACGTTTTTGACGTCCAGATGTTCTCCAAACTCGAGTACGTCTTGTATCCGGTCTCATACCGAAGCGGGATTCATCCGAAAAGCACACATATAGCGCCAGTTTTCTTCCTCCCAGTTTCTGTGTTCGCGAGCCCATCGTAAACGGGTCCTGCGATTGCAGGGTGCAATAGGTGGAACTCTCAGCGGCCTTCGGGATCGCAGACCCACTTCACGTAAACGATTTCGGATTGTTTGATCGCTTATTAGCAAGCCTGAGGAGCTGTGGAGCCTTGTAACCAACATCATGGCGGTCATGGTACGATTCCGTCGAGCAGTATTTTGGATATACCGGTCCTGTCTGCGAGTCGTGATGCAAGATGTCCTCCATGTCGCTTGGCCACGCTGCCCGTCATGCGATAGCGCGTCCAGAGGCGACTTATGACGCTCTGTGTAGTGTTAAGAGCGAAAGCCACAGCACGTTGCCTGGAACCAGCTTCCAACATTCCGACGGCTCGCATCATCTCTTCTCGGGTTAAATGATGTCGTCTCTCCATAATAATGTAAATTGTTTCGGTTCCGATGCAGTTATTGTAATGATTTTGTCAAAACGCTAGTACTCAGTTTTATACAAATCCACATTGACATACGATTTTCTTCTTATTATCGAATTTTAAACAATATTCCTTATTTAAATGTTAAAACTCACTAAAAAGTATCAATAGCGATACAAAAAAGTTAATAAAATTAACCCTAATTGCAGCAATACTCTTAAACGTACTTGATCCCTAGACACTTTTGATGTGTGTAGTTGGCGAAAATTGTTCTGAAATTTCAGTTCGCAACAAAAGACAATGCAAAACTTGCTAAGAATGCTAAGAACAATGGGCCCAAAAAGTTTAAGTTAATGTGCAGGGATGAGATGTATTCTATGGGAAAGACCACACACACACCATCAACTTCAGTCATTGCCCATGGTCCACCTTAATAGTTCACCCAGGTGTACCAAGGGCAATTATTTCTTCCCTTAGTTCACCCCAAGATAACTGGGTGTACCAGGGGCTTTTCTTTTTTCCCGTGTTTCACCCTAGTTCACCTGGCTGTACCAGGGGTAATTATTTCTTCCCGTCGTCTACCTGTGTTATGGATAACAATAATATACACAAACTATTTTATTCATATTGTCAATATAAAAAAAAGAATAAACATGTCAGTCATAATAAACTTATTATTTTCCTTGTATGTGGTGTTCAAGGTATCTATTACATTGAATACATGTTCATTAATCTTTCTTCTTCCTGCCCTTATCCCAGTTCAGCTGGGGTCGGGCCTCCTTGTGCGTCTGCGCCAGGAAATTCTGTCCTAGGTTGTCGTTGGTGAAAGCTTCTGGGCTTTTAAGTCTTGCTTGATGATTGACCACCATGTGGCTGGTGGTCTTCCTCTCCCTCTAGGTTGTTTTTTTATGTTTAATACGGTTTTCACGGAGTAGTCGTCATCACGGCGCATTGTGTCGCCATTCCACCGAAGTCTTTGCTATCAGTGGAATGTTGTCTGCATACAGCATACACTATGGTATTTTAGACTGTAGGTCTTTACTGATGTAATCCATACACAAGTTATAAGTAGGGGGCTCAGTACTGACCCCTGATGAACGCCCACTCCCACATGAAATGGTTTAGATATACCGGCGGGGTTTCTAATCTGCGTGGTAGCTCCATCATACATATCTAGATATGTATGATGGAACTAGTACCAGGGAGATATAATTCTCAGGTATGTTTTGCGCGCGCATTGCCTGCCACACCAGCTTTCTAGGGACTCTGTCAAAAGCTTTTTCCAGTTCTATAAACGTGAAGTAGAGGTTTTACCTTGTTTATTCGGCATTTTTCCATTAGAATGTGAACTGTTTGGATATGAATTTCATTAATAGGAGTAAATAATTAATTCCGAAGAGGATATTACTTTTATCCAAAGCAAAGGAGGTACCGTCCTCCTACATAACGGATTTCAGTACTATAAATTAAAAGATTTAAAAAAAATCGAGTGTGGCGGTGCACATGTTATAAAAAAATTAAATGCGTTAATGCATTTTAACTTTTTTAATTTACACACATTTTATTAAAATTGGTAAACAACAAAAAAAAAATAGTGGGGGACAACCAATGACGTTCAATAGGGACAACAGACATTTTTCAAATCATAGACGCCTCAAATGCGGTCCAGGTAAAACGTTGTATGGGACATTGCCATTGTTATTTCTTTTTTCGCACAAAATATTTTTTAAATTATTTATTTTATTTTGTACCAGAAGTGCGCCACTGATATGTCTCCATTTATTAGTTCCATTTCACACACTTGAAATTAAATTATCGCATTTTATTTGATCATTCGATCTTTTGTTGCAGCTGTTATTGATAGCTCCAGTCTGCTTCTTCTTTTAATTTATTTAATAATAAATTAATAATATATTAAACTCGGCTTCTTGCGACCAACATTTTTATTGAGGGAAGAATGCCAAGACTTTACGCAGTTGTTGGTTCGGTGCTGCTCTCCGAATTATCATCCAAATATTCTTGATATTATATTTGTTTTTAATCCAAAACCGTTCAATGTAGTTAAATAATTTCGTAAAGATTACATTGTGGCTCATTATTTCATGCACATAAGACATAAGACCAACCTTTTTGAATCATTGTGGATTGTAAATGCGGCAATGCTGCACACAAACTCACCCTTTCGGCCGTGTTGGCAACCAAACTTCGCAACCGGTTGCGAAAAAGACATTTATATTTTGATTTAACAAGACCAAAAGCCTTAACTTTTTTCCTTATACTATTTTGAAAGTGGTACCTACAAACAGCCAATACTGAAAAGTGCTCAGTAAATCGCTTGGAGTGAAAATCAGGAATTCTTGATTTTATAATTTTAAAAAGAGCATTATATTACTCGTATTTCCGGTCCGACATGAGAGCATAAATAACTTGTAAGACTCTATTAGTAGAAGGGGTACTTCCTATATCCCCATGAATACTATAATATATTCGTAGAAAGGGAGGGGTGTACTTTTAAATGTGCCGTCAGCAAAAACATGTTCATTGACGGAATTATCTCTTTAGTTTCTTTTAAGCAAAAAACTATAATTCGCGATTCACCGTAACTATAGTCAGCTAACAAGAATTCCGAAAATATGTAGGGTATTTCAACCTTACTGCAATGATCGAACAACTTTTTGCTAACGCCTAATTTTAAATTACGTTTTTTAAACCGCTTTTCACATATATTCATATGGAGGGAGTCTTGATAAAACCTTTGCTTTTTACGGTTTTTTTTGTAAATACTTGGTATTGGCAGATTTTCAGATGATGCGACATTATTACCGCATCCATTGCCAATAAAATCTCATTGTCTGCATGGTCGGGTATGCAAATTTTAATATGTGGCTGACGCTATATTATATTATTATCCTGGAAGAAAGGTAGGAAACATGTACGAGTATATATTATGTACCTAAGTGCGGCAAAATTGTAAAATAGGAAAAAATATCATTTCTATTGTTAAAGTTCTCGGACAACCGATAGATCTCCGATACCGGCACCGCCCATAGAATTGTACCTTTTTTTATGTATTTATGATATTTAAATCCGTCATAATATGATATTATAATGAGTAACCCTTTTTTATTTTTTATATATTGTAAGTCTTCCCCCTTACATAATCATCGACGACAAATCGTATTTTATAATCGTTTTATAGTTTAGAATATTACGGATACCACATAGTGTGACAGACAAACAATTGACATAACGTACTTGATTTATGATTTAGCCAGGAAAGTTATGTTTGATTAAAGAAGATTGCATGTGTCAGCCATTCCTTAATAGATTTTCAGACTCGCATTAGTTCAAAAAATCCACTTTGCTAAGAATTCTATATCAATGGTTTAAGTGGACATATGGATCTTTCAATGGATTTAAGTGTACGTAGGCTACGCTGCGCACTTCGTGCTCTACCCCAAAAACGGTTGATCGTATGAAAAAAGAGTTCAAGTGCAAAATCGAGATATTTGCGAAAAACTAATTTTCGGGACCTTCAACCTTCAATATCTTAAGATGCAGACACGATAGGATTTGTGACTTTAAGACAATATTAAGAACAACAAAACTAAGGTTTATACCATGTAACAGCTTATTATTAACTGCCATTCTGGGGTTGACCTACTGTATTTTTTATACCACGTCAATTGGCAGACAGACACGCAGCCCACCAGATGGTAAGCGGTCACTGGGGCTTATTTCATTGAGGGTCACTTCATCAGGAAGCGTCGCTAAATGTGCTGCCAGACTGTAGGCTCATCTGATCTTAAAGCCTTTAATTTCAATTTTCCAAAATTTAGCGACAGAGGATCCTTCTTGCGAGAATATGTATTTAATTTTTTGGGGGAAGTGACAAAATAAATAATACAATTATCATAAAACTTTAATAAGTAAATAAAGTATTTTATTAAGCACGTATTTCCACATACTTTAATTAAGATTCATTGCTTCAACAGTCATGATGAATGTAGCAAAGAAGAAATGGGCAAAACATATGGAAGCTTGTAAGCGACAAGTGAACTTACTTGACTTTATGGTGGGACAAAGCGTATTCCGTGTGTCCAAAACAAAGAACAATATTTTTACAGACATCAATCTTTTTTGTATGACTTAATGTTGTGGCATTTAATTTTCTATTATAATTTAAATTTTCCTCCATTCTAGTGGCTAGCTATGATAGATAACCTCTATGGTACAATATGCCGACCAAGTGCTTAAGTTTCCTGTATTAATTAGATTTTATAATATGTTCGGTAATTGAATTTAAAATAAGAAAAATAATATTGTAATTACGATATGTACTAGATCGGCATTTTCAAAACTTTCCAAGTAGGTATATTATAAGTTGAACAAACTACACGAATTTTGTCCGATTCAGTTCAACTATTTTGAAAATTGTAATTATTGGACGAGAATTGGCCTACTTGTTCAACTATTTTGAAAATTGAAATTATTGGACGTAATTTGACCAATTTGTTCAACTTTTTTCAAAAATTTAACAAACTACACGAATGTTGTACGATATGTTCAACTTTTTTGAAAGTTGAAAATATTGGTCGAAAGTTATCCAATTTGTTCAACTGGTTAAACTAATAGTTGAACGTACTGGTGGAACTAATGATGTTGTGGCGTCTCACCGGTAGTGTAAATACTTTTTATTGTTAATACTTTTTGCTATTTAATTTTTTCTTTTGTAATGACGTCATTTATTGTTCTGTTTTTTTCATAGATGTAGTATATATTTATGTTTTTCTAGTGAGTCGTGCATTATAAATCTATATTCTTTTTCACCATGACCACAAGTTTTTATTCTATGGCGTCTCACAGATTTGTTTATCTACATTAATACTATAAAAAGGAAAGATTTGATTGTTCGTTTTATTGTTTTTTGTATTGCATAGGCTCAAAAACGACTGAACCGATTTGAAAAATTATTTTACCATTAAAGGCGGACATTATCCCTGATGAACATAGGCTACTTTTTTTTCGCGGGAAAATGCTTCATTCCTTTAGGAAAACGGATAATATGACCACGAGTAGTAAGTTTTTCACATAATGACTGTCTGTGACAGGTTGCCATAGCAGCGCATGATAAATCCAAGTATAAACTCAGACCAAATTTTTTATTTGGTAGGTATACAATGATTTTTGGGAGCTGGCGAATAAATCCTGAAAAAATATCACGTTCTTACGGGATAACGTAATAGTCCACGCGAACGAAGTCGCAGGCGGAAGGCTCGTAGTTTTATATAGTGTAAATACTTTTTTTATTACATTTTTTCTTTTATAATGTCATTATATTGTTCTGTTTTTCTTTTGTCAGATTCCAATACAATTTTCCCGTGTATCGTTTAATATCAAATTAAAATTGTAAATAAAATGTACATTCTTAGTTCTCCACGACCAAAATTCTTTTTGCGATTTTCGATGTTTTGATTTATATCAAATTAATTGGTTTGAATGTTTTGGTTATAAAGACATTTTGGTGAATATTTTTGCAATTTTATTCACTTTTATTTATAGTATAATATATAAGTTATATTTTGAAATGTCCTACCAAATAATCTTCATAGAAAATTTGTTAAAAATGAGTTTCTACTACTCAACAGTTTTTGATCATTAATTTTCTCAGCTAGCGTCTTCGCGTCCTATTCTACGTTAGCGTCATAATTTCGGGTCGATGTCAAGCTCTGAATCAGTACAGCACTTTATATTTTATATTCACAAGTACATGGAAATATACTTCTATCTAGTTATCTAGTGTTCTGTTATCAGGCAACGGTGCTTAAAATCAATCAATCATTATCTCCGTCTGGCTAGTAGTATTATGTCCAGTATGTATATCACCTATCTGCTGAAATGAAACCGCAATACAATTGATTAATGGGAGTTAAGTCAGATAGTGTTTGGGTAGATAAATTATTGATAGATTGCGGAATCGCTCTTTGATAAAAGTGCTTGGCAAGTGGTTCAATAACAGATTTCAGACAAAGCCAAAGTGGTAATGGAACAGCTTAGACATAGAAGAAAGTGAAACACCCAAAGATACATCTGGGAGATGAAAAAACGATAGCACAATGTGATTAATAAGTATTATGGTGACTTATTTGACGTTTTTTAAAGGAAGATCAACCTTAAATTTTACCACTAAAAAACTATGTATTCCATTTTTTATTAGACCACTTATTGTACTGACATTAAAACTGACTTGTTTAACCCTGATTTTGCAACCGGGTTTGAATAATATTATTTTTCAATGCGTTAGCGGCTAATTAAATGCGGCTTATCCTATTATTTTACCTTCTCTAAAATTTTCACAAACACTAAACTTTATAATATTTCTCGATAATTGTTGCCCACCGTGTCATACTGATGATCGATTAAAAAATTATATGCGTCTTCTTTCCTGAGTGTACCTAACCACGTCATTAATCAAACCACCGTGAACGTCTTGGTGCCTTCGCTTGCCCGACCTACAAACGCTTAGGGCTGTGACGGTTTACTGCAAAACGAATTATATCGATAACATCGATGCAAAATCCAAGATTTACTAAGCCCACTTTTATTCAAAGGAGTGACTGCGTACACCTCAGTATGTAACGCCTTAATCGAGTAATCAGATCGTTCGAATTATTTGTAAATAATAAATGTTATCTGAACATTCTGCTTCCTTGCCGACAAATATAAAGAAAACATAATTATGTTCCCAAATTAGAAACGTTGGCGACAGCCATATTCTTAAAGTGGCGTATGATAGCACTAGCCTTTTAAATCTTGTAATATTAATATAATCGTTAACGCTTCGATATATTTACATCATCTACTTTTAAAGATATCTTTTCTAAATATATATTGCATATATTTATATAGAACATACATAAAATTAACTATTGATAGACAGTTAACGTCATCGATATTAAAACACTATCGCATCCTTTTAAGGCAGTAGATAAACAAACAATTTGCGACCCTCGACTAAGGTCATAACGGGACACCTATTAGTTACATTGACACTCCCATAAAATGCAACACAGTAAAATAGAGCTTTACGCAATAATCAATATCCCAACTCGAAGCCGTCACGGCGAAGCCTCAGTTACGACAGACGGTCAAGGAATACTAATAAGTGCTAAACGAGTCGTCAACTCGATTTCATAACAAGTCAGAATCGTAGATAACAGAAAGAAATAAAGTCAGAAATATGACAATGGTAGGACTATAGTTATGCTTAAGATAGCGTCATCTAGCTAAGCAAAGTGATAGATATACCGAAAACATCTTTCTGAACACGACTTCCTGCACTTTAGCACTTATATTGGTTTTTCTTTTTATTTATCAATGACGGAGAAGTTATTTTTTTTATCACTCTCCTTAAAACGCAATATCATCATTTTGGCCAAATTATGTAATATTTTTTTACGTTTGATTAAATATAGAGGAGGAATTTTTCAACTAGTTCTGTTTCTGAATCTGCTTCCCAGTAACCATTTTTGAAATTCAGCGATCCCGACTTATTCAGAGAAATCTTTTATTTCAGTGAATAAGTCGGGATGATGTAATGAGTTGAGATTCAAATAAAAAAAAAATCTCAACTGTTTGATATCGGCTGAATGAACTACATTCATTTTAAAAGACACAAAACTTTAATATATCCAGACTTGGCACCTACGGTAAAAATCCAAGTAAACTGTAGTTCCCACCCGGAAATGAAACCAAACGTGAGGCACAGCCATCGCGCTAAAGTGCTTCCTTACCTACTTTACCACAAGGCATTCGATTTGTTCCTATGTTGTTTATTAAATCAACAAAATAATACGCAGCAACAGCGAGGAAAACTCCAAATAAAGGCAGATATCTAACCACGATACGAGTTGTTATTTTCCCTGTCAAGGGTTAGGGAGGACAGATGGCAATCGCCTCGATGATTATATCGAGGCTTGCCAATTCTACAACGTGTAACAAGATAGAGAAATAAAACTTTGGGTGTGTACTGCGTAATTATGACATAATGTTAATAATTTGGTTTGGTTGTATATAACTCATTCAGTTCGAAATCATTTCTTATTTTTAAACTACTTTAATAAACCTATTTGAGCAGATTTTGAGCAGGAAGGGCCTTAAGTATAATGTCAGTGTCTGTGCTGTGGATTTTAAAATCAAACTTAAAATAGTTTTCATTATAAGTAGCCTTCACAGATCGGTTTCTGAATCGCAATTTTTCTTCATCTGAATTCTGGTTCGGAATTCTGCTATCTATGTATATCAAGAAGAAATGACAAAAAAATCCATAGTTACTGTTATACCTGTTACTAAGTCATACAGTTTTCTGTGTTAAGGTAGAAGTACAAAAAGTATTTTAAGATTAGATTGGATCCCAGCCGGCTAGTCCCCAATCCCCAATGGTGGCACCTGGTCACAAGTAAGCTCGAGTAAAATAATTTATTATGATAAATTATAATATGTAACAACACGTAAGACAAAATAGGTGATGGCTTACAAAATCGTCTTTAGTAATACAAAGGTCGAGATGTTTTAGAAAAACCTGACACGTGTCTAGGTCTCATCGGGCAACCTAGAAAATCACGTCTGTCAAACACTAAACGAATTGTCTTCTTTACCTGGAATATCGATTTATAGCATTTTCCCAAGCATATATTTCGTATACATCGCAGGTCATCTGTCCTTCAATAAACACGGCTTGCCCACTATTCAAATTGTCTATTCTACGACCTAGGTTAGGTAACTGCGAACTTAGAATTCTAATGTACTTTACTAGGTAATGCCCGCAGTATGCCTTTGCGAAATTAGATTTATCAAAATAGATCGTGAATCTCTAGGGAAATGTTTTTTTTTGCCGTGAACGTATCATGTGTTTTCAGAGCGATATGATCTGTCCAATGGGTTTTCGGTGGGTTTGATGCCGCAATTAGTTTGGTTCTATGGGTCTAATTACTAATCAATCAAGAGTTGGAGACGTTTGGGAATTTATCTGCCCGGAATGGAATACCACTTAAATCACATCCAGCTACTTTCAAAGAAGCAAACAAACGAACAATAAAACAATAATTGCAATAGAGCAAACGTGGGCTGAGTTAACAAAGCAATACCATCTGTTTGTCATGATTCAAGTAGTCCTCTATTAATCGTATGTAAAGGCTATTTTCTCATTAGAATACGCTTATCATGCGCTGCTTAACATTTAACTGTTCTCTGTAAAACAGAATAAAAGTTACCACTTTTGGAAACAAAATGTTGAGACAACTGGGTAATTTTTATAAATATCACTAACTACATAATATGACAGCATTCAAACCTACGACAAAAGCGTGCGAGCCTGTCAGTTCTGAAATGTAAATCAGAAATGATACTACAAGTTCAAACATTTAATCATCCTTCTGTGTAGCTTCAAAGTCTTCGTTAGAGATATTTTGAATAAATTTGAGTTCTCCAAGCCATCAGTAATAATTTCGTATCTCTGAGTGTAGGCACGTGGTTTATTTGGCACGCAGTCATTTGTTTCCTAGGATTCATACATAATATTATCATAATAATGCTGCATTCCGAGACGATGCGAATACAATACGAATTCTATCTGACAAAGTTTGTGTAACGGACGTCTTTTACAGCCTCTTTTACCACTGCCTTATTTTTTTAGAATGTTTCTCTAGAAGTGGTATATTAACATAACTTACTCAATTAATGGCGAGGACTCGCGTTTGGATGTTAATAAAAACCGAAGTCAGTTTGAAGAATTATTTTTATTTTGAATTAAAATTAGATATAATTAGAATTTTGATGAATTTGCAATCCTTTTCGTCTTGTTAGACTTTGACATTAGGGAAAAAGGAGATCGCTGCGCGCCTCTTCTGGGAGGAGGTTTGTGTAAAAAGGCTTCAACAATTAACAAGGCACGACATAAAAATTCTGCTAGTAGAATGCCATAGCTACCATTCGGTTATTACAGAAAAAAGGTTCGTTGACACTAGTTCCATGATACAGTTCCATGATGGAACTACTGTTATTTTTTTATCACTAGTTCCATTATTAGTTTTCCAAGTTTTTTTAAATGTGCAAACGTGTGCTCGTGGAACCACACAAGTTTCCCCACGAGGTAATACCCAGCAGTGGGCGTCGTATGGCTGATGATGATGAACTTAAAAGAAACAAGGTAACATGGGTCTTACGTAATTTCCATGGTGTTTTATCCATAGCAATTACAAAAAACATATATTTTGAAATTACTTTTCATTGAAAAGATATAAACCAGCCAGTTTTGTACATTTAAGAGCTAAGTATTTCACCTCAAAAGCCCATTTACCAAAAGTAGTACAATTACATTGAAAAAATGTGATGCCAGAAAACTTGGAACCAAAATTTTTAAAATTGAAGAACTTACTCTAGCAGCCAAAGCGGGAACCAGCGACATGGCCACCTCACCTGCTAGCTGCGGTGTTACTGACGATTAAAAAACACTAATCAGGGTTCGCCTACGCCTGGCCAGCCCTGAGCAGTGCCCCTCGAAAGGCGCGCCGCGAAAATCTTGCTAAGCGTGTGACATATATACTTTTGACCATAAAATTAAAAGTTTTCTTCCAAATGACCAGTATGTAAAGTGATTTATCTATTTTAAACGTGTGTAGAAAACTGGTTAAAAATGTGGGTGGTTTTAAAAATATCTGCTATTGTGCAAAAGTCGGCGTTCGTATGACACGTAAAAAACGTGCAAAATTCGCCGGATTTGATGGTGAATTACTCCGATCTTCGTAATTTTTGAATCAAAGAAATCTATATAACACGATGCTTAATGAAATGAAGAAACGTTGTAATAGTAGTTTTTATCGTAATGATTCATTTTATTAGGAGATATGAGGCTGTGACACTTAGGAAATGCTCTTCCAAGAAGTAGAATTAGAATATTCGATACCTATTACTGCTAAAATAGATCACTTTAAGTAAATATAGGAGGCGTGGTACCTACTGCATAAGGAAAAATAATGATACTTGTCTTGTGGGTGAAGATAATAATAATTAACAGGTGTATTTCCAGAAATCATAATAAATAAATAAATATCTCTGGACATTATTCACACAGCGCCATCTAGTCCCAAACTAAGCATTAGCTTGTGCTATGGGTGCCAGACAACGGATAACATTACTTAATATACTTTCTTTTTGTAAATACATACATACATATTATACATAGAAACAATCAGACCGATACAAACAGACATGTTCATTGTTCATGCACACAATTGTTTGTACCGTGCGGGAATCGAACCCGCGATCTCTGGTGTAATAGCCGACTTCACGATCATGACACCAATTGGCTCGTCAAATAACAACTGTAGTTATTATGATTGTCAAAGTTAGGTTAAGCGAAACCAAGTCTTAAGTTTAAGCTTGTTTTTCTTATGTCGAAATTACCGTAGAATAAATTGAAAATTCATTAAGCTACATTTAAACAAGCACAGGTATTATTTCTTCCAGCAATAGTAAAAATCAAACTTTGTCCCTCTTATTACAAAAAACAATAGTTAAAACAGGTTTAGATCTGTACTAGTTAGTACAGGTAACAAGTCCGGACTATATTCCTTATTACAAAACAAATACCAACATAAGAATAATTTACTGGTACTAACTCGTTCAGTGCGTTTCATTTTACAAGACTTTGTTTTATGACATGTTTTAAAGTCTTTAAATAAGATAGTAAAAATAATAATTCTTTTATTAAAAATGTGTTTTAGTAATGTAAGAAAAAGTAACATATATTTTTAATTTTCTGTTCACAAATTAAGTGATTCTTTTCAAAAATTGTCTTTCCATGCGTAGAACGGAGCGAAATTTAAAAGTGATATCGTTTTGACGTTTGAAAGTTAGTCCATAGTAAAACTAGGGGCATCGGCGGACTTTCTTGGGTCTAACTTTAGTACTCGAAATGAAGTAAAACTTCGTTTTGTAATAGCGTTTGACTTTAGTCCAGAGTAAGTGTAGTACTAAGCTCGGTTTAATTTTTAAACCACGTTCTGTAATAAGAGGGTCTTAGTTTTAAAATTGTTTATCCTTAATATACATAGTTGTGATACGTTTTTTTATATCACAAGATGTTTCTGGTACACAAGTTCTCAAGCTACTTACTTTGGGGGCAGATCAAAGTATGTGATGTTGTAAAAAAACAGACACCAAAGATTTAGTGTTCAATAAATGATGAATTTATATATGGGACCCAGTTGTAAGATAGCCATATTACTACAGTCAATTTGGCAGAAAGGACCACATCGATATTTTATATGTAACAACTCATCCGACAACGACACCACTTGCGGATGAATCGACGCCTAACAACTTGGAAACGGTGAAGTGAAGAAGTTTTGCGGTTGAGCTGTCACCTAAGTCAATTAAATTAAAACGATTGGTGAGGTGAATTAAGTTTACATGTCTTTTGATTTATGACAAGCGGTACCTATGTCAAAAGTTTATTAAAAATGTGTATGATTCACTTATTTATATTTAAAGTTAATGAAGACATCAACTTAGTGTTCCAAGAAAAAGGTACTACCTGCTTCCTGAACAAAATAACAGACATTTCTCTATGTCAAGGTTGGCTGGTAGATATCGCTATTATCGATAAGTCCGCCTATATTCTATACTAAATGATGTTGCCTGTTTCCTGTAATTTGTGCAATAAAGAATATCTTCTGTTTTAGATAATCAATTTACTTTAAACAAGAAAGTTAAGACCCTGAACGTTTTAAAACTTTTTGTTTGTCTCAAAAAGGGGCACGCTGTCAGCTTATAATCTGTGAATCAAGTTCAAACTAAACTATATTTCCTACAAGTTATAAAAGAAAAGTTTTAATTATCCATGTCCGTCCCAAAGATAAGGAACTTGTTTAAAGGAGGTTTTGTTACAAGATGGCGTCTTTCGCCATTTGTTTCGTATACCTTTTGCTTAGGATAATCAACCATAACAAACCTGTATTAATTTCCGTTCAGGATTCTCCTTTGAACTTCGCACTAATGAAATTATAACACGATTCTGATGGAACATTACACATACGTTTCTGTGAAAGGGAGTCTCGTTTAATTTGCTGCCGATGTCGATTTCCGATGTCCTTATTTATACGACTCGTTATGTAAACAAGATTTCTTCTTTTCCTTGTAATCTTAATACTTCTGCTGTCATAGCAATAATTACCTACTTTAAATTGTCATTTGAAGTTTTTTACATAAACTGTTTTTTTTTTATTAATGAACTATTAGATTACAACTAGTTACTCAAAATTAGGGATTCACAACTTTAAAAACTTATTTAAAAAAAACTACAACATATTTTAATATAATTGTTTATTATTAAGTTTTTACTTAGCCTACTACATAATAAAAACACAGTAGAACAACCGAAAAATTTGTTAATTTTGAAATAAGAGATCTAAAACTATATTTTTTTTACGACGTGTACAATGTTGTTTATAATAAAGTATCATTTTCTTCAAAAAATCACCTAAGTACTTGGACGGCAGAACATTTCAAAAACATCTGCACATCTATGGCTATCCAACAAGATACAACATGCACTTATAAAATTGACAACAACTGTAATAACAACTAACGAGCATAAAAAGGTAATTAATCACTAATTAAATTTTTTCGTTATGTCGCTGTATTTTTCAATAAGATAACAAACAATAGACATACGACACTTGGCTAAACCATGCATCCGTTAAATAGACCGGTCAGGAGATGACTCCTAAATAAAAAATCCCGGGAATTAGTTTCTTATCTGCATTTGTTATGTCAAACAAAAGCATCGAAAGTGCAAAACTTATTATTCCAATGATGTATTAAGATAAGGGCACTTACTTGAAACTTTGCACTTAAATAAGGTTAATTCATAGCTGACCCCACCAATTCTGCCACCAGTGGGGGCAGTCGAAACTTTTTAGTTTAAACTAACTATGTACTAATTTTGACTGCCCCTACCGGTTATTTAGATAGGTAGGCAGGTACCTATCCCAGTAGATGCCTCTAGTACCGTGTGCACCACTAAACTGCACCATCAATGGTTGTTCAGGTTGAAGCAAGTGCCATGAATTTATAAACATTTTAAAAAAGAAAATTAAAAAGTTAAGAGAAAAAAATTTATTGGCGGTAATAGCAAAACTGTGTGCAGAACTTATTGTTTGTGAAACGTAAATATTGTGTCTACTACTTCACGTACCTACGTTACGGATACCTCTTGAGTATTTGACCTGGCATTATCTTTTCGATTATTTGACCTGGCATTATCTTCTGAACTGTTTCTGATATCTTGTGAACTGGACTGAGTGATTGTTCTATTGCTGACCTGGCACTTCTAAAGGATTATGATGGCTGCACGACGAAGTGTATTTTCTAACGAGGAATATACCGACATCATGTATTTTACGGATTTTGTCGCGGCAATGCTGCTGCTGCTCGTCGTGAGTATAGGCGTCGCTTTCCTAATCGCCGAATACCTGATAACAATGTTTTTATTGATGTATTTCGGCGAAGTGAAGAACTGGAAGTGTGGAAAGGCGACGCACAGATTTTGGCAGACCTCGCATGTATACGTTGGAAGACGAAGAAACAGTAGGTACTTCGTCTTTTTCAAGAAGACCCCACGATGTCTATAAAAGTCGCTGACCGCTTAGGCATGTCGCAGTGGAAAGTTTGGTATACCGTGCACACTGGAGGATTGTATCCATACCATTATACCCCAGTGCACGTAATCGAAAAAGGTGATACTGCCCGACGTTTAGATTTCTGCAGATTCATGCTTAATGCCTATGAAGAAGATAATAGCTTTCTAAAAAAAAATTATGGAGGGACGAGTCCAAGTTTGACCAAGATGGAATAACAAATTACCCATAACGCACATTTTTGGGCCCCAAAATCAGATCGAAATCCTAATAAAATAGAGGGTGACAGGATCACAGCGAAGTTTTTCTCTAAACGTCTGTTATTTAATTGGACCACATTTTCTCCCGAACAACTTGAACGGTGCAGCTTATGAACAGTTAGTCGAAGACGTGCCTCTACAAACAAGGCGTAGAATGATAAACCATCACGATGCACACAGTTGATGGTTGCCCTTCACGCTTTAAAATAACCGTGAGGCAGTGGCTTAATTTAAATTTTCCCGATCGGTGGATTGGAAGAGGAGGACCCATAACCAGACCTGACATCGATGGACTATTACGTTTGGGGCCATATGAAAAGTTTAGTGTACGATGAGGTTTCTCCTATTAATTCAGTTGAGGAGCTAAGAAGACGTATTTTAAGCGCAGCAGAACAAACAAAAATAATCTTAGGAAGAGAATGCGCTGATCTGTATAAGAAACCGAGGTTCTCATTTAAAAATGTGCTTTAATAAATGAATTGAATACGCTGCGATCAATTTAAAACAAAAATGTGTAAATAGTGATTTATCTTTTTATGCTCGTTAGTTGTTATTACAGTTGTTGACAATTTTATAAGTACATATTGTATCTTGCTGGATAGCCATTGATGTGTAGAAAATATTCGCCGTCAAAGTAATCAGGTCATTTTTTTTAAGAAAAATAATGATACTTTATTGTAAACAGCAACGTAAACGTCGTAAAAAAATTGTTGTTTTAAGATCTCTTATTTCAAAATTAACCAAGCTTTCAGTTATCTTACTGTGTTTTATTATTTCCTAGACTAAGCTCTAACTTAATAATAAATAATTACATCAAATATGTTTAAAATATGTTAGTTTTTTAAATACAATTTTAAGGTATGACCCGAATTTTCCGAAAAAATATTAAAAAAAAATATATCTCATTATTGGTTCACTTTTGACCTGCATTCTCATGGGTCAGTTGCTAGCTGGGGCATCCTCTAAATTCCCTTAAAAAAATTCTTTATTAAAAACTTACAAGTTATAATTTACAATGTTTAAAAGGATTGGTACACATTACCAATAACCCTGTATACATAATATAAGATATACCTACTGTTTGGATTTGTGTTTACTTTTTAAAGTTAATTTCATTTATTTATTGATCATAGTATATTTTTGTACCTCAAGCAACTTTCGTTTGCTGTCGTTGACATGTTTAAGAATTGATTAAAATTAATGTATAACGTTTATTTTCACGTTCATTTTAAACGATTTTTTTTTAGCTTCATTTGATAGAAAATCAAATGATCTAATTTTAACTGGTATAACGTTCATTAGATATAATTTTTACTTGAAATAATTTCAGTTTCTATAATTTCATTTTGTATAATCATTATTTGATACAGGTGCTATAAAATCATTTTGTATACCACTCACGAGATATAAAATTATTTTATAAATACTTCATTTGATATAACGCTAATTTGATATAACTTTAGATAAAATATTTACAGTTTCTATAATTTCATTTTGTATAATTATTGTTTGATATAACATTTTCTATACCACTCATGGGATATAAAAATCATTTTATATCATGCTCAAATGCGGTTATGTATGTGCAGTTTCAAGTCCTTACCTAAAAACTTATAAAGGTTAGGTTTAGGTTAGGTTAACACACACACACATCTTTTCATGCGTGTGCGTCCTTCAGGAAAGCGTGGGCGTCCGTGTTGTTACCAGTTGTTACGCCACAATTTTTTTTTGAGATTAAGATTTGACGCTAAACTTTTTAAAAACTGACAATATGGAACGTCTCTATGTGACCCAGTATAGTTTTTGCCTCAGTAAGTAATTCGTCAGCTAGTTTATAAAATCCAGACTTTTTATATCTATTATTTGATTGATCCGGTGCCATGACTCAGCGCTATTTTAGGTCTGTGGTTTTTTTGTAGATCCAGAAATGTGGTGGAAACTATGGTTTATTTTTATTACATTCAGTTACATAATTTTTGTCTAACATTGTGACTATTTGAAGACCATGATGACACTCGTAACAATTTGTCATATTATAAAGGTATTTCATATCCTTAACCACAAATGCCAGTGCTAGCAAACATTTCATTTCTAATTTAAAGTTCATGTTATTCCTGTATATAACTGTTTTCCCAGCTGTGCAATGTGAAAAAAACAGCCGTTAATGGTAATATTATTGGCAAAATTATTTTACACACTTTTTATGGCGGCTAACTTAACGTCCATTATTATATTTTCAATAAGGATTATAATTATCTTGTTCGTGGTAGTACGAAATTAATAAACTATCAATTTTGTCGTAAGTGGGTAATTTTATCTTAATGAGTGCATAATGCAAACAAAAACGTCTTCCGATTTCCCTGTGTATGATATTACCATGAATCACTTATACAATTATAGTTGCAAAAAAATAGTTATTAAAAAATTAGTAATACAATTATAGTTGCAAAAAAATTACTGATGCTACCTTAAAAGAAGTGCCATCCATAAATTGGTAGTGATGATTTACGAAAGAAGTAACTCCATCATTTTTTACAGGAAGAAATTATAATCCTTGTTTTCGATAAAAATTTCGTCACATACCTATCACAAAATTATTAATATGTAATTGTATATTTTCGTGATTTATAGTAAAATAATATATACTCTTGGGTTCCATGAAAACTGATTTCCCTTTATTTTCTGCGTAGCTGAAGTAGATGGCAATTGTTTTTCCGTTAGGCACTTTGTACCTATAATCTAAGTTTTCTTTATCGAATGATAAAGGGCATCTGTTTTCATTTTATCGATTATTAATGAAACCTCTAATCGTGATGTGTCCGGCCGGACCATCGGACACATCACGATTAGAGTACGATCGGATTACGTTGTTATACTATTATGTTGAGTCACTGTGTGTTCTGTTTTTTCGTTTTCGGTTTTCACAATAGTAATTGCAGATTTGTATTGTTCCAGTTGATGTAATTCACAAATCCAATACACTTTATTATTGACTTGCCTGTTTTTGTTATAAAACATTAACACACATAAAAGTCCTCTTGAACTATTAATAGTGCTGCTTTTTAAAATAGGCATTTTAATTACAAACACAATTCGCATACACTGATACAAAGGCGATTAGTATATTTTGAATTTGACACAATTTTTTTTACTTACCTTAAGTAGGTTTTTCCATGACCAAAGAGGTAAACAAATATGGCGGACTAATAAAAATGCTATTTAAAACTACGTTTGTCATTATTTCTGTTTGATGTAGTGCAGGCATTATACGATATAAGACTAATTTATATTAATCGATTTAACATGAAATAATAATAATAATAACATTAAAATATTGTATGAAATAAACAATAGAGTAATAGTTATTTGTTATACAAGAGTGCAAAGTTGCTTTTTAACCGCGTGTTCAATTTTGATGACCGAGCAAGCGAAGGATTCTAAAATTGAATCACGAGCGCAGCGAGTGATTCAAAATTAGAATCCTGAGCGTTAGCGAGGGAATCAAAAGAGCACGAGGTGAAAAATCTTTGCACTCGAGTGCAACACGTAACTTTTCATTCCACCTCAGCAAGGAAATGACTAAATGCAAAAAAATAATTGAAAAAAGAACACCAAGAAGGATCCGAGTCTGAGTTTTTAACAAATTAAAAAAAAAGTTGTATGATATATTCGGCACCATAGAGATAGCAGTAAATACATAGGTAAAATGTTTTTTTTAATTCACAAACTTAGTGCACACGATGTTCTAAATTCAATTTACTTTATCCTCTAGAGAATAAAAACGGCTTTTCCACTCAGATATTGAAGATTAAAAATACTCTTTCCGAGATGGTGGGATGAAAATAATTGTTTTATCAAATGAAATAAGATTTTATGAAATTATATCAAACGTTCATACTTATATTAAAAAGTTCATATAATAAAAGAATATATTTAGTGAATTTATATCATTTGAACATTATATGAAATGAACTTTTGAGTTAACGATAGTTATATCAAAAGTTAGATCTAATATAAGCATATTAGATCTACCATTTTTAAGATAATTTTAATTATATCAAACACATTACACATCCATTTAATTCACCATATTATAATAGAAGATGAGCATTTTTCTTATAATTAGAATCATGTTGTATTAATGGGAGGGGTATTCTTATTATTTTAGTTTTTGGTATAAAATGTCCTGGAAAGTAAAATCAGAAACTTTTCCAGGTAGACTGTCCTGATGTTGGGCAGTGAGCGATGTGATGTGGGCCTACATAATAGCGGCGGCGCGCGGGGACTCACGCCACTCTATCCACAAGCGTAACTCCACGTCCAACACCGTCGATGACAACTTATACTCGTAAGCTCATTCTAAATTGACTACTTCAAAATGTTTTAAAATAGCAGCCACGGTAATGTTATCTAACTGTATTGTAACTTCATATAAACGGACGCGCGCTAGACACTCTACGCGCCTCCGATCTCGGCATGCGCTCGGCATGTAACCAATCGCGGATGTGCCGCAGTGATGAACAGTGTCTTGATTTTTAAACAGCGAGCGTGCCATTATTCTGATTCTTACTTTTTCTTCACCTTGTCCATGTTTCCAAAAACAATTTTTGATTAAGCTTTATATTCGAATGTGGATTTTGTATACCTACTATTAGATTTAATAATAAAGCGTTTCGTACGTCTCAGTCGTGGTGCAAATATTTTTCAGTCACTAAGACTGATTTGTAAGGTATTAAGTCTAAAATAAAAACATAATATAAGCATGGTTTTTTAATTAAATCTACTAATCAAAAAACATGCATTTTTATTAAACAATTCCTATTTCATTCACAATTTATTTTATTTGGTTTAGTAAAAAAATATTTACAATCACAAAATACATTAACGAAACTAGATAGAAACTCAAAGTAGGCAGAAGGTACCTAATTAAAATACTGTAGGCGCCCTATCGTGTGTTTACGTACCGAGCGGCTGTAGGCATTTATTTCAAGGTTAGGGCAGAGTTACACTACTGTTAGATAACATTACCGTGTAGCAGTGTAGTTTGCGCATGAAAATAAATTAACCTAATTTATTATTATATCACAATTATCTTCTATTATAAGTATAACATAATACATTTTCCTTTCCTTTTGACATTGGAAATGTCTTTTTGGTCGATCCAGTGTTACCTCCGATTGCACGAAAAAATGCGATTCCCTCATACCTCGAAGATTTTTAAAGATATGATACAGTAGGTATTTAAAAAAAGTCTCAAAATATGCGTATTCGCGAAAGCGGTGGATATGTGTGTGAAAATTTAAATGAAAATATTATATCATTCAACGTTGTAGTTTCATTTTGAAACCTTTTCCTTATCCCGATATTGTGATATCATCTTTCGGCAACAATATTTTTTCAAATTCCCTACATTTATTTCTGAGTATTTTTTTGTATTGTGTGTGATGAAAGATGTTTTTTACTTAACACGCTCACTGCGGAGATCAATTTCACAAACTTTCCCGCAGAGGCCTATGTGCCTTAAATGTATCATTTTACTGCTGCGATTAAGGCCTATTGACCCCTTACCGACTTAATTACTTGAAATGCTATATTCATATTGAAAATCAAATAATAAGAAAATAGAAATTAGATCGTCATGGAGCTGAAGAATCATGCTGTCTTATTCTGCGTTCGCCCGAAGATCTGACGTCGGAAAAGCCTTAAAACAAAGAAAATGTTTAGGAGGCACATTGACCTTCTATCGCACTGAATTAGATGTTAAAATTGTGTTAAACATAGGAAAAAAACTATTAATATTTTTAAAACACCTTTAATAAACAAATTAAACATGTCTGTCATATATATACACACTTCAAACAAATTGATTATTTGCAGTTAACAAAGAAAAACAATAACAACAATTACAAACAGGTGCGGGAGGGGGTCGAAAAGCCTATCACAGCATAAGAGATCTATAGGCCCCTTATCCGCACTGAATGATGTCTTTGTAATGTAGTGCGGTAAGAGGCCTAAAGACCTTTGGCCTATTTTTTGGTATTTTTGAGTTCTAGATCACAATAAAAACACAATCATATATTTATCTTTGTCAAACATTGAGAAATCTACAAGCTGTGGCCTTCGCACCAGAGGGAGATCACAGTATTTTTTCCCGCACCGTACGAACGTACACATAGGAGGTCCTTAGGCCTCATATCGCAGTGAGCGTGTTAATTCTTTCAAAAAATCAAAATATTCTTTATTCATGAAACTTTTCAAAAGTCCTATTTACGATTAACCCTTATTTTTTTATATTGACTTGTTAAGACGTAAGTAGATGAAATAATAAAGTGTCCTTTTTCAGATATCGCGATGGAAAAGTATTTACATTATCCAATACTCCGGGACCTCATCCCGGGCCCTCTGGGTTGAGCTCTCAGAGCATGTCCAAGAACCAAGGATTCACCTATATCAAAAAACCGTTCGCTTCCAACCCGTTCAGCCCTTTGCACATGCATCCTGGAAACCGTCTTGAAGATGGAATTGAACCTTTTGAAGAAGTAAGTAGACTTTAATGTTATCTGAGATTTGGCCTTAATTCTCCGGTCCCAAGATTTAGTAGGCTTTATAATAAATGTAGCACATCGATTGTCAATTTCATTTGACTTCCATTGCTGGTACTCGCAGAAAGATTAAGGATTTTGTCACTAAAGGTTTACTAAATATTTCTGAAGGTTTTTAATTTTGGAAATTTTACTCTGTTTGCGAATTTCTTTTTAATGATCAAATGTGGAATTGTCTTCTTACATTTTCTGTTGCTTAGTATGATAAATGTTATGCATGCGGTGTTTTCCTACAATTAGCTATGCACTATGAAGAAAAACTGTATTATGTATTGTATTTGAAATGTTAGTGTAATCTGTTGGAAAACCAAATAAATAAATAAGTCTATTCCACCACCAATTGAACTTGTACGAGTAAATTGTAAGAATGAAATATGTATTATGCTTATTTGTAGTTTAGTCAGAGCGAGCTAATGCTTTGTTGTGTGCCGTAGCCCCCCCCCCCCCCTCCAATGAGAGCTACCGCGTATTATTTCTCCATTAATGTTTTACAATACCCGAGACCAATATTTTTCTGTAATTTATACAGGCAAATATTGGTTAGAAGTCAAATAATATTAGTTATTTTCCGGACCAAACGTGACAGTGGCGCCAACTGGTGTACAAAAAAACGGTAGTCCGCGGGGAAAATTAGGTAAAACCTCTTTGTTCATATTTGGTTAAGGAAAAGCCTCTCTCTTATAAGGTGCCTGAAGCCCCTGGTCTAGACTATGGTCTAGACCAGGGGCTTCAGGCACCCCGGAACCCCGTCCTGTGGTATGCCACAGTACGGGGTTCCGGTAAGTAAAGAATTCCCAGCACAAAAAAGAAAAGTTTCAACGGTCACAGTACATTTTAAATAAACCGACGTTTAGTTTCTTCTCAGAGACAAACGATTAAGTGATAATTTATTCTCTTTGAATTAAACAAATATTCATACTCTTTTCAGTATAACCCAACTAAGGCATTGAACTTGAGAGTTAGCAATATTACTAACCTTGTTATTTCCAAGTCACTAGGTTTCCTTTCAATACTCCAATATTTAGCACATCCAATAATTAAGGTGTTGACGTATTTACAAACATGATATTACCCAAGAGATTCTGAGGGCTAAATATCTGTTTCTGTATGATTGTATACGAGAATATTATAAAAGAGAACATTAAGTCAACAGTCAACACGTTTATCCTCATCTACATTTATATTATTTATATCAACGTGAGTCATTAGTTACAAAGCGAATGAATCTTTTAAAATAGTGGTCACGACGATCTACTCGAAATCTCGGCTCCCGGGATGACGGCGCTCGGATGACGGATGTGCGGTAAACAAACGGCTCTAGTAAATGTATGTACCGCTACCTCGGCGCCGGTATCTCGTTCTTGGTGACGTGACGGTGACGGCGGCGGTAGTCAAACGGCCTTAGGGTTGGCCGCAGCAGACCGGAACTTGACTCGCGGTGTATGGTCAAGGAGTCGGGTTTTAAAGACATATCCTGAGAATGACGGGATCGTCCGATACGTGGAATTTGCCACAAGTACTGGTGTTTTAAGTCGCCCTGTTGAGAAATTATTTTTTACGTGGTTCTGAATAGGCAACTCAGCCAGCCCTCCTTCATCAAATATACATAATATTATATGTACATAATATTATACAGCACGCGTCTTATTATTTTTTTCGTGTCTTCGTTGTAGCTGTTATGTGGATGCAAACTTTTTTATATTTAGTTATATTTTCTGCAAAGATTAATGTATATTTGTTTTTATAAAAGTTTGTTTTTTAATGTCAAGTGAATACGTTTGGTGAGTAAATGTGCTATAGTGAGACATTAATAGGCTAAAACTTTATAGTACTTTATTTTTAGTAGTTCTATTTATAAATAATAAAAAAATAAAATCATAATAATGTCACTTACTTTTTGTATACTCAATATCGTTCGGTTTGCTTAGTAGGTAGTGGTTTCTGTAAGTAAAGCGTAAATATTTCTTTTTGCTCCATCCGAAATTTCATACACGATAGTTCACAATGTTATAATATGGAAATGGCGTGGTAATATCGCCAACGTCATCAGGTACTTGCTTTTTACCCACATAAATACTATCTCTCCCCTCTACTATAGACTAAAGTAAGATGTTTGAAACTGTTATTTTTGTAAGATTAGGTACGTTATAAATGAAACTATAAACTTAATTTTTGTTCTTAAAAAATGGCTACATTGAACAGTTTGCAAAGAGAAGGATAAAAAAGAAAAGAAGTTAAGCAAGTTGGATGTTCATGTTCAACCTGTGTCTAAAGTTCGACAGTTACGCCAGTTAGCAAATGCGCGCTGATAAAATATAGAACAGATTCATCGGTCGAATTGATATTGAAAAACTTAAAGTAGTTATCCTTTGCACTTAAAAGAGCACAACATTAATTCCATTGCCAGAAAACGAAAATCGTTTAAGATAATATGTAACCTTATATCGCCCTTACAAAAGAGGACAAGACCTTCTATGCTAATTACAAAAAAAAAACTAATTCATGAATACCTTTAAAATACTCTTGGCTAATTGCGAAAAAATAAGCATTTTATCTTTTTAAAGATTATGTGGACTCATACTATCACAGGCTATAATATAAGAATGTACATAATAATATGTACTATTTTTATGTGTTGTGCCGAAGGTCAAAGGAGTACAATAAGTACACCACGCATTTGATTCAAGGTCATAATATAGGATGAAAGAATCTTTCCCTGAGCAATCAATCATATGGATTCCCCCATTATTATAAAAGAGTGTTTCGATACTGTACAATGTTCGCTTTATACAGTAAAAAATAAAAATAAATGGAAGGACAACCATTATAGTTAAAGAACGCGAGGCAAGTTTAATTCAAGAAGCCTATGAACATAAGTATACTTTGACAATTAATTTGGTGTAATGGTTAAGAATTTTCGACACCAAATGGAACTCATAAGCTTTGATCCCTGCACAGTACCCTAAGAGGAGCAAATTATTGTCAACTTGACAGTCGGTCAACAAACAAATGAATGTCTGACTACATGCAGTTTCCTTATTTTCGTCCCGTGCCTCGTGTCCCGCCCGATATTTCATTTGGCGACGAGGAATTTTTAACCTGCAGTTTTAAAAAGATTTTCTTCTGGACGTGCTTTATGGTCAACGGTGCCCTCTAGACATGAGACAGATATATCAAAACGTATCTTATATCGGCTAACAGTTCGATATCATATCATATCGATATAGGATTTTACGTAACCGATATTTCAAAAACTAAAAACTATAATATCAAAACCAAAACTCAAAACTGTATATCGAAAAACTGTAACAAAACAACAAAACTCATATCGCCGAAACTATTCTTAACCGTACTATCGATATCTTTGGTCAGTTGATATTCGCCTTTTTAGGGTTCCGTAGCCAAATGGCTAAAAACGGAACCCTTATGGATTCGTCATGTCTGTCTGTCTGTCTGTCTGTCTGTCTGTCTGTCTGTCCGTCCGTATGTCACAGCCACTTTTTACCGAAACTATAAGAGCTATACTGTTGAAAATTAGTAAGTAGATGTATTCTGTGAACCGCATTAAGATTTTCATACAAAAATAAAAAAAAAATAATAAATTTTGGGGGCTCTCCATACTTCGAACTGAAACTCAAAAATTTTTTTTTCATCCAACCCTTATGTGTGGGGTATCTATGGATAGGTCTTTAAAAATGATAATAAGGTTTCCTATATCATTTTTTTCTAAACTAAATAGTTTGCGCGAGAGACACTTCCAAAGTGGTAAAATGTTGGTCCCCCCCCCCTGTAACTTCTAAAATAAGAGAACGATAAATCTAAAAAAATATATCATGTACATTGTTATGCAAACTTCCATTGAAAATTGGTTTGAACGAGATCAAGTAATTAGTTTATAAATTTTTGGGGCTTCCCATACCTAGAACTAAAACTCAAAAAAAAATTTTTCTTCAAACCCTTACGTGTGGGGTATCTATAGATAGGTCTTTAAAAATGATAATAAGGTTCCTTATATCATTTTTTTCTAAACGGAATAGTTTGCGCGAGAGACACTTCCAAAGTGGTAAAATGTTGGTCCCCCCCCCCCCCTCTAACTTCTAAAATAAGAGAACGATAAAACTAAAAAAAATATATGATGTACATTACCATGCAAACTTCCATTGAAAATTGGTTTGAACGAGATCAAGTAATTAGTTTTTTTTTAAAACGTCATAAATCGTAAACCGCAATTTTCCTCTCATTCAGTCAACTCAAATATAAAAACGTCGATCAAACTTACAAAGAACTACAAGAACTTTTATATTATGATGATACTTGCTGCTACGGAACCCTTCATGTGCGAGTCCGACTCGCACTTGGCCGGTTTTCTCTTTCTGATTCGGTATACTTACATTGGAGTAAAAGAGATGAGGCGGTTATTCAGATATTACGGCGTAATGGGTAGGCGATTTCCGCTCTTATTTGCTAGCAATAAGAGTCAATTTATCTTGTATCGATTATGTTTTAAGTAAGTATATTTCGCGGCATTTTTATATTCGCAAGGGATACACATAGCAAAAGGGAATCAAGCTCGAGCGTAATAGGGATTAATTTGGTTTAAGTGCTTTTTATAGTGTTATGATAAGTGAGTGAAGAACGTTTGTTATTGTTTATTTTTAACCGACTTCAAAAAAGGAGGAGGTTCTATGTTCGACTGTATGTATTTTTTTTTATGTATGTCCGTCGATTTCTCCGTCAATTGTGGACCGATTCAAATAATTCTTTTTTTATTTGAAAGTGCATAGTTGCGGGGCGGTCCCATTGTCACCATGTCAGGATCTGATGATGGGATCCCGGGAAAATCAAGGGCAAACCTCAAACTTTATAGCCGCACACTACGCGTTTTCTCTGAAGCCATTCAAGTTTTTGCGTCCGATAGACATCATTTGATGTTGATGAGCTGATGATGGAAGGTACAACTCCTTAACGGTTAGGAGTTAGGGGATAATTCTTTCAGTATTGTAGGAATATGTGAACCGTTAGTTGTATTTCATGCACTTTTGCAGCAAAGCTGATGATGGAAGGTACAACTCCTTAACGGTTGGGAGTTAGGGGATAATTCTTTCAGTGTTGTAGGAATATGTGGACCGTTAGTTGTATTTCATGTACTTTAGCAGCTAAGCTGATGATGGAAGGTACAACTCCTTAATGGTTAGGAGTTAGGGGATAATTCTTTCAGTGTTGTAGGAATATGTGGACCGTTAGTTGTATTTCATGTACTTTTGCAGCTAAGCTGATGATGGAAGGTACAACTCCTTAACGGTTAGGAGTTAGGGGATAATTCTTTCAGTGTTTTTTTTTTTTTTTTGGTAGGAGAATCGATATGTGATGTCGGATATTATATCCGATATTGAAGCTCCATATCGGTTACATATCGGCTAATGTAAAACATCGGAAACGCCCATGTCTAGTGCCCTCAGAGAATGCAATAAAAACTTTGAAAAAAGTGGTTAAAAAGACCGTTGCTAAGGAAACATACAGAATTCCATGGATATTGTACTAATTTATAGGAATACAGAGCACTGCACTATATACAGGTAAGATAACTTCCATTTGAACGATAAGTTCAACGTTATGAGATCAAACGGTGCATCAATAAATAAGCCTTTACAAGATCTCCGAGTTAAATTAATTCCTATCCTCAATACTGAATTAATTAAATATATTTGACAACTAGTTGCGGAATTCAATTGCCGTGGCGACCTAAACATTTTCAATTCATAAAGACCGTGGTATTGGGGCAGGGATCGGCTTGACCAACATATTTTTAAGTTTACCTTTTTGTATGGTGTTCCCATGTCTTTATAAAAAATATCAATACTTGTATTAATAATATTCACTTAATATTACCAATTGAACAATATACTTCACACAGTTGGAAAAGCAAAAAAAGGCAATGGAAAGTCTCATAATTAGATCAATATTTATGTTATCCAATATCCTACACAAGAGGAAATATTTCGTTGTTTGTTCTTCTTTGTTATCATTGGCAATTTTTACAGCAAAAAACAATGCCCACGAGCCATACAACTTTTGGCCAACTGTGGACAGTAAAATAAATAAAAACTGTAACAACCTCTTTTTATAAAACCTCAAAATGTCAAATTACTTAGTTCATCCCCGCGCCAATAGATAGCGCGCAAAGAACTTTAATTATACCAAGCGTTACGATTTTTTGATTGTATAAGTATCCTCCATACATTTTTAACTTTTTCTAACAAAATAACCATGTCTAACATTATCAGTAGATTGCACTCAAAGTAGCTTCTAATCGTTAGGACTGCTTTGAGCATCTAATTGTTATTGTTATACGCTCCACTGTGTACTAAGCGCACCACGCCTCGTGCTTTTACTTAGTAAGACACGTTGCGGGGTCCACCTATATTTTATGTAGCTTCGTAAAATACACGAACTACCCAACGTTGGACGTTTTATTCCTGCTCGCCACCGCCGACCTCTTCCTCAACCGGCTACCCTGTTACAATTTGGCGCCCAACGTGGGGCCTTCACCGACACCGAAGAAGGAACCTGGGAAGCTGATAGCTACAATCTGGCTACCCGACGCGACCCGAAATTTGTGACGACAAGGTACGGAAGAAAGACTATGTGATGGAGCAGTTTTAGTACAGGGGGAGCGAGAAAGTGACCACCCTGTTGAGTGCAAAGTTTGCACCACGCCGCGATGGTCCATACGTGATAAAAGACATCATGGACCCTCCTCATTTCAAGTTGCAAACCAACAAGAGCCTGATGTTCCACTGGGAGTCTATCACAGTTTTGCGCTTAAAATGTATCAAAGTACTGACTTTGAAACTCCAGAACCAGTTAATCCTCTTAGAAGAAGAGGACGACCAAAGAAGACGCCCTCTAAGGAGACACCAGAAGCAAATAAAATACTCAAAGAGAACGTACAACTGTCAGAAAAGCGAAACGCAGGCTTCTACAAAAACACACTCAATAACCTCTCTTGTCCTGTCTCCTCGTCGGGGCGACTATCGGAGACAGAGGGGGAGTCTGTAACAACCTCTTTTTATAAAACCTCAAAATGTCAAATTACTTAGTTCATCCCCGCGCCAATAGATGGCGCGCAAAGAACTTTAATTATACCAAGCGTTACGATTTTTCGATTGTATAAGTATCCTCCATACATTTTTAACTTTGTCTAACAAAATGACCATGTCTAACATTATCAGTAGATTGCACTCAAAGTAGCTTCTAATCGTTAGGACTGCTTTGAGCATCTAATTGTTATTGTTATACGCTCCACTGTGTACTAAGCGCACCACGCCTCGTGCTTTTACTTAGTAAGACACGTTGCGGGGTCCACCTATATTTTAGGTAGCTTCGTAAAATACACGAACTACCCAACGTTGGACGTTTTATTCCTGCTCGCCACCGCCGACCTCTTCCTCACCCGGCTACCCTGTTACAAAACTGAATTTTGCAATAAATATTTTTTTAATTAATTAAATTTTTGGTATTTACTAGAAGTCCGCCAGCTCTTTAAAAAGAATAGAACAGGCAAAAGCACGCCAGACGTAACACTTTGAACTTTGTACCACTCTTATTATTATAACAATGTTACTTAATCTCTACGCACCTTAATGGAAAATACGAGCGCACCTAGAACGAAAGACAAGACGTTCGTTGTCTTTCGGCTGTCATCTGTCAATCGGTGACCAGTGCCTCAGAACAAGTACTAAAGCATAGAAGTAAGGCTAAAATGATAATTGAACACCTGTTATCTTACTCATTTAACTTCATCCGTATTCGTTTCTGTTTTCTAAGGGTCGTCGCTAGTCTAATGTCAAACGGATGTCTTTGGATGTCTTTTAACTCCACCAAATTAAAAATGCATAGGTTATTTCCTCATGCTGGGAAAAAAGTGACAACTTAGTTACATCATATTGACAAATACTTTCGCACAAAATTTGAGACTCCTCTGAGCTAAATTAATTTAATTTAGTGCTATTATTCAGTGCAAGGCTTGAAAACAAGATAAATCTTGTTTTGTGATAGATACTCGGTGCCTGTGTAAAATGTCTTGTGTGATAGAGGGCTGTAAATCACACACTGGTAGAAAAGAAAATATTCAAGAAACCGTAACCTTTCATCGGTAAGTTTAGATTGTTTTCGATTATTTCAATTAAGAAAATAGTGTCCTAACTTTTACACTATGCTTAAAGTTTTTGATTATAGTTGTTTTTGTCCAATTCAGTATCGATTATTGCTTGAATCAAAGAAATTTTGTTCAGATCTTAGAGGTTATATTATTTCGCTTAGTGATGTGCATTTCTTTATCGATAAATCAATATTAATGAGTCATTGGTAAAAACTAAACCATTTTAGGACTGGATTGGATCATTTATCTTTCAAACAATATCATATTTACTTTTTTAAGAGATCAAGGTCATAGTTTTTTACATAGAGGCTATATTATTATTGATATTACTAATTTTTATTTTAGTTGATTATTCTGCTATACAGGGTGGAATTTTGTAATGCCACCTGAAAGGGAAGTACTCTTAATACTGTAGATAGAAAATTTTACTTAAAGAAAACATTCCTTTATTTTTTAAAAGAAAGAAAACTGCATTCGAAGATTTATAAAAATTCGCTTGCTGCACCCGGTAATCGAACCGACTAAAATCTGTAAAAGTTGCACCCTGTACTTTTATTGCATCGATCGTTAGGGTCAATAATAAGGATGAAATCTCTCTAACAAACTTCATAAATTAAATGAAAGGAAAACAATGAAATCCTAAATTATTGATTCAATGGGTCAAGTTAAAGCACTTTTTTAATTGTTTTCCTTTCATTTAATTTATGAACTTTGTTGGAGAGATTTTATCCTTATAATTGTCCCTAACGATCGATGCAATAAAAGTACAAGGTGCAACTTTTACAGATTTTAGTCGGTTCGATTACCGGGAGCGACAAGCGAATTTTTAAAAATCTTTGAATGCAGTTATCTTTCTTTTCAAAAACAAAGGAATGTTTTCTTTGAGTAAAATTTTCTATCTACAGTATTAAGAGTACTTCCCCTTCAGGTGGTATTACAAGTTGCGGCAAGCAAATTTTTAAAAATCTTTGAATGCAGGTTTTTTTCTTTTCAAAAATAAAGGAATGTTTTCTTTGAGTAAAACTTTCTATTTTCAGTATTAAGAGTACTTCCCCTTCAGGTGGCATTACAAAATTCCACCCTGTATATTCATTTTACAACTTGTTCATTTCTACATTTTGGTACAGATTTCCAAAGAATGAAGATATGAAACAAATATGGATACAATGCGTAAGAAGAGCAAATTGGACATGGCATAAACGTAGCCATATTTGTTCCAAACACTTCACACATGATTCTTTTGTGCCAAATACAAATTTAAAATGGAGAAGATTGAAAGCAAATGCTTTTCGGACTACACTTTTATTAGATTCAAACGAATTGGTTAGATGTTTATTTAGTGTTTATTTTTATACAATACTTAATTCACTAAATGGTTCAAATATTAAAAGATTTTTTTTAAACAATAGACTATAATATAAAAAAATTATTTTGTAAATTTGAATTATTCTCAGAGAACATAATATTCAATATCAAGTACCTACATTTTTATTTTTATTCCAGGAAAGACCACCAGTTCCTATGGACATCTGTGATGCGGGTGATGCGAGACATGGCAAAGTTTCTAGTTCTGTAGCAGAGTCACATAAAAATGTAACCATTGATGTTGAAGAAACATACATAAAAAAAATATACATACAGTCGAACATATAACCTCCTCCTTTTTTGAAGTCGGTTAAAAATTGTTTTTCATTCTTTAATTTGTAACTACATATATCACATGTTTCTTTAAAAATAATGTGATATTTTTGTGTACATATTATATGTTTTATTTATGCAAATAAGTTGTGGGGTGATGAGTCACCCCCCATATCCATACGTGTATGCAAGAAAAGCCTATCCTTTGAAGGTTAAAGAAATGTCGATGGCAATAACACTAAATAATTGAATTAATAAAATCTTTTATATATGTATTATTAACCTGTTTTATTATCTTTCAAATATAAAATCTCTACCTTAAGGATGGAACAAACAACTCACTTTCGCATTCATAATAATAAGTAAGGACTTAATCTTACTAATATTATAAATACGAAAGTCTGGATGTTTGGATGTTTGTTATTCAATCACGCCTAAACGGCTGAACGGATTTAGATGAAATTTGGCACACGTATAGTTTATAACCCGGAATAGGACATAGGTTATAAAATTCTTACGGGAAACGTCTCATTCCCGAGGGAATAACGATTTTGAAACGGCTGAACGGATTTACATGAAATTTGGCACACGTCGTATAGTTTATAACCCTGATTAGGACATAGGCTATAAAATTCCTACGGGAAACGTCCCATTCCCGCGGGAATAACAACAGTGAAACTACTGAACCGATTTGAATAATTCTTTTACTGTTGGAAAGCTACACTATCCCCGGTAAGCATATGGTAATTTTGATCCCGAAAATGTGGGGAGAAGGGGGGATATTTGAAAAAAGGGAATACGCGCGGGTGAAACCGCGGGCGGAAGGCTAGTATTATTATGAATGCGAACGTGAGTTCGTGTGTTTGTTCCGCTTTCACGCCGTAGCTACTGAACCAATTGCCATATATAACCGAGTGCTAACGACTGCATATGCAGCCGAGACCAAGGGTTCAAAGTTTGCAGAGGGCCATGCTCCTGCAGACAAGTGACAAGTCCTCCTGTTCTGGGAGACAAGTTTATGATCTGATTATGAGATACTAGCCTTCCGCCCGCGACTTCGCCCGCGTGAACTATAGGACGTTATCCCGCGGGAATATGCTGATGTATGAGCTATAATATTGTAAAGTTTCATTAAAATCCATCCAGTAGTTTTTGAGTGAAAGAGTAACAAACATCCATCCATACATACACACAAACTTTCGCCTTTATAATATTAGTAAGATAAGATATGATATTAAACCTAAGTCGTAACTTTATCTGTTGGGTTTATTTTTATCGACTTAAAGTGCCGACAAGGAACGTCACTACCGTAGAAAAAACTAGGGACAACCTACAGAAACTGACTCATGACAAATATATACATCCCTTTCTAACGCATTATTGTCATTCATAATTATGAATTAAAAGGATGAGTATATGTCTTTGCTTGCTATTTTAGCCTTACTTCTATGCTTTAGTTATTGTTCTGAGACCAGTGCTGCCCACTGAAGAAAAATTTTTGAGTTCGATTCGCTATGATATGATTCCACAAAATGAAACAATTGTCACTCGATTTTCATAATGTCGCAGGGATATGATAAAAACATGGATTTGGTCAATTCCCCAAGTGATTTGATCAAACCACGGGGGATGTTTAAATAACAACACGATTTTATCATTTCCCTAAACAAATCAAGTGATTTTAACAAATCCCGAAAAGGTTCAATGAAATGACAAAATTATAGTGAAAACAAAAAAGATTTTTACGGTTTCAAAAAAAAATCACGATAAATTACTTGCTTTCTTGATAAAAACATGTTTGATGTTACAATATTTTGGGGTTTCCTTTAGAAATATAACTAATTTTTTGATACACATTTCAACTTGTTAACTGCTGGGCCCAGAAATGCCCTTCTCCTTTAACTTGCTGGCCACTATGATCATGTCATCATTCCTCATGTTATGAAATGTCTTGGAAATAATGTTGAATGTTAAAGTGATCAGTTTTATTAAAAGTTTCTCCACAATCACAATGTTGCTTTAGCATTATAAGAAAATAATAACTTAAATAACCTACAGCCCAAAATTTTTAAATTGCTATTAAATTAATTTAGCTAAAACGTTTAGATTGCAAACACCATAGTGGTAATTGTGATTAGACATCGGAACACGATCAAGTTAATGCATCAACTTTAAAGGGGCAATTAGACATATTAGGTTCGGCGGCGGCGGCCGGGCTATCAGTATTTACAACGGAAGCCGCGTTGAGCGCGTCATAACCGTGCTCGGCACAGGGAAGTCGCCGGCTTCATTCTCATGGCCTATTGTTTCGATGGTGCCACCTTGAACACGCACAGACTATCTATTAATTTCGGATCAAACGCTCATTCTAGAGTCAACTGTCGCACCAACCACTGACTGTTACAATATGGTGCATTAAATTAGAAGAGCGCCGAACGGCAATACACGTCGTGGAATCTATCTTAATGGAAGACTCGCCTATACACTCTATTAGTCGTTGTGTTAACTAAATTCCTTTAATTAAAGTTCGTGCTAACTCGGTATCGTGACCCAACCTTCTGACAATTACTTTGATACTGATCTCTACTATTTGACGACACGTCTTAATGACTCTATTTATTTTGAAGAATTTGTGTGATGGAATACAGTGATGTAGGAATTGCAATAAAACGTGAATAAAGAACAGTTAAGACAGATAAAATAAGTGAAAATGAGTCCTGTTTATACTATTCACAAAATTGGTTTAAACAGTATGGGATCGGTAAGTGAACCACTTTATATTTATGTAAATGAGAATATGTATTACTTAACAGAAGAAAATGTTAGAAGAGAAGAAAACACGTAGTGTATATCTAAAACAAAGTCGAAAACATTCTATCCAACTCGTGGAATTTACAGCTTTAGCTGCTTCTAGACATGGACTGACATGGGAATAACACAAAACAATTCGATTTATTTTAGCAGAGTATCTTTTAACTTGTTCCAGTGTTGTACTATACACCCAACACCAACATCTTTACTACATTCATGGTAAGCGGCATGTGCTCTTGTACCGTTCACATAATTTTACTGTACGAGTACCTACACTTACTAAGTACATATCCACATACATAAATATCACGCTGGTTTTAGAATCGCGGAAATGGATATCAAAGGAGATGATTTACATCGGCAAAAATACTTTCTTCCCTCGTAGGGTTTCCAGAAGCGAAGGCCTCTGAATAAACTAATTTTATTGGAATGTATGAATGCTTCAACAGCATATACTTTTACGATCGCTAGATACCCACGTAGAACTATTGTTGTTAACTTTAAATAAATAGTTTTTATCTACATCCATACCATAATATGTCTATTTTATATTCAGGAGCGATGAGCAAACGCCCTACATTTAGATATAAGTATCTGTGGCTGCATTGAAATGTTTACATTTTAGTGTCGGTAACCGATACTTAATTTCGTTCAAATTTCGAACGTCTTCTTTAAAAGTAAAAATTAATAGGTTTTTTGGATTATCGAATTAGTCGATTATCTAGTAATTTTATGTTCCATTCCTATACATTTAATTCGATGCTGAAATTATAACAATCGATTTGAGAATCGAAATCAACTCGAGTCTAGATTGTTTATGGATTTTAAAAACTACAAACGTCAGTCATTATGTCAGTACTAACTTTTACATACAGATTATTGGTAACTAGGGCGTTTGCTCATCAATCCTGACTATAAAATAGACATATTATCGTATGAATGAAGATAAAGTTATGTATGTGACTGTACTATCGAGGACACTCGCGCGTGATCACTTCGTAGAAAAGTTCCTTTAAGCGCATCGCACCGGACATAAGCTACACCTGCCCCTGATTGGTTACGTATTTTTACTACGTTTTACTATTATCCAATAATATTTCTGAGAATTGTCGGTGTCACTGAGAATTGCATTTTATGATTTCTTAATTTATGTGAAGTATGAACCCTATCTGCATTGCTTTAGAGGTCAATTTTGTTTGACGCAGACAACTGCAACAGTGTTCATCTTAAACTGAAAGTTGTGAGAGGGGTGAGAGGGACAATAGTTGTTTACATTAATGTGTTTGTAATTTGTAACCGTCCTTGGGATCGGTCTGTTTTTTGCATTCGTGAATTACCGACATCTCTCCTATTTTTTCGTCAAGTGATCCCTACGACCTCTGCCTTCTTACCGGACCGATTGATTTTGTTTATTTATTTATTAAAGAGATATTTATTTATTTATTTACTTATTGTTTGATTTTTTTCTGCTGTCTATACTAAAAATAATGATGTGACGAACCAAAAATTAAAAATTAAGAAAGAAAGAATTTACTGTAGAAAATTAGAACTGTGACGAATTAACACATACCTACTATTTTCTGCGACGAATTTACTTTGTGACGAATATCAATAACCCATTTTTTTAATAAAGCCAAATTATATTAAGTTCTTAAATATATTCGACCCATGTGGGTAATGTGATTAAAATATTTGTATGCTTGAAATAAACATTGGGCATAATTATATTTTACATATTGATAAATCATCGATTATTTTATGTTTTTGTAATTTTCTTAATATTTCAACCATGTTTCTTTCTATTCTGTATTTTTATTCTAAGGTAATGAATTCATAATGACCTTGATATCTTTGTTATGTGGCAAAGTCATTTAGTCAGTTCATCTTTCTTACCAAAAAACTGATTAAAAAGTATTGTCTTTATCAAAAATATATATATGTATATATATAATTAGTATCGATACAAGAAATTTAATAAGGTATATAACAAGGTTAATGTATCGTTCCTTTAGCTTTCTCCTTAATTAGACCTTTTCTAGTGGTCCATTCATTGTTAAATGTTTAGATGTAAGAAACCAATAAACAAAAACTCGAATCCTAAAAATGTTGTATTATTCATCCCCGGTAACTTTAATTACCTAAAGTCAATTAAACCTCAGTAGTAGGGTAGGAGACTAACTACCTACCTATAAATTTTTTAAAGATTTTGTTTGTTACGCTTTCTTGCCTCAAACCTATATATATAAAAAATAATGCCAATTTTCGTTGTGTTTTTATAACTCAAGAACGGGGTCACCTATCCAAACCAAATTTTTAGGCTTTGTTTGGACTATTTAGTAGATGGTTTATGTGAAGTTTGCACAAAATCGGTCTTACCCACCCTGTCGGACAGAGTGGAGATTTAAAATATATACAAAAATAATAATAATTTCATTTATTTCAGATCAAATAATACCTATCCATATTATAAAAAAAACATTATAATAAATAAAATAATACAAATAAAAATAAAATTAATCAAAAGTAATAAAAATCACAATTAAAATTATTGTCAGACCGTTCAAATAATGTCAACATAAACACAAATTGAAATTAAAATTGAATAAAATAAAATCAGGATTAAAATTATAATTATAATAATAAATAAAATTAGACTTGATTATGAACTACAAAAATACACATACACATACGCTATGCTCGCACTTTTTACTGCCCTGCGTGTAGCGAGATTCCTAATATGCGTTGAGCTTGAGTAGTTTGAGTTTATTGCTTGTGCGCATCGTATTAGCAACGGTTTGGCAACGCCGTATTATGCGACGTTGCCGAACCGGGGCTCTGCGCCGCTCGAACCCAAAACATGAATGAATGAAGGGCGTGGCTTGAAGTGCGCGAGAAAACGTTATGTGCAAACAATTTTAGCCCTTAGACTGATCACGCGCCAGTGTCCTCGATAGTACATAATTAGTCATTAAAATACTCATGTGATTCTTTTATGAAACTCACTTCGTTCGTTTCATAAAACCACATTCGTATTTTAATGACCCTCATTATGCAGCAGTCACATAAATAACTATACTTTTTTAGTTACAAAATATTTTAGATAACAAACAGTTTGGGGAAAGGTCGTTGGTCGCTCGAGGCAGGGGGCTCACACGCTGCGCTTATAACCGATCTTTATCTGTTTTTCAGTTTGGTCCGTCTATGTAACAGCGAGTGGGATTTCATTATTCTGTCACGCTACGTCTTCCTTATAAATAAATCACTTTTTTATTAGTAGCTTAATAGATAAATTGCAGTGACTAAATAATTTAAATAATTCTTTACTTACTTTTGGATATCTAAAGCAACCCAATGCAAAATTGAGCCCTGCCCCCCTAGACAAGCGGCATTTATGACGTTTGTTATAGCTCAATTTGCGATAGCAAATGTCAAAACCCATACTTTCACCACGTGACTTTTCTATGGCATCTGTCAAATCCATACAATTTAAAGTTAGCGAATTTCGCTATCGCTTTCAAAATGTTACTTTGTCTAGGCCCCCTGGTTACTTGGTTATTATTATTAATGCAAATCGTATGAATATGAAAATTTGTGTCAAATAATATAAAGTCAAAGGGCAACAATGCTTTAATCTCCGTCTACACGATCTCATTATTACTCTTTAAAACTCATTTATAACTGTGTTGTATTTTGGAAAATATTGTTCTTAGAACTTTTCTCCGAGTTTGATAGTACTGTATATTATAATGTTTTATGTATGTCACATAATTATACAATAATTAGACTATGAATATTCATATAAAAAGGATCTTGATCTTGGAAGACTTGAAGTGCTTTGAGCATACCTTATGAATAAAAAGGGGAATGCCAGAAAGCCATAGTAACTAAAGCCCAGAGTGCACAAGTTATTCAATTACAATATGAATGAAATCTATTTCGCTATTTTCTTTTTTCAATAAAAGTTGGGAAAAACATTTATAAATAATTAGGTATTTCAACGATTTTATCCTTTACATGTCACTTCTGATGTTTGTTTAAAAAATTGCTACAAAAGAAGTTGGTCCGAAACCGTTTATTTTTAAATACGTTTTCGATATAGCGGTTAATTTTTTATTATGTGTTAAATAATGTTATCAAAGACCAATTAATAATCGTAGAAAATAGTTTTATACTAATATTTATATATGTATATACATTTATTAATTACATATAATATCCCGATTCCTTATAAGAAATCGGTCCGAAACAGTTTATTTTTCATTACGTTTTTAGATTGTGTATTATAGAAATAATATTATTAGAATCCAATTAATAAATGTAGAGTTTTAAACCAATTTATTATTAATCATAAATGGGTTGTTTTCAAATTAATTGTACCATAACTCACGTGGCATTCACATGTAACGCCACTCACATGTAGAAAATGTTACTCACATGTAACATAAAGATGAATTCTCACAACATAATATTCTCCCATCGTATTAAAACTAGTGGCTGCCCGCGACTTCGTCTGCGTGGACCGTAGAGAACCATGGACAAGGGTAAAAAAGTCATAAGTTTTAATCCATTTGAGTGCCAAACATCTAATTCGTCACTAATTCAACCTCTTTCTCTCCTTTTTTTTGCAATATAAATAATTGTCAAACCTTTCCGATATATCAAATGCAAATAGAAAGTTTCACGGTTTTATCTCTGTAAATGACGATTTCAAACAAACTTTCATTCGCTATTTCCACCCCTTCCATTGCACCCCTTTTTCCGGGATTGAAATAGGACGACGCGGCAGGCACTATCTTTCAAATAAAAAAAGAATCATCGAAATTAATCCACCCAGTAACAAAAAGTTATGAGGTAACAAACAGAAAAAAAATACAGTCGAATTGAAAAACTCCTCCTTTTTTATGAAGTCGTATAAAAACGAACTTTGTCAGTAACGAAATTGTGAATGACACTGTATGAGTAACAAACATGTGAGTAACGAACCCCAATGTGGAAGAGTCTTTACCATGGCAAGACACGTAACGTTATTCACATGTAATTAAATATTGATGTTTTATTACATCTCAGTAAACATAACCTCATAACCACAAAGCCTGCAAACAATGTAATTGCCATTTTACAATCACAACAATAAGTTCTTTCGAATACACTTATATTAATATACAACTTCACTTACCCTACATATTATAATCCTGTCGTTTTTCACAGGTTTTTGATGTTAATTTTACGACCTCATTTACATAATCCTCAGTAACTCTGGCAAAGACAGGCGTTTTTTTTTAACACCAAATGAAAGTCCGGCGTTGCGAAAACCGAAGAAAACATTTCAATGGTAGTTTTTGCAATGTTAAAGTCCCAAATACCGTTACTCACGCATTGTTACTCACATGTTATAAGCTGAATACGACCTCAACGCAAGTCAAAGATAGTCTGTCCTTTATTCTAAAGATCAAAGTTCATAATTTGCCTGTACGTGTATTTATGCAAGAGTTGTTCACATTTTTCTAGACAAAGGTAGCAAAAGGACATCCTTATTTTGTATGAGATGAAAAAATAGTAATTTGTTTTCTTAGCTCATATTCCATAACTATTTGATTAAATAATAAAATATAAGCTTAAGTTATAATAAGTAAACCAAGCTGCTGAAAAAATATTCATAAAACAGTTCAGAATTGAAATCTTTCCCACAATTACGCAATGAAGGTGTTGGACAAACATTTTGACTCTAGGTACAATTATTTTGAAATTTTTACCCAAATATACATTTATTGCTTGGTCTTTATTAATATTATTTAAAATATTTACCGTTAGGTATATCGAAAAACGTAATTAAAATAAACTGTTTCGGACCAATTTCTTCACATCAGAAGTGACATGTAAAGGATAAAATCGTTGAAATAGGTTGAAATATTGAATTAAATATAAATGTATTTCCTTAACTTATACTGAAAAAAGAAAATAGTGAAAAATTAAGTACGAATTTTTAGATTTCATTCATGGAATTGAATATGTTGTGCACTCTGGGCCTAATTCCGGCATTCCCCTTTGATTTTCAATTAGATCAAACTTAAATAACACAATCGTAAAAAACATAGTAATGTCCATTTGTTTAATAGCAATCGTCTTATTTCCCTCATTAATTTTCCGTTCTTTGATACTTTTTAAATCACTCTACTGGTATTACTTAAGGTTTGACGCATATTATTATTATTATAGTGCGATAGCATGGTGTTCATTAAAAATTCAATTTTTTACAATAAGCACTTTTTTAATTAGACTTTTAAGTTTTAAGTCCATCTTTAATAACATACCTCTCCAACAACCGTTTGTTGGCGAAAATCAGCGAAAATAAATAATCGATTGACAAAGGAGACATTTTATTTCGTTTATTGCCCGTGTTACTACCATTCTTACTACCAGTAGTAATACCGGTAAAGTGTTTACCCGTCTTACTACTGTAGTTGAAAGTTGTTGGAACAGCAATAAAATATTGCTCGTGTTACTACCTTTTAATTTTAATTACAAAAAGAAACATAATTTAGTGTATTCGTATTTTTAACAAAAATTAATTACAAACACAAACAAAATATAGCGAATTGGTATTTTTAACAAAAATTAATTACAAACTTAAACAAAATATAGCGAATTGGTATATTTAACAAAAAATAATTATAAACAAACAGAATATAGCGAATTGGAATTTTTAACAAAAATTAATTAAAAACACAAACAAACAAACAAAATATAGCGAATTGGTATTTTACAAACAAAATATAGCGAATTTGTATTTTTACAAAAATGCAACTACTACACACACATCAAAAGTGTCTAGTGATAAAGAGCGTTTTTACTAAAAAAAAAATGTCTAGTTATTCAATACTAAATCTTTAAAATTAACATGAATCTATACAAAACATCAGAAATTTATCGAGGGCGTGGCCTACCGAGATTTCACTATTCAACAATTGCATCTGAATGTGTCGGATATTGTCGTCGTTTTCAATATCAATTTCTCGGTTTACTAAACTGCTGAGTAACAATTTTAACTAGGCTATCATCATTGATAGCGTTAAGAAGACGCACTAGTAACGTTTTGTTGTTTTTATTTATTATTTTATTTAATTTGGCATGATAGCCTAGAAGGCTACATTATTAGTTCTGTGTCTCATACCGAAAACACTGAGCAAATTTAAGTATTTATCTTTAATTCAAGTGTATTGGATATATTTTATGAACTTTTCAACAGAAAGGTTTTCACTTTCTGTCTTTATATATGTCCAACCTTCCTTGAGCATTTTCCTAGGCAGGAGTGGTAATACGGAGCATAATGAAACTGCGATTTTCCCCTCTGCATCTCGATTTTCCCAACAAAGATTTTGCTTTTCTCCACAGGCAACGATGCCAGTGATAATAGCAGCCTACTATCCTGATGCTTGGGAATATTTTTAACAAAGCGTTAATATTCGCAATCTCAAAGTCACAGTGAAACATGTTTGGTTGGAATTGCGGCAGCTGTGACTTGATGATGTCGTGCATACTTTCATAGGCTGATTGTGACTTGTTGCTTAATAGAGCAAATATAACAGGTATAACTCTAGTAGTTTCTGTTGAACTCCTGTATTCACCATGTATGCTGACCAGTTCTTTAAATGGCGTCGGACAAGCTTTAAAGGTTGCGTCTACAAAAAAATCGGTTATAGTGGCTAATATTTGTCTTGCTTCTGGGATACAAAACAAGAGTATACGGTCTCCTTCATAAAAGTAATCGGCGAGAATAATGTTATGAAACTGTGCAGGTACTTCTATTTCTTCTAAATTCGTGAAAACTGTTTTGGTGACCGATAAAGACTTATTGCGAGTTGTATAAAGCGAGAGATTAGTAAAAAGTGGGTAATTCCGAGCAGAGTTACGACCCTCTTTAAGAATAAACCTTTTCAATCTTTCGTTTGTATAGCTTTGGTACAGGTTTATTACTTTTAGCAACTTTGATCCTCAATTTCGATACTGAAACAGCAATTTGGTTTTTCTCATTGTCCGCCTGGCATACATGCGCCTTTTTTTACTATATCGTTACCCTATAATTAAAAAAAAAACTTGTTAAGACATAGCTTAAATAGTGTAATTTAAAAAAAATACACATGCACGTAGGCGCACTCACTTGTAAAGAGCATCTCCATATGACGCTCCCGTTTTTATATTCTTTTAACTTATAGTAGGTACTGATGACCGCCACAAAGTAATAATGTCCCTCCTTTTCGGAATATAAAGATTTCCGTATTACTTGATTCGCTCATTGTAAAATTTATTTATAATTTGCTTGTTTAAGTAAGATAAACAAAATGAAGTTTTGTTTATTATTCCTCAAGTTATGTCAAATGAAAAAGGTTGAATGTAGGAGTTATTCTTTTTAAAGTAAATACTAAGAAGAATGTAATACAAACACACGCCTACAAGACCATACGTTGTTGCATTTTTGTTAAAAATACCAATTCGCTATGTTTTATTTGTTTTTGTAATTAAAATTAAACGGTAGTAACACGAGCAATATTTTATTGCTGTTCTAACAACTTTCAACTACAGTAGTAAGACGGGTAAACACTTTACCGGTATTACTAGTGGTAGTAAGAATGGTAGTAACACGGGCAATAAACATTTTATTTTAGGCCCAGGACAATGGTTGCGTTTAATGATGACATTACTCCCTAAATTAATAACTTATTTTTTTAGACAATCAGACAAAAGTTTACGTTGAAACGAAATGGGAATCATAAAATCAATTTTAATAATGCGATGTTTGACTATTTCATACCTTTATAACCGGTCCACGACATTCCATCTTTTTAAAGTCAAGGCATAGATAGCTATTAAAACAAGATCATAGGTTTATCAATGCGTGTAAAGGAACGTCGGGCTGGTTATAAAAACAAAATCAATTATTTCAATGAGGAGATTATGTTTAGATCATGTTTTGTCTACTTTTATCTATTTTTGGGAATTGAGATTTCAGTAAAAAAATAATGTAGTTGTGTTTTTAAGATTTTTGCTAAAATGGTTATACCTATATTAAAGTCGTACAACTGAACGCAATTCCGTCTTGACATTTGACAGTTATCACTGACATTATTGACAAGAGTGGTTGAAGTGTCATTAACGTATTTCCGTTTGTTTCGAACTGAGCGTTTGGCGTTTGTGTTTTTCCGTATTTTCAACGAAAAATAGAAGAAAATGGCATCAAGTACAGCCTCTATTCCACCGAACCGTTGTGTTAATTGTGCAGTGAGATTTCAACGGAACTTGCAAAGACAATTAATTTCAGAAACGACTGAAAGTATGCACCAACTTGTACGTAAGTGGATTTAAGTTTTGTTGATTTATGAAATATTCCCGTTTAATAAAGAAATACCAATATTGCTAATGTTTATTAGACATTCTAAGGAACAATTTGATAATAGGTTTCATTACTAAACGCCACAATTTTTAGTGGGCCCATCCACCATACAAAAATAAAATGTCTCTTTTGACCGATATGACATTAGCTGCTATGTTGTTTTATCGTTTAACTAAGTTCATAACGGTGACATTAGAATCATGAACGAGACCATCCCTAATGCATTTATAATATGGCCGCTCGCCTTAATGTCTAAAGTTGGTTTTTATGAATGGAATTATTATTATACTTTATATGTGATTGAGTGAAGTCAAGTGTCACTGCAACGTGGTCATTAATTTTTTTATACACCTCTAATATACGTTATTCGTTTTTTGTCTACCTTTATTTTGATTTGAGCTTTTTTTCGAGGCTTTTCGTGCGCCTTTTTTTACATATTATATTATTATTTATATAAATGGCTTGGTGCAACTTTTCCAATGTCTTCAATACGACGATGAATTTTTTACAATTTCTACCTTGTTAGGATATCCCTCGTAGAGGCCTTGTGGTGTGGCATATCGTACAGAATTGGACCGGTTTATTGCTAAAATCCTTTCAGGTCGGAAAACCGGCGGATTTTTGGGGGTAGTGAGACACCTTAGTCTCTGAGTCCCATAATGGTCTGGCTATTTGCGGCCATTGTGCTTAAACGCATTATCCTCCGCGAAAAATAATAATATTGCAGATTTGCCATAAATGTTACTTCAATTTGTTATCAATTGGCAGATTTTTTTTTTCACTTTATAATAAAATAGCAATGTGGTTTTATAATTTACTTCCTGTTTATGTTCTTCTGGGGTTTTACCACGTCACCCGTCATCACAAGCAAGCCTCTCTATTGGAAAAAGGAATAAAATTTTAGTGTTTTGTAAAAATACACGTAAGTTAATCATTTTATGCGTAGGTATTTTAGAAGAAAGAGATATAAATCATACTTCACCTTAAATAAATAAAAGAACAAAATCACTGGCACTTTATAGACCAATTGCCCTTTTACCCCGAATAAGTCCAATTAATCCAAACAAAATTTGCCAGAAAATTAATTGTTTAGACTTGTGATTCGTGTAAATAGACACATGTGTCATGACCATTCATACCACTGAAATAACCAATTAGATGGTCCATTCAACCGGGAAACTTCAACTCAATAGTGACATGGGCAACCTTCTTAATTAGCAAAATGATGGTAATAGGTAATAATTACCAACAACAAACGATACGTTGTAGTCACATCGCTCCGCTAATGAACTACTTTCCAAACAGACCGCGTAATTATCTGTACATAAGTATATTGTTATAACAAATACATTCGCTTATGGCGATGGCTTCTGATGTCATAAATGTGAGTGTTTGCATTTTAATGGCTCATTTTCCGAATGAATAAAGATCTAAGTGATTTAAATTGTAAGTAGGTATTAGATATTTATGCAGAAAAAACTTTAAACCTTTTTGTTTTAATATTTTTGGTAGTGGTACCCAATTTTCGTATTTTTCTCCAAATCTTCAAGAAAACAAACAAGGGAATGCGTTTTTTAAAGTATTGAAATCCTTCAACTAACATCTAACAACAACTTTTAAAAAGAAGACTAAAGAACACGGGCGAACATCCATAGAACGTTGGGCCTTGATTTTTTATGAATTACACTTACCGATTTACTATTATTATGTAGAAAATGAAGTAATATTCCAAATACACTACAATTTATAAATCCACTCCCTGGGAAAAAATAGTTATAGGATGATTTTGATTTCTACAAAAATAACCCCAATTGTCGAGTTCACTGGATCCGTTGTAAGAAAAGCTTAGGTCGTTTGTTTAAGCTGAAACCGTCATTTAAACGTAGCGAAAGTCGTCAAATATTAAACCAAGCATTCCAACAATAACGACAAAACAAAATAATTCACATAAGTTATTCAAAACAAACAGAAACGAATGATTGACAGACGTTGTATGACATTTGATTTTTTTTGACTTTTCTGTTGCCATAATTTTTTCAGAAAATTATCGTGCCTCTATTCTAAGCTGTCATTTGTATGGGATCTGATCGGAAAATCAGTATTTAAGTATCATAACTAGCAACATTATGATTATTCTACCGGACGTACTATGCACTATGCACATAACACACCGGATGCACTACAAAACCAATAGTATTTTCATTTATTAGATTATATTTTTATCCTGGGGTAAAATTATTAATTAAAATTGAATTTAAATATTAAAAATCTTGTAACGAATATTAATTATATTTTGAATAGTGGAACGAACGCTTAAGATCGAGCCCATTTCTGCCGAACTCCTTTATTCGCTTAAGACATAAAATTTCATACAAAATGGCCCTTTTATGAACATAATGCTTACACACATACACAGATAAGTTAAATGTGTGAAAAATTAACAGACTGTTACAACCACTAAATCCACATTGACATTGATTAACTCTTAGCTTAATTTAACAAAACATGAAATCATTGAAAAGACACATTGTTAGTAGGTACAGTGGGCCACTCATCCAGCTATACAAAGCTGTCAAATCCTACCACCAATTTTTAGCTCAATGTATATCGCATAAAGTTCTATATCGATTGAGACTTTTGACAGATTTGTATAGCTTGATGTATGGCCCAGTGTACATCAGCGGAAATTCATTGGAATTCTTCTACCGTACTTAAATTGACTCTTACACACACCATAAAAGTATCGCTAGCCATGTGCACTGTTCGCTATGCTGCACGTACATATCTGTTTAACGAACGCTAAACTTTGTCAAGGAAATTCTGCCATTTTTTTACGGTGCCCGTACCTTGGATGACCTCAAGTATGTAAGGTCAAGGAACACTATCACACAATGTCCCTGTTTGAATTTTTAATTTTGACACATAGGTGATGTAACGAGCACGTTATAAGGCTCGTCTTGTTGCAAAAGGATTTACACAGGAGTATGGCATAGACTATAAAGAAACCTACTCACCAGTGGTAAGATATTCCACTATACGAATATTACTGGCTCTGGCTGTAAATTTAGATATGAGTATTGATCACATGGATGTCAAAACGTCATTCTTGAATGGTGATTTAAAAGAAACTGTGTACATGGAACAGCCAGATGGGTTCAAGGTGAAGAAGATTATGTGTTTAAATTAAATAAAGCAGTGTATGGACTGAAATAAGATTCCAAGGCCTGGTATGATAAAATAGATAATGCTCTACTAAATCTCAATTTCCGAAAATGCCTCTGTGAGCAGTGTGTTTACATAAAAGCGGATGACAATGGTAACCCATAATACTAGCACTTTATGTGGATGATATACTGATTTTTAGTAAGGATACTTCTGAAAAACAGAAACTGAAAAATGAATTAATGACCATTTTTGAAATGAAAGATTTGGGTCGAGCTACAATCAAGGAGAAAATAAAATTATACTTGATCAAAAGACCTACATTCAGAAAGTTCTAGAACAGTTTTAGATGACTGATTGAAACCTGTGAGTACACCATTGGAGAGTGGTGTAAAGTTTGAAAAAGGAGAACGAAACGATATTGATTATAAATATAGAAGTCTTATGGGATGTATTATGTACATAGCTGTATGTACACGACCAGATATTGCACAAGCCTGTTGAGTCAATTTAACAATTGTTATTCGGAAGCGCACTGGAAAGCAGCAAAGCGTATTTTGCGATATTTGAAGGGAACTATTAACTATTCCATAGTGTATGAAAAATCCGCTTTCTCTGTTTCTGGCTATGTTGATGCAGACTGGGCATCAAGTCAATTGGATCGTCGTCGGTCTTATTCAGGCTATGTCTTTAAAGTGGGGAGTTCCGCGATATCATGGGAAAGTCGTAAACAGAGAACTGTGGCTCTTTCTACTACTGAAGCAGAATACATGGCCTTGTGTGAAGGTGCGAAAGAGGCAAAGTTTCTTAGAAGTTTTTTGTTTGAATGTTTGAAAGAATAATATCCTGTGAAGCTGTACAATGATAGTCAATCTGCTCAAAAACTGTGAATTAGTCAGTTATATCATAGTAGAAGTAAGCATATTGACATTAGACATCATTTTGTACGTCAAGCTGTAAAAGATAAAATAGTGTTTTTAGAATATTTACCAACTGAGCGTATGCCAGCTGATGTGTTAACTAAATCTCTGAGCAGAGAAAAACATTTTAGTTGTGTTTCAAATCTAGGTTTAAGGCTTATTCAATAAGTTGTTTTTGTTTTCAGATTGTTTGGTTTAAGGACAGGTGTTGGAAATGTATAACCCAAACAATTTAAAATGAGTTAAGGTTTTTAGTTTTGGTAGTACCTATTATAATTATGTCATTGCTTTTGTTTCGAATTCTGAAATACTTTGTTGAAAACACCAAAATGTCGGTCTTATTTTCTCAAATTCCATGTCATTGAATATCCGCTTCTAATAGTAAAAGAATTTTTTAAATCAGTTCAGTACTTTCGCCTACCTACCTAGCCTATTCAATACAAACAATCAAATCTTTCCTCTTTATAATATTAGTGTAAATTAGTGTAGACTAAAAGAGGAACAATTTGTGCGTTGCGGCTATAGGTAGCTCATGATATGAATCGCAACGGGCCCATATAATGGAGGTGTGTGAATCGAGCTTCATGTTCAGCCATGCTAACAGTACCTAGATGAAAGAAAACTTTAAGGTCCACATGAAAAATCATGGTTTTCTTTCTCGTGTCATAAAATGTGGACAAGTTTCTTTTATTGTGTAAAAAATGTACTGCCAAAGCTTAGATCCCATTCAAAAAATAATAATGGTTTTTAACCACTGAGAAAGAAGGGTTAAGGGTATATTCGAAAAATACCAAAATTCAAATCAGTGCAGAATACTCTAGAGTACGGAGACATTTTTGTGAAACAGATTCATCAAAGTCGAAGACATCAATTATCCAAACATTTTGCCAAAACATTTTTTGTCTGCGAAACTACGGACATATTGATATTATGGACGTTTAGATACAGTTGACATTCTCATGTAGTGGTCTTTATGTGACTTAAGGATCTATTTTATATTCTGGGCAGTAAGATAATTCTTTTAGATCACATCATAGTTTCTATAATAGAAGATGAGTTCAGGATTTTTCAGTTCTCCTGGCTGAATGGATTCTCCTGGGTTCTGAGAATCACTTATGTTCAGACATGAACAAAAAAGAAAACCACTTTTTGTGCCTAATGTGTAAAATCGACCAACACAATAATTAAGTCGGAGTGCGTTTTTATTTTAGTCTAGGGTTCGGCCTAATTGCAATAATATAATATTATGTCACATGTACTTATATCCTTTTTTTTTTTGAAGAGGAGAATGCGTTGACGCTGGCTAGCGAGACCAGCGACCGTGTGTGGTTTTCCCCTTTTCATCCGACTGGAACGAGCTGGTACAAACCTAGTGGCTTTTGACCAGCCCAATGTACATCTCCTTTGAATAGATTCTGAGTTTTTAAGCATCTTAATATACGCTCCAAAATTAGAACATGTTTTCGGAACATGGACAAAGGGCCTGTCCACAAGACCGGAAACAAAGCAGATGATATCTTTGTACATGTTTATTTTAAAATAATGATTTCGAAACCTATAAGGAATATTTATATTTTATGTAAGTTAAGTCAACATACATTTATTTTTTGTCGATAATTAATAATACTCCTATTAGAAAAAAAATTCATAAAACAACTTGTGTCGAAATTAAAAATGTCTTGTATTTTTTGTTTGTAATTTATAGATCTTGCTTTCAACGTCGTCTGAGGTCTTTTGATTAGTCCAACAGAGAAGAAGAAACACTTTAGTCATTTGCAGTAATCATATCAATTTTATACAATTTTTATATTATTTTATTTGCCTTGCATATACTAATAATAACGTTATCGGTGATTTTCTCATGGTAGGTACACATATTTAACGCCTTATAAAATAGTTCAAAAGACACCAGTAGTCGCTAATGTCACATATACCGACCTCTTCAAGTGAGTCTGAAATTGCAAACATCCATTAAATAATTTAATAACGAGTCGACTGGACAAGGAGACTGTTAACAATACTTATTTATTACCATAAATATATTTTAACGGTCGGTACAAGATACGCCTAGTATTAAATTCCCTCTCTGGACAGACCCATAAACATTTTATTATGAGGTCGTTACTGCAACCAAAATACTCGTAGGTATACATACCAGATTACTCCAACAAATGTATGTAGTTAAAATTATGTGAGTGTTAATTATTATTAAACTCTACTCTAACCCTACATTACTTTCACAACAGTGATTTTTATTTAATTTTTGCTGGCTCCTTCCAAATCTTCCAATAAACATCCCAAAAGCAACGGCATAATTATTTTAAAACAATGGTTATAGATAACTGTTATACAAACTCATTCTAGGTCAGTCAGAGATTTTAAATCTCTGAGCTCAGGTACCACCCACCAGTATTTGCCTTATACTCAACGCAAAGACTCCTGGCAGATGGAGCAATAAATCGTGCAAATGAGACAGCGCATAGTATTTTCTCACATGTACTGCTTTTAGACGACGTCACACAGGCGCAGATGTGCGTTGTTTGTATACCTGCGCCTATCGATAACAATAGGTCTTAATTGCAGTTAATAGGTCTGAAGTATGATATTTGCGATTTATTTTAACCGTTAGCATTAAAATGATTTCTTCAAGTCCTGTTCTGAGAGTAATCAAAAAATTTGCGCATGCGCATATCCCTGTTACTGTTATAGTGCTTAATATGCCTATGTTTAATTTAATGATTAACCTCTACTTTTTCTGCAGGCGGTGAGTGAAGTTAACACAGGGACCAGTTGGGTGCAAAGACAGTTCTCCCGTTTAACGCGAAATATCCGATACCGCATCAGCGGCGAAGGGCGGGCAAAGCCACCGGACTGGTTTCTTGACAAGTTCGCTGTTCAAACCTTCACGGACCCCGAAGAACCATTGTACCAGGCGAAAAGATCGAAGCTGCTCTGTGGATTGAAACTCGCTTTTGATCCTACGCTACCAGCACACTATCATGTACGTACATATACATACTCGTACATTTCTAAATCATTCATTTATTTTATTGTGGAAGCTAGTACCTTACCCTTGTCTTGAAGTCCGAAAGAGCCCATAGCATTTAATTGAGCCAAGCTTGTTGTCGAAAGGTCTCTTAATGAAATAAGCCATCGTTTATGTAGTCTATATTATGTGTGCTATCCGCGGTTGTATAAAACAATACTTCAACACCGAGAAACGTTTTCAAAGACCGATTTACAGTATTACCAACATTGAATAATTAAGATTTTGCCAGTAACAACAAACAACGTCATGAGGAAATTTTTACAGTCTAGTTTCATGGATATTATAATTGTATATAAAAAATCTAATTCCCCTGCCACAAAATACGAAGGTCTGACGATTTCGCTTCAATGTACAGTCAAAAGCACGTCAGACGTAACACTTTGGACTTTATACCGCTCTTATGTCGGGGGCATAAGCGCTATTATCGAACTGCTAGTGTATACCGTGATGTGCTGTTGACTGTACTTGCCAAATTCTCCAGCGTACCTCGATTCGATTGAGACAAAGCGCTCGGTAAATGGTGACTAATGATACTCGATTAATGAAAATGTAATTTGCGGGAACGCGACGCTTTTCCCTTGAAATGGAGCTTATTAATACTTATTAATAGGTATTTTAAGCAGGTACTAAGTGTAGTTTATCTCATGATCATACTAAACGTTTTTCTTCTTCTAGGTGATTTAATTCTTTAATATGACAAAAACTTTTTCTACTTATTAATTTTTTTTTGTATGTATGCGAAGTCAAAGATAATTCCTCCCAGCAACACGACGGATAAAATGTTTTTTGACACGAGTGTGCCTTAAATTTTTGGTGGCCGAATCTTTTTATTTAATTTGCAAGTCGTGAAATAAAAGTTTTTTTGGCAAGATGAGTAATGCGATTACTGTTCAATCTAAGTAAGACCCTGTACAAAATTTGATTATTCTTTTAATCTTCAACCCACGAACTGCCTTCATTTACATAAGTTATCATTTTCATGCATTAACTATGCCTAGTCATTTTCTATTGGGATCATTTGCCTTGAACTCACCACGTGACACTTTTTATATTAGTAATTTGGTAGTTTCATTTATTAGTGTACTTGTAGTGTACTTGAGCTTTTAGTTTACTTGTTTATTGGCATCAACTAAAATTTATAACTAAATATTGAAATATCCCAAATCCTAAAAATAGGGAACTAAATAATAAATACCGCAAATACTAAAATAGATTAATTCCTAAATTATTATTTTTTATACTATGTCAGTTGGCAGTCAGACACGCAGCCCACCTGACGGTAAGCAGCCACTGCGGCCTATTCCATTGAGGGACACTTCACCAGAAAGCGTCGCTCAATGTGCTGCCAGACTGTAGACTCATCTGATCTTTGAGCCTTTGATTTCAAGTGTACTGGCTCCCACATTAATACTGCCGGAACACAGCCAGAGCTATTATGGCGGCAGATTTCACCTGTGGGGGTGGTAGCTAGCCAGTCGGACTCTAAAAAAGCCCTACCACCAACCAGACCCTAGGTGGGAATCAAATCCACGACCTCCGGGTTTTATATCCGAGCGGCTTAGCCACTGTTCCACGGAGGCGGTCAAATTATCAGCCTTTATCAAAGCTAATTGAATTGTTTATGTTCCTTATTTTTATTTATATTGTAACGATCATAGTTAAAAAAAAAAAATATCATTACCAAAGTAACTTTCAAATCATTCCAGCCTACTTATAAATTTTTTACGAACTGGACGATTCGAGCCGGGAAATTCGTGAGGCTCGCACAATAATCGGATTCTAATGGAAATGCCTTTAGGGATCTTTCAAGAAGCTGATCCATCATTTAAGACATGTTTTTCGAAGCTTACTTTCCCTATCCAATTTCGCTTAAACATGGGTACATAATATTCGGAGGCGATTCAGTATAAATACCATCTCGGATTAGAATAATTCCTTTTACAGTGAAATGTCTTAGATCGATTTTTTACATTTCAACAAAAAATAAAACAATTTATTTCTGAAATCATCATAGAAAAAAAATTGTAGTAACGACAATTGTAGTCATTTTGTACTGGACATTTCGACATTGATAGTCTGTCATGATTATATTAAAACGACTAAAGGGGATGTTTCATATCCGGCCTGCACCACATGGTACACATACCTACTCCAAAATTGAGGAAAAATCTAAAGACCAGGTAAAAACGAGGATTCAGGCGACTGGGACCACTATATAACTGGGACCGCGGTCCCAGTTGCCTGATTAGTTTTTATTTGTTTATTTCGTCCGGCGAGTGGGACCACCCGCACAAATCCATTGTTGAAATACAAGATATAGTACAGTTAGCAGAAAAGGTGTCACAAATAAAACAAAGTTAATTTTTGCAAAGGTAAGTTAGTTTTTGTATTACCTACTTAAACGTTAATTATGTTTTAAAAATCACGTTGGCTCATATGCCTACTTAACTAGTAATTCTAAGTAAACATTCAACAGAAATCTCCTCAAAACAATAATATAAAAATCAGTCTTAATGTCTCTTAACTTTATACACCATAAAGTAAGTACTCATTACTCCTATTATATTATATTTATAATAAAATCAGAAGATGCACATATAACATTTATTTGCAATGACAATCATCTCCTCATAACAATGTTACTTAGCAACCGAATGTCACTTTTATGACAAATCCATACTGACACAACGCCGCACCGCCTGTCTACTCTCCATCCGTCTTACAAATTTTCGATCTACTCTTTGGTGTTTATGGGCGCCTGGTACTTCAAATAGAAGTTTTGCATCACTTCGCTTTTATTTTACATGAATTTTATTCACCACGCTGCCATTTTAGGATGAAATATTCCGTGTGATTACTCTTCGGTACTTATGGGCGCCTGGTACTTCAAATAGAAGTTTTGGATCACTCGCTTTTATTTCCATGAAATTCTACTCCGCCATTTTCCGTGTGACTTCTCTTTGGTGTTTCTGGGCGCCTATAACTTCGACGAGCATGGCGAATCAATCTTACTAATCTGCCGCGAGTTTAACATTTTTTCCCCATAAAAAAAGTGTAGTCAGAAGTTTTCACTTCAAAAATACTTGACCGTAATACTAAATAAAATAAAATCCTGAGTTATAACTTGATTTTTCTGTTAACTGTACATTTGAGGAAATTAGGTATATGGTCCCAGTCGACCGATTCAAAAATGTTATCAGGTAACTGGGACCGCGGTCCCAGTTTTATTTGGTCCCAGTCGCCTGAATCCTCGTAAAAACTAGTAAAGTTTATATATTTTCAGTATTTTAAATACAATTTAATTTTAAAAGAGCAACATTTTATTGTCCAAACGTACAATAAAATGTCACGGATCAATTTTTGCAACTCAAAAGTCTCACTTGAATAGAATTTCTTTGCAATAGACATAAAGCTGAAAATCGATTGCAAGAATTTCACAGATTTGCAAACGTCATTGACATTCTGACGTTTTCTTTTATCAGGCATCAAATATTTCACTGAGTCTGTTCCGAAACTTAGTTTGAAGTTTACGGTTTAACGTCAATCCCAAATAAAATGTATTACATTTATTTTTTATCAAATCCATAATTATGTCATAATAACGTTGAATAAAATGTAAAATAAAATAATAATGTTTGAAAATACCATTAATTACAATAAAGGCACAGCTTTTTGAATACTTATTTACTTGTGATTTTGGAACGCACGCTCTATGAGACGTCAAATGTCAATATAATTGTGGGGCGTGTTGCCTGCGTTATGTTTATTTAATGTTTTTTCACCAATTATTCTAGCCAAAATAAGCCGAAATATTATTTAAAATGCTTTTTTTTATTAATTTAGTTTATAAATTGTACATGTACATTGTCCAGGCCGGGGCTCCATACTTTTGTGAAACATCTCCTTAGTCACACATAATATATTTTTTAAGAAGACTTACATATCAGCAAAAACTTCATATAAAGAAAGTGTTTCTGGTGACTGTACCGTTTTTACATCGCACTCAGTTTATTATAGATTCAGACTTCTTGATATTTGTAACTTCCAAGATATTTTTATGTTTAGATAATAATGTGTTTTTATTACTGACATGGCTATCGCAAAGGTTAAACAAATTGTAATGGATATTTTTATATTAATAAACTTTTATTATACAGTGGCTGGCTGTAGTATCCCTCGCTATTTTATACAATATGGTGTTCGTCATCGGGAGAGCTGTTTTCTGGGAGCTGGACAACCTCACTTCTTTATGGTTCTTCATGGACTACTTGTGCGACACCATCTACCTTGTCGACACCGTCATACACGTTCATGAAGGTATATTTTTATTCTTGTCACTAATTCATGTTAACCGTTGCATTGCATATGCGAATATCTTTGTTTAATTTCACTGCAGTTATTGGATTGTTACCTATGAGGAAATGCGAGTCACATTTTTCGCATTTTACTATTTTATTGTTGGAATTGCTAGACATTATTAGCTAGTTCCTTTAAACATTATAACTCCAAAGTAAAATAGTATAAATATTAACATGTAAATTGTACCCAATACTTGATAATATCTCTGGACATTAATATCAGAAAACAATTGGATAAGCTGGCCTGTTTTATTTACCATACCAGTAGTTTTTTCTAGTTTAATTTTATTTAGATGGTAAACATTTTATTTGGTCCTCAATTCTTAAATTAAACAATTGACCTATTCTATTCATCTTCAACTTTAACTTATTAATTTATTATTTTACATAACAAATAAAGTTTATGGCACAAAAGGTCTCACAACCAAAACAGCTGTTCATGTCAACGGAATATGTCCCCTCTTACCAACATTGTCGAATAAATAAGGAGCTTTTGCTAAAAACAGATCGTACGGAAAACAAACATTGATAGAGACTAAGTTCAGTGACACTCATTAGTTTTTATTTAGTTTTTAAATTGAATGAAACACTAGAATGGAACGGTACTTGGATTTTTAAGATGGTAAATTGAATTTATATAGCTAATAATTGAATATTAACTATAAAAAAGCTTTCTATTCCATGTATGTATCCAAGGCCCTGATTTCTAAAACTGATGCGGTCGAGTTCTTTATTTATTGCTATGCGAACTTCAATTTTTCTAGTATTATACATATTTGTATGTTTTATCGGTAATCAGTATTTTATTTTGTAAAAATATATGATATTATGATTATAATGTATTTTAATTTATTACGTAACATTAAAACTGAGGTAGGCCTACAATTGTATGTAAATAAGTCTTTTATACATTCGTCAATTCATGGAAATAAGCGGGTAAACAAATAGTTAGCAATGACAACAACAGTAGATGATCTAAACTTGAGCTCGTGTAAACAGCATACGGGTGCACTCGGTTCAATATTATTATGCTCAGTACCCTGCAAGGGCCATCGTAATCGATATCACACGCGACAATGTTAATGTAAGTTACGGGTATTGCTTTTGAGCGAGCAACACAAATCAACAATTTGACACCCACACGCAGAGCCGCGCCTTGCGTCATCAAATTTAGCTAACGTGTGTACACAAACATTCGACCCTTCCTAGTTGCCTTTCCGTACAAATATTGCACTGTGGTGGATCTGACACGATCCGATCGAAGTTTTGATAGATTGTTCACCTTCCAATTTAGGTAATGTATGAAAGAAAGGCGTGATTTCAAAATAGTAGTGCCTCCACCAAAAAACGTATTTCGTGCCTGTTATACAAGCAGCTTTGCGAACTGATGATGTATATTGTTGTGTATTATTGATGTATTATTGTTTCACAGGTTACCTTGAACAGGGACTCATGGTAAAGGACTCTAAAATGTTAAGACGTCATTATTTAAAATCCGATTCTTGGAGATATGATTTGATGTCATTGCTGCCCACAGATATTGCTTATTACTGGTGGCGACCAGGATCTTGTGACTCAGTTAGTACATTATTTAATGTAATTAACCTTATCCTTAATTACGCGTCCTCCAAAATATTACTGCAGAGCGTTTCTTGGCTTTGTTATTACTAAAGTGTCAATATTGGTTGTTTCAGAAACGTTTGCCGTGCCCTGTTATTGTTCGACTGAATCGGCTATTTCGCCTGCCTCGAATGTGGGAGTGGTTCGATCGTACTGAGACCGCAACAAGTTATCCAAACGCGTTCAGGATATGCAAGGTCAAACAAACCTATTTTTCTACTTATCCACATCTGCTTTTTTACAATCTCAAATTCATTCTAACAAACTATTTTTTAATTTTAGGTTGTTATGGCGATTCTCGTCCTCATCCACTGGAACGCTTGTCTATACTTCGCTATAAGTTACGCTATAGGATTCGGGAGTGATAATTGGGTTTACAATCTAACTGGCGCTCGTAACGAAAGCCTCGCTCATCAATACATTTATAGCTTTTATTGGTCCACTTTAACTCTCACAACAATAGGAGAAACGCCGCAACCGGAAATTGATGCCGAATATTTGTTTGTTGTCGCAGACTTCTTAGCGGGAGTTTTAATATTCGCTACAATTGTAGGAAATATTGGTTCAATGATTTCTAACATGAACGTAGCCAGAGTTGAGTTTCAAAACAAAATGGATGGAGTAAAACAATATATGGCTTTTAGGAAAGTGAGTGGTGAATTGGAGGCAAGAGTGATCAGATGGTTTGCTTACACATGGGCTCAAAGCGGAGCTTTAGACGAAGAAAATGTTCTTTCTTCTTTGCCTGATAAATTGAAAGCGGAGATAGCTATTCGAGTTCATTTAGACACATTACGAAAAGTGAGAATATTTCAAGATTGTGAACCCGGTTTGTTGGAAGCTTTAGTGTTAAAATTAAGACTTCAAGTTTTTAGCCCTGGCGATTACATATGCCGAAAAGGAGATGTTGGTAAAGAAATGTACATCGTTAAACGAGGTCGGCTGCAGGTGGTTGCGGATGATGGGAAAACTGTTTTAGCAACACTGAGTGCAGGATCAGTGTTTGGGGAGGTCAGCGTATTGGAAATTGCAGGCAATCGTACTGGTAACCGACGTACGGCCAATGTTAGGGCTTTGGGATATTCAGACTTATTCTGCTTAGCAAAGAGAGATTTATGGGAAGCTCTGGCTGACTATCCTGATGCTAGAGCAACACTTACTGAACGTGGATGTCAACTGCTACGAAAAGTAATTAAAACATTTTATACAAATACCAATAATTTTATTGTGTAAATTAAAATACTAAATAATATAATATAATAAGAATGAAACGAAAATTTCGTGTTAAATAAAACGAAGCACTTACACAGCTGATAAATGAATTTCATAAACCTATTTTATTTCGTTTGCAGGATGGTCTATTAGATGAAAATGTTTTTGAAAATGCCCAAACTACACAACAAAGCTTGGAAGAGACAGTTCATAAACTAGAAACTACGGTTGATATCCTTAATAATCGCCTACAAGGTCTGCTTGCTGACGTTGGCGAAGAACAGGAAAAAATCAAACAAAGGATTAATAAAATTGAAGGGAGGTCCGTATTCTAAAGTAACTTAAGCGATGCTATATATTTGAATTGCTGTTTGCGATTTCATATTTTTTATGCGAAAGCGATAGATTTTGTTGATTCGTTGAATATCATTTATTTATCTTTAGAAATATAAGTACAATTGTATTGTAATTTATACTAACGAGACGGCTTAAATTTTATCTTGTTATATTCGCAAAAAATAATAAATTGTAGACGATTCATTAAATAATAATTTAAGCCCCATTATGATTTTAAACTCCTAGGATGATGTTTTAGTTACTCATTGATTGCTGTTTATATTGCTCTATGTCTCTCCGCAAATTCTTCCCCTTTCCCTAAAATATGGGACACAAGTTGTATAAGGTTGAAAAAAAAATCTTTCAAAACAAAGCGTAGGTATCTCAAAAATATTATTGCAGACATTCTATCAGAAAATAATAACTTTATTTACAGAATGGTTGATATAGATGACGATGAAACTGATACTGACGACGTCACTTCAATGGAAGCATCTGAATTGAGAAGTGAAATCGCGAGAGCATGCGACGCATCTGGATACAGCGAGGTTCCCATGAGGTCCACTCACGACACTTCGATGTTTCTTCTGAGTAATCCGATACCGGTGCGGGAGCGGGGCCACTCCTTGTGCGTCGAGAGGTCACCAGGGGGCCTGCTGCAGCTCGGCTTGGAGCCGCGGAGCAAATCCTTACGTCTCAAAAGGCTAAACAAAGACACGTTAAAGTGAAACGTGTACATACACTAGACAATAAAGTAATGTACTGTGCCATTTGCTATTATCATCTCAAAATAGCATGATGCCTACGACAGATGTCATCGGATTGACAGGATTAATCTTCTTTAAATAAATAAAAATGAATTGCTGCTCGTTAGTCTCGCTAAAACTCGAGAACGGCTGAACCGATTTGACTAATTATAGTCTTGAAATATTCGTGGAAGTCCTAGACTTAAAATTGTTTAAACAATGAGAAAATATGAAAAAAATAGGGTTTAAATTAAAATGGTTAATATTGAGAGGTAAGTGATACGAAGTTCACCGGGTCAGCTAGTGTTTCATAATTTTTGACCGTCAATTAATGTATGCAGAGAAATATCGTTCATGATTGCCGGCCATGCCAACTTAGGGATGTTCATTGCTGTCATTTTTCGCTTACATTTGTTATCTATTGAAACCGAGTAAAATTTCGAAAAAAATGTTTTGTTTATCACTTTACACGTAAAATCATTTAATAAAAAATCAATCAATTTTATTATTATCAAGTAAAACGTCTTAGATAAAAAATCTATATATGAATGCAATTCGAAAATAAGACTATTTTCTTAAAGGTACTCAATTTTGAAGTATAGGACGATTGAAGAATCGATTAAGTACTTACGGTCGTATTGTTTTTTAACTATTAGTCAAAGATAAATCGAAGTCTCTAGAAATGTCACTGTGACACATGTCGCAGGTATCATTCTAGATTTTACAAACTATGGAATCATATTTGATTGACAATCGGTAAAAATAATTTTTTAAAATTCAAAATCGGTGTTAGTATAATCGCGAATCGACTGCACCTGCACCGCATCACTAGTGAACTCTTCAAGACAGCTGTCATACGTATCGAGCTATTTTGGGAATACTTTAATTGTTAAACATTTTCGTTCCATATTTTGTACAGAATTTTACAAAAGAAAATGTTTGAAAAACAAAGTTGTAAAAGGACGTAAATAAAAAAACCTTTTATAGGAATTGACAAGTGCCATGCTATTGATGAAGGATTTCTATACCTACATTTTAAGTCATAACATTTTTAGGTAAAAGAGTATGAGGTATGAGGACACGATCGCAAGATTGGAAGTCAGCGAAAAGTAATGCATGTAAAAATGGTTTAAAGACTTGTCATTCGTATGTCACTGACACAGCCAATCAATAATTCAAGCTTGATTTGTTTCAACAAAACCATCATACCTGCCGACTCATCGTGGTAAATGTTTTTTTACTTAACAAAAATACGAAAAGGCTTGTATGTAAATAATGAAAAAAATAATTGAATATTGGTGCAAGCCGCTCTTTATATTAATTACAGTAGTAAAGGCAAGGTACATAGTGTTTAAACTTTAAAGTAATGCCCTTGCAGCAAGGACGTTCTTTCATTGCTTCTCGATAAGTTCCTTCTTAATATTCAACAGATCAGTCACAAAGGTAATTCTTGGACGCGGGTAACTCATTACTTTTTTCAAGAAGACTTTTTATATGACCAAGCAGTACTTTCAAAGATATACCGAGGTTTTAAACATCTTTAATCTTCTTTGGAAAAAGTGACAGAAAATGCTTTGTGGGGTTCCCTCCTGAGACTTTTGAACTAGATGTGTAGGGGCTTTCCCTTGATAGACAACTGGACCGCCTGATAGAAAACATCAATTTTTTCTATGAATAATGTGTAAATGCCTCTTGTTTTCCTGTGTACCCTTGGCTGTTCCCTTGGTGGAACAGTAGAAAATAAATTCTAACCACTGTACCCTTGGCCGTAAAACCCAACCAACTCAAATTGTACACATGACCAAGAGGACTGGCTTTTCTTGAATTTAGACAAAAAATGAACATCGGTAAAAACAAATAAACTAACATAGATAAAAGTTAATACCTATAATAAAAACAACATTAGCACTAAGTGTTTACTTTATTTTTGTTAAGAAATAAACTTAAACGCTGGCTCTTGAAAAAATATAGGTACATTACAATTTGTCAGAATATTTTGAAACAAACAAATAGATACAAACAGCAACAATTATTGCATTCCCGATATGGGCAACTGTTGATAATTCATTAATTGTTTATTCCATCTTTGTATGTATGTCGTGGCCATATCGTAGAATTGATAATATCATGAAATGCTTGAGTATTTCACGAAATGGTTGCATTTCGTGAAATGGTCAACTGTCTATTGGCCAAATCATGATGTGGTTTGGTCAGATCGATGATTGAAAATCGTTTCTCGATTTGGGCAGCTCGATACTACTTCTTCATGATGTGGTCAAGATTTATTTTGATTATATCGTAGAATAGTTACATTAAGTTCCGGTAGAGGCACTGCAAGCGCTTTGTTTGTGTAAAAGATGGCGGCCGCGGACCATAAATGTTTATGTTCTGTGCCGCGGACGAATTAAAGATATTACTAAAAATGAATGTGTAACTTGACATGTTTGATTGAAGATTCGGACACATTATATTCGGACTGATTCGGACACAGTGGCTGAATTGACACTTTTTATTTTTAATGTTTTCACTGTAGATTTGGACATCTCACATCATCGAGTTTTGAGTCAAATTAAAAATTTCTTTCGGGTTTATAAAAAAAAATAACCACAAAGGCTAAGGCGGGAGCAGAGCTCCCGCCTTAGCCTTCTAACCTATATCCATCCGAGTCGATTTCCGCCTCCGATAGGTTTTTTTAATTCTGAAATATTTGCGACAACTTTGTTTTTTCACGATCCGGCCAAACATGGATGACAAAATCGTGAAACGTAGACGATTTAACGATCTGGGCAAATTGAGTTGGCCACATCATGAAATGTGACCATTTCACGATCTGGTCGGGCATTTCATGAAGTGAGCGATTCAACGATACGGCCACGACATGAACACAGTTTAGCAAAAAAATGAAAAGGCAAAAACTCTATAGTTTCCTAGGCCCAGATGCTCAATCAAACTAGCTTTATTTGTAAGAGGAAATATTAATAAGGTCTAAGTAAAGATTTGGTGAAAATTGGCTTTTCAGGAATAAAGTTATATGAAGTATATAAAAGTGAGGTTATGTTGTAACATTGGAGCTTATTAATGTTATTTGCGAAATGTTTTTTTATGGCTCCAACGTGTCGAAGATCTAACACGTTTGGCACGCCTTAGTCACTACAGTCGAAGATAAGTCTCTGCATTCAATATTCTGCACCTAGAAGCAAAGGACAACAGGCAGTAAATGAAACACTTACATATATACACTGGACAACAAATAAATCGGGCCGCCCGCTACCCTGTAACTCAACTGAAATTTTCTTAATAAAGTATAAAATTTATAGCTATGAAAGTTAGAAAGTGCATTTAATGGTGATTAAAATGACAGGGATGACAGGGGTGGACAGGGGTTAATCAATTTATTAAGTATTGATTAATCATTTTAATCGTCGGTAATCATGAAATGAAAAACAAAATTATAGAGAAAGAAAGCATAAACTTTAAAAAAGTTTTTGATCAGTATTAAGTACTGCCTTCTCTTGCTTGAACAACTCCCAGCAGCCTTGTATTGTTGTATTCATCAACCTTATGAGCCTGACAATGAAATTTGAGGAATTGCATTCCATACTCATTACTGTAGTTTCACAGCTAGTCAAGGCTTGTTGGAGTAGGTATCTGGGCTTGAACTCGACGTTTTAGCTCATCCCATGAGTGTTTGATCAGATTCAAGTCCCGGATTTGAGCTAGCCAGTCCATCGTACAAACTTGGCCAGTCATTTTATCAGCGCGGGGCAGTGGTCCAACTGTTCTGTCCAACTAGTTGGACCATGGGTCCTTACTAGGGGCAGTTGTCCAACTTTAAAAATAGTTGGACCACAGCACCTTTTGAAAGTTCCTTGGTCCAATTCGTTAAAATATTATCTTGCCAACCCTAAAAACCTCAAACTGAATCTTTATGTGTGTATGGTACCTCGTTGCAGTAAATGGGTATAATTGCATTTGTTATAATAATTGTGTCAACTTGTGTTCAGTTGAATTTCTCTTATGTAATCATCAGTCTCAATGTGAACATTACGTCTTTTGTGTGAGAATTCTCTTGATAAAGTTGTAAAATTTTCTATAAAATTTATTAGACGTAACATTGTTACATTTTTTGCATTGATGCGCCGACTTTTTTTTGCATGTAAGCTTTCAGAAACGTTATTAGTTCTATGCCTCTGGCTAAAAACACTTATTAGCTGGGAAAATTTATCAAAATTTCCTTTAATTCAATAACGCTCTATATATTGAATCAGTTTGTTAGCTTCAAAACCACATTTCTTTTTTTATGTAATCCCAGCCTTCTACAATTGGTTCACTCGGCAATAGTGGTAAATCTGAGCATAATTAAATAGTTCTTTTGACTCTTTTTGATTAACTTTTTGAGATACCTAATTTTTTTGCTTTTCTCCAAACACACTGTGACCAATGATAATAACAGCCAACAATTTTAACTGTCGGGCAAAATTCGGGTGGAAAGTTTCAATGGGGCAGCCAAGGGAGGTACCTTAATCGTTGCAGCTACAAGAAATTGGTCTTAGGAGACTATCCATAATTTTTCAAAAAAATTACATTCCCATTCACAGATTTTAAAAAAAATGTACGTTTAGCAAGAAAATTACCATTTTTCACAAAAAAACTTTTTGATGCTAATCGGTCCAATTTTGTACGCTGATCAAAATCTTGTATGGGACCAACTGAGGTTTCAGTACTAGAAAAGTCACAAATCAAAAAAAACTTTTCCCATACATCAGTCAATTAATTTTGTTTCAATTGGAACTTACGTAACCTCGATAGTTTTCTGAAAAAAGATTTAGTTACCTACCTAGTTCAAATTCAAATAAGATTTAAACGAACTTTGTTTTCTTTTTATAATGCGTAGGTACTTCTTTTGCTGCTTATATCAAAATCTGATTGCGTGTGGTGTGCTTTTGCGAGTAGATGCTTTTAGTTATTCTTTTTTTGCAAAAATGAGCTTGATTTCTTTCTGTGGGGCTATTTAAAAAATGAAATTTATGAAAAGAAATATGACAGTGTCGAAGAATTAAAAAACTCGCTCTGTACAATTTTATATGGAATTCATCCAAATAATTATTGGCCGCCACGCGGTCAGTACAAAAACGAATACATTTATGCATTAATCAAAATGGAGAACATTTTAGCACCTTATATCATAAAGTAAAAATACTTAATAAAAATAATTATTATTTTTTAAATAATTTTATTGTTTGATTGCATATTATGCATCTTCTTAATTATTTTTTTGTAGCTACAACAATAAGTTACCTCTTCTTATGGCCTCACAAAAAATCTAAGTACTATAAAATGTATGGGAAAAGTTTTTTTTGATTTGTGACTTTTCTAGTACTGAAACCTCAGTTGGTCCCATACAAGATTTTGATCAGCGTACAAAATTGGACCGATTAGCATCAAAAAGTTTTTTGTGAAAAATGGTAAAATTCTTGCTAAACGTACATTTTTTTTTAAATCTGTGAATGGGAATGTAATTTTTTTGAAAAATTATGGATAGTCTCCTAAGACCAATTTCTTGTAGCTGCAACGATTAAGGTACCTCCCTTGGCTGCCCCATTGAAACTTTCCACCCTGTATATTTCAAAGTCACAATGTAATATCTTTGGATCCCAATTTAACTGTGATGAATGCTAAGCATTTCAAATAGCGCAACATAAGAAGATTGATTTTTGTCACTTAGGAAAGCAAAAACAAAAGCCACCACATTAGTTGAGTCATTGGTGCTTCCCGTATAGCCAAATATAGTAAATAACTTTACGAAAGGATTGGGGCAACATTGAAAGGTTCCGTCCGCGAAATACTCATTCAATCGTATCATTAATCTCTTGCTTTTAATGAACAAAAAACTATTATACGCGTTCCTTCATAATAATAATCAGTAAATAAAAAATCTTCCAATAGTGGTACTTCTATTACTTCCGCATTACAAAATACCGTTTTTGTAACACCCAATGATAGTTAAAATATCTTAAATGCAGCCCGTTCACACTAGTCGTAAGTCGCATATTACTAAAAGTCGAAAGTCTGATGTACCTGTTCACACTGGCTACGTCGCGAGTCGTATAGGTAGGTCGTAGTTTCGCGCCGGGCGAAGGAAGCGGGGCGGGGAGAGAGGTAACAACGCGCTCGAGTCGATTAGATGCACGACTAGTGTGAACAGCAACAAGCAGGCACCTATGCGAGCACGATTCGACGCGATTTTTAGTCTTACAACGGGCGCTGGCCCGTCGGATGGCTTTTTGAGTCGTACCTATTAGACTAAAAATCGCGTCTCATCCAATGTGAACAGCTCCATATAAAGTGTATGGTGACCAGAGCATTCGACTTTTAGTCATATGCGACTTACGACTAGTGTGAACGGGCTGTTACTTGTTTTTTCAAGTTGTCTATTGATAGCGATATTTCATTCGGAATACAGGAATCACGATGTGGCGTCATGTTTACAAATATTATATTTGTAATCGAAATATTTCCAACTTTTAGTTGATTTTCTTTACAAATTAATTTCAATCAAAGCTAACAACCTTCACTGAGACAAATTGACACAATTATGACAAATGCAATTATAGGATTGATAACAGCCAGCTAGTAGGTACGATCGCGGTCTCCCGCGCGTGATCACTTTTGGAAAAATATACCGTGCACGCGCATCGTGACTTCTTAGGAGCGGCGCTTGTAAACGTGAAAATACTGCACAGGATTTTAGCCTTAAGGGTGATCACGCGCGGGTGTCCTCGATAGTACCTACCCATTTACTGCAACGAGGTTCAATATAACATCAAACCATACACACATAAAGATGCAGTTTGAGGTTTTTAAGTTTGGCAAGATATTCTTACGAATTGGGACACGGAACTTTCAAAAGTACTATTTTTAAAGTTGGACAACTGCCCCTAGTAAAAACCCGTGGTCCAACTAGTTGGACAGAACAGTTGGACCACTGCCCCGCACTCAATTTTATTAAGTTATTCAACATATATTTTATTTCACAAAAAACTGGCTGAGTCAAATCTAACCTACTTTAAGATCATAGAACTCGTTACTCATTTAGATCTCCATTCTTTTTGCGGCTGAGCCCACAGCCAAGCATAATTTTTGTATTGAACTTGGCTCTCTTTTTTTACATTTATGGTTTTGGTGGGATCATCATTTACAATATCTAGGTTATCCACCTATTACTCCTAAATCCTGTTGTATCTCTATTTTTGTGGTGAAACACATAATCATTATTTTTCAATACATTTAGTAACCGTAAAATTTTAATACTTACGGTATTTTTGTTTGGGAACAAATTAAATGACCACCAAAAAACACAATCGTTACCCAAACAGCCTCATCCAAAATAAATATAATATGTACAAATAAACGAAACCTGTACCAAAATATTTCGGGCTATTTAAGTCATGCATGCACTACAAAAACTTTTCGTAACCCAAAAAGGCCACACGTGCACCAAATTTTAACTAGCAAAGTTTTGTGTCATTCTTACCCAAATATATCATTACGTTTGCCATAAAATGTATTCATATAACCAAGTATATTAAATTGATTGATAAGATTTGTGTTAGGTTAGGTTAGAACTGCGACCACTAAACGCACAAGCCGAGCGAGCGTAGCGAGCGTGCCGCGGCAGCGGCCGGCGAGTGCCAGAACTGAATTCTACCCATTTTAATTGGTCGGGACAGAGAGAAAAAGATTTTGTTTATTTACTATCAATCGTCAAAATATGGTATATAGTATCGGTAAATCTTTAGAACTTCATTTATATTTTTTGGGTATACAATGATTTTTGTACGCATTACTTTAATTTATTAGGATAAAAATATGTAACATATTTGGATGAAATTTTTAAATACATACAATGCGAGTACAAATTTGGTGCACGCGTGGCCTTTTTGGGTAGCTCAGCGATTATTCTGACGATACTTACGTTTTTTAGGTTAGCAGACTTAAAGTTTATTGGTGATCATTTCATAATAAAATGGGGATTAAATTCTGGTAAGTACTTAGGATTTTTTGGGCGTTATATTTTATTATATCTGGTGGTTGCTTAAACCTAAGCCTTTTTGTTTATTCCTTTATTAATTTTTGAATGCCATGCTTATACAATGTTCGTAGTCCTATGACGCTCTCCAAAAACTAACATTATTTCTGTTTAAGCTGATTAATTTAAAACACCCTCTCAATATATTTTAATAAGCGGCCATTTCAATATTCTTACCCTCATTCTCATTTATAATGTATTGTAAACCTGGTTCTATTTTTACTTCTGGCAATAATGGCAAAACTGCAAACAATGATAAAATTGTCGCTCAGGTTTACTTTTTGTGTGTTTTTGTGTGTGTTGTGTTTGTCCATATATTTCGCACCCAATGATAGTAACATCCTTAAATATTTACGTACGGGAATATTTTAGTAGAGCATTAATTGTTCTCGTAAACGCAATGAATCTTGATGGGATTCCAGTTTGGTAGCTGAGATTTTATGAGCTAGAACAAAATCTCATATTTCTTTTGATTTTTATCCATTAACAGTGAATATATCAGCGGCACTACATTTATGGTATCAGAGGAGCTATTAAATTGATTTCACCGTGTACTGAAAATAGCTGTGTGATAGAGTCGGGGCAGCTAGCAAATCCCATCAACAAAAAACCGGCCAAGTGCGAGTCGGACTCGCCCATGAAGGGTTCCGTAGCAGCAAGTATCATCATTAAAAGTTCTTAGTACATAGTCTTAGTAAGTTTGATCGATGTTTTAATAATAGCGTAATTTTAAAAATTTTACGATTTATGACGTATAAAAAAAAACTAATTACTTGATCTCGTTCAAACCAATTTTCAATGGAAGTTTGCATGGTAATGTACATCATATATTATTTTTAGTTTTATCATTCTCTTATTTTAGAAGTTAAAGGGGGGGTGAACAACATTTTACCACTTTGGAAGTGTCTCTCGCGCAAACTATTGAGTTTAGAAAAAAAAGATATTAGAAAACTTATTATCATTTTTAAAGACCTATCCATAGATACCCCCACACGTAAGGGTTTGATAAAAAAAATATTTTTGAGTTTCGGTTCGTTTACGAATTATGACGTATTAAAAAAAACTAATTACTTGATCTCGTTCAAACCAATTTTCAATGAAAGTTTGCATGGTAATGTATATCATATTTTTTTTTTAGTTTTATCATTTTCTTATTTTAGAAGTTACCGGGGGGGGGGACCAACATTTTACCACTTTGGAAGTGTCTCTCGCGCAAACTATTCAGTTTAGAAAAAAATGTTATTAGAAAACTTATTATCATTTTTAAAGACCTATCCATAGATACCCCACACGTAAGGGTTTGATGAAAAAAATATTTTTGAGTTTCGGTTCTATGTATGGGGAGCCCCCAAAATTTATTGTTTTTTTTCTATTTTTGTATGAAAATCTTAATGCGGTTCACAGAATACATCTACGTACTAAGTTTCAACAGTATAGTTATTATAGTTTCGGTAAAAAGTGGCTGTGACATACGGACGGACAGACAGACAGACAGACAGACATGACGAATCTATAAGGGTTCCGTTTTCAGCCATTTGGCTACGGAACCCTAAAAAGCTCTGACAAATTACCAATGATCTTTTTAGAATGTTCTGAACAGAAACAAACAAGAATACGCGTGTTTTCGTATGTGAAATCTGATAATAAGAAATTGTGGAATTTATTAGGTATTCGGTTTTCAATTTTTTTAACTCCTGTTATATTTATTCCTAGCCACTGCTAGCAATAAGCAATAATACTCGTAATTGCAATGTTGAATGCTACGGAAAGAGGGTAAATTCTTTGCTTTTTTAGGGGATTTTTCCATTAATTTATAACTTTTTCTTTATAAATTTTTGTTCTTCCCGTATAATCCTTGCTGTCTTATTTTCTTCGATATTACGCTTGCACTCATCAAAATCAAATTTCTTATTAATTATTTAGCCATTCTGAAAAAAAGAAAAAAAAGCTAAGTCGAATAGATAGGCATGCAAAGCTATGCATTGGCGATTTTGTTTTGTGCATTATAATAAGGACATCGAGCAGTCAAGCTTGACATCATAAGTATTTATGTAACTATTTAAGTATATTTGTTAATTCTGATAATCTGCAACACAAGTGCTTAAGCTACGAGTACTTACCACGGAGTCAGATCAATGTATGTGATGTTGTGAGATATTCTTTTATTTTACATGCTATTGACTGTACGTGCAACATTGATCGGCTATACACTAATGTATACCTACTGACCATCTATAGATTTCAGTTTAAAAAAACAGAATTTACATCTTACTACTTACTTTCAAAGTTATGGTTCCTTTACATTTTATTTTAGTATAATTTGCACACCGCCATTCGGTAAAAAAAATTATAGTTACTGTTTTTTTGTAGTAATGTCGACCGTCATGTAATTAAACAATATTCCGTTCAATAAAGCAAGGTATATCGTCGTCAATGCAATCCGTAGCTTACACAAAATTCACAAAAATACGCATAAAGAGAATGACCCCAAGATATGATTTTTCCATTTCAGAAAAATCAAAGAGACGGTTACATGAAAGAGGTTCAATGTCAATCCTAAAATAGGTACGGTACAGGAAAATGTCGTAATAGTATATAATCTAAAGTGCATGAACATTTGTTAATGTTGTTTTTATTTATATAGGTAGGTATTAACATTTATCTACATCCATGTTCATTTGTTTTTTTTTTTTGTCCAAATTCAAGAATAGCCAGTCCTCTGGCCAAGGGTACGGGTTATGAGGCAACTGGCCCCTGGTCCGCGGCCAAGTTAACACAGAGTAGAAACAATAGTAAAGTCGGCCGAATACGTGAGCCAGAATACCACGAGGAAAAAGAGACGTATAAATCGACCCATGTGGATTTCTGTTTCATAAAATGAGTTCAGGTCAGAACCGAATTTACTACTTTTGACCGGTTATGAGTTCTGACTGTAACATAATATATAAGACTAGGGCAACATAATCTTACTGGAGATGTATTTTATTTTGTCATGAATTTTTCATCAAGGTTATAAATACACACTGCAGCTTTTGATATCTTTTTTCTTCTTTACGCTTGGTTCGTCATACATAATAAACAACTCGTAAAAAAAATTGCTTGACAAATTAATACATCTCCAATAAGTTCATTGTTGCCTAGTATAAATAATAATAAAAAATAATAAAATTTATAAATGTATTTTACAACAATAAAGTAAACATATTTTGTTGATAGATATGTTTCATTTCTACCCTTTTACTTTAATTGTATGAAACAAAAATCCCAATGGGTCGACTTAACTACGTTCCTTTTTCTTCGTGGTATTCGGCCGACTTTACCACTATTATTTCTACTCTGTGTTAACTTGGCCGCGGACCAGGGGCCAGTTGCCTCCTAACCCCTTTCCTTTACCTGTCAGAGTTAATTGCATAACTAATGTTAACCCTAGTCTTCTTGTTGATGCACTATGTGCCTAGCAACGGTTACTAGCCAAAATTGTTATATAGACTGTGACTATCGCTTGCGGATATAAAAAATTCTGTACAAACCACTACCATCTTAAAGTTTATTCCACACTTTGCCTATTACAAGAGGTAAGAAACTTGATATTTCGGAAACTTGACATTTTGGGAATTTGACTTTCTGGGAACTTGACTTAATGGGAACTTGGCTTTCCGGGAACTTGACATTTTGAAACAGCTTGACATTTTAGGAATTTGACATTCAGAATAGAAAGGAATCGAAACAAAAGCATTTTCAAGTTGAAAAATTTATGAAGCTGTAGATCAACGGCTTAGATAGGTACCAGTCTTTTATAGGAGCTCTTAACTGGTGTGCAATACTAGCACAGCAAGTAAAGCAGCTAGTACAAGTCAACAGTGAGTTTCTTGTCGCAATATAGTTAACACAACGTTCACATGAAAGCTGCTCAAAAGGTGTTGCGATACCTTAAAGTCATAATGAACTATAATAGCCTGTGTTATAATAAATTCATTATGCCTTTGAGAAGTCAAGACAAACGATCCCATTATTACGAGTATTACCGGCTACGTAAATGCGGATTGGGTTGAAAATGTTAAAGATAGTAAATACTTTTCGAATACGAATTTAAGGTAGGTGAAAACACTCTATCTTATGGTCTATCAAAAAAACATCCTGTCCTTGAGAAAAGAATACGCAACAGATAGCAACAGACATTTGGGACTAGTAAGAAAGTAATGAACCGTCCGAAATGTTATTATGATGGTACAGTCATCGCCAAACAAAAATTCTTGTACATTTTTACTTCTTTTTTATATGATCGACGTATTAATTTATCAATGAAATTGTCATTAACAAACAAGTATATTAAGTCATTTATATTACTGTGTAGAATAAAATTCATGTAAGTATTTCTATGTCTAGTGTGTACATTGTGTAGTATAACTGTATATTGTTATAAGTTAATAAGTAGGTAAGTAAGCATCCCAAAGATAAATTAAATTATTAGCCGGTAAGTTTGAAAATACACATTTAAAGATGTCCTGCGAATATAAATTAGATTTATTGAAATGTAAGTATATTATTTGCTTACATAATATTATGAGCAAAAAGGGAACCCGCGTTGGTTGAACGAACACAAGTAATGTTGTTTGGTTTCTTTCCATCATCCACGTCGCAAAATTCGTTAACACTTACAAAAACCACCCGGCAGGTGTTAATTTATGCCATGAATCAAATTACAAATTCAAATAATTTTTTAATATGAGGTCATAAATATTAAATTCACGGCCTATTTTTAACTAATCGAGTTCATAAAACGCCGATCTTGCTACAAGTTTATAGAACCTTTTAATTTTTTAATTATTTAATGAGGTGGTGCAGAACTGTTATTTTTTAGCGCAAGCTAGACCTGAAAACGCTTTGGTGCTAGTGGTTAAGGGACGGATCGTGATTTCTGGCTCCCGGTTCAATTCCCAGCAAGGATTTTCAAAAACTGCTCGGTTTGTGAGCGCCAATCCGCATTAGTGAGATTACAATTAATTAATTAATGTCACAATGATGGGTACGTGCTTGTGTCCTTTTATGTACTGTGGGACACTTAATACAATTACGCGTTGACAAAAACAGTGGACAAATATAGGATAATAAAATAGTATTTGAAAAATATATTTTTTTTCTGTTGTTTTTGTAGAAGGTAACATAACATATTTATAAATCTAGTTCTTAAACAAAAGTTACTATAATTATCTTCGAAAAATTCTATTTATAAGGGAGTATTTTATAGAAAGGGACAGGGAAGCGGGAAGGAAATATTTTTGTATTGAAAATAGTTATGTATATATCTACTGGGCTGCTGCTACCCCAATTAGCTAAATAATTTAATCGGTAATTTTCAAACGCAAAGCAACTTTTTTGCGACTATTATATAGGAACTCAAGCAAAAACCTAGTCAGTATAATTATTATAAAACATAAATGTCGTTTCAGTCATGCATTTCAGGTAGAAACATATCAATAAGATGTCTGTGGATTAAAAAAAATATTTGGGTAGGTATTATTTGGCCTTACAAAACTTAGTATGTCAACGTCAAAGTTGGTTTTTCTTTGATTCGTCAGTCAGAACGAAATCTACCGGAAGTCAAGCCCCAGAAGTCACAGTAACTTCGAGAAACAATACAAATGAATTTGGGACATTTTGTTGTATCAAATGTATGGCTTTGGGACATTTTGTTGTATCAAACGTGACAACGAGAAACTACAAAGCTTTTAGGCTTATAGTATAATTTGCAGAGAATCGTGGTGTTATCAACTGAAAAGTTAAAGTTTTAAAAAATCGTATGTAATTGATATCAAAATTATTTTTTTCTGCTTAATAAGAGAAGAAATTTTCCAATATGATTATTTTCATACAAAATGCTTTAGTCGTTCCTTCCACTTGACACCACCAAAGCGACACCACCGGTGGTGTCATATATGGAATCTCTAGTCCATAATGACACCACCCTAGTTATGTCTTGAAACGCGTTTTTGACAAACAGCACCCAATTAATTATTTTAAGTTATCTATATATACGATAATTAATAACAGAGTTTTACATTTTAATGTATTAAAGAACGGACCGGAAATTACAGTGCAGCAAACTAGTCTTCCAGCATGTCCACAATTGTTGTTACGTGCTTGTAATAGGCCTTAATGAAATTGTCTTTTTGTTTCTTTTCCGGGAAAAAAAATTTTCGGCCAACAATTTTGCTGTATTTAATACAATCTGAGCATCACTCGAATGGTCCGTTTAGGTACCTTTATCCCTCATATTTTGTTCCGTTTGCGTTTTCACGGACATATAAATGTCTGGTGTAACGTCGTCACCCTATCCTCTACAAAATACTCTTGAGTATCCTGCATTTCAAACACATCATCGGGCGAGAGTTGGTATTTAGGTTGTGAAATTTGGGTTTTGATATACTCCCATCCTTCTAAAGTACATTGTGGTGGCAAGAGCGGTAAGGCCGCTGTTAGAGCGACAATTCTTTTTTCCGGTTTGGTTTGATTATTTTTAAACTTTTTGGCATTTTTCCAAACATTTTTGTACCAGTGATAATAGCAGCCTTTTATTATCTGCCTATGTCACCAAGAATATTGTAGATTTGACGGAAGGGAGTCGGGCAGACTGCAAAAGTTCCATCAAGAAATACTCAGTGATATTACAAATCATTTCACGACAACGTATGGGACAAAAAACCAATATGCGAGTACCATTATAATAGTAATCCGCTAATATAGACTCGCGTAATGTTACCGGTACAGTGACTTCATTGATAGATTTAAAAATTGTAGCGGGAACTCCAAGTTCTTTATTTCTTGCATTATAAAGCGACTGTTTAATATTTTTAAACTTTGGAATTGAATTCAGTAAATCATAACCTTTTTGTTTCAATGTAAACACATTATCTTCATATAGGGTTGGTATTGGTTGGTCAGATGTAATTACATTATTTCGTAATGCGTTAGTTACCAGCAAAAGGTCATTTGCAAAGGCGTCTCTTCCGCAAGTGTGATCTTTGCTCTTAGAAATTATATCATTCTAAAAAGTAATATAAGGATTTATTCTAGTAAAATAAGTACATAAGGCTATGGAATTCTCGAAAAAATGTCATATGAAAAGGTTACATATCATTAAAGTTATAGTACCTAAACACTTTGTCCTTTTGAGCTAGTGCATCTCCATAACACTGAGCTTTTATTTCCGTTGTGACGGTGAAATTTATACGTTTGCAGAGCAAAGCTGTTCCGCCATGAGTTTTTATATATTTTATGTCTTCAGTATTAGTATCTGTGTCCATTTTAAAAAAATTAAAAGATTGGGTCGGAAAGACCCAATATTATGCAAATTGCAATGAACAATGTCAAGATGACCATTGTGTGAGAGATAAATATAAACTTTATCAAATAACGTAGGTACCTCATTAATGAAATTTCTTGAACTTAATTGGAGTTTTCATATCAACAACTAAGCAACTTTGGTGAGTTGTTCTGATTACGCCCGGGATGGTTCCTATTACACAAACAGATGTATGGATTTTACGCCAGTAGGTAAAAGTCAATTTTTTTGTATGTAACATCATTACATCACTAATAGTCGGTGGTGTCATTTAGACTAGAGATTCCATATGACAGCACCGGTGGTGTCGTTTAAGTGGTGTCAAGTGGAAGGAACGGCTTAAGTAAGTACCGCAATACGAATCTTATAACGATACTTAAAAGATACTTAAAGGACTTTCATTATTTAGTACTTGGTGAAAACTGACTCCTAATTTGCAAATGCAATGCATTTTACATGACCCCCCATGAAAAAAAGTTAACTGAAGTTGAACGTATGAAATGTCAAGAAACTGTTATCCTAACTGATAGTATGTTCTTCCGAAAAAGTAGAATTCTTTTGAATTGTGCTGTCATCATCATCTTCACCATAGACCTATTTCAGTCCACTGGTGGACATAATATGCCTCTCCCAATGTTCGCCACATGTTTCAAATTGTACCAAAATTACCGTATTGTTCCGCTGAATAAAGAAGCCTAATACTCACATTTGTGCTTTTCCGGTTAAAAATATCATTTATGTACATACTCGTACTCGTAGCTACAATATTTCGCAATGTAGATCTCTGGCAATTAAGCAAAATGTTTGATGTGTTCCTTATAGAATTTGATGTATAAATTATTGAAGTAGTTATTAAGGTGTTATTTTTTCAAATGCATAGGTACACAAGTGTTATTCGGTCAAATGCATTAAAAATCCAATGTAACTTCTATAATAGAGCCATTCTCGTGTCATTCTAGAGCGTGGTATGAACCACTCAACAATTACAATTTCGTGCTAATTATGAAATTAAGACGAAATTATCAATTATGTTAATCAATGTATTTAATACAAGATGTCCTAGTTGTTTAAGAAAACTTTATAGCGTTGGTGGTACCTACAATATTCAAGAAAATATTCGTCAATGGAAAGCGGCTTTAAAATTAAACAAAATATATTATAGCAAAAAAAGGGAATGAGTTTTATATGGAATTTTAGAAGCAAAAATAAATGGTTAAAAATTAAAATAAATCGTTATTTTTTTAATATTTGTGCATCCTTCCTTCCAATAAGTCGACAAAGAGTTTTAATTCTTCTTCACTTCTGGTTATACAAAGTATACTATAGTGTGTGTTTACGTTATGTTTTTTTATGCCAGAGGCGGAAAATGAGCCAGCGGGTCCCCTGTTGGTAAGCAATCACCGCCGCCCATGGACATTTGCGACACCAGAGGGACCGCTGATGCTTTGCCGGCCTTTAAAGAGAGAGTATGCTCGTTTCTTGAAGGTCGTCAAGTCGCAACCGTCAGGAAATACTGCTGCAGTGAGATTGTTCCACAAAACTGTATTTAGAGGTTAAAAGTTTCGAAAAAAACGCACCTTGTTTGCCCGTAGTACGGTTAGGATTGTCCTATTGACTGGACCATCGTTTTTTTTACTGTATTCCGGTATTCCGGATATTTTTTCATGTATTCAGTTAAACTGAACGAGAAAACGATGTTGATCATGAAGTAGGTATGTTTTTAAATCGAAAAGGTGGCATGGTGTTATTGTATGGGGCATTACAATTTTATAAAGTAAAAACTTTTAAGAACAAAATGATACTATGGCGTTGTTCACAATATAAAAAAATAAATGCACTGGAAATATTATCATGCAAAAATATTGTTGATAAAGAGTTGATAAAAATAAGGGAGAATGTGATCAATTCAATTGATCTTATACCTAAATTGTACAATGAAATAAGATCCAAAATTGAGCAATTGGGCTTAGATTTAGTACCTGAAGTTCCTTCGTTATCGAATGTGCAACATAATTTGTATAAATTAAGAAACCAATCATCAGGAGTAAATAAAACAGTTTCCAAAAGTTTTGAAGAAGTGGAAGTACCTTAACGGTTTCATAATTTCATATTAGCTGATTATTATTACGAAGGTGCACGTATTATACTTTTTTGTAGTCATGCAAACAGGAAAAAGATTGTCGAGATAAAAGAGTTTTTTGAGGATGCAACATTCACTTCTTGTCCTGAACCATTTAGTCAATTATACATATTCATGGCGATATGGGAAGTACCATCACAGAAACAAAAACAGCACCTTGAATTTATGCATTAATGCCTAACAAAAAGCAAGATACATATGCTATTGTTTTCAAACTCATTAAACGAGAACTCCCTAACTTCAAACCAGTCAAATATCATTGTGACTTCGAAAAAGGAGCTATAAACTCAATTTCGGTAGTTTTTTCACAAATAAAATTAACAGATTGCTACTATCATTGGAATAGAGCAAGGCGAAAATATTAAATCTTAAAGGTAAAAAGCAGAGAAGGCTGGTGGGATTGACTGCAGTTCTACCGCTTTTACCTATTGAAAACATGACCGAAGGTCTTAACTACATAAAATCGGAAGGCAGTAATATAAATGAAATGATTCCTTTTTCAAATACTTGGTGGGACTTTGCATGACAACAAATTTTGATTTCATGTTATCTGTTTGGTGAAAGACACCGCACAAATAATGCTACAGAATATTATCATGCAAAAATAAATAAAACCCTTTAAAAAACCAACACTACTATTTTGCGTCTGCTAAGTGAACTTAAACAACTTGAATCCAGTTATTCGAACAATAAATATTAATGATGATGACGATATTATGGAAATACAATTGGAATTATTGAACAAAGAAATATCTGTTGGAGTCGCTTTGGAAAAGTTACGCAATTAGGGATTATTCTCACTAATAAGAATAAAAAGTAACACTACACTCTGTTCACCATAAGTTGTCCTTTAGCCGCTATATTGGCAGCATTGCCTACGCTTTGTAAATCTGTCAAAAAACAGATTGAAAGTATTGAAAAACAATAGTACCAATATAGCGGCTAGAGGACTTCTTATCGTGAACGATCTTCTTTTTCTTTTTTGTGGTTTGCTCGCACAAACGAGTCGAGGGTGTAGCAGCAGCAGCTTGCGCGAGGTTGCGACGAACTGACTGCGGACGGCGCCAGGAGTGGAGGTATTGGAGGAAGGAGATATATAAGGCAGCCTACTACAAAGCTGCTGGATACTTCATGGAAAGTTTCATCTACATATTATACAGTCCATTAACTTTGAAGAAAAAACTGTAAGTTCTTTTGAACCTTATTCATTGAAGACAGTGACTTAGAAATTTGTGCGGTGAAAATAGTGTTTGTGTGGTAATTTGAACTTTATTTCTTAGAGGACTTTAAGTTAGGATAATTTAGTAGTTAGTACTGTAGAAATTAGAATATTTAAGAAAATTGTAAATATTTTTCAGTTTGTTTATGTTTCAATAGCGTGTTTGTTTTAATTTAATTGTTTTATTTTCAAAATGGAGAATTTAGTTCATGTACAGGTTGACACTTTTGATAGGATGACTAGAGCGAAATCAAATTTTAAGAAATCGCCAAAAGACAGGATTAACAAACATTACGTACAAGTCAGGCTAGATACGTTAGACCAACTTTGGTTGAAATTCAATGATACACATAATGACATTTTAAAAGGAACCGTTGATAGAGATATGTCATATTTCAAAGACAACATGTATGAGTTAGTAGAAGAGTTGTATGTAGACTACAAAACAGAATTGAAATGTTTGTGTTTTGGAGTCATAGGAGAGCCCATCAAATTCTAATTTAAATGCATCTGCGCAAATCTTGACAGATAATTCAAATATAAAGTTACCCCGGATAGTAATCCCTACGTTTTCTGGTCAATACTCAGATTGGACAACTTTCCGGGAGCTCTTCGTTTCGCTGGTGCATAACAACATGCACTTGGACAATGTGCAAAAATTGCACTACTTAAAATGTTATTTATCGGGAGAAGCGGAACAATTGATCAGGCAAATTCCAATATCTGACTTAAATTATGACCGATGTTGGTCGTTATTAAATTCGAGATATAACAATAAAAATGTAAATATGCATATAGGCCATTTTCCCAAGGTTTTTCGTTCTTTACAAGGTTCATGTGAGTATTGTAACGAATCTCATAAAATTGCCAATTGCAAAAGGTTTGCAAAGGTGAATGTTAATGACCGTAGAAAGTTCATAGAAATAAATAGGTTATGTTATAATTGTTTTGGTCATCATGGTGCTAAATGGTGTCAAAGTAGATTAAGTTGTATAGTTTGCGGACGGAAGCACCATTCGATGCTCCACCCTGATAATAATTTTGAACGTGTTCAGGTTGACAGTAGTGTATCTGAAATTGGTAATATAGGTTTTACATCTGGGAAAGGGTATAAGAAATCATCTTCAACCTCGGTAGAAAATGATACAGTAGTCACTTGTCACTCTTTAATTCAAACGCCTGTTCCTAAAAAAGTGCTGTTCCCTTCAACTTTAATCACAGCAGAATCAGCCATTGGGAAATGTCAACTATTCAGGGCTTTGAATAAAACGAAATTTAGAAATAATATTTATAAAAAGTAAGAAATTAATAAAAAAATAAAAAAATAAAAACATGTAACTTTAAAGATTTTTTACTGACCTCTATAATTATGTTTTATCTAGATGTATTGTACAGTCAGTACAAATGACATTGCCAGATTCTGCCCCCAAAATGTACAGTTATAATTAATATGTGAAAATTACTATAGTTTTAAATACATAAATATAAATCGCAACAATTGCATTTCATAAAAATATGCGACAAAAAAATGCCTAAATAAATATGTGTGCTAATTGATTTTTGTGTTCCGCTTCCGCCCGTTGCAATATGCAATTCAACTTGTTTGGATACACACTTACGACAAACACAATAAACAGTTGACATAATATTAAATACGAGTTAATGTTCAGTGCCCATGACTGCCAGAAATGTATTTTAATGGGTGAATAGCAACAAAAATGTCAAACATTTTACGTTTACCGTATACAGTATTCCACGAGCTACCGCGCGTAATTCATGCATATTATCGTTAGCTTTTCAAGTAGAATGTACGCTTATAACGACAGTAATATCTTAGAGTAGAACACATGGAGATGCCCTAAGTAGGTACAAAACGTGTATACCTAAAGTTGGAACACAAAATGGCGCCACCAATGATAGCGCCCGACCGTAGTGCAACCAATATTGTATATCGATATATTTATCGATACTATTTTACGTGTCGATCATAAATGCACATATTTTGTTAGAAATCTATAAATAGTTTCTTATTTTCCTATCACAAAATAATGATGATGCAGTGCCTTAATATAACAATAGGTTAGTTATATATATTATAATGGAAATTTCAACTTCACATGGTTAATAAACCTATTACATTTTTCCAAAAATCCTAAACAGAAGATAAAGTGAAGATACTGTACTGTTTCATACTACCATCACGTAATCTTGTTATGTCGAGAGTTCTGTAAAACCAGTTTTCGTTGAAGTGTAGCGAGCAAACGTGCCTAATTTTATGTCGCGGATTTATATTTTCCCCACCTATTAACTCTATCTATTTCTTCTTTAATGTTTCACTTACAGGAAATCTGCAGAAATATACCATTGCAGAATATAACTATCTAAAACGTATCGATACATAAAAATATTGTGCCACATCACTAGCTGGAACACAATATGGCGAAACCGGCACGCGTCAAAAACTGTGTGACGTCACTAAAAAGTGTTGCCAAAATGGGTACAATGCAAAGATATCTGTCTCTTTTTTCATACGCAACAATCACTTAGATGAAAAGAGATAAGTATATATTTGTAAGGCAAGTGTCGATTCGATGTATATTCATATAAGCAATTTTTGGTATAGATCAATAGGGCATCTCCATATGTTCTACTCTAAGGTAATATCATTGAGTGGATATCCAAACATCTTATAATGGTTTTGACATTTCGTCAAAACGTCAATAGTCAAAACTGTGCAGTTACAATCTTGCGTTGATCGGTTGGTTGTTATTGTGTTTTCATTACTTATAATATAGGACATTCTAACTTGACCCACGATATCGTTTATCGGACTTTTGTTTACGCTTCTTCCCTCTTTAATTTGGCTATTTCTTAATTTCCTTACATTCTAGTTTCTACATATTATTACCTATGTACATGCATTATTTAACATTTTGTCTTCTGGGACCAGTGGCAAAACGGAACATAAAGAAAAATATTTATTGTAAGTTTTGTTCCATGAGACCTTTCAACCACTGCGATGAATGTAATGGTAATAATTTGTAACAGCCTTTTACTTCTCACTCGGGAAACTGTCACGGTTGTTGTGTGTATACGTTAATTGTTGGTATCTCAGTCTAAAGTAAACTTATTCGGTTGAAAAGATGGAACATGGCTTTTTAATAACTGGAAAACTAAACTGGAGGACTCTTTGGTTCTCTTGTCATCAAGACATACTCGTACATTTGGGGAATAACGCTGTTACATGTCATTGTGCTATCTACGTCTCCATGAATGGAAAATATTTGATAAAACAGAGAGGGACGATTGCGATAGGTTTTATTACAGAAAACAATGTTCAATTCTACTAAAATGTACGGTAAACAAAATATTATTATTCTGCTACCAATATAGTTTTAATCAGCAAGTGTAAAATCTGACACTGAATGTGAATGTATAAATGGAATCTTCATGTACACATTTAAAACATGTCACGAGCGTTAATGTTTCTCAATTTATGTGTTTAAGCCAAGTTTTTATTTAGGCATTTTTGGCACATCTGCATTCCGTCGCAAAATTGAGTCCTTTTTCCTCTATTTTGGAAATTATTTCTTTGTAAAAAGTAGGAATTGGTTTACACGATTCATTCAATCGTTTTACCTGTATTCATATACTTCCTGTTTTATTTCATTTTCTCCTTTGCAATAAGTGTAATGAGGTTACAATTTCAAATCACAACTCAGTAAGCACCTCAGTTGGTCCCAGGTCTTTTAAAATACTGCCAGTAGCATCTTTGCTAAGTATAGTTCTTTCTGTTTTTACATTATTCTTTATATAGTAATAGACAAAAAGCGGTTGTAAAGAAACCGATATTAATAATTTATCATATGGAGGTACTTGTGTCATAGTCAATGGTGATAATATTGGATTTAAATATGAACATTTCCTGTCTTCATGTTTTATTTGTCGTAAACTTCCAACTGTTGGAGATTGAGCAGGTTTTGGTTCTCTAAATTGCATTATACTATCAAACAAATCGTTATAAATATTGATAGCAGCTTCATGTTTTAGGATGCAAGCTAATTCTTGTTTTTTCAACGGCGACATCTAAAATTTTTTGACGTGTTATGTTTAAAATCTGCAGGATAGTTTTTAAGAATACATGCCATTGAACAATTTTTCAGTAGGCCATTTTATAATGACCTCTACCTTGTTTGCAATTACCATAAACAGAAACGTTATCTCCAACCTTAATGCTATTGTTTAAAAGTCCATCCGCAAGGAAGCTGATATCTTCCATTTTTTGCCTCAAGAGATCGGTCCACTGCTGTTTTGGTAAAGACAGTTTATAGCGATATCGAAATTTACATTTACTTATTGATTATATTCGTTTCCATCAGTCATTGCTCATGGTCCACCTTAATAGTTTACCTGGGCGTACCAAGGGCAGTTTTTTCTTCCCTTAGTTCACCCCAAGATAACTGGGTGTACCAGGGGCTTTTCTTTTTTCCCGTGGTTCACCCTAGTTCACTTAGCTGTACCAGGGGTAATTATTTCTTCCCGTCGTCTACCTGTGTTATGGATAAGAATAATATTCCTACCTACACAAACTATTTTATTCATATCGTCAATATAAAAAAAATGAATAAACATGTCAGTCTTATTAAACTTATTATTTTCCTTGTATGTGGTGTTCACCTATCTATTATATTCTATTACATTGAATACATATAAATTTTATTAATCTTCTTCTTCCTGCCCTTATCCCAGTTCAGCTGGGTACGGGCCTCCTTGTGCATCTGCGCCAGGAAATTCGGTCCTGGTTTGTCGTTGGTGAAAGCTTCTGGGCTTTTAAGTCTTCCTCTCCCTCTAGGTTGTGTGATTATGTTTAATACGGTTTTCACGGAGTAGTCATCATCACGCGGCCATACCACCGAAGTATTTGCTATCAGTGAGATGTCGTCTGCATACAGCATACACCATGGTATTCTAGAGAGAGTAGGTCTTTAGTTATGTAATCCATACACAAGTTATAAGTAGGGGGCTCAGTACTGACCCCTAATCAACGCTCACTCGCACATGGAATGGTTTAGATATACCGGCGGGGTTTCTATCTGTGTGGTAGCTTCATCATACATATTATCTCGTACCAGGGAGATATAATTCTCAGGTATGTTTTGCGCGCGCATTTCCTGCTACACCAGCTGTCTAGGGACTCGGTCAAAAGCTTTTTCCAGGTCTATAAACGAGAAGTAGAGGTTTTCCTTGTTTATTCGGCATTTTCCATTAGAATGTGAACTCATTGGATATAAATTTCATTAATAGTAGGAAATAATGAATTCCGAAGAGGATATTACTTTTATCCAAAGCAAAGGAGTAACCGTTTATTGTTCTTGTTAACTGCCTTGTTCAAGTCGCCATGGAAGGACTCGGCCACATTAGTTCTCCGAAGACAGAAATGTACCTTTTGATTTTCTCATCTAACCAAACGCGACTTAAGTACTTTAAGAAGGAATTTACCCATTTTTAGAAATCCTAATGTTTTTACTTTGTTCTCTATGTATGTCCATGCCTCATTGATTATCCCGGCTGGTATTAAGGGTGATATAAACAACATTTCGACTACTCTTTTCTTAGGTTTGGACTTTATAATTGTACCAATACCTTTGCCTTATACTATACTTATACTGCCAAATATTTGCATGTAACAAACAGCCTTTAATCTCTATGCGTGGGAATACTTCTAACATTGCGCATTTCATATTGCTGCAGTTTCATAGTCGCAATGGTACTTTTTAGGCTCCCATTTTGGCGATTGCGCTTTGATTATACGAAGCATTGTGACGTGTCTCCTTTTTTTGTCTAAGAGAAGGGCATAAATTAGTGGAACAACATTAGTAATTTTGTTGTCACTCCCAATATCACCGTGCAAAATTAACAGTTGGACGAACGGGTGCGGGCTACATTTTAAAGTCCCATCTCCGAAAAATTCGTCAATGTGTTCAATCATTTCTCTTGCTTGGGAGGTACAAAATATAAGTATTCTTTTTTCTGTGTCGCAACCCAGCATAAAATCAAGAAACTGCTAAGGCACATAAACTTCGTCCTCAGATGAAAAAGTTGTTCTCGATACTCCCGCTGATTTATGCCTCGCGTTATAAAGGAAGTGCTCAGGCATGGGTCGTGGTCCACCTGCTTAGTTCACCTGGGTGGACCACGGGCACTTTTTCTTGCCCGTGGTCCACCTCAGTTCACCCTTTAGATTATCGAAACTCGGTATACTGTCTATTAGATCGTAACCTCTGTCTCACAACTTTGCCTCGTGTCTTTTGTATAATTGTGGCATCGGGACATCTGTGCTTGCTGCCTCATTTTTTAAACTTACAACTGTTCCGGCTATTTCGTTCTTAACGTAGTTAGGTTGGCAAGAGTGCTCTTTTTCTTTAATAATTTGCATGTCCTTTTAAAAAATAATATAAACAATGATATAACAAATATTATCAACAATAAAGTAAAGTGAGTTTCCACTGACGTGAAACTGGGGGAAGGAGTGTAGAGAGAGAGTGTTTTCATTGAAGCGGAGTGAAGCGGAGCTGAGTTCCATCTCCGCGTTCCAGCTCCGCGTCAGTGGGAACTCTGTACAGTCGTACCTTAACTGTAACAGATCCACAACGTTTGAGTTTTTTGTACAAAGAGCACCGCCTCATCTTTAAACGCTTTCACTTTGTAAAATTGTCGACCTTTTGACAATAAAACATTACCGCCTTTTCTTTGAATTATTGTAACTTCACAATTTTCCAACATTTTACTTTGGTATCGTGTGAAAACGAAAAATATTCACGTGTCAATATCAACGTTTTAATCATCAATAGACAATTAATTTAAAAGAGGTAGTAATTGCATTGCATTTTAGCATTGATAGATAACCTTTTCCTGTTTATTACGAGTAGTTGTTCCATAGATACATTCAATTCCCAGTAGTACAACTAGAAGGAAAGAACAACGCACTCGAGTTGAACCATTGGTAAAGATATTTCCCCATAGAACAACCAGTTGAACCATGGGTAACTTTACTTTCCTGGGGTACAACAAGTTGGACATCGGAGTTGTACCACGGGTCGGGAGTGGAAAAAAAGTCTGTGGATCCCATGGGAGCGAAAGCCTGTAGGGTCCTAGTGGACGGAGCAGCAACTTTGAGTTACAAAGCTTAGAAGAGAAAAGGAATTTTTTTTTGTCTAGAAAAACAATTGCTACGAATTTAAGACGGATAATTACTTTTTTTTTATTTTTTTAAACTATTCTTATTACTTAATGCCTATTAATTGCCGATTGACAAATAAAAGGTCCACGGGATTTTTTTTTAAATTTTAAGGATGCTTGTTCTTCTACACAGATAACCTCCAATAGATACCGCATTAAAAGAAACGAGGCGCTCCTACGCATGTATGCTTTTGCATCAACGAATTTAAATAATATTTAATATCGTTGTTTTGCATTGATAAGTATGCGCGCAACGTCAGTGCCGACCAAGAGTCAGACCTGTGCGCGAGCCTCTCCGGAGACACTTTTATTTATATTTTAATAGTATTTTAAGCACAAATAAACGTAAAAATGTCTTCTTGTTGCGTCAAATGGTGTGGAAAGAATTCCAGGACATCAAATTTTAAGAAAGATGGCATAACTTTTCATCGGTAAGTAAAATTAAATACTATTTTATTCGCGACGGAGCTCAGGTTATGGTGGACATTAAAATGGAAGACGCGTTGATGTCTTTTATCATATCCCTTTCTCTCATTACCTATTTTACTATATTTATCCCGTTCTCGCATGGACACGTGTAACAATAGTGTTGCAACTGTACACGTATGTTCTTCTATTAACCATTTAATTACTCATTCAGTCGGTTTCTCGCCAGATTTTAAGTGAGTACTCACATTTATGGTGTGTCAAAACCTGTATTTGCAACAAAAATTAGTAAACAGATGCAAAAAAAAATTGTATGAAAGTGACACTGTTCATTTTTTATCTGAGATACCGTTTTCCTGTAAAACGATTTTATTGTTGTATGTGTTATAATTGTGTGTGTTGTAATTCTGCGAAAAACGGAGGATTATTATTCATTGTTCACGCTACGGGATTAGGATATGGGAAAGAGAAAACTAGTCGAAAGTGTTTCAGCGCTTTATTTTTTAAGTCATATAGGTACACTCACATGACCAAAATGTTATCAATAGAGATCGGATATTCGGATGCATATTTACCTAAAGTTGAGGTGTTGTCATAACATAAAAACCACTTTCGTATCGAAAAATTTAATTTGAGTTTTTATAATAGAATTAAATCGGATGTAGCTATATTTACTTATTTTAAGGTGCTAACATGGAGTGCACTTTTGTATCAAAAAAAATTGGGGGTTCTGGATTCGACAAATTCAATGTTTTTATAACAGAAATAACGATTGCCTCATATTTTTCTTCAATTTTCAAAAGATTTTTATCAAACGAATCCGAATCACGAACAAGTGACGTAAAAATCGCCGGACATACAAAAAAAAAATACATCCAATCGGATATAATATGACCTCCTCCTTTTTGAAGTCGGTAAAAAATGTCACATGACACATGCTAAAGACGTCAATTCCCACCATGATCGATATCATAGGTTCGCATTCACTAATTTCCCGGAATCCCGGGATTCATACTATAAAAAATATTTTATAAGAAGCCGTTTCCATAATATTGTAGCCAAAAAATTAAATGAACTTTAGGTAAATATGCATCCGAATATCCGATCTCTATTATAGTTATCAATCAGCATCACAAGCACTTGTCAGATACATAATTCACAATTCGCTGTCACACATTTGAAACTTTAGATTATGACAACTCCTTCAAAGCATCCTACACTGATATATTCAGTTTCTATTACACTTATGAACTTTAAAATGTATATGTAACACGTATCTAAACACTGACTGAAATATGCTATGGCCCGTATGCAAAACGGGCAAATACAGGATGTAACTTTGAATATTATAAATCCAAGTCGCTGTGGCAAACTTCAACTCGTCTATTTATTGATGTTTTGCATTAGTTACTACTAATAGAGATCTGTTAATTATTTTCTCACGACTTAAAACCAGATAAAAAAGGTTGTTGAGTCAAGCAAACAGTTTATTAATAGCACTGTAAGACAACAAAAGAGAACATTCAGAGCCCGAAACTATACATTTAGCAAAATTTCTTAAAAATTCTCTATCCTATACTTTTCTAGGTGGAAATACTTGGTGTTATATGTGCCATTACTCAATGTTACATCTTGTATATTCGTTTTAACGTAAGATATTTCACAGTAAAGACTCGACTTCGCGCTCTTTTCTTTTGAGATCCATTGCTTGGAGGTAATTTCTTAGATTTGAAGACAGGGCAATGAAGCATTCTAAGTGTGTCATAATGAATTCTACAATTCAAAACATTCAAGCCATTTATCTAAAGAATTAATTAATTATGTACAATATTTTTTTAATAAATAATAATAAGGAATTTGGCATACATCAAGAAGCAACTTCAAGTAAAACAACTGTACAAAATGTGACATATCAGTTTATCTTATCATGTTAAATTTAAAATATAAAGACTTAAGTCCCAAACAATTTCAGGCAGCAATAACATTTATTTTCAGTCCATTCTGTTACAGTCAAACTCTACAAAGTGTAACATTGAACACACTTTCTGAACCGCGTGAAATGTACCTACACTTGCGGGCAAAAATTTTCTTTTAAATCTACATATAACTAGCATAGAATCGTTTAAGTAAATAAATAATATTCGTGTCATTTTATAGCCCTTCAGTTGATCCTTATGAAAAGAAACAATCTTAGTTTTTGACTTCAGTTGATTATATGCCCAAAAGTTAGAAATAGGGGTAATTCTAATAACAACGTGTATTTTTACCGCTGATGGTTTTATTCCCTTTTTTAGATTCTTAGTAAGTTCCACTTACCTATCCCACACCATTTGTCCTATATTTGAAAAAGAACAAAACAACAATAACTATTAAAACACTTTGCCACATAAAGTTGCACACATTAAATTACTGGCACAAAACAGAAAAACCTGGAATATATACTAGTCTTTAAAAATGTTATGTTAGAAATATAAGCTACAAGCCACCGAAATGTTGGTTCAGTGGCGTACCGTGGAATATTAAGTTAGGTGGCAACTAGCACGCTCGTATTCTGGTACTAGTTCGAGTTACAACTCTCTGTAATTACCTAGTGGTAAACTGATACGGAGCAAATTAGTGAGTTGGGAAATGGGAAGAGTATAGGTATACTAAGGAGACAGGATTGGATGACAGACTCAATTCTACAACAGATGGAAGAGCGAAGATTGTGTAAAAGTGCGAATCCGATTCGTTATAAGCAGATCGACAATAACATCCAGAAGGAAATTGTTCGGGCTCGGACAATGACGTTCAATTAAAAAACTAGACTCACAATCACGCTCAAATATTGTCCGAAGCAAAAGTCTGCCCACCCGACTATTGGGCAGTTTTCGTTTAGTTGTATACAATTAACAAACACTAAATGCTACGAGATAAGGTGTTAATTTTAACGAATGTGTTAATGTCATCAGTGTCAAAGCCACTCGGACGTTTTTTGAGGAATTTTGCTTAGAGATTGGGTGTCTAGTTTTATATTGAACGTCATTGGGCTCGGAATACCTATTTACCTCGAGAAATGCAAACACATGCAAGATCTGTTTCGGAAACATGATAGCTTTAATATCTATAAGCATATCAAAGAAATGGCGGGTCAGAACTCTAAACCCATTGCAGCTCTTACAGACTCTCGAGGTAACGTCATACTTGACGCTGACGGTAAGAAGAGAGAGTAGAGTGAATATTTTTCCGAGATGTTTGCAGATTAAACAAGGAATATGTCAGAAATCTGTAACATATCCGGTCCTCCCATTTTAAATTCAGAGGTACAACGCTTGGCGAAAACACGTAAAGCTTTGGGGCCCGATAATATTCCTATATTGGTGCTCAAGCTTTTGGAGCAAAACCAGCTGGACGTACTCACTCGCCTCTTTAATATGAAAATGAAAAATGAAAAATACTTTATTAAAATGCCAGAAAATGTGGGGAATATCGTATGATAAGCCTTATGAGCCATGTATTAAAAGTATTCTTAAACATCATACAGAACAGAATAAGATGCGACGAACAACTGGGTGAAAGTCAATTCGGTTTCCGTTCCGGTGTAGGTACTCGTGAAGCCTATCTTCATCAATTTCTTTAAACTCTCGGCTTAGTTTCGATTTTCTCTTGTATATATCCATTACGGTGGTTTATTTTCTTAAAATATCTAAGAGTTGAGCCAATGTCGGTCTTTTACGTCCAATATATCTGTTAAGGCGACTGTGCCAACCTTATTGGTAGTACGTATTTTAGATGATGAACAACAGCAAAGGACATTGACCATCTATGTATGGACGTTGGACCAAGTGCCGCCCAACATTGAGACATAGTGCAAAATGTTCCTTAGATTAATACTAGTAGATAACTCAAAGCGCTTCAAAATCTATCCCAGGAGTTTTAAGAAAAAAAAAAAATGTAGAGGTCTTACATTAACAAAAATCATAACCATCAGCTTATTTTGAAAATAAAAGTGTATAATATAAACAATGGATTTATTTGAAAAAAAAAATGGTTTACAGAGATGATAAACATAACAAAAATGATAATTACCTTATGTTATAATACCTCATGTAGGCACTAACATGTCGTCTAGGTAAGTCTAAGATTATTGTATCTAAAAATAATGCAGAACGTCTCACGTCTTGGTGCTTAGCCCACCCCAAAAACCAAACTAGGCACTAATCCGTTATTTAGATCCCTGTAATACGAGCAATGCTCTGTATAGGACTAAATAATTGGTGTGAGTGGTCCAGGATTTATTTATTTATTTATTTATAAATCCGTGGCAGGATTTTTTTTATTTTATATTTTTTTTATAACTATTCATGTAAGGAAACAAATTAAAGTGTTCCCATGCTTGGGCAGCATTTGGTCAAAAACCGGTCATTCTCCTTTTTTCGAAGTCAGTCTTTGCCATCCATTGGTTATTGAAATATTTGTTTTTTGTTATCTCTTCTCCAGACGGACTCTTTGACATAACATATTCATAACCCTTTCGAAAATAGGCTTTGGGTAAACGTGCAAGGCCAGCACACCTGGCTACATGCCTTTTTTTACCCTTGTGGTTAATTTTAACGATTTAGCTTTTCTAAATAACACCTATTCAGATGATAATAACATCCCTTAACATCAATGTTGGGGAAAACTTTTCGAACAGCTTTAATTGGAGCCAACTCGAAGTTAACAGTAATTGTTTCTGGTAGCCACTGCTTGAATCGGGAATTTATCATATAAAATAGTATCTCGTAAGTTTGCTGCGTCTTGTCTGGTAGTAAACAAAAAAATAAAGGTACAACAGCCGATGTAGTTTCGTCGACGCCATGAATTGTATATAACTGATGAAATTCAGTCGGGCATGAAGTAAAAGTACCGTCAGATAAAATATGCTTGTACTTTACGATTGATGCAGCACGTTGATTGCAAAATAGTAAAATCTTCTTGTCGTCATCACTATATTCTGCCAACAAGAACTTTTTGAATTTATCGGGTACTACGGCTTCAATCGAAGATTTGCTTCTCAATCTTGGTGCTTCTAATACTTTATTTCTTTCGTTGTACAATCCTGCCTCTTCCAGGCTGAACACCATGTTGTCATATTGTTTTTGAATGCTTTCAAAATTATGACTACATTTTCTTTCAAATTATCTAATACTTTCAATATTTTATTATTTGCTAAGTCTTGTTTGCAGGTTTCCTTGTGAGTTTTAATTTTTACGACTTCATTTTGAACATTTAAAGTAACACTCCTGTACATCCATAATTTATATTGTGGCAAAGCCAAAAGGTAGAGTCGTTTGAGTAAAATTTTTTCCTGTGGTACTTGCGACCATCACTTAATAGTGCTCTTCCTCCTCTCTTCGTAGAGATAAATTCAATTTCTTTACTCATTTTCTCTGGTATCATACACGGCCGAAGGGTCCCAATCATTATAAGTTGAAGCAACCCGTACCTCTCGTGCCTAAGTACAGTACTCAATTTTCCGCTTTTTGATGGTCAATATGAATTTTCGAGTCATGGTGACACGCTGGAGTACCGTTTCATTCTTAACTATTTGGACCCAATTTTGGCAGCTGCCAGCACTTCCTCCGAAGACAGCTCCTCGGGCCTCCGGACGTCGAGCGGTAAGGGTTCCGCCGCCTTGGCCACCGCTGCGGCCTTTTTTGTCATTCTTTTGGCCAGAGAGCGCCCCACTTCCGCCTCTTCATTGGCCGTCTCCATTTTCCGTAGCGTAGACGCCGCGCGAGTCCACCAAAGTCTTTCCTCGCCTGGCCGTCGACACTTTGGACGTTGACGTTCTGGCCTCGGCGTCTGATTCATCCGCCGAGTCCGAACCGCCGAAAAATTTAGAAGGCGGCCTCTTGCGAGTACCGCTCCCCGGAGTTGCGCAGTCTATTGCGACTATGGGCGCCGGTGCTGGCACTGGAGCAACCTCCGGTACATCCTCCCGCGCCACCGCCGAAACAGCCCGCGCTGCGTCGCTCACTTGGGCCGACTCGTCGCCGATGCGCGTGAGCATAACCAACGCCGGTCGGCAGACAGCCTGCAAATTGGAGCTGAGCTCCGCTGCATCAAAAGATGCTGACCTACTGGGGCCCGAACACTTCGTTCCGAAGGACCCAGCGTCAACCTCTCCCATATTCTCCGTCAAAGTTTTATTTTTATTTTTCAATTCCATATCGAATCCCACGAGTAGTGTGGAAGGGAGGTCCACCCCGGCAGAGCCACGTGCCGGGGTAACCCTAATACACCTGGGGGGCGGGAGGTATCCTAATCTTGTAAGCGGTTGAACCGATTTTTATCACAGTAAAGGAGCACTGTCGATTGAATTACCTTTCGAACAAAAAATACTGCATTAAACAAACGTACATACACACAAAGAGATACGAGTACGTATATCATACACCCTTTTCGCTCTATTCGTCGAGGATTAAAGAAATTCATAACATTATTAAAAGAGGTTTTCCGACTTTACCACCTGCTATTAAATAAAATTAAATAGCAAGGGTATATTAATGTTCCGGTGTCGTCCGAAATCTTTTTCTTATTGAAAGGATAAAATAACTGTACAAGTTTTAAAACATACATAACAATTTATTGGTATCTATACAAGTACTAACTTACCAGAGAAATGTTATATCCGTGAATGCTACATAGTGCTTGTTCTCGTTTTCTCGCGGGCGCGGTCACGAAATAACAAACGTATGACTTGATGCCCAAGTGCTCACGTACGAAACGCACGTGTGGTCTAAGTATCAAAGGCGTGAGCCGTTTGTGTGTGTTCACGTTGAAATAGATTCACTCGCGACGTCTCAGGTAAGTTTAAACAGTTCGAACTTATCGCTAGAATGGATAGCACGTTTTTATCATGTCGTTCAATACAGAGGAGTTTATTAGTGCTGTTCAGGCTAGAACCCCGATTTTCTACCTCTGACAACGCGTCACACTCGTGCAAACGCCTGTTGGCTGATGTGAACACGAGCACGCATCGTCTACCGTGCCCGCACTTGCCGCCGCGCCCGCGCGTCCTACATGAACAAGCAAACATAGGCTGGTTTTAGAGTCACGCTGATACGCACGCGTAGCGGCATACACTGCCGGTTTTTTTGTGGCAGGTCAGATAGTCGCTTTCTTACGAGTACAGCGATACTTGCTGATTTGCGTATTGACGGTTTTGTCTTTTCATCAGCGTGACTCTTAAACCAGCCATAGACCTCTGCTACAATTTTTGGAGAGACAGTTTCACGCATGAAATTAATTGCCATTACAATACAATATACCAATGCATTTTAATTTACACAACTTATAGCGTTTACACGGACATTACTTGTATATCTTACTATACCTTGTAAGCTTTGTTTGGACTTGTCCAATCAGAACCTTTACATGCTTTGACAAAACGAAACATAATAAAATTAGTATTTGACGAATTAAAATAAAAGTAGATGTAAAATACCGCTTGACGAATCGAAACAATTTTTAGGCTTGACCAATCGTACCCTAAATCATATTTTTCGAAACTTTTTCTCCAGTATTAATTGCCTAAAACAACATCTTCTAGAATATTTAATCTATTAAACTGGACAAAGTTTACCGTGACGTCGCGTGACGAACGCTAAGTCACCAATCCAAACAAATAAACAATTTTATTGCCTTTCTTAGCGGCTAAGTGATTCATCAGAAAATCTATTTCACTTAGGTTGACGCCCAAATACACTTAAAAGACATAATTGCTGACACAATTTCCTCATTGTTCTATTATGATTTTAATATGAAGAAATACTCAATTGAGACCATTGATAAAGAAATGTTAGGTAAAGCAATACCTTAAAACAGATTAAAAATTATGAATTTTCAGACAGTTGGTAATATAATATATTGAGATACTTTCAAAAAGTTATCTTGATTTCGTATTTTTTGCTGCAGGCCATGATTATTTTTATTTGGTACATTTGCTTAACAATTTATCTCAGGCTGGTCGTAAATTAGCTTATCTACTTTCGGTTTAGCTTAAAAAAGCGGGCTCCGCAATGAAGTTTATAACGGCGCGCCCGCGGTTTCACCCGCGTGGTTCCCGTTCCCGTGGGAATTGATCAAAACCCTTTCTTAGCGGATGCCTACGTCATAACATCTACCTGAATGCCAAATTTCAGCCCGATCCGTCCAGTGGTTTGGGCTGTGCGTTGATAGATATCTACGAGTATGTCAGTCAGTTACCTTAGATTTAGATACAACGTGTTCTGTTAAATGCGCAAAACCTCTGAAACCCCAAATTATTTTTAATTCAATTAACCTAATTGTGAAGGAAAAAACAACACAAAAAACTAAAAGGTTTTATGAGCTGGTTTAGTTTCACTGGCAATTCTGATCGTTTATTGCGTCTGCAACGACGCTTTCTCAAGGGACGGTTGGTAGGTAAGTACGGTATGCGCCCCTGATGGCTTGACGTATTAATAAATAGACAGGGCAACATTTTTGATACATATTTTTTGAAAAATATGACAATGATTTTATAGATTCTACTCGTTATTCTAATCAGACTATTTTTAGGTTTTGCGCATTGAACGTAACACGTTGTAGAATTAATATGACTATGAATAGAGAAACAAAAGTACACTGGACAGCAAAGAAACCGGGCTACTTTAGAACTCTCATTCGATTTTCTCAAAAAGTATAAAACTTACAAGTGTAAAAGTTATACCTACAAAAATGCATTTAAATGCTGATTAAAATGACCAATTGCCTATGCCGTCAATTCACATTGTAATCAAGCAACAAACACAATACCGACGATTTGCTCTGTTTTGACTAGAGTTTGCGATTCCCGTTCTCTTTTTCTACACTGAAGTAGACAGATAAAATTTTTATGATTTCTTTCGTTGTCGTTCATAAGTTGCTTCAGAATAGAGTATGTTCTTCTTTCGTCGGTCAATAATGGATACGACACCCCAGAAAACAGTTCAAGCTGTAGCTCTACTTAAAGCATGCATTTCGCAATTTGAGGTCTCTCGTAGACTTCGAATCAGTACATTTTCGGTACAACGGACTTACAGACGATACCTTAAGACTGGAGCATCCAATATCCGACCTGGTACGGGCATACCTAGTGCTACATCAGCAGCAGATAATCGTTATAATATGTTACAGTCAAAACTCATAGCCGGTCAAAACCACTTTTGACTGAGAAAATCAGGCAAAAGTGGTTTTGACCGATGCCCTTGGTCAAAACCACTTTTGACCGATTTTACCAGTCAAAAGTGGTTTTGACGAAGGGCATCGGTCAAAACCACTTTTGCCTGATTTTTTCAGTGAAAAGTAGTGAATTCGGTTCTGGCACTCGCCGGCCGCTGACGCGGCACGCTCGCTTCGCTCGCTCGGCTCCTGCGTATTGTGGTCGCAGTTATAACCTGTCACAAAGGGATGCTCCCCGTGGGATTCGAACCCATTTGTGAAGTTTAAAATGGTTTTGACCAAAGTGGTTTTAGTTGAAACCACTTTTGACTGCGAAAATCAGTCAAAACTGTTTTTTGACTGAGGGCATCGGCAAAACCACTTTTGCCTGATTTTTGTAGTTAAAAGTGGTTTTGACCGGCTATGAGTTTTGACTGTAGCATATTATACGAGGGTCAAACTGAAAGTTCTTAGAAAATCAAAAACTGAACAAACTAGCAACTGATTAGTTTTTATATCTTTTCAAAATAGTGTCTAGTGACTTTACAACATCGCTGCATTCAATGGAACCACTAAAAAAAAGCACTTTGCCCACTCGTCCTTAGGGGTCTTTTTGACGGCCTTTTAAAAAGCAGCCACTGCTTCCTCGGCATCCATAAAAAATTTTCCTCGAAGTTTTTCTTTTATTTTTGGCAATAATTGACAATCGCAGGTTGTGAGGTCGATGCTATATGGCGGGTGACCCAGTAATCCACGTCTGAGGCAACCAAATAGTCGATCGTCCGCCTGGCGGTGTGCGAGGACGCATTTTCGTGGTGAAGGAGCATCCTACTGCGAGATCGTCTTGGCCGAACTTCTTCCAAAACAAGTGGCAAACATTTGTTAGTGTAGCTTTCTGCAGTAACTGTTCTTTGTTTCTCTAAAAGAATTGTCGCGTATTGACCTGTCCTTCCGAAGAACGAGGCCACCATCTTTTTTCCCACACTTCGACCGTGCTTGACTTTAGTTGGCACCTCCTCGGAATGAAACACCCACTGAGCAGACTGTCGTTTGGTTTCCGGATCATAACAGTAAATCCAAGTTTCTTCACCTTTTGGTATGTATGTCAAACACAGCATTTGAGTCACCTCCGTCAAATTTTTATGACATTAATTCTCGGCACCAATCAACACGACGGTGTTATTGGGCTTCGGTCAAATTATGAGGTATACACAGGGCACGAAGCTTCCTAACCGCTACATGTTGATGGAGGATTTTGTGCACTTGACTCATACCAATGCCTAGGCTTGTCCGAATCTGCTTGTATGTCACTCTTTTGTCAGTCTCTATTATACGCCGCACAACACTGATGTTATCTTCAGCCGTCGCCGTAGAAGGCCGTCGTTCACGCTGACCATCGTGACTTTAGTGTGACCGCCTTAAAACTCATTAAATCTGTTGTAAACAGTGGCACGAGATGGGGCTTCATTGTGATAGGCCAATCAAAGTCTATCATAACTTTCTTGTTGACTTCAATGATATCGAAAGTCATAGAAAATAATTGCACTAAAATTTTCTCCGTTAAGTTCATACTGACGCGACACAGAAAATTTTCAATTTACCGCGAAATCGTAATTTTATTGACAAATTAATGAAATAAATACTCAATAATATTGGCAAAGAGTTATATTTTCAAAATATGTATATATTTTTTTATTATATTGTTTACAAGTGGCCCGTTCTAAAAACTTTCAGTTTAGCCCTCGTACACCTTACCTGTTTTGCGAAATCGCTGCTTTAGCGCAGTTTAAGTCCAACGAAGTTGGCGTGACACAAGCTCACAAAAGTTCACATACCGTCAGAAGAAGACTTGCTGAACGTAACCTGATACCATAAAGAGCTGTAACAGGCTTAGGTAACGTTAGCGCACCGTCAAGCACGGCTTGAATTTGCATGAGAGAATAGGAAATGGACATAAGAAAAAAGGGGCAATGTACTCTTTACATGAAACCAGGGTGAGTCTGCATAGAAATAACCAACGGTAGAGAGTATTCTGTCGCCCTGGAGAACGTTATTGCAGTGTTACATCGAGAAAACTGTTGTTCACAGAGAAGTATCTGTAACAATTCCCCGACATTCACTTGTTATCCCGAAATTCATTTGTTTTCCTGAAATTCATTGGTTTCCCCGACATTCACTTGTTTTCCCGACATTCATTTAATTTCCCGACATTCATAATTTGTTTTCCCGACATTCAATAGTTTTCCAGAATTTGCACACATGTATTTGTGATCTTTATTACACATATCACACATATTTATTGTTTTTGTATCTCGATTAAGAAAAATAAGTTAAAGGATCGAACTAAGAAATCAAACAAGTGAGAACAAATACTCTCCCTAGTTCGACGATCGAACAACAATGATAGGACCCGAGGAACTAATTTCCTGGTGGTCCTACTAGAAGAAGCAGATTAACAACAATGGGACTACGAGGAACTTCTAGTAGGACGTTCTACTAGTAGGACAAATTAGTAGGACCACGAGGAAACAGCTGGCATATGTACGATGACCTGGCTAGCTCAAATCCAGGACTTAAATGAGTTTAAACACTCATGAGATGAGCTGAAACGCCGAGTTCAAGCCCGGATACCTACTCCAACAAACTTTGACGAGCTGTGAAACGACAGTAATGAGTGATGGAATGCAATTCCTTAAAATTTTCTTTGTCGGGCTCATAAAGTTGATGAATACGAGGCTGCTGGGAGTTATTCAAGTAAGAAAAGGGAGTACTTTATACTGATCAAAACTTTTTTAAGCTTATGCCTTCATTCTTTCTTTAATTTTGTTTTTCATTTCATGATTACCGACAATCGACACGACTTAAAACGACTCATTGTTGGAAAATGATTAATCAATACTTAATAAATTGATTAATTCCAATGAATTTCCAATCATTTTAATCACCATCAAATGCACTTTCCGTAGATCTAAATATCATAGCTAAAAATTTTATACTTCATGAGAAAATCGAATTACCAGGGCAAGGTAAAAAGTTTTCGGCCTGACCATGAAACACTGCCTTTTTAATAAATAAAAAAAATTTATTATTCTATTTTTCTAAATATTCTCCGTCGACTTCAATACACTTGGTCCAGCATTTCTCTACCATCAGAATTTCTTCCCGGAAGTGAGAGTCTGGGAGGCTGTGAAAATATACATCTACGGTCCTCTCAACTTTTTCATTGGATGCAAAGAAGTAGTCTGAGGGTGCCAAATCCGGCGAATAGGGGGTACGAATAGGGGATAGCCGAACCCAAAATCCCGCACTTTCCACATCGCCAGAGCACCTTGTGACAAGGTGAATTTTCCTGACGAAAAATGATTTTTTTTCTTCATCATGGCAGGTCTTTTTTCGCAAAGGGGAATGCCAGAAAGCCACAGTAACTTAGGCCCAGAGTGCACAACATATTGAATTACATGAATGAAATCTAAATTTATTCGTTCTTGATTTTTCGCTATTTTCTTTTTTCAATATAAGTTGGGAAAATCATTTACATTTAATTAAGTATTTCAACGATTTTATCCTTTACATGTCACTTCTGCTGTTTGGTTAAAAAAGTTGCTACAAAAGAAATTGCTTTTGGTCAGCATTCAGCAAATGCGGCACCCATTTTGCGCAGAGCTTTCGCATTGCTAATTCTTCATGCAAGATGTTTCGCACCCTTTCTTCCGATATTCTCAAGGGCTCAGCTATTTTACGCACTTTCACTCGCCAATCATTCAATATGATATTGTGCACCTTTTCAATGATTTCTTGTGTGGTTGCGGTTATTGGCCGTTTTTCACATGGGTCTTCTTCGAGGGAGGTGCGACCACGTTTGAATTCAACTGCCCACTTTTTAATGGTGGTTGACATTGAAGAAACAGAGTCCCCGCACACTTTTGTCAACTTCGGATGAATTTCCATGGGGGTTAATCCATCCAAAACGAAGAATTTTATGACCGCATGATACTTAAAATTCATTTTACAAAAAACACCTAAGACGTTTCCTCTTAGGAAAACAAGTTGAAACTTCTCATATTACGAACTAATGATCTAGATAGGAAAAATATTTTTCGCTGATTGGAGTGTAATCTCTATGTCAGGCCGAGAACTTTTACCTTATAGTGTGCCAGGCTAGCGGGCGGCCCGGTTTATTTGCTGTCCAGTGTAGATATAAAAATTATTTGTAAAAAATATCCAAAAATCCGTTCTAGAGCAAAAGACAAACGTAGAACGCCGCTGTAGAAACTGAACTAGTCTGCAAAGAACTAGTGTTCAAAGAGCATAATTATAAAAAAATCCTTAAATGAGTCGAAAGGCAAAACCATTACCCATGGATAGTTGTTTTACAAACACCAACAATACTATTTAAAGTTATGTAAGCGCCAGGTATAAAAACGACAGCCTTTGATATTTTTTATAAAAAAAAGGAGGCCAAAGAGCTAATGGATCACAGGATGACTAGTGGTCACCGTCGCGCATATTTGCAATACCAGAGGCATTCCGGCCCTTCAATGATGATTACAATCTTTTTTTAAATGTTGCTTATTTGTGTATATTGCGTAATTGACTATTCAAATGTAAAATACATTTATACAATACCATTTGGTAACAACTTCACTCAAATATAAATTTTATTCCTGTTTTATTGCATAGAAAATTTAAGCGACACAATGAAATATTGACATGTTCTGTATATTATTTTTATGATGCCGGCATGCATACGTATTGAAAGCATTTACCTAGACCACTAAATAACGATACGTTCAAAATCTTTTAACATCCAACAACAGTACTTACAAAAAAGAATATCGACAAGTTTCATTCCATTACTTAAATAAAAGTGCACATTTATACATTTAAAACATCGACTTAACTTAGAGATATATCTATTTTCGTTTCATTTTAACAGGTTCGAAAATAAATACGAATAGTCTTGAATCCTTTATTAAAACTCTTGATTCACATGAAACATTTAGAGTATGGTGGGCCATTTGATACGAGACCAGATGTTGCTTCCTCCTTCACCCCAGCTGAAAAGATGAATATTGTTAGCAATTTTTTTCATTGTCAATGCTATTATATTACTAAAATAGCTCGATACGTATGACAGCTGTCATCGGATTGACAGCAGTAACAGTACACAATTTTTGACCGGCAAATGTATGCAGAGAAATAACGTTCATGAATGCCGTCCCCGCCGAGTTAGAGATGTTCATTGTTACATATCATCTTTCGCTTACAATTATTATGAACGTGAATAACGTAATACATAATCCTACTAACGAATTACCAATCTTATGCAGTCTTCTTTTTGAAACGGCTAGCCTATGTTTATTTCTAGTATTGAAACCATGACAATGATGTAGGTTTTTCTGTACATACATAAAACAGCCTAAGTCTACCCGTGGTGATATTTGGACCCCATTGCAATTTTGAGTCTAGCTCTAGAGTTATGAACATATATTATTTAACTCAACAGTATTCAAATCTTGTCAAATAAATAGTCTTTACTATTTAAATTCTTCAACTTCAACAGTTGCTGTTACGGCCTGTTTCTGTGACAATCGACGTCAGTATATGTGCTAAGCTACATGTTATCCGTTTTCTCTTTATTTATGTGTGGTGAGCACCGCGAGTTTGTGGTTCGCTTGCGAGATTACTTTGAACGCGAGAATCAAAATGGAGGACCGTTACTACCACTGACAAACGTGCGTGAAACAGTTGCTGGTGCTCTAGGGATTGGGCGGGCTACTGTGTCTTGCGTATCTTCAGAAAAATATGGCGGAGTCTTCGATGGAGTTGATGGAGGAAAAAATGTTGACCACACCTAATAAGAAAAAAAAGACATCTACTATAACCGAAATTGACGATTTTACGGCGGCTGCAATAAGAAACCAAGTGTACCTATGGCTTTTATTCACGTGGAGGGTTTCCTACAGTTACAAAATTATTAATTTCGCTAAAAAACGCAGAGCTATATAAAGGCGTTGCTACTTTTTTTTACTACAGTTTTGAAAAAAAATCGCTTTTACTTTTAAGAGATGTGACAAAAGAATCGTTATAATTATAATGGGACGCACCGATATTGCTTTGGCTCGAATTGATTTTTTGCGCAAAGTCAAAGGACTATCGAGTAGGGACAACGTGGTGTATTTTGCCCCTGGTCCTTCCACGGAGTTCTGCTAGTCGATATTTGGGCAAATTTTTTTTCCAGTGGTCCGTTCAATTGCATCTATATTTGTCCAGGTTCTACCAACTAAAATAGCGCGCCGGGCGCGCCTTTCCATTTTTTAATATCGTTTTGCTTTTGTTTTTTTCTAGTGTTGTGAAATTTTTTTGTCATTACAAGCTCGCCATCGAAGAAACCTGAACTGTCGTTTTATTTGTTGGGTTTTTTAAACGTATTTCGTGTTAAATTTGGGTCCAAAGTGGATAGATTGACGTCCATAAAACTCGACAGTGGAAATTGTGAAATTAAAAAAATTGTGGATTACGTAGACAGATATTGGCTTATGAAAAATATAGTAAAATTTAATAAGTGTTTTCGGACAACGCCATCGAACAAATAACGTTGTCGAAGGATGGCATGCAAAATTGAATAGATCACAAATACGGTAACATTGCATCGCCTTCTGACAATTTTACAAAAATATGACTTGGAAGTCATATCAAAGGGGTATGAAGATTTTTGTATGAAGGCCCTACCTACTAGTCCCGCCTTTTTGACTTTCTTTCAAAACAGCGTTCACTTGAAATTCTTTATAAAATGGGTACTTATATTAGCCTTCTAACCTATATCCATCCGATTCGATTTCCATCTCCGATCGTTCCTGTTTTCTTATTTTTGTGATGACAAAATCAAACAAAAAAGCAACTTACTTAGTAATTTAGTCGCTGACTTAGTAACTTTAATACTGTGGTGGTACCAATTGTGAAAAACAGGACAGGTGACATTAGTGATGCAAATAATTATAGGCCTATCTCCTTGGCCACTGTTATCGCTTGCTTGATGGTTTGCTAAACACTCAGCTTGACACATATTTAAGGATTCACGACAACCAATTTGGTTTTAAGTCTGCACTTTCTACTGAAACTACTGTGTTATGTTTAAAGCAAACCGTCAAGTATTACACCGATAGAAGTACACCTGTCTTTGCATGTTACCTCGACCTGTCAAAAGCGTTTGACTTGGTCAGTTATGACATACTGTGGCAAAAGCTTCTTGAGACATTAATGACAGAGGAATTGATACGCATTTTCAAATATTGGTATCAGAACCAGGTCAACGTTGCCGCGTTGTCCGCTGGTCGGGGACCTATTCGGATCCGTATAGGTTGAAATGTGGGGTTAGACAGGGGGGTTTAACCTCACCTAGACTTTTCAACCTTTACGTAAATACGCTAATTGAGGAGCTCAGTAGCACACATGTCGGCTGACATATTGGAGGAGTGAGCATTATCAATATTAGCTATGCTGACGACATGGTGTTGCTGAGCGGAAGCTGCTTGGCTTGTGTGAAAAGTACGCTGCTGATCACGGACTGTCGTACAATACGAAGAAAAGTGAATGTATGGTCTTTCAGGCCCGAGGAAGGTGCCTAGGGAATATACCAGAAGTTAGACTCAACGGGTGTCCTCCAGAGTAGACAAATTTAAATACCTTGGGCATTGGGTAACGTCGGGCCTGAAAGATGATGCATACATTGAAAGGGAGCGTAGGGCATTGTCTGAGCGTGCCAATATGTTAGCATGCTGATTTGATCGGTGTTCTGGGGACGTCAAAACACCCTTTTAAGGGCTTTTTGTACGTCCTTTTACACGGGCAGTCTGTGGGTTGACTACACACAGAAACAGTATAATGCCTTACGCATCCAATACAATAATGTGTTCAGGGTGCTTGTGAAGCTGCCCCGCTTCTGTAGCGCATCTGGGATGTTCGCCGATGCGCGTGTGGATTGCTTCTACGCAACCATGCGCAAAAGGTGCACATCCCTGGTGCGCCGGGTGCGGGGGAGTCGGAATATTATCCTGGCCACATTCGCCGAGCGTGTTGACTGCCTGTACCTGAACCATTGCAACATGGTTCATGTACAGGCTGGTGAGAAATATTATTTTAAATTTGGTGTATTGCGTGTATTCGCAAAGAAGAAGTGCGCAAAAGAAATAGTAGAGATCGATATTTTAATTATCATGACTGTCGGCGGTAGGAGAACTCATGTTATTTTTCTGGCACGCATCATCATCATTTGGAACATTTTAGGGTTTGCTTACTTGGTGTAAGCTTTTTTATTCTACTTAAGTGTAGTAGATATCTCGTATGAAAATAATCCCCATTGCAGAAAGCTATTACCACATTACAACAACTCCTATTATGATAACAAAATTAACGTTTGTAAATAATAGTAATTTACCCTAAACAGTTAGATTAAAAAAGTAACTTGGAAATTACGGTAGACTTAAACATAAAAAAAAATTACTAAAGAAGTTTTACGTCAACTAATGGATCCTATGCAAAAAATAAAGACTTATTTACCCTCTTGCCAAAAAGCGAAACGGGGTACTGGGGAATCAGACGAAGTGACGACCTCCTGGCGTCGTGGCGGCGAGAAATTGCTGGCTGGTAAGTAGTTTGCGTTGGGACTAGGAGATCCACCTAGAAAACAAATCCAAAACAACGATTATTTACACTATACTACTCATAAATACCGTGTCTTACAATAAAGACATGAAATTAGCTAAAATTACAACTACCCACTAAAATATACGCACCAGTATGCAATACAATAAAATAATATGTAAACAACGTGTTATACCTACATAATATTGTAGTCGCAATTTTAATTTTAGGTACTAATAAATGTAATTTTGTCCCTCCGTTCAATCTAAGCGAATTTTTCCACTTAAATCACCAGACCTAAATCACCTGAGTGATTTATGTACACCAAACCGGTGGACTTAAATCACCCGGCTTAGGTGAATAAAGTCGACCGTATGAAATTATTATTTTAAGTGTACTTCAATCACCGTGGATATAACTGTTACATTTTATTATAGAATCAATGGTGCAGATACATAGGACTTATTTTCCAGTATCGGTATTATTGTGATGATAATTTAATAATTATTTTAGAATCCCTTATATGCAGAGGCGGATTAAACGTTGAGAGCGCCGTAGGCAAACATCTCATCGGCGCCCCTATATTAAAAATAACTTGTACTATCATCATCATCATCATTTCAGCCAAACAACGTCCACTGCTGGACATAGGCTTCCCCCAAGGATCTCCAAACCGATCGTTCCTGCGCCACCCGTATCCAGTGGATTCCGGAAATCTTTATGAGATCATCGGTCCACCTTGTGGGAGGCCTACCACGGCTGCGTTTCCCGGTACGTGGCTACCACTCAAGGGCCTTTCCGCCCCAACGGCCGTTAGTCCTCCTTGCAATGTGTCCTGCCCACTGCCACTTAAGGCTCGCAATTCTTCGGGCAATGTCGGTGAGTTCAGTGACCTTGGTCCTTCTGCGGATCTCATCATTTCTGATGCGATCACGCAGGGAGACTCCAAGCATAGCCCTCTCCATTGCCCTTTCCGCGATTTTGAGCCTTTTTATGCGGCACATAAGTGGCCACGTTTCCGTTTCGTAAGTCATCACTAGCAACACACACGTATGAGAAAACGCTGCGTAGCTTCCCGAACGCTGCCCAGCCGAACTGAATTCGTAGATCGACCTCTTTCTGGAAGTTGGACTTACTAAGTTGGACTTTTTGTCCCAGGTAAATGTACTCGTCTACAACTTCCAGTGTTGAGTTCCCAACTTTTACAGGAGTGGGTACGACATGGGAGTTCGACATGATTTTCGTCTTTTTCATGTTTATTTTAAGACCCACTTTTTAAGACACTACTGAGATCGTTGAGCATTGTGCCTAGGTCTTCCAAGGACTCAGCCATGACTAGGATATCATCCGCGAAGCGAAGGTGCGTCATGTAGGTACTCGCCGTTTATGTTGATGCCAAGTTCTCTCCAGTCCAGAAGCTCTCCTGTTTTCTACTGTCAGTTTTTCGACACACACACACTAACACGGTTGCCAGATTGGGTATTTTTCTCGCAATTCTGGGTAAAAATTTGGCTCCTGGGGAAATAATTTGCAGTAACAGATAGTAGGTATTTTAAAAAGAGAAAATCGGAAAACAGTAAATATTGTTTAAAGATGGCATCAAATGAACCAGGGACCTCAAGCACAATGGAAATTGGTATTGAGAAAAAGAATTTGGAGAAAGACATCGAAATAAGAAAGCTCCTACAAATAGTTGACATAATAATAAGAAAAACAGGTGATCAGAATGCTGCTAAATTGGGAGCTGAGCTGGCATCAGGTGTAATTGACATAGAGGCATCAGATGAAATTGCCGGAGTGTTGATGACCGTTTTTACCTGCTTAAGAAAAGAGGAGAATGATAATGCAGGCCACTTAAAGTATAAAGCCTATTTAGCTACTGTTATGGGGGTGCAAGTTGCCATCCAAGCAATTGTGGAAGACATTTAACGTGAGAAAATTGAAATAAATTTTTTGGTTGCTACCCCCATAGTGCAGCTTATGACTCTATTCAAAGCTTTTCCGATGAGGTTCGCACAGGAGTAACGAGGTTCAAAGTGAGGGCTTCAGTAGCCAAGAAAGTTGTTAAGAGGGACTCTAAAGGTAAACCCATAGGATGGCAACCTAATGAAAGAGACCTGACACAAAGTATATCCCAATATGGTCTAGTGAATCACCACATTTCTCTTTTGCAAGGTATAACACTCGCGCCTGAAAGAAGAACTGGCGTAATAAGGAGCTTAGGGCCTATGACGCAGGCAATCTTGTTAGCAATGGAAGACAAATATCACACCAAACTAATGAATGCACTTATGAATAGTCTCCAAATGCTACCCATGGCTAGGGAGATCGCAGAATGCTTGAAGGAATCTAGAACACCTGGTAATGTTTCAGGGATCTTAAAAGAACTAGGTGACATTCTAATCTTGACGACCGCCAGATCGACACAGAATATATACTTCCCACTACTGTTGATAAAAACAATGTGGAACTCCAATCAAGTGGGAGAATCCTGGAGTTTTTCTGGAGCCCCTATGCTAAAGTTATACAATAAAGTCTTAATGGAGGACTTAAATTCAAAATAAAAACGAAGGCGGATGCCAAAATATCAGAGATATTATTCCATGCGATGTTCGGGACAAATCTCGACAATCTTGAAGTATTAGCCCAAATAACAAACCATGCTAAATGGCATCAAAGGCGAGAAATGAACATGGTAATCAACAAACGCTCTTCTCAACAACCAAAACTTGTCATTCCGATAAAATTCAAATATACTCACCGGCAATGAAACTTGGCAACTGGGCTTTTTTCATACAAACATGGTCATTTTAGCGTCTCATAGATAGAAAACTATTTGCAGCTGTGCAATGATTATTACGTCAATGGAGAGGCCAAACGCCCAATTTTTGGATCACAGTTTCAAAATTTGCCAAAAGCCGCTCAATTTTCTCAAAAAGGAAAAACAATAAACCGAACTCAACATTCATGGAGCGTTTTTGTTTTAGTAGACCCAGTTTTTTTGCCTTTGCGCTAAATTGCGTCCCTGTCCTCTAATTGCGACGTCTTTATAATATTATGTGGTCCAATTGAATCATTATCGATTATTCCCATCTAGTTTAGAGAAAAACGTCGCCGTGATCCTGTCACCCTCTTTTCATTAGGATTTCGATCTAATTTTGGGGCCCAAAAATGTGCGTTTGGTAATTTGTGATTCCATCTTGGACAAACTTGGACTTGTATGTCCATTTTATTTCAGGAAGCATATTCTTCTGCATCGGCATTAAGCATGAATCTGCAGAAATCTAAACTTCGGGCAGGATCATCTTCTTTGATTACGTGCACTGGGGTGTAATTGTATGGATACAACCCTGCAGTGTGCACACTTTAATTTTTTTAAATATTTTTTTTAAAGTTATAAATCAATAATTTTCCGAAAAAATTAAAAAAGTATCTCATTAATGGTTCACTTTTTACCTGCATTCTCGTGGGTCAATTAGCTGGGGGCTCCCTCTACATTCCCTTAAAAGGATTGGTACACACTTCTAGTAAACCTATACAATACAAAAGCTTAAATATTTAAAAGGGGATGTGTAGACTTTAATCCTAAAATCGAATGGAATACAAAAGAGGGGATACAAAAGTTTTAGCGTAATAAGCATAGAAAACTAGCATTCGAAACCATGGACGTAAAATACCAGATCACGAGACGTTTCCACGATTTACACAGGACAACCTAATCTCAATGGCCCTCGGGTCATATCAGATTAAATGGCCAATAGCTATTATGTTTAAGATAATATGGCTAATATACGGACAGTGACTTGTGCGCGAATCCATTCCCCTAAATAAATAGATTGATAACTTGTTTATTGCTTACAGACATCACACATACGCAGCATTAACACGAATGCTTAAATTATATTACATCTAAAAGAAAAGAAATGTCTTGCAGTAAACAAGGCACGTTATGGTGTTGATTTAAGTATGACCACAAAGGAAGTTTTAGTCGCTTAGATTGAAAATTATATTATGGCACTTAACACAATACCTTCAGACCAAAAAGGGAATCTAGAAACTGCAGCATCAGACGACGTTACGATATCGTGGTGCCGACCTGGGGAGTAGCCGCCAGAAGACGGCGCATACGCTGGGCCAGGGCTCGACGATCCCTCTAAAAATATCAGTATCAAACTGTATAACAACTCATGACAATTTTTGTAGGTTTATCTAGAAATAAATATAAAAAGACGCTAATTTGGTAAATTATTTTTGGTGCATAAACTTACAGTCAGGACCTTAAATGAAAATGAAACTATCTTCAACCCTGAGGTGATATCAATTCGGCTGTCTAAAGGTGAAAGTACATTTATTCGAGGCGAACGCGCCGTGGAAATCGAATCCAACGAATATTAGAATTCTCTGTATGAAATTCTACAAAACATCATACTTATACTAGGGCGAATCGGAAGAAGTGAATTACATTAAGAATTTGGAAGACGTCATAAAATTCAAAATTCGCGCATTGTGCGATCGAATCAATTTTTATGCGCTCGCAGTCTGACAATCAGAGTCAGAGTCAAAGTGTTAATCTTATAACATATAAGTTAAATTGGACCCTCTAATTACCATGAGACCTCTAAGTTATAATACTTGAAATGTGATATTTACGTCAAAGTGTTAATGTAATAAAGTACTTCGATTTGTTCGGCGCGTTCGGTTCAGACAAAATATTACGTTAAAGTAGTATTCTAAACATTGAGGAAAATAAGTGATATCGTCTGATTTAAACTAATATGCTGATTTCTATCATTTTAAGAATTTCAATCATAACTACTCACCAAGAGCTATGGGGTTGTAACTATTCATAGGGATTGACTGCATCGATTGCAATGGATTCTGGAGCTGAAACAATTGATGAAAATATACTCCCTCTTATTACAAAACATGGTTTTAAAATGTTACCAGGCTTAGTACTACACTTACGCCTAAGACTAAAGTAAACGCTATTACAAAACAAAGTTTTACGTCATTTCGAGTACTATCAATGGTCAAAAGTTAGACCCATGTAAGTCCGCCGATGCCCCTAGTTTTACAATGGTCTAACTTTCAAACGTCAAAACGATAACACTTTTAAAATTTTGCTCCGTTTAACGTATAGAAAGACAATTTTTGAAAAAAAAAACTTAATTTGTGAACAAGAAATTAAAAACATATGTTACTTTTCCTTACATTACTAAACACATTAGTAAATAAAGAATTATTATTTTTACTAACTTATTTAACGATTTTAAAACATGTCATAAAACAAAGTCTTGTAAAATGAAACGCACTGAACGTGTTAGTACCAGTACCTAGATTATTTTTATTTGTTATGAGTTTTAAATTATAGTTCGGACTTGGTACCTGTACTAGTTAGTACAGTTTTAAACCTGTTCTAGCGTATTTTTTTGTAATAAGAGAGACTGCGATTAATTACATAAGAGAATTTTTTGTTTTAGATATTTGGATGAATTGTGTTATTATATGTATAAGCCCATACCGAATGTCCCACCGATTAATAAATAGGTATCGGCTGTGTCGTCTCGATTAACTTATCAATTAGGAATGATGTTGTAATATTATCTTTAAGGCATCTGCCTCCAATTTCGCGGAAGCGGGGCGGGAGCAGAAGCAGCGAGATGTTTTGTATGGAAACCAACGTTGATGGAAACCCATAGAATCGTTCTCGAACACGGCGGTGTAGAGGCAGCGGGAGCGGGAGCAGGCGCCGAGCGGTGGCTCCCGCTTCCGCTTTCGCCCCGTTAACGCGAAATTCGAGGCAGAGGCCTTATTAAAATTACTGACTGAGCTAACACTGGCAGTTTGTAATTGCGATTTGTATGTGATTTCTATTATGATTAATCTCAAAATAAACCCGTACGTTTCATTTCACCAGGAAATGATTGTGGTTGATTCTATTACCTGCCCCTGTAGCTGATGACTAGCGAATGGATTGACCGGTACTGGCGAGGACTGATGCGGCATGGCACCGTGAGGAGAGCAGCCGGGCGGGCTCCGGCCCATCCCTCCGCACGCCGCGCCGTATCCAAGCCCAGTTGTTGACTGCGTCAACCATGCCCTGGAAGCATGAGGCAAAACTTAAGCAATAGTGGTTCCATGTATTTTATATGATCATTTGGCCAATAAACACACAACCCCAAAAATTTAATTTTGTTTGAGTTGAGACTGAACAGAACGGCAAGATGGTGGTAGGGATGAGTGGACAACCCACGGAAAATTCTAGATCAATAAACGAGACCAGCTACTTTTCATTGAGATCATAGGAAGATTGACAGAAGAGGCAGCGTCATTGGATGTTGTCTCTTCATCTTCTGTTCGGATATCAATATACATAAGTGACAGATAAACTATCAAGAAATAATCCAACAGTACTGCAACCAGTTGCAGTCGGATCAAGCCCCGAGCCTTTTATATGGAGCATTCATAGTCAGTAATCTAAGATAACATACGTGTCATATCTCGGATAGGCGGGTGGGTAGGGCGGCGCAGAGCCGAAGTAGTTTCTGGCACCGAGCGGCAGCGGCTGCATGTGCGGCACATGCTGCCCCACATGCCCCACGTGGTACCCCTCCCCGAACAGGCCCTTCGAATACGGCGTCGCGCGGAACGGACGCTTCATCCTCCGCCGCCTCTTGAAGTTCCCGTTCTCAAACATATCCCCGCATTGTGGATCTATAACAATACTACACTCACAACCAAAAAATCGAATACTATCATCCATTTATTCGCTTTTACAAACACAACATAATATTTGTGCCGCAATAGCCAAATTCGCAAAGCTCAGCAACCACGAATATGACGCAAGTTTTTGTTTTTCCGTTTTCGTCTGTGTAAATACGTGAATATGCTTAGTAATATTAAAACTATATTAATAAGCAGAGAAAATAAAATAATAAACGTAAAATACTTTACAAGAGCATAGGCGTAGTAAACTTACAATCGCAGTGCCTCATCTTGCTCAAGTTTTTCGACACTTACCAGCATTGCTAGTTATCTTCTCAAACCATCGTCGAATTCCGCATTTAGTGATTGTATGTCTCTGAGTAGAGGCTCCTACAATAATTGTTTGGCAGACGGCTTGTAGTGACAACAATTACTGCCAGGCCAGCGACCCAAACCTACACTTTCTAATGGCGCTGGCTTTTTCTGCATTAGAACATATACGTTTGGACGTGTGAACTGTCTGTGGGATACGCATTACCCTGAAATCAGCAATTTGAGAACGCATTTATATGTTGAACGGATCCTGGAAATTATGAGATAAAATTAACTAATAATTCACATGTTATATTGGATAAAAATCTATTAGCAACTTATTACGCATTTCTACTTTCAACTAATTAAGAAAAGCTGGGTTACAAAATTATGCATTTATAATTTCAAAATAAACGATGAAAGTCTTAAAAATAATATTTTTTATTGTTTTTGAACACTTCACATTGAGAGAGCTTACAACACAATTTTTTTACAATAGTAATTTTTCAGAAGTTTTCAATTCAATTTAGTTAACATAAAAATATTTCTTTGAAAACACAAAATTTTTGTTTATCAGTTTCATAATAAAATTTTATAAAATCTGAGGACGAAGAAATTCATTACTACATATATTGTATAGATAGACCTGATTGAACGAATGTCTCAAATTGTCGCAAGTGCTAGTCACCCCCTAAGGTATGGGGCTGAGCACAGAATAATAATACTACTAACGTACGTACGGGTGCGGGAGGAAGGGGGAAGGGGAATGAGCATGTAATAAATAACCAAATGTGAAATATTGTCTTCACAATGAAACGCAAAACTAATTTCGCGGTCATCTGAAAGAAAAAGCTAAGCTTGCCTCAAAGAAATTAGGTGTCCTAGGTAAAGCAATGTGGTATTTTACTCCGACTCATCGCCTCCAACTCTATAAAGCCCAAGTTCGGCCTCACATGGAGTACTGCTGTCATGTAATATGTTACAGTCAAATAGCTATTATACATAATGACTGGTCATTATAATTATGTAATAACCAAATTGACTAGACAATGTGATAAATTAATCACTTTATCGCAATGACGTTCAATCTTTATCCGGATATTATTCATAATAGCTGGTCCAAGTTAGCCAAAGTAATAAATACGTACGTTACTGACATATAAAGTGTATAAGTAGTTGAATTTGATGATTAATAGTAAATAAACAAAATACTATCTCTCTGCCTTGACCAAGTAGCATGGGTAGAATTCGGTTCTGGCACTCGCTTCGCTCGCTCGGCTCGTGCGTTTGTGGTCGCAGTTCTTTTTTTTTTTTTTTTTTGTAGAGGGGAATGCTTTTACGCACCATAACCCGCCTGGGGTAGGCGAGCCGTGTGTGGGACTCAGTGCAGCTCCATGCCCCAGTCTTAAGAAAGACTGGTGCACGGAGAATACCCACTAAACCCCCCCGCGCTCCTACATCGCCGTCGGCAGCGTCCCTGGGATTGATATGACTACCAGGAACGCCGCAGGGCGACTTGCCCGCCTCTACAAGGCGGGCCCCGCTTGCCTCCCCCCGGCGAAAGGAGGAGGCTGGACGGCAACGGCCGGGAGCGCCTGGTCGTTGTGTGGTCGCAGTTCTAACCTAACCTAACACAACTATCTATATTTCCTTTAAAATTTTCCAGTCAGGCTTTGTTTTATTACATTATCCAAGTCTATGAAGATATTATATATAATGGCTGGTTAATGTGATCAATTCTGTGTCATTTATCAATTATCACTTTAACCAAATTGGCTAGTTATATATATTATATAATATCCAGATTGATCACTTTGGCTGTGACATATATAAAAAATCAGAAACAATTGAGGAGCACATCTTTCTGCATTGCCACTAGACATGCTAAACGATGGATGGAAATACACTAATGCAGAAAATACTAGGAAGTAAAAACCAAAACGATAAAAGCTCCATAACTTTCTTCAAAAAAAATATTTAAGAGATGCATTTATTGAAGAGTTTTGCATTTACAATAAAAAAAACACTGAAGTTAGAAATAATACGCTTACAATTAATATAAAGTCATGTTTTAAACTTTGCGATGACCAAATCCCGCATGTGCAAATGTAACTCATTTCTGGTAATATAATATATGTATGGTAAGTATGGGCCATTATTTATAGTGCCTTCTAATAAAAACATATCGATACAATTTTGGTTGAAACTTTTGGAATTTGTAAATGAATCGATTATATGATGTACCTAGGTTATTATTTTGGTTCACACTAGCAAAGTTTTCATTTTACGAAAATCCAATGTTTTCAGAATAAATTACATCGACAAATTGCAAAACTATGAGTGTTTTGGAATCATGACATGAAGTTTGTTAATGTTAGATAGAGTTTGAAAATGTTTTTGGGTGACGACCTTTATTCCTTTAAGGATAAAGAGATTGAAAAAAATTTCAGTAATGAAGATGAAATTTTGATTGAATTCGACTTAATCTGTTAAGATTTTTTTGTCTTTTAGAGAATTTTCTCTTTTTGTGTAAATAATTAAATGCAAGTTTTTAATTTGCGAGTTTTGTCAATTACACCCCTTTCTCACCAAGAATATTGAAGGCATACACCAAGAGGTGTTTAGCACTTGCGTACACATATTACATGTATAATCTATTAGTTTCAGGATTTAATTTAAATCTCCATACACAGATTGCTATGTTAATCTCCTATCAATTATAAATTTAAATAATAACATAACAACCAAGATAAACACAATCATTAATTTATAGTTAATCTTCAATTATTTCTTTACACTATTATAAGTGAACCCATTTGCATCAGATATCACGTACATAAATGCATATTGGAAGATTTCTAATTAAAGTTGTCTACTCATTTCACAGGTACTTTGACAATTATAATTTTTCTTTAACCTAATCTTAGAAACACACAAGCATTCGAGGTAACGATTACAAAAAGAGTAAAAGAGCACTGCTCAGAAATCAATCGTTCATTAGAATTATGATATAACAAAGACATAATATTGACCAATTTCTTTTTGCATTTAAAATTCACCTCAATAACATGAATAAAGATCCTAACAGAACACGACCTTCTAGGAGGGCCCAAACAAGTTGGAAGTGGGAAGCAGCCATCCAACATAAAAGTCAAACCTAAGCTGTAAGTTCGTTATATGTAGCTATTTTCTTTGATATCAAAACGTAGATCAGAAGCGTGAGGAAGAATACATTGTTTTACGTACTCGTATTTTTTTTTATTGGGAATTCAATGAGGCCGATCTTTATGTCATTGCTTGGATATTTCCATATCTCTATACTTGTGTGTTTAGAGAAATACAATGCTTGTTTAGAAGCACCGCTTTGGCACATACAATATTTTAAAAACATCTACTTCAAGACCTTTATATGGATCTTACACAGATACATAATTTATTATGCAACCCCTCAACAAGTCGCATTCACAGCATTTTTACATTAATATAATAAACGTCAGTCTGATCTCTGAAGCCAACTGGTATGTTATGTAATCCATCTAAATTTAATTAGCTTAGAAATATATATCTACATTGTAAAATAACATTAATTTTATATGTACAGTTTCCTTTTCACATACTAAATGTTCAATAATTTACGATCGACTCCAATTTACATGAAACATTTAGAGTACGGTGGGCCACTAGATACAAGATTAGGCGAAGCCTCTTCCTTAACGCCAACTGTTAAATAAAAAAAAGGATTACTTAATAAAGTAACTTTTGTTTTCACAAGATTATGGATAATATACTACAAATAGTAGATTTTTTCATCCTCTTGGGAAAACTATAGGATTTTAGGGAATGAAAATGTTTTTGAAAGTTACTAAAAAAATTGATTTAATCAGCAAAAAAAGATAAATGACATCAATATCAGTATGTATTTTGATAAAAACAAAAACATAAAAAATAAAACAAACATACTTTCGGGCCAAAACTGAAATCGAGATGCTGTGGTATCTGAAGATGTGACCATTTCTTGACGACGAGGTGGAGAGTAATTATTGACAGGAACATAACCAGAGTTGGAACTAGGTGATCCACCTAGAAATAAAAAAAAATGACATAAATGATCTTTAATTATATTTGAGGACGAGTGTCTTCTTGTGTCGACGACAGGCTGGCTGCTAAGGCAGCCTTTTAATCTATAGAGACTGCCGTGTTTACTTTAGTTGTTGTACCTTGTCTGTTTGCTTGTGGTTTTACATTTTCTTGTAATTTAATTCCTTTTTCTTTTTTATTACATTCGCCTTATAAGGTTGCAGTCCACATCTGATACTCACTTGAACAACTGAACATCATACCCGTTTCATGAAAATCTCTTAGTAGAATTATTCTTCCATTATGCTCCCGAATGTTTTTCCGTAGTTAACCCTTACCCTGAGTAAAAGTACATAAAACACTACAAGTAGGAATCCTCAGTTGCCAACATTATATTTGCCCTGTCTACTTATCAACGGCAAGACTAGCCTCCGGAAGAAAAGACACTAATGTGATGACAAAGCTTGGGACAACAGATTTCACAATAATGTTCGAAAGTCTTGCCAAATAAAACAGCTCCGATAAATTAAAGATCCAAATAAAAACATTAAAATCAGATTATGAGATCTTTAACATGAATGCAATATCAAGGGTGTTTCCGGAAGCTGAAATAACTGGTTGCTATCATCATTTTAATGACGAAATTTTGGATATAAGTTAAAAAAATTAAATTAGATAGAACTTTAAAGTGACTATCGCAATGTTGCCCGAATGAGCGTAATCATGCCATTGGTTCCGGTAAAAGATATACCAGAGGCATGGCACTACATCATAGAAAAAGCTCAAAATTGTTTAGAAATGATGCGCTTCCGAAGATACATATTATGTATGACAAATATAGATATATTAACCCAACCGATATTACGTTACAATGTTAGTGAGTTCTTGATATCCATACATTGCAGATGATTGGATACTGCTATGCATATTAAATAGGACATTGGGGAAAATTCCAATAAACTCCGTGGTTTGTTATGGAAACTTCTAACAGCGACCTCTTAGTGTTATATGCAGGATTAAATACGACCTCAAACCTTTTGCTGAGGGTTAGGAACTAGCGCCATCTAACGTTCACGCACGCTATTGAAAATTTAGTTTACATAGTCATAGCACAGTGGTACTGTGTACTTTTTTTAATTTTCTATTTTAATAACAGCCGTTTAAAAATATGTTAGTAGAGCATACTCGTACTTAACATTATTTATTTTCTGAATCAACTTGGAGGATAGTATTTTAATTGGTGATGTTGGTGATCTGAAGTGAAATGGCTTGATTTTCTTGACGAAATATAAGCTTATTATGAAGTATTCGAAAATGAAATGAAAATTATTACAAACATTTAATCTACCTTCGGGCCAGAATGAGTATCTGGCGACGGCACCATCGGACGATGTAACCATATTATGAACTCGATTAGGGGAATACCCGTCAGCAGACGGCGCATAGCCAGTACCAGGACTCGAGGATCCCTCTAAAATAAATTATAATAAATAAATATACTTTGGGCATATTAACACAGAGTCATTTAGCCATCACCATTCAGTATCTTACATAATTAAATAAAATAAATAAACACAAAACGAAAATGTCATGATACGAGGTATGTTCAATTTGACGAGCCGTTTTTGTAATGGTTGAGAAGTCGGCTATTACACCAAGGGACGCGGGTTCGATCCCCGCACGGTACAAACATTTGTGTGCATGAACATGTTTGTTTGTATTGGTCTGGGTGTTTTTATGTATAATATGATTGTATATACATATTTACAAAAAAAAAGTATATATGTAATGTTTATCCGTTGTCTAGCACCCATAGTACAAGCTATGCTTAGTTTGGGGCTGATGGCGCTGTGTGAATAATGTCCAGGGATATTTATAAAAAAAAATTGACATTAATTTGACCAATTTTTCTCTTTGGTCCACGTTTGTAACTGATGTTTCATAACCAGCTACGAACACGGGATTATTTTATTTTGCTTTCATAACCAGCTACGGAAACAGAAATAAATTGTCGTTATCGTAATCAAATTTCGTAACCAGTTACGAAAGGAGAATTTTTTTCCATTTTCAAACCTGGTTATTAATTTAAAAAAATTGTCCACTTTTATAGCTGTCTTTCGTAATCAGTTAGTAAAATGGAAGAGAAAACCCACTTTTCTTAACCGGTTATTATTAACAAAATTAACCTTATTGTAAATAAACAAAAAAAAACAAAGTTTAACTCCTACTTTAATTAGTATAGGACAAGCGATATTGAATTTATAAAAAAATGGTGTTGCTATCAGGAAGAAGTAAGAACATCTGGATAGATGGCATGCTAGGTTAAATAAATACATGGGGCGTAAAAATCCATCCCTGGCACAAGTTTTGGAAATATTAGTAAAAGAAACGAAGATCCGTATGTTTAGCAAGGAGTTAAATCCCAAAATTACGAAGAAATTGACATCGAAATTAATTCTGCCATCGAGGAATTGGAATTGCCTGGAACTTTATTTCCCCTTATAAGTTTTAGTTTAAACTATTCAATTGACGAATTTATGTTTATTTACAATAAGGTTAATTTTGTTAATATCATAGTAATAAAACCGGATATGATAAGTGGGTTTTCTCCTCCATTTTACTAACTGGTTATGAATGACAGCTATGTAAGTGGTCAAAATTTTCTTAATTAATAACCAAGTTTGAAAATGAAAAAAACTCTCCTTCTTTCTTCGTAGCTGGCTATAAAAGCAAGAAAAAAATTACGAGTTTTTAGCTGGTTACGAAAGATCAGTTACAAACGTGGACCAAATAAATTTTTCTTCCGTCTCGCGTCTTATGATCTACTCGTCAGTAAAACGTCAGTTTTAAGCTTGTAACATATTTTGACAATAAGGCTACGTCCCCAGTAGGCAAACTGTTAGCGGCCAACTGAGCCGCAAAGTGGCAAACTGAAATTTCAAATTTAGAACAATTTTCGCGAACTAAAACGGGTTTTTGAAGGGAGTCGGCCGCTCACTAATAGTCGGCGCGCGCATATAACGCTGCAAACTGCGTAAAGTGAGCGCAAAACTAGCAAACTGTGGACACTCCATTTGTAATATATGGAAAGCCGTACTAAATCGAAAAGCCGCAAACTGTCAAACTGTTCGTCTGCCCCTAACAGTTTGCCTATTGGGGACGTAGCCAGACTTTGCATGAACACATCTATTGTTAATAATATCATTTGTTTAGATGTTTGCTTACCCAGAACCCCCATAGGGTTATAACCATTCATCGGAATTGACTGCATAGCTTGCAGAGGATTTGGGAGCTGAAAAAACAACGATGTTACGATTTAATAATATACATAAATCGAGTATTCAAATTAAAAAATACTTTATGTGGAAAAAATATTTCAGATAAATGCTAAACACATAAACATTTGCACATAGGTTAAACTTGCATATCGATATTTGCATTAAATTATGAAATGTTTACATAGGCTTCTCCTAATGCTCGCCACTTTGCTCGATCTTCGGCTACTCGCATTCAGCTCGTGCCAGTCATCGCCTACGCAAATCGTCACTTCATCTGGCCTGAAGACGTCCTACACTACATTTACCGCGACGCGGATATAACGTTGTTTCATTTGTATTCAAATACTGGTTTTATATAAAAACGTTATTTTAAAATTCTATCGACTATTTTATAGCGAAAAGCTCTTTTATGTGTAGTCTTTTATGTGTATTCATTTCGGAGTAGCAGCGTTTTATGCTATTTATTGTCACAATAAATAGCATAATCACATCAGCAGCTGTAAATACTTATTTTATATGAGATCTATGTTTTTATACTTTTTTTATTAAAATCAATGTTCGTGAATTTGTTGGGAACTTTTGGAAACCGAAAAATCCATTGTAAAGATAATTTGGTGGAACTTTTTGTCCACTTTTACCACTGATTCCGTACGTAGTTTTTAAAATGTGTAATTTTTACTGTTAATTAAATGTCGCATTTACAATATTAAGTTAAATGGATTGTGAAATGTATCTGACGAGATATTGGTTGTTTGTTTTAACAGAAATTAAAAAGCCCAGGATTTTTTTAAATAAAATTTGGGAACAAATTCTCGTAAACAAATCCCTTTTTTACAGTACGTGTTTAATTTTCAAGTAACTATTGTGTAGCAAGGACGTTTATCGGCATAAACGTTTCAATGAGCGGTCATAGTGGCAATTTGTGAACAGCCAGCTTTATTGCCTCTTGATACGCTACTAAAATTTTAATCTGAATTTAAGTACGGCATGAAACAAGTCGGTTAGTATGCCATTGGATTTACAAATCTATAAAATATTTTGGTAGGCTCGTTCGAGAAAAATAAACATGTCTACATCGTATAGATTAGCTTTAGATAGTTATAATGTGACACGCTTCGTTGTTATTATGAAAAAAAATGTTTTAAGTTAATAGAGCCAATTTGCAGGCAATTCCTGTCTGCCAGCCCTAATGGGCCTGCTCTACAAGGGAAAATACCATCCTCTCACAGAAGACCGACCTACTGGTAAAAGCGGTCCCTTTGGTGAGTGAGAGTGGCGGGCAGCCCCAAAATCCATGTTGATTTGATGGCTTTGGTGAAAACAAACATTTGGCCACCAAGTTTTTCATAGCTAAAAACCATTTTAAGAATTTAATTATTGAATCTGCAAAATGATTTCACTTTTACATTCACATAATATTATAAAGAGCTGGTGTGCTTTAAAATAAGTCTTAAGAAATAATAATGTATTGGAAAGATTTATAAGTACATGTATAATTTACCTGCCCCTGCAGCGGTTGACTAGCGAAGGGATTAACTGGCATCGGCGGAGATGGATGCGTCATACCGTTGAGGGGATTGCAGCCCGGGGGGCTTCTTCCCATGCCCCCACCGTATCCGATGGCCGAATTTTGACCCAACCAAGATCTGAAAAGACGTGCATTCGAAAAATGAACTCTTCTTTTTATCTCTCATAAACGCATATAATTATGACGAAATGTCGAAATATATTTAAAATAGATGTAATTTACTGTGTAAAAAATTTGTATGATAAGCATTTAGAGAAAGGTCGAATTCAAAAAGAAATATTTAAATGCCTACTTTTATTCCTACTTACCAAAGCGAAAAAAATTAAAGTTATCCAAAATGTTATGGGGAATTACAAAACGAGCGACTAAAAAATTACTTAGCGACTGCTGATAAGATACTGTTTTAATAACTTGAGCAGTATGAAATGAGTAAGCAAAAAATTAACTAAAGGAGAAGACCGATCCCCATACAATCTTGGGCCTGGCGATACAAGGCTGTAACATGGCCTATATTTTGTTCATTTAAAGACTTCCTACGAGGCCTATTTTATTTAAAGTAAGAAAAGTGCTAGTTCTTTAACTTTTTTTAACTCCCGACACAAAAAGAGGGATGATAGTGCCCGTGTATGTTTTCCTGTGGCAACGACGTAGCTCCTAAGCGGATGAACCGATTTTCATGCGTTTTGATTTATTACATTCTTTGTTCTTTTGATAGGTAGCAAGGCAGTCTGCAGTACACCAACATTAAACTATGACTATGATTTGACAACATACCTATTATGCATACCTACCTACCACATATGTTAATAATGCAAAGGATCTGAATATTATACTTAAATAAATACCTAGGTATAAAAAAACATAACATTTTAATTATATTTTATTCTTAATCATCAGTACAAAATATTAATACAGTATCCAAAAACTGGGCAGGGATGTTGTATTTTCTTGGTGTCGGGTCCATCCTTCTTTTTCCAATAGGCGTCTTCGTATTGTGTTGTGCTGCAACGCCCCGTTGATATTCCACGGTACAATTCCACAGCACAAGCTCATGTTTATACCCGTAAATTGCCCGTAAATCACGCTCAGGTCGTCAATAGGCAAGATCAGGTTATCCGATGTTCACTCAAAGGTATTCATGGGTCCGTGTTCATGGGTTGCAGAAAACGATGTCCAAGGTTTATGCAGGGTCAATTAGAAAACGATCGGTTTCTGAGTCCGTGAGTAAGCAGAGGTCTTTCAAAAATGGAGCAATACAAAGGGACACATTAAATAACACATGAGTACGAAAAACGAAATAAAATCAAAATCCAAACAAAATAAATGATTAAATATAGCTGACACGACATTACTGACAATACAGACACTAAATAGTGCCGTATATATCCGATTAAAAAGACAACTGAAATAAATCGATTTTCGACTCGCTTTTTTGTAACAACGTTTTAACAAGTAAAACTGTAAAACTCATTTGCAAATCTAGTCAAGAGTCTAATCATATTTATCAAGTAACTGTTTTAACTCATAAGAAAAAAATGATTCAGTATTATGCCAAGAAAAGACACCGTATAAAATATATTTAAGTATCGATTTAGATAAAATCGATTAATAAAAACTGACTTACTCGTTTTTTATTGTTATCAGAGCATTTAGAAAGATAGTCGAAAATAAGTCTAATGAAATTCGCGTTTATAAAGCAAGTTGAATATAATGAAATCATAAAAATCCATTTTTTTTGCTGTTGGCCATTGAAATTGTGGGTAAAACGCAAATAGGGTGAACTAAGAAAAAATATAGATTTTTTTAGTATATGTTTCATGTCTGTATCGTCGGGCCCAAAATTGGTCTTCTCCTTTGTGACGAATATTAATTAATAATAAAATCCAGAATGAACTTATACAAATTCATCCATTTCAGGTTTTAAAATTACTAAGTTAGCGACTAAATAACTAAGTGAGCGACTATTTGCTATCACAAAAATAAGGAAACAAGAACGATCGGAGATGGAAATCGACTCGGATGGGTATAGGTTAGAAGCCTTCGTGGTTATTTTTTTTTAACACCAATCCCCCTATTTATTGCATACTTGTATTTTAAGTAACTCAAACAAATGAATGTTTGTAAGTCGTTGTTCTGTTTATTTCTCGTCGCTCGCAGTAAGTGGCTCACTTAGTAATTCTGTAAGTTAAATTCATCATTTTTGTCACTTAAAACTTTAATTTCCACCCGTCACTCGTTTAAATACTACCCAAACTTTAACTGCTAGGGTCTTTTATAAAAAACTTAAATACATTCATTGGAATGTTTTTTTTAACTTCAAGGCTTTGCTGACAGAACAGTTATTAATTTGCCTTTTTGCCTCCTACTCGGTGGTGAATAATACCTCTCTTTAAATGGTTTATGAGTTGTTAGATGATGCTAAATAAATATTGTTGAATAATTTTATTAAGATCGGCGAATAGAGGGGAAAAATTAAACGTAGTTTACTTTAGAAAAATTGGTTCCGAGAAAACAGGCGGTTTTTTTGTCCGCTACGCGGATTGCACAAATTCCATATTGTGTGTTCATTCGTTGTGCTGGATAAAGAACAAAGAGAATTCATAAAAAAGGCAAACTTGTCTATAAAAATAAATAGTTCCTTGGAACCATTTATTGATAAGTAAACATTATAATTAGGTACCAAATGATGGGATTTAGATCTAACTAGGTATATGCCAGCCCATATTATAGGCTTGTGATAGCTAAACAAGCTAATACATTATATTCCAGTTAAATGTTTTATTTTTTGAGTTGACTGAGTGAAAGGTAAATTGCGGTATACGATTTATGATCAAACTAATTTTCACTGGAAGTTTGCATGGTAATGTACCTACATCATTATATTTTTTTAGTTCATTCTCTTATTAAAGGGCCACATTTTACCACTTTGGAAGTGTCTCTCGCGCAAACTATTTAGTTAAGAAAAAAATTAAATTAGAAACTTCATTATCATTTTTACATTTTTAAAGACCTATCCATAAATACACTTGGGTTAGAAGAAAAAACAATCTTTTGAGTTTCAGTTTTTTATTTTATTTTTATCTATATTTTTTTCAGTAACGATGTAGCTTCCCATTGGTGAAAGAATTTTCAAAATCGGTATTGTTCTTCCTGAGATTTGCGCGTTTACAAAAACAAACAAATTGTTACGCTTTATTATATTGAATGATAATAATTATATACAATTATATAATATAATTATGTTAGATATAGCCATTTTATACACTTTTAAACTGCAACTAACAGATACTGTTATACTTTATGTGATCCCTGAAAAATCCGAATAGCAATTTCACACATACCGCCATTGATTTCGATGATGCCCCCTATGGAATATTTCATTACATATTATTACCAATATTGGAGCTACTTTTCATTCGATGCCAGCCTGGGTTTTTAGGGTTCCGTAGCCAAATGGCAAAAAACGGAACCCTTATGGATTCGTCATGTCCGTCTGTCTGTCTGTCTGTCTGTCTGTCCGTATGTCACAGCCACTTATTACCGAAACTATAAGAGCTATGCTGTTGAAAATTAGTAAGTAGATGTATTCTGTGAACCGCATTAAGATTTTCAAACAAAAATAAAAAAATAATAATAAATTTTGGGGGATCCCCATACTTAGAACTCAAACTCAAAATTTTTTTTTTCATCAAACCCTTACGTGTGGGGTATCTATAGATAGGTCTTTAAAAATGATAATAAGGTTTCTTATATCATTTTTTTCTTAACTGAATAGTTTGCGCGAGAGACACTTCCAAAGTGGTAAAATGTTGGTCCCCCCCTGTAACTTCTAAAGAAGGAGAACGATAAAACTAAAAAAAAAATATGATGTACATTACTATGCAAACTTCCATTGAAAATTGGTTTGAACGAGATCAAGTAATTAGTTTATTTTAATACGTCATAAATCGTAAACCGCAATTTTCCTCTCATTCAAACTACTCACATATAAAAACATCGATCAAACTTACAAAGAACTACAAGAACTTTTATATTATGATGATACTTGCTGCTACGGAACCCTTCATGGGCGAGTCCGACTCGCACTTGGCCGGTTTTTTCATACTAGATGAGCGTTCTCCTTTATTGTTTTTTTTTTCTATTTTTGTTTGAAAATCTGAATGCGGTTCACAGAATTACATCTGCTTACCAAGTTTCAATAGTAGGTACCTATATAGATAGTTTCGGTAAAAGGTGGATATGACATACGGACGGACAGACAGACATGACGAACCCATAAGGGTTCCGTTTTTTGCCATTTGGCTACGGAACCCTAAAAAGATGCTCCATTTGTGCAAAATTTTAAAATTTATCCGTACTATACTTTTAGGTAACAATATTATGTGTTAGTATTATGTTTTATTTCAAACTTGTATTTGTGTTTTCTCTTTAAGTGATTTTTGTGAATCTTTTGAGGAAATAAATGTCTTTAACCGTATCTAAGTACTAGGTATATCTCTCTCTTTGTTTATTGTTTACATTTTTATGCTGCCACTTCCAATAATACTTCCAATAAGGAATGAATAAGTTTCACAATTTTATTTTTATAAGCCATGAAGAAGACGTAACAGATACATGAATGTTAAGTAGATCGCAATTGTACACGTGTTACCATGACTCACTTGGCTATAGTCCTTGCACCCTACACATAAATGTCACGTGTACGTCATAGACTTAGTAAGTTTTTAAGAAAAGCCGTCATCCTTAGAATATACAGGGTGTCCCAGAACTCAACGTCAAGCCGAAACGGGGTGACAGGACTGATTGTAACCATCATGAGAAAAATAAGAAAAAAAATCTATCCCATGCAGTTAGGAAATTATGGGCATTTAAGAAATACCTAGAAATTTGGTCAAACTGTAACCATTTTTCGGTTATTGTGGTTAATTTTTATTATTTTTGTTCATTTAAACTTTGGAACCGTAACCCTAAATAACATTTCTAGAACCACAGTCAAAAATAATGCCACAACTGCCCCAAGTTTTCTAGAAATAAGACTATTTGTTAAACAATGAATTTAAAATTTTCAAAATTTGTCGACTTTGAAAGGCTCTCCTTTAAAAAAATTGTACTAAAGTGCCTTGGCAAGTGCCATCAAAAGTTTGCGCATTTAATCAGGATTGCAAAAAGGTACAATACTTGCTAGTTTTATACTAAAAAAACTCTAGTAAAAAAATAAAAACGTCGAGTAACCCGATTTTTGCTAACCCATTTTACTCAGTTCAAATGTTTTTATTCGCACAAGCTCTTGGTAGTTTCTTAATTTTACGGCAAAATGATGAGAGAGATGGATAGTGGTCATGTTTGCCATGAGCGAACGAGACAGATAGTAACGCCACTTTTACCAAAGTCAACAAAAGTAAGTAAAATTAATAAAATAATGAAAAATCTTGACCTAGTTTAGTTTAGGTTTATTGGAATAAACGTCAGATAGGGAAATAACATTTTTTATTACAATAAATGTTCAAATTGTTTACCATCAGCCTCAATACACGCCCTACATCTTATTAAAAAAGATCTAGTTATTAGTCGGGCATATCCTCGAGAGTTGATGTCCTCAGCGGCTTGAGAAATTCGTTCATGAAGCTCGGCTACGCTGTCAATAGGCTTTGAATAAACTTATTCTTTGAGAACGCCCCAATAAAAAAAAATTGACGGGTTGCATTGCACTCCGGGAGTGCCGGCAGAAGTGAAAACTTGAATATTTTGGTATTCGCCATGCTAGCGTCCACTAGGCGCAAATTGGTGTTTTATTTCAAGTTTTCACTTCTGCCGGCACTCCCGGAGTGCAACTCGTCGTTTGGTTTTATTGGGGCGTTCTCAAAGAAAAAGTTTATTCAAAGCCTATTGAAAGCGTAGCCGAGCTGCGTGAACGAATTTCTCAAGCCGCTAAGGACATCAACTCTCGATGATATGCCCGACTAATAACTAGATCTTTTTTAATAAGATGTAAGGCGTGTATTGAGGCTGAAGGTAAACAATTTGAACATTTATTGTAATAAAAAATGTTATTTCCCTATCTGACGTTTATTCCAATAAACCTAAACTAAACTAGGTCAAGATTTTTCATTATTTTATTAATTTTACTTACTTTTGTTGACTTTGGTAAAAGTGGCGTTACTATCTGTCTCGTTCGCTCATGGCAAACATGTCCACTATCCATCTATCTCATCATTTTGCCGTAAAATTAAGAAACTACCAAGAGCTTGTGCAAATAAAAACATTTGAACTGAGTAAAATGGGTTAGCAAAAATCGGGTTACTCGACGTTTTTATTTTTTTACTAGGGTTTTTTTAGTATAAAACTAGCAAGTATTGTACCTTTTTGCAATCTTGATTAAATGCGCAAACTTTTGATGGCACTTGCCAAGGCACTTTAGTACATTTTTTTTAAAGGAGAGCCTTTCAAAGTCGGCAAATTTTGAAAATTTTAAATTCTTAGTTTAACAAATAGTCTTAATTCTAGAAAACTTGGGGCAGTTGTGGCAATATTTTTGACTGTGGATCTAGAAATGTTATTTAGGGTTACGGTTCCAAAGTTTAAATGAACAAAAATAATAAAAATTAACCACAATAACCGAAAAATGGTTACATTTTGACCAAATTTCTAGGTTTTTCTTAAATGCCCATAATTTCCTAACTGCATGGGATAGATTTTTTTTCTTATTTTTCTCATGATGGTTACAATCAGTCCTGTCACCCCGTTTCGGCTTGACGTTAAGTTCTGGGACACCCTGTATGTAAATATTCTAAGCAGAGGTAAGACCTCATCTTAGAAAATATAATTATTTACTATAATATATTCTAAGAATAAATTATATTATTAATTCTTCAACAAAAACAAACCCATCTTAATAAATGCTAGGCATATTGAGAATTGGTGATTTTGGGAATGTCTATTCCAGATATGGAACTTTCAGTGAACCGGACATTTCAGGAACTGGTCATTTCGGAAGTGGGACATTTGAGAATTTGAAATTGTGAGCCTCCATTATTGAAATCAAGTCATCGTCAAATATTGGATTAGCTTGCAATTTTATTTCCCCTCCTGTTCTATAATGGGAAATATGGAAAAAGAATTAGCCATATTACGAGTACGCGTTTTCCAGAGAACCTAACGGTTTCATCTGACTCATATCACAAACAGGAGGACAGACTACTAATCAGTGCGCTAAATGTCTCTTTGGCTGGAAATCCATTACGAATTTCAAAGCCAGCATAAGTACAATAATGCATTACGATCTCTGCCGGCGTATTAGTAAGCGAATCAACAGTGGACTTATTTGCTACCCGTGTTCAGCCAACAGTCAGAAGCCTTTCCCCTACAGGACGCTAAACAAATTAACTATTAATTTCAAACCATTTGCCCTGCTTACTATCACTTTACTTTTTATAGTCATCAGTTAGGTATGACAAAAATATGTGCGTGTGTCAGTCTAAAATAAATATTTTTCAATTGTACTTATAGTATAGGTATACCTTACCTAAAGCAGCACTTTCGTCACCTAAATAATTAAAAATTAATACTGCTGATTTCACATCTTTAAAAAGGTAATTCAGTTTGTACGGAAAGTTCTCAAATAATAAAAATTGAAAAAATAAATAATAATTTATTCTAGAAAAGAGAATTTCAATAAACTTGAAAATGTAATAATACGTAAAAAAGTCAGTTAAGGATTTTTTTTTGTTATTAGGTATATTATGTTTCTTTTTATATACAACCGTACTTAATTACTCTCCTCATCTTTCCTTAAATGTAACGCACTTGAAATCTTGGAATTACTTTAATCCTCACTGTCATCGCTTTTTAACAACCTATTAAAAAAATAAAACGCTTAAGAGCTAAAATGGCAAGGCAAAATATGAATGGAAAACCTTGAGGAGCCACGCCAAGCCACGAGAATAGGCAGAGATAAAACCGACAAACCCGCCCATTCACCTGCTCTCGACCAATAGGAGACAAGAATCATTAACATTTTACGTACTGTCTTACAAGTTACAAGGGCCAATCCGTTGCGCTTAAAGAATGTAAACCAAAAAATGGTGCATACATTGTACATACATGGCTCATCTCATTCGAAAACTCACCTATTTACTTCGTTATTTTAATTTTATTGGTGTTAGGTAATTCTTTTTATTATTTGTAAATACTTTGTACTTAATTACATTTAAATTTTCGAATTGTAGTCCACTTTTTTCTGTACTTTTATAAATACAATATTGTTGTGCTAACAAAACTGCAAGTGGCCAATGGTTCAAGCTAGAATTAATAAAACATATTATTAATTATTTGGCAAAAGGCAGTTAAAAATAAAATATTTTTTTATAAGGTTGACTCAATATGTCCATTTATGTTATGTCTCTAATCTGTAAGCCTTAATACCTTTTACGACAGTCGCTGCAACTAAAACCCAAATAAAGAAATAATGGGGTTTCCCATATCTTGGAACCGGGTGCAAGTACTCCTACTCGTAAACTCCGTTTGGGGAAAATACACGTGGGGGAAATGACGAGCGAAGTCACAGATAAACAATGATATTTTATTAGAAAGACGTCTATGTATATTAAACGTTTTGAGCAAATGACATAAACAGTGTAGTTATTTTTTTAATTTATTAATCCGCAATATTTAAAAAAATATCTGCTTGTATGTAAGTAACCCAACTAAACTTGATACCAATTTTTCTAGGTATAAAGTAAACATTATCTCTATATTTGTTTACAAATACCTATCTACATCATCCAAATGACAACCTCACGACAACAAGGTGACTCAACTAAAAAGATTTGTTTTATGACCAGTATTCAAAATAGATAAAATCATGTCTTGATGTCACCGCGGAAACGGGAAATAAAAGTCTTCACAAACGTAATAATATCAATACATCATTAGCGTTTGTTTTGTAAACACGACAACGAGTAACGTAAATATTTATTATGATTAAAATTAATTTGTAATAATGTCTCTCTGACATTTCATCGCTTGATTTATAATTATATAAAATAAAATGATATCAGCTGTTTAAATTATATTTTTATTGTTTTCTGGCCAACATTTTCACTCAATCTTTGTTTATTTAGTAATTTAATAATGAAAACATCTGTAGTTCGCATGATTACGTATCGTTTTGACATAACATAACAGTTTTACTTCAAAATATCAATAAACTATTATAATAATTTACCATCGACACAAGACGTACACAAATGGCTCCTTTTATCATTCGATATTTGGCACATAAAATGAATGGGCGTTCTTCAAACAGTAACAGATATGTGAACTCCTTGGAAAATAAGGTTAGAATTAGAAGATGAATTCCGGAGCTAAGAAAAGGAAACAAAACTATTAATTGGCTTACCGAAACTGAGACTGTGCCAAACTAGCTCAGGCAAATATGGCAGGGATGCTTACAGAGTCAGCATTTAAAATAATATGTAAACAAGTATTTGCGAGGAAAAGGACTGTCAATTACTGTGATTCGGGGAGAGATGACGCTTCATGCGTTAGCCGCTTTCTATAGGAGCGTTAAAGTGGAATTGATGAAAAAGAAGGACAAAATCACAATACACGGGGCATTTAAGGGGTAGAGATATTGGCGGACTGACTGACTACAGTTATGTCTACAAAACAAATTCGCGAGAGCTGCAGATACTTTTGTGGAAGGTCTTAAATCTTTCTATTTGCTGATCCCCTATAATTCGGTCTCCTATTTTTCACCGTAAAATGAAATAGGTTTCTAATCTACGCTTCTTTGTTTAGCTGGCAATCGGTTTTCAATGCAAATGATTTCCTTAAAGGCAGTCTTACTGCATGGCAAAGGCGTTTCCATCCTTGAAATCAAATTATCGTTACAATCATGGGTACGGGTTTTATCACCACGCTTGCCAATTGCGGATTGGTGATAAAACCGCCACAAAGTTAGTTCGACCCGGAAATTGAAGACAGAAATCCGATATCTCGACCCGGTACTTAAATCACTGACAATCGATCGAGGCGTTTTATTATGTGCCAGTCAAATGTCTCTTTAGACATTCCAGTAGTTATATACCCGCTGCAGCATATGACGTATGAAGATGGAGATGTATCGAGTAATCAAAACCAACTTACGGATCATATCTCGGATAGGCGGGCGGGTAGGGCGACGCAGAGCCGAAGTAGTTCCTGGCACCGAGCGGCAGCGACTGCATGTGCGGCATATGCTGCCCCACGTGCCCCACGTGGTACCCCTCCCCGAACAGGCCCTTCGAATACGGCGTCGCGCGGAACGGACGCTTCATCCTCCGTCGCCTCCTGAAGTTCCCATTCTCGAACATATGTTCGATATCCCCGCATTGCGGATCTATAACAATACTACACTCACAACCCAAAAGTCTACGTCCTGAAATTCGCCAGCATTACAGTTCCACAAGGCATTAGTGATGAAGTGAGATGCGTGGTGTGTGATGGTTTCACGAGCGTAGTATAAAAATTCGCGTAGCCGAGTAACGGAAAACAAAAACCAGCGTCATACGTAAATTGCACACATAAATCTAACAACAATTTCACATACAATAAGTAAATATCAAAAATCACAACATGACCACAAATTACAGACATAGACGCGTAAGGTAAGAAACTCACCAAGGGTCCAGTAGTTTCCCTTTCTCTCCCCCCCACCTTCCCGAGGGACTTTGATAAAGCATTCATTTAAGCTAAGATTGTGCCTTATGGAGTTCTGCCATCCTTTCTTGTTCTTTTCGAAGTATGGGAATTCTTTAGTGATGTAAGCGTATATTTCGCTAAGAGTAGCCCGTTTTGTCTGGCTGTTTTGAATTGCCATGGTAATAAGCGCTACATATGAATATGGTGGTTTAGTTAAAGCTTGTGAAGTAGGCGTCGTCGACTGTGGCTTCATTTCCGAATTGCCCGGACTCGTCGGATTCGCTGACTTGCCTTTGCTTTTGTTATCATTACTGGAAGAAATAAACAACCTTATAAACGTAATTACAGATCTTGCAATGTCTATTTATTCAAAGTAATTTTTCGAACCTGTTGTTGTTAGAACTATTGTCGTCTCTGGAGATAGCTGGTAGCGTTAGTGTTTGGTAAACACGGGTCAATTCCTCCTCGCCTTTGACGTTCTGTGAGTTGGGCGTTTCGGCTCCGCTGCTTTCTTGTAAGCATATTCGGCTCTCATATGGCGGAGTACCTGCCGAAATTAATTCGAACATTATCTACTGAGTTATTTTCACTGCAAACTCCTTAATAGATTTTTCCTTTCTGAAGAACTAGCTATTATTAAAATGTTGGTTTTTTGTTCCGATAAAAGGGAAAGAATGTAGGCAGAAAAACCTTTTAGAGAGAAAGAGCCTGTATCATCTGCGTCACTTACACTCTGCGTTACTTCATCCAATGATTAGATCATGGGTTTCTTTATAACAATACAAACGGTATGTAGGTCACTAAGACGTGACTATCCTGACAAAATCACGTAGCCATTTGGCTTTTAACTATCGTATTTCAGTGACGATTGCTGACCATTTACAGCAATAGATTTTGTTGGAACCCTTTGCTGAGTTCAAAGGGTTAAACAATTATACGTTTACAGCCATACTTTAAGATAAAAATGTTTAAAATCTTATCATGTCTAAGTTCAAACTAAGTCTAAGGGACAACTTTGACATAATTTGAATAGATTTAATCATAGGATGGATGATCTTTATCCACTAACAATTTGTGGACTTATTTATTTTTTTCGCAATACTAGAGACGGAATTCGGTCAGGAGGAGAACGAGTCATTGTTAAACTTTCTCTCACTTAAAAGAAAAAAGACATTCACACACGATCTGCTTTAAAACCAAAGTTGAAATTCTACAGAAAAAGGATATGACGTCAGCTATTCCCGGTTAGTTCGCGAGGGTATTGTGTAATGGCTCTACAACGCGGCGCAACAGATGGGTCATTCACAGACCTCTGTAAGCGGGAATCGACATCGAACAAATGTGATCAAGTGACTTTGTTTCGTTCCAGTTATAGGCTACTAGTTTCAGCTTACAGATTCAAATGAGAGTTAGAATTGACCGATTTACCGGGATAGCTTTCAACAGATCATTAAACCTAAACCTGTCCAGTAGATTCGTGGAACAAACATGAATGCATTTTTTTAAAAATCGCAAGAAATATTAAAAGGATATAAATGTCTTTTCGAGATGTGTTGAATATAATATTTTGAAAAATATATAAGTTACTTCCTACTTACTAGAAGCATTATAGGACAATTCTTTATTCAAATATGTATGTATCAAAAAGCTACTTTATGCCTGTGGATCGGCTACTTCCTCGGATAGTCCTTTAGTTGCAATCCTGACCTGAAACCAATAGACCGTGGTACCCAGGGATGGATCGGTCAATTACCGGCACTGGCTCGTCACACTTCGGGAGGGAAGGGGAAACCCGGAGGACTTTAGTGGGTAAGGGGACGCTGTGGCCCCTAAACCTACATCCCACACACGGACACAGTACTCATTCGAATGGCTCCCCTGACGACTATTGTAATGATGATCCAAGAGACGCAAAGCTTGTAGCCCGCGATACCGCGACTATTAAACCACCCGAAAATAACCTGCGATAATGGTGCCTAAACAAGATATGGAAAAAAAGGAAGTAGATGTGCTTCGGGTTTCTTTTATATTCCAGATTCGTCAACAATTTCTTTAACGCACTACTAATATAAATATTTACATATGAGAATTTAGTATCACAAGTTTACAACATTATGAAATAAATCTTGTAACGTACGTATTTCGAATTGCCAATTCATTCACAGTAATTTAGAAATCTCGCTTAGTTCAACAAATGTTTACTGGTTCCATATATTATTGTTATTACATTTAACGTTCGAGATTTAGCCAATCTTATGCGTACGTGCCTCCCGATACGGTTTTCTCGGAATCCACCGCTAAAGTACGCTCTACATACCTAAACAAGCGCTGCAGTATACATTTATTCTTAACAAACTGTAGGCCATAGTAACAGAATCTTGAACAATTATAATCAAAAAGTCGTCAAACAAATATGTATAACTCGACCATGGAATCGCACACATACAACATAAAGTATTAATGTAAGTACTTCTTTAATTACTACTTATAAAATTTATTCAATGAGGGTATGGTTCCAAACAAATACACCATACCTACCAGTTGATTAAATTGGGTATACTTATAAAAGCAAAAATAACTCTTTCGCGCGTTTTAACTTCTTAACATAATTCAGTCTAAAAAATATTGCTTAGGCATCTCTCTCGGTCAGTAACATGTTGGTCCTTTGGTAGGTACCAGTTTAATTAAACTCTGTCCGGTACTGATCTCACTAGATCCAAGAGGCCAAGATGGATAGTTTCACCAGGTGAGGTTCAAATCCCGGTATTAAATATCGGAAAATTTTTGAAATATGCAAATAATCGTAGGAAATCCGTCTAGGCACTCTGTAAGGCAATCTGTAACAAGTAGTAGGCATAATAACAAGCCACTGTAAACTTAACCTGTTCTACATTGACAGCCCGATATGTAAAGGTTGCATGGACACCGAAGATACATCGGTCCACGCAATACTGCAATGCAACAGTGTGGACCCAACGAGCACGCAATACAACGAGCACGTTTGCTACAATCAAAAAGCAAATATCGTATTAGCGCAGGACCCTCTTCGAAACACTGTAGCAAAACTGGACCTCTTCATCGATCTAAAATATTGTAAATAAAAATATATGTAGGTAATGTTATCATCAATCAATGTATGTGAATAAATGTAATCACAATGATTCACTTTATAGGCTAAGTGCGGAAAAACCTTATGGGCAAATTCTTTCTGAATACTAATATATGGAGGACCAACATCCATACTGTAGCTTAATGTCCGGACTTTCCAAAAAAACAAGCTATCCAGCGAACTACGACACAGCGACTTTCGGTGACACACTCCATTCCATGGGTATTCTATAGGGTCAATGTTATATATCTAGCTGCGCCCGGAGCGTGCTGCCTTGTTTTAAAAAAAAGAAAAACACTGTGGCCTTTGCGGCCGTTTGCAAAACAACCGACCAAAGAATCACCACAATCATATTGAAAATATTACAGACACAAATAAATCCAAACTTTATTTATTCTAATTTTGATATAAACAAAGTATTTCGCAAGCTCATATTCTTGACTTGCACTAAAATCGCCCAATGCCGCACATAAATAAAGAAGGAAAACGATGCAGTGAAAACATTTTCCGATTCCGATTTTTTGACCGCCTCCGTGGAACAGTGGCTAAGCCGCTCGGGTATAAAACCCGGAGGTCGTGGGTTCGATTCCCACCTAGGGTCTGGTTGGTGGTAGGGCTTTTTCAGAGTCCGACTGGCTAGCTACCACCCCCACAGGTGAAATCTGCCGCCATAATAGCTCTGGCTGTGTTCCGGCAGTATTAATGTGGGAGCCAGTAGGTACATAAGATGAGTCTACAGTCTGGCAGCACATTTAGCGAAGCTTCCTGGTGAAGTGTCCCTCAATGAAATAGGCCGCAGTGGCTGCTTACCATCAGGTGGGCTGCGTGTCTGTCTGCCAACTGACTTAGTAAAAAAAAATTAATTCCTACAATTTTTTTTGTTATTCAAATACAAGGCACTGTCATACATTTAACTATGTATATTTAAAATAATTTATGAATGCTCAATGTAGAATGGTGAATGGTAGAGTAATCCTCATAAAACGTTTTTGAGTCAATTTCTGCATTTTTGCTGATTAATCAACTTTTGTAAAAGTTGCAATTGAGCTTCCAATCCTTTATTTTAAGGTTATTTACAAAAACCCTTGCAAAAGCCCTTCATTTAAATATGTATAAACGTATCGGTTCCTCTATGCATATCGATTTTGATATGCATCTTATCTAGCAGAAAATATCAATGCCTGCATAATACCTAAAATGTGTAGCAATATAATTGGTTACGAAAGCTGACGGTAGTCGATTCTTAAATACTTCTGAAATATCAGGAGATCCTTCTTTTTTATCAATACAAAAAGCTCGAGATACAATAAAATTCACTTTGTCAACAAGCAATAGCCCAAATTGACACACCAATTATCACAATTAGGTCATTATAAAGTATGTTGTCACGTGCCCGCTAACACAGTTGTGTGATTGCAGTGAACATGAATTTTCCACATTTCGCATATGGATAGAGATGGAATGCGTCAGTTAGACGGCGCAGCCGGTTGCATATCGGATTCGAACGGAGCCGCGAACACCGAGGTATTGTGTCGCTTACAGAACAATGCGTCGTATTTATAAAACATTAAAAGCCGGCGTATCGTTCGTGAAATTAATAACAAATAACAATTGTGAAACGTTAGTTCGGGAGCAGTGCGAATTACCCATGCCGTTGAATAACTGAACGCGCGTTAAATGGTGGGATTCTGACCGATGATAATGATACCCTTAAAATAGGAGGGAAAATTGTTTTTCGAAGACTCCTGCAGTCTTATCTGATGTTTTTAATTGCAAACACAGTTTGCATCAGTTCACTAGCAAGGCTCTAGACTTCTTTTAGTAACTAGTTCGTACCGATTTAAAACGACTTACATAGTAGAGTTTTAAATTTTTAATGCACAATTAAACACGGCACCTTTTATCGAAAGTTCCTAATAGTTCTGTTTGGTTTTGTTTATTGAGGACGTATTGACTCTGATGATTGATTTTCTTTAGTTTTTATTTTATTTAGGGTAAATACATTGTAGTCAAATACTGTAGCTACTTATGCAATGAGTTTTTGTTCTATTTAAGTACGTAAATATTCAAATACTGTTGTTGGAATAGAAAACAACCTAGAATATCTTGATCATTCAATTATTTTCTAGACCAAACTTATTTGCAAAGATTATAAGACATATACATATAACTACCGTTTAAAGCTACCGAGAGGAAAATGTTGTTTATGGACATAATATTAATTTAATTGAGTCTGCGTGCTTCCACCCTGGGGCAAAGAAACATAATCTTTCCGACCAATTAGCAAATCAACGGTACCTACGACGTAATACACCTCGGGGCCACTATTATCAACACAATCCTGGTGAGCCGATTCATTTAATTAATTTTCCTAGTATTCTTAAGAAAATTAACACCAACATAGATCAAAATTACCTGTGCAATGAAAAACAAGAATCTTACTTTTATACAATTTTTACAGCTTTGAGTTAATAGTAAATTCACATGAAGTAATATATTATTTTAATCAATAACGCCGAAATATTTGAAACACACAGCAACTTGTGACACGTGGAAACAACTATGATTACGCGGTGTGTTACATTCAATGAAAGTTTTCATCGAATTGTACTACTATGGCATATACTGAACCTACTACTATTATTACTACGAGAACTAGGTCTTTTTTGCGTTTTATACATTTAACCTTCTATGCTCTTGATATTTTATTGCAATTCACATACTATAATTTGCTTTTACATTGAAAAATATGTCGAAAATAAGTGGCCAGCTTGACGTGATAAATGAATGAATAACTAAACTCCCCGGGTTCTTCTTCACACCCAAAGAGGAAATAACTTCAAAAATATGCCATTGAATTGCCATGTTTTTGTTTCATTAAGTACTTAGGCTAATTATTTATATGACGCAAGCAGTAATATTACATTATCTGTTAAACATTTCAGACAATATTGCAAAAAAGTCCATATTTTCATTTGTGGTACGTGGTTCCATTTCGGGTTGTTCATCAAAACATATTTTTTTTAAATTAATTCCTCGAGGAAATCTTAGCTTTTTGTTTTCCCCTAATACTTTGATAAACATAGTCAGACAGCATCTGTAGTTTTAATAAGCACAATCTAGAAATATAATTTCCCGGGGCTTGAATGTGCGACCCCGTTTTTTCACTCATTAGTGTAGACCATACATAACTGTCCATTTACAAACATCCTGTTGGTTTTCTGTGGAACCTTCCATGCAACCTAGTACAGCATCAGTCGCACTCGAAGACACCTAGGTGAAGGTACGCGCCACGCGCTTCATTTTGCTAGGATATCAACATTAGTTTTGATTTCAGTGTTTAGACAAAAAAAAAATCATTCGTGATTATTATTACTATATTAAAAGTATTTTAGCTAAAAATTCAATTCATTGCCTGATGGTTAGCCACATAAACACGCATGTTTCGATATACTTTCTGTTGGTGTCTGGAACAATTCCTTAAACAAAACTTTAGGATTTCGTTAAAAATGTCATTTGTGTCGCTTCATTCGTGTCGATTTGTATGTAACACTAATGAAATTCATTTTTACACGAATGAAATTGTTGCTCATGGGTACTTTAATATTACATGAAAACTATGCATAACACCTGCGTCTCATGTCATGAAATACGGAGCTGATACGCGGACACTTAAGGCACGGCTTGTCCATTAGTTTAAAGTCGCTCAGCGAGCTTTGAAGAGAGCTGGGCTTAGCGTTTTTCTGAGGGAGCGAATCTGAGATGAGGTGACCCGACAGAGCACCAAAGTCTCAAAGATGGGGCCTCTGTCTGAGGCTAGTCGTTCGGTAATGTATTGTAGCTGGTAGGATTAATATCATGCATCTGAGAAGCACATTCATCAAAGTGGAGCCTGTAAAAGATGGAGGGGCAAGCAATATTTCCACGATGATCGAGACTCTGCAAGCTCTTAAACAAAGCATTGTCGCCGATAAGCCTCTTTACACTCTGCTCAATAGAGTCCAAGGCAGCCAGCTGGCGTCGAGAAAACCATCTCAAAGATGGCAGCAATACTCTAAGCACTAACGGACTTAAGTTCTGAAAGTTTTAGGATCCTGAATAGTTTGCCGAGCTTTTTAGAAGCAATAAAATTGTTACAGATTCTATAAAGAGGCTCTCGATACTTTCATACCAAGGACCTGAAGACAGCCAGAGGCATGGATATACCACGAAAAGTTGTAGTTAGCTCAAAAACACTCCTTTTGGTGGAATATATCTTCTGTGAAATGATTAAAATAATGTCTGTGTTTTGATGGTTAAAGCTGACCTAATTGGCATCTACCCAGACTGAGACAATTTGAAGAGAATGATTTAGTTTGTCCACAATGCCAGCTCTAAAGGTCTCAGTTTCACCACTTCTTGTACATGCACTGGACAAGTACTTCTCGACTACCGAGCTATAGTTGGCATAGCCTAGAATTCTGGAGCTAGCATTTATTTCAAGTAAATCGGAGGTGAACTCAACAACTATTCCTATGCGACGTCCAGTCAGAAAATGTTTTATTCAAACATAAAATGGAGCGGGGATCCCATAGGAAGGAAGTTTTCCAACAAGAGCTTGGTGCCAGACCTTGTTAAATGTCTTTAATATGTCCAAGGACAGCAATGGCCTTACTGTGGTCTCGCTCTATAAATGCGTTGCGTGCGTAACCAAGAAGGTCCATTGTAGACCTACTTATCAAACACGAATTGAGAGTCACATAGGACATCGTTACCTTTTAAATAAGCAAGCAAGCGGTTTTGAAAGAAAGAATTGAGGTGATGGCTATTTGGTCGGTAATTTGAGGATATTTTAACATAAGTGAGAACTAAAGAATGTGTTTTTGTGTTAAAAAATATTTAAGTATAAATACTACTGCTTAGATCCGGGTCTTCTTATTTTAATTACTCATTCAAAAGTTACACATTTTTTATAATTTAATCAAGACATCATTAGATTCATTAGGGATAATTAACACCATTCGTGTTTAATAAATTTTCATTAGTGTAATCACCCAACTCATTCGTGTAACACCAATGTTGTTTTTTTCCTACTTTGAGCACTAACCCCTTCGGAATTTATCATTAGGGGTGTATAATTTCACAAAAGAAACCGTTTTAGGCCATCAGTCAGTCAAAACACGACAGTTATTCAAAAACACGATTTTTCGAACCCGCGTGAAATCGAGCCAGGTACGTATTATAATAATTATATTAATTATTAATATAACGGGACGCCCAGATCCTTCAGGTTGATTGATAGTTTTACTCTACTCGAAACTGTATCAGTTATAGTATTAAAATGGAGATTGTATATTCAATTATTGTAACCTTATTGGCAATTGAAAAAAGAAACTGTTGAGTTTCTTGCCGGTTCCTCTCAACAGATGACTGCATTCTGAATCCGGTGGTAGAGTCACTATATTTTATGTTTCTGACGATTCATAAGTGCATCTTTTAAGCCTATTTGAATAAAGCATATTTTGCTTTTGATTTTGAAATAAATAAATAAAGTTAAAACATAAACACGTTACGAAAGAAAGGTCCGAAGGAAAGGATAACACACAATTAGCTTAAACTGCTTTTCTTAGAGTTGATATGCGAGACAAGCCGACTAAGTCACATGTAGGTCAAACGGACTCTAATTTTGAAGCATTCATATTTTTTCCGGCCCTTCCAAAAACAAAAATGGTGAATATTTTATACTTAAAAAGTCCACGACCATGACATGTAGTTTTCAAACATTAACAATACCATAGCCAAACAATATACATATTTATGCTTAACTTGCCCTATCTGTTGTCATATTTCTACAACTAATTTTCTACTTCAATTGTGACTTTTTGAAAGATGTGGGTAGGTTGATGCAGATCCATGATCGGCAGCAGTGCCGACTGTACTTCTAAAACATTTAATTAGGAATTCAATAGTTACACCATTTATTTGTAAAATCTGTAGTCAAAACATTTCATCCTAAGAAAAACTACTTGCGTCTTAACATAATTATTCAAGCTCGAAAGTAATTCGCTCACAAAATATCTTCAACGAGCGAAATTCTCCCAAAGAACATATTAGGTATTCGAGGAAAGTTCAACTATAGAAACGTTACACATTATGCGAACAAAGAGATATAAAAACTGGTAACAGCTTTAGTGAGTTACGATAAATAGTCGAACCCGATCCTTAGGTATTACTTAACGCGTCTACTGATAATAGCGTCGATACGACTCGTACAAAAGGTAATTGTTCTCTCAAACAATAAAGTTTAATAACGTAAGGTTCTAGGTAAGGTGCGCGCACGCATTGTGGACGCCAAGTACCTGATGACGATCAGACTTATTATAGTTAGATAATCGTTCAGTTTTATGCAGCTTTGTACTTAGCTACACTTCTAGAGCGCTGCACCAACTGCAAACGTTTGTCTTTAGGAGACAGGTGGGAGAGAGTTTGAAATAGCGGCCGTGTTGCCACAGCCATCTTATTTTTTATGCGATAATAGAGATTCAGTACATACCGTGGTCAGACACTTTATTCGAAGATGTCTTTTGGAGTCGTGACTTGGTCTCAATTTCGTCCAGACTCATAGGAGGAATGAGACCCAAAATTTCAGAATATTTATCTAATTTTACATTTTTACACAGCCTGGAACTATTATTTGTTCAATGACTAGAAGTTGTGTTGTGCAACGCTAAGGCCTATAACGCATTAAGCAGCCAGCCGCGATGCGGCGTGCCGTTGTGGCAGGGCGCATATTAATTTTTATATGAAACCGCATAGTTACGACGCACTCGTTACTATGCTGTTTCATATTATGCACCGGCACGCTGCATTGCGGCCAGCCGCTAGTGCGTTATAGGCCTAAGTGTTCATGTTACCGACAGAGCTGGCCACCAAATGAGTCTATGGTTTATGCTTATAAGTATGAATGACTTTGATAGAATTTGGATTTTAACATTGAGCTGACGTGCGCATAGAAATATTATGTACTGACGGGCGCTACATAATGCTTTATTTTCATCGTCTTTAAGGACTTATGACTAGTTATGACAGCTTAATACGTTTAATTATGTAGTATTGTTAGTAACGGTATAAAACATTGTAGTTCCTCGTTCTAAAATGTGTTCAGTTCGGAACATTTCGACGGTTGAAACTGACAAACTACGCTGGTCAATTTACAACATCAACGATACATGATACCTACATATCTTGCTAAATGAAACACTTCGAATAGTTTAATCAATCTGTTACTAGGTAATGAAATAATTCAATTAAAGTTCCTGCATTTTTGGATGGAGTCTGCCTCTGTTGTCCATTCCACTAACTCAATTACCGGTATGATTACTATGAAACGTATTGCCGGATTGGGTATTTGCAATGCATCATTTATGCACAGCGAACAAGCTGATTATTACAGGACTTAGAAATAATTTTCACTATTTTGATTAAGTACAGTATCGTAATAACGTGTGATTTTCATGGCATTAAAAGAATTTTCAAATAAATAGTCCTCATTATATTGCTTTAAAACAAAATATTGATAATAATAAAATGAGCTATAATAATGTGCCCCGATGAATGAGCGTGGTGGTGATTAAGCCAGTTGATACGTAAGTGTTAAAACCATTGCAATTGTCGAGTTATCGCTAAAGTGTTCTGCAGCTGTATTTTTTTTATTATAATCTGAGTTATGAAGTAAGTAACAAGCGGCGAGGTTAAGGGGACGTGACCGCTAACTGACGTCACGGCCTCAGAGCCCGCCCGCTAGATACCGCGATGTAATTTGTCGCGTTAGATAAGCTCAACGCAAATCTTAGCGAATTCCACTGCAAAATGCATCTTATGACACAATTATTTGACGATTATTTAGCGCAATGGTTCACAAGTCGATTACCGGAAAGGTCGCGTGTTCGATCTCCGCTAAATACAAACATTTGTTATATGAGCCTTATTTGCTTTTTTAATTCGTCCATATTCTAGTGGATTACAGGCACAGATACGAGTACGATAGTGGTTAGATGCGCATTTTGTCAGATTACAAAACAGAAACTCAACTAGTCAAATACGCAGTTTGACCGACACGCAATTCGACAGAATTGCAACTGATGCATCAGATTTGCAACATGTCAGATACGCAGCTTATGCACAGCACCAGCAAACACGCAAGTGAACAAGCACTTACAAATACAATAGTATTTACTTGCTTCACGTTTTATTATTGTTTTGGCGCCTAACTTTTAAATTAGTTTTTCTGTTGGTGTAAATACTTTTTAGTGTAAATACTTTTTGTAATTTGTATCGTTTATATTTTTCTTCTTTTCTATTGGCAAAGTTTTTGTTTTTCACCTTTTGTGATCAAAATAAAATTCTGAAATAATATGTGTGTCGTGCGTGAGAAATAATTAAAACACCACAGCAGCTACGCAACAGGCAGCTACTACGAGCACACCAGGTCTTCACATAACTATTTAATAATCTGTGGCCCCACGTCCGGACTCTCTGGCTGGGCGCACGTCGGTCGAGGCAGCCATGCAATGTAGCCTAAACATCGCACGACTCTCCCTCACTTTTCCCGACCCACCGTGGCACACGCTCTTTCCAACTCACCGAGGAATCGAGCAACTTCTCCTACTTTCTCTTCCCAACTCACAGTGGAATTGAGACTCTTACTGGCACTTGAAGCTTTTTCGTGTAGACAGCCGAGCCTGGGTCAACATTCGACCCCTGGTCTCTGGAGGGGGGTGATGTGGCGTCTCATCTAGTGTAAATACTGTTTGGGTTTTTAAAATGTTTCTTTTATAATGTCATTTAGTGTTCTGTTTTGTACTGTCAGTTTATTACAATATATTTTTTAAGTGTGTCGTACCAAATGTAAATAAACCTGTAAATAATCACATCTCTTCATCTCATTTATCTACGACCACAATGTCATAATTTTGTAACTCTTTGGCTCTGTGTAGACCCTTACGACGCCTGAACCGGACCGGCGCCGGACCGCTAGGTTTGTGTATACGATTGAAAACCGCACCTGCGCCGCACCGGCACCGCGTACGCATCGGGCCGCCATGGTTTACTGAACCATAATCAGCATCAAAATAGAACACGCGGTTTCAGTCCGGTGCAGGCGCGGTTTTCATTAGTATAACCAAACTACGTAAGCGTCGTCTACATAAAGCCTTACCGTCAAAAGGACCATAGACAGTACTACCACAGGACCACAGAATACTTAATAGGTAGTACTACCACAAAACAGAGATTATGATGTGTGTGTGTGTTATTGTGTTTCCGAACACTACTCTACTTGGATGTTTATTCCATTTTATAAGAGCTATATCGAGGAAAGCAGACCAGTTGACGGTTAAGAAATCAAAGATACTGCGATCACATGTAAAGCGTTGCATTGCTTTGGCTTTTTTACAAAGAGTGTGTACAGGACGGCTGGCTATATGTCCGCAGAAATTTTCCTAAGGAGGAGTGTATCACACCAATTCAATGACTATTTTTATAAAACCTGGTTAATGAAACTTCTTATTTTTCCGATAAATGGTGTTTTTTTCAATGTTCACCATATAACTAATGCAAATGAGTCTTGTAATGGAAGATTTTAATAAAAAAAATATCTCCAAACCGAACATATTGCACTGTTAGTGGACAGATTATACAAAGACGCTAACTATTATTTTGGGCTATACAAGAAACAAGGCTTTAAGAGCAAAAAAAAAATTGAGACACATGAAAAATCTGCACAGAGTGTACAAGAGCTAATTTATCAGGATATTTCTCTAGGACATTGTATTGAAAAAGTAATAAATTGCTAATTATTGTTTCTCATAAATCTAAATCAAATCGTTGATTAAAGTTAAAGTTCGTTCGTTTTTTCTCGGTAGTAAATTCATTACGTATATCTTTTGTTGGTCTGTGATTTTTTTCGATGATTTGGAAAATAAAGGGGAATGCCAGAAAGCCATAGTAACTTAGGCCCAGAGTGCACAACATATTCAATCACATGAATAAAATCTAAATATTCGTACTTGATTTGTCGCATTCTTCTTTTTCAGTTTAAGTTGGGAAAAACATTTATAAATAATTAAGTATTTCAACGATTTTTTCCTTTACATGATGTTTACATGTCACTTCTGATGTTTGTTAATAAATAAGAAATTGGTCCGGAACAGTTTATTTTTAATTACGTTTTTCGATATAGCGGTAAATATTTTATAAAGTGTTAAATAATATCATTAAAGACCAATGAATAAATTAATATTTATCAATAATGATAAATTGTTTTAAAACTACCTTTTATAATAATAATAATTATTAAATAACACTATAAAATATTTACCGCTTTAACGAAAAACGTAAATTAATTTCGTACCAATAATCGGCCACTGACATTGATCATTTATTTTTATTCTTCTTGTTGGTTGGTCCGAAATTAATTACGATTTTCGATATAGCGGTAAACATTTTATAGTGTGAAATAATAATAATTATAAAAAGTAGTTTTATACTAATTTATCATTAATAATAAATATACATTTATTAATTGGTCTTTAATAATATTATTTAACAATTTATAAAATATTTTCCCCTATATCGATTAACGCAATATAAAAGCGTAAGTTTCGGACCGGTATAAACAACGTCAGTAGTGAAATGTAATGATGTACTCGTTGAAATATTAAATAATTTATAAATGTTTTTCCCGACTTCTACTGAAATAAGAAAAGCGCGAAAAATCAAGTATAGAATATTTAGATTTCATTCATGAAATTGAATATGTTGTGCACTCTGGGCCTATTTTCGGCGTTTCCCTTTTCAGTTAAAATAATAGAATTTATATGTTTTACTTTACAACAATATCTATTTATTAATTTGTTGATAGATAATATGTTTTATTTCTATCCTTTTACTTTAATTTAATAAAACAAAAATCCCAATGGGTCGACGTAACTATGTCACTTTTTCCTCGTGGTATTCTGGCCCACGTATTAGGCCGACTTTACCATTATTGTTTCTACTCTGTACTCTGTTTCTCTGTGTTAACTTGGCCGCGGACCAGGGGCCAATTGCCTCAAGCCCGTAATTTACGCTCTCAACAATCAGACGAAGGCCCAGATCAGATGGTTAAGTGCAAATCAATGGTTACAAAAAGACCTATTCATAAGTTGTGTCTGTTACCTAAAATAACCTTTAATTTTTTGTTTTAAAAAAACGCCTTTTCGTCTTTTTGCGGGCATTATGTTACAAACTCTTCGGTGTAAAACAAAAAATATTTTTATAAGTTAAGTGTTACTTCAGAAAATTTTATTCACTCGACTTATTGTAATAATTATAATTTTAAGCTTTTTAGTGAAATAAAGGGGTTTGAATTAATAAATCAGCATTTTTTTGGTCGCATAAGTCGATTGCTGTTAGTTTGCATACACGTAAATTGTATTTACGATCAGTGTAGCAAAGTTTTATAAACTGATAAATGCAAAGTAGTCTTAAGAGCTCCTGATGGTCGGGAACGCGTGTGGAGACAGTTTTTCCGTCTATCAGCAGTGCGATACATTGAAGACATCCTTTAAGATCATTTTGCTTTGCGTGGGGTTCGTTGGAAGCGAATATTATTTCTTAATGCAAGATAATGCCCGACTTAACACAGCGATTTGCGTTATTAATTAATAATTGGAAAATACAGTGGCTCGCAAGAAGACAGACATTAACCCCATAGAACATGTCTGGGACATGCAAAAAGAAAAATTAGACGGAGTGTTAACCCTCTACAAACTCTCCACGTATTAAAACCGCTCTGGTGGCTGCCTGGCATTAAATACAAGTACATAAAGAACATCATCCACAGCATGCCTGATCACAAATGCTAACTGTCATCAGGGCCATAGGAGATAACACTCGTTAGTAATTTTTGTAAAAGTTAGAAATAAACGTAATTATTATTTTTGTTTGGTAATTTATGTATTTTTATGTTTTCTTTTAAAATTTAAAATAACTAATTTTACCACAAAAATTAACATTTAATTTTTCATTTTGATTTAAACCCTAAATTGTACTTGGGCCACATTCCGTGCCGCTAAGTGTATATCCATCGTCCCGCCAATAGGACATCAAACTTAACTGAATTTCCTACACTTACAAGGAATCATTTCAGAACTTTACCAAACGCCTTAAGAAGCCTTTTACTCAATAAGATCACGGATCCCAAAATGATAGTTTAGACACTACTTACTGCGATACCTCCATAACCACAAAGTCTGGACTCTCGTCCTCACTTGACTCTACCTGCCACGCGCGTCTCGTGGCCATTGTCTTGTTTACGGATTGTCATTATTTGTCAATGCATCATAAATGAGTGAGTTCCTACAAGATATTTTATAATTATCACCAATCAAAAAAAGAATAACAATACACCAATACACCTAAAAAAACCTACCAAACTACAAAATTATAGACAAATATTGATTCGGTCGGCATGAGTATATTTTTGGCTAAACGAATACGCAATCTTTACCATAAAAATATTTTTTCTTAGATTTACATATTTATAGAAAATAAATCTGTCTACTACATAATAAAACCCCATAATTAATGAATATGAATGGAAAACATTTAGATTTGCTACATTGTAAGGAATCAATCAAATTAGATTGGAAGAGGTAGTCTTAGCGCACACAAAATTCATATTTCCTAGTATCACAATATTTTTAATTATTTTTTTCTCTGTAAAGCCATGAAATTGACTAGTGCATCCAACATACAGCATAGAAGAAATTATTTCCTTGGTAGCGTAATTTCCGTTGCATGTGCTTATTGCTTGTGTAAATTAACAAATAAATAATTAAATATATCGTTATTATTAGTAATTATATAAATAACTACGATAACGATATGTTATTTCACTCAGAATATTTGTTTAACGCGTAATTTCTTTCTGACAGATTCAATCTGCTATTTTCTAGGGATGCGCCGATCCGATCCGATCCTTTGAAAGATCGGATCGGCAGGCATACGATCCGGCGATTTTCGGATCGGATCGAGGTCATGCGATTTTTGGCCGGATCGATACAAAAGTTGAAAGATCGGATCGCTTTGATCGTATGAATTAAAACGCGGTTTGTTTACTATAAATTGGGTACTTACTTAGGTTTATTTGTTACGAACTTTAGCTTTGTTTACATTTTGAATTTGGCGGCATCCTTTACGGGTAGATCTGGGGGCTTAGACAAAATGACATAGCTCGCGAAATTCGCTAACTTTAAATTGTATGCATTTGACAGATGCCATAGAAAAGTCACGTGGTGAAAGTATGGGATTTGACATTCGCTATCGCAAATTGAGCTATAACGAACGTCATAAATGCCGTTTGTCTAGGGGGGCTGTAACTCTTAATCATTATATTATTATAAACGAATATTGTGGGTAGATAAGCATAAAATCTGTGGATTTACTAGTTTGTTACCCTCCCTCACTTGTTACTAACCCTAAGTATTTGTTTACAAGTTTTACATAATGGCAATAGGGCATTGGGTCCTTGTTTACAATTACAAGGTGTACATACTTTGAGGGGTTTACCTACTAAAGATCTAAAATTAATTGTGTCTCACTTATTTGCATCCGATCCGGATCGATTTCTTGAAGATCGGATCGACGGCATGCGATCCGATCCGCGGATCGGATCGTGGCATTACGATCCATTACGATCTGAAAAATCGGATCGACGACCCGGATCGCGCATCCCTACTATTTTCTGCATATATTTTCGACGTCAAGAAACAAGCCGAGAAACGATTTTCCTGTCTACTTAGAACAGCACGTTAACAACCTCTATCGACCCAAGGTATGATCCACAACAAAAACTGTTAAGTATTAATTACACGACAGAAGAAGAATCAATCAAAAGAAATAATTCTAAAGCTTTCACAAAGACCAAAATATTAATCATTTCTTGAAATACATGCACTTTATCTTTATTTCTATGGCGTTGAAATGCAATCTAAATTGTAAATGATAAAGGCATTGTAAATGAATTATCGGCGCGCTCAAGTCAAATCAATTTCTTTCGATGTCAAATCGATTTAGGTGTAAACTGTGCTAAAAGCACTAACATTAATACCCTGTAAATACACGTTCCTATTTGTACTGGATTCGTCACGGGCCGCTTTACGATCACAATCGTCAGAGTATTGTTTTACTGAGAACAACCAATACTACGAGTATCTGCATTATATATATGTCGCAGTCGGATTGTATAATAGGGAAATTAGGGAAGATGCAATTAAAATATTTATGAAAATTTTATGATTAAAATGATACAAAAATATAAAAGAAAGGCCACTGCAACATTTTTATTTTATATAATATTGTTTTTTAACAATAATTACGAATGAAAATTACTTGAAACGAAACGTATTTTAAAACACCAATCAGCGTTTAGTGACGTCACTCGCGTGATGACAACATAGTTAATGCTAAGGTTTTCTATGTGAATAATATTTTAAGGGAATATTAATTGCGTTTTTTTAATTAAAATGGAAGTTGGGTTTATCAAAGCAGACTCCAGGAATTTACCAAGAGTTAGTGTTGACATGGTTGTAACTTTTTTTGTCGAAAGTGCAGAGTTTTCAAGTGTAGAAATGAAAGGGACTAAATTACTACGGTATGTAGGATAAATCATAGTTGTTAAACTTTGTATTTTATTCAGAGGCTTCTAAACATAACAGTTATTTTAGCTCAACAAGAGAATCTTACGGCGATAATGCTATCGGCTATGTCCAAATTAAAAGAGATAGAGATTTATGTACAATAAAAAGTCGAGTTACTCCGGAGCATAACGTACGTAAAGAAGGCTATCGTGTAAAGTTTCATATTGTGAAGCAAGAAACCACTTTATTCTCTGTTTTGGGTCAGAAGGTCCAATCAAAAATAATTTGTTCGGAAACTTTGTTGAAGTAGAAGGACACAATGGCACAAAACATGAGTCAACACGACTTTTTTTGGAATATTAGTGGTATTGTTATGATCACCTGATGTTGATGGATAATCCATTTTAAATTTTTACAAAATAATATTTTGAAACTCGTTAAAATATGCAAAAGTATGAAAGCCAGCGACAAACAAGTACGGTGAAGTACAGACCTACAAACTTATCTGTTCCGGTGGCCAAAATTAGAACTACGTGAAATGCAATGCAAAAACGATATTTAATGACAGTTCTAAATAGAAAGTAGCGACGCCGCCACCGGAACAGATAAGTTTGTCGGTCTACCAGTGAGGCAGTGACAGGACAAGAGTGACGTCATCCGAACCATAGGTCCGTTTTTGCGCAAAAATCTATACTATCAATTTAAAACCGCATTTTTTCCGATAAATTACAATGTATTAATTTTTTAATTTAACAGTGGTTTATTCTACATGGAATTCTTTAAAATGAACACAAAAATAAAAATAATGCATCTTCCCTATTCTCCGTAGCACGCATTTGCTCACCAATGCCGGAGGGACCCCAGGTTTCCGTTTTAAAACTGCCGATGGTGCCCCTGACCAGACCAATGTGTCCGTTACAGTTCCCTGGGGGAAGGAAGACAAGGGAGGATTCGTCGCTTCTTCCAGGTCCACTTCTTCTACTGTCCGCCGTAAGACTGCTGAGGCACAGTACAAGCTCAGATTCACTGAGGTCGCAAGGCAGCGAGAAGAAGCGGCCCACAGACGAGATCGCAAGACAGCGCGATGAAGCAGCCCGTAAGTCAGCAGAAATTGAAGAAGCGGCAGCCTACGCTGAATATGAAGCGGAGCTCGCATGATCTGGGAGTCGTAGATCGTAAGAGCCTGATCCGGGAGTTGTGGATCGCAATGGTCTAATTCGGGAGTTGTTAATCGCAATGGACTGATCCGGGAGTTGTGGATCGCAATGGCCTGATCCGGGAATCGTAGATCGCAATGGCCTGATCCGGGAGTAGTGGATCGCAATGGCCTGATCCGGGAGTAGTGGATCGCAATGGCCTGATCCGGGAGTAGTGGATCGCAATGGCCTGATACGGGAGTCGTGGATCGCAATGGCCTGATAAGGGAGTAGTGGATCGCAATGGCCTGATCCGGGAGTAGTGGATCGCAATGGCCTGATACGGGAGTCGTGGATCGCAATGGCCTGATCCGGGAGGCGTGGATCGCAACGGTCTGGGTCCGGTTATCAGTGATGTAAAAATACCCTGACCAAAGTATTTGGAATACAGAATACTTTTAACTTGTATACATATTTCAGATACCAGAAACAAACTTTTGAGATAGGTATTTGAAATACTAGTAAAAAGAAACCAAAAGTACTGCAATCTTTAAGCTTTATTTCATAGACGCAATTTTTTTCACCATGCGAAAAAAGCCATTAGGCGAAAACATAGTGAAGATTAATAAACGAAGAAAAATGTTCAGTTTATCCAAGCAACGCAAATAGAACTTTTAAGTGGCCTAGTAACAGTGGAACAATTCCTTGAAATTGGGAGAAATTAATTTTCAATTAATTAGTATTGGAAAACATAACCAAGGGAATTGTTTTTTAGACAAAAAATAATTGACATAGATATTAATTTCATAATGCTATGACGTATTTATAATCTGTGGTAATTATTGGAAATCTGTGTAAGTACCTATAAATAGTAACTTTAAACTTTATTAATAAATATCAATGATTAATTGGAAATCACCCACAGGATTTAATTTTTACCTGTACAGGAGTGGCTTAGGTGGCTACTCCCTAGTACTCACCCACTACAAACTCACCCAGTGGGTGAGTTTCCACTTTTTCATTTATTAGTGGTCATTTCATTCAACGCTGATTGTGGGTGAGACAACTATTCCAAAGTTTCGGCATCGTCCGTTCACCCAGACTGAAAATCTTGTTATATCGTACATTATGGAAACAATGTCAAAGTCAAACTAAAAGAAAAAAAGTTTAATAACAGCTTCAAAAATTAATAAAACAAAACAATTACTCCTAAGTAAAAAAGATCACAATCAATACTACTAAATAATTTTAATTTGTACTCTACCAATTTCTCTATTTACCTACTCAGAAAAAATAATTGAATCAATTCAGTACTAATTTTTCTCAAATTCTCATCAGTATTTTTTAAGACAATATATAAGCCTTAGAAATTTCGTGATCAACCAACTCTCGAATTGCGTTTTCGATCGTTTTTTCTTTTTGGTCCTCTAGATCTGTTTATTCTTGAAAGCTTTTATAAATAAATAAAAAACTTAGAAACTAAACATAGGATAATACTTGTATATTATCTCTTTGATGATGACAAGAAAACTAGAATATTACTTTTCGCGAGTGAAGCACGAAGGGAAATATTAAAACAAGCCGAAGAATTTTACTGTGATGGTTCATTCAAAAGTGCAGTCCCTCCTTTCAGCCAGCTTTATACAATACATACTGAACTTGGGAATAACCAATATATGTATATCATACCTGTACTTTACGCACTGCTCCCAAACAAAAAAACAAAGCACTTACGAAATTATGTTGCATTTGATAAAAAGTCAAGTATTCCCTCAATCTAAGTCTCGTGGCTGCTCAATTCTATTTAGCCAAGCCGTCTGGAGAAAGGCTTAACAGGTTGGATTAACCAAATCAAAGGTGTGTAACACATATTAAACGTTGTATTGCGCTTGCATACCTCCTAAGAGAGTTGAAATCTGACGGTTGGCTGTATATTTTAGGACAATGTATCCAAAAAGATAAAAAAATAGCCAATTTTAATCAATAATTTGAAAGCACTTGGCTAAAGCCGAGTACATGTTTCACTGATACATTGTGTTTTACGGGGTCCCGTACGTAGTTTCGAATGACGTTGTAGCGAATGGTCGTTGTGGCGAAAAACTTTTAGCGCGGTATGCTGGAGCGAAAACTCTTTGAAGCGAATGCCACCAGGGCGAATGACACTGCAACGACAAACATTGTGGCGAAAAATGTTTGAAATTACATATATAATGTGGAAGCACGGCGTCGTAGGTGGAATTCCTTACTGGATAACAAGAAACTAGCACTGTACGGCTGTATAAAAAAACTAATTGAAGAGCAGAACACAACTGCTCATAAAATTGATAGGATTCTGGGGAGAAACCATCAGGAGCCACCAAAAAAAATAATCTTCAAGGAAAAGGCATAGCAGAGATTACAAAAATAAAATGAATATGTACTGTTGATTTTATACGAGCTAAAGCATCAAATACCCGATTACATTAATATCTTGTTATTTAACATCAATTTAATTTTGTTAAAAACTGACAATCAAAGACATAGTAATCAGAAACTTTCTGTTTTTTATTTCACCTTTACAGTTTTAAAGTAATATATATGTAATTTCAAACATTTTTCGCCACAATGTTTGTCGCTGCAGTGTCATTCGCCCTGGTGGAATTCGCTTCAATGACCTTACGCTCCAGCGTACCGCACTAAAAGTTTTTCGCCACAACGACCTTTCGCTAAACGTCATTCGAAACTACGTATGGGACCCGGGAATAATCGCTACAAAACTACTATTAATTCCTTGTTTGTTAATTAAAAATGTATAAGATTCTACAGTCTTATTTCTCCACGACCACATTTGTGACCCCGACGTGATTACAGGATGGCAAACTGCAAAGTACCCAACCAGCTGATATCACGCTAAGTTCGGGACGAAGGCGGTCAAAATCAAATGCTTGACCGTGTGATTTCCAGCGGAAAACGAAACAGGCAGTCGGTGATGGCGAATGCTGATTGTCCAGGTTCCGGTCGCCCGTTACGAAGACGCAATCGTCGATTTCTTCCCACGGTCAGCACTCCAAGGGCGCAGACGAAAGACCTCATACCAATTTTGTGCGGCCAATGGTAGCCTCATAGTTAGTGATAGTTATGAACATTTTGTTTTTAACTTGGGCTTGCGCCGCGACTTTGCCTGGCAATTTATTGTTGCGGATGTATCAAAGATTATTATCGGTGTATAATTTAAAAGTTTTTTGTCTTAAGCAGCGGTTAATCGATAATATGACAAGTCTCGCCACCCCGGCACGGCATTGCTTGCCAGGACACCCAACAATATCTCGTCTGTCAAAGTCGCTGTATTACGGCATCATCCGAGACTTTCCGGAGACCACCCGACATCTGGATTTCCAAAGAAAATCAGGCATTACACTGTGCACTCCATCTTTCGAAAAGCTTTTAAAAGCATAAAAGTCTTTGAAATCAATGGTTTTTACTATACAATTTATTAGAATATTTGTACAAAGAACCATGATTGATTTATACGACATCGTTACATAAAATATAAGTAATTGATACTGCTCAACCCATAATATCGCAAAACAAAAGTACATCAAGGAAAGGACGAGAAAGGGAGTGCACCTGTGCTTGCACGCAAGATACGCTGTATTCTATCAAAGCCCTGTTAGCACACACTCAATATGTACGTTCAATTTAAAATAATGTGAGGACTCCTGCAGGATAACGAAGAAAACTTTCTGAATGAGATTTAATCTAAAAAAATACAAAAGGTATAGATAAACAACGTACATAAAAAAACACTATATTTTTGTATAGGTAGTGTTCTGTTTTGTATTGTTAAAAAAACTGTTTCATGTTTTTATTATTTTTTAGGTGTGTTATCAACCTACAGATCGCTTTACAAAATTAAACGGGCCAGTTACAAACGGATCGGTAGTGACGCAGATTAGCATTTATTTCGAAACTCAAGGATCAGAGCTTCCCGAAAATAGAACCAGTTTTTAGTACTCGGGTGCCACACCGGACGGCTTTAATGACCTAGCAATTTACTCCCTGAATCAAATCCTATTGCACCGTACGTTATTTCAGTGCAAGGCGATTAAATCTATCAACGAATTTCCGGCAGCGAACGCTTGACACTTTTAATATCGACAATCAACTCAAGCTCGCTGTGAATGAACAATGCTGGCTCGGTCGTAAATTAAATACTTATTTCTAAGTTAGTGCGATTGCGCTGTAAAATAGACCCTAAGACCAGCGTGCGGTATGAACAGTAGTGCTACGTTTAAAACCGCATTGTTTTGAAAGAACTTTTTTTTAGAAGACCATATCCTAATTGACTGCTATGGCGCATTTGGTAATAATCTTGCTACATGATCTAGTAGTTGTTGTCGCATACACGGAATGTCGGAAATACGTAGTTACAACAAAACAAAATGTGTTTTGGACATAAACCTTCTTTCTTCGTTCATGTTATAATCCTATAGAAGATTATTTATTATATTGAAAATACTCGTTTAAATTACTTAATTTACGTCTTGAGTTATAAGAAACTTATAGAAAAGCTAATGGCTCAAGTTGTTTTTCCCCTTTTTTACGTCGGATACAAAGCATTTTTTTACTCCTTTTAAAACCAAATGATCAAATAACCAATAGCTAAGTTATAAAATATCTATTTAATGAATTGTGTTAGTCCATTAATTAAGAAGCATTAAGAGAACTAATTAATGAGATATATTATACAGTTGATTAGATGAGAAACCAATTCCTCTCAATGTAATTCAATCGTTTTTCCAAGTCGCCTAAGGAAAAATATTGCGTTATTCGGGTGGGTTTAGTAGCTTTCCTCAACTTAACAGTAAAAACATTTTGCTTTTCAAACAGTATTCGTCAATCATCAATAGATTCGGAATGTTGTTATATAGAGAAGAACCGGCAAGAAACTCGATAGTTACCGCAGATGCTTTCCAATACAAAAATAATAACATAAAACTTAATAATTATCCCTGTTTTAAAGGACTTATGGGAAATAAACCCTTGTGAACGTCTCGTTTGTATGAATAGTATTTTTTGTTGCATTATAAGTTTTTGTGTTTAACATTATGCCTTGCCTATGGACATTGTGATCTATTGTTCCACCTTTACCTAATACTGGTTTTATACGCACAAACTAAATAGAGATTTCTCGGCGTAAGATAATTTCACTATTGATGGGGTAAGGCGATTGGAAACATTTAATGGGACCTATCTAAAGACATATTGAAAGACAATGATTTATACTCACATGTGTCATTGACCGGACTAAAGAAAGTGGCAACAAGCGCTTCTTTTTGTGGTTCGATAGAGGTATTATATTATACATAGATAGGAAGTTTTCAAATTGCTGTCCGCTCCGGTTGAACTAGTATTATAAAAATATTCAAGAACTATACTATTCAGAATTTCAGTGATAAAATGTTTAGTTTTGTAATCGAAACTTTGGGATTCATTTTATTTAACTTGCTGAAAAAAGTTATGACTATGCCAACGATAGAGCAAGAAACAGACGCACTTCCTACTTACTGTCAATTAATCAGTCTCGGAGCATATAATATAATATGAAGATATTTATATTCAAGATGACTGTTTTGGTTGACTGGTCAAGGTTACTACCTATTGTAACTAAATTGTGGTTGTAGGCGTATATAAACAACAAAACAAGATGATACGAGTATATCGGCCCATGAGCCCTCAGCTTAATTGAGAAGGCTCTATTCTAATTATGTATTAAGCTAACAAAAAACATTTCAAAATATTTATGTCGTGGCCATATCGTTGAATTGCTCACTTCATGAAATGTTCGAACGAACAGTTCGTGAAATGGTCGCATTTCATGATGTGGCCAACTCAATTTGACCAGATCGTTAAATCGTCAACGTTTCACGATTTTGTCATTCACGTTTGGCCAAATCGTATAAATAGGGTGTCCATAAAATACTCAATAAAATAAATCCAGAATATGGTAAGAACTTATAATGTAATTTAAGTTTTTGATAACAATATCAGGGTGAAAAAACAAAGTTGTCGCAAATATTTAATTTACCACCCTCGGCCGCATTACACTTACCATCAGATGAGATTGTGGCCAAATGGGTAACCATTTGGCCACAATCTCTTTTGATGGTAATCTCTCTTCTTCGCATAAAAAAAATCAGAATAAAAAAACTAATTGGAGGTGGAAATCGACTCCAATGGATATAGGTTAGAAGGCTGCTGCTGCAGCTCTGCTTCCGCCTCAGCCTTCGTGGTTATTTTTCCTTTACTCTCTGTAGATCCAGCTATCAAGATCCATTTGATTCCATTGAGAAAACTTTTTCTCTTTAGATCCATTTTCGATGATTTTGTTCTAACAAGAGCTTTTTATAAACCCGAAAGAACTTTTTTATTTTACCAAAAAATCGATGATGTTCAAAGGAGACGGGCGAACATCCATAGAACGTTGGGCCCAGAATATTTATGAATTACACTTACAGATTTACTTACTCTTATGATGTAGAAAATGGAAGTAATATTTCAAATACACTACAATTTATAAATTTCCTCAATAGGAAAAAATAGTTTTAGGATAATTTTGATTTCTACAAAAATCACTGGGTCCGTTGTGAGAAAAGCTTAGGTCGTTTGTTTTAGCTGAAACCTTCATTTAAACGTAGCGAAAGTCGTCAAATATAAACCAAGCATTCGAACAATAACACCAAAGCAAAAGTATTCAATTATAATTCAAAATCAAAATAAACAGAAACGAATGATTGACAGACCTTGTTTGACATTTGATTTTTTCTGTCTTTTCTGTTGCCCATGGAATTAATAATGCTGTTGCCATGGTTGCCATAATGTTTTCAGAAAAATATCTTGCCTCCATTCTAAGCTGTCATTTGTATGAGATTGTACGAAAAATCTCTTTTGAATTATCTTAAGTAGCAACATTATTATTATTATACGATATTCTTCCGGACATACTATGCACACGTTAGTAACTATTTATTAATCTGTGCTATGCACTATGCACATAACACACCGGATGCACTACAAAAACAATAGTATTTTCATTTATTATTATTTTTCAGATTATTTTTTATCCCACGGTAAAAAATTGGAATGAAATTGTATTTAACTATTTAAAAACTATAATATTTTGTATTTATACAGTTAACATACCTAACCATACTTATTTTACTATTGACAACTTTATGAATTCAACCCATTTAACCAACTTTCCTAAAGAATATACGTATATTTCTAAGGACTGAGTAGTTTAAAAGATAAGAGAAGAACATAATATAATACAGTGTGCAAATCATAATGCAAAGCATATTGGCAGTATAATAAGTAATATAATAAGTTCAAGCTTAAGCTTATTTCTATGTATAATATGCATGTATTTACAAAAAAAAAACATATTTTATGTAATCTTAGTGTTGCTTTCAACGTTGTCTGTTCCATTACCTATTTCTTTCAGTTGCTTGATTTTCTGTTTTTATTAAAATATAATCATTCTTCAACTTGTATCATCGTTTTGTCATTTGCAGAGATTAATTTGGTTTATTCATTTCACTTACAGCCCTTTGTGCATTTTGTATAATAATGTCACGAGTTATGTACATGCTTTCCCTCTTCTTTTTATTTAAATTGTTTTCAATAGCCAAATAGCGGTTTCTTTGAAATGTGGAGTTTAAAACTAGACGCCTCAGTAAGCTAAGCAAAGTTAGCTTATTGCTGGTTATGTCGTTAATAGAGAAATACCACGCTTCGGAATAATTGTTAGTTTGGTGATTTTCTCCGAACGTACACCACTGCTCAATGAACGCATCATTTTTGAGCCAGAATTTGGAGAAATATTTGTTGAATCGTTCCATGGACAGTTCTGCTATCATTTGGGACCATATATACTCCCATCCGTCATTTATGTGTTCTTTTGGCAGCATCGGTAATGCTGCCGCCAAAGCCACGATTCTTTTTTTGTCAAAATTCTTAACAAGCTGTAGCTGTTTAGCCTTTTTCCACAACGCTTTGATGAAGTGGTAGTAACAACTCTTTATTGTTACGTTGGGAAAGAAGAGTGGAAAAAAACATCCACTTTTCACATCCAGGTGGGACAAGTGGAAAAAAAATCCACTTTTCCCACCCAAGTAGGAAGGCTAGGTGGGATAAGTGGAATAGCCCATATTATGTATCTTCCTGGTGTGGTCGTGGATAAATAAGACTGTAGGTCTATTTACATTTCTAATTTGGTAACACGACAATTGGCGCTGCTGGACAAAGGTGCTGCCGTCAGCTTAGTCGATGAGAGCCTGCTCCGTTGAGCCGGCGTCAGCGGCCCGAAAGGCAAAATCCAGCTACGGGGTGCTACGCCAGACATGGGAACACAGGAATGTGATTCTCAGACCATGAATCTCAAATCAGACACACTTTTTAAATTGCTTAATGTTTGTCTTTACCTTTTTTTAGTATTGATTTTAATTCCTTGTTAATTCGTTATCCTTTTCAATCTGTCTTTGTAGACTGTTTTGACTTACGACTAATGAATACCTACTAGACCATTACTATTAATTGGGTCTGACAACATAGACTTGATAGTGACTAGAAAGGTTTATCAAGAATAGAAAGGAGGGCCAATAGTATCCGAAACGTACTTATGCTGGCCATACACCATCATGCCTATCGTCAAATCGGCATGAAGCGATCGATTGGATCAAGCCGATTTGAGTTTGACCGTGTGTGGGCGTGGATTGTCATGCCAATCTACGCTCACACACGGTCAAGTCTACTTGATCCAATCGATGGCATCATGCCGACTTGACGATAGGCTTGATGGTGTATGGCCAGCATTACGCCACGTCATTCATGGTAAGATGACAGCTGCAACACCAATAACCACCCCAATCAGGCCAGAGGATAGACAAGCTCAGAGACGCTCATTTTTGACAGCAGGACGGGACAGACAGGTCGGCCGATGTGCTGACAGTAGGTACCCGACGGACAGACTGGACACAGACGACTTTACTCTAGACCTATAACTTGATTGTGTAGACTTGACGTACGTCACACCACATCTTAAGTATTGACCAGAGGTCATCAGCGGTGCTGGCCGGTGAGGTGGCCGTTTTTACTTTGATAGAAAGACTTTGAGTTTAGACAGATTGACTTGACAAAAGAGACTAGACGTGAACATATTATTTTATTATATTTTAATTTTCTTACTTTTAGTTTGTGTAAATATATAAAGTTGACCAAGACAACAAGCACTCTTTAACACCCGCTTTGCCTCCTGTTATATTTTGGTAACGTAACGGAAGTGATGCGTACTGAAATGTGCCTCGGGTGGCTCTGTTTTGCTGGTTGTACATTCCCTATAACTCATGAGTGAAGCGTTAGCCGGTACATTTGTTCCTACTTCAACAGATGTTTTGGGGCACACAGGTCTACCGAGGCTCTCAAAGTTACTTGACGGAATGGTTCTACATGTAATATAGACTTTTCAGACATAGACACGCATTATTACTACAGTTAACATTTAATACCTGAACTGTTAACTGAAATGTTGTAACTTCTAGTCGCGTCTTGGTCTATGCGACTACGTACATACGTCAGTCGATTCGATCTTTAATTGTTGCCGGTCCGCCGATTGCCGTTGGTAATCTATTCTCCTGTAATGTTTTTCTACCTTCAAAATTTATTTTTCTTCAAATAATTTACCTATATACAAACCTGGGTGATGTAAACTAACGGAGCAGAGGTTGGACGTAGGCGCCAAAGAGTACGACGGTTCATCCTTCGGCTTCAGCAGCTCGTGAGTCGACATCGCATGTATGGACAGCTCCTGTGCAAACATCATATCAGTGAATATTAGAATGTTTTCGTAGACCTAGTCAATAAGCTTAGATACGAGCTACAGTATGACAGTGCTACAGTCGCTCGTCAGTAAATTTCAGCTCCCGATTCAAATTGAAATTGATCACAAGTTTCGTATTTTCCTCTAGTGCATGCGCGCTTTTGTTTCCATTTTTTTTTTGTTCTTCAAAGACCACTGTTTTGTTTATACGAATGATAATAGCCTTGCTTATTTGTTTTAATTGAATACCTTTACATGTCTACTAGATTCGGAAAGGCTCGGTTACGCGTCTGACTGCGATTTGTTACTTTTGTATTTCACTGCTGGCTATTGCATTGGAATGTAACGATGGTTTCGATTGAATTATAGGATTACAGCTAGTAACTTTATATAATATTTAAAATCTGTAGTAGCTACCTGGAATTGTGATTCTAAAACGGTAAGCAACACTAAAGTTGTCATATAATGAAATATGATATTTGCTTTTATTTGAAATAGGTTTTAATACCTACTGTTGAGATATTGGACCACAGTTTATACATTATTGCCTTGGTCCTTTGTCAGTCCTTTTTATACATATTATGTATAAGATAAGTTAAACGAATACATTGTATTGCACAATGCAAAAGAGTACAATGTTATATTTTTTACGCTGCCACAAACAAATGAAGTTATATATAAGTTTTGAGCAAGTTTGACTAGCATTTCTGACAATTTACATTCTCATACATTCTTTGTATTAAAATTGTTTTCATGAATTTTCCATGTTTTTTTTTTATAAACAATTAATATGTCATTATGTTCAAGAAACCTTAGAAAACTTATTCCTACCTGTAGCGATCAATGGAAATAAAAATCCAAGTATCTTAACTAGTGCGAATCGGTAGAGATATGTGGAGCAAAAGATGCCCTAGATCCCTACCGGTAGCTATAATTGGCAAAAAATCCTAGTATCCCTACCAGTAGCTATAATTGGCAAAAAAAACCCTGGTATCCCTACCAATGGGGATATGTCAGTAGGAATAACATGTGGAATAGAAGATAAATTAGACCACTAACAGATGTAACCTGTTGTAGCCATAGACGATGAAGCCACATTCATTGTGGAGATGGTCACTTCCGACAACGCAATCGCTGCAACACTGTCGCAAAATGAACGAAGAGAGTATTTTCTTCTAAAAATGAATTATTATCCACATACTTTAGGCTTTTTGGGCGGGGCGTGAAGCGGCATCTCAGCCTGTTCCAAGTGAGGGTGACTGGCTCAATGAGTACTATGATCAACCTTATATTTGGACCTTACATCCGCTTACCATCAGGTGAAGTGAGGTTATCCTGACTGCTTCCTTATAAAAATAACATGCTTGCTACTCGTAGTGTATCAGGATGAAAGAAGAAATGTCTTTCCTAAAAGGATTTACAGACAAACGTCTATAATGATATTACATATTTTTCTTTTTCTACTTTAAAATTAAAAAATAATTAGTTGCAGTGTATGAAAACACTGATCACTTTTTAAAATAAATACCCTTATAAACCAATAATAACCTATTAGAAAACGTTTTTTAACACTCTCTAACCAATTACTCAAGGAAAACGATAGTTAAAGATTGTTATTATTTTCATTACTATTTAGCTTTTTTATATTCTTTTATAATACCGGCCTGTTTAGGATAATATATGCAGACGTAGAAAAGTATAGTAAAAATATAACATTGTTTATTAAGGTAGACACCTTCATTAATCTAATTCCCCTGTCTCTAGGTTATGTAAAACTCTAAATTCGTGTAGCGATCTAGTTGATTTGCATTTTGACTCATATGGCAAGTTTTACAAGGCTGCTATAATTTTTTTAAAACAAAAATAAAATTAAATTGAAATCTTCCCACTTCTGTATTAATTTCAAAGCAAATGTAAATTTAGATTATAATGCATGTGGAGCTAACCTGTTATTGTCTGTTGCATTTAGAAATTGTAATTATGTTATTGTATCTTAATCATGTAATAGTGTAAACAGATGTTGGTTGGTCAATTAAATAAATAAATAATTCTAATAATTATAATATTCTCATTATCGTGCAACCTTCCATTTTATTACAATATTATTTTAAAAAATCAGTTCACATAGAAAATGAAAATCTAGCTTGCCGAAACAGGGAACTATTTAGGCCTGATTATTTAGGCTTTAATTTGAAATCTAGTGAATAAGAAGCTAGTGCTAATGAAACCGCTAATTAGAAATCTACATGTCTCTTAATCAAAAATGATAAATAAGAACATTAAGTTATGAGACATAATTAAGCAATATTTTAAAAACAATACAGGGACTACAACGAAAAACAAGATAATTATATTCCACATGATCTATAATATCCTTTGAAAAGCCATATAAAATCAAGTCCCTGAAGAAATTAGCATCCATCGCACAAACACGTGCGGACTATATTTTTCTAATGTTAATATTAAATCGAATCACTAAGAGATGGCTAATAAATATCCAACAATATCTATTTTTACATACGTAGGATGCTTTCTCCAATCTTGAATGAACGACCGACCCTCCTCGTAATGTTTGACTGTAACTCGTGGCCCGGTGCGATTGATAAACGGCAAGCGTTTAATGGATGCAACAAACTAAGCGTGCGGAACGAACTTGACTTTTTTTTTTTTTTTTTTTTTTATAAAGAGGCTGTCAGGATGACCACACTCCACCTGATGGTAAGCGGAAGTGAGGTCCAAATATAAGGTAGACTGGCACAATAGATCATAGTACCCATTGAGCCAGTCACCCTCACCCTGAAGGCCTGCATAGATGCCGCTTTACGCCCCGCCTGAAAAGCCCAGGATTATAGGAGGAAGGAAACACGTGAGCCGGAAGGGCATTCCATGCCTTAATGGCACGGGGCAAAAAAGAGGAACTATACCTCTTGGTACGGGCCACCAGTGTCTGGATGGTATGAGGATGGCAACGCAGTCCGGCGCGTGTTGTACGGGAGTGGAAAGGGGAGGACGGGATGAGCTGGAATAACTCTTCAGAGCATTCCCCATTATAGAGACGGTAGAGAACACTAAGACTGGCAACGTCTCTACGCAACTGAAGAGGTTCTAGGGTCTTAGTCACCTCTTGATCACCGACAATACGGATAGCACGTCGCTGCAACCTGTCGAGAGCCTCCAATAAGTACTTAGCGGAACCATCCCAGAGATGAGAGCAATATTCCACACACGGGCGAACCTGTGCCTTGTATAAGAGACAAAGCTGCGCCGGAGTGAAAAATCGTCTCACTCTGTTCAGGATTCCGAGTTTACGGGAAGCTGTTCTGATGACGCTCTCGATATATTCCCGTTGGTTCAAGTTGCTACGAACATCGATGCCAAGGATGCTAAGGCTATCCTGTATTGGTAAGGGCGTGCTCTGAAGAGTGGGATGGGAAAGGAAAGGAGAAGCTTTCGCAGAAAACACACACACCTGTGTTTTCTTGGCATTAAACTCGACGAGATTGCTGGCACCCCATTTGGCAATGCAGTCCAGGACCTCGTCAAGCTCGGCGACAAGAAGATTCCTCTTTTCCTCGGTTTCGGTCTGTTTAGCCGCAGGTCTTCCGAAATAACGTGCGTGGACAGTGCTGTCGTCTGCATAGCAATGAATATTACCTAGTGATAACATGTCATTGATATGCAGAAGAAACAAAGTCGGCGACAGTACGGAACCTTGAGGCACTCCGGAATTTATTGGGAGGAAGCGAGAAGCGCGTCCATCACAGAGGACACGAATCCTGCGACCCTCCAGAAATCCCGCAATCCAGTCGCATAAGCGAGTTGGCAGACCATATGCCGGAAGCTTGGAAAGAAGCGAGCGATGCCAAACACGGTCAAAAGCCTTGGCAATATCCAGGCTAACAGCCATAGATTCACCATGCTTCTCCATAGCCTCCCCCCAGAGGTGCGATACGTACGCTAGAAGATCACCCGTGGACCGTTTTGGTCTGAAACCATACTGTCGGTCATGTAGTAGTGAGTGATCTTCTAGGTAGCGGACAAGTTGGGAGTTGATTATCCGCTCAAGCACCTTTCCAAGTACAGAGGTTATAGCTATGGGCCGGTAGTTAGCAGGGTCGGACCTATCCCCCTTCTTGGGAACAGGTTGAACATTCGCCTCTTTCCAAGCCTGGGGCACAATACCAGAGGTGTACGAGAGGCGGTACAGGCGTGTGAGTACTGGAGACAACTCCGCTGCGCATATTTTAAGAACCAACGCTGGAATACCGTCGGGGCCACTGGCTTTCCTAACATCGAGTGACTGCAACTCAGCACGGACATCACATTGCCTGATTCGGATTTCAGGCATTGTGGTACCGCAGTCAGGAATTTTAGGCGGCTGTGCTCCACAATCATCGATGCAGGAATTGGCGGCAAAGAGGTTGGCTAGCAGATCAGCCTTCTCCTGCGGCTGATGGGCCAGCGATCCATCGGGATATTTCAGCGGGGGCAGCGAAGGCTGGCAGAAATTAGATTGCACGTGTTTAGCCAGGCGCCAGAAAGAACGGCTACCCGTGGGGCGCGTGATGAGCTCTTGGCCAACACGTGCAACTCGCTGGGCATCTGCTCTGATGTAGGCCCTCTTGGCGGTCTTGGTGGCTTTGTTGTAGGCTGCTTTAAGGGAGGCTATATTGGGATCCCGCAAGGCATGAGCTCTGGCCCAAGCGCCGTACGCTGCCCGTTTCAGTTTAACGGCAGCAGCACACTCACGATTGAACCAGAGATCATCTTTGCGACCGCTGGTGACATCAGTAAAAGGAATGTAGTATTCCATTCCAATACTGATTTCACCTGCAATAGCCGCTGCACACTTAGATGGATCCTTTTCTCTAAAGCAGCTCTGCCCCCAAGGGACGGACGCGAAGTATTCCCGCATACCATCCCAATCTGCCGACGAGTAGCGCCATAGTCTCCGCGTCACCTCCACAGGTTGTGGGGGAGCAGTGTAAGGCGCTTTTGCGCCAACCAGGCAGTGATCGGAAGACCCTATTGGGGCGCAAACCGACACTTGATACCCAGATGGGTGACTCGTCAGCAAAAGGTCCAACAAGGAGGGCGCTTGACCTACAATGTCTGGTATCCGGGTGGGCTGGAGTACCAGTTGGGTCAGGTCGTGCGTAAGAGCAAATGCGTGGGCGGTCCGGCCAGCATGGTCTGTTTTAGGGGAACCCAACCAGGTATCATGGTGAGCATTGAAGTCCCCTAGAAACACCATTTCGCTATCAGGGAACCGCGCCTGAGCGGAATCTGCCGCCTGACTCAGGTGGTCGAAAAGTCGAGTTGTCTCGGTGTCTCCTTTATGGGATCGGTATATGCACACGTAGATTCTGCTCGAAGAGCCAAAATCCACGTGCACACAAAGGATGGAGAAGGATGGGTCTTCAAGGCAGCGAAGACGGTCACAGCAGACGTCCGCCCTGACGAAAAGGCATACCCCGGCCTTGGGTTGGAAGGATTCTTCCAGTACATAGCCGGGATAGTTCAAGTACGCCGTGTCCGCCGGGCAGCCAATCTGTGTTTCCGTCAGAAACAGCATCGCAGGCTTCGCCGTCTCGAGGTGTTGGTGGACGGCATTGAGGTTTGAATGGAGTCCACGGATGTTAGTGAACTCCACCTCAAACAGCGAGTTGGTGGGGGATAGGGATGCCGCTGTAGGACGAGTGCGATGTCGTGTTCGTGCCATTGAAGTAATAAGGGGGGAAGGGAGGGCGCGAAAAAGGTGACTGTTGCCGTGGCAAAAACGAGACAAAGCGAGGAGCTCTGCTTTGGTAATGGACAGTGCGGTACAAAGGAAGCCGGTCCGCCGGACGGAAGGGCCCCCGTACCCCCCCGGAGATGGTCGCCGGGCCCCACTCTAACCGGGCACCACCCGGCACGACGAGCCACCCCGGGATTATGCGCGACCTGGTGGGGCAGCCTTCGGAGGTGGTTAGCCACCGTCGGGCCCCTGTACTATGCCGCGGGCGGCCAGCGGCACCACCGTTTCTACGGGTCTCCCTGGCCGGCGGGCCGACCCACTCTGTCCGCACAATACCGCCGCTAAGGCTCCACTGGTCCGGCGTCTACCACGACGACAGTCCCCCTGGCTCCGGTTAGTACAGTGCTGAATCTGGAACGCGACCCGACCGAGACAGGCCAGAGTCACTTGGCAGGTTTTTCGCAGCTGTATGGTGGTAACAGCAACCGGTCGACAGAATGTCTTCCACCTGAAGAGCAGATGTTCTGCTAAAGCGTCCCTTAGTCGCCTCTTACGACACCCACGGGCAAGAGATGGGGCGGGAGTTAGTATTCTTTAGTGCCGCCCCCGCACGGCACAAACTTTCACACTATAAGGAAAGCACGTACATATAACACAATTTTATTACAGTAAATATCACTATTACCTTATATTTGTTATTTTCCCAAGAAATAAAGAATAGATGACTGAATGTTATTCGGTGCAACGGGTTTGGTTTCTGAGACGGAAAAAAATAATCAAGTCAATCTATACTAATATAATAAAGAGAAAAGATTTGATTGTTTGTTTGTTTGTTTTGAATAGGCTTCGAAACTACTGAACCGATTGGAATAATTCTTTCATTGTTGGAAAGCTACACTATCCCCAGTGAACATATGGTACTTTTGATTCCGGAAATGTGAAGGAAGGGGGGGGATATTTGAAAAAAGAAATTACGCGCGGGTGAAACCGCGAGCGAAAGGCTAGTAAACTATATTTTCATTGCCTATTTAAACGAATCAGAATATTAATTTTATTTATTTACTTATACCTAAATGGTTCTAATATAAAATATTTTATTAATTACGCACCTAGTTAACAAGAGTTATTTCTTTAACAAAGGGGTTACACGCTTACCTCTCGTAACATGGAACGAAGTGTTAGCTTTTTGACAGTGTCAGCTATATCCGAGCTGATTTGTTCGCAACAGCTGCGCGAGCGCACCTATTAACCGCTGATACATGTTTGTCAGCCGGCTATTAGGGTGAAAGAGATAAAATTTCGGAATCATCTAAATAAGAGCGAGATCGATTCATTTCTTCAATTCACGACCAATATTTATTTGCTGCATCGTGACATCCGAGAAAAACTCTTGTACCAAAAACATTTGAATTGGAGTATAAATGGGGCAGCGTTGGCAGACCATTTTTCTTGCTGCTATATAAAGAAATATTGGTCAAGGAATTCAGATTTTAATAATATTTCGATACAAATAATTTAAAAAGTGGGTTCACTCCGTATTTACAAACTTCACATTTACTATAACAAACTGTACAAAAAGTTTACATACAAAATAGAAAAAGGCAAAAGGAAATAAGTAATAAGGAATAATTTATAATCCTCTTCAGTATTATAAACCGTATAATCAAGACATTTATCTCTTGTTCTTTTCAATGCCTAACAAAAAATGTTTTCTTGGCTTGATATCAAATACTCATGAACAATATCCGCGCATTAGCTATAATACACAAATCTGTAAGTATATAGGTAATAGTTTCTTAATCAATCAACATGTGAGATCATAGTCACATACACGTAGCATTAGTAATAAGTCATAATCACTACAAAACAATTCATAATACAACGTACTATGTTCAGTGGGATTCCAAAGTATTAACGTGAATTTCCCTTTTATAATTAAGGCTCAATGTTTCACAATACTCGTATTAATTTTAACTGTTTTTTTATGTTTGTACTAAGCCAGCACTTGACCACAGAGTTGTCCGATGTTAAACAACTATGCGGTCTACGATGGAGTGCGCTTGCTTAGGAAAAGCCCGTTAATTCTGGCCTTGAAGAGCCCCAAGTTGTACTGTGTAGGAAAGACAGATCCCGGCAGAGAATTCCACTCCCGCGCAGTCCGTATTAAGAAAGATGAAGCAAATCGCTTAGTTTGTACGCGCGCGCGCGGTATCCCTACTGTATACGGATGGAGTCCCTGACCGAGTCTAGTAGTTCGATGATGGAACGGAGCTGGTGGAACCAAATGGTGCAGCTGAGCAGCATACTCACCAAAGTGGATTCTATAAAATATGGAGAGACAAGCAATCCTCCTACGATGATCGAGGCTCTGTAAGCTCTCGACCAGAGTATCGTCACCGATAAGCCTCTTCGCACGCCGCTCAATAGAGTCCAAAGGCCGCTCAATAGAGTCCAAAGCAGCCAGCTGGTATCGAGCAGAACCATCCCAAAGATGGCAGCAATACTCCATGCAGGAACGAACTTGAGCTCTGTAGAGGTTTAGGAGCTGTTCCGCAGTGAAGTAGCGCCTGACTCTAGAAAGGATTCCGAGCTTTTTAGAGGCAGATGCTGCTACAGACTCTATGTAGCTCCCAAAGTTTAGGTTGGAAGATAATTCCATACCAAGGAGCTGTAGTCGTATTGAATTAATATCTTTTATTTTTAGTGTAAAATCAATTCTTAAAATATTGCCCGTTAATAAAATGTTACCTTATCTAACAGTACGTGTTACGACGTACATCCACAGTTCTCCACCTTAACTCATATTACACATAAAAATTACAACACCACAAATTTTATTTACGAATTAATACCATTTATAACACGATAGTATAACCATACAAGAATACAATCATTGGTAAAGCAATTTTTGGGACATTGAAATTTCTGTTATCTATTTTATACAAATATTATTTTATTAATTTTCCACTTCCCCTACATAAAACGCGTATAAATTTTGACGCCATGCATCAATTTTACCAACGTTCATTCGTGCTTACAACAACTTTTCAAACACGACGTAACATTTATATTCTTGTAATAAAAGAAATGTCAAACAAAATCATGTTTGTAAAAACAATGTGATGGTAATAGAAATTCTTTCACTTTGTGATGAATTATCTAATAAAATTCGAACGCAAAGTTTGTATAAATAAATAAATATTTAAAGCTTTATAAAAAATGTCTGCTAACTTCGACACTGTGACGAGGCGACAGTGGATCGCTGGGATTAAACCAAAATAGCACGGTAATTAATGGACGTTTCCAAGCCCACAATCTCAAAACGAGACGCATTTCGAGAATTCCAAGTCATACATAATAAAACCCTGGAACTGAACAAGTTTAAATAATCAGTGATGTATATATACATGTAAAGATACGGGCCAGCCGGCCGTCAGAAATCTGATTTTGCCAAAGCTTAGCAATTAGGTGCCTACGTAATCATTTTAATCGCAAATGGAATACAGACCGTAGACGGAACACTGCTAATGGAGGGCAACTTAATCGTAGTACCACCTACCACCACCACCTATTTTTGACCTTTAATGTATTTATTTACGGGACCACGGGGAATAACCCTATTTTACGAATACGATGTGCATTTTAAAAGAAGTTAATGCTTGCTCTATATTTATTGCAAATAGTAAATTCCCAATCCCAACCAGAATCGAATAGAACTTAAATATAGGTATTTCTTTTTGTAGTTTCATCTGATCCCGATATCAGTTGCAACTAATCTTTAATTATGTTTTGGGGTGCAACCGATACCGGTATCCGATGAAACTATTGATCAGTATCCGTTGCAACCGTCTATTGCCCGTGGTCCACCAGCGTGTTTCACCTGGGTGAACCACGGGAAACTATTTTTTCCCATGATTCACCTAGGTGGACTACGGGAAATTATTTCTTTCAGTGGTTTACCTAGATGGAATTAGTTGTGATGCTTAGTACGAAATCAAACTAGATATTTATCTTAATGGTAATTTATAGTTTTTATAAACCATCATTAACATTAATATAAATACATATATCTAGTTTTAGGTATGTTACATACTCATATCATATCCATTATTAACCTCAGAATAAGATGCTATTTACTTTCAAATTATATTATTAATGTATTAAATACTATCAGAAAAAAATGCATACTCAAGGCTAAAGATCATTCGTGCACCCCTGATTTTTGTGAAAGACAAAGTCAAGGAATCTACCCGACCTGTGCCCGAGTTATATGAAAGTACCATTAGTAAACTTAAAAATGAAGGGTTACTAAGGTCATGACTTTACCAGCTATGTCAAGTGTTCAACACTTACCTATATGCTACAAAGGCGCTATGCGTTTACAAAACGACTTTTACTTTAGAGGTAGTGGTTTTGCCTTCAAAGTTTAAGAGCTTCTTACTAGCCGACTATTACTATGAGAGTTCACGCATTATTGTATTTTGCTCCCCTTATGCAAGAAAAAAAATTGGAGAAATTCATGAGTTTATGGGAGACGGAACCTTCAAATGCTGTCCAAAACCCTTTTTCAATTATATTGAATTCATGGGGATATTGGTAGTTCTCTTGAAACGACAAACGTCATGCCCCTAATATTTGCTTTGTTACGAAACAAATCACAAGCTACGTATACTTATATTATTTAATTTATTTAAATCGACTTTAAGAAATTTTAAACCTATAAAATATCCATTCCAATTTCGAAAAGGGGGCCATAAATGCCATACAAGAAGTTTATCCGGGAATAGAGATACGCGACTGTTATTATCACTGGCACAAAGCTTTATGGCGTAAACGCAAATTTTTCAAACTCAAATCAAAGGGCCAAACAAGGATAGATGGACTCACAGCAGCTCTTCCACTTTTACTAGCTGAAGCTATACGTGGCTATGAGTATAAAAGTGAAAGCCGCGATTTGAATATGAAAAAGTTTTTCAATTACATAGACAGTTTCTGGAAAAAAAAATTTAGCCATATATTATCACTTTTTGGGGAAAGGCATAGAACAAATAACGTATTATAGGGGTTTCATTCAAAACTGAACAAAAAATAAAGAAAAATACGACCATTTTACTGAGACTATTGAATGTCCTGTTCGAAATTAAAAATGTAAAATCAAAAAGACGAAAAATAGACATTTGAAAATGATGACTATACAACTAACATTCAAATGCAACTCGTTTCCGCGACAATAGAAACTTCTCAATACGAGTTCAACACAAAACCACAACGAGACGAAAAATATTTTTGCAATTACTATGAAAATGTTTTCGCCAATCAAAACCATTGAGATTTCTATGGTCAAAACTACGAATCAGACCGATACCGACCGATATCTGCCGAAGAACATTTCACAATTCGTTTAAAGACTATTAATACTCGTTTAAAAACTTCCCATTACAAGTAGGTATATTATATATTTTATCAATTCAACTGAAATACACTTACACCCAAAGTTATGATAAAAAAAATTGTGATAAAAAATTGCGGGGACAAACAAATAAATTAAATGACAATTATGTAAAATGGCGTACAATATTTTATTTTTCTTCTTTTTTTTACTGCTACCGACCAGTATTTTTAATAGCAGTTTACAACGGTTGAAAATAAAGGAGTCGGTACCAACCACCCCGGTGCCCCGCCCGAAACGCGACTGACTTGCTTATTTACCAAATTTCACGACGCCCGAACTGCGCCCAGACCCGGTAACGGGGTCATTGGGAAAAAAATCGAAATCGAGGGTGCAAATCGTGGCTCACCTTTCAATAGTTAAGTTATACTATAGCTATGTTTGTTAATGGTTTGTTACATTGGGACACTTTCAAGTGAAGCGTCCCTCAATGCAATAGGCCGCAGTGGCCGCTTACCTTTAGGTGAGCTGCGTGCCTGTCTGCCAACTGACCCAGTATAAAGAAAATATTAAGCTGAATAAAAGTTACAATGGAACCAATGAGAAAAGGACATCATCCATTTTGGGATAAATTTTTTTTTAGCGGCCATCAATTTTAATTACAAAAGTGTATAGTACACATAAACCTCATTATTTTTTACTATGGCGTCAAAGTCGAAATCTATTTGGTTTCGGAGATATGATACCAAGTAAGACATAAGGGCTGAAACTGCGTAAAGCGGGCCCCCGCGCGGTTTCATACAAAAGTGACCCGTGCCGCGACCGCGCGGGAGACTTTTGTATGAACCGCGCGCGGGTCCCGCTTCACACAGTTTCCGCCCTTAGACCGAAAACAAATTGTTTTCAGGGCTACTTCCCATTTGGTAAACTTCCCATTTGATAAACCTCAATCAGTGCCTACTCAAAAGTTGCGTTTGGTAAACATTTATTTGCTACATACGTTTTTTTATACATTTAGTCCCATTTGGTAAACAATCGAAATGGGACTAAATGTATGAAGTAAATAAAATGTTTACCAAACGCAACTTTTGAGTAGGCACAGATTGAGGTTTAACAAATGGGAAGTTTACAAAATGGGAAGTAGCCGTTTTCAGGATTTTAGTTGTACAATACGCGGTTCACTCAAGTAAAAACTTGTCTTAATATAGCAGTCACCTGTCCCTTCCCATTCCCATTCCAACAAAACATAATTTATTTCTGGCCGCAAACTTTTTTTTTTATCCCAAATCTTCATACAAAGTGGGTGATGTCCTTTCTCCGTTCAGAGCAACGATATGTTCAGAGGTATTCAAGTTAATAAACATGACAGCATTAATGGCAATAGGTAAGTACAATTAATTACATTTACTATTATGTGTTAATTTATTATTTACGTTTTATCTCTGCATAGATATAAAATCTATCCAAAGACAACCCCTGGCAGATGCAGGTACTAATATTGTGTGTGATACATAGCAATATTACCAAATATGACGTTCTTCATTATTTTATTTTATTGTGTCTATTTTCCAGAACGCCTCAATTGTTTAAGTACCGGGCCGAGATCTCGGCATCCTGGGTTAAATTTCCGGGTTGCGCTAACTTTGTATGGGTTTTTTCGAACACGGCTCGGGTCTGTGATCACAATCCGGATTTGGCAAGCGCGGTGAGTGGCCAGTGCCCATCATAGCATAGATAATTGGATTTTAAAGACGGAGGAGGCTTTTGCCCTGCCTTGGGACATTAATAGGCTGATACTTTTGTACTATTTTCCAGATTTTTTCCGCAAAAATACACGTAAAACTCATTTGTCAGTCGCCACCGTGATAATAAATACGTCAGGATATCCAGAAAACTTGTTTTGCGGAAACAAGAGAAGTCCACGTACTCCATATGTTATCGAATCGTAAAATACAATTCTTACATTTCTATCTGTTAAGTACACCAAGATTCAAGCAATAAAGTGCAACAAAGTTAATTGGCTCGTGAAATAGGCCCATTGTGTGTTGTACACGACCGAATTAGCCTTGTGAGTTAGCAATATTTCCGATAAGCCACTTTCGATGCTCATCTGCATATTTAAGTCTTGGCACATGCCGTTTAAGATCGATTCTTGCATGCAGTCAGCTTCAAATGCAAGTTGACGGTCAAGTAAAATATACACATGTAAAAATGTGCCATGGGCCCACCCACGAACACGGAGAATAAGTGCACATACAGTGAATATTGTATTGTACGTATTAAAGAGCTCAAACTACAGCCTTACCATACACGTTGAGGCACTAAATCTTCGTACTTAAAAAGTTATTCCGTCCCAAAAAGCCATCATTACCGAAATAACAATATTCAATTAAATATTAAAAAATTCTAAGATATCTTATTATAATATTGTGTATTTAAATAAAATGTAGTTTAACTATATAATTTACAATGTCAACGGGTGGAGAGGGAGAGGATGACCAGAGATTTTATGCATTGCGTGAAAGATGGTATAACTGAAAAAGGTGTGGTTACAATGTGTAGATTTCGTCACCTTTTTTTTTCGGTGGAGAATGCTTTTATGCACCATAACCGCAGGCTAGCTAAACCTGCGGCCGTGTGTGGGACTCAAGACTAAAGCGTTCACTACCCACTAAACTCCCCCGGTTCCCCTTCACACCCGATTGGGACGAGCCGGTGCCAGCGATAGTCAAGCATTACAATAGAAAGTGCAGTCAGAAGAATAAAAGTGTCGTGAATTTTTAATAAGTAATTTCTTGAAAGATAAATGAAAGGAAATCAGAAAGGACGAAGGAAGGACATTGTAATGTTAGTTAGTAGTGAATATGATGGCAGTGTAAATCGGGTCACAAACAGTACTTTTGATATTGAAGACTTAAATATCAGATCTTAAAGTATGGCATCACAGAAAGGCTCTATTCCACTCTAATCCATTGTTCAAATCCATTAATGGATAGGATTCCGTGTAGTAGTACACTCTAATCCATGAATGGATTAGATTCCGCTTACAAGTCCACTCTAATCCATCGGTGGATTTGTTTCCGTTTCAAAGTGCATTCCAATCCATCAATGAATTTAGTTTCATACTAAAAGGCCTACTTGTATGTTTATGAACATCAGTAAGTACTGAGTAACATATTAGGTACTCAAACTCATTGCTCAGTGGCCACACATGCTGAAACTTGGTTACTATCGTGTGGGCAAACCTTATTATGCTGACCGTAGTTTAATGCGAACAATCTGCAGTATCGCCACAAATATAACATTGACATAATTATTACTATTACGATTCATTTGAATGAGGTCAAATGTTGCAACACCAGCGTATGTATGTTAAGCGATTAATTTTAACTTGAGCTATACTTGTCCGGATTCCTCATAGTTACATAAAGTAAGTGTACTGGCTTCTATGGGTAGCCAGAAAGAACAAGTACTTATCTACTCCCAGTAGATAGCTGAATGAACTTAATAATTGTTGTTATACACACATCTCTTAATATGGTCAATGTTACTGACCTGGTGACCATTGTGTAAGCTGAGCTAGTAATGTCACACTATTGTAATATAATATGTAGGTATAGTCAGCAAATAATGAAAATTTAAAAATTATGCATTGAACTACAATTAATGATATTGATTTTTAATAAAGAAATAGCTGATATGTATTTATTATTACAAATGGTATGAGTTTTGACCGTCTCCGTGGAACAGTGGCCTCGGTCTGGTTGGTGGTAGGACTTTTTTAGAGTGCGACTGGCTAGCTATCACAGTGGGGGTCCACAGGTGAAATCTGCTCGGCTGGGAGCTGGCTCTCTGGGTGGGAGCCAGTACACTTGAAATTAAAAAGCTCGAAGTATGGCAGCACATTGAGCGACACTTGCTAATGAATTGCCCCTTAATGGAATAGGCCGCAGTGACCACTTACCATCAGGTGAGCTGCGTGTCTGTTGCCAACTGATGTAGTTTTAAAAAAGTATACGAAAGGAGAAGACCGATCCCCATACAATCTTGGGCCTGGCGATACAGGGCTGTAACTTGGCCTATATTTTGTTCATTTAAAAACTTCCTACGAGGCCTATTTTCACTGCGAATTTCAATGGCCAAGTCAGTAAAATAATCTACTGAAAATATTTGAGGTTATGTAACCCATGATCATTTTTAGTAAGAAAAGTGCTAGTTTTTGAATTTTTATTAACTCCCGATACAAAAAGAGAGATGATAGTGCCTGTGTATGTTTGCCTGTGGCAACGACGTAACTCCTAAGCGGATGAACCGTTTTTCATGCGATTGATTTATTACATTCTAAGGTCTTTTGTTAGGTAGCAAGGCAGTCTGCAGTACAACCAACTGACTATGAATTGATCATATACCTTTTATGCATACCTACCTAGCACACATGTTAATAATGCAAAGGATCTGAATATTATTCTTAAATAAATAGGTATAAAAAACATAACGTTTTAATTATATTTTATTCTTAATCAACAGTACAAAATATTAATATTATAGTATCCAAAAACTGGGCAGGGATGTTGTATTTTCTTGGTGTCGGGCCCATCCTTCTTCTTCCAATAGGCGTCTTCGTATTGTGTTGTGCTGAAACGACCCGTTGCTATTCCACGATACAATTCCACAGCACAAGCTCATGTTTTGTTTATACCCGTAAATCACGCTCTAGTCGTCAATAGGCAAGATCAGGGTATCCTTGTTGTATGTTTACTCAAAGGTATTCATGGTTTGTAGAAAACGATGTCCAAGGTTTTTTTTAATAAATATAATCGATCGGTTTCAAAGTCCGTGAGTAAGCAGAGGTCTTTCAAAAATCAGGAACAATACACATGAACACATTTACTAACGCATGAATACGAAAAACGAAATAAAATCAAAATCCAAAATAACTGATTAAAAATAGCTGACACTGACATTACTGACATTGACAATACAGACAATAAATAGTGCCGTATATATCCGATTAAAAACACAACTGGTATAAATCGATTTTCGGCTCGCTTTCTTGTAACAACGTTTAAAGAAGTAAACCTCATTTGCAAATGTCTAATCATATTAGGTAATTATCAAGTAACTGTTTTAACTTATGAGAAAAAAAATATTTAGTAGTATGCCAAAAAAAAGCCACCGTATTTATATATATTTAAGTATCGATTAAGATTAAATCGATTAAAACTGTAACTCGTTTTTTTATTGTCATCAGAGCATTTAGAAAGATAGTCGAAAATAAGTCTTATGAAATTCGCGTTTATAAAGCTAGTTGAATGTAATGAAATCATAAAAATCCATTTTTTTTGCTGTTGGCCATTGAAATTGAGGGTAAAACGCAAATAGGCTGATCTAAAAAAAAATATAGTTTTTTTTAGTATATGTTTCATGTCTGTATCGTTGGGCCCAAAATTGGTCTTCTCCTTTGGATGATGTAAGATGATAAAAAAAAAACGAATTATTTAAAAAAAAATCCCTTGTCGGGTGCGACTTCAGCTTCGGCCGGGAGCTAGTTTGAAGAGAGAGAAAAGAGACAAGAAGAAGCGGTGGAGAAAAGACGTTTTGTTTTGTTTACCTCTTAATTTGAATAACTTAGTCAAATGCATACAAAATCGAAATACAACTGCTATGTTTCCCCTTTGTGTCTGAATCGCCCAAGCACTCCATCCTCCGAAAAATCGCCGTACTGGTGTAATTTACCACACTACTTAAAAGTCGCGTTAGTAAAATTTTTGACTCTATCCCGAATGGGGTGACTGCAAAATTAAGAAGGTTTGTTGGTGCTGTATTTAACGACGATCTTTAATCAAATGCAAAATACACATTACCGAATATTTCGTGGTATCTATTTGTTGCTGTAACATATACCCGAGTAGTTTTAAAAGTAGCTTTACAATGCATCGAGGCGATTGAGACAATTTCGACGTGATACTACATTTCGAAGGGTTGCCAGATATGATTTTCTATTTTTCCCCTTTAAAATTATTTTTCTCCAAAACGATACTATTTTCTTTAGTTTTACCCAAAAGCCAAAAACCAAAAAAAAAACACCGATTTCTTTTTTTTGCCCGTGGTTCTATGTCGTATTTCTACTAATAATAACCAAACTACTAACAATAAGGTCGAAAACTCAAAATCAGTTGGTTACGGCATTTTAAATATGACATTTTCCCCTTGCCTCACCTAGATTCGCGAGATTCTAGATGGGGAATAATTCAATAGTCAAAAATTTTAATAGACGCGTTCGTAAATTTTTTCTCCAAACATTTCTCCAAAGTTTCTTTTTCTCCAAAATTTCTCCAGCAGCCAAATTTTTACCCAAAATTGCGAGAAAAATACCCAATCTGGCAACCGTGTTCGACGTGACAGACTTTGTACTTTATGCGTACAGTCGCAGATTAACTGGCTTCGTAGTCATGTTTTGATTAGTACGAATATCTTGTCGAATGTAAGGGAACTTTGACAGCCATTTCGGGCCATGGTTTAACGAGGCTCGTCTAGTTTGGGGCAAAACGTTTAAGATATTATAGAGTGGTGGTATTCACGCACCTTACAACTCTACCATAAACTTCAGCGGAAATCTCTAATGCTAATAACATGAGTGACTCATAAGTAGCACGGAAATAAGCGATTGCAATTTGTTAATTGGTAATGTGTAATCCATACATATGTGATGATCCTTAAATAATAAATTGATTTAATTACCATAGCCTTCAGTTTCACCCGCGCGTAAATTCTTTTTTTTTCAAATTCCCCCCTTCCCACCACTATTTCAAGATCAAAAGTATCCTATGTTACCCGGGAATAGTGTAGCTTTAGTAAAAGAATTATTCAAATCGGTTCAGTAGTTTCGGAGCCTATTGAATACAAACAAACAATCAAAATCTTTTCTCTTTATAATAGAGCCTGCAATCATCGGTGTTCTGTAGAAAAGGCTGTAGTAATATTACACTTATTTCCAAATATTATTTAAAATTAAATATGTACTATAATACCGACAACGAGCCTAATATAATAGTAAAAAGGTAAAAAAAAAAACAAGAAATTGTGATTGTGTTTATCTATAAAGGAAAAACTACTTGCATACATGATCATGAAAATATCACCAGGACTACGATTTGGTAAATTGCGTTCTTTGTCTTCAGTTATTTCATCGTCCATAGCTTTATTACTAAGAACAAATACAGATAATAAATAATACTTATGACTTTCCATGAAGCAACGTACACTCTATTAACACATCTGACGAGAAAAATAATCTCCAGTTTAGAAGACCACGTTTAACTATCCACTAGTTTTGGGCTTTTCAGATCTAAGATCAATATTGTATACCGATCATACAGTCAGTCGTTGTCTGTCAATTTTATTTGTCACATCCCCTAAGTAAACCGATGACGCATATTCGTCTTATTAAACATCTCTATAAAATATTCTCACTCATTAGGTCATACAAATACGTTGTAATTACAACAAGATTTGTGAATCATTGTGCGGCGCTAAGGTTGGGAACCATAACAAACAGAGCCTTGCGAACAGTGGTGAATGACGGTAGCCGACGCGGGCGCACTAAAAAATGCAATACTTTTCACATTTGTCACAGGGCCGATCGGGTTACAGTCATTCGAGTCGCCGCGTGCCTTCCAGCTGGCAGCACGTCATCGTCGCCAGTTTGTACTAACACCAACAAAGATATTCCAATACGGGACTGATCTCTTTACTCATAAAAGGTATTGGACGCGTTTGACACGTATGCCAGATTCAGTTAGACGTTACAGCGTGTTCATTATTTGACTATATTTTGCTGCGGTCTCTCTATGCCGAATGTTGGGGCATAAACTTGCGAGCTAGGGACGACGAATTTCTAAAGAGATAATAGGATCTAGCGTAAACGCCTGTTTATTTTCCTGAACTTTATCTGGCTGTAGTGAATGAGCTTTTTGCTTAATTAAAAGAATCCTACAGCTATGATAACAATATTTAAAATAACTAGCCGAAAGGAAGGAGAAGTTGGTCTGAAGGACCGATGGTTCTAATTCGTTATAATTGTACATACAATAAGAAAAATTTAATATTCTTTTATACACATAAAGAAAATAATACATTTTCAAAAAAACTACTTGATAACTTCAAATGTTACGTGTATTTTCAGCAAGAGCAACCGTGTGGTCACATTACTTGTACCTTTCACACTGCTACAGCGGCTGCAAAAGGTATACGAGTACGTTCTCAAGTGCGGCGTAAGCAATAATTTATCAAATCCATTCCTGTGGCGATGTTTGATTACTGAGACAAAGGGTTTTGTTGTGTTGTGTTGTTTTTATTAAAATACATTTCAAACGTTCGTAATACATAAATCAACAGGTTAACAAGACGTAAGAACTAAAAGAAACGACTTAGGGTATTAGGTATTTTGAAACATTATTTTTATGGAAGAAGGGTAGGGAGGCTTTTGCTCTGCAGTTGGATACTAAAAGCTCATAGGTAATCATAATATTTTATGTTATGCATTAAGGGAGGAGACTAGTTAACTGAGCAACTTATTATTTGCCAATACATTGTTTGATAATTCTCATCAAGTAAAGTAAAACTGTGATTATGATGACGTACCTATAATTATTTTTTTTGACTTGACCTGATGAACAATCTAAAAAGATAATGTGGTGGGTCATTCATTACATTCTCTTGGTATACTTGAGCAATAATGGCTAACACATACGTCATACTTGTGACCAGACTCTGCTATTGAAGGGAGGCTGGTCTGCAGTAAATTGTATGACTTGATAGTTAATGGATATTGTATTGATAAATGTTATACAAAAATTACGATTGTAAAGAGAAAATATCGAGTGTTTGTACCTGACGATTCATAAATTCGAAAATATATGACGATGCATCTCTGAAGCCTACACGAATAACTAATATTTTTTCACGGCCCCCTGAATACACAAACATAACAATTATATTGGTACCCACTACCCATAGTAATGACATCAAAGAATACATTACTTAACTAACACTTTTCGAAAACCCTGCACTCCCATTTACCAGTTTGCAACTTTGCAGTGCCTGCAATCACTTACGAGTAAGTAAGGGCGTATAACGATCTCTATGATTGGTAAAAGTGCTGATAATTCAAAAACCAAATCTACTCTAGATTTGGTTATTCAATATTATTTCATCATCACATTTTTAACAATACTAAGATGTAAATACGTAGCTCGATATCTTATTGACAATCAGTAGTTCAGTTCGAGATGAACTTTATGTCAGGGGCGTTTGATAAAACGTTGGTTCAGCTAAATTAGGTACATTTTAACTTTCATAAATAGTGCCAATACGATTTTGATTTAATTGCTATACCTACTCCAATTTGGGCGTATTTATATAAATATGGCCCCGTTTAATTGTAGAATATAGTGTACAATGTAATTATTTTAGAGTAGGGCTGTCTGCTGTGTTTTGGTTTAAAATGTATAATATGTTTTTGTGTGTTCTTAATGTCGTTGTTTCAATTCTAGGATGTCACACACCATTGGCATTTCTTATTATTATTTTACTAGCTGACCCGGCGAACTCTGTTCCGCCTTAGAGGCAATAAATAAGCAGACTTTGGATTCTATTCAACTCAATTTTTATTAGGAAATTATTATAAATATAAAAATCAAGTATTTTAATGATTCTTTATTGTTAATGTATTTTGGTGCATAGGTTGCACTCTTCAGTTAAGTACCTTGTAATACACGACATTTTTGTTGAATTATCAGGCGCGAGTACAAACAATGCAGATGGTCTTCCGACCCGTGAACATGTCACATATAATTAGCCATGTGAAAAACATTGATTTTCCAGATTCAGACCACAAACTTTCAATGATTGGCCTTGTGATTTGTTAATGGTCATGCATGGCGAATGCAAGACGGATCGGAAATCAAAATCTCTTATACTCAAACGACATATCGGTTGTCGGTCTTTTAAACTCAAATGCATTGTTCCAATGATATCATTCTGAATTATGGTACCTAGTTTAGGTCATCTACATCTTTATTCTTAGCAGCTAAAATTGCTCGCTCACCCAACCATTCATTATTTTTGTAGTTAGTAATGATGTTTGGAAATACTTTGTTGATAAGTTAGGCAGCACAATCCGGGCGTTTCTCCCGAAAACTTCAATGCGTTGCAATACTTGCAAACAACAACGTCCATTGGCCCAATGCAAATGCTAGGATGCAAGCAGTAATCAGTGCTGCAATCATTCGAAACGATGTTTGATTCAAATCAGCACTTGAATGATACATTTCTTCTTGTGCGTCGAAAAATTATTTTCTTCTACATCTCTGTTATTCGCTCGACGATTTCGCATTGCCAAACGAGCCGTTTAACGGGCTGCCTCGTTTTGCTCTTGTGATTGAGAAGCACGAAGTCGAGCCATACGCGTAACGCGGCGCTCTTCACGGGCAATTCCTTGTGCTTCTTCAGTCATTTCATTCGCAATGTTTCGTATCCTTCTCGCATTACGGCTTTGTCGGGAAAGATTCGATCGTCTTGGTCGCGGCATTGCATTGTTAATGATGATTCAAAGAGAATACAAATTACGGATGATTATAATATATCTTACAGAACTTATATTATCCAATTCTCTATCATTTTTATAATTGTTAAACATAGAAAAAATTACGTGTTATATCGACGCGCTGGCGCTATAACGTCATATGCGTTATGTTATTCCATGTCAGATGCGGTTTTTTTTTTTGTTATACCACTTTTAATAGTGACTTCACGGAAACGCGGTCGAACGGGATGAAATCACCTATAGGGTTTATAAGTACAAACGGTGTAATTCCATTTACAAAACTGTTTTTCATTGGAATTATTTCTTTTTATATTCGCCTGTAAATGTCTCAGTCAATTGCACATTCGTTATGCGAAGACCGTGGGAAAATATTAAACGAGAATTACATTCATGCGATTAATTATATGTATTATTGGACGAATTAAGCGACACATGTTATTTAAGCGACATTAGATTTATGGCAAAAACATTTTAACTCATAGATTAAAAGCGCTGAAATTGGTAAGTGCTTGTTTTCAATTGGTATTCTGAGTCCGGACCCGTGCTTCACCTAGGTGACCTAGGCTCCAACTGACGAACAGTACAGTCAAATTAAGAAAAATACATAATTTAACTTTTAATCAATATTTTAATTTAATGCATTTTTTCCAAAAAAATGACCCAACGAAATTACATTATAAATTAATTGCATTTGCGAATCTAAAATAAAATGGTCTTGTTCACAGAATCGGTATTTTGCGATTTCACTATTAGCAATATATTTAGGGTAACATATGGTTTTTAGAATTCTTTGTGTTTAGTATTCCAACTCTCCGTTACGTTATTTGTACGGTGCCTCTCGTTGAATACACTTCTTCATCATATTCTTACTAATAATAAAATTTTCTTCAAAATGTTGAATAAATTCCCGGATTTTCGCATTTTAAAAGGTTTTACTTTCTGACAAAATACATTTAACTATATCCTTCTGCAATACGATCACGGGGCAATAGAGGCAGGCCGGAACATAGACCAACAATGCGTTGCGTGTATAAATTTTATTTTTGATGCCAAGATTTCTTCCATTATATTCTGTGTAAAATGAAAATAACACCTTTTTATTATAATATCCGGAAAAAACGGTTTTAAAGCATTTGTTGGTCCTGGTTCAAAATCAGCGTGTATTTTTTTGGGCTTCCAGTTGTTAATACGAAGTGTTATTAGGTCAAATAGAGCAAAATATGATTTTTCCGTTTTATTGCTTAACAAAGCGTAAATCAAAGGCACATTTGTATTAGTACTATTACTTCCATCATCCCCATGCAACACAAATAATTGGTAAAATAACTTTTGAACACTATAAAACGTACACGTCCGGTGATACGAGATTTGTAACGTAACTAATTAGAAAACTGTAACTAAAACAGGTCATATTTTTTGCGGAATAAAATATCGTAGATAAACGTTTTGCACTTAAAGTACTAATACCGTACGACAGAAAATTATATCTGACAGCGAAAATTGAACTTTGTTGTTTCATACTGAGCTGTACATCAGGTACAATTATTACTAATTAAGTGTTAGTGTACTTTTAATTCTGGTTCTGGTAAATCTGACCTACCTTTCATTTCAATTCAAATATTCGCTCATTTTCACCTTCATTAATTTAAACCAAAGTGTACGTAGTACCTAGTCTTTTTTAATATTCAAACAGTTATGTATTCGAACCGTAGGTATTTCAAGCCAAATCTGAATAACATGAAATACCTGGAAAATTGTGCATAATTTAAATATTGTTGTATAAAGGAAAAATATTACAAATTGGACTTGTTATTTAGCGAGGAAATGTTTTGATTTTATTTGCTATTTCTGGTTATATCAGTTTACAATTGAAATCCCACAAAAAATAACATATTTTTCTCTTTTGTACCTACGTAGTAGCGCATATTTTTAGTGTAATCAAGTGATATGGTACTTGTCAGAATAAAAGTCAAATAAACAAGGTCGGTGATGTAACGGCTTGTGACGAAGACGATGATAAGAGTCGGAGAGTGGCGATTAATGAGCTCCTTGGGCAAACGTCATGTTGTGATCAACAACGTCTTATTGAAGCTAAGTAAAATGTTAGGAATATTATCGTTTTGTACGTAAAACCCTGTGAAATTATTTAAATCAAAGTGCACTTGTGATGTTGCGAGTGAAAGGGGTCGAAGGAAGTTCAGCACGCTAGATTGTGCACATAAATTGAATCAAACTAGACACCTGTAATCTGGAGGGTGCCTAAAAGCATTCCCTGTGTTATTAGCAGCAATCCAAGCTACGCTAGCTAATCAAATCAATGCTGACGGAAGATTGCGTCTCATGTGGTTAACGCGGCCCTACAAGGACATAGGTACCTACATACATCGGTTTAGGTAAAAAAAACTTTATTCGCATAAAAAAATTACATTGCGCTTACAATAGTCATACAGAAGTTAAGAATATACTTAAAAGTAACATATTGTGAATGATATGATGAAAACATTGTTTTATTGCTAACATTTTATTATTCTGAATTTCTGCTGTATCGATTGCATTGCAACCCATGTTTCATTGTACCTACTATGTAGTTCAAAGAAAAATATCCTTAATGACGTTGTGCATAACGCACCTTTTTTTTGAGTTATTATTGTCTATTTAAAAATGTGTTTTTGACGTCGGTCTTGTCAAGTGTGTGAAAAATTGGCTTTTTGTTATTTTTGCATTAAATTAATTCAATTCTTCCATTACGTAGACCTTTTATTTAACCAGCGTACAGTCCCTTACTCACAGACGTAATAGTTCAAAATAACATTTTCTTCAGAGCTCGATTGAATGGTAGTTCTGGGTGACATCATTTTCAAATTATTAAATATCATTTACCATTAAATCAGATGTTATTTTCTTTTGACCATTGATAGTGTATTTATTAAATACACTATCAATGCTTTTGACGCATCTGCCCTACACTCGGTGTTTTCCACTGCGAGTAGATTCCTAGATTTTATGTTTATGACGATAATCTAATAAATGACCTAATGTGTAATAATGCCAATTCAATCTCTATTTAACTTAAGTAGTTTTTGTAAGTGAAAACACTAAAACCTAAGGCAAAAAGATCGGTTTTGTTATCAAAAGTGAGAAAACTTATTACTACATACATTCGTGTGAACCGCTCTGGAGTGAAGGCGAGGCGAATGGCACTCGCAATGGTAACACAACACCCCCACTGTACCTTTAAATTATTATTTTTTTCTCGACATGCACCACAAATAGTCTTTTCAACGTATTTTTCGTGTTTGTTTTTCACTTTTATTGGCTTAATACTTATTTGTCGCGGCTTGTTTCATAAAACTGCTTAAAAGGTGTAACCTACGAATGTTATTGATATTTTAAAAAGAAAACCTATTGAAACTTTGACTGGAGTTTTCATGGTTTCAGTTCCATTGTGCAATTTACTAGAAAGATCAGACTTTGCGGAATTTGCTTTTCCTATTATCTACATTTTTTTATGAAACACATAAAAGTGTAGCTGAAACCGAATGAGCATTAAACAAAATATTTTATTGTGCAGCTGGCGGGGTTTAAAATTATACCTATTGTTTGAATTCACACTCGCAGTAGCAGCATGAGGACAGACTTTTTAACAAACGTCAAACCAACCTGAACACATACAATATGTAAGATATGGTCTGATGGTATGTGACACATGACTCGATATACTGCCTTAAGTCTTAGATCTTTTGTAGATAATATGGGATATTATGGTATATTATCTACATTTAATGCAGTTTACTAAATTGTATATGACAATAATCTATCAAGCCAGCAACAGCTTTGTAGGTACTAAGAAAGATAAAATTACATTATAATCTTGGTATGTAAATAAATGTTTTTGTAACCTCAACATTTTAGTTAGACAAGCTTTCGTGATGTTACTAATATTTAATTTATTTGGTCTCTCTGTTCATATGCGTTGTGTTATTGGGCATTGGTGACTCACGAGTGAGGTCGTGTCTGCGACCAAACGAATGTGAGTTACAATGCCTAACATACAACTAATATGACCGAATTGCGAATTCTTTAATAAGTTATTTGTGGAAGTTGCAGAACCAACTATCTAAATGTAGGTTAGTCGACACGCGATACGATAGTCGATAGTGTTTCATATTGTGCGTGAGAATTTCCTTTAATTATAATTATTCGATTAAAAGCATACGCGTTGAACAGTAGGTGCATTCTGCGTAACTCAATGTACTCGTAGGAAAGAGGATTGTATTGAAGGCAAATAGTTAGAGCATTTGTCCACCGTCGCCGTCACCGGGCCGTCCAGCGTTACCAGTTTTTATTTTTACAAAGTCGGGACTTTGGTACTTTTTGAGGGAAAATAGCGGGATTCTTCCGTCAAAAGCGGGACATAGTAAAAAACGTATACAATCAAAGGCTTTTTAAATATTTATCTTTTCATTTGACTTAAAATTACGTTTACGTGACAATAGATAGCAAAGTAGTAGTAGTAGTAACGTCCAAGGATGATTATCTTCATTACACGCCTTTCTTTCTCAGCACTCTGCACGTAGGGGTCGAGTTCTCCCCGAAAAGCGGGACTGAGTCTGTCCCGCGCGGGACATTTAATTTTGATTTAAAAATCGGGACGTTCAGCCAAAATCGGGACGTCTGGCAACGCTGGGGCCGTCACACCGAGAACCGAGTTTAATCCGGACCGATTTCAAGATGACGGCGCTCGGGTGACGGACGTGCGGTGGACAAACGGCTCTAGTAAATGTATGTGCCGCTACCTCGGCGCCGACATCTCGATCTCGGTGACGGCCCGGCCGGTGACGGTGGCAGTGGACAAACGGCCTTACAGTTTTTATTAGGCATAGATAAAAGGGAGTGTTTCCCGTTACGACACTTTCCTGTTTCGTAACCCTCATAATACCTACGTACACAAAAGTGGCGTTTCGTAACTTTTTTAGTTTTCATACATTTTATAACGTTTGGGGTGAACGAAGTAAAGACCCCTTAGCTTCGGGGGCGTTTAAGACCGATAATAAATGACCGGTTCCAAACATACACATTTATTATTAGTAGAGATTCTTACCGTCGGATGGAGGTGCGGATGCGAATACAACTGCATTCTCCGCGTGTCCACTGCGTACGTGTTCACCGGCAGATCGTTCATGTCGAATGTCCTGGAGTCCAGCGCTGAAGTCACCTCGTCACACTCCCCATCGAGGCTTGCCCCATCAGCGCCGTTGGCCACTGCGGAAAAACAACTTCATTAACTATACATATAATTCCCCTAATTTATAATATACCTACATAATTATATTTTCTCGGACCAAAAAAATGTATGGGTTTTTTTTCTAAAATTAAGTCACAGTCCGGACCAGAGTCTAGAAGTTGGCGGTGTAACACTCTCCCTCCCCCCCTCCCCGTGCTTCGAAGAGCACGTTAAGCTGTTGGTCCTGCGCCTGAACTCTTTTCGGTCTTGTCAGACTGCTGTCCCATCTTTTGGAATAGGGAATGCACCTGTAATATATCCTGCGTAAATGGTTGGTTGGTTGATTTGATCGTAATAATTGGCCGCCGTAGCCAAAAACTTGGCCAGGAGGACATAATTAATTTTAAAAATAATTATTAGTATTATTCTTGACATTTGTAAATAAAGCTTTATAAGACAAATATCAGTCTTAAAAACACTATTGTAAGTATAAAAACCAATCGACTTTGGACGCCTCGGTTCTACTTTGTAATGAACATTCAAAAGTTTTAATTGAACCAGCTAATATGTTTTTTACATAATATTAAACTGCATTATAATAGAAAGTGTGTTTGTGGACCATTCTGGGTATTGATTGATGCTAAAACCTCGAGCATAGCGGTGCCTTAGAATATTTCTACTATTAAGCCTCTGCGCCACTGATTCATTACAAGCATAATAAAATAACCAATAATAAACATTGTACACGTTTGACTGCAACGACCAAACATCTAGTTTCAGAACAGAAGCTTTCCTTAAACAATTAAGAAAGTCACACTTTTGTTATGGATGTTTTTGAATCGCCCAGGGAATTTTATACTGGTTTCAGTTTTACTATTAGGTATTTTTTATTGGATTTTGGATGTATGTTCATGATAAAAGACAAAAATAAGACCTATTTTTTTAATAAATACGAAATGTACATGTATAACCATTGTTTACTTCTTAAGAAATTACAAGTTCATCGGAACCATTGAACAAAGTAGGCGATGTTCTGTTTTACGATTTAAATAAAATGATATTACTTAATTAATAATAAAATTAATAAACATCTGCTTTCACGCATACTCATATTTTATACTGAATACTTATTTTATTATTATATTATTGATAATATTATGAACACTAAAATTGACAGACTTTTCATATTTTATGGTGGAAAAGAAAACGAATATTAATTAAATAAAGTACACCTTTGGACCAAAGAGTGCTTAAAATATGGAATATCCTCTGCCACTGTGTACGCTCCTATTTAGCATTTTCTTCAGCAAACCTTTATGTCATAAAGTAATTAGGAAAAGTATCTGGGTTTGTAAGCGATCGTCCTTAACGAATCATTTCCTCCGGCTAAAGGTGCTCGGTAAATTTCCCCTTCTTTCGTCTTCGAGCTTTTATCCGAGTAATTGAAGACATAGACAGTGTTAATATCCGAAAAACATTCGATTTAATTTTTAAATTGTCTTCTTACATTTCAGAAATAATTATCGTTACTCTGGGGAACACGGGTAGATTTATTTTATAAAAAAATATAGTCTTATCCCTGAAAGTATTACTTATACAAATATAGTTTTAGATTTGCTTTCCATCTCAATTAATTGTATACCAAATTATGAACATTCGGATTAATTACCGGCTTGCATTTGTCTATTATTTCGCCTGCTGGTAAGCGATAATGCAGCCTACGTTATAATGTAACATACCTGCGTAGAAAATACCTATCGATTCGCGTCTTGAAGGCCCTTTTATCGTATTCAATGGGAATGACGAAAGTTAACAAAAAGAACCTTCGTTCATGCAGGTGGTCCTACTATCATATCGGTTGCGTCTATGATTGTGAACGATCAAAACGACGGTACTAGGTATTATATATTCTGTGACGACGTCAAAGCCGTTTCAAGACTCGCTATTTGGTTCTCTTTGTTAAAAACATATAGAGATTCCCTGTTTTCTTACGTCATCTGGGTTGTAAAACGTGAAAATTAAAAAAAATAATAAAGATAAATGAAGGTATATTTACAATTTAGACGGTAAAATAACATTGCAGAATGCAGAATCAGTTTTGAATGCACTTATGTACGTGACGATAGCAATTTTTTTATGATTTTTTTTTCTAAAAAATCCAACTTTATACAGGTCTCGTGTAAAGTTACGTAAATGTCGCTTAGTTAATTTTTCCTTTGAAGCGTCGATATAAATTTGAAACCGACACCTAGTCTAATTGGTTTCTTTTTTTCAGCGAGATTATATAATTTTTTAAACTTGTTAAATACACCTACATAGAATAACGCCCCGGAAAAAACATTTGACGCCATCCGTCTAAACCGCTCGCAAATCCGCGTAAAAGGGTGGGGTAAGATCGCTGTTCAAACTGTGACCAACTGAATATTGTCAGCGTAGATTGTACCTAAGCTGATCGCTGTTCAAACTGTGACCAACTGAATATTGTCAGCGTAGATTGTACCTAAAGCTTTAATGATTGCAGCAAAGTATATCTGACGTTGTTATAAGTAAGATCAAGTTTCCACTACAGGGAAAAGATTTTCATCATTCAACGCTTCATCATACGAAAGTGTGAGCACAAACCAAGACAAGTTCCTATAAGAATCTGATTTCTTTGTGATTCTCATGTCAGTGTAGGATCGATGTTAGCTATGTTTACCTGATAAGCTTACCAACGGCTCATGAACTTTTGTGGTAAGACTGAGATTAACAGTTGACACAATTCCTACCAGGATATGTCAGACCCAACTCTCAAATTAGACTCCAAGTTAATAATGCTGTACTTAATCCATTAAAATAAGTTTCTTTAACTGGTGAATAACTTGCTTATTCAAAGAGAGATCGCCAGCCGATGGCTAGCTTGCATAGTATGTATGGTCCTTACATACACCTATCTAGGCAGACTTGGTACGTGTGCGTACTGTGTATCTGTTGTGCTATAAATAATAATAAAGCATAGATTTTCAACATGTTTTAAATAGCGCCTCCCCCTGTACTACATCGATGTTTTTATACCGAGTTTTTGCTTAGTAAATGAAACGCTTCATAATACAGATAGTACACTCGTAACATTAAAAAGCAATGCAATCGTTTTAGCCTTATTTTAATTTCTTGGGGAAACATTTATATTTAGTTACAAAATGTCCCTCATTAGGTGCTAAGTACAGAAATTTTCCAGTAAGCCTAAAACACAGAAACGCTTATGGTGAACTCTTTCTTGAATTGGGTTATGATTTGATATATGTCTAATAAACCCTCAATGAAAGATTCATTTGATGTTGTGTGCATTGTAAACGATAGATTTTACCTAAATAGTGAAAATGGTAAGTACCCGATATATTTTAAATAATATAAATGTACGGAATTGATTGGACATATCTCAATAATTAATGAAATACATCACCAAATCAAACAAAGCATCATAAACATTTGATAACTATAAACCCAAGAAATGGCTTTTCATTCACTTTTGATTTGAATTTATTAACTAAAGAATTTATTGAAATTGATGCAGCAAATCAATTGAATTGAATCATTAATATTTTAAATCGATATTATTTAATTTCGTCGCACCTTAGACCTTTGACCCACATTAAAGGGGTGATAACTATCTAATTATCAAGTCTCCCCTTTGTTAATTTCATATTCGGAACAAGTACAAAAAGGGTTATTAAAACTTAACTTCCTCTACTAACACAAAAACATTCCATCTTTTAAAACTATGTAGTAAGTTATAAAAGTAATTTTAATTTTATGAAAATGCACCTAAGTTTTTACTTTGTTAAGTTACAAACCTCCAACGTATTAAACTGTCCATCTTAAACAAGGTAGAATGCAAGATTCGTTAAAATCTACCGCAAGTCCCTCAAACCATAGTTACCTAAATTAAACTTCTTTAACGCTTATTTTTACAGAAGTGTGGTGTAAAGCGAGGTCCTTCTAGCCGAGTATTTAGTTCTTTTACGATTAAATAAACTGCCTACGACGTAGGATTTAAAGCTGAGTAGTAGAAGTCCACTCTTGTAAGTTTACTAAATTTAGCGTTACCTTTTGAAACAGATATGTAAAAAATATACTTAATCAACAGTCACTAAAAAGCTTGATTTATATTTAATTAACTATATATTCTCCGACTGATTCCAATTTTAACATTTTATATCAGTAATATAGGCTGAACTTCCATTGATTTATAACTACGTAAAACTTTTGAATGTTGTTTCATGTTAGATTTGTCAAAAATGACCGTTTTACAATGCTATAATCTAGCTTTAACTGCCACATAAAATATTTACGCTCTCTTTTACACCCATTCCAGATTTTACTGTCATTACTTACCCACTTTTTAGTTTATGAAGTCCAGATGATAGTCCTTCTCTTCTGTGCGAAGTTTTCTCTTGCTGCAGACTGGAGAAATTGGTTACATCCTTTTTATAAGACACCACTGAAATACTATTCACAGTTCTGTTTAATCACTTTAGTTTTTAATTGTTGAAAATATAGTTTTGAAAAGTCAGATGAATCGCCGTGGGCGCAAGGCGGGCGGGAGTTACGCGTCGGCAGTTGTTGACGCGATCGAGCTGCGGAGCGAGTGACGCGCGTCGACGTCGGTCAACCGACTGACTAAATCTCGCGTTTCTACGGGCCGAAGCTTCACGCCATCCAACGTGTAGGCGGTCTCAGCGTATGTAGCTGAATATACAATTTTCCTCTGAAAATCATTTGACGAAAAAAAGAAACATCGACATGCGACACGTTATCGCGCTTTCGGTTTACGCTCTAACGCTACGTTTACGGCAACAATCCGTCATCGGGTAATGCACGTAATTGTTAAAAAGTGAATCGATTTTCTTATATGAAGAAAATATAATCTTCGTAATACTTGGTATTTGAGCAGTGGGGAAAGGCGCGGCCCTATTGGCGGAGCTGTACCGCCCAACGCCAATAGCGCGGGAAGGAGGAGTCGGCTCGAAATCACTTAGAAATTTGGCGAAATGCACATGCTTTCTGCCGCCCTTCACGTCTTAATTTTAAACCTCAATTGGTTTCCTTCCTTAAGAACTTTAATGACGCTAGTAATTAGAAAGTCCAGGATCACAGCCCGGATCGTTTTGGATAGTAGGTACGCTCTAAGCCAATAAAAATAACTAATAAAATAGATTACGAACAAAAAATATAGCTTCCTTTGAACCTTGTTTACCTTATTTAAAAAATATACCACTTAATCTCTACACTCTACTTTAAGGTCAAGACTTGGGCACTCTTAATTAGGTACACCCAAACCGTTTGTCACCCAAAGTCTTTGAAACAAGACTTCTGAGATTTTGTACAGCGATTTATAAAATAAGCAGTCGTAGGGAACCAAAAAAGTGTAACATACTACGCTACCGCATCATATACAGTGGTGGTCACATAATTAAAGACACTCTTCATGTTGACTACGTACAACAAAATAAACGATATTTAGAGACCCAAGATAGTATTAATTCCATATTTATTGGTTTTCATACGTACACTGTTGTCGTATTTTTAAAATGCGGACAGCAAAAAAGTTATTAAAGCAATATTTTAGTCTTTTTTCCTTTTTCAAATGTAACACAAACTTTGTCAATACATTTTTCGTTGGTCAGCTAATTAAAGACAGTGCGTATTTCATGTTCTAAAGTAAGCATAACCATAAAAAGAGCACTTTAACTTTTTCAATTATGCAGATTTTTTTCTTGACAAGCAAAAACTAGCTTATTTTTAAACTTGCTTTAAGTATAATTGTGATAAAAATGAATTAGTGTGGGAAAGGGGGAAAGTTGCGATTCTCCCTTGTAAAGGGAGAAAATTGTAAATTTTTTATATCAAAGGTTGGTCGGACTGTACATTAAAAGATCACTTACGATGATCTAAATTATGGTTATAGACGATATCCGGCATTTAAAGAAGTTTTATACGGTTCACATGCCCAGGAAATCTAGACCGAGAAAAACAACCCCTCAAAAATAGCATCATTCGGATAAAAAAGACCCATCAAATGGCTCAAAAGTCATGCGTTTTGAAGTATTTGGTGTAGAGGGGTCTAAAAAAGTATCTAACAGAACGATTAGAAGGAGATTATGGAAGTCAGACTTTTTTGAAAGATTTTTCCTAAGGTGCTTCTTTTGAAGGAAGAAAAAAAATCGGAGCAAAATTACGATTTGCTCAAAACTATTTACATCTGGACAGAAATACTGAGGAAAAAATGTGTTTATTTCCGAAGAACTTTAATTAATATGGTTAACTCTAAAGGAAAAGTTTACGTTAGACGTCCTCCAAAGAAAAAAATGCATCCAAAGTACACAAAGAAAACAGTCTAACGTTGAGGGGGTAATACAAAAATTTGAGGACGTTTTTCTGGTAACGGTGTGGGACCTAATAAAAAAAAATACAAGGTAGCAGGAATAAATTTAATAAAGGAGTATTTTAGAAAAAGTCATGTTTTCTTACGCCAATGACCATTTGCCGGTATTATAGACTTTTCAACACGATAACGATCCCATAGACACTTCAGCAGGAGTCAAGGAATTGCTTAGGAGCCAATAAGTAACAGTTTAAGATTGGCCACCATACTGTCCCGACACTAACCCGATCGAAAAAATGTAGTCTAATGTAAAGAATATAGTGGCAAAAAACATACAAGTAATGTTCATAAACTTTACTCGATGTTTAAAACGGCATGGGTGCAGATTTCGATTGAAACCTGCAATAATTTGAAGGCATCAATGCCTAGGCGGGGTTGGACTTTTATTGCTGCTAAAGGACATGCGACAAAATATTAATGTCGTGTTTTAATGTTTTTAAAATACGTCCAAAATGTATTAAAGTCAAGATCGTTTCAAAATGTACTAAGTTGATTTTTTTATAGTTACTTAATGAGTCTGTCTTTAATTAGTTGGCCAAGTCTTTATATTCGTTCGTACTGCTTGCATTATACTTAACCAACAAAAAAAATTAATAGAACATCTTTGTATCTTTATTTTACATCAAACATTTTACGATAACCCTAAGAATAATTTAAGTAATATTGCAAGATAATAAATGTATTACAATAAAAGTATAAAGGGTAGATAAACTCTGAAATAACTCCTCAGTGTCTTTAATTATATGTCCACCACTGTAAATGAAATCAAAAAGGCAGTGATATTTCACGAGTTATGGGAAAAAAGATAGAAACGCTGAAGGCAAAATACTTACCACTGACTGCCTCCATGACGCAACAAGTTGTCGGTCGACTTTAATGCGACAGCTACGCCCTTTATGCGAAATGAGAATAAAAATGTACCTATTATTTTATTTTTTTTAATTATGGAAATAGATTTATCGTTTTGTTCTATACTTTTAACTGTTTCGGCGCATTTGGTATGCCTTGGTTTTTTTACCTTTCCCTGCCTTTTATTTTATCAGATGGAAGTGCAGAATCTAATATGGATAGAAAATAACTAAATACTATACTAATAGGTATTACTCTATAAGAGGAAAGATTTGATTGTTTGTATGTGTATTTGTTTGTTAGATTCCGAAACTACTGAACTGATTTGAATGATTCTGTTGGAAAGCTACACTATCCCCGGGAGACATAGGGTACTTTTTATCCCGCAAATGTGGGGGTAAGTGGGGGGGGGGGGGGGGAATTTGAAAAAAGAAATTATGCGCGGTTGAAACCGCGGAGGCAGCCGCTAGTAGGTAGTTAGATAAAAACGTCTATTATAGCTACATACAACACATATAATTATACAGTAAACATACCGACGGTCCCTACAAAATTACCATTTTTTTTTTATTGTACCTATATTGCTATAGATTCTCCATATAATATGCCATTTCTTGGCAACGACACTACCAGCCGCACTACCAGTAGTGTCGTTGCCAAATGAATGAACGACACTACCGCGCCTATTTTGAATCAAATTGTACAGTCAACAACGAGATTTCGTTTCGTCCCGAAACATAATTTTGATTATTTTATTCTCGTTTCGTCCCACATTGTATTCCTGTGAAGGAGATTTTTTGAAATAATGCTCCGAAATGGATATTTTAAAATCGTATAAGCGAACAAGTATCATAATTAAAAGAAATTGTACAGTGATGCGTGCGAAGCTTGTCAAACTTAACGTCATTTACGTGTCCGTTTAGGAACAAATTGTCAAATTCGCAAATTGTCAAGCGGTCGCAATCGGTCAAATTCTCAAATAGTCAAGTTCCCAAATTCTCAAATTGTCGCAAATTGTCTTATTCGCAAAATGTCAAATTCACAAAATAACAAGTTTTCGGAATGTCCAGTTGTTTAGGTTTAAAAAAAACGGCTCTGTGGATTTCCACCACCGTACTCCCTGGTGTGGGGTAAGAATGGGGTTACCAAATGGGGACCTTAGGGATGTTGATGCGAAGGGTGGGGAACCTTAGTACCTTTAAAGCATCCCTGAGTACGTTGGCAGTGTGGGGTGGCCTCACATTGCCGATCGCCATGAGGAAAAGGGGAAGACCATGGTTGCCCCCGAGGAGCGCTGCGCTAAAGCTGCAGAGCGCAGCTGGTGGGGGGCTAATGTGTGAATCTCTGCATTCTCAGCTACATCTTCCAATTTTTACATATATTACCAAACTAGTACTATTTCGTTTACGAGCTTTTTTTGACAAGAAGTTTTTTTTTAAGTTATTCTTTAACTTAAAAATAACTTCTATTTAATGTTTAACATGATTAAATAATATTAGGTAAATACATCTTTTATTAAAACATCCATCTATGTCTTTTATTACACATGTCTTTGTTTTTATAGCACAAAATTAGACAAATAAAACAATAACACCGTATACACTAACTAATCTGTAACAATAATCATGTATGTGGACATGTGTTGTTTAATGCATTTTAATACTTAATGAATAGCTATCTTGGAATGTTTAACGTAATTTATTGAAAATTAAAACAGTATTCTAAGTTGTCATACAACATTTCAATTAATATTATTTCAAAATAATGTTTTTTAATGTCCCACTTATAAACAGACACCTAAGAGTTGTCTGAGAAAGTGGTATTGTAGGTTGACAATGTAGAAACAGTCATCTGTACGTTTTATTAAGAAAATACAATAAAAATAAAAAATTACTGATACAAGTTTAAACTTTCCAAAATCATTGAGATATAGCAGTAAAAATATACCCATAATTGTTGAAAGCATAATTTATATATCAATTCAAACCTTTATTCCGGTCTACTGTAAACCTCTATTTTTGACATGTCGCTTTATACGTAGGGACCGACAAACATTAAAATTAATGCATAAGTCAGTGTGGCACATATTTTCCGCAGCGTAAAAAGATCAGTGCAGTGCAGCTGCATCCAACGAATAGGAGAATGCACTGGTTACAAAGATGCAAGTGTGTAAAAAGCGATAGTATGTACGTCAGCAAACCAAGACACAAAAAATAAAGTATAATTAAATAATATAAAACGAAAATAAAACACTTATAAGACATTAAAAACTAAAACTAAAGGGTTGTTTAGAATTCGAAAAGAGCAACTTAATAAAAACTCCTCGGTGTTCCAAATGCGCCATTAATGTAGCCATTTTGTGCCTAGCTCATAAGCTAGACACAAAATGGATTGAATAATAAAATTATATTTGCGGTGCTAACTGCTAGACCACTTAAAATAATAAATCCAAGAAATATTCGCATCTTCATAATGAGAAAAAGCAATGGTAATGCGGTTCCTACCAATGCTCTTCAAGCTTCCATTTATTATGTTTTTGTAAGAATTATCTTTGAGAATATGACCAAATGAAATAGGGTGGATTGTGGCTCTATCAGAATCTGAAGACTGCTCCTTTTGAATGTGCACAATATATGAGGCTATGTCTGATTGTTGATATGAGCGGATTAGCGGTTTTTACCTCTTTAGGAGACTTTAAATGACTGACAATAGGATCCCTCGACCCTTGAGAACCATCACCATTTGACAATGTGGAGAAGTTACTTTGTTCATTATCATCACTAAATCTAATTGACTTGCAATTACAACCAATCTGTTTCAACTAAGATACCATTTGATGCCTTGTTAGACCTTTTCTTACGCTTATTACAATTCTTTACGATTATTTACACGTTTTCTTTTGACGTTTGCTTTACTGCTAACAGAACAATCTGTTTTCACCATAGATCCCTCAGCAGTCTCCATAACTGAGCAAACACTCGTAGTAGTAACAAAATTCGCCGCCTGGGGGACCGTGCCCCCAGGATTTTCTAGCTCGTTTATACTCGTATATTTTAATATTTACAAATAAAACTTATCAGCCCACAGAAATAATTATATACACTAAAACTATTATAAAGGGTTTTCCAATAAGAAAGTTGAAGGACTTGACAACTTTTTTTCAAAATAAAATGAAAACCATTTGAAATATTTCAAAAACTTTATTATCGAGTTGAAGTACAATCAAAACATTTATGAATGGAACTCGACTTCGTTCATATGGCCACCGCGGGCACGTTTGCAGAGGTCAATTCTTTGGACCCAATATTCCATGACTCGGCCACACATTTCCGCCGAAACGGCTGCTATTTCGCGTTCAATGTTGGCTCTGAGCTCTTCCAAAGTCGTCGGCTTATTAGCATAGACTAATGATTTGACGTAGCCCCAAAGAAAAAATCTAGAGGCGTTAAATCGCACGAACGAGGTGGCCAATCGACTGGTCCATTTCTTGAGATAACACGCTCATCAAACTTGCTCTTCAATAAATCGATTGTAACGTGTGCTGTGTGGCTTGTGGCGCCGTCCTGTTGAAACCACATGCTGTCCAAGTCCATATCTTCCAATTCGGGCCAAAAATAATCCATAATCATGGTGCGATAACGATCACCATTCACAGTAACGTGGCGACCACTATCGTCAAACAGTTATCTTTTGAGGATGAAGTGGTTTTTCAATAAGCACATCATGTGGATTTTCACCCACCCAATACCGCATATTTTGTTTATTGACGAACCCATTGAGCCAGAAATGAGCTTCGTCACTGAAGATGATTTTGCGATGAAAATGATCATCTTGGCGCATCTTTTCCAGAGCCCAATTGGAGAACGTACGTCGCATCGAATGGTCCATCGGCTTCAATTCTTGAGTAAGCCTAATCTTGTATGGATGTAAAGTAAGATCTTTACGTAAAATTCGCCATAAAGTGGTCTTGGCGATGCCCAACTCTTGAGAACGCCGTGGAATTGACTAATTTGGATCATTTGCTACGGACGTTTCAACGGCAGCGATATTTTCGACACTTCGACCAACCCGTTGTCTCACTGGCACGGCAACATCACATAACGAATTTGTAGACTCAAACTTTTTCACTAAACTTGTTATTGCCTGTCTACCAGGGCGAGAATTACGACCAAAAATCGGAGTTAACGCTCTTAAAGTAGCGGCCACCGACTCCGAATTTCTGTAGTAAATTTTTAAGTAAAAAGGTGCCTTAACAAATTAAATTCAAAATTGTCAAGTCCCTATTGGAAAACCCCTTATTATTATACATACACATAAAAAGCTTAAAATATAAATACACTTTACTACTTGTCTTTGATCCTTTCACCGATAAAATAAAATAAACAAATTCTAAGGCCGAAAAAAACAATCGAACACACCGACGTTTCCTTTCCTTTTTCTTTTACATAGTTATGCTAAGTATATTCTAATAGACACTTTCAATTGACATAAAATGTATAGGACGTATAGTGCCTGAAGGGTCTATTCGCCCAGCGAGATTCGACAAATTAAACTTCTTACAGACTGTAATGGTGTCTGCAGTGATCATCCACGACAGGTTAATGAGACGCTGGAATTGGCAACATAAAAATATAGTAAGAAAAAGTTTACAAATTGATCTGTTGCTATGAGTCTTCCAGAATTTCCAGCAGGCGTTGCATAACGCGAAATTTCTGGATTTGTGGATCTAGAAAAAGCCTTTGAACGTGCCTATAGAACTGCCATCTGGACTTTTCTAGAGAAACATAGCTGTCCTGTGGAATTTGTTAATAATAGGTCAGTTTAAGGATAATTCTTTCTTTCTCTACGTCAACCCAAGATTCCTGGAATGGAGTGTCTCTTGATAAAAACACAACTTTGCTGGTGCGGACACGTTTCTTCCAGGACAGGTTGCCAAAGCAGATTTTCTACTCTGAGCTCAACTTAGGTAAACGCAAACCGGGAGGACAGTACCTACCTCATTATAGGGATATTTTAAAATGCCACCTGGTTGCTACTGGCATATATGCAGTAATTTGTGGAAGAGGCTTGCTGCTCTGAGGGGATGGAAGGAGAGATAATAATGGGATAAATATATTTAATGATTTCTAATATTTACACGGTTACTACTCATTAAATAAAACAACTTTAAACGGATGAAAACTCGCGTATATTCTACATTTTATCCGTTCCATTGTTAAATACCTTTCCTATCGTAACATTAGGTTATAGTTACTTCATTTTCCTATATGTGTAGTACTATATCTGACTGGCCTGACTGCCCAAAAATCCTACCCCTTACCCGCCTCCCTACATCAAATCGTACTGGTACTCAATACTTACAGACCGACGAACTTATCTGTTCCGATGGCCAAAATTGGAACTACGTGAAATGCAATGCAAAAATGATATTTAAATGACAGTTCTAAATAGACAGTAGCAACGCCGCCACCGGAACAGATAAGTTTGTCGGTCTGTAACTTAGACTATAGACCTACAAACTTATCTGTTCCGGTGGCCAAAGTGGAACTACGTGAAATGCAATGCAAAAAGTGCAAAAACGATATTTTATGACAGTTTAAACCGACAGTAGCGACGCGACGCTGCCACCGGAACAGATAAGTTTGTCGGTCTGTAAGGTCTGTAATCACTTGAAAATGGCAGTACTAGTGCTGCCAGCGTGGTCTTGTCGAAAGTCACCTGAGATGTACAAAAAAGTAACCTTTTTGTAGGAAAAGTAACCTTTCACCATTTTTTTTTTTGGTGAGCAAAAAAAAACGACGACAAGATATGAACGAATACGATTGAAAAGACCTTCCACCATAATTATTTTTGGTAAGCAAAAAAAAACGTCGACAAGATACGAACGAATGAGACGTTACGGACGGTTTAATTTGAAAAATGCTTACCGCACGAAATCACCTAAAAGTAACCTTTTGAGTCGTGTAACCTTAAAGTAACCTTAAGGAGTCAAAAATCAACTAAAAGGTAACAAAGGTAACCTTCTGGCAACGCTGGGCCAGTACCAATATATTACTATACTGCCGTCTATAAGAAAAAAGGCCGCTAAATGACATTTGACCATTTTTCACTTTTTAATACCACTATATTTAAAAAAAAATTCTCTATCGATCTATCTAGGAACGGTTATTCTATCTTTCACCGTTTCCAAGATATTTTTTTTAAAAAGGCAGCTAAATACAGAAATAATATATTTTACATCGCTTAAAGGTGGCAAAACAGCTTTACTAGATTAGAAATTACTTTAACGTTTGGATCGTCTGAACAATTTTACTATCAATGCTTAGCTAAAAAACAGTTCTAATTTTGCAAGAAGCTAAAAGGCAGCAAAGTATTTTTAGCGGCTTTCTAGCTTGGTAAGGTTCAAGTATAAAGAACCTTGCTTAAATGAATAAAAAGCGGCAAAGCTCTCTTAAATAACTAAAAGGCAGTTAGAATCATTTAGCGGCCTTTAAGCTTTGCATTGTTTCTACTTTTACAATAAATAAACTAGTATAAAAATCCATGTTAGTCAGTACGCAAAGTAAAATACATAATTTTTACAAAGCTTTGCTTAACAAAAAAGCCGTTAAATAGCAGTACATCGCTAAAAAGCGGCAAACTCACAAGCCCCCGCACCCCTTATAACGGGCACGCTAGCGGGCTGGCGGGGTGCGGCTGTTTAGGGAAAAATAAACTATACACGCGTGTCGCGTTTCCCGCTAAAATCGTCACTCGATATGGCGGGAAGGTTTCCAAGGTACGTATTTTATTTAATTAACGAAGTTATTAAAAAAAATTATAGCTTATAATTGGATTTCTTTTTGTTTACTGCAAAATAGTATCGAGCGAGATCGACAAGCAGGCGGCTTATGTTCTTGAGTCAAGCTAGCCGTAAAATTTTTCTATGAGCTAGCCACTATGAATTGAAAACTGAATGCAGTCGAACAATATATTATTTATCTACATCCATACCCTAAATGTCTATTTTATAGTCAGGATCGATGAGCAAACGCCCTATATTTAGATATGAGTATCTGTTGCTGTATCTTAATGTTTACATTTTAGTATCGGTAACCGATACCTTAATTACGTTCAAATTTCGAACGTCTTCTTAAAAAGTAAAAATTAATAGGTTTTTTTGATTATCGAATTAGTCGATTAGTAATTTTATGTTCCATTCCTATACATTTAATTCGATGCTGAAATTATAACAATCGATTTGAGAATCGAAATCAACTCGAGTCTAGATTGTTTATGGATTTTAAAAACTACAAACGTCAGTCATTATGACAGCACTAACTTTTACATACAGATTATGTTGGTAACTAGGGCGTTTGCTCATCGATCCTGACTATAAAATAGACATATTATCATTATGAATGAAGATAAAGTTATGTATGTGACTGTACATAATTAGGCATTAAAATACTCATGTGATCCTTTTATGAAACTCACTTCGTTCATTTCATAAAACCACATTCGTATTTTAATGACCCTCATTATGCAACAGCCACATAAATAACTATTCGTTCCTCAGTCAGATAAGACGTATTTTTAAATATAAATTAGGTACCTTAACAAAGTTAATTTACTTATTTATGTTAGATGTAGATATTTTTGAGGTCCATTATTTACGTTGAAGTACGGTATGTTTGCTCGAATTAATACATTATTTCACAGCTTATTAACGACAGACCTAATTGAACGGCCTTATTGGGGCAGTAGCTAAGGAATGTGCTTTTGAATGGTGTGATTTGGTGTATTTCTTTTAAATTATTTACTTACTTAACTTACCGTAACTGATATAATAATAAATTAATAACTTATAAGTGGTTTATGTAACACGAAACAAAACCAAGTTAATTCTGAAATTTCTGATAGTCAACATTCAAGTATTAATTCGAAAGACCACAAATTTTAAGGTGTAAATGAAAGAGTAGGGTAAACTATACTAATGTTGGCCCCCCTCCAGTTGTTGGCACTCTGGGTTTTAAACTTAAATATTAAGCTTTTCGCGGCAAAAATCCATAAACTAAAGATTTAGAATAAAAGTTCAATTATTCATTTACAACACTAAATAGTAGTTTTTAAATAATTACAACTGACAACACTAGAAAAAATTCTTTTCGGTCATGGTCCCGAGAGAAACCAGTTTGTGCGTGATTCCTTAAGAAAATTTGTGAATGCAGGGTAAGTTTAACGACTTATTACTTTTTATTTTGTAGATAATTTCTGGTCAGTGAATGTTTTTTAGTTAAATAAGATGTTAAATAGTGGGTTTTGCAGCAAATACAATCGTAAATCTTGTTGGAAAAAAACTTTTAGGGGGTGTCAATAATTGTAATTTTGTTTGTATGGAGAACTAGTTCGTTGACACCCCCTGCCAATTATTGAAATACGGTTTTGCAAAATCGCTGTTAATGTTATGATTGTGTTTTAACCAGTCTCGAAAGTTCTATTCATAAAATGCCTACTTGTCTTCTTATCTATTGTGGTTTCAAATTTTAGCAGTGCCAATAATTGTACTTTTTTTACGATTGGCACTGCCAATTATTGTACCTCGAAGGGTGCCAATGATTGTATCAGCTTTTATGAAATTGTAATAGTGATGTGCCACTGTTTTGTAAAATTTATTTATTAAAGCATTATAAGTCCTACTAATAGGTAGATTTTTACACGGCGATTTAAAACGACTGTATATTTACTCAGCTAATAAAAAGTGAGCTACCTATCTACATATATCATGGGAAACCCTTGGTACCTTCGGCGCTCCCGCTAAATTCCCCCTCCCAGTCGCGTTTGGGCCCTTTGGGTACCCTCAGATGAGGGTCCCGCGACGGCCTTAGGTTTCGGAGGGGGAGGCTTTAAGCCTTGGGAGCCTTTGGAGGCTCCCGAGGGTTTCAACGCTCTCCTCTTCGATTCCTTTACGCTGCTGGTGGTGGGCGGTAGATTCGCCACTTTTGGGGGTTCCGTCTCCTGGCCTCCTTTGATTTTGAAGACAACTGTCCTCACACCAAATTTGGCCTCTCCACGGTTGTTTTTGAGGGCTTCCACAGACTGGTCATCGAGAGAAAAGGTCACAATAGATCCTGTCGCTTCCTCCTTCGTGTGGAGAACCTTTCAAACTTTTGGGTTGAGATCTTCATTCTGCACCCAAAGCATAAATTGCTCCGGGGCAGAATGCGGTCCCAACTTTTGGCTTGGGCAGTACGCTCTCTGGTATAATAGAGAGCTTTGCACCGGGCCATGGTTCCGTTTCTCGGATTAAGCCCTCAAGCCAGTCCTTGGTTCTCTGGTTTGTGCAGTCGCCAATATCCAGCCTGTCTTGTAGGCAAAACACAAGAGTTTCGGTACCCCCCTGAGGCTAGCATCTACCACCTTGTTGAAGCCTTGATAGCCTGCTGTATCAGCCGCATTTGCTCCTCGGTCATCGGCTTCAAGTGGCTAATACCGACTATATAAGAGCCGGCAATGTCGCTGTACTTGGGGGGTTGAGTTTGTCCACCTACGTCCATTCGGGATGTCTTCCTCGGTTGGACTTGAGTACCACGGCCGCCTACGGAGATACCAAATTGGATATACATATTAATGATCCGAAAAGGTATCCGCGTCGGCCACCCGCCACTGGGTGACGCGGCCCGCCAAATGTGAGGTGGCCAGGGTGATGTCGACGACCTCAAACAGGTCGGCGTGCTCCCCCTGTTGAGGATCACTAGTCCCAAGCTGAGTGCCCAGGACATTAGGTCCTCGCCAAACGGATTGTTTGAGGGGGAGCCCCACGTGGTGTGCTTGGCGTTCCAATTACCGCCAAGCAAGACCTACGTCTAATTCCTCTATTTTCTCACATTTTTAAATATTTTCTGGACTTTCACGAACATCTCAAAACCAAAATTAGCGAAATCGGTTCAGCCGTTCTCTAGTTTTAACGCCCATAACGAACGGCAAATTATTTGTATAGGTACTCGTAAGTATATAGATTTCACTTTTCCCATCACTATCAGGCGATCCGATTAGTTATTGGCACGGTCACGTGTACAATTATTGGCACTGCCAACAATTGTACATTTTTCTATGCCAATATTTGTACTTTAGGGTGCCAACAATAGTGACTTTCGGTGTTTTTTCATATTTTGCGGAAATTTTCGTATTTCTAACACATTTCTTAACTATCAACCCGTTTAAATCTATTCTCAAATAAATAAAGAATCATACGAAATCAAATTTAAGTCGATATTTAAATTGGCTGATTTTCTACAGGCCTTTAAAGTTGCGAAATTCCTTAAAGTGCCAATAATTGTACCTCTTACCCTATACTGATTCTCTTATGTTGTGTAATGATTTTCTTTAATATTAAGGAAGAAGAATAACTTTTTTAAATATTGGACAACATCACATACATTGATCTGACCCCAAAGTAAGTAGCGTAAGCACTTGTGTTATGGGTATCAGAAATATATACTTAAATACAAATAAACATCCAGACACAGAACAAACACAAAATATGTTCATCACATAAGTCTTTGTCCTGGGTGGGATTCAAACCCACGACCTCTGGCGCATAAGGCAGGGTCACTACCAAATGCGCCATCGGGCCACTCAAGCCTATTTACTTCGTATTTTCAGAGTTCATTTTCAGCCCTACGCGTAGTAAAGCTTGGCTTAGGTCGCTAAGCATATTCTTAACCTGCTCAGATGACTGTGCGAGGATCACGATGTCATCCGCAAAACGGAGGTGACTCAAACTCGGTCCACATTTATACCTTTATATTTCCAGTTCAAAGTTTGAAGACGTTCGAGTGCATTAGCAAAGCTTTGGTGATATTACATTGGCGTACGCCACTTTTAATAGGGATAGTTGTAGTACTACCTTGGACTTGGACAGACATAGTCGCTGACTGGTATAGGTTTTTCAGCAGGTAGATGTATCTATAGGGGTGTTGGCCCAAAAGGAGAGCGGGAACGAGGATGAGTCGTGTGCGCCTGGTGTAGCGCAATCGTCAACACCGAGTGGACCAGATGTGTAACGCACGCGAGTACGGTCTTAGGCCCAGGATTTGTTGTAAAAACCTTAGTCAACACCGCAACGCTGTAGTGAATCAAAGACAACTCAGTGTTCTACCCAGTCGAACGCTTTTTTGTAGTCTTAGAATGCAAGGTAAAGAGGTCAGTTAAACTCGCTGTTTTTCTGTATCACCAGCTGCCTTAGCGTGAATATGTGGTCTAACGTGCTGAAACCACTTCTAAATCCCGCTTGCTCTTTAGATTGGTGTTCATAGGAAGAATACTCGTACTTTATAAATTTAACTTAGTAGTGGTAGCGTCTACTTTGAAGGTTTTGTAAAAAAATAATGATGATTTTGCTAGCCTTAATAGCAGTTATATGAAAGGGTTTGATAATTTACCGCTTTTTAGCTATGCACAACTGTAATAAAAGTTATTAATAAATAAAAGTAAAGCAGTTAAGCCACATAAACTTGGCTAAAAGGCGGCTATGTGTAGTTAGCCGCTTTATTGCTATGAATAAGATCAATATAACTGCTTTATAGTTATGTAAATGTGGCTGTTTTCGAAAAATTCACAACTATAAAGCAGTTAAAACCTTTTAGCCGCCATTTAATTTTGTACACCTTAAGTTATTTTTAAAAGTTTACAAAATTGAGGGGAAAATATGTGTTTAGTTTAAAGAATATTACCAATTGTCTAAATCAACAAATTTCATGTGAAAGTTGACAAAAAGACCTTTCTTTTGGTGTATGACACACATTTGTACATACTTTTATTAAGGAGTAGCATCGATTTGAAAATTTTGCCGCTTATTTGCTCAATAACTCAAAAGTAGTTTTTGTCATTTAGCGGCCTTTTAGTTTATAGACGGCAGTATACTCTTTGGCCAGTAGTAATCCTTATGAAAAGGAGTGGGTTGCCAGTCATAAAATAAGAAGAAGAAGATGATGATTCCTGCGATAGATGTCACAGTGACATTTCTAGGCACTTCGTCGTATTATAAACAAATGTCAAATATTCGATACTTAAGTAATCGATTCTTCTATCGATTTACATTTACACTGCAAGATTAAATTATTGTAATTTTTGAAACGCATTCATATTCAGATTTTGTAATCTATGACGACTTACTTTTAATCAAATTGATTGATTTTTGATCATAGAATTTTACGTTTAAGTCACGGAACAGAAAAAACCTTCTGTTCCGTGGTTTAAGTGATGTTAAACAAAACAATTTTGTCGATATGTTACACCTTCACAATCGATTATTACGTGTAAGGGAAAGATTTCAGCAATGATCACATTTCACTAACGCATAATAATCGATTGTTTAGAGCCCGACCATGAAAATAAAAAAAGCTCGCCTTAATGCGGAAAAATATTGGAACTAATTTCTTCAAGTGGCAAAATCAAATAAAATAACTAAGATGTCATTCCATTCCATAATACTGTCTGTCACAGTGTGATGTCAATAATGTCATGCGTGCCCTTAGAGTACAACACATGGAGATGCCCTAAGTAGGTACAAAACGTGTATACCTAAACTTGATTTGGAACACAAAATGGCGCCCACTGACCAATGATAGCGCTCGACCGTAGTGCAACCAATATTGTGTATCGATATATTTATCGATACAAGTTTACGTGACGATCATAAAAATATGTGCATTTAATGCACATATTTTGTTAGAAATAGTTTCTTATTTTCCTATCACAAAATAATGATGATGCAGTGCCTTAATATAACAATAGGTTAGTTATCGTCGCATGAATTCTTATTTGTTCAGTCTCCATTTGCACCATTTTACACTAGAGACATTTTATTGATTATTTAGAGTATGTATTTAATTTGATTTCTTACAACTGTCGTATTAAATAAATGGCTGTGATAGTAAAAAAAGTATATTCCAAAAATAAACATTAAAAAGTTTAAAGCTTACGTTTAAAATCAACCTTTATTATGGAGGTTGGACAAAAAACCACATAAGTAATTTTGTATTTGGAGATTGAACATTACTACAATGGAGATTGAACATTTTGCAATCGAAAATACTCAGTACTTATGTGTCTTAAGAGCATATACAGGATGTTGGGAATTAACGTTTTGGGTATAGCAAATAGTATAGGTAGGGTAGTACGGTAAAATAAAGATAGGCACAAGTGAAGTTTTATTTAGAGTTAAGACGTATCTTAGAATAGTTCATTGTTTTTGATATTTATAGTTTATAGTCTCCGTTATGTTTTTTGTTTGTATAATTTGTCTGTTTAATGTCTTCATAATTTTAAGACATTTTTTGGTATTTAATTTTATAAATTATATAAAATAAATAGATAACTCGGCTCTCCTTCTTCGGTATGCCAGCCAGTCTGTTGCCGTCTGGCACCATCATAGTCCGCGCTCCGTCGCATATTTAGAGGGAGCGAGACATAGGATATTACACACTCACGTATAGAAATCGTATTAGGTACAAAATACAGTCCTTTTTTCCTGACGGTAAAAAAAGTCACCAGTATAAAGCTTATTATTATGTTAATTAATTTACCCATAAAAAAAAAGGGGAGTATTATTAAAGCATAGAGTAGTAATATTTTATATATCAAACATTCCGTATTAATGGAACCCGGTCACACCACAAAATTATGTTTAATTTAATATTTTACAACCTTACAGTTTCAACACAATGATTTATCTTATATGGATACGCGGCTATTTCATTTAGATGTAGAATTTAATCTGAAATCATAACAATGAGATTTTAAACATCCTGTGCAACAAGTTGGCGATACGCAGTGACGACCTACGATGTAATGAAACAAAAAAATACAACTTAGCAATCTCTTTCTATAGTTGTAATTATGTTGTTCGCTTTATGATGTGTTACGGACATTTTTTACACCTTTTCCGGTGCTTTAAACACTTCTTATAAATAATATAACTTAAATTAACACAAATGCGTGCTAACAACTCGCTTGGACGCGAAAGAATTTAATATGGCGGCGTATTGCATCATCAAAATACGCTGCCGTGATTGGTTACTCGTGAGGAGATTGAACACTTAACCACTCAATCCCGAACCGGCACTCGGGTGCCGCGTAACAATAGATTTTCTATTGTGTCTGGTGATCCGGGGCTTGAAAGATTAAGCACGAATTTATTGTTCGGATACACGTTTGGTGAATCTCCACGGATTTTGAACAAATAAGCATGAAGTTTATTATATTTACTAGTGTTGGTTTAAAAAAAACTAAAATTGTTACTGTATACGTATTTAGGTTCAAAGACATTTATTCCCATAAAAACATAAAGTTCATTTACAATGAGAATTACATAAAAAAATATTTCTTAAATTAATAATTTATCTTCCCTGGAACTGCCAAGTCAGACACAATACAAGGAATTAATGAATTTAAGGTCCAAAAAGCAAGTATTCTATACCAATCGATCAGGAAATTCAACCTTATTGTAACTGCATTTAAAAGTGAATTTTGTTAAAATGGTCGGTTGAACAAATGCATTCATGCGACGTTATATATTTATTATTATGGAAATTTCAACTTCACATGGTTAATATGAATTGCCCTCTGAGTACTGAAACTACTGAAACATAAATGGAGACGCCCTATTAATACAAATAGATAGATCTGTACAAAATATTGCTTATACAAATATACATCGAATCGACACTTTCATTATAACCTATTACATTTTTCCAAAAATCCTTACCAGAAGATAAAGTGAAGGTACTGTTATGTACTGTATCATAATACCATCGCGTAATCTTGTTATGTCGAGAGTTCTGTAAAACCAGTTTTCGTTGAAGTGTAGCGAGCAAACGTGCCTTATTTTATTTCGCGTATTTATATTTTCCCCACATAATAACTCTATCTATTTCTTCTTTAATGTTTCACTTACAGGAAATCTGTAGAATTATAACATTGCAGAATATAACTATCGAAAACGTATCGATACATAAAAATATTGTGTCACATCACTAGTTGGAACTAAATATGGCGAAATCGGCATGCGTCAAAAACTGTGTGACGTCACTTAAAAGTGTTGCCAAAATGGGTACAATGCAAAGATATGTCTCTTTTTTCATACGCAAAAATTACTTAGTTGAAAAGAGATAAGTATATATTTGTAAGGCAAGTGTCGATTCGATGTATATTCATATAAGCAATTTTTTGTATAGATCAATAGGGCACAATAGGGCATCTCCATGTGTTCTACTCTAAGATCAGGTCAGGCAGCTATAAATCATTGCTTTTTTTATTACTTTAAACGTACAAAAATCTATTCAAAAATATCAATTTCATTAAAATTTTGCGAGTTCGCTTGGATAAAAAAATGTGAATGCGTTTGAGGAATCGATTCTCTTCATAACGATTATTTACCATTTTGCATAAGATCAAACTACGCCTCTAGTAATGTCACTGTGACATACCTTTGACACCTATTCTCTTTCAGTGTGTGAAATGAAATGTAATTGTGTGTGCAGTGTAGGGATGGCGATTCTTTCCGAAAAAAATCGATTTTTTGAATCGATTCGAATCGTGACCCAATGAATCGATCCACAAAAAATCGAGGCCAAAAAGATCGATTTCTGAAAAATCGATATTTTTTTCAAGTTGATTTATAATGTATTATAAATAAAGATCGGATATTCGGATGCATATTTACCTCAAATTGAGGTATTGTCATAACATGGAAAGCACTTTTGTAACGATAAAATCGACTCAATCGACAAATTTAGTTTTTTATTATTGTATCAAATCGGGTGTGCCGTGTGTAGCTATATTTACTTATTTTAAGGTGTTAATTATGGAGTTCACTTTTGTATCAAAAAAATTTGGGGGTTTTGGATTTGACAAATTAAATTTTTTATAACAGAAATAAAGATTGCCTCATATTTTTTCTTCAATTTTCAAAAGATTTTTATCATACGAATTCACAAATGACGGAGAAATGGCCGGGCATATATAAAAAAATACATGCAATCGGATATATTACCTCCTCCTATTTTAAAGTCGGTAAAAAAATGCCACATGCTAAAGACGTCAATTCCCACCGTGATATGATATCGACTAGATTCGCATGTACTAATTTCCCGGAATCGCGGGATTAATAAGGAAAAAATATTTTTTAAGAAGGCGCTACCATAATATTGTAGCAAAAATGAACTTTAGACTTTAGGTAAATAATTATGCATCCAAATATCCGACCTCTAATGATGACGCAACAAGAAATGTCAGTCACAGATACAGACAAAAGTCAAAGATTACAAACGTTACTTAAAGAAAGGCGCAGGAATCCAAACATTCAGCCATTTCGCGAGTTTTCGAATAATCCTTTAACCGGCAGCCGGCAGCACTCTTATAATACGCGTACCTACTTACATTAAATTAATTGTAAATACTTTTTTGGCTTATACCAAAACATAAAATAAAATCGAATGTCGATTTTTAAGGGTGAAATATCGATTCACTGAATCGATTCAGTACTACATATCGATTTAAAAAATCGATCTTTTTGGCTCAAAAAATCGATTCTTCGATTAATCGATCTCAGATCGCCATCCCTAGTGCAGTGTGCACGCATGCATGGCATGAATGAATGATTTTGTTGTTTGAGTTTTGGTTACATGAGTGGTTTAATAGAAACTCATCCTTTTTATCAAGAGATATAAAGTTTTATCGGAATTTATGATCCCATTTAATTGTATCTGGTGCTAGTTCGCCTTAATTTGTCTCATACAGTATCCTGCATGCATTGAATTCGCCGAATTCGGTAAGAACTATTTTATATTTAGGATTTAATTAAAAGAAGACAAACTTCAAACAAGTTTTTACTTTTATAACTTTTGTGCGACTATTTTTTAAAGTGGCACCAGACTAGTAAAGTGGAAAGCAGCAATAACAGTAAAGTGAGCTTTAGAGATTTAAATTGGGCACGTGTTTTAATCGGGTCGTGTTAGAAACATCTAAAACGATATTTTGTTGTTGGAATTGAAAAGATTAACCTAAATATATTATCACGATCAATTTGATAGCCATTTATCGATAAGACAATTGCTAAAATCAAAGTACAATGCAAGTTTGTTTTTTTATAATCAATACTTAAGTTAAGAAAAGTCTACCTCTTTCCTTTAAATCTGAAGAAGAATTTAAAAAGAAATAAAATTAGTTAAATTAGAATATGTCTAATCTGCTTAAGTGGAATCCTTAATGATAAAGTCTTGTATCATTAAAACAATAACATTGAATACCTGAATTGTTGTATTACGGGTTCAGGTTGTTGTTTAATGCAGTTGAGCAAGTTTGTTTGAGTAAGCTCCATAAGACTTGCTCAATACCCCTACTTAATGGCAAGTCTGATTCATACAAGGTCTATGAGTAGCAGTGGTTTGATTAAATCTCCGTTTAAAGTAAAAAAGTGTCATGTCTTAGTTTTACATAAATCATCTTGATTTATTCATAATATTAAAAGCCTTTAATATCCCATCCCAGATCGCGGCAAACTTTATTTTCCTAAGTTACTACTTAAGCAGTTGTTACAACAGGCACTGCGGTTTGGAACGGGTGGCAATTTTCCAAACCTTAGTTATCCAATCTGAAGTTTTACACTATCTGACATTACAAAATAAGTACCCAACCGTTCTGCTCCAAAACTGCCCAGGAACTTACGTGACTAAGCACTAATTATAGGGATGTGACGACCCCATTGCCCTCTGGGTTACCAGTGAAGTCAGTCTCCGCAGTGCAGTGTGGCGAGCTGTTGGTGAGTAGCGACACCATCGACTCGAGATCCTCCGAGTGTCGGTCAGGCCCTCCGTCTTTGGCTTGCCTTCATTGGCTGTCCAAAGTGGACCACAAGGAGGGCCGCAGGACTCTCACCTCTGGCTTGCCTTGATTGGCCGTCCAGAGTGGGGCATTAGAGCTATATTATGCTTGTAGGGTGGAAGTGAAACATGCATAAGTTGCGAGTTGGTGAGGTTGGAAACCACCTCGCAGAAAGCGGTGTACGCCTCTCGACACCCTGAGGCGACCACGCCGATGTTGCGCCCATGCTGCCCTCGATTCTAGTGGCCGCTTAGAGTGGTGGCTGTTTTCGGGGGCCCATCTAGTGGGAGGCGAGTCACTGTCTGCCATGATTATCAAGATGAGACATTTGATATGATGGCAGGCGTCCCACTGTCTCATCAATATCCCAGCAACCAGTCCAGCAACTACATACCTCACCATAGACCCGCATTAGTTTTCCTTCTCTGCAATAGTCCCTGCACTTAGCCGGTGCTGTCTTTGGCTGTATCTTGTCCATGGTACAAGTCAGAGACAGTACCCGCTAGGTGTATGTATCCCACTTTAGATAATTGTGTCTCAAAGGGGCCTCTTCGTGTTGGATCTGTATCCCCACGTACTCCTTCCAAAAGGACCGGCCTCTGTGCTGTGATTTTCCATAGGAGAGATACAATTAATAGTAATAATAATAAAGCCTTTATTTCCGAACATTTTACATAGGTATTTAATTTTTGCTATAATAATTAACACATTTATTATAGTAGGTCTTTTTGCTTGTTGTGCCTTTTGGCAAAGGCCTCCTCCAACTCCTCCCACTGCTTTCGATCTGTCGCCCCTCTAAGCCACATAGGACCCAGGATTAGCTTCAATTCGTCCTTCCATCTTCTTGGTTTACGACCACGGCTCCTATGTCCATCTCTAGGGTACCAGACTGTCACCCTTTTACTATGCCTATAGTAAATCATTTGTATAAATTATCTTTCATTTGTATAAATTATCTTTCAGGAACCAAATGCTCAATCAAAAAATGAAGATAAATAAAAAGCTCCTGCCAATAAAGGGGCATTACTTCTTTTTTAATGCAGGTTTGTTTAATTGGTTCTGTTTTATAAGACCATTAAAAAATTTAGACTGCTACATTTAGAATGGAAAATGTTTTTTCAAAGAATCAAAGAATCAACTGATTAAAAATCATGTTTTGATTATTCTTATCAAAGCAAAATTTAACTAATAAATTAATTAATTGTGGTTTTACTCCTAAATAGTGATTGAATAATTGAATGCATGTTTACTTAAACTTAATTTTAAATGATTATATAAATAAGGTTTCATAAGTCTTTTTTTTATTTCCCGGGGATTCCAAAAATCAGAAGTGTATAACTGTTTGGTTGTGTTGTATAGAAACCTCAATAGAAACAATTTCAGAATGTGGAATTTATTTTAAAATATCCTGGGCTCTGGTACCTAGGTACTACATTATTATATATGAGTAATTCATGTATTTACTGTACTCCAACTATATAATAAATAAAAACTATACAGATATTATTATATCAGAGTCAAAAAGGAAGATTACAGAGTATCGAAAAACATTTTTTTAATACAAAAATGCATTCTGTAAACTAACACCTCTTAGATATAATATGCATCAGCTCATGTGATCAATACTTATGAGTTACTTATGAGGTAGCATTAAAAAATTCCATTCAGGTATGTATTTCCTCAATTAAAGTAAGGAAATACTTATACAATTGCAGGCAGTCTGATTTGCCCTTGGCTGTACAATGTCAAGTTTCAAGTAAAGTGTAAGAAGAGTAAAATTTTATATTATTCCAGGAACAGCTCCTTTGGTACCTTATTTAAGTACTTATGCCAGACAATTGGGCTTCTCGTCGGCTACAGTGGGTCTTATTTACACTGTTCTTCCTATATTTGGACTGATTGCCAAACCCTTATTTGGCATAATAGCTGACAAGTGAGTACATTCATGTGTATGTTATCTCATGATTTTTGTTTTTCTTAAAATCACTTGATACTTAGGTATTTTATAAATAAAAAGCTAATTCAACAGGCTATACATGGAGGCCATTGAGGAATAAAAGGTGTAATGTAGAAAGTTTGAAACCAGTTATTTTAATACTTAAAAATTTTATTTGTATTTAACTTTTTTCCTAATGCTTGTGCAAATTGCTGGCCAGGACATTTATTACTGGATTAAAATCCCTTACCATTCACATTTATAATCTTCAATACATTTGAATTGAAAATTTACCTATCTTTATCATTAAGTATATTATTATCAACATTTAGTTGGTATTTAATGTCATTTCCTATTGTGTAGCTAATGGTCATATCAACCATTTAATGATTTAATGTCAACTAGACTGAACTAGACTGACAATAGTTATTTATATCATATTTTATCTGTTTCAGGTTCAAAAAACAGAAGTCAATTTTTATACTATTTCAAATAGTAATAATAATAAGTTTTTCAGCCATTTATATGATACCTGAAGATAGAGCAAATATTTCCGTAGATTTACACTGCGGAGATTCCGTAACAGTACTAAAAAGTTGTTACAAAAGTGCAGAATTAATAAACCAACACCAGGTTACCTGTTTAGGTGACCAGAACACAACTGCGACATGCAGTGTAAGTACTTTCTAGGAACTATAATTTGTATGTCTATATAGCCTCGGTTTCGGTTTTCTTATGCCTGCAGCTTTCACCTGTGTAGAATTAAGGAGTAACAATTTAATATTGTCTAGTTAAACCTTCTGAATATACTTTGTCACAGATTTGCCACAATATTATTAAATACAATAAGCATAGTTCTGTAAATACATAAATTTTTAATTTGATTTAATAATTAAGCAATTCCTTCATTGCAGATGAACTGTGATATGTCATCTCCTAAGATGTGGCAAACTGTGTGTGAACATTGGCACATACCACAATATTGTTATAGCACCACAAAAGACATACAATACACATCACATATCAGCCATATAATGGTGAATAAAAGCGACAACTGTGCATATGTCGCTACTAACAATGTGACTTTAGATGGTAAGTATTCATTTTTTTTTTAATGTACAATAGGTATACATTATTTGTCTGAACTGTAAATGTTTCATTTTATTCAGGCAAAACTTATGTTCCTAAATGTGGACTTGGAAAAGATTATGTTGATATCAATGAGCCTTGTGATCTGAATTGTACAAACCAGAAACTAGCTGCTGCAATCGGCAGTGAAAAGCCTGTAATGACTTGTGTCGATAAAATGTTAAACTATAAAGTATGTGCAAAAAATGACTCGCAGCTTCAAGAGTTGACTAATGAAACACACCTAGATGAATGCAAGGTATGTTTGTATTGACCATTAAATATGCAAACTGATAAAGGGCATTAAAGATTTCGTCCTTCCTACTGGTTCGCCATTTCGATATTTTTCCAAAAATTCTTTCAAAAATGAATACTTAGTATTAATACAAACATAAAATGTCATTAGACGAAAACCTGTAAAATGTAACATTTCCAAGATATACCTGACCAAAATTATTTAAATACTTATTTACATATTCAACAGGCCTCGTGTGAACTAGATGAGACAACGCCATGGAGGCTAATGGAAATATGTGATGGCTGGCGAGCAGATGAATCAAAATCCTGTCAACCGCACACTAAAATGGGAGAAGAGTTTCCCTCTAATCTAAGCTTTACTGGAACAATACTTTTGTCTACCACATTAACTGAACATGACTGCCTCTTCATACAACTGAACCACATTGAATTACCAGATGGTAATAAGTAATAAAGTTATTGTATTATTGAAATTGCTATTCTTAACTTAAATGAGCATAAAAATAACCATTTCTATTAATATATTTTTAGGATCAACACACTATCCAAACTGTATTCCACAAGAGGGGCTTTTCCAAACGTCTTGTGAAATAAACTGTAATAATTCTGAGGTATGTATTAAATGTAGCTTGTTTTCTTTTCTACAACAAGCATGCTCATTCTGAACTTGACTTGAATTTTGTTTTTTTTTCATTATTTTACCTTAATTTCAATGTTAATGACACTTAATTATTTCTCGTTTTGAACAACTGATGTTGAATAAATTAATTAAGAAGGCGAAAGTTGTTTATTAAAAATGAAGTGAGACTTCCGTTAAGCTATTTATTAATACTGTTAACAATACTTCAACCAAAATATTTTGTACACTTGAAGCAATCGATAACAAAAAATATTGAATCTACTAGCTGACCCGGCGAACTCTGTTCCGCCTTAGAGGTATAAATAAGTAAACTTTGTATTTTAATATAATTGTATTTTTTTACGTTTTTTTTTATACAAACGGGATAAAAAGTAACCTATGTTTTAATCCCGGTTATAAACTATGCGTGTGCCAAATTTCATCTGAATCCGTTCATCCGTTCTCGAGTTATAAGTGTTGTAACAAACACGACTTTCTTTTATATATATAAAGATTAGATTATAGTCAATCAACACTTATTTGTTGTTATCGTAATAATTTATTTGCCACGTACAGTACATACGCTTAGCTTTAAAGCAGGCATGATCAGAAATGGAACAGAATCCATAAACCTTTACGATTTGCGCTCGATTAGACAGTATGAGGTCTACAAGTGCAAGGGAAGACTGATAAGGAAAACTGATAACAGATCAATTATTTATTCATTAGATTCATACACCATTCATTTGTTTATAAAATGATTTCGGTTAGCCCATGTTAATAATATTCTTATTTAGAAAGTCTTTTAAAGTTATACACTTATCATAATATTATTATTCTATACATACATGTAACTTATAGAACGCAACTTATCAATTCGCAACAAACATCTTTATATTTGAGAATAAAACTTGTTTTCACTATTTATTTACTGAAATAAATAACATCATTGACAACGATAAACCGTTTGTTCCCAACGAGTCACACTGTAACCAGTAACACTGTGACTCGTTGGGAAAACTTTGTGAAACAATTCCCAACCAGTCACACTGTGACACCGTAGCTGCGTAGAGGGAAATCGACTCGGATGGATATAGGTTTCGTGTTTATTTTTTTTTAAACCCTGAAAACCTCTTTTGTTTTCACTATAATAATAATATATCAAGTAGGTTGGCCCAACGGTTCAGTGTGACTGGTTGGGAATTGTTTTACAAAGTTTTCCCAACGAGTCACACTGTAACCAGTAAAACTGATAAAACAACAAACGCCGATAAACTTATGTATACACTTTATAATAATTTTTAAACCTGTTAAAATTAAGATTTTAAACAACATAGTTTTTTAAAACACCATACTCGTGCTAGTCTTGTGGAAGCTATTTCGTATTAAATAGTGTTCTAAAATTTAATTTATATGCTATACATATTGTTTTATGCTTGTAGGTCAATGAAATATTTGCAGCGGCAACTGAAAGTCACCGGAATGAAACACAATACACGAAACAGTTTTGGTTATTCTTTGTACTCATGATAATAAACTGGGTAGGACAAGCAGTTGTAGTCACTTTTGCAGATGCTATGTGCTTTAATCTTCTCGGTAAGTTTATTGAAGTCCCTATTTATTTAATCTAGTTTTTCAAGCGCTGCGCAGACTAAGATACTTTTGTGTCTTGTGTCGGATATTAGCCACCAGAGAAATCAGTTCTTCCTACGCAAATGAAACTAAGAATGTTGGAACAGTACCGAAATTTTATTTTCAATTATTTTATTTGTTTGCAGGTGACAAAATAGCACATTATGGGAAACAAAGATTATGGGGTTCCGTTGGGTTTGGAATATTTTCTTTGTTAACCGGTGTTCTGATCGATACCTTCAGTGATGGAGCCTTCAAAAACTACACAGTTGCATTTATACTTATGTTCGTATTTATGATGGGAGATGTAGTTGTATCTTGTTTTATGAAGGTGAGTATCATTAACATAAATTAATCCTACTTGTAAATATTAATCGTATATTTTCCACAATCTTTTTGGGGTAGAATACTTTTAAGCGCCGTAACCATAGTTAGCCTACGGTTACGGCGCTTAAAAGTATTCTACGAAGATTGGCAACTAGCCTAATTAAATCATAGGTAAAGTTCACACACTTACTGGAAACGTTAATAATACTCGTAATTATTTTTTCTTTCCACTTTTTTCTCTCTGGACATTATTCACACAGCGCGATCTAGCCCTAAACTAAGCATTAGCTTGTACTGTGGGTGCCAGACAACGAATAAACATTACATATATACTTTTTTTAAATACATAAAATAATACATACATATTATACATAGAAACACCCAGACCGATACAAACAAACATATTCATGCACACAAATGTTTGTACCGTGCGGGGATCGAACCCGCGACCTCTGGTGTAATAGCCGATTTCTCGACCATTACACCAAATGGCTCGTCACTTTTTCTCTTAAAAATAAGCGTCCAGAAAAAAGTTACTGTTTATTTTATTTTAACTCAATAGTAAATAGTCAGAAAAATAATTCTTTATTTCCAAATATTCATAACTTGGACATTCTGGATTTGATATAAAACTTTAATAATCTTAATCTAACGGCGTCCAAAATTAATGGAACTTGTTATTACAGGATGAATCTACAAAAATGTCATTAAACATACTTGCAGATGTGGGAACACTGCTATCATCTCTGCCTACGATAATATTTATATTCTGGACTATTGCTGTGGGTCTATGCACAGGATTGTTGTGGCAATTCCTGTTCTGGCATTTAGAAGATGTGGCATCTGCAACTTGTGATGGGTCTACATACATTAAAACCTTACAAGGACTTGTCAGTGCCATTCAGACATTTGGTGGAGAAATACCTTTTCTTTTTGTCTCAGGTTAGTATAGTAATATAGATTTAAGGTAAACAGTAAGATGACTCGCACATTCTATGAGGTTAAATATTTATTTATGTCTAGAATTATCATTGCAGCCTTAAAGGTTTTCAATAACGTTGTTATTTACCATACGAGTAGCCTTTTCGAAGCAAGAATATAGAAAAAGGAAACCTCTTTTATTAAAAGCTTAGAAAAATAACAGTGTTCTTCAAAATATTATGAATAAATTGGTTATTTTTGGACATTATTGACATATAAATAGCGCCATATAGTCCCAATCTAAACATAGTTTTACCATGGGTGATGGAAACTGAACGATATTTTGTTTACAGGATACATACTAAAAAAAATTGGACATGTCAACATGATGAGTCTGGTACTCTTTGCATTTGGTGTGCGTTTTATACTGTATTCTCTCCTTACAAATGCTTGGTGGGCTCTGCCCATAGAATTGTTCCAAGGAATTACATTTGGTATGTTTTACCCGACTATGACATCATATGCCAATGTTGTTTCTCCTCCTGGAACTGAAACCACAGTGCAGGTAAACTTTCATTGTATGAAATTTAGGACTGAATTGTAAATAATTTTATTTTTGTTAAAATATTCTTAAACCCAAATATCGCTAACAATTATATAGTGATTTGCACTTACAAACTAAAAATTCTCATACCAAGAATTGATCTCTGAAGGACCATATACATATTTTTCTTTTTTTATAAACCACCCAATTCATGCATACTACTATTAAACTTCAGCCGTGTGTTAGTTCTTTTTTGGGTGAACTATTTATATAATATTCTATTTTCAGGGTTTGGTTGGTGCAATTTTTGAAGGAGTTGGAACTTCTTTAGGGAATTTTATTGGCGGTCGTCTATATGAGACTTATGGGGGAACGAACACATTCCAATGGTTTGGTATGGCATCACTTGTTTTCTGTGTGCTTCACATCATCATCCAGTACTTGGTCAGAAACAGACCTGGGCATGTTGGATTCAGACAAGGTAAAGAGAATATAATCGAGTAAAATTATAATTTATAACAAACATTTCAATAACACTTTGTTTGAGTAAAAAAAAATTTACATTATCTCTAAAAAAATTAACACCTTCACTCCCTCAAGATGGTACTGAAGTAATAAGCGCAACAATGTAGGTGTATAATATTATTATGATCACAGTAAAAAAAAATTGTAATCTATGACAATTTTTTTAGGATAACACGTCATTTTTTTTAGAAATTATAATACCAGTTGGTTATCGAATCTATACGAGCAATTTAGAATGTATTTAAAAAATCTTAGACTAACTATGTAAACAAGCAAATATAAAAACAAACATTATTTTGATATTGTTTGTATAAGTTTTAGTTCTGTTGAAATATTTTCTGATACGGAGAAGCACTTAAAAATCTTATCTCAAAGATATAGGCTCATTTAGTATAGCATTACAATATTTACAAAATGTTAATATAATATACCGTATTGTATTGTTAGTCAGACTTGGTAAGAATTCATGTATTTGGCCCTAACTTAGGACCAGTACATAAATAAATGGGGTTCATACCATATATCTATTCTACCTAATGAAACGTAAAAACTACGTTAATTCACCTTACAAGACTAATTTAATTAAATACAATGTAAATGGACATTTTCTTTCCCTAGTGTCATTTCTGCGCATGGCATTTCGCAGTTTATTTTATTTTTCGCGCGCCATAATCAGTATAATTTATGAGTGAATGTGTTAATTTTCTAACCCTTTTTTATTTTATATAAGTCGGCAAAGACCATTAGAATATTGGTTTATTAAGAATAATTACTTATACGCATGTAATATTGGTGATTATTATATTGAATTTAGACTGTTGTTGTGTTAAAACAAATGATCGAATTTTGTATGAACAAACGTAAGTTTATATTTTTAAGTATTATCAATCATTTGAGTTTATTTGATTGAGCGATGATCGTTTCTATACATACTTTTTCTTTTTAATACATTATTATTTGTTCTTGCCATTGTAGATTTTTTAAATTAAGTCTGCAGTATTATCAATCAACATACCTAAATATTGAACAATCGGTGAGTGTGTTATTTGATTATTTCAGCTATTGAGACATTTTACATGAAAGAGATGTACCTTTTTTTGATACGACTATTGAATGTATTATTTGTAAGAAATATATTAATTATTATATTAAATAGAATTAAAAAATCGAATTAACATTAATTTCATTTTGATAATATATTTATACACTTTAGGTGCTGTGATCTCTATTTATTTTTTACTTATTAAAATTATTTATTCAATCGCCTTCAAAAGGTATATAGGTTTCTGTTACCTCCAATTTGCTATTTCGAATAAATTTTAGGGTATCCCTCCGTTTGGCCAAATTATTTTTCGTCAAATTTCACTTCGAAAAAAACTTATCGCCTAAGTTTCATTTCGCAAATTGACCTTTAGCAACTGTATATTTCGCACATACTTCATTTGGTAAAGTTATCATTTGGCAAACTTTTACTTAGTCAAGTTTTATTAGGACAAATGTTAATATGCCAAATGATTTATTTTGCAATATAATATACTTATTCCAAAAAAATATTTAGGTTTAAAGATATTTAATTCTCATAAAGATTATAAAATCACGAGAAAGACACATAGAACACTTTGTTAGGTTACTTACAACAAATTTTAACTGACACAATACAAAAGTAAGTATTTGCTCAAATTATCTCTTCGCATACTTAGGTACCCACTGAAATGAAAGAGTACCTAAGCAAACGATTTTTCTTGCTTATACATGAATTTCAAATATTAAAACAAACAGATTGCTGAAAATAGCATTTATTCAAAAAAAGTATAGGTTTAACAGTAAAATCATCTGGGTTAGGTTAGGTTAGAACAGTGACCATCAACGCGTGCCCTTCGGTTGGGGGCCTAAGAATACCGCCGAGGTATCCCCTGCCTGTCGTAAGAGGCGACTGAAACGGGCCTTCGAACCCGGGGGCGGCGCGGGAAGTTCCGCGTGCAGCCCCAGCAACGGGTTCGGAGAAGACGGCCACACCATGGCCCGTGTGGTTCGTAATGCGCTCACATCGGCGGCGCAGTGCGCAAGACGTGCCCGAGGCGGGCCGCAGCGGCTCGCGCGAGAGGGGGTTCCGTGGCGTTATCTCCGCATGGGGGTTCTCGGTTCCCCCTCACTGCGCTGAGAGGGTCATCGTCAGGTTTTAGTCGGTAGGTCCGATGTGCGGGTCCGACACACCGCTCGGGACGAACTTCCGTCTCCTGAGTGACCCCTGCTGCTTTAGCCGGGGGGATCTGGCGTCCGTTTTGTCAAGGACGCCGGGCCGGTGCGTAACAGCATTTCCTGACGCAAAAAAAAGTGACCATCATCGCGAAATGTGAAATCAACGTGAAATCTAATATTGTTAATCATTTGGAAATTTGGATAAAAAGCTATGCCTTGCATTTTTTGGGAAGAGTAAGTTTTGCCAAATTAAACATTTGATTAAATAATATTTGGTTAAATGAAACATTGCCAAACAATAATTTGTTAAAAGAAAATAAAAATGCCAAAAAAGAGATTTGCTAAATAAAGAATTGCAATACGTTGTTTTGACAAACGTTTTTTTGCCAAATAAAAATTTGTAGTTTGCGATATGATATTATTTTTGGGAAACGTTTTTTGGCCAAACATTAGTAAACCAAATTTTAGTTATATTTATTGGAATATCTGTCTCTGTTCTTATTTAAAATGATGCCTGAAGTCCCAGCGTTATAGGTAGTCATTAATGTGAAAAATAAAAGTAAAAACAACAGAATTTAAATCATGTATACCTAATCCAGGCCTCATTCAGCAATAGTTTTTTGCTAAATAATGTTAGTGACATAGGTAACTTTTGTTTTCATGCCAGTATTAACTGATAGCAGACTTTGTATTTTGATATCTGAAGCTGGTGATACTTTGTAGACTATCATGTTATCACTACATATTTTATTGCTGTAATTTGAAGCGAATAGGTGGATGTTTGATAGTTTCATGTTATAATGCTTTTATTAGGTTTGTGATGTAGAATTAAATGATTGTGTATTTGACGGAGGTAGAACATATTATATTCAATTAGGATTATGTTAATGTTTATAAAAATAAAAAAATGTTCCTTTTGTATACAGTATTATAAAGACATTAGTTATGTTATCTAAATATACATGAGATGATGATTAAGAATGGTGTTTAATTTATTATTTTTTTATAATCCTTTATGTAAAACTTGATTTGAAGTAATTCCGTAATGATTTCTTGTTATTTTTAATTAACACGTTGGGTACAAACTACGAGCGAAAAAATCATAGTACCTAATAAATAACGAATATTCAAAATAATTATGCTCATTAATGTTTTTTTTTTTCATATTGTCAGAAAAAAATTAAAAACATAAAAACCTATTGTGCATAGGTCAGTCCAAGAAGAAATAGGACTTTTTTCAATGAAGACCCTTTTGATGTTTAATACAGTATTTTACCTACCTAAAAGATTCACTTGACATATACAGGGCGTCCCACGGCCATGCCACACGGAGGGAAAGTATATTACATATTGAAGGTAGGATATTTTACTGAAAGAAGACATCATTTTATTTTTAATAATCAATAGAACTGCATTCACAGATTTTTAAAAATCGCCTGCTTCTTTCGGGAATCGAACTCGCGAAATGTGAAAATAAAATATTCATTTACATGATCTTCCTTTCATTACAGATGCCATGTTCCTTAGGAAAAAATAATCCTTATGATTAACCCTTTCGACTGTTATCATCATAAAATACATGGTGTTTTTTTTCACATTTCGCGAGTTGGATTTCCGGAAAAGGCAGGCGATTTTTTAAAAAAAATCTGTGAATGCAGTTCTATTTATTATTAAAAATAAAATGATGTCTTCTTTCAGTAAAATATCCTACCTTCAATATTTAATATACTTTCCCTCGATGTGGCATGGCCGTGGGACGTCCTGTATATAGCAGCCATAATGTTAATCGAACCATAGACAAAACTAAACATTCGCTTAAATCTTATATATTATGTCCACACATATGTACCGTTAATTAAATAAATTTTAAAAGTTAATCTAATGGGATACATTTCTTTATTAAAACTTGCATCAAAGTTGTTTGTATTTTTAAAAATAAAACTGCAATTGTATTGTGTTCAAATGGATAGAGCACAGAGAAGGGTAAATGTAGACACAAGAAATGTTTACCTGCTTATATTTAATACTTGAAACAATAAATATTTTTATTTTGTGTTGTCCACAGGTTACACATCAGTGATAAGATACGAACAACCAAACGACATGGTTTATATCTTAGAAGACATTTCTGAACTATCAGATAGATAGCCTCAGTGGCTGGTTAATTCATTATGGTTCATAATAAATCTATATATAATTGTCTTAAATTAATATAAGCACAGACTTACCTTATTGGATAGTCACATACATAGTCAGCAAAGGCAGCATATCAGGAATCTTAGATGTAAGATTTGGTGTGCTAGGGATTGTAAAGTACCTAACTAACTTATAAAGTGTGATATGTAATTAATTTTTAAGAAAAAGAGAAGTATTTATGTTTTAATATAATTGGCTAAACTGTTAATTAATAAGAAATAATTTTAATTAGAATTTTTCTGCTCAATGATTTAAGAATAGATAAATGGAATGTGGTGCTTTTGAAGGTCACAGTGGCTTTATTTTGAAAATGGGTGTTAGTTTAATAAGATAAGTATACATGTATTTACTTATATAGGTAAATAAGTATATAACCATTACATTTATAGGTAAAGGTCATTTTTAAACACTTCCGTATTACCTACTACCCATTTGGTGTGCGCTCTTGAAATACCTACTGTAAGTAGGTAAATAACTACCTACCTACATAATCAAAAATTTTATACAATTTTATAATAGCAGACTCATTATTATGACGTAAACAGTGGTTTACAGTTTTTATATGTATTTTTTAATAATAATAATAATAAAATAAGTGTCTGTAAAAATAATAAACCATTTTTTGTGGTTCTCAAAAAAGTTCCTAAGTACTTAAGTTATTGTTTACAAGTACTACTACATACTTAATAGAATTTGATAAATATATTTATTATTTTTAAGTACTTATGTTGTTAACCTTCGATAACTAGTGTAATGAAAATTATGTTTTATAATACATAGGTACTTGGCTACTCTTAGTTTAATAAACAACCGGCAAATTAGAAGACTACCTATTTACCACAGTTGTAACGATTTATATTTATATACAATAAATATGTCATGTTTATTTATTATTGAAATAAATTATTAAACTTGCATTATTTTATTTACCTAAAACTACTTAAAAAAAGCTTCACCTACTTCATACTAACACAAGGTAGGTACTATCATATTCAAATGCTATTAGGACAATACCTTTTGGAATTGAGCGAAAAATTACATCAACTGCTTGATGACTTAGGTACATACACAGATAAAAACCGACAAACATCTCCTACTGTACGTGAAATGTCAGTTTTGCAATGCAAAAACGATATTTAATGACAGTACTAAAACGACAGTAGTGACGACGCCGCCACCGTAACAGATATGTTTGTTGAGATGTTTGTTGGTTTTTGGTCAGTCATCCGTTCCGCTCGCGGTGCGGCCTACGCGGGAGTGTTTCTCATAAGCCGTTCCGTTCAGTACATAAGCGATGAGTCTTTTTAGGCTGCGCCCGCCCACGTCCGATAAATAATCGGTGGCCGAACTGGCCGACTTTTTGTAGGTGACAAATAGTACGTACTGTTAAGGCCTTACCCAGAGCAAATGACTTTGAGCATTTCACCTTCACTTACCCCCACCTCACCTCACCCCATACTTCGTAACCATCGGTAATAATATGAGCGCCATCTAGTTAGCTAGCGCCAAACTATTACTAACATTATAAAGCCACTATTAGCAGACTGAATATTAATTGTCATAGAAAAAAAAGTATCTTGTAGATACACACATCATAAAAGTAGAATCGAAATGTTTTTCAGTACGATAAAATACAACAAGATTAATTTTAATTTTTTTTGTTCTCTATTTGAAAATACAAATTTGAACATGAAAGATTTTCAATACAAAAGAAGAATTCGATTCAAACGGTTTTTTCGATATTTTCAACGGATATCTAGATTGAAAAAAAACTCTTAGAGTATTATTAGAAGTTTTACGAGTAAAAATTACAGCAGGTATAGTCACATCAGGAGGTGTTCTCCGGGTAGTATTACCAGGGTGTGTTTTCAGGGTATTAACATCATAGGTGTTCTCCAGGAAGTATCATCAAAGGGTGTTCACCGGGTTGTTGCATCAGAGGGGTGTTTTCAGGGTAGTCACATCAGGGGGTGTTCTCCGGGTACTATTACCAGTGGGGTGTTTTCAGGGTATTAACATCATTCAACATGCAACGTGGTCACGACCCTGAGGATTGGGATACGGAAACTGCGTGCTATTTCTCTCGTAGAATATCTACTCCAGTCAACGAAGCTCTAACTTTGCCATTTTAGCTGAAAAGATGAATCAAAGGACAATGCTCAAAATATATTTTTATAAAAAATTATAAAAATATTTTTTTATTATTCAGTAACTATGTAACTGATACTTTATGTGACCCCTGAAAAATCTGAATAGCAATTTCACACATACCGCCATTGATTTCGATGATGCCCCCTATGGAATATTTAATTACATATTATTACCAATAATTAGAGATACTTTTCATTTGATTCCAGCCTGGGTTGTTTTTCATACTAGATGAGCATTGTCCTTTTCGTTAATGACCCCGTGATAATGATAACATACTAAAAATGCGGGGCGGGGTGGTGTCACCGGGGTCATTCGAAAAAATGGAAGAGGGTGAAAAATTACTTTTTCCCGATAATCTCAAAAACTAAAAGAATTAAGAGAAAAAGTTTTAGACAAAAGCTGTAGAGAATTACTTTGTCTACAAAAAAGGTTATAATCATTTTACGCGTATCGCGCCCCGTTTGCTAGGAAATCGCGTACAATGTGCGAAAGAGCATCTAACCTCCGTGGCATTCCGACCATGTCCGCCATTTTGAAAAAAACGTGTTTTCGCGGCCAGTAATGAAACGCATGTCAATCGACAGAGTAATTTATTACAAATAAAAAGTATTATATAATAAAATCTCTAAATGATACGGTTTCTGAGATATTTTCCTCCAAAAACAGAAAAATGAACAGAAAAAAATATTTTTTTTCTTTAGTGAATTGTCTAACGTAAATGAATAAGAAAATTCGTCCGTGCTACATGAAACCGGTTCCTTCCGCTTTGGTGCACAGCGAGACTCCCCGCGCCGCACCTCTCAATCTGCCATTTTGTATAACGTTGTAATTCAATTTAGGGATGCACGATTTTTTGCCTTGAATAGATTATAACGCCGTGAATCTATTCTCGATCTGATTTGTATGGCTAGAAGATAGCTAATTAAAGAAAAATAATGAATAAAAAATTAAAGATGATTTGTTGAATTTCCTCTCTGTTTCACAATCTGTTTACATATTTTTCACATCCCATCCGTTTTACATTTAATAAAAATCACAAAATATAGAATACTTATACACCCGATAAAAAGTAAACAAAATAATATCACCTATTTCATACGTTGGTACGTCACGTAGTATCTTCACCTGATCAGATCAGATTGCATGCAAAGATCGTATGAAAAATAGCATACGTATGCCATAAGTTATTGGCGGTAAACAGAATAACCAACTCCATCAAAGTAAGATTACCTACTTAACCTACCGTACATATTATTATGATGACTAGGTTTTGTTTTAAGTTACATCAAATTGAGCGGTACGTACGTATGAAATAAGTAATAATAATTTTGTTTACTTTTTGTCGGGTGTATAAGTACTCTGTATTTTGTGATTTTTATTAAATGTAAAACGGAAGGGAAGTTTAAAATATGTAAACCGATTGTAAAACCGAGAGAAAATTCAACAAAATCTTTAATTTTTAATTCATTATTTTTCTTTAAATCGATCATCTAGCCATACAAATCAGATCGAGAATAGATTCACGGCGTTATGATCCATGCTGTGGTTATTCGCCCTTATGAGGAGCATCTGCGGGCCTCGAGCTTACGCTCATTACCCGGGCTGCTTCTCAGGCACCTTGCGGTGCCCGGTGGAGGTGTGTCCGGCCTCATAACGAGGCCGATCTTTGCCCCTCCCTATAACGCTGCGTCCCCCTGTGCGGATGGGCACACCAGGTGAGACCCTTGCGGGAGGCCCAGCGAGTTTACCAGCAAACGGGGGACGGCTTACCGCGTGATCTGACAGGGAGGGGTGGGAGACAGGGATGGAATGCAGGGACCAGGGGAAGGCAACTACATTAACTATTAAGTTAAACAGTTGCCTGAGGGGCGCGGGAGGATTGTTGCTAATCTGTCTGTCTGTGTCCGTCTGTCTGTGCCTTCATTTCGTGTCTCGTCGGGTCTAGGGACGAGAAACATGGCGGACGGGATGCGCCGGGCAAGACGCGGATCACGGGGACAACGGGAAGGGGTCGGGTGGGCTGTGGGTGGGAGTGTGGTGTCGAGTGTAGCTGTGGCGGGGTGTGTCGGTGTGTAGTGGCGTGTGCGGCTCTCTCTGTCGCGTCACTGGCGAGCAGGAGCTCGCGGGGCAGGGTTCGCCCCGACGCATCGGGCGGCCGGGCGTGGAGGGGGGCCATGTCACGGAGGTGACTGTGTGGCCCATTGTCGGCTCGGTCGAACATACGCCGCGCCGACCTGATCATAAAGTCCTCTAGTGGCTGCATCCTCACGTCCCGGGCGATAACGTCGTTCCGGACATATCGCCCCGCCCCGATAATGACGCGAAGGGAGATGCTCTGTTGGGCTTCTAGACGAGCGCGAGTCGTGCGTGTACATAGGCCATACCACGCAGGCATGTTGTGAGTCAGGCGCGACCTGATGTAGGTTTTGTAGATGCCCAGTTTTGTATGTAGGGGTAGCTTGGATGCAAGGACCGGTCGCAGTACCGCTCGCGCCGCCTTCGCCATGTTAATGGCGTGGGTGGCCTGAGGGACCATGCGCAGCGTGCGGTCGATCCTGCAGCCCAGGTACTCAACAATGGGTTTCCACTCGATTTCCTGCCCTCGGAGCACGAGTGGGGCTGTCACCTTGCGCCCGCGGCCGATACGTAGCGCCTCCGTCTTTCCCACATTGACCGTCATGCGCCATCGGTCAAGCCAGTCCGGGATCAGGTCGAGCACTCCCTGCAGTTTAGCCAATGTAACCTCCAACTTCCTCGAGGACGCAAAGAATGCGCTGTCGTCAGCGAAGAGAGCGAGTGTGATGTCTCGATATCATCGTTATGATCAATGCAAGGCAAAAAATCGTGCGTCCCTAAATTGAATGACAAACGTTATACAAAATGGCGGATTGTGGGGCGCGGCGCGGGGAGTCTCGCTGTGCACCAAAGCGGGTGAAACCGGTTTCGTGTAACATGGACGAATTTTCTTATTCATTAACGCTAGACAATTCACTAAATAAAAATAAAAAAAAATCTGTTTATTTTTCTGTTTTTGGAGGCACATATCTCAGAAACCGTATCATTTAGAGATATTATCACATAACATTTTTTGTTTGTAATAAATTACTCTGTCGATTGACATGCGTTTCATTACTGGCCGCGAAAACACGTTTTTTTCAAAATGGCGGATATGTTGGAATGCCAGGCTCCATACAAAAATGTTCGAACCCCTTAGCACGAACAATGTTTTTCGCTATTTATAAACGGGGTTTTTTCATATTTTCCAATTGGAATGATTTTTATGCATCCTCCGACACACCCTAAGAGATTTCCTTCTAATTTTTATAGATTTGGGTCAACAAGTGCGTTTATTATTCAGTAACTATGTAACTGATACTTTATATGACCCCAGAAAAATCTGAATAGCAATTTCACACATACCACCATTGATTTCGATGATGCCCCCTATGGAATATTTAATTACATATTATTACCAATAATTTGATTCCAACCTAGCTTCTTTTTGAGCATTGTCCTTTTAGCGTCAGTTTCAGCTTTACAACTAAAATGGCAAAGTTAGAATTTCGTTGACTGGAGTAGATATTCTACGAGAGAAATAGCACGCAGTTTCCGTATCCCAATCCTCAGGGTCGTGACTGACCACGTTGCACGTTGAATGATGATAATACCCTGAAAACACCCCACTGGTAATAGTACCCGGAGAACACCCCCTGATGTGACTACCCTGAAAACACCCCTCTGATGCAACGACCCGGTGAACACCCTCTGATGATACTTCCCGGAGAACACCTATGATGATAATACCCTGAAAACACCCTGGTAATACTACCCGGAGAACACCTCCTGATGTGACTACCCTGAAAACAACCCCCGATGCAACAACCCGGTGAACACCCCTTTGATGATGCTTCCTGGAGAACACCCATGATGTTAATACCCTGAAAACACCCCCTGGTAATACTACGCGGAGAACACCTATTGATTTTTCTACCCGGGAATACCCTTGGGTCCTAAGTGGGAGTATCTTGAGAAAAGGAGTGACTGTTCTCCTCCCGCCTCACCACGCTGCGCTACAACCTCAACGCGCTCAACAACACCGGCCGCCAGCAAGCAAAGAGGCTGAAGCGAGCCACACCGCTCTGGCCGATGTTGGTGATAGCTCAAAGCCGCTTGATGATACTACCCGGAGAACACCCCCTGATGAATACACTAGCGATTGGGAGGGTCCGCAACGTTTCACCAAAGTACACGTATTAAAATTGCTCCGTTTAAATATTATTCTAATAAGTGTAAAAAGTAAACAGTTTTTAGTAAATGTTGTATAAAAATGTGCGGCAAGAAATAGCGCATCCTGTGGTGTAAATTTTAAATCGTTTAGTTGACATTTTGGATGTTTTTTAACAAAATTAAACCAACTGTGACGGTTACGAGTGCAATATTGGATAAAGCATGTAAATAATATTGTAAAGTGACTCATGTTCCAACGGACCTCTGCGAGCAAACAATATACTGATCTTTGGACCCTATTCACGTCTGTTGGTGCGCGCCGTACTTCATCGCTTATTTTCGTCCTAGCAATACAACGCTCGGTGGCCGAGTGCAAATACGCTGACGTAATAAGTGAACATTAGTTCAAATCCCAAGTAGTCCAAAAAAACTTTTTGAACATTTTTTTTGGTTTGAGATTGTTTAGTTCTTCTTTTTTTATTATTCACTTTTTTTAACTATCATTCGTTGGTGTATTACATTGGATAATGTAATACACCAACTCAAGACTCATGACTCAGTCTTGGTTTGTATTGAATAGGCTGAGAAACTACTGAACCGATTTGGAAAATTCATTCACTTTTGGAAAGTCACCCGGGTACTATTCCCGGCCCGGGTGACATACGACAGGATTATAGGATAATTATTGACAAAAGAAATTACGCGCGTGTGAAGTGAAACCGAAGAGGCGGCCTAGTGTAGTCAGTGAAATTTACCGTCGTAGGTACCTACTGATCGATTTGTAAAATTCATTCACTTTTGGAAAGTTATCGCGATTTTGGCGAGCCATTTGGTGTAATGGTCGAGAAGTCGGCTATTACACCAGAGGTCGCGGGTTCGATCCCCGCACGGTACAAACATTTGTGTGCATGAACATGTTTGTTTGTATCGGTCTGGGTTTTTCTATTTATAATAATGTATGTATTTACAAAAAAAAGTATATTAGTAATGTTTATCCGTTGTCTAGCACCCATAGCACAACTAATGCTTAGTGCTGCACAAGCTAATGCTTAGTTTGGGGCTAGATGGTGCTGTGTGAATAATGTCCAGAGATATTTATATTTATATTAAATCGAGCGTGTAGCATTCGCCATTGATATAGTTTTACTACACTACTATTATTAAACAAGATAATTAAATCGTCCTTTCGCATTTAATACAAGGCACACCTCAGCCTCACAATATAAATCGTCCTTGCGTAAACAAAGCAAGCAAACGTCAGTGCTTGTTTGTGTCGCTAGGTGTCGCTGTCTCACCGATCTGTCACGTGTGTGAGCGAGCGACACGGGTTCCCCGTAGCACAGCTAGCGACCGACTGCCGCCCGCTACCCGTTGTGGGCGCGTGAGAGAAATGGCCGTCCGAAATTATGAATAATAATCCGTAAAAATCAAGAAAAGGATGATTTCCAAATTTTTTGCAGCCAATTTATAGTTTTTTTGATTGTCTATCGATTGGCGCAAGCCAAATTTAAAAAACACGTTTAAATTAGGAGGAGTGCATGAAATAATATTATTTTAGACGTATTTTCAAAGTCAGTTTTGGTAGTGATAAATAAAGATAAACACAAACTTTAAACGTGGAATTTTAAGATAAAACTACAAAGATTATTTACGTATTTTTTAAACTGTTGTATATGCATTAAATAAGGAGTAGAGTGCCGTTAAAAACAAGACTTTTGGTCTGGGAGACGCCTTAAGATAGCAATGGAGCAACAACGCACACGTCCTTCCTACAAAAAGTCGGTCAGAAATACCATAGAAATAAAATCGGTCACCGACTGTCGGTCCTAAAAAAAGTATGATGACGTGGGCAGGCAGCCTATCAAAACTTGTTTAAATTATTTAAAGTTAATTCCCATCCCAACGAGTCACATTGTAACCAGTAACACTGTAACTCGTTGGGAAAACACAGTTTCCCCGTTCCCGGCTTCCCGCGATGATCTGACAGTTCGGTTTAATGTATTCACTGCTTCGGAAGTATTTGATATTTTATTTGAAATATATTTTAGTATTTCTGACAAATAGTTTATTTCATAGTTGTATTTAATAATTCACTATCAATGATGTTTTCACTTTAAGTATGTACATACATACTTCATTTTATTTAGCATTAGAAAGAACGAAATTTAGGTATTTTATTATATGCACAAATTTGTGTCAAGCGAAAATAGAACTTTAAAATGTCAAATTATTTTATTCACACACTTCCGATTCTAATTATAGCCATTATTGTGATAGTTGATTATTATTTTCAATATTTAAATACTTAGTTTTCGATTTGTACAACAAAACGAATAATTTAACAGAAATAAACTAATCATCGTAAAAAGTTTGCACTTTAAAAGACCTCAAGAAGCAGCGATTGTACTAAACATGAAGCGCAAAGATTGACGAAGAAGACCCGCGCGCCCCTAGCGGCGAGATTTAGAAGTTGTCTAAGAAAGTTGTAAAAGTGCTTGTTTAACAATCCTTTTTAAATGTAGGTATATTAATATGCAATTCGGTTGTAATTGAATTTATTTACGCTCTATTTGTCTCTTCTTGCCTCTTCAGGTTCATTCAATCATTCGAAAAACTTACTCGGTGAAAGTGATTATAAATCGTTTCCATCATCGGTTTAACTTTTAAGTCATCATTTCAGCCGAAAGACGTCCACTGTTGGACATAGGCCTCCCCCAAGGATCTCCAAACCGATCGGTCCTGCGCCACCCACATCCAGTGGATTCCGGCGACCTTAATAAGATCATCGGTCCACCTTGTGGGGGCCTACCACGGCTGCGTTTTCCACTACGTGGCCACCACTCGACGACAGTCCTTTTTGCAATGTGGCCTGCCCACTGCCAATTAAGGCTCGCAATTCTTAGGGCAATTTCGGTGACCTTGGTCCTTCTGCGGATCTCACCATTTGTGATGCGATCACGCAGGGAGACTCCAAGCATAGCCCTCTTCATTACCCTCTGCGCGATTTTAAGTTTTTGAGTTTGCTTGTGGCACATTGTAAGTGGCCACGTTTCAATTCCATAGGTCATCGCTGGCAACTCACACGTATTAAAGAATTTTGTCTTTAGATACTGCGGTAAACGGGCCGAGAATACACTGCGAAGCTTCCTAAATGCTGCCCAGCCGAGTTGGATTCGACAATCGATCTCTTTCTGGAAGTTGGAGTTACCAAGTTGGACTTTTTGTCCCAGGTAAATGTACTCGTCTACAACTTCCAGTGTTGAGTTCCCAACTTTTACAGGAGTGGGTTCGACATGGGAGTTCGAAATAATTTTAGTCTTTTCCATTTTCATTTTAAGAACCACTTATAATAATAATAAATTTATTTATTTCTAGAACACTTAACATTTAGAAATAATTATCTAGCGGCTTTTGCACTAAGCATATATGTATCATAAGCTTGTATTGCAATATCCAGACTATAACACTAGTTTACATATGGTTAAGTATGTATAATATGTATGTATGTATTTACATGGTTTTTGTCCTTGAAATGAAAAGTGTTTTTTCATATCACTTGAGATGCACTGAGTTTAAAAAAAAATATAAAAAATATCCAACACGTCACGTTTCCAAAATATTAATTCTTTTTGATTTACAAAAATGCCTACAAAAATATTAAAAAAGAAAATTTAAAATGAATTTCCTTAGCTTTTATTGTATTTTTTTGAGTCTGTGTCTCTTATAACAGACCAGCAACAATCACCTAACATGGCTTAGTCCCAGTAACCTTGATAATTTTGTCAAATCCTGATGAAAACGCTCTCCATGTTCGTCGCTCACTTCTCCGAGGGTTTCAGGGAAGAAATCAAGGTGCTAATGAAGGAAATTAATTTTCAGAGACATGCTGACACCCATTCGTTGAAAACTATGTAATAAATCAGCAATATACTGTCTGTAATTTTCATATTTTTTTTGTTGCCCAAAAACTCCTAAAAAACAGTATTCCGTTATGGGATATCCTTTCTTAGATATAATAAGTTCACCACAAACGTAACAAAAACGGTCAGGATGTACTTCACACAACCTATTTGACATGTTAAAAACAATATTTATTTAACTGAACACTACAATGCAGCAAAATTTTAGGATGAATTCAGAACCTACTTGCGGGTAGTCTTAAAATGAAATGTGTTGATAACTTGATTCTTTGACGTAATAAAAATAAAACAAATATATCTTCGCGTTTAGTTATTGTCACTAAATAAAACGATATGAAATTCACTGGAAGGACATGAAATTTTTTATATTTTGTAAACAGTTAATTATAATTAACAAAACAATAAACAGATGGACGCAACTCAACAGTTTTCAGGTTTCATAAAATTTCTAAAAATAATTCTCTAACAAAAACATTACAACGCAGGCATGTATGTGTGTGTGTGGAAATGGGTGTGTACATTAACTTGTTGAGACACTACTGAGATCGTTGAGCATTGTGCCTAGGTCTTCCAAGGTCTTGCCATGACTACGATATCATCAGCGAAGCGAAGATGCGTCATTTATTGATGCCAAGTCTTGCCAGTCTAGAAGCTTAAACACGTCCTCCAAAAGAGTAGTGAACAGTTTCGGCGATATAACATCGTCCTGCCTCACACCACGCTGGAGCCAAATGGGTTTTGCATTGCATTTCACGTAGTTCCAATTTTGGCCACCAGATAAGTTTGTCGGTCTATATTTTGATGGACCGGAACATTTCGTGAGCCCGACCAATTAGATCAATTTACTTTAAGTCGTGGATTGGTTGGTTATCTGTCAAATATTTCTCTGTTGCTGATGCTGATTGTTGGTTTTTTTTTATGTCAACTCGAAACTGTGACTACATCGTCCGTCTTTCGTAATAATTTTCTAAAATTCATAAAAAATAATGAAAAATGTATGTTGCGGCTGGAAAGTAATCTTCTATGGCTTGTGATGTATCGTGATTTGTGTAATATAAGAATAGTTATTAATAAATAAGGTCCCCTAAAATGTAATCAAAAATAATCTGATTCCACGTCGAGACATGGGTTCCAGAGTAAGGTATGTAACATTTTAAACAGTCGTTTTATGTTCTTGCTTAATATTCTGAGATTAAGGTGCTTCTAAAACGTTTCATTATCAATACAATATTGCCAAATCACATAACCTACAAGATGTGCTCTGCTCTCATGAAATCTTTGGCTCTAGTTCATGTAACTCCATCTTGATTTTTCCTTGTGATTTTTGATAAAAAATAAAAGCAATTCTTATATTTTCATAGCCAATGATCTGCTGTTGGAATAATTTCCTTATAACTAATTAAAACATAATCAATGATATTTTTCAAAATTTTCATTGCTTTTTGCAGAGACACAGTGCGCCTTTTGTTCGAACTGTTTTGTGAAGTTTCACCTGGAGACCACCTTAAAGAACCGCATATAATTAGAAAGCATCCAGAGTCATATAAAAATGAAGAAGAGTTAAAAAATATTCCCAAATTTACATTCCCATGTCAACTGGAAAAGTAAGTTACCTTATATAAACTAAAATGTTATCACTGTGTGAAAATGAAGACGAGTAAAAAATAGGACCAATATCTTAAATAAAATGCACAAAGTCCTAAATAATGTTCAATTTAATATTTCAGCTCATTTGTTCAGCACTATTCATTTGTGTTGACATCTGTGGATTCTAAATACACATTTTGTTTCTGCCGGTATGACCCAAAAGCAAATGCAGCGCTGGTCCTTTTATCTCATTTACCATGGCATGATATATTCTATAAGTGAGTAATAAATATTAATAATTTTTATTATTTATATAAACTGTAATGTGTAAATTATAATATTGTGATAGAGCCATATTGTAATATAAAAATACTATGTGTTGCTGCATTGCGAAAATATACTTTGTGACTTTTTCTAAAAAATTAGTGTGATAAATTTTTATATGTTGGCTTTTATCAATTAAACTGTTGCAATAGCGAGTGATTATATTTGTTATGTCTTTTTTATCAGTTTCCTTAATTCTTGTACCCTATCTTTTTAATTGTATGGTTGAATGGTTTCTTTCTTAGTTTTATTAATCTTGACAGTCATTAATAGTAAATAACTTTTAATATTGCAAATTGCGAGTGTGCCTTGTTTATTGTTGACTATTAGACATGTCGTTATAATTTAACATAATTTTTGACAGATAAGGGTAGGTTAATGTGCTGCCGTCTGTACTAGTGCTTTGAATGGGAAGGCCATAAAATCAATGGTGGTTATAATCTCTGGCATATTATTAGAAATTATCTTAATGAGATCAATCAAAATAATTTGAGAATGATGCTGGTTTTAGCTTCTCTCAGTCATGGCAATCTCTTTCAAACACTGGCTATTTTTTTTATTTAGTAATAGCATTTTATTCACATAACTAATGTTAATGGGATTCTGAACTTTCAGAAACCTGTTGATTATTTGACTGATAACATGAAACAATTGAAATTTCAGGTTATTAAATTGTATAGCCAATTTACTAAATAGTTCAGAGAGAGGGGAGCTGACATCATTTTTAGAAGCATGTAGGATAAGGCCACCTATGCCCGGCCATACCTTAAAAGTCACATACAATGCCGGCCACAGTGTTTTTTCTTGCCAAAGTCCAGACACAAAACTACCAAGTATTCCAGAAAATGTAAGTGAAATTTTGTATTGTTTGACTTACCATTTAATTAATTATTCTCAATGATGATCATCAATGGATATTAAAGGATATTTAAATTATTAAAATTATAAATACAGTGGAATCCGTTTATAATGACATCGAAGGGAATTGCCAAACGCGTCATAATAAGCGGACGTCATAATAAGCGGACGTCATAAAAAGCGTTTTGTAAAAATAAATGTTTATTTCTTTGTTTCTCATGATTTTAAAACTATTTTAAGAATTAATGCGTTAATTTCTTGTCGCGATTTTCGAATTGTTCAACTAAAATGTTTTAAAAACCAAAAGGTTTCAATTGAACGATTCCTTGATGCGGTTGTACGAATATGCTTCTCTATTTTATGATCTGTATATGCATATAATCTTTCCCCTGAATCGAAAATGCTTTACAGCGTTGAGATGTCATTTTTTCACAGGATATCACTAAGACAATGCATGACCTTCAAGTTTCAATTACTTACTGAGATTCAAAACAAAAACGAGACGCGTGCCAAACGTCGTCGGGAATCAACGAACATTACGAATCATGTTGGTCATTAAAACCGGACAATTTATTAAAAATGGGTCATAATAAGCGACATGTCACTGTAAGCGAAGTCATTATATCCGACACTAGCGGCCGCCCGCGGTTTCACCCGCGTGGATCCCGATCCCGTGGGAATTGATCAAAATCCTTTCTTAGCGGATGCCTACGTCATAACACTACCTGCATGCCAAATTTCAGCCCGATCCGTCCCGTGGTTTGGGCTGTGCGTTGATAGATATCTATGTCAGTCAGTCAGTCAGTCACCTTTGAGGTTTTATATACATATATAGATTTTTACAAAGATTTTATATGAAAACCAAACTTCTTAGAGTAATAACGTCATAATAACCGGTTGGTCAATATAGGCGGAGTCATAATAAACGGATTCTACTGTATGTTGTTATATATGCTGGGCTGGTCAAAAGCTGTGATGAAGTAGTCTCAGGATTGACTTCGGGACTGTGATAACAGTTTGTAAAAACTCTGAAAAAAAATTCGTTTTCTATTGAAATCAAACTCTAAAACAATGGGCATTATCATCATCATCAATCAGTCATAAGATATTTACTGTTGAACAAAGGCCTTCCCCAACTACCTCTACAATTTCTGATCTGAAGTGATCCAGTGTATCCCATTTATATACCCACCAGGTCATCTCTCCATCATGTAGGTGGCCATGCTCTGCCTCTCTTGTCAGTATGTGGTCTCTATTCAAAAACCTTCCTACCCCAATGGTCATCGTTTCTCAGAACTATAATATGTCCAGCCTTCAGCCACTTCAAATGGGCAAGCTGTGACTATTAATTGCTATTGAATCCCTTCATTTCATAGAAGAACGAAGTTTTAATGTCAATTTTTGCTTTTTCTGTTTGACTAATGTTTGATAATTTGTTGTTGCAGTGTAATCTTACGGAGTACTTTAGTGCAATGGATGCAAAGTGCATGGCTGGCTTATGGGCAGCCTTGCTACACGAAAGGCGCGTTGCAATAGTGGCATCTAAACCATCTCGGCTGTCAGCATGTGTGCAGGCAGCTAACGCAACATTGTTCCCAATGTCTTGGCAACATATATTCATACCAATATTGCCAAAACATTTGGTGGATTATCTGTTAGCACCTATGCCTTTTCTAATTGGAGTTCCTAGAAGTGTCATGGAGGTATGTATAAAGAAGTAACTACTTGTTATTTATTTAAAGTGGATATATCACACACTGTAAGAATGATTTCCACCGAATATTAAATAACTATCACATTCTTTTCCGTAATGTATTGTATCATTCGCTCTACTCATCAGTGAAACATGTCAATATACTCGCAGTTATATAAGCTCATAATAGATTTTAACGCCAATAATTACTAATAATGTTACATTATAATTATGTGGCATGAAATATCATTTTATTAAATTATTTCAGATTGTAAGAATGTCAGAGATTGGTGACGTTGTAATATTAGATGTGGATGCTAATGAACTTAGAACACCCTTCCATGATTTAGAAAGTCTTCCTCCCGAATTGGTAAGTTTGATTTTAAATTGCTCTGTGTTAATATTAGATTGTGTTGTAATTAATCTGTGTAACATTAATATTCCAGGTAGCAAGTTTAAAAAAGGCTTTGAGTGATAAAAATGCCTTGGGAGATGCTGTGTCTCGAGCATTTTTGCGTGTGCTAGTATGTTTAATAGGAGGATACCGTGATGCTATAAAGTATGTAAATTTCATTTGTCTTGAAAGAAATATTAGGTAACTTTATTATGTCGATAATAATTTTACGATCGATTATAAAATTCGTTGTTTTGATTATTAATTTAACAATAAATTACTTTAAGTATAGTCATAACGATAGCATTGTGTTCTTCTATAGAATTGAAAATGGTCAACTGATCACATTTAATCCTGAGGCTTTTGTGAGAACTAGAAAAAATATGCAACCATTCCTTAGAAAAATACTCCAGTCGCAAATATTTCAACAGGTAAGAATTTGAAGTCTGTCTTTATAATATATTACACAATTATAAAGGTTCTCTACATTTTTATAAATTGCTAACATTGAGATGACATATTTCAATCTTTTTAGTTTATCGATGAAAGACTAGAACTGCTAAATTCAGGCAGAGGTTTTAACGACGAGTTTGAGGTAGAATGCAATAATTACGCCGACAAACTAAACACGGGGAGCGGACAAAAACTGAAGCAACAATACAGAGACTGGGCGAAGACAGTCAAGAAAGAAGGTGGTGCTTTCTTCAAAACTGTTAAAGATAAGGTATATTAACAGTACATTTGCATACATGTTGTTCATGAGTTTTTAGAGTTATGTGTACAATTAATATGTGTGAGATAATGATAATTGATTTTTAAATAATTGAAATGCATATTTGTAAAATTGATTGATTTTGTGCTATGTTACGTGTGAATTGCTATCGTCTTCTGCTACGCAGCTGACTCTTAAGCTTTACTAACCCCATTAGATACAACTACATACCATGTTGGATGAAGTATATTTAATAGGTTACTGCCTGGTTTCTGATTCGCGCTTAAGACCATTATTGTAAACGTATATTAACCCGGTTCTTCCGGGTGGTCAAACTATTTTGTCAAACTGATTTGACCACGAGGAAAAAAATTCCTGTTGGTCAAACTTCTTGAATAGAGTCGGTTCTTCCGGGTGGTCAAACTATTTTGTCAAACTGATTTGACCACGAGGAAAAAAATTCCTGTTGGTCAAACTTCTTGAATAGAGTCCCCGTGATCAAACTATTTCGTCAAACTGATTTGACCACGAGGAAAATAATTCCTGTTGGTCAAACTTCTTGGATAAAGTCCTCGTGATCAAACTATTTTGTGTAACTACTATGAAACGAGTTTAACACCCTTTAAACACGTGGTCCGACTGCTTTGTCCGACTAATCGAACTACGTCAACCTTTTTTTCCTGCTGTCCGACCTACACTCACGGCACAAAAATCACGAACTGATTCCTTTTTCCATTACTCAACACTTTTTAATAAAGTGTGTGCAAATTCTGTGAAAACAAATGAATGTCGGAAAAACAAATGAATGTCGGGAAAACTAGTTTCGTCATGTCTGTCTGTCTGTCTGTCTGTCTGTCCGTCCGTATGTCACAGCCACTTTTTACCGAAACTATAAGAGCTATACTGTTGAAAATTAGTAAGTAGATGTATTCTGTGAACCGCATTAAGATTTTTATACAAAAATAGAAAAATAATAATAAATTTTGGGGGCTCTCCATACTTAGAACTGAAAATCAAAAATTTTTTTTTCATCCAACCCTTACGTGTGGGGTATCTATGGATAGGTCTTTAAAATGATAATAAGGTTTCTTATATCATTTTTTTCTAAACTGAATAGTTTGCGCGAGAGACACTTCCAAAGTGGTAAAATGTTGGTCCCCCCCCCCCCTGTAACTTCTAAAATAAGAGAACGATAAATCTAAAAAAAATATATGATGTACATTATTATGCAAACTTTCATTGAAAATTGGTTTGAACGAGATCAAGTAATTAGTTTATACATTTTTGGGGCTTCCCATACTTAGAACTGAAACTCAAAAAAAATTTTTCTTCAAACCCTTACGTGTGGTGTATCTATAAATAGGTCTTTAAAAATGATAAGGTTTCTTATATCATTTTTTTCTAAACGAAATAGTTTGCGCGAGAGACACTTCCAAAGTGGTAAAATGTTGGTCCCCCCCCCCCCTCTAACTTCTAAAATAAGAAAACGATAAAACTAAAAAAAATATATGATGTACATTACCATGCAAACTTCCATTGAAAATTGGTTTGAAAGAGATCAAGTAAATAGTTTTTTTTTAAACGTCATAAATTGTAAACCGCAATTTTCCTCTCATTCAATTAACTCAAATATAAAAACGTCGATCAAACTTACAAAGAACTACAAGAACTTTTATATTATGATGATACTTGCTGCTACGGAACCCTTCATGAGCGAGTCCGACTCGCACTTGGCCGGTTTTTTTAACTTCCGATCAATAGGACCTTCACTTGTTTTTCCGACGTTCATTTGTTTCCCCGACATTCATTTGTTTTCCCGACATTCATTTGTTTTCCAGAATTTGAATTCCATCATGAAACTGTATCATGACACCAGTGTCAAGGAACCTATTATTTGACTCGCGGTCTAAGCGGAACGAGTGGGAAATAAAAAGTTCAAATTTTTTTCCACTTGTCCCCAGTGGGGACGACAGGGTGGGGATGCCCGTGAATAAACGGGACAAAGCGTTCAGTCGGACCACGTGTTCAGAGGGTGTTAAACTCGTTTCATAGTAGTTAGACATAATAAAGATGACGAGGACTCTATCCAAGAAGTTTGACCAACAGGAATTATTTTCCTCGTGGTCAAATCAGTTTGACGAAATAGTTTGATCAAGGGGACTCTATTCCGTCTATAGTATTTATTTATCTTACTAACTGGACTAATGATATTATTGTGGGTTTGTCACTTTCCACTTAATTGGGTTTAACATGTAGCACTTACCTAACTTAATTATAATTGCCTTTATTTGATTTTAAAGATACAGCTATGCATTTAGCATGTCTACCAACTTATTACACATAGGGCTTCCTATAAAAATTAAAAAAGACCTTTGTTTATTACATGAGCGTTTCTGTTATCGTTACTATTTATTTTAGGTCTGTGGTAGAACCAGTTTATAGAGCTACCTAAAGTGTAATTCCCTTAATTTTAGTCATCATCTTCTGCCACAGTCGTTGATTAAATTCCTATAACTAATAAGACTACAATTCTACAAAAGCCGATTATTATTTCTTGTATTTTTTATTTATTTATTTAACAATAACAAAACATTCATTTAAAAAATTTTTCGAGGTAAACTAGTGTTTAAGTCAAAGTAACTCGTACGTACCTGTAGTTAATTATTGTCATTCTTTAGAGAGGCCACGTCATACGTTTATTGCGGAACTGACATACATGACTGGCATTCGTTTTGTTTATGGATCCAGGAATGCGGATAAATGTCATCATCTTCATCTCAGCGTATTCCCGATTGCATCCAGTATGGAGCTCAGGGTCCGCTTCGACTATGATCATAGATTTGACAAGCCTGGTTATTACAATGGAGCGATTGCCATCTGACCTCCGTAACCCTTACAAAGGGAAACCAGACCTACTTGGAACATAGTCGGGACCAACGGCTTAACGTGTCTTCCGAAGTACGGAATCATCGTTCTTTTCAGACATTTAGGTGATTCAAGCCTGCAATGTCCTAATCAAACTAGAAACAATCACACAAAGTGATGTTCCCCGCGGGATTCGAACCCACGACCCCTGGGTTTTAGAGCCCAACGCTCTAACGACTGTACCACGGAGGCAGTTAATGCGGATAAAATATGTATAATAATGAAAAAAGAGAAAAATGTTTCAATTTTAAATTAAATAAGTATTACTTTCATTTTTCTATAGACAGAAAATGTAGTTGTCAACTAAAGTGACAAACCTACCTCATATAATGTTACGTATTGCATGCATGCTGTAAGTACTTGGTTTTTTTCTTTTTGCTTTAAAATGTGAATATTTGCAGGCGAACCCAGCAGTACAATCGGCTGTGAAAACGGTGAGTCCTAGAGAACTCAGATATCTCGGATGTTCGTAAAACTGATATTCCCAACCTAGTGGAGTGTTCAGGAATCGCATGTCCAGTCCATGTAGTTAACATCTCTTTGAGGTGATGGTTGCTTTGTCTGTTGTTACGTTTTATTATATATGTTCCAAGTTTCTCTTTCTCATTTTCTTTATAGTTTATAGATGTTATATGATTACTGAAATCAGTTTTCTACACTGTCTATTTTATTGTAAATATCACAGAGTTTTAATTAAATCGGGTTAAGGTGGCTACTTATTTTTCAATTTTTCAATGTTTGCATTATAAATTATAACTAAGTTTAAAAATCATGGGGTAATAAAGCACGGGGTTCCTTTACGTGGCAATGCTAGTACTAAAGTACAGTTCTTCGAATGCATTCAAACAAAGTAAAATTATTTTAACGTTATAATCTCAAAAGTGTCTTCATGCCTATATTTGGCTAGACGTAAAATTATACTTAAGTAGACAAAACATGTGCACCAAATATGTATGACGAGCCGTATGGTGTAATGGTTGAGAAGTCGGCTATTACACCAAGGGTCGCGGGTTCGATCCCCGCACGGTACAGACATTTGTGTGCATGAACATGTTTGTTTGTATCGGTCTGGGTGTTTCTATGTATTATTTGTATGTATTTACAAAATGGCACCCACAGTACAAGCTATGCTTATTATTTTCGTTTTAAATTTTTCTTTATCTCAAAATACCACTGGTATTTCGGTACATATTTTCTGAGAGTCACGGGCTTACGCCAAGTGAGAATCAGCTTGCGAAGGGTTTTGAGATGACGTGGTCATGTGTGTGAGGTCAGGTCATAAAAGCAAGAACTTCCGGACTATGCGGCAGGTGTTCAAAATGGCCGCTTTTTGCATGGTCATGTAAATGCTTTCTGGCAGGTCTATGCTCCGTAAAGTCTCAATAGTATATCATTTTATTTCGGAGAATAGCTCGTCAGTCGTCTTTTGTCGGCTTATTCCTCGTCGTGCCACCAACTTGTTCCACCAGTGGCACGACAAGGAATTGTCATTCCTCGTCGTACCACTGAGTGCAGGTACATGCAGGGATGGTAGCTCTACTTAATTTCCCTTCAGATATCTATATATCTTTATACAGTGTGAGTTTTCATGAAGTCCTTAAGAGAATAATTTACAAATGTACTAGGGCAACATGACCTTATTGGAGATGTAATACTTTGTCAAGCTTTTTTTTACGAGTTGATTATTATGACGACCCAAGCGTATAGAAGAAAAAAAAGATTTTAAAAGCTGCAGTGTGATAAACCTTGATGAAAAAATGCATGGCAAAATAAAATACATCTCCATTGAGGTCATGTTGCCCTGGTACCATACCAGTATCCGCTTTATGTGGATGGGGACAGATTTGAATTAACAAATAAAAACAGACCAACTAAGAAGTTGTATCCTTGAGAAAGAAAAAAGTTGGTCCGTTTGGAATAATATTTCTCAAAATAAAATAAATGATCAACTAGTTGGTTGGATTGGAATAAAACCTTTTATCGGGTTCCAAACCGCACAACCAGTTGGTCCGATTAGTTGGTCGGATTGGAAAGACAGGTTCGTTGTACACAATTGAAAATATATTTAATATTCGTTACAAGTTTTTAAATTGTTAATACAATTTCATTCCATTTTTTTACCAAGAGATAAAAAATAATTTAATAAAGTAGAGCAACAATCATTCAATAATCATTCAGTGGTACGACGAGGAATGACAATTCCTTGTCGTGCCACTGGTGGAACAAGTTGGTGGCACGACGAGGAATAAGCCCTTTTGTCTGAGACTCTTTGTTATGATACCTTGACCCCTGGATATTGCTTCATAAATTCTTCATGTAATACTTCCTGTAAATTGTCAAATCAGTTTCCAGTTTAGTAACACGAAAGTACGTACGGTCCGCATAATGAATATATTAACATCATTTGTCCAACTTATGCGCACGCGAGGTTTTCCAGCCTTCGTCGACGCAGGTTTAAATGCTTATTATTAATAGATACGCTCCATATTTTTTTAATTTTGTCGTGACTAAGCTACAGTTACTATGCAAGTTTAAGCCAGGGCGTTCGGAGTATTTCCCTTATAATTCCGTAGACTACAGTATTCTAACATGCTCCACAACACGTACATAAGACATACGTTCAAGGTCGATTGACTCAGGACAAAACATCGTTTATTGTTTAATGGTACGTCATTATTACTAAATCATCATCTTTGGTGCTGATTAAGAGAATTTTATTATCATGTACGACTACACGATCGGTCTTGAGCGTATGTAGAAGATAATGGAACCACGCGCTTTTTTTATTATGTCGCTCGTAGTGAAATAATTCATATATTTATTGTTTAAAAACAAAATAAAAGAAAACTATTTTAATTTTTTCTTTTTGTTGTGCCTTTAAATATTATATTTAATTAAAAGTAAACACTCCACTAAGTTGACGGCATCAGACGTCCTAATCAAAATTATTATGCACTGGGGCTCAATATAGTATTTATTGCATGCAGACTGTTATACTGTAACGTTATGATGATTTATATGGCTTGAATCTAAATAGTAGATACTATACTTTAATGTCCATCACAATCCTTCTTATTATCCACGTTTATTAACGTAAGCTTAATTTTCTTTTTCATACAATTCGTGGTGTCTCATATAAGGTGGCCTTAAGTTATAACCGAAAAAAAATACCATTACTATTGAAATGACATAAGTTATGAATTTATTAAATTATAATTTATTTATTTATAACATGGCAGTAAATTCGCGTTTTTCTATGTTGAAAACTAGTTTAAAGAAATTCCTGTTTCTTCTAATTTGTTTTTAGTATTGCATATTTTCTCCCGTAACCGTTGTCATTACTTATGGTGTTTTAAATCTTAGATGATCTCTGCGACAGCTGTCATCGATTTGACAGCTGTTAAATTTCACAATTTTTGACTGACAAATGTATGAAGAGAAATAACGTTCATGATTGTAGGTTCCCGCCCACTTAGAGATGTTCATTGCTATTATCATTCGCTTACACGTAATAATCGATTATGAAATTTTAAAACATCGGAAAATTTTCTTTTTGTTTATCTCTTTAAACGTACAATTTTATAATAAAAAGCCAATTAATTTAATTAGAAGTAAGTCGGTTTGGATAAAACAATTTGAATATGATTAAAGTCTGAAATTCGAAAATAATAATTTGAGAATCTCCGAAAAACAACCAAACTATATCTTATACATTGAGCTGATCCCAAAGTTAGTGAAAAGAGCACATGACATGTGTTACGATCAAAAATAACGAAGTTACCACAAATTGGTACTTAATTACAATATTTAACATCCAGACACACACAGCACAGGACAAACACAAATCTTTATCACATAAATGTTTGCGCATAGTCATAGAACATGCCAAATGTGCCATCGAACCATGAGATGAGGATGTCCTTTAGTTTTATTAGAGGTCCTCAATCGTTCAGTGTGGATCGATAGAAGAATCGATTAATTACGAATCGAAGTTTTAACATTCGTTTAAGGTAAGACTACGCCTCTAGTAATGTCACTGCGACACCTGTCGCAGAGATCATCAAAGATTTAATATACCATAGCAATATTATGACCGTTTTTTTTTAAATTTTTAGACCTTTTGTCATACTTTAATCTGCTCATGTTGAGCACAAAGCATTCTTCATCGGCGGTGGGTTATCCGATGGGCAGTCTGCTACTTGCTTGCATTTTCTATTGCGATCTTTCAGTTTTATTAATTCTAATTATTTAATGTGAAATTAGTGTTTTAATCGTCTTGTCTTGTACACATGCCGTCAATCATTGTATTATGAAACTTCGGTGTTGTCTTACATTTGTTTGGTCTATCGGTACATTCTATATGTAACGTTTTTATTTTTTCATTTTTAGCCTGTTTTCTTTAAACATTTTTGTTATTTGCATTATTATAGGTCCGTCAAGGTGGTAAAAATATGAAATCAGCCGTGAGAGGGTTGAAAAATAAAATACCGAGAACCGGATCCAGACCTTCGTCTATTAATACAACGGATGACAGCAGGTAATTTCTAAAACAAAACCACGTGGTCATAGTCTACGTTTTTTATACTACGTCAGTTGGCAGTCAGACACGCAACCCACCCACCTGATGGTAAGCGGCAACTGCGGCCTATTCCATTGAGGGACACTTCACCAGAAAGCGTTGCTCGGTGTTCTGCCACACTGTAAGCTTCTCTGAGCTTCGTGTCTTTCATTTTAAGTGTACTGGCTCCAATGACGTTCAATTAAACAACTAGACACCCAATCTCTAAGAAAAATTCCTCAAAAAACGTCCGAGCGGCGTTGTTACAGATGACATTAACACATTCGTTCAAATTAACACCTTATCTCGTGGCAGTTAGTGTTTAATGTCAATTGTATACAACTAAACGCAAACTCTGCTCTGCCCAATAGTCGGGTGGGCAGACTTTTGCTTCGGAAAATATTTGAGCGTGAATGGGAGTCTAGTTGTATATTGAACGTCATTGACTGGCTCCCACATTATTATTTCCAGAACACAGCCAGAGCTGTTATGGCCGCAGATTTCCCCTGTAATTAATTTAATGATGTGGCCTATAAATACCATGTTGTTAAGTACTTTAGTTTTACTTTTTGAACTTTTTATAGGCAAAGAAGTGAAGTGTCAGCCTTTTAATGACCTAATGATGGGTACTGACTTAATCACAACGCCAGCCTTATGCGGGTTGGTTCGCCAAAAATTTTTTTTTAAGCTGACACAATAATTATAATATTCAGATTTTCTTGCGGGTCGGCGACGCCCGTTTCGTCCGACTCTTCGGATTCGTCCCCTTCGCACGACCCTCCGCCGCGAGAGGCCGCTCCTGGCCTACCTCTAGATCTACTCACAGAAATGGAGTTCCTATTCGCGAAAAAACATTCGCAACGACGTGATAGCTTTCCTAACAGTTCGCACAATTCGGACGTCAGCTTGCCGGACAAATCTGTAAGTGATATTGATCTCATGCATTATGTAACTTGACGTAGCAGATTCGTTAGTTGTTTGACTCATACTTTTCTCGTTATGCTTGTTAGTTTATAAATCATGAATCGAATCATTTATTTCTTTTTTCTGAGCATTTATACAATTGCAACGAAGTTATGATTTATGTTATTTTCCATTTCAAAATTCGAAAGTCATTTTAAATAATAAGCCTGATAGGCTGTTATAATTACCATAGTAGTAAGAGTACACAGTGGGACATCACCGGCCCAATCCGTGATATAATGAGTTTTTTTCAGAATAAAAAATCCGCTAGATGAACAGTCGTAACCATGAGGTCCAACTAAAACGTGATTTATTTTAACGGAAGACGTCAAACCGCCATATTGAATATTAAAATGAACCCATAACGATTTAGTTGAATCTTAGTAGCGCCATCAAGCGGATTTTTATTCCGAAACACCCTTTTGCCTGTCTCTGGGTTGTCACTTGTAGCAAAATTTAAATTCAGTGATGCGTAAGCGGTACCGAAAACCATGACGCGCGAGCATTGTGTGGTGTTAGCGCCTTAGCGCCTACTGTCGCATTGAGAAACAAGTCCAGACTTTGTTTACCTAAGTGTGCGTGCGGTGACGCAAAGGTACTGTGGCGCACATATACAATCCGCGCGCGTTGCTTTTGTATGAAGATAACGTACTTTGTTCTCTTTCTGCTATGTAATTACGTTTAGATGACTTCAATAAGTTTTTGTAGAGTATGCTCTGTCATTTGATTTTGTAATGCTTATTTCATAATATTCGGGCTTCAACACTGTACTGTGCTTGTTCAGACCTAGAGACATGTTTGGTGCGTAGCGAATGCGTTACCAGCATGTGAACGCTCTTAGAAGCACCGTGGCACATTATTCGATTTTATTTTGCAGAAAACACTGTCACCATGCCTCCCACCCCGGTTACCGGAACGTCCCCAACTCCCACTCCGTTACCCAATCATTTCCACGAGGAAACTAATAGATCTGTCGGACGCACCGACTCCGCCGCCGCGGTCGGTCCCCGCGCCGAACCACTCTATGCACTTTGTCAGCAACATCACAAAAAACGATATAGCAACGGAGAAAGACTTCCATACGAGCACAATAAGATTTACAGAAGGCACAGACAAGGCCAAGCTAAAACTGACCATGTCGTCGAATCAGAGAAAGGTGTCACAACCGAGCGCGACTCTACCGTGTAACGGCAGTTCGCAAAAATTTACGGCATCCTCTGTAGGAGTTAGGCAGAGCCAAGAAAATCATATTCCAAGGGCCGTTTCCCGCCCCACTATCAGCATACCGCCAAAGGGGAAAGCTCAAGAGGTAACTGTGATATGTGCATTTGTAATCATTTCAATTTTGTATCTTATTATAAAGCAAAAAATGATTGCATTCGTACCCTGAATACAACGAGAGTGGAGTTTGTTTGCACTAACACATGAAATTTAACTGCGTTAATTAGATTAAATATGTATTTATTATAACTTCATTTATTGTTAATGATTATAGTTTAATATATTTCCAACATTTGTGAGTTTGTCCCTTTATTCTTCTGGGTTTTAACTACATAATTATACTGAGCCTTACGATACCTCTCCCCTAAATCCATAATATATTCGAGTGTAACAAAGGATGTGGTTGGTATAAGGAAACCGAGAATATTTATAACTTTGCATAGCTGTTGTTACACAAGAAAGTTACAGTTGGCGTTAAAGTCGGAGATTATATGTTTCATTTCACTAAAACTGTTACTAAAACGGAGATGCGATGTGAACATAAAGCTACAAATATGTGGCTAGGGAGATTCGCGACCATTGATTTGTTAATTAAGGTAATTATTTCTGATTTTGATGATTGTGCTTACTTGGTGAGATTCGCTGGTTTGACTACGCGAACCAGGTCACTGAGAGGAGCTGTTAACCCTGGTCCCTTTGTGCTGATTAATGCAGATATAATTTATTTTCCGCTTTCACTCTCCAGGGATTTAATGATTACTGTCATTGATAAATTGTCGAGTAATTTATTTTATTACGTCAGTAGATTAATTTATCGTTTAATATTATATATACCTTTTTTTTTTGCTTTTCCCTGCTTTTGATTATACAAAGTAGTTGTTTGATTTTAAGTATTTTTTGCATCAAGTGGGTCTTATTGTACTTATTAGTTATTTATATAGGATTTATTTACCCCTTACTAAAGAGTTGGAAAGATGTATCTATATGTATATACCTAAATGGATTGCATGAGCTTTACTATCGTACATTATGAATAGCATGGTCACTATTACAGTAATTGAAATGTTAACTAATGCTTTACTTACCAATTCTATGATATAAGCATGATATCTACATACAATCGTAATTTTTTATAGTTTATGATGCCGATTTAGATAATTTATAATATGAAATATATAAGGTTTTTATTATTTCAAATATCAATAACCGTTTTATATAAGTATATTAAAAGCGATAGATCACTGATATAAATATTATGCTTAGTTCTTTCTTATCGTTAGTTTATATAATTTATAATTCACATCTAATTTCGTACGATAAGTAAATATTGATAAAAAGATTTTCGTGATATAAATAAAATAATATCGATAAGTAGCTATTCATTTCCCAGTGGATTTATGAAGATATCGTATTACACCTTTATTGCCCGTGTTACTACCATTCTTACTACCAGTAGTAATACCGGTAAAGTGTTTACCCGTCTTACTACTGTAGTTGAAAGTTGTTAGAACAGCAATTAAATTATTGCTCGTTTTACTATCGTTTTACATACCGTAATTACAAAACAAACAAAATATTTTGTTGTAAAATGAAATTTTTAAATTTTAATAACATTCTGGAAAACAAATGAATGTCGGGAAAACAAATGAATGTCGAGGAAACAAGCGAATGTCGGGATAACAAATGAATTTCGAGGAAACAAGTGAATGTCGGGGAAACAAGCGAATGTCGAGGAAACAAGCGAATGTCGGGGAAACAAATGAATGTCGAGGAAACAAGTGAATGTTGAGGAAACAAGCGAATGTTGGGGAAACACATAAATGTCGAACGAAACAAGTGAATGTCGGGGAAACAAGTGAAGACATGAAAACATTGTGTATTGATCTGAGTTATTTTGGTAATGGAAGTAACACAAGCAATATATTATTGCTGTTCTAACAACTTTCAACTACAGTAGTAAGACGGGTAAACACTTTGTCGGTATTACTACTGGTAGTAAGAATGGTAGTAACACGGGCAATAAAGGGGCACGTTCTTTGACAGTTTTATTTAATCCGGGCATGGTAAATAATGTAATAATATTATGACTAATTGAAACATTGCCTCAACAATCCAAGTGTATCATAGTATAATGTGAAAACCATAACATAACTTATGTAAGCATTTATAAAAGTGGTGGAAGTTTACCTTTGTATTGTGTTAACCTTTGATAATTTATTTTCTTTTTCAGTCGTGTGGCTCGGTATCAGATCTCATAAAACTGGATGATTCACCTACAAACTTAGAAGATTTTGACCCACTGAAATGTCGTGATAAAAACAAAGTTGAACAGATCAAGTCGTCTACAGATAGTGCTCTCTTACATGAATATGGACTAGACTTTAGTCAATTTGGTCTGTTGGACTATACGGCTAGCTCATCGAGACAGGACGCTCCCTCTAGTGTCCCAAAGGGTTGGACAACATTTAACTAAATAACGTAAAATATTAAACGAAGAAATGTGAACTCTTCCTACATCTCAAAATATTATACGTAAAATAAAAATCCTACCTCAAATTTCTAAGCTAGGCGTAACAACAAGTGTTCAAAATGTTTATGTTTAACAATGTTAAAGAATACACTATTGATTACACCATCGTTCTCTCCAGCTTGATAAACAAATTATTCAAAGTTTTATAATCTCAAGCATTGCTTTATTTGAAAAAGATAGATTAGCTTCGATGTTTTAAACAAGTAAACCATTGAAAATATTAAGCATGATTAAATAATAACTGTAACGCGTCTTTTGAATGAATTTAAGTAATTGATGTTATTTAACTGCAAAATATGATTTTGTTTTATGTATCTATTACAAAATTATTCAATATTTGGTTTGTCGGATAGAATACATAATGACAAGTTAGTTAATAGTTAGTTACAGGAATCTTTAATGGTATGTAATTGAAGTATCCTAGAAATGACATCTTTATACCGCTGTGGATAAGGTTATGATGTAAATAACTTCTCATGTATAAAGTCATAGATATTAGTTTTAGGAAAGTATTCGAGTTGACATTTCTTTGTTTACTAATTAATATAGTTACTGTAAAAAATAAAAGGACTGTATGTTTACTCATTGTAAAATAATATCTGTATAGTTTGCGTATTTTAATTATATTTTTTTGTATAACGCTTTTTATACTTAGTGAGTCTATTATTATTTATTGATGAAGGCGATACAATATTTTCGTAGATATGCTGTTAAATAGTTGAATTTGTACATAATGTTACATATCAAGAAATTATAAAGGGATTAGTAATTTATAATGATATTTGTATATGTGTTGTAGATTACACTTGTCAACTAAAATTACTAGCAAATAATTTTGGGAGATTAAAATTAATTTTTATTATCATTTCTTTTGAAATGGTCAGTGGCTTCTAGTTTTCATAAATGTTGGTTTGTTTTTATGATTCTTTTGTATAATGAATATATTTAGTCTTCGTTTTAATCTATATGTAGATTTATATTTATAGACGTATTTTAATGCGCTGTGCTGTGAGCTATGTTTCGAGTATGATCGATTCGTACCTGAATTTCAATTCTAAAACTTCTAAATCACGCAATAAATTTTTATTAGACTCTTACACAATGAATGTAAGGCGATGCATAAATATACATAATTCACGTCTCATTTATACTGCTATCAAAATTCTAAACATAGCTCTACAAATTTTATTCTCATTTAATAAATGTAACGTCATTAAAAGTACAATTAGATAATATAACAAATAATGAAATTATTTTGTCAATATTTACCAAGTGTCCACATGTGATTATATGTATCATATCGAATCATATGTTTTCATTAGGGTGCTGTAATATGCTTAAGATTCAGTCAGGCGTGCTAAATATGATATATAGTATATTTTTAGGCCAGATATAATAAATAAAATACAGTCAAATACAAATTATTTGTGGATCGAGTTTTTAAAGCTACAATTGAGAAACTTGTTAAAGATATGAATTGTAGTACGCAATACGAGGCCAAACTATAAACATAAGCACAAATAGTTATTACATCGAATCATGGAACGAGAACAATACCATAATTGTAAAATAATTATCAGTTTGTATAACTGAGTGAATATTAATTACCTATGTAATTTTATTGTATTCAAAAATAAATAATCTTCTTCAGGATTATTTATTGGTTCCAATTTTTATATTTCAACGGGGGCTTGTCCAAATGAATTTTTTTCTTTTATTATTTTATATGCAAAATAATAAAAGGCAAAGGGAAACGGCAACAGATACATTATTTTCCTGTTTTAATTGATTCCTTTACAATCTACAGAACCGAATGATATTATCAAATATATTAATAAATATAGCATTACAAAAATACTATCTGTGTTATAACTATGTGCATTCCAAATTTTAATATACGAATAAGTAGTATTATGTCTAGTTAGTCCCGCGAAAGTTAATTTTTTTTAGAATATAAGATACAAATTAGATGGCGGTTGCAACATAAATATGAGGCGGACGGAAGTAGATAGGAAACGAGTTATTCCAATCACGAAACACACAGACATTTTAAATGATAGAACAGTTGGCAGACTAGCACACCGCCCACCTAATGAGAAGCAGCCACTACGGCCTATTCCATTGAAGAAAACTTCACTTGAAAGCATCGCTCAATGTGCTGCCACACTGTAGGCTCATCTGAACTTCGAAAAAGTCCTACCACCAACCAGAATCAAGACTGGAATCGAACCCACATCTTGCAGGTTTTATTCCCGAGCGGCTAGGCCACTAGGTAAGTATACTACCTTCATTAATTACTTTTTTATTCAGCAAATTACGGTAATTGTACCGTGCGGAGATCGAACCTGCGACAACTTATTTATAGCTGACTTCTCAAAACTTAGGTACTTGCTATCAATACAATATTCAATTTTTTTTGGACTGATGGTGATGCTGGCTGTCAGCTCCTGATGGTCTTGTACGTTAAATAATTATCGGTCGATATAAGTTTGTCGCGTCTCTAGATAGCGCCTATGGTGTTCTTGATATTTTTAAACATTCTGTCTTCTATTTTGATACTGTATTTCTTTTATACTTAGATACTTCGATTGGTAGAAACGCACGTTAGTAGTTAGGCTGATGTTTTAAGCACCCGCCACTGTATATTCCATTGAGGGACACTACTGCGCTGTCATCATACTAGGCATCTTCTAGGCTTATAAGTGTTGAAGTTTTGTCTTCCACTTAATGTCGGAACACGGCCAAAGCTGTAAGACGTAACCGAGCGGCTTGACCTATATTCCAAGCAGGCGGTCATTTCTCTTTCGATGTTGCCACTATCTATCGTCCCTGTGTTTGGATCTATCTCCTAAAGATGGAATCTAATGTCGCCAATAATAAGGGAGCGATATGCAGGTGGCTAGTAGTTTGAATGTTTCTCGATGATATCGATAAGCATAAAATCAAGGAGGTCCACTTTGGGGAAAATTCTATCAGTCCTATTTTTTATTTTTGTTTTTCTCGTGGTCTGGCAGGGTCAGAGATAGTCCTATTTATTTATTCACTAGGTACTTATCTTCATTTTTTAATTTCGAAGGCAATGACCGAAAATACCGTCTATTCCCAGTCATCACCACTGGCTTTGTCACCACTGGGGACAAATGGGTAAAATATTCCCGATTGTTGCCAGTGGTGACGTATAACACTTACTTTCCCAGTTGTAGCCACTGGTTTATCACCACTGGTGACAAATGAGAAAAATACGTCCCAATTATCGCCAGTGGGGACGAACAGCACAAATATTGTCGCAAATGTCACCATGCATAAAAACACAAATAAAAAGTTAAGTAAGACCAGATCAATCCCTACAGTCTTACCAGTAGAACTTCTGGGAACTTACCGATGGTAGGGCTACGCTTGTGTTGCTTTTTCCCATTAGTTTTACTATAACAATATTTACAAAACACAGACCAAGTAATTAATAGACAACTAAGAAAAAAAATAACAAAACTTTATTTTTCACAAATGAATATCAGGAAAAAAAAACTGTATATCAGAGAAACAAATGAATGTCGGAAAAACAATTGAATGTCGGAGAAACAAGAGAATATCGGGAAAACAAATGAATGTCGGGAAAACAAATGAATGTCGTTAAAACATTTTTTATTGATCTGAAGTTAAAAAACAGGTGCAAGCGATTTTCGACCTTATCGACATTTACCAAAATAACTGATTTTAATGAACTAGCAAAGATAGTCGACAAGCGGTTGCGAAAAAGCAACAAAATTTTAAATGTCAATAAGGTCGAAAATCGCTTGCACCTGTTTTTTTTTACTTCAAATCAATAAACAATGTTTTACCGACATTCATTTGTTTTCCCGACATTCATTCATTTGTTTTCCCGAAATTATTTGATTTCCCGAAATGCATTTGTTTAAAAACGACTAAAATGTTTAGGTTGTAGCGTGTCGAGTAGCAAGGAGATAATTCAGACTCGGAGATCAGATTTGGAATGATTTTATTTACAATTGCTTGAATATTTATACAAAAATAAAACTAAATCTTACTGGCTAAAAATGAAACAACGAATAGAAAACCTTACATAACTACCAATAAAAACATAGGAAGGAAATAACAAATAGGAAAGCTTACATATCTACCAATCAAAACATAGGAACGAAAATAGAAAGTTAATGACAATTTAGAGACTACTTATTGGCTATAATTATAGTATACAAAAATATAAACAAATTAGAGGGCCTGCATTTCCTCCAATGAGAGGGAAGCAATACCGCCGGGTTAGAGCCGCGATCACGCCACGGTCTCGCGACTGCTATGCCCCTAGCGGGTCGACGATGCACTCGATCTCCCATATCACTCCCCCTCAAGCGAAGCGTACGTTCTTCTTGACGATCCGGCCGGTCCGTGTGACGTATGGGAGACCGGTGCTCGTCGTTGCAGGCAGGCGCGGTCCGAAGGGGGGGGTCACAGGGGACATGACCCCCCCCAAAATCTAAGGTCAAATTGAAAAATCTCAAAAATTTGGCAAATAATAATGGTGGTTATTGGTGGTAATTCCATAAGTATAATTATATTAATTATATATGATTTGGGAGCACTTCCATAGGTTTACTTTTTCTGAGGTTGTGAGTGACCCGGGCTGGTCAATAGCCACAAGGCTAACTGAGGGAGCTTAGTGCGTAGTGGACGCTTAGTCTCAAGTCCCACACACGGCCGCAGGCTTAGCTAGCCTGCGGTAATGGTACAAAAACGCATTCTCTTCCAAAAAAAAAGGTGACCCCCTCCAAAATTTCAGGCTGCGACCGCGCCTGGTTGCAGGAGTGGGAGTCGGTGCGCTGCTGTCGGTCACCCGAGGCGCGGTGTGTGTGTTGCTCGCAGGCGTGATGCTTGTGGTAGTTGTTGTAAGCTGGTTGTCTGCTTGATTGTTGAATATATATGCTGGTTTCAGTCTGTCGAGCGATATAACAGCTGATCGATTTGGCAACTGAATCTTGAAGTACTTGTCATAGCGCAGTAATACTTCGAAGGGACCGTCGTATGGCGGGGTGAGCGGCATTCTCACTGTATCGTTGCGAACGAAGACGTGCGTGCATGTAGCGAGGTTCTTGTACACAAACGTTTGTTGGTTTGTCTGTGTGCGCTCAGCTGGTGCCAGTGACGTCATGACTTGCGTGAGGCGGCGTACGTAATCTGCATCTTCAATTTTCGACTGTGTAGGTACGAAGAAATCAGATGGTAATCTCAATGTTGTCCCGTATGTCATAAGCGCGGGACTGAGATTATTATCATCACGAAGCGCGCTGCGTAATCCCAACAGCACAGTGGGCAACTCTTCTGTCCATGTAGTCGTTGCGCCGCGTGCCATAAGCGCTGCCTTCATTGTTCTGTGCCATCTCTCGATTTTCCCATTAGACTGAGGATGAAATGCCGTTGTCCGTATTCTTGTAATACCGAACTTTTTCATTAATGTGTTGAACAGCTGGGATTCGAACTGGCGTCCTTGATCGGTCGATATGCGTAGCGGACAGCCGAAACGCGCTATCCAGTTATCATAAAGCGCTTTAGCGACGACTTCAGCGGTGATTTCTTGCACTGGTATTGCTTCAGGCCAACTTGTGAATCTATCGATTATTGTAATGCAGTATCGATAGTCGTGTGATAATCGCAGTGGGCCGACGATATCAATGTGAATGTGTTCAAATCGTTGCGATGGCGGGAACGTTGATAACGGCGTGATAACGTGACGATTTATTTTCGCGCGCTGACAGCTAATGCACGCTCTAGTCCAAATAGTAACATCTTTGTTTATAGACGGCCAGAAAAATTTTGATGTCATTTGTTTACGTGTTTTTCTAACACCTGGGTGGCATATTTCGTGTTGCGCTTTAAATGCTTCAAAACGATATGCTTTAGGCAGGAAGGGGCGAGGCGTGGATAACGTCACCTCGCACGTGATTGGTCGGCTTAGTCCGGGCAGTGTTATCTCGCTGAATCTAAGATTAGATTGCGTTATCAGTGTTTTGAGTTCTTCGTCGATGTTTTGATCGATGGCGAGTTGATTGTAGTCGATTGTAGTTGGACACTGTATTTCTTCTATGCGTGATAAAGCGTCGGCGACTGTGTTTTTCTCTCCTTCTAAGTACTTGATACTTGTGCAGAATTGACTGATGAAATGTAGTTGCCGTTCTCGTCGCGGGGTGTCGCTGCTGCTCGATGGTCTTGATAAGGCGTGTGACAGAGGTTTGTGATCGGTGTACACGGTGACGTCACAGCCTTCGATGAGTCGACGGAAGTGTTTTACAGCTGAGTAGATCGCTAATAACTCGCGATCGTACACACTGTAGCGGCGTTGTGTTTCACTCATTGTTTTGGAGAAGAATGCCAGTGGTTTCCAAACTTTGTCGATCTTCTGTTGTAGTACTGCGCCGAGACTGTTATCAGATGCGTCGGTCATGATGACGAGTTCGCTGCCGCTGGACAGGTATGACAGAGTAGTGGCTTCTGCAATGCTTTGGCGGCATTTTTCAAAAGCTTTTTCTGCTTCAGTTGTCCAAATTATTTCTGTCTTGTCGTTTTTCTTTTTGTTGTGCAAGTATTTGTTGAGCTCATGTTGTAAGTCGGCTTGATGAGGTAGGCAGTCTCGGTAGAAATTGAGCATTCCCAGGAAGCGTCGCAACTCGATGACGGTCTTAGGTTTGGGAAACGACGATATGGCTTGGGTGCGTTCTTGAGTAGGTCGGATGCCATCAGCTGATACTTCGTAGCCCAGAAAATTGATTTTGTCTTTTCCAAACTCGCATTTGTCGATGTTCAATGTGACGCCATATTTTTCTAAGCGCTGGAGAACTTGATGAAGTATCTTCTTCATGTCTTCTTCCCCGTCAGCATGGAGAAGAATGTCATCTATATAACAGAAGACTCCTTCTAGGCCTTGTAGTACTTGGTGCATGAATCGTTGAAATGTTTGACTTGCGTTGCGAAGTCCAAACGTCATAGATTTAAATTCATAAAGGCCAAATGGCGTGATTATTGCTGTCTTCTTTGCATCTTCTTTATTTATGGGGATCCAGAAGTACGCCATTTTTAAGTCGAGCTTTGAGAATATTTTCTTGTTCTGAAGCTGATAAGTGAAGTCTTGAATGCGTGGAATCGGGTATCTGTCTGGCTGTGTAACTGCATTGAGGCGTCTGTAATCACCACAAACACGTAGTCCTCCATCTTTCTTCTTAACCACATGAAGTGGACTAGCCCATGCACTCATGGACGGCTTGCATATGCCCATCTCCACTAAGCGGTCGAATTCTTCCTTAGCGGCTTTGTACTTGTCGGGCGGGAGAGGGCGCGCGCGTGCGTAGAGTGGCGGGCCGGTTGTTTCGATGTGATGAACGACGTCGTGTTTGGCTGGCTGCTTCAGTGACATGGGTCGCAGGACGTCTGGGTACATCTTCAGTATGCCATGGTAGTATTGATCAGAGCTAATCATGTAGACGGCTTCGGCGGGTGTTGATATTTCGATCGCGTTGATTGATAAATCGGTGACTTTATCAACAAGCTTCTTTCTGTGTAGATCGACGAGTAGTTGATAATGTCGAAGAAAGTCGGCGCCCAGTATTGATGTTTTGACGTCTGCGATTATGAATGTCCACTCGAAGTTGCGCCGCAGGCCAAGATTCAGCTTCAAAGTTTTAATGCCGTACGTTGCAATGGGCGTGTTGTTTGCGGCAAATAATCTGTAGGCGTTATCTTCATTATTCTTGTGTTTTGTTTTTCTTGTTGTCGATGTGGCTGCTAACACGGAGATGTCGGCGCCTGTATCCACGAGGAAACGTTCGTGAGTGTCGCGATCGTGGACGCATAGGCGATTGCTTGCAGTGGGGACATCGACGCTCGCCACCGTCGATGTCGATGTTAGTTTTCCGACGTCATGTGTTTCTTTTCTTGCCTTCTACTGCACGGTGATTCGCATCTTCTTGCTTGATCGCCAAATCGGAAATGGTATTTGCATTCCCATGTTGGATCTCCCGGCTTTACCGCGCGCCCGCGTCGCGTATTGGAATGCGAGCGTGAGCGCGAGCGCATGCGAAAGGGATTGCGATACGGCCGATTATTGTGGCGGCGGAGTTCGGCGACTTCTAATGTGAGCTTCTCGACTTGATGAGATAACGCTGATAAGAGGTCGGACTGTTGTGGTGCAGCTTGGGATGTTGATGTGGTTGATACGGCTGCGATGTTCTGTCCTTGTGTATATTCTGCCATCTTGTCGGCCATCGTGGCAAGCGTGTCGAACGGCGATTCTGTGTTAATTGATAACACGACTCGGATCTGTGTAGGCATGTGATTGAGCCACTCGATTTTCAGACCTTCTTCTGTTATCATGCCGCTGCCGAGCTCTCTCATCTTGCGCAGTAGTTGTGATGGCTTCTGATCTCCCAGCTCCAGGCCGCTGATGAGCTTCTGGAAGTTCTTGGCGTCTGAGGTGTCGTACACGGCGAGTAGGCGATCTTTAGCAGCCTTGTATTTACCAGTTGCCGGCGGGTTGTACAGGATGTCGGTGAGGTGTTGCAGGTCGATCGTCTGTAGTTGTTGCAGCAGGTACGTGAATTTCTGCGTATCGGAGGTGTGCAGCGGATCGACGACAGCTTCGAAGTGGATGAACCATGCTCTCGGTAGTTCTCGCCAGAAGGGAAGAAATCTTGACTGGACGGAGATTCCGGCCAGGCTGGATTCGGTGGTGGCTTGCTCGGCTTTGATTGCAGCTGGATTTTCTGGCAGTGGCTGCGCAGCGGTCTGGGCTTCTTTCTCCAGTGTCATTTTTCCAGCGTCGAGGGTCACCAGTTGTGGCGTGTCGAGTAGCAAGGAGATAATTCAGACTCGGAGATCAGATTTGGAATGATTTTATTTACAATTGCTTGAATATTTATACAAAAATAAAACTAAATCTTACTGGCTAAAAATGAAACAACGAATAGAAAACCTTACATAACTACCAATAAAAACATAGGAAGGAAATAACAAATAGGAAAGCTTACATATCTACCAATCAAAACATAAGAACGAAAATAGAAAGTTAATGACAATTTAGAGACTACTTATTGGCTATAATTATAGTATACAAAAATATAAACAAATTAGAGGGCCTGCATTTCCTCCAATGAGAGGGAAGCAATACCGCCGGGTTAGAGCCGCGATCACGCCACGGTCTCCTGACTGCTATGCCCCTAGCGGGTCGACGATGCACTCGATCTCCCATAAGGTGATTTACGGATACCGAAATAATAGTTTTAATTAGAGTCGCCTATGATCACCTAGGTGATCATTTTCGCGGGTGACCAGAGGATACTCAAACTGTCTCCAATGGTCACCTGGGTGATATCACCCAGGTGATCAAAGTGGAATAGACCGTAGACCTACCATCGGTAAGTTTATTGGGACGAAAAATCCCAGTAGTTCTACTGGTAAGACTGCATGACTACTGGGATCCCGAATACCTTATTGGTATGTAACTGTGATTTAAAATAATAATAATTATTGATTATAAAATAATTAATTATTATTATTTTGTGTTTCTATGCATGGTGACATTTGCGACAATATTTGTGCTGTTCGTCCCCACTGGCGATAATTGGGACGTATTTTTCTCATTTGTCACCAGTGGTGATAAACCAGTGGCTACAACTGGGAAAGTAAGTGTTATACGTCACCACTGGCAACAATCGGGAATATTTTTCCCATTTGTCCCCAGTGGTGACAAAGCCAGTGGTGATGACTGGGAATAGACCGAAAATACTCATCGCACGTTGCTGACAATTTTTCTTAATTAGGATCAATCAAAATGCGAGTTGTGCGCAGCTTTGTTTGAGTAACAAATTGATTAATGGGTCTGGCTTAAGATAAGCCGCACGCCTATCTATGATGTCAGCGTGGACTTTAACCTGGACCTGAAATGCAACAACGGATGTAACGAAGTAATCCTATTACCCGTGGTCCCACGGCTATGACCCACAGTGGGTCCACGGTCAATTTTTTTTCCCCGTGGACCCACTGCTCCAGGTTATAATTAATTATTTTAAGTTCGCGAGTTTTCGTGGGTCTACGGGTCATACTGCAAATAATCACATTCCCCGTGGACCCACTACTAACTCAAAATTATAAATGCATCTTTGTTTCGCCTTGTGGGTCCAAACGTTCGGTTTGTCCACTTGTCCCTACCAGTGTCTCCACTAGTAGAGACAAGTCCAATTTTTTGTCCACTTGTCCCTACCAATGTTGTCGGTATAGACATGTCCAATTTTTTTTTCTACTTGTCTCCACCGGATTGTAATTAAATGGTTTTTATTCCCGGTCGTCCCCACTGGATACGACTGGGAAAAAAACGCTTTGTTCGTCCCACTCGTTCCGTTATAGAGTCAAATAATAGGTTCGTTGACACTAATACCATAATACAGTTCCATGATGGAACTCCAATTCTGGAAAACAAATGAATGTCGGGAAAACAAGTGAAGGTAGGAAAGCATTGTCTATTGATCTGAAGTAAAAAAAACAGGTGCAAGCGACCTTATTGACATTTAAAATTTTGTTGCTTTTTCGCAACCGCTTGTCGACTATCTTTGCTAGTTCATTAAAATCAGTTATTTTGGTAAATGTCGATAAGGTCGAAAATCGCTTGCACCTGTTTTTTTACTTCAGATCAATAAACAATGTTTTCCCGACATTCATTTGTTTTCCCGACATTCATTTGTTTTCCCGACATTCATTTGTTTTCCCGAAATTCATTTGTTTTCCCGACATTCATTTGTTTTCCCGAAATTCATTTGTTTTCCCGAAATGCATTTGTTTAAAAACGACTAAAATGTTTCGGTGATTTACGGATACCGAAATAATACTACATTTTGTTCTTCCGCTTTTTACTGCAAGTCCCAATAGATGTTGGAGTATTTTTATTATCTTTATGTTTATAAAATTGGTATCCGTTATGTAACATAACATTTCCACCTTTTCTCTGTATAATTTTAATTTCCGCAGTCATTTTGCAAAATTTATTTTTAAGAAATTAAAATTATTATACACTACGTGTCTTTCAAATAACATAATGACGTAGGGCATAAACTGGGAAATGCAAAGAGATTGTATTATACCTAATGATCCAACCTGTTTAATCTTCTTGACAAGACCGCAGTGCAGTGGACCACGGGTAAAAAACAGTTTTGTTTCAATTACCCGTGGTCCCATTCTAGAGCAGTGGGTCCACGGGGAAAAAAAACTGCCCGTGGACCCACTGTGGGTCATAGCCGTGGGACCACGGGTAATAGGCGATATTATCATGTAAGTTGGTAGTTTAGGCTACGTCCCCAGTAGGAAAACTGTTAGCGGCCGACTGAGTGAGCCGCAAATTTGTGGGGAACTGAAATTTCTAGAACAATTTTCGCCAATTAAAACGGGTTTTTGAAGGGAGTCGGCCGCTCACTGAGGTAGTCAGCGCGCGTAACGCTGCAAACTGCATACAGTGAGCCCAAAACTAGCAAACTGTGGACGCTCCATTTGTAATATATGGAAAGGCGTACTAAATCGATAAGCCGCCAATTGTCAAACTGTTAGTCTGCCGCTAATAGTTTGCTTACTGGGGACGTAGCCTAAACATAACCTCCTGGCTCCTCTAAAGGGGTTTGAAGATTTTGGCCTTCCTACGCGTCCGCCATATTGATTTTTTTTCAAAATAGCGTTCACTTAAAATACTATGAAAAATCGATACCTTACATTAATACAAACATAATATGTTATTAGACAAAAACCCGTAAAGTGTCACATTTTAAAGATATAAGCAACCAAAGTAAAATTTCTTTGTTTTGAGTTTTTTTTTCTCAAAGTATAGTTTACATAAAATTCATTCAAAAATAGATACCTGATATCAATACAAACATAAAATGTCATTAGACGAAAACTCGTGAAGTGTCACGTTTTAAAGATATAATGCAACTAAAGATTTACTTCTTTATTTTGAGTTTTTTTCTCAATTTATGGTAATAATGCACTGAGCGAATTATCATAGAGCTCAGTGTAATAATGACATCTTAATATGACATTTTATGTTTGTATTGATGTCAGGTATCCATTTTTAAATGAATCATAAATGAACAATAACTTGAGACAAAAAAAAAACCAAAATAAATCTTTAGTTGCTTATATCTTTAAAACGTGACACTTCACGGGTTTTTGTGTGATGACATTTTATGTTTGTAATAATGTCAGGTATCCATTTTTTAAAGAATTTTATGTGAACCTGTGAACTATAACTTGACACAAAAAAATCTTAAAATAAAGAAGTAAACCTTTAGTAGCTTATAGCTTTAAAATGTGACACTTTACAGGTTTTTGTCTAATAACATATTATGTTTGTATTAATGTAAGGTTGCGATTTTTCATAGAATTTTAAGTGAACGCTATTTTGAAAAAAAAACAAAATGGCGTACCACAAGGTAAGCCAGCCTCCATACAAAAATCTTCAAACCCCTTTGACCTCAGTTCTTCACGTTAAACCAAATAACGACTTACGCAGTTCAGTATATTAATTTTATATGACCTGCAACTTCTTACATATTATTTCCTTCCCTTCCCTTGATTGCTTCCGTGGTGCAGTGATTAGCAGGTCGCACAATAAGCGACAGCCGCGCCAGGGGTCCTGAATTCCAATCCTAGATTGGATGGACCACAAAAATCCGTCCTTCCACTCGGACCAGTTGCGCAGAATGAAACCCGTTATCTATATTTTAAGAAATATTTTTCTAAAGCGACCATTCACGGACCAACATTGACATTTGTTTTTAACGGACAACTCAATCCATCCACCTAGGTGGACAATGGACATGAAAGTGCAAAAAGATCCATTAATGGATCGTTGCAATGGGTTTAAGTGGTCTTACCAGTGGTTATACCACCAGGTGATCCGTTTGCTAGGTACCTATTTCATAATAGTGATGTAACGAATGTCATATTTCGGACATTCGCGAATACGAATGCGAATGCGAATATCTGCTGACAACATTCGCGAATACGAATGCGAATGCGAATATTCAGTTTTTTTTTTTAATTTAGCGCCATTTGTCTTTGGCTTGGTAACCTTGGCGGCAGGCCTGTTCGAACGAAGTGCGTTCCGTTTTTTTTTTTTCGAAAATATCCCAGTTATATAGTTTTTAAAATTTTGGATGATACCTACCTGCGACAGATGTCACAGTGACATTTCTAACGTAGTTTTATTTAAAACAAATTGTAAAAAATCGATACGCAAGTAATCTACATTGCAAGATTGAGTACATACCTACCTTAAGTAATTGTTCTGATTTTTGAATCGCATAACCATTTTGATTTTATACCCAAGACGAAATTTTTAATCAACTTTTTAGTAGAGAATTTTGCGTTTAAAGTGATTAAACTACAGTGGATTTCGTGTATAACGACGATGAAGGGACCACTGTTATTTCGTCGTTACATCCGGATGTCGTTACAGGCAAAGGCAAAAAGATACAGACATGTACATGACATGACATGTGTGCATTGTTTATATTCTTTTTAACTCGGAAACGTACACGCTTACTTACCTAATTACCTAGCTAATTTCTATAAAAAAAAAGTAAAGGCTGCTAACCATCTGTGTGGATGTAAACAAAAAATAAGAAAGCTCTTTTATGTCTTTGGCGGCCGACTCCGGTCGCAACATCTGCATGGGATTTCCAAGAATTTATTACAAACTATTCAATAAAAACAGTCGCTACACCCGAACTCGACGTTACATCCAAAGTCGCTATAGCCATATGTTTGTACATATGATACTAAAGTATGCTTAAATTCAAGGGACTTAGATTTAACGTCACTATAGACGAATGGTCGCTACAACCAAAGTCGTAATAAATGAAATCCACTGTATTTCATCGATATTTTACACCTTCGCAATCGATTATTTAGTGTTAGCGAAAGATGACAACAATGACCATCACTAAGTGGGTGTGGTCGGCCAAACAATTGTGAAACTTTATTGCTGTCAATCCGATGACAGCTGACAAAGGTCCTCAATGATTTTTTTACTAATACATATTATAAAAAGGAAAGATTTGACTGTTTGTTTGTATTGAATAGGCTCCGAAACTACTTAACCGATTTGAATAATTCTTTCACTGTTGGAAAGCTACACTATTCCCGGGTGACATAAAATAAGGTACTTTTGATCCCGGAAATGTGGGGGGAAGGGGGGGATATTTAAAAAAAGAAATTATGCACATGTGAAACCGCGTGCGGAAGGCTAGTATAACATAAAGATGGGTCATCATACTCATTCTGTACAAAAGAATTATACATATAGGTATATGATAAGTTTTTAATTATCTTACATTCTGCATAAAATACGAACTCATCTAATTTTAAGGTGACACAAACAAAACAAGTGAATTTCGAGGTTATTTTGTTTTATGAACCAACTATTACACAAATTTTTTTTTTGTAATATTCGCAAAATATTCGCATTATTTTCGCGAATGCGAATACGAATGCGAATGTGTAAAAATACGCGAATATTCGCATATGCGAATGCGAATGCGAATATTCGTTACATCACTATTTCATAAAAAAAAAACAGTTTAAATATTCCGAACCGACCCACCCAGGAAAAAAGGTGGTTGGTTAGTTTAAAATATTCGTAACAGAACACCCACGTGGACAGTAGGTGGTTTGTTAGGAATAAATTCCCAACTGACCACCTACAATTGAGTGGACGGACCAACCTTCTTTCTCAACGATACAACTTTTTAGTTAAAAGTAGATACCTAGTTTAGTTATAAAAAATTCTAAACTAGAATGCATTTATATTTTAAAAAATGTTCTTTTGGCTTACAAGTCTAGAAATTGGTGGTGTAAAACATCCCTTGCCTCTTAAACCACTTTAAACCATAGATCCTGCGCCTGATCTCTCTTCGGTCGTGCGTGCCAGACTAGTTTTCCACCGTGTAATAAGAGTGAATATAATTATCCTGTGTGGATGGTTGATCGTAAAGATTTGGCACCGCGTACTTAGTCAAAAACTCTTATATATATTATTTTATTTGGATGAGGCTGTTTAAGGTATCGATTGTTTTTTTTTGGTGTTCATTTAATTTGATCCCTTTATTAAATATTCCCTTAATCCCAGTGGGTAGAACAGCAATATGAGACGTCACAAGGTTGAAGACGCTGTATGGCCACACATTAAGCTATACAAATATTTCAAAAAGTCTCAATCGAAATAAGTACCTAGAACTTTATGCTAGGTAGGTATTAAGCTGAGGCTCACTGTCCATATTTGCAAAAGTTCAAAAACTTTATTTAATGTTGACAATAAGTACCTACTTACTTTAACGAGGAGAGGAGGAGGGAGAGGAGCTACGTGTAAACATTTTATTATTAATAAATACATAATTTAATCAATTTTATTCAATAGTTGGGTAAACGTCGTTTATACAGGTTACTGTATTGATTGAAAGGGGGTGGGACATTTTGTTTGTCGTCTGCTTGAAACTTAGCCAGCAGCATTGGCCATCCTTTGTCGCTGTCTTGAATGTTTGGATTGGCTTCTATCCTCTGACGAATCCTGGCGGCCTTTGCGACTACTTCAGCGTTCAGCATGTTCTCCAGATATCTCAGTTTGTGTGGCAAAATTATTTTGCTTAACTGTAAAAATTAGAAGCAAATTAAACAATTGTGAAAAACTAATAGTTTTCTTCATCGAAGTAGAAAGTAAGTCGAGTATGAAACGTTACTTGACATAGTCGGTGGTTCGAGTGTCGACGTGCATCTAGATTTATCTGGATTTTTTTACTAGCTCGGCAGTGATAGAAAACACTTGGTTTTCTTGTTCCCTTGTATTTTCGTTGTTTATAAGCTTGTCCCCATTGAAGGATTACAAGATTCAGTTGGCGGTTGCTCTCAAGTATTATATAACTGGACTTTCCAAATCCTGGATCATGCTGCAAGCGTAGGTACCCTGACAAGGTAGCTCGGGGCGATTGTTCGGAGAACGTAAGTACCTAAGTACAATGTGTAAGTTCATCATTTCGAATTGCTTGTTTTATGAGATTATTATAAATGCGAAAGTCTGGATGTTTGTTTATTCCTTAATCACGTCTAATCGGCTGAACGGATTTAAATGAAATTTGGCACACGTATAGTTTTTAATACCCCGTATTAGGACATAGGGTACTTTTGATCCCGGAAATGTGGGGGAAAGGGGGGGCAATTGGAACAATGAAATTACGTGCGGGTGAAACCGCGGGCGGAAGGCTAGTTTTATTATAATTGAAAGAGAAAGCCGATCTAAAAAAAGTATAACGTGAATAAACATATTTTTTTTTTAGTTTCTTGACTGGTAAATTTTGGTTGACTGGCACGCAGCCGACTTTGCCGCCGAGCCGGGGCCCGGGCGACGCTTAACAAGGAGACAACGCTGTGTAGCCTTACCTACTGTAGTAGGCACATCTGACCTCCCCTTTTTCTCTCCTTTTTCAGGTTTTTAAGGACATAACTTGGTAGATTCTGGGATTCTTCTTCAAAGTGCGGGTGGGAGAGCCGTTTTAGTTGGTAGGCCTGGGGGAGAGCCCAACACCTTCCGACAGGTGTGCTTCAGGGTACCATACGACTTGTAGCAAAGGCTGGTACGCATCTTCTTCGGGAGAAATAGAATAAGGCGGTTTTTTCACAAAGCAATAAAAGCTCATAGGCTGGGGTTATGGAGTTTCTTGAGTCCCGTACACGGCTCGCCTACCCCAGGCGAGTTATGATGCTTATTGCATTCCCCTCAGGCTTTATCTGATTTTCAAGCCTTACAATCTAAGTGTATTTACCTTCTGACTCCCACAGTAATATCGAAAGATATAAATTAATATCGTAACAAAGCCAAAGCAAATCTGGCGGAAGATTTCTTTTATGTCAAACTATTGCCCATCAATAAGGCCAGTTGAAAATTTGATGAATAGGTAGTACGCCCTTAGGTTTGTATTATTTACTAACTAGACAAAAAGTTATAAGGGCTGATAAACCTGCTTTCGGTCTACCTGCAATCGGCTATTTAGCCATAATCAGATGTTTTCTGGGATTACATGGGTTGGGTGCAGTTCTATTAAACGACACCTCTGGAGGAGTTCAAAACTGTTTGATATGAAAACCTTACCTACCTAAGTTAACCTAAATTACTAAAATGACGTGTAAGACTGAATTAATTTACAAAAGAAACAATACCTACTCTCGCTGTATTATAAAAAGAACTTACGATTGCAGTAAAATGTAGGAAGAAAATTGAAAGCACTAAAATTTTTACAGTAGCCATCGCTGTGGATCCTGCGTCTCCAATTTACTGTTTGGCGTTAAATTTGCTCTAACGATTGTTTAGCCCTAATGCCAATGTTTGTAAAACTACAGTACGTTGAAGTGTTTTCCAAATACCAAAACGCGAAACAAACAAGCCCGCCAAAATGAACTTTCGGTCTAGCCAATTGTGTAACACAAAAAAAGGTAGGTACGTAAGTAAGGTTCTTAGGTAAGGAATATGTTTTTTACTTATAGTGCTTACTTTTTAAGTATTAGAACTTGCTGACTTGTCAATGTTATTTAGGTAGGTAATGATATTAAAGTTTTTTCTTATGGGAAGGTCTAGGTAAGCAAAAATATTCGAATTAAAGTTTAAACGGTTACTAATATTTCATCGACGTAATTTATCTCAGAATATGATTGTTTTTGCTCATGTTTTTGCCCTATATAGTGGTTTATTTTATCATGCGCGCGAATATTATGCTTGTTAGCATTATACGTGCATTTGTGTTGGTATTGTTGAGTGCCTTTATGCTCGCCTGAAACGTTTTTTGCAAACCTACATTATGCTCGTAAAATAAGCAACGCTAACTTGCCTCGGACAAAGTACGGATCGTGAAATAACTTTCAAAATTAATGAAATGAATTAAAGAGAACGCTAGTGCTGTGCTTCACGAATAAAATAAAAAGGAATAAACGCCAATCTTTTATTGAAATCACGATTGAAACATAATTATTATTATCATAAGTTATAATTATTTATCGTCATTGATGGCCTGACCATTAGAACAAGTGCTTAAAGAAGAATTCACAGTCACATCAGGTTAATTATTTATTCTTAGTTTACCTATTAAGTGTCATGTAAGGAGGACGGAGTTCACTCACAGTCAGGATAATCAATTTCTTCTGTGTACTAACGTTGGTTACTTACTAAAACTCTCATAGAAGTTATGAAAGTTTCTCAGGTCTATAGGATAACCTTAGAAAAAAAAATATACTTAGGTAAATAATACATCTGATTGAGCGCCCAGTGTCACGGAATTGGCTTCCAGCAACGCGGGTTGAAAAGAAAAGTGCAACTAATAATACTTAGTAATAATAGGATTTTATCAAATGTACCTTCTATAGTTTGATGTAGATATAAAGGATACGTACCATAGTGGGTTACTTTTTGGTAGGTATTATTTTGCGAGGGTAAGCAGAACCAACCATAGCGGTACTAACCCCCAACAACCAGGCAAAGTTTTTTCCATAAGTTTTTCCCAAGCTTCTATCTAGACTTTGTTGTAGCAATGTCGTTTATTATAATTAGTTTCCTATACTTTTAGTAGCATTTTATGTTACCGTATTGTCCGTTGCTGGCTTTGCTTTTTAAACTTGAGAATTGTTCACAATTAAAGATTAGAAATAAAACATAAAAAGCATTTAGACGAGCCATTTGGTGTAATGGTCGAGAAGTCAGCTTTTACACCAGATTTTGCAGGTTCGATCTGTGTGTATGAAAATGACTGTATCGGTCTGGGTATTTCTATTTTTAATATTTATTTACAAAAAAAAAAGTATTATATGTAATGTTAATCTGTTGGCTGGCACCCATAGCACAATCCAATGCTTCGTTTGGGGCTAGATGGCGCTGTGTGAGTAATGTCCAGCGATATGTATTTGATCTAAACCTTACCTACACTCAATTCAAACTCACAAGAATATTTACAGATGCGTTAAAATTGGTATGAATTAGGTATGTAGGTAGCTAGGTAGGTATGCCCTACCCTTGATATTATGATGTCATATTATACAACGTGTTATTTTAAATGCGCAAAACCTCAGACACCCCAAATGGTTTTTAATATAATTGGCCTAATTGTGAAGGAAGAAACAGTATTAAAAAAAATTAAAAGATTTTATGAGCTGTTTTAGTTTTACTGGCAATTATGATCGTTTCTTGCGTCTGCGACGAACGCTTCGTCGAGGGACGAGTCGGTAGGTATGGTTTGCGCACGTGACGGCTTGACCCATTAATAAATAGACAGGGCAACATTGTTAATGAATATTTTTTGAAAAATGTGACCTATATTAAAAAGTGGTTTAATGGATTCTACTCGTTGTTCCGATCAAACTATTTTCAGGTTTTGCGCGTTTAAATTAACACGTTGTATATTTCACAAGGGAAACAAGTACTTAGGTATTATTTATACACGATTCGTTCTGTATACTGAGTCATAGTTTTTTCTCTAGATTAACATTAGAATAGGTACTTACTCTTTTAATATTTTTTAAAGAACTTTTGCAACATGCAATCGGCCGATGAAAGAGTCGGCGCAGAGCGTCATACCTACTGATCAAACAGTCGGCCGATAGTTCCTCGATAGTTTAGTTAGAAGGCAATCGTGAAGACCATAAAACATTTACCTGCCCTTCCGGAATCATGTAATGTACGCATTTCATACTAATAAAGAAGCCAGCCAAACTATCGGCCCATATTATAAAGTCCATAATCTGTAGGGATCGTTACGGGCTTTCAGCTTAAACGTGTTAACTAAAAGTAAAGTAGCGCAATCTTGCATGGTACAACTACACACACATTGTATTTGTTTTATTACAATTTAATTACTTCTATGATAAGGTAAAGTGGTTCTATTTCAAATAAGTACCATAGAACCCTCTATCCCCCATTGTGTACCCTTGTTGAACTAACCGCCACGACCGTGATCGTCTCAATCCTTTTAGTTAATGTCAAGGTTCTTCGGAAAATCAATTTGTGAAGTTGGAGGGCGTCATCAATTTTTGTTTGACATTGCACTTTTAGAAATTGCTAATTTAAACTTTGATTGTAATAAACCATTAATAAACTGCCTTGAATCATGTCATTGGAGTTTTTAATGACACTGGTGGTCAGGTCTCTGAAAAGGATTTTTTTAGCTCTATCAACGTACGAGGGATTTACGTCTCGTGAAATGGAATTCGAAATAACATAATATATATTGTATAAAAAAAAATTAAAATTGTTTTTACCCTTAAATGCAATCGTTTTTTTTTTGCTTGTCATGGTCATGGATCTCTGCTACTTAATTATACTCGCTGATCTTAGGTATAGATGGACCGAATAAAAAACGTTATACATAGTACTCGTAGCAACCTTGTACATTGAAGTCGTATGTTAACTTTTATTTAAGATTAATAACTCCTGGAATATGACCAAGCGATATCACCCTAATTAAGCAGTGGCCATTCTCTGCAGTGTGAGAGCTCTCTTTGATCGCGGCGTTTTGAGTGTTTCCTGTTACACGATCTGCTCAAGTGCTCACTATTGAATCGGGTAGGTAATCGATTTCTTCTGCGATATTCGGGCAGCTAATCAAGCTTATAAAGCGTTTTATAGGGGTGGCGCCGAAACCCTACATCCCTTTAAAAGCTTTTTAGGTGTTCTGTCGTAGGTAACTTTGACAAATCTCTTTTTTCAGTATTTTAGGCAATATCCTCACTATAACTCTCACCTTCGGCCGTGTGTGTGACTGGAGACAGTGTGGGTATTTAGATACTAAGTAAGTCGAGTCGCTAAGCCTAGCGATACTAGCTAATAAGTATTTAATGTAGCATCTTGCCGATATCTTCTCAGTATAACCACAGAATACAAAAAAACTTGAATATGACATACATATTTCGAAACTGTAGTACCTCCTATACACATATTTTTAAAATATTTTATTTAACTGGATAAGGCGACTTATACAAATAAACATATTTTTGTTTTTAATTAAACTTTATTTTTAATTTCTCACTCCACCTCAATGTGCTATCCGCATCAAAAAGCTATTGGCATAGCGTTTCGCGCGGATGGGCGGTATATCCACGTAAGGGTGGTAGCCCAACCTGCGTTGTGTGTGTGTGTGGATTGCGTGCTAGTATCCCGATGGTGGAATGCGGCCGTTGGGATAATAAGACTCACCGTATCCTGTAGAATACCGAATGTCAGCAACTCGGCGACGGTGGTTAATACAAGGGCGGATTAATGGTCTGGACCTTACTATCGATTTTTAGGCTGCTGTTGCCGCCATAGACTCAATGCATTCACTATAGCTTAAATTGCTTGAAAGTGTCATGGCAAGGGAAGTTGGAGAATCTTGAATGGTCTTGAAATGGAAAAGGAACACCACAGAGAGTAAGTTAGATCAAGACGAATTCTTTTTGTGGAGAGTAAGTACGCCTCGGTTTATTGACATTATACAGGGTAGGCATCACCCCATTCGGATACAGCCTGAAGTGTTGAATTAATGCGGTCAATCATGGCCTCTCTACATGCCCTTAAGTCGGGGCACCCGGATGGACTAGTCAATAGCCAAAAGGCTGCTCGGGTCGTCCCAATCGGGTAGAAAGGGATAACCGAGGGTTTAGTGGGTAGTGGAAAGAATGTCTCTAGTCCCGAGCCCCACGGAAGGTCACAGGCGTCTCAGGTCGTCTGCGGCTAAGGCGAGTAAAAGCGATACCCTCGGCCAAAAATGGCCTCTCTTCATTCTTAGGCTGCATAACAAGTGTCCACCTGTCTTCTGGCTATCAAATAAAAATATTATGAAATCTTGGATAGTGATTGCCTTTTCAAGTAGGTACATTAAATGACTAATCGCGAAGCTCTTAACAACATTCTATAGATACAGCCGCGTCAGTGATAAAGTTTCAAGGGATCGCTTTATTATTTATTACCTACTGAAACTCTTAGTTCGCGATAAGCTTTGACAAAGAGAGTTCCATTATCTGAAATGGTAACCCGATTTCCTCTAAAAACGATAAATCTATGTAATAAAACTCTCGTAATGATCTTAGTACCTACTACCGATGCAGAATAGGGACTAATGAAATTAATTATATATTTATTGGGTAATTTACTTAAACTGTTGATAACGAACACGGGATTCGACAAAAGGCAGGCCAGCGCAGGCTTGGCCTGCCTTTTGTCGAATCCCGAATGACCTGCGTCAGTCGCCTAAACGCGGACATTGGCGTTTTTTCTATCCTACATTGGCAGACCGACATTAGGCCACCTGATGGTAAGTGGCGATTGCACTGCGGCGTATTTCATTGACGGACACTTCACAAGAAAGTAGGCAATGAGCTGCCAGACTGTAGGCTCATCTGATCTTCGAGCCTTTGATTTCAAGTGTCAACTGCCAGAACACAGCCAGAGCTGTTAGGCTGTTTCCTCTTCGGGACGGAAACCGGTGAAGAGGCAATGTGGTCCCGTGTCCTACACAGTACACACGGCCGCAGGTTTCGTTTCTGCTAGCTTGCGATTATGAAGCTCAATACATTCTCTTCCGCAAAAAAAAGGGTATCAATAAAGTTAAATTAATAGTGGACAAAAACTGTCCAATTTGTTCAACTTCTTGAACAAATAGTTAAACATAACAGAGCAGAGACGTACACGTTTTCTAAAAATAGTATTTTGTTGTTTTTAGTGTTTTACGTTATTAAGATCTCTAGGGCTGGAAGCTCTAGTTATGAAAATATGTTTGATTATTATTTACATTCATCGAATTGACGGTAAAAAATAAGTCTATTGCAACAGCTAAAGAGCTTGTTCAGATTAGTAGAAAAATATTCCCAAAAAATATTGTGTACGTCCTTTTTGTCGAGAAGTAACAAAAATGACTAACTTACAAAGCAAAGTTTGTACCCTATGTTCACCGGGGATAGTGTAGCATTCCCACAGTGAAAGAATTATTCAAATCGGTTCAGTAGTTTCAAAATTTTTATTCCCGCCGGAATGAGACGTTTCCTGTAGGAATTTTATAGCCTATGTCCTATTCCGGGTTATAAACTATACGTGTGCCAAATTTCATCTTAATCCGTTCAGCCGTTTAGGCGTGATTGAGTAACAAACATCCTGACTTTCGCATTTATAATATTAGTAGGATAGACCCCAAATCGTAAGACTGTATATTAAAATATCCCAACCGTTAATAATGCCTATGTAAATTTTCGGTCCGACCCGGAAATCGAACCTAGGACCCACAGCCGTCAGGTAAAGACCTTGTATTTAAAGACTGCGCCAATGTTATGGGGCGGTTTAAATTCAGGTTAAATTTAGGCTCTACATCCCAAATGCGTGTAACGGGTCGTTCCTGTAACACGCCTATAATCACCTGTCGGCACCCTCCTCAAGCCTCCCCCCACATATATAAGCATACAGCCAGAACTGTAGATAAATTATTCATACGTTAGTACTAAAATAAGGTGCGTTAGATCAATAGACTAGGCGTACTAATAAAACATAACTGATCGCGACTTAAACTTTTATTTCCTTAAAACGCTACTTGAAGCTGAAATAAATAACAGGAATTTTAAAATACACATATTAGGTATGATCCGCTTCGAAAGCGCATAGACAAGATGCCAATGTGTAAATATAAATAAAAAAGAATCAACGTATTAATGGCTTAGTGTAGGGTAAAGGCCTATTTTAAAATTAGGTCAACGCTACAATAATTGGTAATGGCTTAATCACCAGGCTTGTCAATTTGTGATCACCAATATAGGATTGGCGATCACAAACCCAAGCTGTGTCCAAAAAAAACAACAATTTTTTTTCTCGGCCACGAAATTTTATCTAGGATCACGGATATGTATTAAGACTAATGAAATTTGACGTATTAACAAATTATAATACGTATTTATCAATATTTGGAAGATCTGAGACGCTTAAATGTCTTGAGTATTATCATATACCTATGTATGTATAGAAGTACGTATACCTACTTGGGTCGCGGTTGGGAGTCGGGACGATGAAACGAGGGGTGGGTGGCTTAGAAGTAGAGATGGGACCCGAAAAATGCTCGGCGTTTTAGCAAAAAAATAATATAATTCGATACGACCTTTCGTGACCTTCGCAAAGCCGCATTGCGTTCTATATTAAATTTTAAATGAATTTATAAAAAAGCTGACGAGGTTTAAAAATTTAATTCCTAACTATTTAATGTCATTTGACAAATGGTATACTTAGTCATTGGATAAGTCGGCCGAGACAGTATCTAAAAGTTATTAAAGGAGCAGACTGTATTTTCAAGGTAAATATCAAAAAATATTTAGTTTTTGGCAGCGCGTAAAGAGGGCGGCGATCGTGGCAAGGCGGCTAGCGGCTGTGCGTAGGGTGGTAAATAAGGAATCGTACGAAAGCGCGTAGAGTAAAGCTGGGGTCCTTGGTATGCGCGCGTCACTAGCGAGCGGGCCTCCGAGCGAACGACCGCTGTTCGGCTACGCTAGTCGACCGCCGCGGCGTGGGTAGAACGTTCGTCTCCCGTATTTTTGAATTCCCTACGAAAACATTAAACACTCGAACTCTTTTTAATAACAAAAAAGCTTATCTGAATTAATAAATCAACCAAACTTGCTTTACAGCAAGCTTTTGCGGTAAAATTAAATAGTGAATAAGTTTTAGATTACCATTATGAGTTTTAGATTACAATTATTTCGGCTATAAACTTGGAAGTTACAACCGGAGAATTTATTGAAGGGCATAATCTATAAGGGCTGAGTCAGTGCAGCGGTCAAATAACCTGGCCAACCGTTTCAGTGACCAAAGGTAAGATAAAATAAGTTTTTAAAACTTTTAGGTTTTCCCTTTACAACAGTTTACAAACTTAGTAAGTACTTAGGAAACATCGACATTCCTTTTCTCGAGGTACTTAGTTCAACTTTATACGATCCTTTGATTTATATATCACTCCGGAAAATGTCTTCGAATATAAAAATAGGGTGACATTGTCTTGGGAAAAGTTATTTACTTGTTAAACAAGTTTGCTGCAAAATACTGACTACCATAAATAACTGTAGTGATTTCGCTCTAGGGTTGATTACTTTAGTTAGAATGACTAAAAGATCTAAAGTTAAATTTGTCAATCTATCAAAATAAAATATGCTACCAGTTTGATTTAAAATTAGCACTTCAATCGGTTTGAAAGTTTACGATAATTACTTACCCAAACTTCAAGGAAATTGAATATTTTCGGATAGCCTTTATTATTTTGTTGGCTGCTTCGGCGACTTCTTTTCCAAATTGTTAAAAACTACCTATAATGCAGTGCGCTTTGCGAATATGTCGGAATTATGCCCAAAGCTTCGCCCGAAGTTTAGAGCTGGCGTTTGTGTCCAACAAGTAGTGTGATTTTGTAAAAGTCTGGACTGGAAATTTCTATTCCAACTTTAGTTAGTTATTAAAGTTGGGCGATTTTGATATGAATTACTCCTATAAATGTCCAGGCTATTGTTTAAATTATGCAATTTGTGCATGATATCACGAAATAATGGATTTATAACGGACATATATTTTAATTATGCTTCCATATTATAACAATATCTCTATTATGGCAACTTCTTAGAAAGACTTTTCACTCATCATTATCTCCGAAGTTTTAAAGCATTTTATGGATCAAAGAACAAACTGCTTTAACTTTGAGAACATAGGTAATATTATAATAATATTCTGCAACTCCTTTCATTGATGACGTAGCGTTAAAGAGTGGGCATTATTGCTAACTTATGTTTTGCTTTCCTTTCGATAAAAGTATAACTGTACCGATGGGGCTTACATGACATCCGTTCGTTGTAATTGCCCGGGAATCTTATGGCGCGAAGCTAAGGAAGGACCAATAAACAAAACAGTTATCAGCAAAATTAAATTGCATTGTTTAACTTACGAGTACGATAGGATACGAAGGTTGTATGTATTTTTTATTAATTGCCAAAATGAAATTTTTAAATTGAAGGTTTGACATCTTGATGTTAATACCGCAAAAATGTTTTTGGTAGATATTTGAACACCGGGTGTTTTTTAACGCGTAAAGTAATCTAGTACTTTGTCTAAGTTCGAATAATGCACAATGTCGAAAATGTCAACTTACACCTTTTGCTAAAACACAAAGGAATTTAGTTAAATCATCGCAATAAGTTGGAATAAACAAAACAATGTTGTTTACAGTATTTTCAAATTATCGAGATTGTTTTTATAAGTATTTATTTGTTTGTGTTGCGCCCCTGCAACGCCTGGTAATACCTACCTGAAATCTAAGAATCGGCTATTATGGGTTTTTACCCGTTCAACCTATACTTGAAGATATTTGGCTCGCTTAGGCTTAATTAGCTCGCGGGTTCAAAGCTTGCCCGCGAAAACATTTATGTGATGAAAAATAAATAAAAGTCTTTGTGTACATTATTTACCAGACAACGGATAAAAATTACATACATCCTTTTTTTAGTTAATAAAAAAAGACATGTTCATGCACACACATGTTTGTTCCGTGCGGATATCGAACCCTTTGGTGTTATAGCAGACTTATCAAGCACTAAACCAAATAGGTCGACATTTGTGTTTGTGGTTAAATTCTGCAATTGTCACATAATCTCAAGCGGTCACCACAGCCTATTTCCTTGTTCTACGTGTAGATGTTTCAATAGTATCTATATAGGTAACTCGACCCCTAATTTACAAGATATTCTTTCCTAATGAATTTTTAATTTAAGGGCGCTACGTTTATCGAGGTATTACCAATAATAATGTCACTGTTTAGCCGTCGTAATTAACTATCATTTCATTTACATGCAATTTGTGTAATACATACTAACTACTAACATGAAAGCTACGTCCTAATCCTGAAAGCTCAGATCATTTTGAAGAGGCCTGGAAATAAAAAATAATTACAGAAGGGCCACTACCGCCTTCATTGAATTGAATTACCTAAACTTGAGTTCTTTCACGGAGACTCGAGTAGGAAAATTTAACTCGAGCCTTTAAAAGAACTCGATTCTTAAAAACAGTTCGAGTTCTAAAAAGAACTCGAGTCTTTTATAGAGCTCGAGTATTTTTAAAACTATTTGCCTTTGAAATGCTGTGGTATCATAAAGTGATTTATTTCTTTATAAAGAATCTATATATATAAAACTCAAAGGTGACTGACTGACTGACTGACTGACTGGCTGTCTGACATAGATAGCTATCAACGCACAGCCCAAACTACTGGACGGATCGGGCTGAAATTTGGCATGCAGGTAGATGTTATGACGTAGGCATCCGCTAAGAAAGGATTTTAATCAATTCCCATGGGAACTAGAACCACGCGGGTGAAACCGCGGGCGGCCGCTAGTACACTTATAAAACCATAATATACCGACAAAATTTCTTGAACAAACATACCATTTTATTGCCTGCTTTAAAAAGGAACGGAAAAGAGCTCGAGCGTGACTCGAGCGCTTAAAAAGACTCCGAGTCTCATGTTGCGGTCAAGAGCTCATATAGACTTGAGTTCTCTTGTTTCGAGTCGAGTCGTGCATTGGTGAGCTGAGCTCAAAAATTTAGGACTCAAAGACTCGAGTTCTTTGCACTCTACGTGGGTAACATACACAGAAAATCTATACGAAATGGTCATCGCTTGTTTGACAGCCGTAATTTTGCCTATGAACGAAAAGGCCTCAACAAAAGTGGCAGCATGTTCACAATAATGTTGTTTAATGAAGATAATCTGTTAACCTGATAAATACAAATTATTTGAGTATCGACCTAGGTGTTCATAGCACGTTCGTAGCACTGTAACCACTTATTTGTCTATCGATAAATAAGTGGTTTAAAAATAGATATGGCGGTAACTGAACCCAATCGCCGTAGCGTGAAAGCGGTGCATTTATCTATCCTACCAACTGAACCGTAAAAAATATTGTCACGTGAATCTTTTAAGGTAGGTTAAAATAGTGGAATAAGTGTTAAAATAAACTGGGGCATTTGTTACTAATTAAATTTTTTTCAGAGGTCAAGATGTCGAATGATTAACATTTTATTTTCCCTTTTTTTGGCCTCGCTACACAAATCTTCAAATACCTACTTACTTTAATGTCTCTTGGCGAGGTTTAACATTCATAATTCTTATTAGTTATAACTTTAAGTTGAGAAACAGGCACTAATCAATTCCATTGAGAGTTCGCTCAGAACAAACCCTCAGTATGGTACAGTCAACAGCAAAAGTAGATGATCAAAGTCATAAGTTCAATACTAATGAACGTAGTCCGCGTCAGAACAGTGTGGGGTCAAGGTTATTTTAAAGTAAGTGATTTTATATTATACCAAACAATAAATATGCCTGATTAATGTTGACTCCAATAAGATGAAACGAAACTCATATCAGAACTAAGAAGTTAAAGAATGATTTGTAGTTAATGTTTCGTATAATATACAATCACTTACTATAAAATCACCTTGATACTGAACAGTTCTGACGCAAACTACGTTTATTACTACTAAACTTCTGACTTTAATCATGTTCTTTATAATGATTAAAGTCAGAAGTTCATTATAATTTTTGCTATTGACTATACTACATAGTGAGCTCCTGTGTTTACAGGCCCTATTCATCGAGATGTCCATTGTATTAACTCTAAATACACTAAATATACAAAAAGAAGTGTGCTTCTCTTGACAAAAGTTATAAAAGTTCTTCTTCTTCTTAGCCGTATCGCTCTTGACAGAGCGGTCGTGATCGTCATGTAGTTGCATTATTATTGGGGGCAGTTATGATGCGCCTCACAACCTCCCGCCATCTCTCCCTGTTGGCAGTCAACCTGGTGCACTCGTGCAGAGATCCACCCACTGCTATTTTTATTTGATCTGTCCAGCGCGTGGGTGACCTTCCGCGCGGTCTAGTGCCTTCCACCTTTCCTTGGACGACGAGGCGTTCTATGGACTGGTTATCTCTTCTCGAAACGTGGCCGAAAAAAGTCAGAATGCGAGACTGTACTATAGAAAATAGACGCTGCTTGATGCCGAGTTCTCTGAGTATCGACACGTTTGTTCGAAACTCGGTCCACGATATACAGAGCATTCTTCTCCAGCACCACATCTCCAGAGCATCTATTTTCTTCCTTTCCACATCTCGTAGCGTCCACGTCTCTGCAGCGTACAGAAATATGGGGAAGATTAGGGTTCGGACTAGCCGAGTCTTTGTAGCTTTGGTTAGGTCTCTGTTCCTCCATATTTTCTTCATCCTGTCCATTGCCGATCTTGTAATAGCCATACGTCTTTTTATTTCATCGATGCATCCGCCACTGTTTGAGATTAAAGCTCCAAGGTATACGTAGGATTGGACCACGTCACAGCCCGCGATCTGGGTAGTTTCCGGCGAGTTACTGTTTACGCGGTCAATTATCATCACCTTTGTCTTATTTCGGTTAATCTTTAATCCAAACTCGTTGCTTACTCGCTCCATCCTATACAGCAGCTGCTCCAAATGTTGCGCACTGGTTGCAAATAAGGTCGTGTCATCTGCATAGCGAAGGTTAGAAATTTTGTAGCCACCGATAGCAACACCGTCTGTCCAGTCTTCCAAGGTAATGCGCATTATAAGCTCGGTATAGATATTGAACAGAAGCGGCGATATAATACAGCCTTGGCGTACTCCAGCACTCGGATGAAAATTGTTTGATAAGACGCCATCTGTCCGTACGGAAGCTGTTCCTTGCTCGTATAAACGTCTTAACAGGTGTATAAGATGCTCTGGAGTACCCATATCCAGTAAGGTCTTCCACAGAACAGGCCATTTCACGGAGTCAAAAGCTTTGGAAAAATCAACAAAGCATAAAAGTTATTTAGAATAAAAGTAATATTTCAAAAGCTTTTGCACCTGCGATGTTCAACCTGCCGAAATCTAAAAAACGGTAAACTAAATTTTAAAGATTTTTAGAATTGCCTTAGTCACTATAATTCAATCTATTTAGCTTACGATTGAACCAATCAAGAATCGGCAAGTCCAGTTATTGCATTTGAGCGACTGTTCTCAGAATTATGGATGTGTAGGGATAAATTAACAGCGGAACTAGACCGATTGGCTGGTGATTACATAGCCATTGTAATCTGACTGCGGAGCTTAAGCGGTCAAACATTTTTTGGTATATAAGTGCTTAAGGATGTTGTTAAGATATTAGCGCAACGTATATTTTATTCACCGTATGTCGAGGTAGAATACGTGCGGAACGCAGCAAATTGCGGATTAAGAAACTGCGGTTTAGAGAGTATGCCGGTACGAAAATGTTGATCCATTAAATAATGTGGTTTTACGTAATTTAAAAGTTATAATATGGACCGATGATGATTTGTTTACTGATGGTTAAATCACAATGAAATTGCAAAATTGGTCAATTTACGAGTCTTCGAAATTGCTTTAACATTATTATCTGCTCATTTTTTTAATAAATGACGTTGTACTAGTATAATGCACTGTGAACGTCATCATAGCTCTTCATCGCTTGTGCATTGTTATTGACAGGTCTAACAAAAGCCCATTTGGACTCGTCACAGGTACGAGGAGATGCGGGACTTATACATTCTTTGATATAAATGGTAGACAATCTGAAATCAATTCCGATCTAAGCGCCTGTCCAGTCTGAGGCGTATTCCAAAAGCCGCACCGTCCAGTTCTGCATGGGTGAAAGTTCTAGGTAAAAGATAACCGAACGCAATCACACTGGTGTGTTCATAAACTGTATAACATCTTAGTTTTATTTGTATAAGTTTTTTGTTTTGAGATAAATTTTGTTCGGTAGAGCCGCACTCTTCCTGTTTGTCTGTCGAAATGGGCCGGTTCAATCCGGTAAATACCTTCCAACCTCGCAACCAACGGTGACAGAAGACTGAGTAGCTAACAGATTTGCTAATGCGCTTGGCTGTGCGAGTGACAATGCCGGTGGACCATGCTTTTCCCCATTTTCTTCTCTTTTCTTCCATTACCCTCTCCCCCTCCCTCTATTACATTATCAAAGGCGGGAAACTCTTCAGGTTGAATTTGGTGTTACTCTTTCATTAAAAATTATTTAGGCAATAATCATGATCTTTCTAAAAAAGTACCATCTATAAACAAAATGTTGCCGTAGGAAAGAGCACAGAACAAGACAATTTTCAAATAGATCTCAGCAGGTAAAACATAAATAAATATAAATTTGACAGAGACAACAGGTTGAGAGTTATATTTATTAGTCTGGTTGGCAGGCAGAAGGACTTTTTTAGGGATCTAGTGTACCTAATATAGCTGTCATTATTTCACAACAGAAAAATCTGTCGCCATAATTCTATGAGTAGGTTTTGCAGCTTTGGCTGTTCCGGAAAGGTGGAAGTAAAATTGAAAGTACAAATGCTTGCCATGGGTAGGATTCAAACTCACAATCCCTGGCGCATAGAGCTGCAGGCAGTTACTACTCATAATAAAACATCAATCTATTTATGTACCTGCGTTCTGTCAATCATGTCCCAATAACACTAAGTACGTACATTATACTTAGTTTAAGAATATTCGAACTCAATATAAAGATGCGATTTCTAAGTAGTGAATAGTGAACGAACTTTTTAATTACCGCAAAAATTAAAAAAAAAAATTGTCTACTCGTAATATAAATCATTCATCTTCAAAAAACCTGTAACAAGCCTGTTTTGGAGCGATCGATACTGTCAAAGCTATCTGTGCGTTGAAATGATTCTAGTACAATGAAGACGTAAGGACCCTTGATCACAAGTACACCTGACGCTTTTGTACATTATCGGTTTTTATGAGTATATATTGATTCGTCTCATTATTTGTACTTCTAATTAGCAATGGCACTCAAATGGTCAACCAGATTATTTGGCACAATTTAAATTTTGTTATTCGTACTATTACTTTTTTTCTCAAGAGAGTCGCAGGCTAGCGAGACCTGTGACCGTGTGTGGGACTCCGCTTCACATTCGAAAAGGGACGAGCCGGTGCCCACTTATTAGCAACGGCCCTATTGTAACTTGTACATGTTGTTTTTAGATTATATAAAAAATTTATTAGCTCTTTTTTAAATTTTTCTTATTTTTTTCATTAATTACACCACGGCCTGGGTGGGCAGCTAGTTTTATGAAACAAAACAAATTTAAAGTTTGATCAACACGCTTGGGCACCCTTATCAATGTCAATAAATCCTTAATCTCAGATCAACAACTGATTGCTCTTCCCCGTCCACAAAGCGTAATTACTCCAGAAATTCTCACAATACGAATTTGAGAACAATTAAGTAAAGAAGCGCTTTGTAATTAAACGACTTTTTACAACTCAACAAATCAGATTTAACACTTAACTTATTAATATACATAATATTACATAATATAATAAACGATTAATGAGTATTGAGTATAATAATATAAAGTGATGAATGTCATGTCATGTGATCTGATATTTTATAAAAAGTACCTACCAGTAATGACAATGAAAGAAAAAAAAAGAACTATCTAAAGGGCATTGAAGATTTTGGCCTTCCTACTGGTCTGCCATTTTGATTATTTTTCAAAACAGAGCGTTCACTTTCAAAAATAGATACTTAAGTAGTATCAATGCAAACATAAAATGTGATTATTCGTCTTATGACATTCCAATGTTTGTATTGAAATCAGGTATCCATTTTCGAAAGATTTTTGGTTGCTTACTCGTATATCTTGGAAATGTGATACTTTACAGGTTTTCGTCTAATGACATTTTATGTTCGTACTGATACTCGTACAAAGTATCCATTTTTGGAAGAGTTTCAAGAGAACGCTGTTTTAAAAAAGTCAAAATGGCGGTACTAATAGGTAAGCCAGCCTCCATACAAATATCTTCATAGGTACCCCTATTTTTAGAATCAATTTAAATAATCAAAATAAGATCGCCATGACTTATCGAGACAATATCAGTATAGTAGGTACTCGTAATTTGCCTTTATCAGTATGTGCCTCCTGAAGCCCTTTCTTTAAGTAATATGTTCTTACGTTCTTATACAGCTGTATCTTCTTTCACACATACTCTCAAGGTTGAAAAAATTGTTTAGCATGTAGGTAATGTAGGTATTATACGCAAATTCTTTTCTCTAATAAAATGTTCGTTTGATGTAATGTTATGAGGAGCTCGAAGTACGATTGAGTTTCTTTGTAAATTGCCGAAAGAAATATTTTACTGAATTTGATCCATACTCAATATTACTTACAATAATGTAAAAATTATTCTGTTTGTTTGTAACGCTTTCACGCCTAAGCCACTGAACCAGTTTAGGATCAAATTAGGTACAGACAAAAACTAGATCTTGGGAAAGGTCTACTTGTCCCGGAATAATATTGTTCAATTCACATGAGTAATAAAGAACAGAAGTATGTATTTTTTTTGTCCTTCTTCCACATCGCGGAGGATCGACATGATTTTTTGGTTTCATAAGTTTTATATACCTAAGTTATACTTATCCGTCATCGAGCATAGTACAAGCTTCGCTGTGTGAATAAGGTATACAAGTTTATTTTTGTATCTGCACCTGTTAGGTTGTAATATCATCTAGAATATTGTATTAAATTCTTACGTACAGTAATTGACAGCACATCAGACTACCCTAATCTGTCAATTTTTTACAGCCAATATTCAGCTTTATTTACTTCACATAGAGTCCTCTTTTAACTGAGAATATATTTTGACAGATAGGAGGTTGATCCTGCCGTCCGTACTAAAATATTTCCTTGCTTCTTTATTATAATTTCGTTATTTTTTATTTCTATAATTATTGATATAGCTTAAAAAATTAAAAATACATTGAGGTCAGTGAGTACAAGTGAGCTTGCGTAAGAATCCAATTCTTCCTTTGTTCTTATTTATTCAGAGAAAATTAGAAAGTTACTAAAAGACCTTGAAAGTTCATCATTCAGGTAGTTATTTAGAGGCAATTAATAAAACTTAACAGTTTACCGCAGTCTATTTAAGATTAATAATTAGGTTACAGTTACTTTTGTTTGTTTTTAAGTTTACCTCAATTGGCAGGAATTTTGATGTAGGTACTTACTGCCACACAGCAGGCTCCTCTGGTCTTTGAGCCTTTTTTCAAAGTGTACTAGCTCCCACATTATTATTGCTGGAACACAGCCAAAGCTTTTATGGCAGCAGACGCCATATGCTGGTGGTAGCTAGCCGTTCTGAAGAAGTCCGACCACCAACCAGACCCAAGACGGAATCAAACCCAGGAGGTCCAATTAATTCTCAAGTAGGTCAAAATATATATTTAAGTTTTCCTTTATTTATATTACTTACGCCACAAACCTTGTTATTACTTACTTAAACTATTTTGAAAATGTCGGTAGATCGAATTTAATTCAGTTTTTCTTGTAAAATCTATTTCTCTAAAATCTACTTTTCTAAATCTCCGATGTTGCTGTAGATAGTAGAAACCACAAATAATATAATATGTAGGAGTTTTGAAACATTGCAGTACTAATTTTAAGCCTCCGCCCGCCTAACGTCGCGCATCGTGTCTCACTTATGGCTTGCAATTAATTAGCCTTTTACATAGTTAAGGCGTGGCGTTGTGGAAACTAAAGGAAAATAGTTGCCGATAATATTAATTTTCCCCCAAAGGCAGATGATAATGTCTACTCGTTACGTATTTGTATCTTTTAATCAAGTATACAAAGCTTGCTATCCGCCGTACGACCAATTCACACATTAATTATTTCATTTATCAAATACAATTTTTCATCTTTATGCCTGAGTGGCAGCAAGCAGCACAATGCAGGGAAAAGTGGCAGACAGAAGGGGAGGCCTTTGCTCAGCAGTGGGATCAAAACGGCTAGGAAAAAATAAAACAATTTTTCATAAACGCTCATGATCAATAAAAAATAATAAAAAAATTCTACTTTCGAAGTCTGTACTTGACGCCAATTTTAAATATGTAATGTTCTCTAGTTTGTTAAAGATATTTTTTTATTTATGTTTAGCTTTTTTATTATTGTTTATCTTTTCAGTACACAATGTCATTTGTGATGAATTAGTTAATTGTCAATTAAGTATACCTATTTGTTTATTTTCATTTACCTAACGAGCATATTTGAGAGTTAATCTATTTTCAAATGTATAGTAGACAGTATTGACTGTAAAATACCTGCCTTGTGGCGATTGAATGACCGTTGATTGTTCCTTTTATTGACAAAGGTAGGTATTGGGTATTAAGTTAAAGAACTAAAAAGATTTTATTTCTTCTATGAGTACCTAGGTACATAAATTTTTGACACAATAACGAGATATTACTACCGAAAGGATGTTTGCCGTCTATAAAGAGAGCTGGATTTCAATAACTTGGTTAGTAAAATTTTGTGGGTAATACGAGTATAGCATCATGCACTACTGTTTTTAGTAGCTGGAATTCACGGCTATTATTTTCAAAGTTTTGCTCATAAATCCATCAGACTGTCGCCACAGTAGAGTGGCTAAGTTAAAAAGGTAAAATTGGACCAACTTGGCCAAATTGATGCGATTTTTACTGTTTGTTATGATATTTTATTTAAGTAGGCACGGTTGCTAAATCTTTTTTTTTCAATGCATGTAAAAAAAAAACATAGCCAATTTTATCTTGGTTTAGACTACGACAACCAAATTAATGTATGTATAAAGGGTGAGAAATTGTATCTAAAAGTAGGTATAACAGCAGGTACAGGGGAATTCAATCGCTTTAAACATGTCAGTTTTTATTTATGAGGGCAAAAAAAAACTCAGGAGCATCGTTCCCGTCATCTTTTAAAATAATTACCTAAGCAGTAAAATAAAACACTGGTTGCTACTAATAAGAAATGCCAAAAGTTAGTGAATTTCGCTGACAAAAGTTTAAACTATGTATTTCCAAGTTGTAATGAAATAACAGTAATGAGTGCGTGAAATTGCAGTTTGTAGTAAGTAGCCTCTCTGTTCGTGAGCGCCTTTCGTACTCTATGATCGTGGATAATTATTCACAAACTATAAAATTCCAGTACGCTTTTCCATTTATTTTATACATATTTTCTAATGACAGTAATTTGTTTCTTTCGCTTCATTTTTTTTTAAATCGTTCGTTAATTTTTTTCAAAAAACGTGACTTATTATAATCAGTAGAATAAGTAAAAAATGTCATCTAAATGTCTTGAATATCAGAAGGCGCCACCGATATGGCAACCCTAGCGAACCTGAATTTGAGCATCGCAAAAGCCCGGGTAATATTGACTAGCTAGACGTCATACCACTTTTCATCCTCCCCGATACCGGGTTAAGAAAATTCTTCAGATTTATTAGTTCTAAGGAAGTATATAAAGACATTCCTGAAAGATGAAAATGAGTGGAATTCTGAAGCAAAAAACAAAGATAAAAGTTAAACTGTTTTATTTACTCAAAGGCATAACACTTAAACTTAAAAGGTAATCAGTCGTCTTTGAGAGTGAGACGAGTCAGTGCGATTTATGCTGAGTGATCTCGCAAATATTTAGTTATGAGACTTCAGAATAGTATTTGTTGTTTAGTTAATACCATATCTTTTAATATTCAAAGGCTCACTTGGGTATCAAAGGTATGTTTAACCACTTATTTTGTACCCTCATGTTTATAATGCAGACATCGTTATCTTTTAATAATTCAAAAAAAAACTCCTTGACAAATAGAAACAGGCATAAACGAACATGCACACAAATGTTTGCACTATGTGGGGAATCAAACCCGTGCCGTAAGCTCTTTGGTACTAGCCGACTCCTCAATCATTACACCAAAGCGGTCATCATTTACAGTTTACACTACGAATACTGCTTACTGCCTCCGTGGTACAGTGGTTAGAGGACTAACTGTCGTTTCGGACACATTTTATTCGGACACAGTGTCCGAATTGACACTTTTTAATTTTAATATTTTTTTACTGTCGATTCGGACACCGCGATATAAATAGCTGTTTTGTACAGTCAGATAAAAAATCTTCCTACGATTTCTTTTCATTATAAAAATAAAGTCTCAACGAAGCCTTCTACACGAAGCTATCGGTAATGTTTCTAAAGATGACTGGGTCAAATGTGTGAGGCATGCAGAGGAATTACAGGATCAGGATCTAGCAAAGGCAATTTTAAAAGATAAGAGAATACAGTCTCTGGTAATAAATTTACACGAAGATGACAGTGCTCCTGACCCGTGATACAACTGCGATGTTCAATTGGTTGTACCACGGGGAAGTAAAGTTACCCATGGTTCAACTGGTTGTTCTATGATTGTTGTGCGTCCTCATGATCTATCTCCCTGATATACATGATATGTATTACAGGGAGTTGGACCAAGGAAAAAACAACTCACCCTTGATTCAGAATTCTCAGCAAAGTGGATTTTTTTGAACTAATGCGTGTCTGAAAATCTATTAAGGAATGGCGGACAAATGCAATCTTCTTTCATCAAACATAACTTTTCTGGATAACGTAAACTTTTTAAATATTTCCACTAAGGTCATGTTGCCCTGGTACCCTTTGCGGAGAATTCTGAATCAAGGATTAAAGGGGGACAACCACAACAATCATAGAACAAACAGTTTAACCATGGGTAACTTTACTTCCCCGTAGTACATCAGTTGAACATCGCAGTTGGACCACGGGTCGGGAGCGCATTTTATAACTCCACTAAGGTCATGTTGTCCTGGTACCCTTTGCTGAGTATTCTGAATCAAGGATTAAAGGGGGACAACCACAACAATCATAGAACAACCAGTTGAACCATGGGTCACTTTATTTCAGCAGTTGGACCACGGGTCGGGAGCGATTCCCAGTAGTAGGTACAACTAGTTGGACCAAGGAAAGAACAACTCACTCGAGTTGAACTATTGGTAAAGATTTTTCCCCATAGAACAACCAGTTGAACCATGGGTAACTTTACTTCCCCGTGGTAAAACTAGTTGGACATCGCAGTTGTACCACGGGTGAGGAGCGCTGTCATCTTCGAGTAAATTTATTACCAGAGGCTGTATTCTCTGATCTTTTAAAATTGCCTTGGCTAAATCCTGATCCTGTAATTCCTCTGCATGCATCACACATTTGACCCAGTCATCTTTAGAAACACTACCGATAGCTTCGTGTAGAAGGCTTCGTTGAGACTTTATTTTTATAACGTAAAGAAATCGTAGGAAGATTTTTTATCTGACTGTACAAAACAGCTATTTATATCGCGGTGTCCGAATCGACAGTGAAAAAATGTTAAAATTAAAAAGTGTCAATTCGGAAACTGTGTCCGAATAAACTGTGTCCGAATCGACAGTTAGTCGGTTAGAGCGTTGGGCTCTAAAACCCGGAGGTCGTGGGTTCGAATCCCACGGGGAGCATCACTTTGCGTGATTGTTTCAGTTTGGTTAGGACATTACAAGCATGAATCACCTGAATCTCTGAAAAGAATGAAGATTCCGTGCTTCGGAAGGCACGTTAAGCCGTTGGTCCTGCGCCTGATCTCTCTCGTTGTGTCAGACTGCTGTCCCACCGTGTTATGAGAGTGAGGGAATAGGGTTTGCACCTGTACTTGCGCACTCACTTGTGCACTATAATACCTACATCCTGCGTAGTTGGCTGATCGTAAAAGATTGGTCGCCGTAGCCGAAAACTTGGCTAGGAGGACATTTATTTATTACTGCTTATTACCTGACTCTCATATGACGGGAAACGTAAATCAATTCGAATACGGCTTTATTTTGTTGTGTTTTGTGTATGTAACATAAATTAACGATTTATCCCGACAGGCTCATATCGATCCGCGTTCAAACAATAAGTCGGCTGGGTCACGTCCCAGCCGGTACAATATTATATTGATTAGGAGATTTAGGAGCTGTTTATCTAATATGACACCTTTGTGTTGTCTTTTTGGTTATTCTTTTTTGTCCCTTAATACACGTTTTGCTTAGTAAGGGCTAAAGGGTGGTGAGTAAAATTGTCTATGGATATTTACTATAATACTTAATATCGTACGTTCTCCAGCCCATGCGGACGGTCCTTTGAGGCTAAAGCCAACACTTTTGAGGTTCAGGCCTTTTAGTTCTTGTTCTCTAATTCGAAATAAATACATTTTACAATCTTCTTGAAAGTCGTATTGATAAAAGAGCTATTTTTCTTATAATAATTGTTTTGACACATTTTCATCTCTAACTATGTAAATTACAACGATCATATTGAATGATAGCCTTCCGCCCGCGGTTTCACCGCGCGTCATTTCTTTTTCAAATATCCCCCTCTTTCCCCGACATTTCCGAGATCAAAAGTACCCTATGTCGCCCCACCCGGGGATAGTGTTACTTTCCAACAGTGAAAGAATTATTCAAAACGGTTTAGTAGTTTCGGAGCCTATTCAATACAAACAAACAATCAAACTTTCTTCTTTTTAAATATGTACGAATGAATTGATATGGTCCTGTGATCATTTTATGACTGCATTAAAGTGGTTAGGTTTTAAAATATATAGCTTTTAATAAATATCAAACTCATTAGTTTTACTCCGTTGTTTGTTTGATTCGTACAAACAATATTATAGTACTACTCGTAGCAGTTGCACAAACGCTTTTGCTGTGGTTTGTGTTCGAAATGTGTTTATTTAGTACCTCTTTGTTAAAACTACTATGCTATTAGGTACCTACACATTTGTGATACCTAAGTGCTTGTGGCTGAATCGAACACTAAAATGCCAAGTAATGGTAAAAAATATAACAAGTCATTTGGTATAATGGTTGGGAAGTCGGCTATAACACCAAAAGGTCGCGGGATCGATCCCTCCACGATATTTAGAAAAAAAAAAAAACGTATTTAGGTAATGTGTATCCGTTGTCTGGCAGCCATAGTACAAATAGCCATAGTATAAGTCAACTCTAGATATAAGTTAAATTGTAAAAATACCTAATAAAAATTTTCTATTCTATTCTATGCTATTCTATTCTATTCTAAATAGTATGCTTAGTTTGGGACTGAACGGCGCTGCGTGGATAGTGTCTAGGAATATTTATATTTTTTTCATTCATAGTCAGGTAGACTGCAATGGCTCGGCCGCGTAAAGAAATCGAAAAGAAAAGGCGGGCTGTGAAAAGTGCGCAGATACCTCTATAGACTCCCAGGAAACAGGAAACGTCACTAATAAATAAATGAGTCATTGACCCATAAAGAAACAAGAATGTTCTTAATACAGTATTTCTTTATCTGGTTTAATTTGCACCGTTGAAATTGAGGATTGCCCCGAGGCAGGGGCGTGGTAATCTACGATGGCGCGAGGGTTCATGATAAAGTGTTTCATCACTTCCTCTGTCAGATTGCCTAAAATGGGGGGCGTTATTACATTACTACGTGAACAGACAATTTCTAATCCCGTTTTCAACCCCTTTGTGTCCTATTTTGTGGATTCATACCTATAATATGACTATTGATGTTGAACCACTCAACTATGTATAAGACGAGTCGTCAACTATACTGCTATACTAGTTTGTTTTATAACACAACTTTTTTTAGGGAATTTCCATGCAGCTTCAATTTTGCTTTATTGGCTAAAAGGCAACTACGCAAAGGAAATTAAATAACTTAGCTACCAAAAATCGTTTCTGAAATACAAGGGTTAAAATCAATTCGGGGCAGATGAAATCCCCTTTAGATTCAATGAAACAAGTGCGCTATGACAATTTCAATTCAGGAATGTAATTTGCGCACCCTTTATGTAGAGGGCTAATTTCGTGTGGTGCAAGTAATAAGACGCAAGCTTTTGCAGTATAAACGTGAAAAAAGATGAACATAGCATAATGCGACTGGACATTTTTATAAATTCAAAAAGTATAGCATATTTTTGCTGTACGGAAAAACTGTTATCAAATGTTTGTCGAAAATTTTACGTAATCTTTTTACAAGTGCTAACTTTGCGCAAAAATAAATAATCATCCCTGCCTGCATTAGTGTGAGCAAGAGGGGTATGTTCAGCGGTAACTCTGACCAGGCTAGAACCATCAGCATGGATTGGCAGCATGTCACTTCAGCAGATCGTTAGCCCTGTCCAAACTGTGGGCTTTTCATACGTCTCGAACTCATGACTATTCACGTGAAGTTTTAATAGTCTCAGATCATTCTATGTAATTAAGATCAAACAAACTTCAAATACTCTCTAAACAATTAGGGCATCTACAAGGAAATTAACAAAGCATTTTTTTTCTAAATGAAAATAAAATCCTTTGTTAATTGTACATTTTTTACCCACAGCTTGTATGTTCCTATCAGGTTGTTAAAAGCTAACAAAAGTGGAGTGCTAACAAAAAACTCAAGAGAAATCGCTCCGAGTTACTTTTTTATCGTCGCCCCCTTCATCACGTAAAAACGTTAGTATGAAATATCCGCATCGTTTTCCCTCCGCCTCGTTCAATCTTCCCATGAAACGGAACGAATACCTACAGGTGTTTAAACATCCCATGTTCAGACCAGGTGTTTAACTAATTACTGCGAGTATGTAGTTACCTATCAGTGCGTTGTAGAAGAACTAAGTTGGTTTTGTTTGAAATATTATCTTAATTATGAGTATTAAATCAATGATGTTACAATAAAAAGGAAGCAGATATGTATACCGTCCATCGCAAATTTTGGGTATGCTTAAAATTATGCAATTTTAATATAAGGCATTAATAAATTAGAATGGACAGGTATATCCCATTCCTAAAAAAGGAACCTGTTGCCATTAAAAACTCATAGTGATCTGGCAACGTAAACGATAGAAGTCAAGAGACTAAAAAAAATAAATGGCTCGATGATCGGAAAGGCTTACAGTAGGGCAGCATATTAAGCTATGTTTCCGGTTGAAATGCCAATTAATTGGGTAGCCTTCCTTGCCGGCCTATTTAGGTTCGAATATAAATGAAACGAAATAGGAATAAAATAAATAGAGTGTTATCACTAAGTGTACCTAAGCTAGGTAGAGGCCTCAATCTTCTTTTAAGGGTTCCGTAGCCAAATGGCAAAAAACGGAACCCTTATGGATTCGTCATGTCTGTCTGGCTGTCCGTCCGTATGTCACAGCCACTTTTTACCGAAACTATAAGAACTATATTATTATGTTGAAACTTGGTAAGAAAATGTATTCTGTGAACTGCATTAAGATTTTCATACAAAAATAGAAAAAAAAACAATAAATGGGGGCTCCCCATACTTAGAACTGAAACTCAAAAATTTTATCAAACCTTTACGTGTGGGGTATCTATGGATCGGTCTTTCAAAATGTTAATGAGGTTTCTAATATCATTTTTTTCTTAACTAAAAAGTTTGCGCGTGAGACACATCTAAAGAGGTAAAACTTCTAAAATAAGAGAATGATAAAACTAAAAAAAAGTATACGATATACATTACGTTACATTATTTGAACGAGATCAAGTAGGTAATTAGTTTTTTTTTAATACGTCATAAATCGTTTTTTTTTTTTAAATTTAATAGGGGGGCAAACGAGCAAGTGGGTCACCTGATGTTAAGTGATCACCGCCGCCCATAAGCACCCGGGACCCCCTTAGGGTCACAGGCGCGTTGCCCGCCTTTAAGGGTGGAATATGCTCGCTTCTTGAAGGTATTTATGTCGTATTGGCTTGGAAACACCGCTGCTGGAAGCTGGTTCCATAGAGCAGTCGTGCGCGGCAGAAAATGTCTGCAGAAACGCACGGTAGTTGAACGCCATTCGTCCAAGTGGTTGGGATAAAACTGTATTTTGTGGCGGGTTGTACGGTGGTGGAATTTAGCAGCAGGAATCAAACCAAATAATTCCTCGAAACACTCCCCATGATATAGGCGGTAGAAGATGCACAGGGACGCAATGTCTCTACGCAATGCCAGAAAATACCTACGCTATTATTAAAACATCGATCAAACTTACAAAGAACTACAAGAACTTTTATATTATGTTATGATGATACTTGCTGCTACGGACCCTTCATGGGCGAGTCTTTTTTTTCTTTCTCTGAGCGATTGGCCCCGAACTAGTCAGGGTTAGCTTGCACCACGATCCAGGATTGGCTTGTCCAGTTATTACATTACATCGGATGCCATCTGACCTCCGTAACCTTAATAGGGGAACCAGACCAATTGGATCTGCAAAGCCATTCGACTGTGCAGATTGCGAGTTAGAGACCTCGGTATACAGAGAATAAAGTTATCGTTCGTGGCGCAGCTGTGACAGTGATTCGTTAGCGATAACGAAAGTCAAGCTACCTACGCCGCGGTCGGTTAATGGATGGGTGACCATTCTGACCATATTTAGTGACATTAATTTCGAGCGTCTCCGTGCTTCGGAAGGCACGTTAAGCCGTTGGTCGCGGCTGATATTTACTATAATGTAAATATTCGTCGTCAAGCCTAGTCAGAGGCCATTTGGCGGCTTGATAACATCTGACATTAAGGTTACGCACCCCTCCACCAACCCGCACTAGGCCAGCGTCGTGGAGTATGGCCCACACTATCTCACAATTGAGATAAGGCCTATGTCCCAGCAGTGGGAACGTATATAGGCTGATGATGATAATAATGAAAGTTATCGTAAATTCAATGTTAATAAACGATTATTACTCGTAATGTTAAAAGTTTTAAAATAATAGGTAAAGCTTTTTAGTATAATTATACTCAAGAATACGGAAACTCTTATTCTTGTCTTGCTTTATAAAAGTGGAACATAGCTAGCACATGTGAATACGTTGTCCTTTGATGTTCCTTCAAGCGAAACATGATGAAGCGTCATAGCATAGGCCAGCATAGCGATCAATGGATAGGCGACCACCTCTTTTTGTCCGATGTTACAATAACTTGCGCTCAGTTTTGTTTACCATCAAGCATGGTGGAGCCATTATTCTGAGCTTTTATAAAAAAATAACTATCAGACGTTAGGGTTATTGATATTTTCACAAAATTCATGTTTAGTTAGATGAAAGTGAATACATTGTTGCGTGAGCATAATAATAGGTATAGGCCTTGAATATGGACGCAATCGGAAAGTTTTATTAAAACAAATTGACTTAACCTGTCTCCGATCGAAATGAACAGATATTTTGAAAAATCATATTGTAGAACAGTCATCGAGTAATTCAATTCATAGTATGAAAGTGACAGGTTCTAATGCATTACGCCACTATTGACCACTATAGTGAACTGATACTTGAGCAGAAAACTGTATTTGCGGACATCTTGAGCTTAAGATGACATTATATAAATATTCAATTAGTGACCAATCTCAAATTCATATCCAGTACATCATGTAACCCGTCCATTCTACTTATATGTATAAGTGGAACCTAGAATAAATGTCGTTCTCTGAAAAACTTCTCTCTTTGATCAGTTTAGTGACGTACTCGTAAGTGACTCTTGACGAATTACTTATAATACTTACTCTACTGGCAAAATAGGTCTATCTAGCCGCAGGTGAAGGTTTATTTGCTAAATATGTATACATCTTGCTTAAACAATATCTGCAACATTGCAGCAGTATGGCAATATCACAAGTTTTTGTGTTAAGTGATAGGCTTACTAACTGTACCTAAATAAAACAAAATAATAGAAAAGGAAATTGGTTACCCGTCAAAAAAATGTTTCGCATTCAGTTTAATTTTTTACGGTTGTCGGAATTCTCCTTTCGCACGCAAAAATCCGACCAAAACCAAAGTTGCGTGTCCCTAGGCGTGCTCTTGCAATGTTTTGGTTCACGCTGCGAGTAAAACAAAGGCATTCTTGTGTTCGAGAAAATGGAACTCGTCCGTCAGCAATTCGCGTCTCGTGATTTCTTTGTTTCCCAAATATTAACATACGACCTGACCGACTGTCGAAGATAGGTTATGACTACCAACAACTATGTAATTGCAACATCCTTCAAAACTAAACTAGCCTTCCGCCCGCGGCTTCGCCCGCTTGAACTATAAGACGTTTTCCCGTAGGAATCTTAATAAATTGTAGCCTGGTATGTGTTATTCTGATGTTTATGCTATATTTATTATTGTAAATGTAAAGTTTCATTAAAATCCATTCAGTAGTTTTTACGTGAAAGAGTAACAAACATCCATCCATACTTACAAACTTTCGCGTTTATAATATTAGTAGGACTAGATAGTCCTCTCAAATCTTAAATCTCTTTTAGATGAAAGAGATTTAAAAATACCTTTCTTAATGCTTATATGTTTAATACGGATAGTTAGTTACACAGCCTGTATAGGTTTCTTGATGATGTTATTGTCATAATTGAGCTGTGTGTAGGTAAACAAAGGATAAGGACGGTTCAAGAACTAAAGAGTTGCTTCCTCTTTATGACATTGTCAGCTTCTAGGTAATTTTTGTTCTTATTTGTACATTTATACTTTTCTATAATTAATTGTGTAAAGTGATCATTCTAAACATATTATCTCAATAACCATTTTCTGCTAAAATGTATTATGTTACGCTAAAGTAAGACGTTTCATGATTATACTTTACTGAAGTACCTACTTATTTCAATGTTATTAAAATTATGTGGTCTAACTTAAAACACGAGCACGTAATCTTGAATCCGAAACATTTATGTACGTACGAGTTTCAAGTACGGTTGATATAGTATGTTATTAACTTTTAGTCTTGTTTGTGTTCACGTTCGAGGGAGTGACAGAGAGTGATGGCACGAGAGGCCGCATAAGGCGTAGGCATAGTAGAAAGAGTACACAGTACGTTATCTTCATACAAGCGCACCGCGCGCGGCTTGTATGTGTGCGCCATAGTCACGAAGTTGACGAGCCATTTGGTGTAATGGTCGAGAAGTCGGCTAAATTACACCAGAGGTCGCGGGCTCGAGCCCCGCACGGTAGAACATTTGTGTGCAGATATGTCTGTTTGTATCGGTCTAGGTGTTTTTAATATGTATGTATTCACAAAAAAAAAAAAAATATAAGTAATATTTATCAGTTGTCTGGCATCCATAGCACAAGCTTATGCTTAGTTTGGGACTAGATAGCGCTGTGTGAATAATGTCCAGAGGTATTTATTTATTATTTATTTATAGTATCTATGCGCAGCCTTACGCACACTCAAACAAAATCTTGGCAAGTTTCTGCAAACAAAGAGATTTGGTCCAAACACAGATCAAGAAAAATTTCTATGGGTGCGTGCGTGCGTGCGACCCACACATACCTATAAACCGCGCGCGGTGTGTTTTTATAAAGATAACGTACTGTATACTTTTTCTACTACGCATAAGGCGCAGGGGAGTAACGAGGATATTAAACTTTTTGTGCTAACCGTGGTCACGTCGGAATACTCAGAGCTTTTGCTTATCTGGGGTGAAAATGTTGACTTTGTAAATGGTATTAATCGCCAAAACGAAGAGGCATACAAATCGCCACCCTTCTAGCTTTAGCCTTACGGCTACTTATAACCATGCGTGGACTAATAACAGAGCATGGGGAAGGGTTGATGTTATTTTGCTTAATAGTGGTGTTTAGTAGAAAAGATGACACTGCACGACGAATTGGTATCTACGAGTATAATAATATGCTACTTCAGACTGTGCAGGATTGTGCTGGTGGCTTCAAAGAAATTTAGCTAACTAGTAACTTAATAATAACAATGCTTTTAATGTTGTGGTACAAATCGGGTCAAGAAATTCAAATAATCTATCAAATTAATAAATAATACTTTTTTGTTGTTGTGTTTGTTTGTAGGTACGTACGTACACCACCCGTATAATGCGAATGCGGGCAACAAGTCAAGTTTACTATAAAAATCAATTGATAAAAATACAATTTTATTTTTCATTTTGAAGGATATATTAAATTCATAAATAATCAGCGGATAATCAACTCCCAACTTGTCCGCTACCTAGAAGATCACTCACTACTACATGACCGTCAGTATGGTTTCAGGCCAAAACGGTCCACGGGTGATCTTCTAGCGTACTTATCGCAGCTCTGGGGGGAGGCTATGGAGAAGCATGGTTAATCTATGGCTGTTAGCCTGGATATTGCCAAGGCTTTTGACCGTGTTTGGCATAGTCGCTTCTTTCAAAGCTTCCGGCATATGGTCTGCCAACTCACTTATGCGACTGGATTGCGGGATTTCTGGAGGGTCGCAGGATTCGTGTCCTCTGTGATGGACGCGCTTCTCGCTTCCTCCCAATAAATTCCGGCGTTCCTCAAGGTTCCGTACTGTCGCCGACTTTGTTTCTTCTGCATATGAATGACATGTTATCACTAGGTAATATTCATTGCTATGCGGATGACAGCACTGTCCACGCACATTATTTCGGAAGACCTGCGGCTAAACAGACCGAAACCGAGGAAAAGAGGAATCTTCTTGTCGCCGAGCTTGACGAGGTCCTGGACCGCATTTCCAAATGGGATGCCAGCAATCTCGTCGAGTTCAATGCCAAGAAAACACAGGTATGTGTGTTTTCTGCAAAAGCTTCTCCTTTCCTTTCCCATCCCACTCTTCAGAGCACGCCCTTACCAATACCGGATAGCCTAAACATCCTTGCCATCGATGTTCGTAGCAACTTGAACCAACGGGAATATATCGAGAGCGTCATCAGAACAGCTTCCCGTAAACTTGGAATCCTGAACAGAGTGAGACGATTTTTCACTCCGGTACAGCTTTGTCTCTTATACAAGGCTCTCATCTCTGGGATGGTTTCGCAAAGTACTTATTGGAAGCCCCTTGACAGGTTGCAGCGACGTGCTATTCGTATTGTCGGTGATCAAAAGGTGACTAAGACCCTAGAACCTATTCAGCTACGTAGAGACGTTGCCAGTCTTACACCCTGTTGCAGAAAGCTCCATTAAAGTTAATGCTTCATTAAATCTAATGCTGTCACTTTTCGTTGTCATGAAATAAAAAGTGACAGCAATAACTTTAATGAAACATTAACTTTAATGGACGTTTCTGCAACTGAGTGTTAGTGTTCTCTACCATCTGTATAATGGGGAATGCTCTGAAGAGTTATTTCAACTCATCCCGTCCTCCCCTTTCCTCTCCCGAACAACACGCGCCGGACTGCGTTGCCATCCCCATACCATCCAGACACTGGTGGCCCGTACCAAGAGGTATAGTTTCTCTTCTTGCCCCGTGCCATTAGGTCATGGAATGCCCTTCCGGCTCACGTGTTTCTATAATCCTGGGCTTTTTAGGCGGGGCGTGAAGCGGCATCTAAGCAGACCTTTAGGGTGAGGGTGACTAGCTCAATGGGTACTATGTTCTATTGAGCCAGTCAACCTTATATTTGGACCTCACTTCCGCTTACCATCATGTGGAGTGAGGTCATCCTGACTGCTTCCATATAAAAAAATAATAATTCATGTTTTCGAATTATTTTACGAACATAGTCGACAAAAATATAATAAATCTGTCCTTTGATTTTAAAGGATGACGGAATATTAAAGTGGAACAAATCTACTTAGTTTTGGTTGAATATTTGATAAAGTAATTTTCTCCTTGAATACCCGTTGCTCTTCGTCTTAATCGACTTCTCGAAAATATTAATTCAAAGATACACAAATAATTTTCCTTAAACTTCAATATGATTTAAGCTTTAGATTTGATTTGGTTTAAAATGTATGCTGTGATTATCAATTTATACGTATCCCCTTACACAAACATACACACTAGGACGAAAAGGTCGCCATGAGCCCATGATTCACATCAGTGTATTTCACAAGAAAACGTCGATCTATGTGTTTTCATACTGTATGCTCCTCTTATCTTCAAGCCTTAATTTCTAAATTCCACATTTGTATTATCAAATCCATTAGGGCGGCAGATTTTACTCCCAGGTGGTTACTAAACGGATCCTGAAAAAGTAGTACCTACCTGGCTACCACGAACCAGACCCAAGACGGTATAATCCCCACGACCTCAGGGTTATTTGACCTGAGGCCAGCCACTATTTCACGTAAGCGAACAATAATTATCAGTAATTTAACGAAATTCCCCCAAAAATACATATTTTTTAATAAAAATTAAACGATTCTCAAGTAGCCGTGAGAAGTGCGGGTTTCGTTTGAAACAACATAATGTAGTTTCAAAAGCAATTTGTTAATGAGAAAAAAAGTATACCAAATCCTATATTTTATAAGGTTACTCAGAATTTATTTCATATCTTTTAAGGTCTGATTCCATATTAAAATCAGAATAATTTCATATTTAATTTATTAACAAATTATATTGAAGTAAAGATATTTAAAAAAATCTTAAAGTGGCAAGGAGATAGGACGTATTTAGTTTGATACCTACATTGGTTGGTAAAAGAAAATGAGTAATCTAATAATAGATAATAGTCTGTGTCTTAACGTAGATATTAGAATAAACAGAACTCATTTGTTACGCTGAAAATGTATACCATAAATCAAAAGAAACATAAACTTTAGTTTTGCTTACGATACTGTTAGGAATTTATTCATTTTACTAGATTGCTAAAACAAATATGACGATAGTTTGTTTGTTAAATTAAACGTGAACCGTATTGTATTCATGCAATAAATGTCTACTAATAACAGGGTTGACAATCACGATACAATGTTTCTGATATTCACGCTCATAAGGCAAACTTACACGGATCTCATGTACTAGAGAAATATTTGTTTAAGAACATACAGATTTTACAAAACATTAGTTTCATAAAATTTTAGTTGCTCATTTCGTTCGTAATCGTTTGTATAATTTTAAAATGTTAAGGTTTAACTTTTTGGTTAACTAGTATGATATTTTTAATGTGCAAAAAGAGTAATAGATGTATTTCTTTCTCAAAGAGGGAAAGAGACATTCATTTACAATGTGTTATGTATTAATGTTCGCGTAATAATTTAAACCCGGTATTCGCACTCAGCTGCTGTCACTCGATTAGACGTCAGACCATCATTATTATTGAAGTCAAGTATGAACCAAAGCCGTAGGCCCATGTAAACAACCACCGGGGATCATCGCTTGGCGTCAACGCATATACTATTCATTGGGATTGGATAAAGGACTAATGCGGTATTCGTAGCATTTATAATACGAGATCGGCAACCCTACGGTCCGCTGAACACTAAGGCCCCGGTCATATTAGCGTTTTACGGGCGAGTGCGTTCGTTCGATTTGATTTTTAAAAAATACTCGTCTGATAACGCCGAATTCTTTCGTATAAATTGTATAGATAATAAACTATAAATAATAATAATAATAATGCATATAATTTTAAATAAAAGAGTATATTTAATAAAAAAAAGTTAAAATGTAGTATTATAGTATGCTAGATTTGTCAGCGGCTTAGTTCGCATATTAATTGTAGCCTATGTATTACTATGATGTTTTACCTACATCACTGTAAAGTTTCATCCAAATCCGTTATAACAACCTACCCCGATGTTAACAGCATCATTAAACACAAATAAGTGATTCTAAAAAAAAATTAAATCATTATACTTATGAGCGACTGCTCGGGCTTCAAACATTTAGTAGTAAAGTTAGATTGACGCCAAATCACAGATTATTAAATGCCAAATGTTGGGCTGCTAGGAAGAGATGTTCATAAGGGAAAAGAAAAAATTGCTTTCCGCCTCCATGGAAATTTTCATGAGTACTTTTACATAGCGTAGGAGAGGCTGAGAAGATCTTACCTTCGCCGGAGGTTTAATCAAGACCAAGGCGCAGAAACAACGGTTACCAGCAAGAATCAGAGTTTACTTTGAGAAAACTCAATTACAAAGTTTTAATCAAACTTCGGATTTTTAGGAACGATGTCGCATTAAAGTGTGATATACTGTATTATATGCACTTCGCCATCGCCACCGAGGTAGTTGGAACACCCTGATGTGGTCGAGGCCTAAGCGCCTAGCACTACCCGCCTCAACTATTGTGAAGTGATTCATTATGACGGAACAAATTGAATTATTGTATCCATAGCCGGCGGCCACGCAAATAAACAGAGCAGACGATTCGAGCCTTTCAAATTATCTACCAAATTTTTATGGTTTCTGGAAAAATGTTGAAGAAGTTATTTTGGGCATAGTGAAATTAGAATGCGTGGATTTGTTTGTCGTTCTGTGAAAATAATTACGATGCACGGTCCTTGGCCCGGTTTGCCTTACGTTTGTTTTTAGCTACTTCTTTCATTTGACCTAAATAAACGTCGCACTTAATAATAAAGTTGCGATATTTGACAAAAATGTTTTTTTCGGATTTAATTTATTTACGGTCTAGAAGTTGGTGGATCAGATTCTCTCAGGTTCAGCTCAGGTCACAGGTTGTGTCGGATTTCTATCCCAGAATTATGTGAGTGAGGGAATAGGGAGTGCAACTGCGTTTACACGTCTAATTGTGCACTAGACTTTTAATACATGTAAATGTAATAGACTAAGTGCCTATTTATTGGAGTTTGTGAAGATTATTATATAGCCTGCGCAGATTGTAGCAGCTGAAACTTGGCTAATAAAATTCTATTAAATGTTTAATTCTATATGTCAATAATTCCAAATTGATGTAAAAGGGCTACAACACAGAACAGAAACGATGATGCCGAATCGGACATGCTTGGAGACACTTATGTCGTGTTCTGAACAAGAAAATTAGATTTTGAACAACTTCGAACAGGACAAATTAACGTAGACTTTCCGCAAACTTGTGTTTGCTCGTTTTTTCGTTTAAAAGGGCAAGTTTTGATCTGTGGAAAAGCATTTCTTTTCTTTTGAACATTCACTTGTCAGCCCATTGAATCCGATTTCATTAATTCATCCAAACGCTATAAAATGGTTGCCTTGCTTGCTCGCCAATTTTGTCTGCGGCGTAATGTTCTTTCTTTTATAGTACGAAACCCTCATTTTCTTATAATTCAAACGGTAAAGTCCATAGCATTATTATTATGTATCAGAATGTCAGTCTTGATGAGATTTTAAGACCTATGCTGTGGATTTGGCGACATAAATACCTACTTTTGAACGTCAACATTTAATTATAGATTTATACAAATGAATCTACATTCATTTGTATAAATTTAATTTGATATACCTAACGTACATACGAATAAACTGTGGAAATCAATTTCAAATTAAATTACCTAAGTTAAAAAAAATTGAGATCATAACGAAGAAAGCATTACCTAATAATGCCGGACTTCTAATGAAATAAAATTCACTCCATTATGCTAAGACCATTTAAATGAAAGTAGCGAGATGATAAAACAGACCTTTCTTGATGATCAAAGGCAACATTAGTTCTTGTCCAAAGGGAAATTTATTTGGATAAATGTTTTTTATGTCGCGTAATGGCACTGTTTTACAAACCATAGTAATGGCCCCAGTTATGTTGCGTCACAAATTATGAGTTCTTTGCGTAAAATGCATCTTGCATTTGACGCAACGTACACGGTAAAAAAATAAACTAAGTATAAACATTTGGTAGTTTTATAAGGAAATATCCACTTGGTATTTACTGTCTCAGAAGTGGGCGAATAACGCTTTTGCTTTATTTACGGCAATAAAAATTCATAAAGCAAGGTTAATACCACGACCTGATGCAAAATGCCTTACACGATAGACCTGTCCGTCTTATCTTACAGAAGAAGTCTACCACACATAACAATGTTCTAGTTCTATGTTCTTTGTCTAATTTCAAACTTGTCTCAATAGAGACCATGATTACTTTTATTCAACCTATAGCCTTCCGCCCGCGGTTTCACCCGCGCGTAATTCCTTTTGCAAATAACCCCCTTCTACCCACATTTCCGGGATCAAAAGTATCCTATGTCACCCAGGAATAGTGTAGCTTTCCAACATTGAAAGAATTATTCACATCGGTTCAGTAGTTTCGGAGCCTAATCAATACAAACAAAACAATCAAATCTTTCCTCTTTATAATAATTATTAGTATTAGTATAGATTTGTGGTGAGTATAGGTTTTGCTATTGCGCTCTGTTTGTTGAGTGAGAATGCTTCATCCCGCCTCTTTGCATAAAGTTCATCTTCCCGTTATTTTCATATTCTTATATTCAATGCGGGCGGTGCATCTAAGACTAAGCCGTGTTCATAGACGATAGTGATCATTAGATGAAAACTGACCTAGTATTCCACTAGTAATTTTGGGGCTTAAATTTATTGCATCAAACTGTGTAGAACGGAAAATTCGCTATGTTTTTTAATGTCAGGAATTTTATCAGAACTAGATTACTTTTTTGAAATACCGTGTCAGAAACGCGAACTTGATAAACTTTTGCTGAGCGCAAAAAGTATGTAGGATTTTAGTCAGTTTGGAAGTAACTGATGAAAATGAGAAAGCTGCCGTTTTTATTAAAAATGCACGATTAAATGAAGCACCATTTCAAGTGTTGACATGAACAAAAACATTTAAAAATATCTAAAGTCACCTCTTAATTACTTACGAAATAGGTTTTGATCGTGGTTAACATCTTAATTCTATAATATCAATTATTTTCTCTATACGTGTCTATGCGATTGTGGTGATACATATCAATCAACTACTTTCTTAAGAGTCACTTTAACCAAGTTCTGACCCAAATATCCTTAATTAGTAGGTACTTCTTATTTGATCATCGACTTTTACTGTTGACTGTTTACTGTTCCTACTATACTAGCGGAAAGCTACAGTGCGGCTAGTATAATAAAGCCCAAAATAACGGTTTAATAAAACGGCTCTAAATTTAAAAGCAGCACATAAACTGCTGCATAGCAGATAGTTAATAAAAAAGTGCGAAAGTTTTATTAAAACCATGTATTGTAATATGTCAAAACGGCCATAGTATAGTAAATTGTAAATTGTTTTATGTACGCCAGCATGGGTTAGAAAGAGAAGGCAAAACAAGCTTTCAATAAAACTGCCGCCCGTGATTTCAATCAAATGGTAATCTCTAGGGGTTACCAAGCGACCTAACAGCCATTAAAAAAGATTGGAAATAAGAGAAACTTCTTATTTACAGTCCATAGGATGAATAGCTCATTTAAAATTTATTGGAGTGGCTTGCAATTTTTTGAAGCTTGTTGTTCCTGCACTAGCCAGCAGGATATTAAAAGATGCAACAGCATTGATTGAACATAAAATTATGTTTGAAGATTTTTAGTTAGTACCAACATTAAATGCTATCGTAGAAACATAATAGAACCTTTCAATATTAAAAAACTCAGAAAATAGCTTTTGGTAAATCCATTAGTTAAATCCGAAAGTTTTCATCACTTGTATATTATGTCTTGTTAAAAAAGCCATTACTAAATATTTTACGCCATCGAGGCAGCCGAAACGCAATTTGGTACAAAGTAAGCTTATAAGACTCATATACGGTGATATCTTTATGACGCTTTTATTTTTCAGAGGGAACATTCATAGTCAAAAAATTCTAACGTGGAACTCATGTAATGCATATTTGAAACGAAAACGGACAAAAAGTACAAAAATTATAACATTTAGCAAAAACGTACCTACTACAGAAAAAAATTAAAAATAATTTTGGGTTGAGAAAATTGTTAATAAATTAGAGGTCGTTCGGTCACCTCAACATTTGTGTTCCTTAACTTGTTTTTATGTGTCAGGAAGTACATCTTATTCATAAATGTGGTTAAAAATAGTCGTAAGCGAATTTTTGACTCCAACTCTGGACTGGATATATATTAGGGAAAACGTATTACTTCGATTACTGGATGAAAACACAACTAAAGGCATAAATAAAACGATAACGAAATAATCATTAGTAACAACTAATCAATCTTATTTCCATTCAAAGGTATTCCATTACATTAGCTATCGAGGCTTCGGGTCGTATATCAACACGACCTATAAATGTAAGGCTTTGTCAAACTACGGATAAAAAATAAGAACGGCACAGCCATTTACATTTTTATTTTCGTATATCGTTCCGACGAATATGATGGAAATGTGTTGTTATGATAGTTACCATTTTATTTATTTCAAAAGAACGATGTTCTCTCATAATATTTTTATGTTATGTTTCACTAGTTTTTCGCCACGATTGCAGTAGGAATTTTACTTAATCTGTATATGACACGGAATATGAAATGTAGTTTATAAACTAAAAAAGTAACCACGAATAGAAGTAGTTTTATTCGCAGAAACTAGCAAAGATATGAGCTCAATAAATTGTCGCCTACCAATACCGGATATAAATTTCCTGCGTTTTCTCTTAGATTTTCCAACATCGGCTTTTTAATTTTATTGTTCACTAGAAATCGAAGTTTTTAAATTGGATTCCTAGGGATATATTTGCGGTTAACATGTGAAGTCAGTGAGATCTCATATATTTGTCTTCGTTCGTTTTTGTGGTCTTTCGCGATCTGTCAAAAGTAAGAATATATCATGGAATTAATATTATCTATGTATTACGTCTATGGAATATATTTCTTGTCCAAGTATTCTACTTTTGACAGTTCTTACTTTATTCAAAAACATCGTATATTATATCAAAACTATATCACACACACAATAATACCACAGGAGCCAAGTTCTTCCTCGCTACCTGAATTAGTCGTATCATTTAACTTTTCCCTTAATCCCTTAATATCTGGTAAACAAAAAGCTGACCTGTCAAACAAAGTTGCGTGATAATTATTGTGTAACATTGACTATAATACATATAAAGAATTATTAATGTCCTTTATTCATAGAAAAAGAGGGGAAAATTAGTTTTTCACAAGTTTCGCGACAATGACCTAGTTAGTGGAATATCTTTCCGTCAATAGGTACAAGATAATGTACCTTAATAGGATTAATAATATTTCTTACAAAACGTACGAAGCGTTATATATTTTTAAATATTGCAATCACGTTATCGTTATAATTATGACTACAGTTTTAATCGTCAGGCTTGCCAAAAGCGGATTAGTATTCACATAACCGAAGAGAATTCGGAATATCTTTAAAAATAAATAAACTAGGGAACGAAATCCAGGACCCGTGACCATGGCCAGGTGCTTAAACCACTAGACATGCTTGACTTGAAAGTTTAAGGCGTTCGTGTCATCTCTGTATCTAGACGCCCTTCCATTTAAATGGGCAACCCCTGTACGAGTATTCATTTTAAAATTTATGCATGTTATAGCTTTTGTGTGTATATGACAGTGTAAAAGTAAAAAGTTAACAACCTGTAAAAGGAGCGTCGCGTGCTAGTTTTCAACTAATAGGTGCGGTTACGGGGTGAATGAATGCGTGAGTTGGCCTTTTATTTCATTGATAACGGGCGTGTTATTGGACGAGTGGTAAATTTTAATATCTGAAACAAGTCGTCTATCTCCGTTTGAAGTAGATGAAGTTAAGATAATTGATATTTAAGACAAATCAATAGTGGTCTAGCATGGTTTACTGTCGCCTATCCGCATTTAGCTCGGCTACGGGTACCTTTCACTGTAACGATGACTTAATTGCCAAGATCGAGGCCTTAATTTTGAGGTGGACATCAATAGTTATATACGTTATATCTATCTATCTATCTATCTAATAAATCTACTTTTCTTTCTTATAGGACCAGTTTCACCACAGTCAGATAAGTTTCTGATTACTTAATCTTATACTCGTATGACAGATACCTTAGACGCTACCTCTTTTCTTAGTTTTCAAAAAAGAAGTCAGCGCTATTGTTATCTAATAGATAAATTTATTAGTCACTTATCTGGCAGTAGAGAGTAGTAAGAAATAGACATTTAATCTAAAGAAAAGAAAAATTATTCGCTTATATAGAACGTCCTGTTATTATTTCTATACAATTTCAGTTGTCACCCCAACCAATGCAAAGCCGCCGCACACCTCATTCGAGGAAGTATGGTGTTTCGCCGTGGATAGTAAGTATCGATTCAGCTGTCACATCACTCATTGCTACAAATTATCGCGCAATCTATTATCTCCATAGTCCTACACATTAAACGTAATACGCGAATATGAACCGTAATACGTATATATTTTTCCTTTTTTTTATACGATATCAGTTGGCAGACAGGCACGCAGCCGGGTTATTCACCAACTGAACACACGAGACTGGGACACACAATGTCCACCCACCACTCTTAGCCAGAAAGAGTCGCTCAATGTGGTGCTGCCACAGTGTAGGCTCTGATCGAGCCTTTGATTTCAAGTTTACTTGTACTTATAATAATTATGATACTAGCGGCCGCCTTCGCGGATTCACCCTCGCGTAATTTCTTTTTTTAAATATCCCCCCCTTCCCACCACATTTCCGGGATAAAAAGTACCCTATGTCACCCGGGGATAGTGTAGCTTTCCAACAGTGAAAGAATTTTTTAAATCGGTTCGGTAGTTTCAGAGCCTATTCAATACAAACAAACAATAAAATATTTCCTCTTTTTAATATACATATCGACGGTGGAAAGGCAAAACTTACCAAACGCCAAAATGGCCCATATAGAGTTATATATACCGTTGGATTCGTCTTTTTTTTCTGCGTCGATTGGTCTCACTTTCATCCTTCTAGGATCAACTTTTTGGCGCTTGGTAAATTCAAAATTCCCTCCATTCGTGTGTTTTTCCAAAACCTAGCGACATCATTTTGGGCAGTTTATGAAAATTTTGTACTTAGGAAGCACTTTCAGATTACACCGCGGACTAAGTAAATTTTACCTTACCGTCTTTTTCACACAATCAGTATTAAGTAGTTTTTGCTTTCCTCTAAAAACTTGCTGGAAGTTATTTGGTTATCTTTGCCAGCCAAAATTTCTATAAACAGTTTGATTTAGTATGTTATTCCCCGACGAGTTTTCTGAACGTTTGTGATTTGGAAATTTTTACCCTACCATAAAAATACGCTCGAGTGGCGTATGGTAAAATTTTACCTGCCCAAATCATAAAATTTATTGGCATTTGGATAAGTTTACACGAAAATAATCAAGTGCTGATTGGCGTTTAGATAACTCACGATGTCTTAGTTTTGTCGGTTGTCCGAACCAAGAATTGCTCCGGCGTCGTTGCTTGGTAAAAAACAAAGCGTCGAGTGCCCGACAAGTCGTCGGTTAGGACGCACGCGCATTCAGGGAATGGCGAGGTAAGTACTAATTTTGTGTTGCTGATATTTAGATCACGTATTTTGTTAAGTAATTTGGTTCTGTTTGTCTGTTAACATTGCTTTTTGTTTTAGATAACAATGGATAGAAGAAAGCGTATTGATAACATTATCGGTCAAGCGTTGACCGCTGCTGGAATTGCTAGTCCTGGGTCAGAGACTTCAGTGCAACCATTGTTGGTGACTATTACCACTGTTGTTGACCACTGTTTATGTAAAACGCGTTTCATTTATATAAGATTTTAATTTAATCTTTTGATAGAAAAATTAGTTATGTTTAAAAATGTCTGTTCAATATGGCTATCACCTCATCATCATCATCAGCCTGTGATAGTCCACTGCTAGACATAGGCCTCTCTAAATGCTTGCCACGCTGATCTATCCTCGGCCACTCACATCCAGCTCCTGCCAGCCATCTTGCGCAGATCATCGCTCCACTTGGCCTGAGGGCGTCTGACACTACGTTTACCGAGACGCGGTCTCCACTCTTGAACCCGTTTACCCTAACGGTTATCGGTTCTACGGCTGATATGGCCAGCCCACTGCCACTCATATAGGGGACCCCTTCAGCTGGCTAATCCGGCGAGCTATGTCGGTGACTTTGGTTCTCTGCCGAATCAACTCATTCGGATGCAGTCCCGCAGAGAAACGCCGAGCATAGCTCTTTCCGCTGAGCGACTTTAAACTTGTTAACTAGCCGTGCCGTAAGTGTCCACGTTTCAGCTTCGTATGTCATAACGGGTAGGACGCACTAAAAACCTACCTTTAGGCATTGTGGAATCGACGATGAGAAGACTCGACGTTGTTTTCCAAACGCTGCTCAAGCCAACTGTATTCTTCTATTCATCTCGTCCTCAAAGTTGTTTTGACACAACTGCAACGACTGCCCAAGGTACCCACACATATTTTTGAACAACTGCAAGGACGGCGCCGTCAATAGCAATCGGTTCTGGTAGAACTTGTTCATTGAACATGACCTTGGTTTTGTCCAAGTTCGTCCGTATGCCGATGCGTAAAGAAGAATCAGCCAGGTCATTCAGCATCTGTTGTTGGTCATCTGCAAATCGTAATTGAGACATACATATATTCGCCATTTATGTTGATGCCACTTCCTATCCTCCATTGCATTTGTGAACAATTTCGGGGAGATGACGTCCCCTTGTCTCACTCCTCGATGCAATGGTCTAGAATTTTTCTGCTGATTATGTACTTGGACGGACATGGTGGCTGCTTTGTACAGACATCTCATCACTCGGATATATCGCCAGTCTACTTGGCAACGCTGCAGGGACTCCAGAACGGACCAGATTTCAACCGAGTCGAAGGCCTTCTCATAGTTCACGAATGCTAGACACAGGGGCTGATTATACACTTCGGTCTTCTGTATAATCTGCCGCACAGTGTGGATGTGGTCTATGGTGCCGTATCCGCTCCGAAACTCGTCGAGTCTTCGCGCAAGACGGTTCGTGATCACTCTTGAGAATAGCTTATAGACGTGGCTTAGAAGGGTATAATAGTCGATAGTTCTTCAACAGGCTTTTGTCACTTTTTTTGAAGACCAGGACTACCACACTTTTGGAGCTTCCTCCGTACTAGTTTACCTCCAGCCTTTAGCAGCTCTGTAGGAACGCCGTCCTCTTTTCCATTTTTAAGCTGCCCATGAGCAATTTCGATTTCGCCAACGCTGACTTCTGGCATGTCTTCAGTGTAATAGCGAGTTAACGTGGCCCTAGACTCCTCATTTTCGGTATCAGGTCGAGATGCATGCGAAGCGTATAACCGGCGATAGAAGTCCTGTACCTCCGAAAGGACTGCCGGCTTTGAGGCAACAACTTCTCCACTCGCTGTGGTCAGCTTCGTCAGGTGGTTTCTTCCGAGAGATTGTACGAACAGCTTAGACCGCTGATTTTGCTCTATAGCACTTTAGATCGAAAGCACCGGAGATCGTGACGCATACGTTTATTTATCTCCCGGTTAAGAGCTCTTCTTCCGAACGAAGAAGCGGGTGGGTCTTCACGTTGTTGCCTCATTAGCCCTAGAGTCCCTCCGGAAATTTTCGAGTTCCTGCCTTTGCGCCTGAGGACTCGAACCACATTTTCATGGTTTCGGTCAACATCAATTGTGGTTTTCAAGGCAGCAAATTGGTTCTCCAGGTTCGTCTGGAACGTTTCAAATCCTATCATGGTTTGGAGCAGGGTTCGCCAGAGTCTGGACTTCAATCAAACGGACGCGTCCGGCTTTAAAGTCGATATTCGGAGTGCCTCGGACAAGTCTGTGATCGCTGCCGGTATTAAACCTGTTGATCAAGAAGACATATCTGCATATGTGCCGCCTGTCCGCCAAGTTGAAGCCGATCTCGTTTTTCGTCATAGTGTCGGAGCTCTGCCACGTCCACTTCCTTTAGGGCTGCTTTTTGAAGGAACAGTTCATCAAGAAGAGCCCCTCCCGTTCGAGAAAGTTGACGAGCATCTGCCTCTTATGATTCCTGGCTCAAAATTCATGGGATTCTTCTACCGATTCGCTGCAATTTGGAACTCTCAGTTTAGCGTTGAAGTCCCCCTGGGATCCTAATATCGATTCACTGCAATTTTGTACTCCCACTTTTGCGTTGGAGGCTATTATCTAATTACACAGATATTACCTAATTACAAAGACTGTCTAAGGTTTCATTATCGAGGCTAGGTTTATTCATAATGTTGTTAAGTTGAATTTGTTATGTTACGATTACGATTGTGACCTAATTACCTATTGAGAAAAACTTTTAAGACTTACCTACAAGACTGATTTCACAATCCTTAACAGTACGTATCTATAATATTATGACTGTATGGTGTGCTAAATGAAACCAAATATACAATAACTAAGAACATTATTCTTTTATTTATATTATTATGAAACACAAAAGGATCAAAGCATTATTAAGGTGAAGTAGGATTAATATAATAAAATTGAAAATAATCAAGGGAATACTACATTACAACTTTTAATTCACAAAGTTTTGAGGAAATATGGGTCAACGTTATGTCATATTACGGATATGGTAAAAAATCATGGTCCATTGCTAACTTGACAGATGAGCTTGGTAATTTTTGCCCGAACCGGAAAACTGAATTTTTTTTCTTTAGTGCTTTGTTCCCGTATCCAGTTATAAAACATTTTATATTTAGTAGGTTTTACCCTACGTCATATTTATTTTAGTTGTCGTTTAGTAATTTTTACCTGCACATGATTTTAGGTAGTTTTTTACCAAACGACACTAAATTCTAAATCAAAAGAGTTATCGCTATAATATTTAAACAGTTGTATAGATAAATTAAATACCTTTTCAATGTAGTGACTCAAATCTTTTTCTGATTAATACGGGATTTTCTATGATTTTTTTTCCAAATTTCAAAACTTTAAACAGCTCTACTGTAAAGTTAGGTTAATGGCGTTTGGTAAGTTTTGCCTTTCCACCGTCGATATGTACGAGTAAGTAAGTATAGAGATGATCTGCACATTTGAAGTAGATCTTGCCATTTGTTCCAGGAGTCGTAGGTTTGACACCACGATAAACTTTCGTGGAATTACTAACACAATTTATGAGTTTATTATATTCTATAATGTATCGAGATGGATTCGACTATTGACAATATTTGTAGTATCTTTGTTGTTTCGAAGAAACCATTACCTGTGGTGTAATTCTCCGAAATCCACCAACCCGCACTAGGCCCGCGTGGTGGAGTATGGCCCGCGTGGTGGAGTATGGCCCACACTATCTCACAATTGAGAATTTAGGCCGATGATGATGAATCCCCCGAAATAAGAAGCAAGCTATGTAGCTAGCTATTTATTTCAGAGTCAGATCAATGTGGCATGTTGTCATTAATTTACTTCAATTTACAAAAATTCATAAAATCACTTCTTTGTTTTATAAATCACTTCTACGTTACAGGTATAACGGTCATATTATAATAGGCCGTGATTTATGAACCACAAGTCTTATCTTAATTTATTCCGAACGCACTTACTGATTACAATGAAATAGATTAGATCCATTATTTTCCCGAGTCTGACGTATTAATCAAAATTGTAGCTGATAACATTTGATAGATCTTGTTTAGAAGGATTATATTAAAATAGAACTGACTTACCTTGATTTCCTGCTAAACTGTGATTTGGCCACATCTTAGGTGCTCGAAGTCGTGAGATTGATACTTAGGCTCTGACCGGGGTCTAGTAAGACTATCAAAGGGAAATAGCTGATTAGCTAAAATCGTATAATGGCAACATCGCATCGCTCAGTGTGACCTACAAAATGCATTTTTCAGTCTTATATTATTTTTCAGCTTTCACGCTACTTTAATATAAGATTAACAAGCGGTCAGTAAAATAATTCACTGTGTTGACTCAGTAAAACTAAACCACGGCGATCATTTATTTAAAATAGAACAAACTTTAACTGCGGTTTAGCCGAGATATTGGGATAAAGAATCTCATAACAGTTTACTATTTGTGTTACGAATCTGTGGTATTTGAAATTTTCCTTTTGTAAAGCTTCGTCGACAACAGAAATTATGGAGCATTTAAATTGCTAAAATGCCTTATGTTATGGTAATAAGGCCTTATGATGTCTTAAAATGTTCGGCCCCTTTCTATTACTGAAGAAATTTTGCCGGGTTCGCCAGTTTCTAGGATTTTTCCACGTAGGTAACTCAATGACGTTTGAGGTAACTGCTGATTTTAAATCGTATCACAATTCACATCGAAAGCTGAGAAAAATATAAAACTAAGACATTTCACTTATTTTATTAATTGTGTTGCTGATAACAGGTAATAAGTACGAGTACATACGTTGCTTAAAAAATGTAATTGTTGTATCCTTTCCTTATGATTTTACAAATGTAAGAAAAATAAAATATTGACTTACAGAATAATCTGAATAATATTGAATATTGTCATATCAGAATCCATGTGGCACATCCTACTTATTGCTTTTTTGATTATTTTCATTGTGTATGGAAAAACGAAACACACCTATTGCAAGTTATAGTAAAGCATAAAATTATGTTTACGTATTCAGAGTAATAAAGTTCATGGTGTAATGTACATTTTACGCGCCGCACCTGCCCACATCCACCTTTATTTCACAGTACAAAGAATACACAGTACGTTATACTCATACACCGGACCGTGTGCGCGGCTTGTATGCGTGCGCCATAGTAACTTAGGCCTCGGCCTTGAATTTCGCAGCAACGGTACGATGCTGTCAAGCGGTGACCCGGCAGTGCGCCTGCGTGCGCTGTCGCTCCTGCTACCGCCCCGCTGTGTTCGAGGACGGGTCTATGAGATTCCATACAAAACATCTCGCCGCTGCCGCTCTCGCCGTTTCTCATTGAAACTATTGAAAGCAAAGAGATTTTGTTTGAGTATGCGTGGGGCGGCGCACAGATAGATACCTATAGCCCTGTCTCACAATGACGCCATTGCGACGTCGCCGGCTACCGTATCCTGTCCGATAGTTGCCAACCGAGTGAGGTCCATACATTTCAATAATTAATGCTTGGTTGCCGACACGTCGCCGTGGCGTCCTAGTGAGGCAGGGCTCTAATGGCACACACTTTTGTATGAAGATAACGTACTGTGTACTCTTTGTACTATGCATCCACCGTCATTTACCTCGGAACAGACTCAAGGAACAGCAACCCTGAATATTTAATTACTTTTTGTTTATAGGATCCTAAAGACATCAGCAGCCCACGGAGAAATGGGTACGCGCAACTTATTTGATATATTGATAATGCTTTAAATAGAACTTTCTTATTTTAATATAAGTACCTTATTATTAATTTTCTCGATACTTTTACATATTTTTCACACAAGAACTCCAAGAGTCGAATAATAATACACCAGAGGCTGCGGGTTCGATTCCCGTACGGTATAAAAATTGTGTGCTTGAACATAATTGTGCAGTGACAGGAGGTTGTATTTTAATTGCACCTTTGATGCTTGGTCGGGTTATAAACCTGTAAGTTAGGTTTTTTGTTTGAAAGCTATCAATTGCAATTTAAAGAAGTCCAGATAATGGTGGTATTGGCAACCTGCCTCGGAAAAAAAGTAATTTCGTTCGTCGCACCTGATCTCCTGGTAGGGCCAGATTATGTACAAGTATTGACAAAAAAATTATAGTGATAAATTGCCGAGACATTTCCCCACATTTAGGGAAACTGCAATTTTTTACACTTCCATCTTACTCAATTGTATATTGTGTAAGCAAGAAACCTTCACGTCAGCTTGAATCAGTTTATGTTTCGATTTTGACAAAGCGCTTGTATGGAGACTGTCCTTCTATTTGTTATTATTCTTACAGAGATTCTAATAGCAGTAGAGTGAGATAATAGGGAGTGCCTGCGCACTCGCTTGTTCACGACTATATTTCCAGACTTCCAATGTTGATTATTAGCAGAGGTTATTCGTTGTGGCCAATATTAAACAATAAAACAATTGATATTAAGTGATATCAATTCTCTGTCGCCAATTAGAATTCATATAAGAAAAAATGTTTGTTATTTATGACGTATCTTCTGATATGTAAAAATTTAATTAGCATGACAGCGTTGAACGCTAAAAATGTATTTCTATCGACTACTACGTCATGTGGGGTGGAATACACACACACCCGAGTGAAATAAATATGATGGCCAATTTGATACTTGACTTCATCATCATCATCAGCCTGTGATAGTCCACTGCTGATGATACTAGACTTGACTCCACAAAATTACAAAGACTTGTGTAAATTAAGCGTCCCTCAATGGAATAGGCCGCAGTGGCCGCTTACCATCAGGTGGGCTGCGTGTCTGTCTGCCAACAGACCTAGTACAAAAAAAAGGAAACTTTAGTGAAGGGACAAATGAATACAAATATTTAATTATTTTTCTCTTGTCTAGTTACTCCAGTAGGTACATACTTTTGTTCGGTGCTAACTACATACAAAAAGCAAGTTTTAAAAAGATAAGTAAATTAGAAAGCATCAAACGCAAAGTAAAGCACTCAACGATAAACAAACATGTCAAAATGGCGTTTTCCTAACGTATTATGACAAAAAGTGGTACCATTTCCAACGCCCTCTTCTCAGGTCAGTTTATTTTCAAGCCTCTTTAAACATACTCGACATACGTCAGAACTCAGAAGCGCTCTTGCCACTACGAGTACATAACAAGCGTACTGCGGTATTAGAGCGGGAAGGGTCTTTTTTTCACATCAAATGTCAAATTTAATGTTATAGCAAAATTTTGTCAAATCAAATCAAAATATCCTTCATTCACGTAGGCCTCAGAAATGCACTTAAGAATCCTCAATATATCCAGGTAACAAAGTGACTCTAGCTCCAGATTGAAAAAATGTCCTAACACTAATCAGACTTCAGGCGGAACACAGGTTTTTATATAGGCGTCCGAATCACTGAGGCGATCAAAACTCGTTATGGCTGCAAAATATGGAACTTGTGGATAACTGAGACTATAAACTTGCATACCTGTGAAAATTATTTGGGAGTGCACCTTCACTGAACAATGTGGCTTCAACGGCATTGTTCAGTGTTTTCACTGTTCATCATCACGGTATGGCTCTTTATTAGCTCGCGTATGATTGAAAGTTACGATTATGGTTTTTAGTTTTTAATACATTATTGTTTTTTAATAACCATGATTTTGCATTAATTTTGTAACTAATGGGAAACCCATATATGCCGTTAGTGTTATCGATTAAATACTTTTCAATCAGTAATTTTAATAATTATGTATTTCTTAATACCAAATAACGTTATCGTATTTAAGAAATTCCCCACCTCACCTATAATGTGGTATATATTTGTTGGTTGTGCTTAAAAATAATCTGTGTCACAGATTATTAAATAGTTACTGTGTATTTTTGTTTTATACTCCATTTTTTTCTGAAGTATATAAAATAATTACATAGGTTACTCTAACAGTTAGATAGATGTTGTCTAATATTAATTTACAAGTAAGGCCTAAACTAAGTAAAAGCTTGGGCCTACGAGCACTATCCACAAATAATACATGGATATATTTATTACCCTACAGAAAACTATTCACAAAATAATTATGTAAAAAATTAAACCGACTTCAAAAAAAAAGAAACAAAAAAAAAACTACCTAAAAAACTGAAAAGCAAAAAATAATTTTAATAAGACATTCATCAAATGCGCTTATTGTCTAAGCCTATTAATTAAATTGTATTTTACGTGCTAGGTAGGTACCTACTAATCTGTTTGAAGTCGGTGCCAAGCCAAATAGTAGTTACCCAGATTACGTACCTACGTCCGCGGATTAATAAGTAACCCTTTATAATACATAATATTATTATATATCATTTTTGATTACCTTTGGCTTGGCACCGACTTCAAACAGATTAGTAGGTACCTACCTAGCACGTAAAATACAATTTAATTAATAGGCTTAGACAATAAGCGCATTTGATGAATGTCTTATTAAAATAATTTTTTGCTTTTCAGTTTTTTAGGTAGTTTTTTTTTGTTTCTTTTTTTTTTGAAGTCGGTTTAATTTTTTTTAAAAAAAGTTTGTTTATTTTTCTATTTTTAGTGTGAATAACACGTAGGTAGTGAGTAAAACTCTTTCATAATAATGATAGCGAAAATACGAGTAGAATTGTATTATTTGATAATAATATTAGGTATTCATTAAGTGTTCAGCACCATGGGTAGGAGGGGAATGCGTTTATGCACCATAACCGCAGGCTAGCTAGACGCGCGGCCGTGTGTGGGACTCGAGACCGAAGCGTCCGCTACCCACTACACTCCCCCGGTTTCTCCTTCACACCCGATTAGGACGAGCCGGTGCTAACCTTATTGGCTAGTGACCAGCCCATCCCCGGGTAATCATCAGCTTAGCTGCAAAAGTACATGAAATACAACTAACGTTCCACATATTCCTACAACACTGAAAGAATTATCCCCTAACTCCTAACCGTTAAGGAGTTGTACTTTCCATCATCACCTTAGCTGCAAAAGTACATGAAATACAACTAACGGTCCACATATTCCTACAATATTGAAAGAATTATCCCCTAACTCCTAACCGTTAAGGAGTTGTACCTTCCATCATCAGCTCATCAACATAAAATGATGTCTATCGGACGCAAAAACTTGAATGGCTTCAGAAAAAACAAGTAACGCGTAGGCGCAGTCTATAAAATTTGAGGTTTTCCCTTGATTTTTCCGGGATCCCATCATCAGATCCTGACATGGTGACAATGGGACCACCTCGAAACTATGCACTTTCAAATAAAAAAAGAATTATTTAAATCGGTCCACAATTGACGGAGAAATCGGGGGGCTTCGTCGTTTGACCCCGGTCCCGAATACACCGCGGTGTCAAACGCACAAGGACTCTTTTTGAATTGGCCGTTTGACACCGCGGTGTCAAGCGGTGAACAACTTTTTTCGACTTCGTCAATTGGCACCGCTGTTATTATTTATGTACAGTTAAAGGCAAAATTGCATCGAAATAAATATCCCAATATAAGTATCTGTTTTATGTCATGACAACTTTGTCCCATAGGCCGCACCAATAGAACGCTCGTATTTCAGCTCTTCACTTCCAACCACTATCAGCCACTTTGCGGATATGGTCACTTCATCTAGCTTCATTTAAGCTTGTTAACACGTTGACTGCGGCAAACACATACCCTTGTGTTTTTAAAATTGCAACTCCAGTGCGACATTACACGTTCGACGCGAGCGCAAAAATATCCATACGACTGTGCGGCCCAACACAAATAGTGCATTCAAGGCAGCCGCTTCGCGTGTGGCCGCACACACCACCGATTAATGCTTTTTATGCTTTTATATTGTATTATTAGCTGTTTTTACATAATATAGATAGTTAAATTTTCGTTAATACACAAAGCGACAAGTAATTCATTTATTAAAAATTCGTTCATATTATTATACACATAAAGGACAATGCATGAAATTATTTGGGCTCTGTCCCCACCCACCAACATACTTGGAACTAGTTTCAATATTATTATGGCATTCCATAAAAAGACAAATAACCATTTTAAATGACTTAGTACAATATTATTATTTATTATAAGACGTGGAACTCGATTTAAAATAACAAACCAAATCAATCTGTGATTTAATTAAAGGTTTTTTTAAAAAAAATCTGTACTCTTACTGTGATTGTAAAGAAATGTTAAGTACATCTTCTTCTTGTTTTATAAAAAAAGTTATGCTTGTTTGGAATTTATTAATGCATATAATTTAACTAAGATTTAAAATAACAAGCCAAATCAAACTGTGCTTGTACAACTCTTAACTCTAATCAATCTGCGATTTGTAATAGTATGATCTCGTTTTTTTTTTAATTATCAAAAAAAATATTTTTATTAACATTCTGTGTGTTTCATTAGATTTATTTTATAATGAAAGCTGGCGAACAAAATTTTGCTTTACCAGATGGTAAGGAGTTACTGTAGCATATAGACGTGACATCATAAAAATCACTCGCGCTACCTTATTAATAAGTATCTACTCACTAAAGGATCCTTCCAATCTACAACTAACTTGTGTACTCAACTGTACAAAAATCAAAAATAAGATTTTTATTGGCGGTGTCAAATGACGAAGTCGAAAAAAGTTATTCCCCGCTTGACACCGCGATATTATTACCGGTGTCAAACGGCCAATTCAAAAAGAGTCCTTGTGCGTTTGACACCGCGGTGTATTCGGGACCGGGGTCAAACGACGAAGCCCCCAGAAATCGACGGACATACATAAAAAAAAAAATACATACAGTCGAACATATAACCTCCTCCTTTTTTGAAGTCGGTTAAAAAGTATATACCGTTTTGCATTTAAATTCTTATCTATATCTCATACTATGCAAGTGGCTTGCGGTTTAGAAAAAAGAAAGCGTAAAAATTATGGTTTTCGTTTCACTCACCCCCACCTTAACCCTCTAACCTACATATTTGGAGTCGGTCTCACCCTAAACAATCGCATTACCTGGCTATAATATTCAATATCGTTGTCATATATATATTTTCAGCTTTAATATTCAATAACTTATACTTAGATATTTTTCATTTAATAGGATTCAATATGAAGTTAAAAATCGCTAGATTAACTGGTCACTTTAGTAAATAAAACAAAATAAAATTTACGAGCGACTATAAATCGGCGTAAGCTCGGCTTATTAATTTTTACTAATATTAAAAATGCGAAAGTAATTCTGTCTGTCACTAACGCAACGTAAAAGTACCTTTACGTTGCAATACTTGCAATGTTGCTCTTCCCGACCATACATTCCATAAAAATAACAAAATAGAATTGGGAGAGCAAAAACGTTTATATGCATGCATATTTGATGTGCATATTTGCATCACTTCAGATTGCACCATAGAAGTAATGCAACATTATTTTCTTTCTCCAGGTGCTTTGTACATCTTGTAATGGTATCTACGCTTGTTCTACGATCCAGGATTTGGCTAGTCCAGATATTACATTGTTGCGACTGGCACCTGACCTCTGTAACTCCCTGGACATGAAAAAAAGTATCAGCCTATTAATGTCCCACTGCAGGGCAAAGGCCCCCATCCTTGAAAGCAAGTTATCGTAACAATGATGGGACTGGCTCACCACGCTTGCCAAATTACAAACCCGAGCATTGTCCGAAAAAACCGATTCAAAGTTAGCTCCACCCGGGAATTGAACCCAGGACCCCGAGATTACAGATTACAGGCCCAGTACTTAAACTACTACACCATCGAGGCGTTACCCCCCTGGACATAAATTGGCTAAATCCTTTACTTTAATTTGACATACTATGTGATAATAATTCTAAGCATAATTATACTATTTTTCCAGGTGGCATGGCGATTATCCAATCATGTTGCTGCTGGCGCAGTCTTCGACGAGGCTGCTACGCTTCTGCAGTATATACTATGGTAAGTACAATACTGTTTTTGATTTATCTATCTATCTATTCTGCCCGTGTCAACCCACTTGGGTAAATGCCTCCTCTATGCTTGAAATGCTATCTTATGTTTGAAAAGAGTAATTATCGAGTTTCCGGCCGGTTCTTCTCGATAGACAAACAACATTCCGAATTCGGTGGTAGAGTCCCTCTACAGTATGACAGAAAATGCTAGGGACATATTTAAACCCCAAATAGTTCATGCTTCCATATAACAAAATAAGTATAAATCAATAAAACTCTGGTATATATCTGTCAATAACCTTAGTTGAAACCTGAAAATCCGCGTAACGTGCGGGCACTCTTCCCTTCACAGTACCTATTTCGTGCACTGGTACAAGTACGACTTAAATTGTACTCGCGTACAATTTGAGTCTGGGGCGTAACCGGCCGCTCAGCACACGGGATTTTTAGGTAGTTCATGCATACATAAATTATTAGGATTATTATGAAAAAAATTAAGGATATATTTTTTATAGTGAATTGGACTCTGAATCGGATTCTGAACACTCTCCTTAAATATGTCCCTCGGGTTACCTAACACGCTGTATAATATCTGACGATTCATAAGTGCATCATTGACGCCTATATGAATGAAGCATTTATTTAGATTTGATTTTGATTTTATGTCACGCGATCGGATTCTGTTCTTATGCAATATTCACCGGTTGACCCCGGCAATCTAGACGATGTCATCAGACCATCGAGCTGGTGGTCTGCCTCGCGTTCGCACAGCACCCCTTGGCCACCATTCTGTTTTTATACTTTTTTTTAATAAAGAGCGAGGCAAACGAGCATGTGGTACCTGATGGTCAGTGATCATTAGGTATGCCCATAGACACCTGCGAGTGACTTCACCAGAAAAAGTTCTCTTAAACTTGATGCCTTTATTTTATGTGTACAACTGCCCCAATAATCTAGTATCTGTCAAGAATACTTTTAAAGTAGGATTGGATTAGGTACGGAGTACGTACCCACTACGGGCCTCTTAGCATATTCTATTAGAAAGAAGCCTTTTGTTTTACTAAAAACATTTCAATACGTTTTAGTCGTAATAGTGATATTACTTATTATTACACTTTATGACCACTAAGTATTTGAAAGAGTCGATTTTACTTGTAGCGGACTGCTTTGAATTATACGGTTTCTTCGTAGTATCCTAAAATACTACCGTTATAACGAAACGTAGTGTTACGGGGTCGTAGTTCTCGCATGCGCGAAGGCTAATAAAGTGTAGCTATAAAATATTCCTATTTCTTTATAAAAAAACCTTCTTTTTACTTGTGGCCGTAGCAACTTTTTTGCGAGACAAGTCCAGCATTGTGCTGAAATAAAAAAAGGTCGTAATACAAAACAAACCATCATCATTAACAGCCGCAGGACGTCTACTGCTGAATATATGTCAGCCTCACAAATATGCCTATTTAAAAATTACGTAGGTGCAGCGTTATGAAACATGGTTATCATATACACGTGAGCAGAATAATGTCGTGTTATGTTTTCATTAATTAATATTATTGAACTTGCGATGTGTTTTTTTATGAAAGAGGGACGAGCATAAGTGCATCTGATGGTAACTGAACACTACCACCTTTGGAGATACCTGCAACTATGCGATACGTCCCGCATTTGACAAAATACATGAAAATGAATCATGGAAAATTAACACGTTTATGAAGGGAGGAAGTATTCGGGCCTTCTATACCCTCTTTGTGGGACAGTGATATTTTCCGGTCGAACCGCTCCATTTCAACTGACACATAAGAACTGTCTGCAGCATGACTTAATTCCTATAAATTGGAGTAACTGAAGAAAGGAAATTATGCTCTAATTGACCTCACAATTTGTGAAGTTTTGTTAAAACAAACGATTTATACATAGGTATATCAAAACAATCTAATTTTTTACAAGCTCCATTTTTATCCGTTCAGAGTCGTTTGTAAGTGGTAAATCGCTCAACTTATAATTGAACTCACAGAGTGGGAGTTGTTTTATTGTTTGGCCGTAATGAATTACTAAATTGAACAATATGTTAATTCGAAAGGTATTATTCACGTAATTAATGTAACTTGGAAAGAGGGCAGGCGGATAAGTGACTTATTATAGAATTATTGCTTATTGTGGAGTATGGCCCATACTATCTCACAACTGAGATAAGGCCTGTGTCCCAGCAGTGGGAACGTATATAGGCTGATGATGAATGCTTAATACATTAGAAAATAAAGTATACTCGTGATTATGAGTCTCTGTAAAAATAATATTGTTATATTTATATTCTGTTGTAAATACTCTTCCTTTGTGTTTTTATTCAGTACATACCATCTTGAATATGAAATCCACCATCTAAGAAAATTATGTATGAAAGGGCCAGTTTCACAACTGCTAAATAAGTTCGTGATAATTTATCTGTCAGAAAAAACAGAAGCCGTCTTCCTCTTTGAAAATTAATTCATGACAGCATCATATTTGAAAGACGAAATCACAAATCATCTGAGTAAATGATATTTAAGCTCGATGTCACAAAAGCCTTGTATGCTATCTGCTGTGTTAAGATCTTTCAGCCAGCGTAAAGATATTACGAGTATTATGAGAATCTTGATTGCTTTGCATCTTCGAATATCCGGTGACGTTTCCTCGGACTGGTTTCCTAAAGGGATATAATGTATGACAAAGGCAGCACATAAACCTACGTCAGTCTATTACAAATATGCTTTGAGTTGAGTGCTGGTGTCTCTCACTTCACCTTCTAAGCTGTCAGTGTAAAAATAGATGCTCGAGTTTAATGTCAGCCCTTTAACTTTGATGTGCGGTGACCGCACTATGATATTATGGTTATGAATATATTATCAAATAAGTATTGTCGTTATTTTGAATATCGCATTTTCTTCTTTTGAGCGATGAGTAGTTATTGTTATGAGATTAACGTCGGCAGGTGTCAATCTGATGGATGGATGTATGCGAAACTATGTAGCGTTAAAAGTGAACGTCTCGACTTATACTTTGTAATAGGTGGTGTTCTATTGCTAACTTTAAATAAGACACGACTTAGGTATGATTTGGAATGACGGTAGACTAGACATTCGTTTTAACAAGCAAACCCTCAAAAACTCGTAATATTTTGGAATTAGATATGAAAAACATATAATTATGCCTAATAAACGTTTTCCTATTTAATTCTATCGCTTGATAACCAAATTGTCACTAAAAATAAATAATAAACAATAGTATAATACGAATCATTTTATGCAAATTCTAATTACGTAGTCACGATAATATACTAGTTATTAAACGGCGAGTTCATTTGTTTTTTTTGTATAAGAACTTGAGTTTTCATTAGTGACTTGCATCGAAATGGGTTTTGACTATGAAAAAGTTTACCATAAATACAATACCTACCTATATTTAGACTTCAACCAGGGCAGCTATTTTAGGAATATTTAAACGTGCTTAACATAATAAATATAAAGTTCCTATTTGGAGTCAAATAAGATGATTTTTAAAAATAATATTGCTTCATAAATAGATTATAAGCGAACAAACCTTAATGGATTTCTTCGCCCACTAGAGTTTGTCTTGCAAGTCCTTGGTTAAACTCTCCACTTACGGACAAAAATAATATTATGTAATCACAAATTAATGATTCTTTGAAATTATTTTTAGCACGAACCAATTTAAGTACCTAAACCAAAAAAAGTTTTGGTATCATTTTAGTGATTTACATTCATGATCTTTATGATAATACCAATTTCAACCTTAGTTTAAAAAACGGGTGATTTCTTATTTGAGTTATTAGGTATAGGATAGACTGTGATTAGTGTTATGTATTTTATAATCCGCTGGGTCAGCTTCGTCGGCAAGTTCCGTTGTCGAATTAATTTTCATTTTAAAATGACATTTGACACCGCAATCCCTGTTCCAAGAAACTACACTTTTTACTTCAACTTAAGTGTTTTTGCAGGTATACTTCTCAGTCACCATCATCACTATGGGCCACTTCATAGACGTGGAACAACGTTTTTTAAACGGTGGAGCAAACCAACCGGAGTCTGAAAGTTTTCTCGAACCAGGGAAAATAACTCCCAGTAAGTATTTTAAATATTCAAGTTAGATAAACTGAGCGGTTTTGTTGTATCTCAGATTATAAGGGTGGGGCAGTATACTCGTAGTTAATACAGGCGAGTATAGTTTGCCAGTTACATATTATTTTAGACTGCTGCCTCACCCTGGGCATATGGCTGCCCCACCCTGTGCTCATGGCTGCTCCACCCTGGGGCCAAGGCTGCCCATGGCTGGCTACGCCCATAGTGGGGGTGCTTGTATGTAGAGAGCCACAAAGGGTCAGTAGCACACATACTTGGATTTCTACGCTTTACCGCTACGCTACTGTGTTGGTGGCGAATTAGGTAGCTAGGATATTCAGACGAGAACTGACTTTAAAATAAATTGAATTCGAAAATTCGTAACGGTTCGTCAACCTTTTTTTTATATACTGAGAGAATGCATTAACACATTGCTTAAAGTTGGATTGGGGATTTTTGGGACTCTCAGTTCCACTGTCCCACCCAGCCCTACATAGAAGTCGTTGTGTAAAGTATGACGAATTTATTTGAAAATACTTTAAATAAGTATTTTTGGACGGTTTATATGTACATAGGTACATATAAACCGTTAATCGTTCAATCGTTCTTAAAGTAGGTATCTACTCGTCTATACGAGCCCCAGCCACATAGAAGTCGTTGTGTAAAGTATGACGAATTTATTTGAAAATACTTCAAATAAGTTATTTTTGGACGGTTTATAATTGTACATAGGTAATAAACCGTTAATCGTTCAATCGTTCTTAAAGTAGGTATCTACTCGTATAGACGAGTAGATACTTTAAGAACGATACGTCTGCCCACTTTACATAATTATTATAATAACGTACATAATATGTCAATTATTTTTTTTTATTGAATAAAACGTAAAACCATATGATTTACCTTTTCTATCAGACGTGTGAGAGTCACTATCATTGCGAAATAAGTTAAACTGATTGGTTACATAGGTAATAAATTTTCATTTTCTTTTCATTTAATTTAGTGTTCATAACTTTGGTTTGAATCTTTTACGGATTGATTTTCCAATCGGCAAAATGACACAAAGGCATTATATTTCAACATTGTTAAGCTACGACTTTAGACACTTATCTCAGATAAAATATTTTATTATTATCACAAAATTAAATTATTTATATCTATTTAGATCAAAACATATAAGTCTGATAACTTTCGCCATCCACTCCACCTTGATATGTCACGTTGAAAGCGCGGGCGCGGTATGGCGTAGTATGGAAGTGTTGTGAGCACCGCGCCGGCGCCCGCCACCGGTGCAGTCTGCACCGCGCCCGCGCGTTCAACGTAAACAAACTGAACAAGCGCTTAATCAGTCGCTGTTAATCAGGCATACGACGGAAGAGGTTTATTAATTTTATATTAAATCTATTCTTTTAGTGCAGGCAGTTAAATGGGTTATGAAAAAATATATATTTTTAATAAGTATTCAATATACTACATAATATTATATTTGTAAAGAGTAACTTAAATAATACTATAATATGTTACATATATCACATAGCATAAAAACTACGAGTAAATCCTAAAAATAAACTTGGTTATGAACAAATGGCGACGGCAGGGTCGTCAAAACCAGACAGTATTAAAACCTGGACAACGAAAAGTTCGATGGAGCCTTGGAAGTGCAATATTTGGGATAAAGTAAATGTCAAGCAACAGTCAGAATAAAAATTGACGTCCGATTATGTATTCATTTGTGCGACCAATTAATCACGGAAGTAGAACATATAAAAATATATAAATTTTATACATGTAGACATGACACCTATATTAAATTTAAACCTGTGATTGTTAGGTCGACTTTTTATACAATCTCCGCTGACCAATAATAAATTTATGAAGTAATAATAACAATGATATTCTTGCATAGGTATACATTACATATTATTTAGTGCTATCTAGGCCCCAAGCTTTTACTGTATTTTTATTTATAGGATACTATAATAATTATGTCTTTTCCCAAAATTTAGTTCATATCTGTCAATTTTTTTTATCAAAATCGGTTCAGTAGTGTAGTGTATGTGTGAAAGAATTGTCCCTAATAAAATCGGAACCAATTCATATTCAAATTGCTTTTATAAGAATTAATGAAACATTAAGGAATACATTTTAACGTCTGGTTAAAGCACCAAATAATAAGCAGTTGGCATTATTAAGTAATTTAATACACCTTTCCTAAATTGTGTCAAGAAAATTTTACTGATTTTGTTCTGTCCTTCCAATCCGACCAACTAAACGGACCAACTGGTTGTGCGGTTTGGAACCCGATAAAAGGTTTTATTCCAGAGGATTCAGGCGACTGGGACCATATTAAACTGGGACCACGGCCCTCGCCTGACGAACTAAACAAATAAAAACTAATCAGGCCACTGGGATCGCGGTCCCAGTTATGTAGTGGTCCCAGTCGCCTGAATCCTCTTATTCCAATCCAACCAACTAGTTGATCATTGATTTTATTTTGAGAAATATTATTCCAAACGGACCAACTTTTTTCTTTCTCAAGGATACAACTTCTTAGTTGGTCTGTTTTTATTTGTTAATTCAAATCTGTCCCCATCCACATAAAGCGGATACTGGTATGGTACCAGGGCAACATGACCTTATTGGAGATGTATTTTATTTTGCCATGCATTTTTTCATCAAGGTTTATCACACTGCAGCTTTTAAAATCTTTTTTTTCTTCTATACGCTTGGTTCGTCATAATAATCAACTCGTAAAAATAAGCTTGACAAAGTATTACATCTCCACTATGGTCATGTTGCCCTAGTACATTTGTAAATTATTCTCTTAAGGACGAAAGGGAATGAACCAAAATTCTTTTTATCCACCACGGGTGGACATTGTCACAATTTTTGAAATTTAGTTTCGAAATCTACCCCCGGGGTACAGTGGGACAACAAAAAAGTGGTATCGTTAAGAAAGAAAAATAGTTGATCCGTTTTAAGTTGTATGGATGGGAATAAATTTGAATTTAAAAAAAAAATCCAATCAGACCAACTGAAAAGTTGTACCGTTGGGAAAGAAAAATAGTTGATCCGTTTCAGTTGGTCGGTTTAGTTGGTCGGATTGGAAGGACAGATTTTGTTATATGGACGTCTGTACAACCCTCTAAGATTTCCTAAAATGTGGTCGCAAAAAATTCCATATTAAGTGTTCATATGTAGCCTAAAGCGTAATATTGGCAAAGTCTGGGAAAAAATCCTTTGAGATTTATTCCTCAGCAGAAAATTGCGTCCTTAGAAGTGCACACGGGAGAGTGTTATAGGTACTCGTATTGAGCAAAGATCGATAATATTTTCTTGCATTAAAAATCAGCAAAACTAATCAGGTTATTGGTGTCCTTTTACTTTTTAAGAAGACCGTGTTATAAACTGCAATAGCAAGGTCTCCTTTGATGAAATGGAATCTTTGGTCATACAATCTGGAGCAACAAGAAATGAAAATCAAGTGGCAAGGTTAGGAATACATAGTTTACAATTCTGCCGTCTATAAGAAAAAAGGCCGCTAAATGACATTTGACCATTTTTCACTTTTTAATACCACTATATTTAAAAAAAAATTCTCTATCGATCTATCTAGGAACGGTTATTCTATCTTTCACCGTTTCCAAGATATTTTTTTTAAAAAAGCAGCTAAATACAGAAATAATATATTTTACATCGCTTAAAGGTGGCAAAACAGCTTTACTAGATTAGAAGGTAGCTAAATTACTTTAACGTTTGGATCGTCTGAACAATTTTACTATCAATGCTTAGCTAAAAAACAGTTCTAATTTTGCAAGAAGCTAAAAGGCAGCAAAGTATTTTTAGCGGCTTTCTAGCTTGGTAAGGTTCAAGTATAAAGAACCTTGCTTAAATGAATAAAAAGCGGCAAAGCTCTCTTAAATAACTAAAAGGCAGTTAGAATCATTTAGCGGCCTTTAAGCTTTGCATTGTTTCTACTTTTACAATAAATAAACTAGTATAAAAATCCATGTTAGTCAGTACGCAAAGTAAAATACATAATTTTTACAAAGCTTTGCTTAACAAAAAAGCCGTTAAATAGCAGTACATCGCTAAAAAGCGGCAAACTCACAAGCCCCCGCACCCCTTATAACGGGCACGCTAGGCTGGCGGGGTGCGGCTGTTTAGGGAAAAATAAACTATACACGGATGAGGAAGTTCGCTGGTGTCGCGTTTCCCGCTAAAATCGTTACTCGACATGGCGGGAAGGTTTCCAAGGTACGTATTTTATTTAATTAACGAAGTTATTAAAAAAAATTTATAGCTTATAATTGGATTTCTTTTTGTTTACTGCAAAATAGTATCGAGCGAGATCGACAAGCAGGCGGCTTATGTTCTTGAGTCAAGCTAGCCGTAAAATTTTTCTATGAGCTAGCCACTATGAATTGAAAACTGAATGCAGTCGAACAATATATTATTTATCTACATCCATACCCTAATATGTCTATTTTATAGTCAGGATCGATGAGCAAACGCCCTATATTTAGATATGAGTATCTGTTGCTGTATCTTAATGTTTACATTTTAGTATCGGTAACCGATACCTTAATTACGTTCAAATTTCGAACGTCTTCTTAAACAGTAAAAATTAATAGGTTTTTTCGATTATCGAATTAGTCGATTAGTAATTTTATGTTCCATTCCTATACATTTAATTCGATGCTGAAATTATAACAATCGATTTGAGAATCGAAATCAACTCGAGTCTAGATTGTTTATGGATTTTAAAAACTACAAACGTCAGTCATTATGACAGTACTAACTTTTACATACAGATTATGTTGGTAACTAGGGCGTTTGCTCATCGATCCTGACTATAAAATAGACATATTATCATTATGAATGAAGATAAAGTTATGTATGTGACTGTACATAATTAGGCATTAAAATACTCATGTGATCCTTTTATGAAACTCACTTCGTTCGTTTCATAAAACCACATTCGTATTTTAATGACCCTCATTATTGCACAGCCACATAAATAACTATTCGTTCCTCAGTCAGATAAGACGTATTTTTAAATATAAATTAGGTACCTTAACAAAGTTAATTTACTTATTTATGTTAGATGTAGATATTTTTGAGGTCCATTATTTACGTTGAAGTACGGTATGTTTGCTCGAATTAATACATTATTTCACAGCTTATTAACGACAGACCTAATTGAACGGCCTTATTGGGGCAGTAGCTAAGGAATGTTGCTTTTGAATGGTGTGATTTGGTGTATTTCTTTTAGATTATTTACTTACTTAACTTACCGTAACTGATATAATAATAAATTAATAACTTATAAGTGGTAAGTAACACGAAACAAAACCAAGTTAATTCTGAAATTTCTGATAGTCAACATTCAAGTATTAATTCGAAAGATCACAAATTTTAAGGTGTTAATGAAAGAGTATACTGATTCTCTTATGTTGTGTAATGATTTTCTTTAATATTAAGGAAGAAGAATAACTTTTTTAAATATTGGACAACATCACATACATTGATCTGACCCCAAAGTAAGTAGCGTAAGCACTTGTGTTATGGGTATCAGAAATATATACTTAAATACAAATAAACATCCAGACACAGAACAAACACAAATGTTCATCACATAAGTCTTTGTCCTGGGTGGGATTCAAACCCACGACCCCTGGCGCATAAGGCAGGGTCACTACCAAATGCGCCATCGGGCCACTCAAGCCTATTTACTTCGTCTTTTCAGAGTTCATTTTCAGCCCTACGCGTAGTAAAGCTTGGCTTAGGTCGCTAAGCATATTCTTAACCTGCTCAGATGACTGTGCGAGGATCACGATGTCATCCGCAAAACGGAGGTGACTCAAACTCGGTCCACATTTATACCTTTATATTTCCAGTTCAAAGTTTGAAGACGTCTTCGAGTGCATTAGCAAAGCTTTGGTGATATTACATTGGCGTACGCCACTTTTAATAGGGATAGTTGTAGTACTACCTTGGACTTGGACAGACATAGTTGCTGACTGGTATAGGTTTTTAGCAGGTAGATGTATCTATAGTGGTGTTGGCCCAAAAGGAGAGCGGGAACGAGGATGAGTCGTGTGCGCCTGGTGTAGCGCAATCGTCAACACCGAGTGGACCAGATGTGGTTACCGCACGCGAGTACGGTCTTAGGCCCAGGATTTGTTGTAAAAACCTTAGTCAACACCGCAACGCTGTAGTGAATCAAAGACAACTCAGTGTTCTACCCAGTCGAACGCTTTTTTGTAGTCTTAGAATGCAAGGTAAAGAGGTCGGTTAAACTCGCTGTTTTTCTGTATCACCAGCTGCCTTAGCGTGAATATCACACTTCTAAATCCCGCTTGCTCTTTAGATTGGTGTTCATAGGAAGAATACTCGTACTTTATAAATTTGACTTAGTAGTGGTAGCGTCTACTTTGAAGGTTTTGTAAAAAAATAATGATGATTTTGCTAGCCTAAATAGCAGTTATATGAAAGGGTTTGATAATTTACCGCTATTTAGCTATGCACAACTGTAATAAAAGTTATTAATAAATAAAAGTAAAGCAGTTAAGCCACATAAACTTGGCTAAAAGGCGGCTATGTGTAGTTAGCCGCTTTATTGCTATGAATAAGATCAATATAACTGCTTTATAGTTATGTAAATGTGGCTGTTTTCGAAAAAATCACAACTATAAAGCAGTTAAAACCTTTTAGCCGCCATTTAATTTTGTACACCTTAAGTTATTTTTAAAAGTTTACAAAATTGAGGGGAAAATATGTGTTTAGCTTAAAGAATATTACCAATTGTCTAAATCAAAAAATTTCATGTGAAAGTTGACAAAAAGACCTTTCTTTTGGTGTATGACACACATTTGTACATACTTTTATTAAGAAGTAGCATCGATTTGAAAATTTTGCCGCTTATTTGCTCAATAACTCAAAAGTAGTTTTTGTCATTTAGCGGCCTTTTAGTTTATAGACGGCAGAATTAACATGAAGCTAAAAAACTAGAGAAAATACTTTTATTTTTTTATTAAAAACGTGGCAATGGCTAGACTTCAAAAAATCATAAGTCCTTTTTGTAAGCATGCAAAAAAAGGACTTGTGAACTGTCAAAAATTAGAAAAATAAAATAATATACTTTTATGTACATATACAGTGGTACTAACTACTGTTTGTAATACTCGTATACTATTATATTAAAAAATGATATTAAGACAATAAAATAATAATAGTCTTATGAAATACAAACATAACAGTAGTTTTCTAAGACTTTCTTTGTGCTTCTTGATTATCTGGGACAGACCGGGATAAAGTTCCTTTTGATTTCTGTTAGTTGTGACGGGTCCGGCCGTTATGCCCCCATTCCGGGTTGCCCCCGGCCGCTATGCCCCCACATTTTAAGAAAATTTGTTCCAGTTTGCCGTTAAAACGTGGGGGCATACCGGCCGGACCCTCACAACGGGTCCGGCCGTTATGCCCCCATTCCGGGTTGCCCCCGGCCGCTATGCCCCCACATTTTAAGAAAATTTGTTCCAGTTTGCCGTTAAAACGTGGGGGCATACCGGCCGGGGGCAACCCGGAATGGGGGCATAACGGCCGGACCCGTTGTGACACACAACCTACATTAGCACAGTCACTGTCCATACACTGATACTGTTACTAATTAAAGTAACTAAATATGAATACAATAGGTACCTATAATAGCTTTAACTTCGATCGCTTTTGCTGATGTTTTGATTGTACTTTATTTTTCTATAATAATATTTGATTTGATTGTTTGTTTGTGTGTACTAAATAGGCTCCGAAACTACTGAACCGATTTTGAAATAACTTTCTCTGTTGGAAAGCTACACTATAACCGGGTGAAATATTAGGGTACTTTTGATCCCGAAAATGTGGGGGTAAGGGGGGATAATTGACAAAAGAAATTACGCGTGGGTGAAACCGCGGACGGAAGACTAGTACGTTATTAGAGATATTTTTTATTTATGTGTAAATATGTTATACTAGAACAAAACAAAATATTCAAAATAATGCTTCCTTTAACCGTCGTACATAAGTAATCTTTTGTTTAATTTACAAAACAGTTTTAGGTAAAGGAAGCTAATTACGCCGCAAATTCTGTTGTCATTGTGTACAATATTGTGTTATTTCTGTTAGAACAATGGGCTTGAACAGAACAAATTGCCCCCTCCCCCCTTACTGCTACCCTTTTACTCCCTTTAAATGCCATCTTAATAAGATTGTCACAATCGGGAATAGGAGGTAAGGCTATTTTCGAAAGGAGAAGACCGATTCCCATACAATCTTGGGCCTGGCGATACAGGGCTGTAACTTGGCCTATATTTTGTTCATTTAAAAACATCCTACGAGGCCAATTTTCACTGCGAATTTCAATGGCCAAGTCAGTAAAATAATCTACTGAAAATATTAGAGGTTATGTAACCCACGATCATTTTTAGTAAGAAAAGTGCTAGTTTTTGAACTTTTATTAACTCCCGACACAAAAAGAGGAATAATAGTGCCCTGTATGTTTGCCTGTGGCAACGACGTAGCTCCTAAGCGGATGAACCGATTTTCATGCGTTTTGATTTATTACATTCTTAGGTCTTTTGTTAGGTAGCAAGGCAGTCTGCAGTACAACCAACATTAAACTATGACTATGAATAATAATTGACAACATACCTATTATGCATACCTACCTCACATGTTAATAATGCAAAGGATCTGAATATTATTCTTAAATAAATGGGTATAAAAAAAACATAAAGTTTTAATTATATTTTATTCTTTATCATCAGTACAAAATATTAATATATAGGAGTAGGTATCCAAAAACTGGGCAGGGATGTTGTATTTTCTTGGTGTCGGGCCCATCCTTCTTCTTCCAATGCGTCTTCGTATTGTGTTGTGCTGAAACGACCCGTTGCTATTCCACGATACAATTCCACAGCACAAGCACATGTTTATAACCATAAATCACGCTGTAGTCGTCAATAGACATCAGGTTATCCGATGTTCACTCAAAGGTATTCATGGGTTGCAGAAAACGATGTCCAACAATGATATTATATAAACATCATTGATGTCCAAGGATTTTTTAATAAATATAATTGATCGGTTTCAGAGTCCGTAAGTAAGCAGAGGTCTTTCAAAAATCAGGAGCAATACAAAGGAACACATTTACTAACGCATGAGTACGAAAAACGAAATCAAATCAAAATCCATAACTGATTAAATATAGCTGACACTGACATTACTGACATTGACAATACAGACAATAAATAGTGCCGTATATATCCGATTAAAAACACAACTGGTATAAATCGATTTTAAACTCGCTTTTTTGTAACAGCGTTTAAAGAAGTAAAACTCATTTGCAAATGTCTAATCATATTTATCAAGTAACTGTTTTAACTTATAAGACAAAAATTATTCAGTATTATGCTAAAAAAAAGCCACCCTATAAAATATATTTAAGTATCGATTAAGATTTAATCGATTAAAACTGTCTCACTCATCGATCACTATTAGTGATCGAAGGTCTCACTCGTTTTTTTTTATTGTTATCAGAGCATTTAGAAAGATAGTCTAAAATAAGTCTAATGAAATTGGCGTTTATAAAGCAAGTTGAATATAATGAAATCATAAAAATCCATTTTTTTTGCTGTTGGCCATTGAAATTGATGGTAAAACGCAAATAGGCTGATCTAAAAAAAAATATAGATTTTTTTAGTATATGTTTCATGTCTGTATCGTTGGGCCCAAAATCGGTCTTCTCCTTTAATTTGGATCTTTTTAAATATACTCCACATTATTTTAACCTAAGAAAAGACCCTCAATTATGTTAGTAGAAATATTTGCTACTTGTCTCTTACTAGCCCTTCAGCTTAGGGCTTCGTCCGCGTGTACTATACAACTTTATGTAAAGAGAATGTGATTTTTTCCAGTCTATTAAAATATGCCACTACTTATGTACCTTCCATACTATTTCTCTATACTAAAATCATGTTCATTAGAATGTTAAAACACTTTAGGTTTATTCCATGAAAACTGGGCATAATTCCAAGATAAAAAAAATTGCTTATGTCCTTTGCCTTTCCCAGTCCCAGGGCTAGCCTATACTTTAGCTTTCACACTAAACCAATTTCATCTAAATTGGTTTAGCGTGAAAGCGTAACAGACAGACATACTTACTTAGAAAGTTATAATATTGGTAAATAAAGTAAAAAATACATTCTAATATTTTTTGTTTACGTTTGATGTGCTTCATAGAAGTCGATCTACGTAACGAATGAAGAAAGTGTGTTTCATTGCGCGTACTAAAATGGTATCCCATTTTCAGCTTCATATATAGTGAATTCTCCAAAATATTGTTAAAGACATTTTGGCAGAGCTCATTCGTGACTCGAAACACGTAAAACCGTAAGTCGTGCGCCTGATATCTTATCGGCTGTGTCAGACTGCTTTATCATCGAGCTATCAGAGTGAAGAAATATAATGTACATCTATGCTCAAATTGTGCTCGCACTCTTATTTGTGTACTATTATTTCATTCTGCATTGTTGGCCAATCGTAGCGATTGGCTGCCCTAATCGAAACACGGCAAGAAGGATATTTTCTTATAAGTTTACTTACATACAAATAACAGTAAGCATAAAAAAGCATAATTGTTTAGAAATCGATAAAATAAGGGCAGAAAGGTAGCTTTTACGTCTTGTTATATCTTAAAATATTTATATTTATAAATAAGTAATGTTTATCTGTTTTTGGCAAATATTGTACAAGCTATGCTTAATTTAGGGTTAGATAGCGCTGTTTGAATAATGTCCAAGGAATATTTTATTTATTGCAAGTGGAACTGGTGTGTCAATACACAATATATCGCTATCTCGTCGTCCTACAACAGACTTTTAACAACATTAAAATTAGCCAAGTGTAAACAAAGACAAAGCGGACCAATGGCTTGATAGCTTGTTTACCAAATTCTTGTCTGCCTCAATGGAGTGATGGTAATAAGTCCGAACTTGGGTGAAATCTTGGATAACATTCAAAGAAGTTGACTCTGCACCCGATCTCACTCTCCTTTGCCACATTGTCACTTCAGGCTTTGACGTTTCATTTAGAGTACTTGTGCTTGCGAACTCACATGTAGGGTACACATAAAATGCTCTATGTAACTAACATTATGTAGTTGGTCTTACGTTGAAATTACCCACTAAAGCGCAGAGTTTGTGCAATGGACCATACCAATGAATATCCAAAGCTGCGTTAACGTTTGACGTTATCTACACCGTGCAATTAGAGTATTAATGTCAATATATCGTTCTGGAAAATACCTGAATAGATAAGTATGAACGGAAACCGAAACAGCCCCTGTCATCGCCCATAATCTATTCTCACGTGAATTGTTTGACGCGTGGCACTCCCGTTAGCCTGTTGGCCACTCCTGAAATTGATTAGCGTACGATGAAATTGCGATTCGGTAATTTTTTTGTTCACTATTTATTTTAGTAAAAGCGCCTTATAAATAATTTCTGGAATATAGACCTGCGAGAAACAGAAATATATTGGCTGTGTTTATATGTTATTAGTTAAGCAATTAATTTAGTTGATAATTGTATTATGATTACTATAACTGGTGATAAACCATAATAAATAAAAAACACAATTATAATCGAATTGATAAGGGAGGTTTACTAAGACCAAGAAACTACTACCAAAAGACAACTTACCATGGACGGTTTGAAACCGCAAGACAACCGCGGCGGTTGCGGAATCACACAAATCACCGGTCTCGTGAGCTTTGAAATAAAACCGCAGGAAGCTGCGGGCGCGATTTAGAATCGCGCCGTGAGTTCTTAGCCTGTAACACCACTCGTGCGAAAGCGGGGCCAGCCTAGTTTAGGTACCTTAGGGGCCGTCCATAAATTACGTCATCGATTTTTTCAGATTTTAGACACCCCCCCCCCCCCCCCCTACAATCATCCTATCGTCATTTCTTAATGACCCCCCCCCCCCTTCTCCCAAAATTGACGTCATTACCAGTTTGACAAAATTAAAACATTGCAGATTTGAGAAAAATAGGGTATTAATGATTAAAACACTTGATTATAGAATCACCTTTTATTATTTTTACTTTGGCAATAATCATTGGTATAATATAATATAAAAGTAAAAAATAGGGAATAATAATATTATATATTATTATTCCCTATTTTTTACTTTTCTTTGGATAACTCCCACGGAGTTTTACGCGCCTTAGCCGCCTCTCACATTTGCAGTCTCACTTACTAGGTGTGCTGGAAGAAATTTCTTTTTAGAAATAATCTTTTTGTACGTGAAATAAATAAGAATGACGTCAATTTTGAAACACCCCCCCCCCCCCCCCCCATCTATCATTTGCCGTCATCCGCAGACCAACCCCCCCCCCCCCCTAATTTAGAATGACGTAATATATGGACGGCCCCTTATATAAAATGCAGTCTAATTAAATAAACGAGTAAACGAACTGTTGAAGTTTGAAATGCAGTTGGTTTCTAACTGGCCATCTTAAAAATACGGTTTACCCTTGTTTGGCCAAAAATTGTTTCCCAAAATTTCATATCGCAAACTATTTTCCGCAAATTTTCATTTGGCAAAAAAACGTTTGGCAAAGCAACGTATTGCACGATATTGTAAACATTGTAAAGCAATAAAGATTTTTTCATTTTTCATTTTTTTTTCATTTTCATTGCAATTTTTTATTTAGCAAATCTCTTCTTTGGCATATTTTTTTTAGCAAATTATTGTTTGGCAATGTTTCATTTAACCAAATATTATTTGATCAAATGTTTTATTTGGCAAAACTTACTCTTCCCAAAATATTGCAAGGCATATGATTTACTAAACTAATACTTTTTATCAAAATTTCCAAATGATTCGTTAACAATAGATTTGAACAAGCGTCCGCGTTGATGGTCACTGTTCTAACCTAACCTAACCCAGGTGATTTAACTGATATGATATATTATAATTTTTTTTAGGAAAATTCAAGCCCAGGGTTGTGCAAAAAAATACGCACCGCACGTTTTACTTACCTTTATTTGAAATTCCTGTATTAGCAAGAAAAATCGTTTGCATACTCTTTGATTTCAGTGGGTAGGTACCTAAGTATGCGAAGAGATAATTTGACCAAATATTTTTTTGGAATATGAAAATTTCCAAAATAAATCATTTGCTATATTAACATTTGACCAAATAAAACTTGACTAAGTAAAAGTTTGCCAAAAGATAATTTTACCAAATGAAGCATGTGCGAAATATACAGTTGCCAAAGGTCCATTTGCGAAATGAAACATAGGCGATAAGTTTTTTGCGAAGTGAAATTTGACGAAAAATAATTTGGCCAAATGAAGGGATACCTAAAAATACACCTACCTACTTATTATCACTTTTAAAAGTATTGGCCTTGCAAAAACTTAAAAACAAGCATAAATGTTACTCTTGTATATACTATCAAGCACAAAATATATCTCACTCATATTTAAAATAGAATAAAAATGCGTGTAAAATTGCGTGTGTTGCACAGAAGTAACCTAAAAAGTACATGTCTCAGAAACTTATTTACTAACTTAAAATTTATATGATATGAGAGAAAACTGACCCCAATCACTTGTACACGGGTATAGTCGCAATCTTTTAATATATTTCATTCTTATTTTACCTTCACTTAGATAATGTCAAGTTGTCAACCCTAAAATATATCAGCACGCATGAATCACAGAAGTGCCCTAGAAAGCGCGCGGTTATGTCTGTTACGTAACGGTTTAGTGGAAACTAGGTATTTTAATGTCTTATCTATTTATCTATGTCTAGGCTGAGATAAAGTAAAGTATTATTTTAGCCTATTAATGTCCCACTGTATGGCAAAGGCCTGCATCATTGAAATCATGATTGTTATCGTTACAATAATGGGTACTGGTTTAATAAATACGCTTTCCTAATGCACATTGGAAAACACTTCAACACATGGAAAAAACCGACACAGAGTTGGCTCGACCCGGGGATTGAACCCAGGACGCCGAGGTCTTGACCCGGTACTTAAATCACTAGACTATCGAGGCGTTGGCTGAGAAAGTGATGTTAATAAATAACTGGATATATAAAAATTGCTCCTGTCAAGAAAGTCAACTGCTTGTTAATAATGGAGGCTAAAATGTGTTTTGAGTAAACTTATTCTTCAAAGTTCATCATTTATATGTATAAGCTAGCATAGATATTTGTTTTATTCATCAATGGTACTGTGAAGGATACAACAAATATCCGATCTAACCGTAAATGGGTACTAAATTACTATTTAATTAGGGAGATACCTGAGAACATCGCCGTTGACGTCCTCTGATCTTCAAGTGCCTACCTTCGTCTCTAATTTCAAGAAAGCTGACTCTTTACTAATTGTTCAGAAGGCACATTCCACTTCTGGGTCTGGAGGCTAGATAATCACACTATGCAAAATTCTATAATAATAGGTACCATATTAAGTAAAGAGAACTAACCATAAATACTCGTAAATGTACCTATATTATTAACTCCGTAGTGTACTGGCGTTATTATAAGTTTTTGCTACAAATTGAATTTGCAGTAATCTGTTGAAGAAAGATCCTTCCTAGCGTTGAAACAATATCCTATTTCTTGTTAAAAGAACTCTGTCCCTTAAAGTCAATGGCGTGCGAGAAACGTGTGACCAGGCTGCAATGTTTTCCATTTGAACACGTTTAGTAATTAAATAAATAAATAAATAAATATTTTCTAGACATTATTCACACAGCGCCATCTAGCCCCAAACTAAGCATTAGCTTGTGCTATGGGTGCTAGACAACGGATAAACATTACTTATATACTTTTTTTTTTTTGTAAATACATACATATTATACATAGAAACACCCAGACCGATACAAACAGACATGTTCATGCACACAAATGTTTGTACCGTGCGGGGATCGAACCCGCGACCTCTGGTGTAATAGCCGACTTCTCGACCATTACACCAAATGGCTCGTCAAATTGAAATAAAATATATTATGTGTAATGTGTATGTAACAGATATATTGGCAGTGCATGAACATTGCATTGTTTATGCACTGTCAAATATAAAACTGAACTGAACTTAATTAAACTTGGTTGTCAAGTCAACAGCACGTCTCAGTCCGATGCTGAACGTAGGCTTCGTCACAAATTTCTATCCCAGGCATTCCTCATTCAATCACTGCCAGCAATCCTCCTAAGGTCAAACTTTGCTGGGTTCTAACAAAATATACCTACGAAGACAAAGCACATTGGATAATGATTCTTAGTTAATGAAAGTTTGACATGTCCGCTGAGTGTAGGTACCTATGGCGGCTCATTTCCCGACTAAAGTTGTACAATAATAATTTATCATCATCGACATTACCATCGTGAGAATTGTTCCTTCCAATGCAGTAGAAGCATCTAATTATGTCATCACCATTGCTGCAATACAATCGATACAGCGAAAAAAAAAACATTTTCTGTAGAATACTAAAATTATTCGCTTGATAAAAAAAGGTTATTCAAATACATATGAGATTGGCAAACACAGACGCCTTTATCTAAAGGCCTGCACAAATACCTTTTCTCGCCCTACTTAAATGACCTGGAATTTTAGGACGAGAAAACAAGTGTGTTGAAGCGTTCCACAGCGTAGTGTTAGGTACGCTAAGAAACGGTTCAACATTTTTTTGATGCCTTCGTGTGTGGATGACATTGCAGTGCAGCACGCTTGGTACGGGTGTGGAAAAATGTCATAGACGATATATTTATTATACCTATGTATTATAAAGGAATACGTTGATTGCTCACTTATTTGTCATACACACACACTGCTTTAAGATTGATAGTCTTCAGGTGACTTAAAATGTGATGCACATTACGAGTTAGAGCCAATATATAGACAAGATACGACGTCGTCGTCGTATCATGTTACTACCAGACTCACAATACAACGTCGTGTCGTGAAAAACGGCCATGCAATCTTTCGCCGACGCACTTCATTGCATTTACTCGTAGTTAACTTTTACAGTAGATTTGACACAGGTCATTGATACGAATGACGTCACTAAAAGTTTAAGTATATCCATTTTGACACATATCTACATTGTGGCGGGTAATTAACTAAAATATTGTATAAAAGGGCTTCCGAAGAGATCTGTTGAAAATGTAAATTTATGCCTTGAAAATAAGCCACGTACGTGCTCCCTTTATAACATTATGTAGATTGTTAAATTGATTCTGTTGAATAACAATCGTGTATCTATACCGTTGGGGCTGAAAGTCGGATCCATCACATATAAATCAGTTAGTAATTACTTATAATAAAAAACTTATGTCGGGCTGAGCCAAAGTTCCATCGGAAGAGAAAAATATAAGGGAAACGAAATGAAATGACAAACTTAAGAGAATATACAACCAAAAGATCCTTATAATCTATGACTTGACTTTGACATCGCAATGCATGACCGTATGTGTACGTCAAGTTCAAAACATTTGAAGTGTTATACTCATAAGATAACTCAAGACCCAGAAAATAACATGTTGTGTATTTTGTGATGTAGTCCGTTTAGCTCTACCGCTCAGTCCTACTAGTAGGAATAAACGGAGAAAATAATCCTTTTAGCATTGATAGTGTATTTATAAAAGAGGTAGATACGGCACTAGCGCTCGAAAAATGCTCCGCTCATATTGTGTTAATTGACACAAATCATTTTAGACGCATAATGTCAACGGTTGGTGAAGCACATAGATTTAGTATATCTCGACGGATCAAATTCTAATCGCCGTGCGTCAAAGGATGGCATATCTACCTCTTTTTTAAATACACTATCAATGCCTTTTAGTCCTACTATCTGCTATGATAATCGCTTCAAAAGCTTTTTGTAAAAGACACAACTATTCAAAGAAGGCAAAACCAACACAGATGGTATTAAAATTAGTTACAAGTGCAGCAAATAAAAGCGTGTTATATAGGTTCATTTAAATATATTTTTTCTGATTAAGTTACTTTAATCTATAGGATTCGTTTAATTAATCAATCTAGCCCCGGAAAACCAGACACAATAGAAAATCTATTGTTACGCGACACCCGGCTTTCGGTCGGGTGTAGTTGGGTTAATTAAGGACGGCTTTATAAATATTCTTCTTTACTCAGTATGATTTTATCATATCTACTATAGCATTATCAGAGTTAAAAAAATCCCTTGGTTTTGCGGGTTTCCACTCCGTTACTTTTGTTTGGGTCATGGGGTCGGTGGAGTGTTCAAAACAAAAGGGTCAAAATCATTAAGGATCTTTTCATGGAAGACAAAAAGTACATCCTAATTTTCTCTATTCTCAAAAAAAATTAAAATTACATTCCTTTAAAACAAAAGAATCGGATCTGGGTAATTTATATTTCTCATTATACATCATAGTAATTAACCGCAGTTCAGATTTTGTCTTTTGAGTTATTTCTCCCTTTTCTATTATATCTTATCAATATAGGTATCAGGATTGTTTTTCGTTTTTAATTATTTGTTTATGATATGCCAAATTTTTAAGTCATTATTATATTTTTATGACGAACGTTTTGGCGCATAGTATAATGGTTGAAGAGCTCGTGGATTCGATCCCCACACGGTACAAAAATGATTGTACCGGTTTAGGTATTTCTATGTATAATTATGAATGAATTTATAGAAAAAAGTATATAAGAGAAGTAATCACTAATTGTCTGGTACAAGCTATTGCTTAGCTTGGGGCTGGTCGGCGCCGCGTCTGAATAGTGTACACGGATATTTATATGTTTATATTTGTTTCAGTAACGGTGTCGTTGAACATAACACTACTAGCATGCAGTACGCTGGGATTGGTCGCCTGTGTTCTGCTGATATTTGGAGTGTACAAGGTTAGTTCCTAGTGTATTTTTTTATACTACAAAGTTAGCAGTCAAGCTTACGGCCTGATGGTAGCGGTTACCATAACCTATACTATGTACGCTTGCAATATTAAATGCATCATTCAGGCCGTGGGCTTGAATTTCGTGGCAGCGGGGCGGCAGTGGGATCGGGTTAGTTGCGTTATCCCCCAGTTGCGATTTCACCCGTAATCGACCAGTTGCAGTTTTCCCCGAAACACCTTCTAGTTGCAATTTCACCCGAATAAAAAATATCAATAGGAGAGGTACAGGTAAGGAGACAAATACTTCAAATTAAATAAATCAGTCTTTATTTTCAAATACTAATTTCTTAATTTACAAAATCACAGAAATAAACCATTGATCACAGTTTGTTTTTGTCAATCAGAGATCGTTAACACTAAGTAATAGGTACTTAATTAGCAAATTTTTTTTACCGCCGTTTACATACGGCGTACTGACACACAGATGAGACTATTTCAAACCTGAAAAAAATTGCCTCCGGCATAATACATAACTGCAAGCGTTATTTATGTCCGAGCTCTGAAACTTTCTAACATCTGATTAAAACGAACTAATAATTTTATTAACATTTTTAAGGATTTTCTGCTTAATTGTACCTGTACAAACCGGGTATCTAATACAACTATAGATATATTTTTTTTTTCGGGTGAATTCGCAACTGGGTTCCAAATAAATTTTTCGGGTGAAATTGCCACTGGGGGATAACGCTACTAACCCTCGGGATCGGCGGGCGCACGCAGGCGCACTGCGGTCACCGCTTGACACGGCTCCCGCGGCCCGCCCCGCTGTGTTCGAGAACGGGTCTATGGGATTCCCAAAACATCTCGCCGCCGTCGGTGCCGCTCCCGTCCCGCGCTGCCGCGAAATTCAAGGCCGAGGAATCACGCGTCGCTGACCCTGTAAAAACCTTCTTGAAGAACCACACGCTATTATAGTCTCTTGAGAAAGTCTCGGCGTATTTAATTTAGCATCAACAATATTAACGAAGCGAGAAGAAGCTGTACGACAATGTCCTTCCTTACCTTTATACTTTCTTACGATAAGACAACTGACTTGATGCAATGGTTGATTATTACACCAGATATTTCTAGTTCGGTCCCCGCACGGTATAAACGTGTGCTGTGCATAAACATGCCTGCTTGTATCGGGCTGGGTGTTTATATGTATAAATGTATTGTATTTATTCACAGAAATCTAAATATTATTTAGATTTCTGTGTACATATTTATTTAAAGAAAAGAAAATTATTTAACACGTTCCGGCGCGGTAGCGGTATAGACGACAGTAAAGGTAGAATTCATATAATGGCAGACGGGTACCGCCGTTTTCACGAAAATCAATTTAAAAATCGCTACAGCAGCAGCCGCCCAACTTACATTAGAGATTCATAGAAAGCAGTCTTACTGACATTTTGTACAGAAGGCTTGTTTTTCTAGTTAGAGCATTTAGGCATCATTCATACAAATGCACAAGTGCTACACACATTGACAGTACGGTGGTGGCTGTTGGGTATGATGAGTGAACGTTACTAGAACGCGCGAGTCAGTGCTAATATAGAGGTACAAAATATGTATAAAGATATTACTGTCATAGTGGAGTGGAGCACCGCGCCGGAACGTGTTAAGTACCTAATGTTTATGCGTGGTCTATCCAAAGTACAAGCTACCTACGTTTTGTTAGTCAGTGGCAAAAAAGGGAGCATTATTGTTAACTATCAGTTTAATTGCGAGAAACTTATCTGACAGCGATGAAACTGTAACTTGTGTAATTCTGGTGGAGTTGATGATTGATTGACTTGCCAATCGGGCCAGATAGGAAGCTTGAATCAATATCGTTATATATTCTACGCTAGAAAGAAGCAAGATAAATGTCATATTGCATGTGCCGATATATAACCGACTGGCGGAAAAAGACTAATACAATCTCGGGAACGTTTTCTGTCGTACAATGCAGCTCTTTTGTACGTTACAAAACATTGTATTAGAAGAAAAGAAGTTCAATGTTTAAATATTAACTATATAAAAAAAATCTGTTTGTTTATTTTTGTTATGTATGTTCTAACAGTTAATACCTTGAAAATACTGCTTGATTCAAACTCTCGAAATGACGTCGGGACCACATTAAAGGAAAATAGACTATGTTAAACTACAGCTTTGTTTAATAATTGCTTTGAGTTATATACAGCAACGTGATAGGGGAGCAAGCAAAACTCATTTCAACCATAAATAGGATAGCTTGCCCCTGTCTAAAGTTTGCAGTTGTGTTTACTTACGTTATGGAACAGATTCTCAGCTAAGAACAGATTCGTGTCCAGCTGTTTCGGTGAATATTTTACTGGTGTTCACAATAGATTTTCCTATTTTAGAAGGCGGTATACATTTTCTTTACACTGATGAAAAACGGCTAAATTTTTTTGTGTCCAGGTATATTGACATATTAGTGTCAATGTCATGTGACATTAATATCGTCCCAGTCAGCCACCTTAATTAGATTTAAAAACTAACCGAGTTTGAGGAATAGGGATATTTTTAAGATATGAATTAATGGAACGTGCGATTGGCAGGCAGCCTTCTTCTTTACTATTAAAAGCTTCGGCGACCGGCCACAAATCTATTTGGCCCTTCTTTATTTATATATTGAGACTCGAGAAAGAAGAATCTGGATCATATAATCAAGCGAGATACGAGAATTATTTAGTGGATTAGATGTTCTATACATACATAATATAGACAGGTTTCAGATTTTTGGGGATTGGTCGTTTTCACATTTAGCAAGCCTATCTCGTTAACTGGATTTCTTTAAAGACCTTTGTCCTACAACGGGCCTGCAATTAGCTACTTTCCTGCTTGTTAAATACTGTTTTAAAAAGTTATTTTAAATCTGCACGGATTAAATCTGCAAAAATCCCAACCAAACATTTTCCATTATGGAAAATTCGGTACAAAACAAAATTTTTAAATATTTTTTATCTTCACTCCATAATGGACAACATGGTTGCCCGGACAAAGGATAATCCCGGGCCCTTTACAAATCGTAATATTGTTTAGAGTACAAAATTGGATCACCATTAAGGGAATTGTTAAAGCTCCCTCATGAAGTGTCATGGTATAAAGGCTAATGAGATGTTGCATCAAGACTGTATGATTGGAATTAATGCTGACGCTTCAATCTTGGGTTATATAGTAAATAAGTGTTAATGCGAATGGAATTATCGTTGAACTTATTGATTTATTTATTAGCTAAAACCAAAGGGGTATGAAGATTTTTGTATGGAGGCTGGCTGACCTATTGGTCCGCCATTTTGATTTTTTAAATAGCGTTCACATGATATATTTTTTTAAAAATGGTTCCTAATAATTAATACAAACAAGAATCCATTTTACAATTAACTGGTGGATATTTTTAGTCATATTCGATCTACAGCACGCATGTCTATGTTTTTGGAGCAAAATGTGCTACGAGTAGAGGAGTAACAGCCATTGCGGGCTTTGTGGATCTGACATTGACTAATTATTGTTCTGTTATTTTTTGCATGTGTCCTGTGGTATGTTTGCCCTATTTTGTGTGCATGAGCTTGATTAGCATAACAATTATATAAGTTCAAAAAAACCATAAAACATGGCATAATTTGTAGCCCCACCAAATCAATCACTGGCACACAACACAAAAAAGCTTTCAGGTTATAGATATAATTTCTTTTTAAACGTTATATATTATTATAAAGATAACGTTAAAATTCGCCTAGATAAATAGGCCGTGAAATCTCGAGTCAATACAACTCAACTTTGTAAACGTTTCTCTTTGAAGTTTACAAAAAAATAATGTCAAAGGTATCTTTTATCGCCAATATGCCATTGTCCGCTGATATTAAGCACGTATCAACAAAATATTTTAAGGGCAGCCAAAACGCAATCTTCTGTAGAAGATCACCGAGATAATAATAATATATTCTGCTATTATTTATCCATATCATCTCTGACTATGCTCTAGATATATTAATTAAAATTGAAGGTTCAAAGATTAAGAAAGAAACAAAACCATATTATTTTGCCTTTATGTACTTATATTATTATGTATGAAAACGTTTATTCTGAACCAAAATATAAAAACTAAATTCTTGTAAATAACAGGAACACCTGACAAAACGAAAATGAATAATGATCTTGAAACTGCCAAACACATGAGCAATGATTCCTGTAATTAATTTCTCATTTCCGAATTTCCAAAACATATAGCGTGCAGGGACGGGGAGAAGTTGTTACGGTGACCTTTTGGTTAATTACTGTAGTTAAAATACTTAATAATTATTATATTGCTTAATATGACATACTTTGATTAACCAATACTACCTACTGGTTCCATAGCACAACACTATACGGTTTGCTACCTGTTTATCGTCCTATTTCAGACTCGTAAAATCATTTAGGACCTGGACATTTTGTTGATTATCTACATTAGTTTCAAACTCAGCAGATAAATAATTCTAGTATGAACTATGTCACTGGTGTTTTACCCTCCTGAAAACTCCTAAATTAAAATTGAATTTATTTTCATTTTACTATGTAGTACAAATTATCATAATGGAGCAATAAGTAGTTTTAACTAGTGTAGTTGCAGACCGTTAATGGACTGGTAGTTTTTGTTTTTGCGACTACGAAAGCAGTTTGTGTTTGTGATTAATAATCGCCAGTCATGCAAGCGTGAACTAGACGGCTAGTTTCGCCCGACATAGTATTTACATTACGACACAATTAGGCTTTAAATACCCTGTCACTTCTAGAAATTTATTCCTTGTTGCAGATCATATTAATGCCTAACTAGGCACTGGGATTTATTTGCAAAGTACTAACATGACAACGTGAAACTTATTAAAGAGCTTAAAAGTTAGTATTCTATAGTATCTAATACACACTGGTTTGGTTGGCAAAATAGGGGATGACACTTAGTACAGAAACTTAGTTCTTTTTATGCAATCAATTGTGATTATGCTATGCAATAAACGAATTTAATATCGTTGTATGCAATATACTATATGCTCATAATAATTATGATTAGGGAGATGATCAATGAAATGATTAGGATAATTTTATTACTTGGTCAGTGTCCAAACGTCTGTTATATAATTTAAGACACACAAAAAGCAATAAAGATTCGTTAAATGTTTTTGATTTTTAAAATAATAGATACTTATTCTTCTTTTTTTCGAGTCGATGGCAAATAATTAAACAAATCATCAAACGCCGACTAAAACTTCTAAGGTACCTACCTACCTACCTACTTCTATGGTAATATCTACGTAAAACACTTTATATTTAACAAGTAAAAGTAAGAACACTTAAATTTTCAACGACCTTTTCTCGATTCTTAATTTCATCAAACAGATTCTCAAGTACTACGAAGTACTCATAAAAGTGTTTAGTACGAGTAAGTCGTCGAAAGTATGTACTTCTCATTGGTAATTACCTACCCGCATTCGGTAAACGAGTTAACCCAGTTTTTAAACTGGCTTTCATACATATTTTTACGCATTATTATTTGAACACTGTTTGAAAACTCCAGTTCAGAGAAGATAATTCTTTTAAGTCTACAGTGACTTAAGTCTGAATTAGAATAGAATAGAATAGAATTTTATTCACACATAATGTTAAGTACAGTTTTAAACTACCTTATTTTACGTATAATTTACCCGACAAAATGGTTTACAACTAAGTAGGTAAGTAGGTAACTCTATAAATTTAGGTAAATATGCGGGACGCTCCGTTTGACGAAACTCAGAGATCGTTCGCTTTAATGGTTTCAATGAATCCAAGTTCAAGGATACCTTAAATCTCACATTAATTAATGACGTAATGCGTATTATCTAAAGGCAAAGCCCAATCAACAAACAAGGTTTGCCTGTGTGTAGACCTGTGATTGGATAGACGAAGCTAATTTGTATAGTGCAGTTGCTGTCAGTATAAAACTAAGAATGGCTAAAACTATGATCTTATTTATTTTATTAACGCATAAACGAGATCTATTCGGGGAAATGTTAACTATAGTTTTGCTATAATGATAATATGTTAGGGATGTGACGACCCCATCGCCCACTGGTTTACAAGTGCAGTCAGATTTCATTGTGACTTTAACAAGTCAAACTTTTTATGTTAAATATATTTTTATGAGAAATGAATAAATACTAGTAATTTTTATAAATAATTAATAATAATAAATACTAGTAATTTTTATAATGTTTGCCAGCAGTTGTAGGTTGAAGATACACATAATGTAATCTATTTTCTGTTGGTCTTTAGACTTTTAATACACGGGCTGGCACGGTTTATAATATAAAATAAGTATATTGAGTATGTAGTTGTTTACTTTTTACCTCCTTAGTTAAAACTAAATTAAAATATGTTTTTGTTTGATTAAGTCCTGGGCTTTTGTTGGGTAGAGTAATTTAACCAAAACTGCCAGTCCAAAACAATAGGTAGAGGCGAACTTAAACTTTGTTAAGCCTTTATTTTTGAAGGATGTTTCATAATCCCTTAGAGAACAATGACGTTAAGTTGGCCACAAAATTTAGCATTATTTTATGGAAAAGCTTGGACCATTTTATACAAAACTTTGTTAATTAATAAAGAAAAAAAACGTATTGTTCGCTGATGCGGAAAAAGCGATTTTTCTACAACATAGTGAGTATTTTCCTCTTGGGCGAGTAACTACCACGTTACCAATATGCTGTTTCCCAAAGTTTTTGTAAAGCATTCTCTTCACAGAAAAATTACCTCACCGTAGATCAAAGGGTTCGAACCTTTACAAACAGAGATTAGTTCTAGCATAGGTATATGTAATCAAAGTCTCAATTTTAAAAATCCTTGTTTTGTACTTGAATTCACGAAAGATGACCGCAAGTGGCAACCGAACATGAAAACTCATAAAAAACTTCTCATACAACATAAAAAAGTTCTCTTTCAATTGAGAATTTTTGACAGATTAAGGTAGGTGGATCTGCTGCCGTCCGCCAGGTACATCTTACTGATTAAAACGCAAAACTTTTTTCAGTTTAAATCGATAAAAAGATTGTGCATTCAAAGTTTCTGGTTTGTTTAACGTCCGAGTGCTCTATATATTTTTATACGTCAGTGATGTAGCAGCCATATTAAACAGTGCTTTGATAGCTATGACTCACGTAAGTTTATTACCTTAGGTGTTTCTCACACCCAGTCATCAAGGGATTCGAACAAAATGGGAAACCATATTTTCGATGATTTGTGTATCTAGGACAATATACATATGTATAGTATTATATATTGGGTACAAATGAAACAAAATTGTTTCGTTTGATTATTTCGGCGCGTTCTGGTCAAGTGTGCCTTGATAGAGAGCACACTGTATGTATGTGTTTGTGCACTGTGTTGTTCACTATAATATACATATATCCTGCGGTTGATCGTACAGATTGTCTTCCATTCCCGAAACTCAGTTAGAAGGGCATTAAATGTATACATATACGTATCGAGCCATAAATTCAAGTTTAAATGTAAAAGAAACATGACACCTCAAGTCATAAGTTGAATATGGAATATCCCACCTAAACACCTGGATTGAGAACCTCCTTGTTTTGAAGGGTAGTTAAAAAGGGTATTTCTCTCATACCTTTTATCCATTTCTGTCTACATTTTATACACATTAAACTTATAGCATTGTGTAAATGACAAAATTAAGTTTAAAATAACAAGCGTGATGAGTGATGAACAACATACTTTTATATCATGTATGTATAATATAGTATAATTATATTAGTAGTAAATATTAGCAATGTTTATCCGTTGTCTGGCGGCCATAGTACAAACTAAGCTTAGTTTAGGAAGGCGCCGGTAAATAATGTCCAAAGAAACATCTATAAAGAAAGATTTATGTTCAACGAAGGTATTTCCTGTACAATAAAAAAGAGGCATAATAGGCTGTTGTTGCGTTACTTAATGTTAATATTTTTCCAGCGTTAGGCACAATAAAACCCATCGTAAATCCTAGTTATCGTATCTGTAATCAATGCATTCATTAATTCACTGGATTTTACTTTCTAATGGCTTTCCCCTAGTGTGGAACGATCCCTATGGCAAAATATAAACTAGATTACGGGATCACTGTGTGGTTTTACAGTTTATTATACTGTTATGGCATATAATCTTTTTATTGGTAGGTACCTTACACAATTAAGTTTTCGTTGGAGTTATGTTTTATAGGGTTTATGAGTAAAGAGTTGTGTACAAAAATATATAAGGATCTGAGGTAAATTATCCTTTACCAAGCGAAACTTGTCAACCTATAGAGAACGTTTTGCAGATTTTAATCGCTTTGGTGACAGAGACTATAGTAGTAGGTAGTAGATAACCCCGAAAAAATCATAAAGTGGGTAAAACCGGTGGCTAATAGATAAAAAATAATAAGTTTAATTTCTCTTTGTTCCAGGACATAAAGTTCATGCTGCTGCCATGGGTGGTGGCAATGGGTTTGGAGACACTGGTAGAGATTATAAACGTCATATACCTGTTCTACTTGCAGACGGTGAGTTGAATTATGACCAAACAAATTATTATTATAATAAATAATGTATTAACTATTAAACTGTCTCCGAAAAGTTATGTTGGGACACAAAACATGAGTTGAGTCGGACTATGTAATTCTCCTCCCTCTTCCGTCCTTCGGCGTTAAAGCATCGATGGAATAAAATTTCGTACAACTAAATTATCGATACGAAGCGTGTTCGATATAACAAAAATCGAATTAGTAACTTTCAAAGACAAATAGTGAACACGTGGGCCGACGTCATTTCGAAGATTTTTTATTTTTGAAAATTGTTCCTAGTGCATTATATTTATTTCTTCTCTATGATTGATATAAAATTACCTTTGTCCAGTTATACTCTCTTTATCACGTATTTAAAACAAAGTTACTTTATTGTGTGAATAATGTCCAGAGATATTTATTTATTATTTATTTAATACGAAGTTATACATAAACAACTAAAAAGGACATCACTATGTATGTACTGTTACGTTGTCTCAAAGAAGTTTCTTTGAGGCAACAATCTAAAGTATAAATAAATATTATTTTCTAATGACAAAGTTATATGCAATATACGAGTCGATTTTCTACATCAGAAAAATATTAAAGCAAGGTACCACAATATATTTATCAAATTCCTCCACTTCCTACCAAAATCCTTGTCGTGGATAAACACGCAGATTTCCACGAATAACAGTACTATTTCACAGCGATTTATTTCTTGAATGTCGAGTTTACGATATTCTTCATTCAAACGTTTCACGACTAGCGCAGTTTATTCAAAACTTATTATAATGTATAGTAAAGAATTCAATCTAAGATCGCAATATTAATACTTGTAATCGGCGTTAGACACAATTATATTTGGTTTATGATTTCTTACAAAAACAATATTACAAATATTACAAATGATGTAAAGAATTAAGCACTATTTTTTATGTCTGTTTTTTTAAAACATTTCGCCCTGCTTACCTGCATGGACGAATGGATTTTAGGGACATTGACACGACATTTCTTTGCCCACTCTACTGAGTTTGGATAAAAGCTAAGCGTCGTTTTTTACAAACGGTGACGTGTTTTTAGATATTTTGTATAATCTCTTGTTTAACACTTTAAGTGCGTTGGCACAAAAACCTGAACTTGCCGCGACTGCGTTACGAACAAATACTGGTCGTACGAACCTAAGCCAGAAGTGCGTTACGACCAGTATTTTGACGCACCACGACCTGACTTCCAGGGCCTACACAGACGTGGAAACTCATCGTACCAAAGATTTTCTTTTTCAAACCTTTAGGTCATATCCCTGTTTATACACAACTGCCGTAGCACAGGGTTCTGAAGGATATTTTGGAAAATATAAGCATTTTTCGAAATCATTGATTTACGACCATATATTAGTCGTTTAGCATAGAAGCGAAAAAATACTAGTGATGGGATCTAAACAGTTAAACAACAAATGATTTTTATCGATATTTTTTATTCAGACCTAATGGATGAACTTACATATTTTTAAGTAGAATATAATCAATTAAGGAAAAAAGTATGAAAATCGTTAGTTTACTTTCAATCATTATTAATATAATCTGAGGTAATTATTATATAATTCTTCGTTTTTAGCGTTTTTTTAACCAATTGCGATTTTATAATTTGGCACCTGTCAATTTTACTTTTATATTAACCACAGAGATCACACAATATAAGATTTAATGACAAGTTTTTTTCGCGATCATTTCGTTCTCGCGAGCCTCCAAAAATCTATCGATACGCGTGTCGATATTACAGGCAGAACTAGTGCGAACTGAGGCTCAGCGCGGGCGCAAGCGGGTGGTTGCGGGGCTGGGGGGGTGCGTCAAAATGGTCGTACCGCACCAGACAAAAACAATTTCCTTTCTATGCGTTACGACCATTATTTTGCCGTACATTTTTTTTGCAGAATATTGTTCTACTAGAAACAACAAAAATGGGAATACCACTATCTCTTTTATACACGTATGGGAACATAGAAAAATAGCCCCCGCACCAAGCGTAAAACAGGGACAGAGGGCTGCCGAGCTGGCGGAAAGGCGAATACGTCAAAATAGTGGTCGTAACGCACTGAATGTGTTAACAACGATGATGTGTGAAACATGTTTGCGAAATTCACCGATCCTGCACGCTGCATGCAAGGAAATTATAATAGTACTGGCGAAAATTCTCAGTAAATTCTTGTGTGACATAAAAGGATATTTTTTGACTGAATAAACTACGCCCAAGAGAAGGAATTTTAAAATTATCTATGTAACATCATCTACCACGACTAATTTCATGCATACGGGTAGAAACAAATTTCTAAAATAAACGTAACTAAATACTCCTTACTATAAACAAAGGTAATGTTCGACAAGAGATGAAAAGATTGTAAGGGAAAACACAATGTGATGTTACTTGAAAACCAAGGGACAGTGAACGATTGCTTCGACAAGAGTGAGTTACCGAGTACAATTTGTTGATGAATCAGTAAGAATTCCATCTCCTAAGTAAGTCCTTTTTGTTGAGTAAATTATGACAAACCTGCTATCCTTTAACCACAGTCAATTACAACCCAATCAAAAAGTTCCATAGCTTTACCTTATCAATCTACCAATAGTAATCTTAGTTTTCGTGCTACTCGTATTTAGCTTTCGAACCACTCTCGCTTATTACTCAATTTTTGTTTTATTATCCTTTGATGTACTGAATTAGACTACTTCACATCTTTATACCCCTGAACCTATAATACAAACAAACATTCGCAATTATGCAGTCATACTTCGCTCGTTTGGAAATGATAGAGTTTACAAGTTTGACCGAAGCGGTCCCAAGTTATGCCGTGTCTACCTAGTTTGTGATGCACGACAGGTGACACTAACACAATTTATGATTGTTTCACCACATCCAAGTAAGTACCTAATTAGGTTAACTGTCGGATACCACATACAAAAGTTCACTGACAGTTAAGACTTAGAGAATGACGAAGCAGGCCCTTTAAATCCTCTTTGTTACACCTAAAACTGTAGCTAAATTCTCTACTTGTACGGAATCTACTTAATCCATCAAGCCCCGGAAAACCAGACACAATAGAAAATCTATTGTTTACGCGACACCCGGCTTTCGGTCGGGTGTTTAAGAGTTAATTGTGCAAATGGTTGAAAAGTCGGCTACCATACTAAATTCAACTCTATAAACATTTGTGTGCTAGAACTTGTCTCTTTGTAGTCTGGATGTTTTCTTCTGTGTATTTACTGTAAATCTTATGTAAATACTAAGAAATGGGAAAAATACGTATTTATTTTGTGTAGACGTTGTGTGAAAAATGTCTAAAAGAACTCGAAGTAATAAAAATTAAAACAAGTAAAATTACGCTACTGAAGGAAATATAAAAAATTTAGTATTTTGATTCTTTTCTGTACCCGATTTTAGGATAAACTAGTTTCGCCTAGGCCAAACTAGTTTGTACTAAGGGCACAGAATATATAAGGGGGAAATTGACTCGGATGGATACCTATAGGTTAGAAGGCTAAGGCGTCGTGGTTAGCTTAGCCTTCGTGGTTAATTTTTTAAACCGTGGTAATGTTTATTTCCTTCTCCTTAAGTCGGTCCCTCAGTGCTTAAGGATCGTGGCCCCGACGAAAGCGTTGCAATAAACTTCTTCATCTTCCACGGTCTTCGGCTTCATGGAGCGCCTGGGATATCGGCATCCGCAATTCCTCGGACACCTAGTCGGACCATCGACTGGGACTGCGTCCTCTCGGTTGTTTGCCATGCACATTGCCGGTCACTATGAGCCTCTCCAAGTTATCTGTACCTCGGCGTGCTACATGACCAAAGTACTGGAGTATTTTGTGTAGCATATTGTCAAGAGACGCTGCTGGGTGTTTAATTTTTATTTATTATTGTTATTTATTAAGTAGAAACCAAATATACACCTCGGGGTCTCAGCCCCCCTAGACAAGCGGCATTTATGACGTTCGTTATAGCTCAATTTGCGATAGCGAATGTCAAATCCCATACTTTCAAGTTTCAACACGTGACTTTTCTATGGCAACTGTCAAATCCATACAAATTGGACTTGGCGAAATTCGCCAGCTATGAAGCGATGTTATCTTGTCTAAGCCCCCAGGTACGATCCCCATTAACGACGAAAATTGGGTTTTTGTACGAAATTTTTTAGTTAAAGTCCGAAATTTGGTAGCCCAGGATGTTAACAACCTTACGTCCCTGAAAGCAGGTAAGCCTAAAATCACCCCAGTCGTGTCAGTTTGTCCAGATTACGAGTACAAATGGAAGGGAAATGCAATTGCGCTAGCGGACTCAAATTGTGCTGTGTAATGTTTCGCATGTTTGTTTACTTGTTAATGTCAACGCTGAGGCTTTCGTTGTCTTTTAAGCTAAATCAACAGGTTTATTTCGCTGTGAGACAATCATCATTGGACTGTATACTGTAAGGAGATCAAATTGTAGTAGGAGGGTTTTATTTACACACTCGTCGGCTTTTATCATTGTAATAAGTCACTGACAATGATAGAGTAACATAGTCGAAATTAACAGCTCTCCATGAACCTATTCTAGCAATAGCAATAGCTAGGGCAAAAGCTAGTATTTACTCAATCTATGTATATACATACGTAAGCCGTTTTACTTTATAATAAATGAACATTGAGAGACGAAATACTGTTACCGAAGCCGTAAATGGCTTACTAAATGTTTTATACTGCGTAAAGCCTTTTCCGCGTTCTCAATCTCAATGCTATTCAAATATCGTAACTCCCCCAGTTTTATTAATTATTATTATTTACAGAAAGGTAATTTCAAGCCTCATGAAAGCCTGTCACTGCGTCAAGTAATGTAATTGCCGTTGCGTTGTAAGCCTAGATTTAGATCTTACTCGTTTGCAGGTGTTTAAGTTATTCTTTTTATATTTAATTAATTGGTCAATATGAATTTACGGGTATGTAGCTTATCTGATTTTCACAACTTACTTCATTAGGAGGCTGTTTTTTTACATTCTCATGTTTCCTCTGACACGGTTAAACTTGGTCTGCTACGAATATTTTTCTTACGCGGATTGAAAATCAGGAATCGTATTATAATGTACAATATAATTTCAACGTAAATATAATGTCAAAAAGTCCGACGAATGTCGAGCTACGATTATTTTCAACCGAAAAAGCGCTAAATGTATGCGAATTTTGTGAAATTAGTCTCGGCCACCCTACGGTATTGGTTTATGCAAAACGTTCCTATTTATTTGGCTCTGAAAAAACGCGTGCCCACGTACGGAACGTGCCGTAGCAATTACAGAAGCCAGTTTCCGGTTTCATAAAACGTTTATACGCAATGCCCTGCACAATAGGGACCTTTTTAATATACCCCCGTGTTTTTACACAATGATGACGCAAACCTGACAACTTGGGGAAACTTTACTATATAAAAATACACTGATACGCATTTTTAAAAGAGCTTCTGTTACTCGGTTTTGGACCCAGAAGTCGTGAATCCAGGCTATGGTCTAATGATTTATGATAGTCCTACTAAGCTACCACATGACACAATAACCGTACGGTGTTTTGTTTTGTTTTGACATCATTATAGTGCGTTTCAAATGTTTAAGGTTCTCAGATCAGATGAGTCTTCAGTGGCTATAGCGGAACATTAGTTGATGCTTCCGGGTATAATGGCTTTAAGCTACTACAATCTTGTGCGTTGCGGTGTGACAAGGGAAGACGCTATTTTCTTTTTAGAGAATTGACAAATGAGATATTATGTGACAGACAATGACGTTCAATTAAAAAACTAGACTCACAATCACGCTCAAATATTGTCCGAAGCAAAAGTCTGCCCACCCGACTATTGGGCAGAGTTTTCGTTTAGTTGTATACAATTGACATTAAACACTAAATGCCACGAGATAAGGTGTTCATTTGAACGAATGTGTTAATGTCATCAGTGTCAAAGCCACTCGGACGTTTTTTGAGGAATTTTTCTTACAGATTGGGTGTCTAGTTTTATATTGAACGTCATTGGTGACAGATAAATATCACACTTATCTTCAACATAACAAAACCATTATCAAATTAAACTCAAAGTTAGGAGTTCTCCTCGTTATCGGTAAAACATGCCCTTAACATAGTAAGATGATAGCAAAGATACACAATGCTATAAATAGCAATATTAGCAAATAATAGACAAAGTTCATATTAAAAATAAAAAGTAACCGATTTTATATTTTTAATTTATTTAATAATACATAAAATTAAATTGTTAAATCAACCCTAAATTCTTTCACACTTTTATTTAAGCAAACTGTGAACGACATTTAACTTACCTAAGTAAAATAAACATCAATATATCCATGATAAAATAAGTCAATTTCTATTTCTTTAAATATGAACGTAATCTTTTTTCTTTAATGCTGTTTTCGGTTGACGAAATTCGCTCAGGGAATTATATTTTTAAAACGATTGATTCCTGAAAATGTTACTCGAGGCGGAATCGGATCTATTGTAAATATTTATAGGACCACCCATTAGGGCTAAATGTTGTAAATTGTAAACAGAAATGAAATCTCTAATATCCCGATGGAATTTGTTAGCTTCGAACGCCGAAGTGCTTGTTCACGTTAACGCGCGGGCGCGGTGGCGGGCGCGGTCACGAAATATCAATCATTTTAAATAGGTATCGAAGTGTTCACGTACAAAACGCACGTGCGGGCTATGTAGCGACCTAACTAGCGACCGCGCGCGCGGCGCCGCTAGGGACAATATCAAACGCATGAGACGATTGGTCAGGTAAGTTCAACCAGTTTGAACTGGTAACTCGCGCAAACGCCTGGCGGCCAATGTGAACACGAACTCGCGACGTCTACGGCTTCATGTAGACGACGCCGGGACCGGACCGGCGCCGGAACGGATGTTTGTGTATACGAATGAAAACCGCGCCTGAGCCGGACCGGAGCCGGACCGGCGCCGGACCGACGCTGTGCCGCCATTTTGTGTACACTGCACGATCCTCAGTATCAATGCGCTTAGGCTAGTGTTCACATGTGCCTTGAAATTAAATATTATTAAAATGGAAGAGTTCGATCATGAGTTATTTATTAATTTAGTGCAAGAGAGGGAGGTGATATGGGACAAGACAAGTGAAGATTTATCAAAAGTTTGTACATTCATTCTGAGATATTCTGAAAACTTTTCTTCATATTTTCTTATTTCTTCAAAAAACACGTGGAATCCTCCTTTGTCTTCTCTGCAGGCTAAGACAGGGTGTACCCAAAATTGTCTCTTACGTTTATTAATTTGTTTCCGTCTCCATTTATATATTAAATACATAAGTAACACTTTATTTTTATTTGCTAAAGCTAATATTGTAAAATATAATAATTTTAAAATGAAATGCAGACGTCTTTACAGTTTCGTTGACAATGCTTTACTGAACTGTAATCGCCGCTTAACTCAGGATCAAAATAGAACACGCGGTGTCGGTCCGGCTCCGGTCCGGCTCCGGTCCGGCTCAGGCGCGTTTTTCATTCGTATACACAAACATCCGTTCCGGCGCCGGTCCGGTCCCGGCGTCGTCTACATGAAGCCTACCGCACACACCCGCCGCTGCGCCCTCGCGTTTAACGTGAACAAGCTCTAATAGCGGGATCGGGGATGGGCCGGTCAGTCGCCATAAGATGCGAAAGGAAACCGGGGGAGTTTAGTAGGTAGTAGGACGAATTAGTCCTTAGTCCCAATCCCGTTCCCACAAAATTTCGCCCCATAAGTTGGGGCGAACGGAAATAAAATAAAAAGAAATTATTTTTGTTCCCGTTCATCCAATTAGTCTTGGGTTGGCCCTGCCCTGATTTCCGATGGTTCAAAATTATATTTCATAAACTCATATTGGATATCATAATTTTATTGTCTATTTAAATATCGTCCTATTTTATACTAATATTTGTGTTTTGGAACCAGAATAATACCCAATTTTTAAAGTTTAAAGTCTCCACCAAGCGTCTATTGAAACTTCTAGAGGGTAAAGTGTTTTAGTTCTACTTCGGAAAAACTGGTTATTTATAAATTATGTGACATTTATTGTTTTAGTTTTTCCTGTGCGGGGTTATGCACTTTACTGGTATTAATATCCCAACATAATGCATCGGTATTAATATTAGTAATATAAATACGTTGTATATTAAGTATAAATACAAACATTAAGAATGCTTAAATTATTTTAACTACATTTCAGCGAATGATCAGTCTTCGTTTTGTATGTTTGTAGCACGATTGTTGTTTTTAATCTTTGCTTATAAAACTACTTATCTTTTTTTTTTATACTAACTCAGTTGGCATACAGGCTCGCAGCCCACCTGATGGTAAGCGGCCACTGCGGCCTATTCCATTGAGGGACGCTTCACCTAGAAGCGTCGCTCAATGTGCTGCCAGACTGTAGACTCATCTGATCTTCGAGCCTCTGATTTCAAGTGTACTTGCTCCCACATTAATTTTGCCGGAACACAGCCAGAGCTGTTAGTGCGGCAGATTTCACCTGTGGGGGTGGTAGCTAGCCAGTCGGACTCTGAAAAAGCCCTACCACCAACCAGACCCAAGGTGGGAATCGAACCCACGACCTCCGTGATTTTATACCCGAGCGGCGTAGCCACTGTTCCACGGAGGCGGTCAAAATCAATGTTGAACAATGCTTAACTAAATATTCTGTGAAATATCGAGCAAAACCGAGTAAATAATCACGTTTGATTATGGGAGCCCCCATAAATATTTTTTTTTATTTCTTTTTAGTATTTGTTGTTATAGCGGCAGCAGAAAGACGTCATTATGTCAAAATTTCAAAGAATAACAGAAAGAACAGAATTTCAACTGTGTGACCCGTTTTCCCTTTAAGTAAATAATTATGATTAATTAATTGTACTTATCTGTTTGTCCAAATCATTGTACTCGCTACTAGATCCTATCTCTCGTAACTGCCTCCGTGGTACAGTGGTTAGAGCGTTCGGCTCTAATACCCGGAGGTCGTGGGTTCGAATCCCACGGGGAACATCACTTTGTGTGATTGTTTCCAGTTTGGTTAGGACATTGCAGGCTTGAATCACCTGAATGTCTGAAAAGAATGATGATTCCGTGCTTCGGAAGGCACGTTAAGCAGTTGGTCCCGACTATGTTCCAAGTAGGTCTGGTTTCCCTTGTAAGGGTTACGGAGGTCAGATGGCAATCGCTCATTGTAATAACCAGGCTTGTCAAATCTAGGATCATAGTCGAAGCGGACCCTGAGCTCCATACTGGATGCAATCGGGAATACGCTGGGATGATGATGATGATGACTAGATCCTATCTCGCGGGTCAACAATTAGTATCACTAATTGGAAACAACGGTACAAGGTCGTCTGTTAAGTTTTCAGGTTATTATATGTACTATGTAAACTATTAGCGCTCTTATGCATTAGGTACAAAGTCTTTTCAAAGAAAGAATAAAATTAAATGTAGGTATATTATCTTTTTTAAGATCTTGGGATAATTGTCTATCTATTGCTTTTTAAAAGTGGAAGATCTTTCACCGGGCTAGATTGATTGTGCTCGGGGAGACATATTTGGTCCAATTTATCATTTTTGGTGAGTCGTAGGTATGTACTAGCGGGCAACGATTACTTGCTTGCGCGATGCAGGACAATAATAGAAAAGCCTAACAACATTGAACAAAAAAAAATGTTGTAACTTGTATTAAGTTTCTATAAACAAGAAAGAAAAGGATAGTTTAATTATACTGGTCTACAAAATTTTACTTTTTGTGTGTCCATCAATTGAATACTATATTTTTATACTGCTTTGAGGTAACTGAATACGAAAACACAGATATATTTTTTTAATTAGCTCTTATTTTGGAAATATACCTAATATACAAAATTTGACTTTTAGTAACATGTTAAAGTACAAAATAATTTATTAAAAAAAACTATATTTATTTATTATTATTTTTTACTTTTTATATAAAATTGGGAATATTGAAATATTAACATAATATTTAAACGTGTTTAATTAAGATTTTCGCTTCTTTTTCGTTAATCTTTTGTAATCGCTGTTAGGGGTATCTCTTCTCAAATTCCAGCAGTAGTCCGCTAACATTGACGTATTCCATCGGCCCTGGTATATGTTTTCCATTGTCGAGATATCTTGATTCGCCATGTTCGTCACTTACATCACCGCAGTTAGAAGGGAAAAAATCAAGATGAGAATGAAGAAAATGAATTTTTAGAGACCCACAAACTGTGACGATTGTGAGGTTGTAGGCTCATTGTAGTCAACTTCCATTGAAATTATCTCTTCTTCAGAATCCTTCTGGTACTCTTCGGGATGTCGAGAAACAGGTAAATCGATTCCGTGTGGTACAGGTCGCGACACAGAGGCTACATAAGGGTATACCACGTTTCGTGTCTTTTTTCTTGATTTACCATACTGGATGGAGTCAAGCAAAAGTAACAGTCATTCGCATGATTGGTAGGTTCCCTCCTCATCATTGGCACACTAAAAGGCAATGAACGTTTCTTTTTGTTTAGCCACTTTATCAAATTTGTGGAGCAAGCTGTGCAAATAAAATGTGGTACGATTTGTCTTGGTTTTTAATTTTAATTCCAAAATAATGGAAGTAAGCAGTTTCTAAACGTTGAGTTATTGAGCATCTTTGGTTAATATGGGTCACCTTACCACATATTGTAGCAAAAATTGTCTGCACTATTAACACATTTGGGAGACATAATGGAAAATGCAGATTTTTTACAAAAAAATGTCAAAAAACGATTACAATTTCACGTTTTAACTGTTGAACAAAACACAGTCAGCGTTAGAAGTAACAAACAAATATGAAAAAATAAAATTTCCGCAGTTAATCTCTAAATATTTTGAATTATCATCATTAATGTGGTAAAACTATCGCGCTACCCGCTATTATATTTTATATGGCACAGTTGCACAATAAGAGCTAACTATGAATTTTTACTTATATATTTATATTCAGTGAGTGAAATACAATCAATATAGTACATTTTCATGTAATGGCAAATTTGATGTAGATCAGCAGGGAAATAAGCAATGGAAGTGATTAAATGATTTAACTTTCGTTGGTTCAAAGATTTAAAGTTTGGAAGCTTCAATTTGTGCCCGAGTGGTGTCAAGTTCCTTGAAAGTTAAATGAGACGGTTTCCAGCGCAATCCGAATAGTTATTTGGGTTTCGTTAAGGTATCTCAAAATCTCTTCATGCCATTGGACGATTCAACCTCCTGTTACTCGGATTGGAGTGTTTTGAAAACAAGTTTCAACCAATGATAATTGAAAATCAAACGAACTTACCTAGTGAAGTTTGATTCCAATTATGCGAGGGTCTCAACCGAAGACGATTATAATATTACATGTACATGCCATGGTGCTGTCCTTGTCACACGTTTAGATATATAACACTTAAAAAGATCTTCTGTCTCACTCCCCCAACAACCGGTACCGGTAACCCCGCGGCGCCTTACCTCATTATTTCAAAGTAAATTTTTTGTGTTTCGGTAAATGGATTAGCTTTTATTTTTATGAATTGTTTGTCGGGTTGGGCGGGATGGGACGACACAATCGTCTTCGGTTGAGACCCTCGCATAATTGGAATCAAACTTCACTAGGTAAGTTCGTTTGATTTTCAATTATACTTCGGGTCTCAACCGAAGACGATTATAATATTACTTGCAGATGTTTAGAGCATCATTGTAATATTAGGATAAACAATTAAAAATAAAAGATAAGTTAATTTTGTAAATTACTAAGGCATGGTCAAATAATATGTCTTTTAAATGAATCATCACCATTATTTATGTACATGACATACTAGGACATTTTTATTTTATAGAAGAAGAAGACAACAATTTTTTTTTTTTTTTGGGACTCCAATATAAAAGTTTCCTTTAATGAACCACAGGTTCTGTATACGTAGTTTTTACTCATTATGATAATGGTCTGTATTCTTGATCAAAGGCAACGACTTATCAAGTACACGGAGTAATCTTTTATAGATATATTATATTTTGTACAATATTATTATATTTTTCAAAATAAAACTGGAAGGTGATTTGGTAAAGCCAGTCTATATATTATTATGCCTTTAATAGCTAAGCGATTTATACAATCATCAGACAAGGAATGATGGTACGTAAAATTTTATTGTATATTTTAGTGTATGTATTGTAAATTAGTAGTTAGTTGTAGTGACAAATTTTGTGATTTGCATTCACCAGTAAAGATTATGTATGTAATATGTATATAGCTTGATCTGATGTAAAATGCGTACATAGATATATACATAGATTCATTGTAATGTTTGAGAAGACGACCACTATATCAGATAACGCGGGATCAAAATCCGAATGGTACGACCACTCGTGTCGTGTGCATGAACATAATATCTGCCTTTATCGGCCTAAGTGTTTTATATGGATAATAAAAGTATACATTTTTAAAATAATAACACAAAAATAAAAAATTATGTAAGGAACTTTCATCCGCTATTTGGCAAGTTTGGCAACCATAGCACAAGCCATGCCCAGTCTGGGGCTATCTGTCTGCTATGTGGTCATTGTCCAAGGGATAACTTTTTTTTTTTTTTTTTTGATGTTCACTTGCCAATTTCATCATTTTCATTTTTGAAAAATGTTAGACTAAGAATTTTAACGTTGTATGTAATTAACAAATATACGACTGGAAATGCAAAATGCAGAGGACAAAAAGCCAATACATTCAGCCAAATACCTTAGTGCATATTTAACATATTTCTTGTGTTTATTACAAATAAACAGAATTTGTAAACCTTAAGTAGTTATTTTTAAACGGAACGTTTTTGCGGTATTATTTATTTTCACAACACTGTTTAGTTCTAGTTCAAGTACATAGTGACAGTATTAGTTCTTATTTTCATTTTTCTTCACAAGCTTATGTTATCGATTATTCGATTTTAGTAGTAAATAATATAGGAAAATAAATCCATGAATAGAATAGAATAGAAATATTTATTTACATGTTTAATGTCTTATTATATTTCTAAAAATATAATAATAATAATTATATTGTAGTTAGACATAACCATAATATGTGGTTCACATAACTGTCTAAGAAAAAAGGATCATTTGTTAAATAATTCATTATAGTGATGATTGCAAGACACAAATTTTTGCCGCATTAAAGCATTTTGATTTTAGTTTTTCCCAAACGTTGACTTGTAGAGAATGCTTCTACTGTCAAGTCCGCCTTTGTACCTGATTTTTCGATCAATAAAGTTTTTATATATAAATAAATGAACTGCCAGTAGTCCTGAGTTCAGTAGATGTTCCAAACTATACACTAAATTACAAAGAAGGTTTTTGTAATTTAGAATAGACGATTTATAATAAATAATTCGTATCAGAGCAGTGATTGAGCGTTAGAGATACAAGTAACATATTAAATTTTTAGTAAATTATGAAAATTTACCATAAAATTAATAATCAGCACATGGACTGTGCCATAAGCTTCCATTTTGTAAAGAATTGTGAAATGTGCCACTTTAATAAATTTAATATTTTTGTACATAATTAAATTTGTCCTTTATTGTGACATAAGTTTCTGCGTAACAGTAATTGTCTTGAACTTAAGATACTTCTACAGATTCTTCTTTATTGTATGTATGTATCTATATATATAAAACTCAAAGGTGACTGACTGACTGACTGACTGACTGACTGACTGACATGGATAGATATCAACGCACAGCCCAAACCACTGGACGGATCGGGCTGAAATTTGGCATGCAGGTAGATGTTATGACGTAGGCATCCGCTAAGAAAGGATATCTCGATATTCCCACGGGAACGGGAACCACGCGGGTGAAACCGCGGGCGCCCGCTAGTCTAATCATAAGACTGCACAGTCGTCAGATCAGGCAGTGAGCACATGACAGATATTTGTGATGTCGCGCGGTGGAGTGGTGGCCTCTCGGCGTCACTAGCCGCACCCTTGGTGGCTTAACCGCTGATGCTCCGCGCGGTGGCACCTCCCTGGAGTTTAAAGCGCCTCGAGTTTGCGTTCCAAACGGGGCTCTATCGTATCTTTTCGTTCTGTAGATAATCAGAACTTTTCTTCCAGACATAAATTTCGAAAACGATAGATTTCGACGAATCTCGGAAATAACAGATCTAAAAATGTGCGAACACATGATCTGTTTATTGTTTTTAACCGTATCTACATAAATCTTAATAATAATATTAATATCTTTATTTTCTTATAATTGAATATAAATCATAATTATTATGCATAATTTTGCGATTATTATGTCTATCTGAAAACGATTATCTTTGTACAGAAACTTTTGTTAATATTATTATTACTAGACATATTATGTTATGTCTCAGTTTTTACACTAGTAATGATTTCAGTTCCGGGCATTTAGCCAAGCAATGCAAGCAATCTAGGCCCATGGGGACCCGATCCTTTGAAGCGTGCGTTATTATTATTATTTTTATATCCTGGATCTTTCTGAGTAATTGTAATAATTCCGGATCCAAATAAAAAAAGATTTTCTTGGATATCCGATGAAATCGGACAAGCAAGGCCGGTGCGGTTAAACGTGCCTGCGACCTGTTCTGTTTTGTCAAGGAGTAGTGGCAGATATCATCATATATAACATTAGGTACTTAACCTTCAAATATATTTATATGATGTATGTTCTAGATTTACGTGAAGTAAACAATGTTTTGGATCAACACGCTGTGCTTGAAGGTAGAAAAACTTCTCGCCCTCATGATTCCATGATCCATACCTGGATAGAGGCCTCTTATCTTCTTTTCCACTTGCGACGATCCCGAGCCCGATTCATCCAGTCCCAGCCTGCGTGTAGTCGTAAGTCGTCCACCACAGGCGGTGGTATGCCTGTGGTGTCCACTCTGGGTCTCCATTCTAGCTCGACACGTCTAGAGTGGAGCAATGTCCTCTACACGACTAGCGTGGAGTGAATCTCAACACTTTTACAGTGGAGAAAATATATCCTCTACACGACTTGCGTGGAGTTAAAAAACTACTTCACGACTGGCGTGGGGTAACCTCGACACTTTTACAGTGGAGAAATATCCTCTACACGACTTGCGTGGAGTTAAAAAACCACTTCACGACTAGCGTGGTGTTGACCTCGACACTTTTACAGTGGAGAAATATCCTCTACACGACTTGCGTGGAGTTAAAAAACCACTTACGACTAGCGTGGGGTTAGCCTCGACACTTTTACAGTGGAGAAATATCCTCTACACGACTTGCGTGGAGTTAAAAAACCACTTCACGACAAGCGTGGGGTTACCCTCGACACTTTTACAGTGGAGATATATCCTCTACACGACTTGCGTGGAGTTAAAAAACCACTTCACAACTAGCGTTGGGTTAACCTCGACACTTTTACAGTGGAGAAATATCCTCTACACGACTTGCGTGGAGTTAAAAAAACCACTTCACGACTAGCGTGGGGTTAACCTCGACACTTTTACAGTGGAGAAATATCCTCTACACGACTTGTATGGAGTTAAAAAACCACTTCACGACTAGCGTGGAGTTAGCCTCGACACTTTTACAGTGGAGAAAATATCCTTTACACGACTTGCGTGGAGTTAAAAAACCACTTCACGACTAGCGTGGGGTTAGCCTCAACACTTTTACAGTGGAGAAATATCCTTTACACGACTTGCATGGAGTCAAAAAACCTCTCACGACTTGGGTGGTGCAATATTGTCATCACGCTTTGCGTGGATTAAGTAAGTAGTTTTAAAGGGAACTTCAACACTTGAATCCAAGAGTACCCTACCGTTATAAGAATAAAGTAGGTCCTCACAAATTTTGTGGTATCAAAATCCCTCAACACTTTTAGTGCTGTAACTTGTAGCGCTTTTATAGCTGAATGGTTACTAATTTAGCCGTGTAGGCTATAGATTATTATTTACATCACGGGCTGATCTCGCCCAGACCTCATTTATAAATGTTACTGAATATATTACTAATAGCAATAACAGTTTGACATGTAATAATTAACGATAATTTACCTATGTATAATGATATTGTCTTCTAATATTTTTGTTTCCAATTTATGTAAGTAGATTTGCACACCTGCATGCAGGTTGAATACATGCACATTATAATCTTGACAAGACCTTTCTTTACTGTATTTTAGCAAAACAGTTTAATTTGATTTGATTTGAAATGTGAATATACATGAACTACATTATGTTAGTAAGTATGTACTCACATAATAAAGTTACAAAATGTCATCATCATCATCATCAGCCTATATACGTTCCCACTGCTGGGACACAGGTCTTATCTCGATTGTGTAAATTGTTACAAAATGTAATTGCAAAAAATAAATAAAAGTAGGGTACCTGAAAATTTCCATTGGTCATGTTGATTCCTGTATTGAAATCATATTCACTGGTTAATACTTTTGGATTTTCCGTAGGAAAAGTAACACTTTCACTATTTTTGGTCTTTGAGTAGGAAATTATCACTATTACTATCTGAAGATTCCGACCGTAAGCGTTTTCCTTTTTTAAATTTTTAGAAAGGAAAACGCACGTGTAACTTGGACAACACAAAAACACGTAATGAGGTAAGGCGCCGCGGGGTTACCGGTACCGGTTGTTGGGGGAGTGAGACAGAAGATCTTTTTAAGTGTTATATATCTAAACGTGTGACAAGGACAGCACCATGGCATGTACTGCTGCAAGTAATATTATAATCGTCTTCGGTTGAGACCCGAAGTATAATTATTTGATAAGTTCATATTAATTTGTGTCAAAATACATGACACAAAAGAAGGAGATGGCTATCATTTTAATATTTGCCCCTTATACTTCCATCTTCGCTACATTACCAATTACGTCGATATCATGCTGCGCGCTGTGCTAACATCTGTTTTTTAATTTTATATTATTGGTATTCACTACATATTTTTCTTGCGGGAACGCCTCTTCACACCATTTCTCACTACGAGGGCAAAGGGGGGAGTTGGGAAAATATTATAACATCGATCTTTGAACGACCTTAAAGGGAAATTAAACCGCGCGGTGCTCCTCTTGGCCTTGGTGGCGATGGGGTGGGAAAATGAATATCATATAGATCGCATGTTAGAAATAGATCCCTACGAGTATACCGTGAATAATAGTTATATCAGCTTAAATGACAAAGTTGTCAATTTGTATAATAGCTGGGTTTGACGGCATGATTTAATATCTTGTGGAATATAAAAAGATTTGATTATTATAATATTATGGTATTGGCTTATAAGTGTTACCTCATTATGTCAAACCCGATGACTTCATTATTGGCCAGCATCGATCTCAATCGCAGCTCCGCCTGTCAATGTATTGAGCTTGGCTTGATGTCAGCCCATTGACGGCGTATCCTCAAGCTGACCAAGTTGCGTTCACACTTCAAACCTAGGCATTGGTTTTTTTTAATTAGTCCAATAAAGAATAGTTATATTTTTAGATCATTAGAAACTATAGCTGTAGCTACTATAATTAGTAAGATTAGGCAGCATTTTTTTATTTTTTTATTTATTTTATTAGTTTTTTATTATATTAAATATAAAATTAAAAATTATTTTATTAACACCCTTCTGATTCTAATTGATCATTATTGTGATTATTTATTATTATTTACGATATTTAAATACTAAAACTATATGATTTCTACAACAAGATTAGTAATTTAACAGGAATAAACTAATCATCTATTATCGAGGCTCGCTATATCGAGGCCGCGCCGCAATACGAGTTTTTATTGATATCGTTCACTTTCTTTTTGAAAGTTATTTTATTGGAGCTAATCTAATTAACCCGAAAAAGAGTCAGATGATGATAGTACACTTATAATAAATTTAAGTTAGGAAAGTCAATCAAATTATTCGATCGTGTTACGGAAAATCCAACAAATTCGAGTCGAATGCTAAAGGTTTCGCTTTGGCGATTGCCGTTTGTATGAGCCCGAGGCGACTTTGTTACAACGCCCCTCAATATCTATCGCTCGAAGTAATTGATTCATCGTTTATTCATTTCATAATCAAATAAAAAAAAAACATTTATTTACACAACACAGAGCAATCTTGCTTCCAACTAAACGCTAACAAAAACTATTATGGGTGCCTGTATTAATTCTTGAAAATATTACAAAAATCAACTTGACCAGACTTAAAAAAAAATCCATATTGAAATGTCCAAGTTTTACGAACATTTAGTACAGCCTAAGACACAAAACACCCAGACCAATACAAACAGACATGTTCATTAAGATAAATTAATGTGTATACTGTGTCTCCGACTCTTACTCCACTGGCTGCGGGTGGCGCGAAGGCTGTGACTCCACCAAAGATACTCGCAGTTAGCTAGTGTGTGAAATACGCAATATAATAAATACGCAATACGCAAATTTTGAAACTAGGTACCTATATTATGTGCAATCAAGTGAAAAAGGGTAATAAAGATTTTTGAGATTTAAAACAATGACGTTCAATATAAAACTAGACTCTAAGAAAAATTCCTCAAAAAACGTCCGAGTGGCTTTGACACTGATGACATTAACACATTCGTTCAAATTAACACCTTATCTCGTGGCATTTAGTGTTTAATGTCAATTGTATACAACTAAACGAAAACTCTGCCCAATAGTCGGGTGGGCAGACTTTTGCTTCGGACAATATTTGACCGTGATTATGAGTCTAGTTTTTTAATTGAACGTCATTGATTTAAAAGCAGAAAATAATTAAGTGAAAAGGTTTTAATTGACAACATGATTAAACAAACTAATTTTATTAGGTGTTTTTATTTTTTATTATTTGAAAATAACATATTTGAGTAAAGTTATGTTGTTTACATATTAATCGTATTAATCAAAAGTTATATTGCGGATGGTTATACAATAAATTTCAATATTTTTACTAAATTTTTCTTCCATCGTTTTACGTATTAGTAGTATAATATCTAGTGTAATAACGCAGTAACTACACCACTACGCATATTCTACTCGCACCTCTCCCTGTAATAAAATATGCTTCGTTGAACCTGTTTTCAGTGTGCACGTGCATTGAACTATAAAAATAAACGAGCTTTATTGCTGGATATTGCATAAATTTTAAGCTACGTTGTTAAACAAATCTGTAGTGGAAATGCAGCCTTACCTATCGAAACATACCTATTGTATTCACAAAATAGCTCGATACGTATGACAGCTGTCATGAAGAGTTCACTAGTGATGCGGTCCAGTTGATTCCCGATTATACGAACACCGATTTGGAATTAAAAATTGTTTTTACCTATTGTCAATCAAATATGATTCTTTAATTTGTAAAATCTAGGATGATACTTGCGACATGTGTCACAGTTACATTTCTAGAGACGTCGATTTATCTTAAACTAATAGTTTAAAATCGATACGTAATTACCAAATCGACTATTCAATCGACATCTACAGTAACTTAAGCTTTAACACTAATACGTATGCAGTGTCTATTACTGTTAATAACTATTAGAACTGTTAGAACTCTAAAGTTCGGATTGTGGGATCTCAGCAATAGGCTAATTGGTAGTCTACTATCCCGACTTTATCTCACTGACTATTGACTATGCCAAACTTTACTGCAGTAAAATTTGTTTAAAATTGGATTCACATTAAAATTAAGTGGGTACCAGTTAATTATTTTTTGTTAAATTGTATTTAACGTTTGAGTACTTACATCAGAATACGAGATAGGAAACAAGAGAAAAAGTAAAGACAACTAAAAATATTGACCATAAACTTTTATTATATGTTGGCTTCGATCTCAGGACAAAATTAATAAAAAAAAAATTAAGTTGAATTAATGAGACACGTGTACCTTTAATGATAATGAGATTGAACGGTGACAATTTATAAGCAACTTTGTCTTTTAATTAATTCAGTTTAATTGTACTATATACAACGACTAGAATATAAACATATACACTGGGAAATGGGAGATTCGTTTGCTCATAAGATTTTTAAAATGTTAGTTTTAATAAATAATAAATCAAAATAAATGAGCCGTTCATACATTGTGTTAGAGATATTGGACACGCCCTACCTCCAGTCATGTAAATATACTTAATACGAGTAAGTCGATAAAACTTTGGCTCTTTAAATACCTTTTTATAAAAGTAAACTTATTTAATTAACCTATTTCTGATCGATGATAGCGAACTTTTAGCTAGGTTTCTAATTGCTTGAAAAGTTCTTGAGAATCGAAGTAGCTTCCAGCGCCGACGTAGTCGTCACAACTTGAGCCCTCACCGTCATCAACAGCATCGGTCAATTAATATCTGTGTTCTGGACAACTATTATTGTTGGTATAGTTCTGGATTATAACTGACTGACTTAAATTATTGACTTAGTTTTGTTGACGACCGATTGTAATAGTACGCTGTAGGTTTATCTTCGTTTCTACTTGGTCCCGTCCATAAAATTATCATTCAGTCTTCGTGGAAAAGTAATAAGAATGTTTTTTTTTTTGACTTATTTAATGTACCAAATTGCTGTTAATTTGTGAAACTGGTGCAAGCGCAAATGTATTTTTTTTGTTACTTTACTTGTCAGACAGGCCAACCAGGTGCCAACTGCCTATTCCATTAAATTGAGGGATACTTGTCTAACCAAACTTACATTATAAACTATCCAGCGGGATTCTTAAAAGCACTATGACCAAATCAAATACAATGCGGAGTCGGAATCACAACTTTCGGGTTCTGCTCCATCATCAGCCTATTTTAAACGTTCCCACTGCTGGGACACAGGCCATATCTCAATTGTGAGATAGTGTGGGCCATACTCCACCACGCTGGGACGTACGGGTACACGTACGGGTTCTACTCGAAACTGCTAAATTATACTATTTACTACTTTAATAACAGCATTTTGGTCACCGCACCGCGCGAAAACTCTTCTCTGTGCAAGTATCAGGGCACGCTTGGCTACACAAGAGGTGGGCCATTGTTTGAGGGGAGGCCCGCAGTCGCAAACGTTTTCGGGAGGCTACATGTAACCCCAATGCTGCAAGTAAACGAAACTAAAACCGTAACCACAATTTCAAATAAAAGTCTTTTATAAATTAGTTGCCCATCTAACGGCGAGTTTATATTTTTTTGGTTATATTATATCCGGTTTAGTCTGAGCAGGCAAAACCAATTTTGCAGTTTCCTTTTCAATGAGAGTATTATTAAATGAATGTTTTCTTTGCAGCTGAACTTCAATCCAATAACGTCGTTCCTGTTCACCCTGGATTTCTTCATTATCATGCTGAATGTAAGTACGATTCAATAGAAACAAACCTTTATTCTGAATGCCCGTGTGTTCCATTATAATGTCATTGAATGTATTTTAAATTAAATTTCCTTTCTTCGTGTATGAGCTACGCCTTTTTATGCCCCGAAATTTCAGAAATAAAACAAAATACAGCATATTTTCAATTATCATTAATCTCAGTCATTCTCAAAGAGTTTAATATGAATAGATACTGTTGTCTTATATTAATTTGTTGACTATAGTGTGCTACCTGCAAAGGAAGTTGTAAAGTCGTGCTTAGGAGGTAGTCAATGCGGCAGGTCTAAAATCATCTACAGCTTACACCTTGCTATCAGGTGACACTTTTACACCAAAACCGTAATTGTTTTTTTTAATTCTCCCAGCGACTGGTGTGATACGTAGGTTGGAAAATCTACATCTTCACATGTTTGATTGAACAACGCCATCATGTGTTATATTTATACCGAGAAGTACTCTCTTTTCTTGTACCCTGGGCACATACTACAAGCCTATATTATACACTTTTATTGCGCTACAGAATGCGACAGCTTGATCTACAATACATATTTATACCATAGTGTTTTACGTCGGTACTCTAGTATAACATTTAATATTATATTTCGTAAACCTACCGGTTAACTCAAGTTAACGTGAACACTGTAAGGGTTGATCCTCAAAATTACTAAACATAACGCGGATAAACTTCTGACCTTTACACGGATAATTTTATGAGGGTAGGTAAGCAGCACACTGTTTGAATGTACAATAAGGGTGCCGCCGAAATTAACATTTCTCACAACGTCTCAACGTATGTGCCACATAACTGCAACGTTAATATATGTTTAAAGAATAGATGTTCATCTTATTTACTTGACATCTAATTAAATTACTTTTTTGTTAAGTAAATTATACAGGGACATTTTTTGAGAAGCGTCACCTACCCCAACAAACTTACAAACAAACTACAGATATTTGCTATACCTATTGCTATTTGAAACAGACAAAGATAAGCTTTGTCAACAAAATGTATACCTACTATCAAACTGAACCCGCCACCTTTTGTGTAGAGCCGACTAATGTCGTATAATTTGTCTTGTCGGAAACACCGATGAATTTATGAATTTTATTTACAAAAATGTCTAACAAGAGGTCCGGAATCCGGATACATAAATATTTGACCAGACACAGCCGTAATAAGCTAACGATCCCGCCCCTAGTTCAAATATGAAACAAAAACAAAACATTTTGAGTTACTTTTACCAAAGCAATAAAAATATAAGTCAAGGTCAGACAAAAATAACCCGATCATCGGTTTTACCGTGTTCTTCTAAAAAAATCTTAATTATTAATTCTGTTAATTAAAAAAAAACTAAAATGGATATAAATTTTTTAACGGCTTTGGAACACTTTACAGTATAGGCCGATTTAGGTATTATATTTCTCTGTCGTCACTTGCCAGAATGGAATCGATTTCATTTCAAATACATTTAGGAGTGTTATTAAAAAAATATTTGAAATAAACGCGTTCTGACTAATAATATAAACCCACTTTGAGAAATGCTCGTGTGATATTAGAATGGATGTTGTATGCCACAGCGTGTAGCGATATATATGTATAATGGTTAAAAATTATAAGGGCGGAATAGATGCGGGAGAAATTCGATTGTGTGTGAGCATGCGTGCAGCGTCTTGTAATGCGTATACCGTGTTGCGATGTGTGAATGTAATGACGTTACGAATGTAAGGATTTCGTTACGATTGTATGTATGGGAACGTGTCTTTGCTTAGATATTAGTAATATAAGGGAACGTGTCTTTGCTTAGATATTAGTAATTTTTTTTTTGTTATTTCCACCTGCACAGTCGTGGCTGTGTAGCCATGATCCTATTGGTCTAATTCCCTTGTTTCTAATAACTGGACTTGCCAAGTCCTGGATCATGGGCAAGCGTAAGAAAAGCGCTTGGAGAAAGAAGAGAGAGGTTATTTTCTACCCGAATGATTTTCCCATTGTTGGAGTTGCCAGGGTACGGTTTGTAAGCAATAATACTTTTTTGAAAATATATCAGTAAATTCAGTAAATCAGACTATCATTTTTTCGAGCTTCAGTGCCAAGATTTTGTTTAAAAGTACAATATAACTACAATTAGTATAACGTGGATGATACATACGAAAGCATCTTATATAGCGTCTAATGAAATAGCAAATGTGCCGTGAAAAATTTTCACCCTAGTTCTCATTAGGTAGCCAGTCTACAGCTACAGAGCTTAGGGTAAAATAAAAAGGTCAACTTTAAAAACATTTCAAACCATTCTAATGGCGTCAGCAAGTATTCTTTTTGCAGGCATTAAAATTAAGCAAATCAAGTGTTTTTAATTAAAAAGTTGAACTTTTATAATAATATTATATGAGGGAATGGAAATGCGCGAACAGAATACAGCACTTAATTATTTTCACAGTTACTAATCCGGTTTTTCTGTAGCCGAAAAGACTTTAAGCATTGAATCACCAAGGGATTTTATTATTTTTAATCACTCAAAGAAGATTTATTATTCAAAGCGTTTAAAAGGATATAACTTATTTTACTTTTGGAACGCTTAATAAGTCAGCCTCGTTGGTCTAAATAGCTTTTGTAGGCTTTACAGAATTAAACTCGGTCATGGAAATAGCAAGGTTTTGTTGAAGTGACCTTTGGCTCTCTGTCTCTACATTTGTTTATTGACATTAAAATTATAATTTTATTCTAATTTGTTAAGAATGATTTATTTTTGATCATTAGTTACGGTCAAAAGTTATCTTCCTACTATGGTACAGTGTTGGGCAATTTATTTGGTTTTAGATTCGTAATTTCCGATTCCTTCGTATACGCTGTACCCATTATAATTAACTAGTTTCTATACAATCTTTACTTTGTTTGGGGCTCTGTGGAAATTGATTAAGAATATTGAAGGTTCGTTCCTCTAACTTCTAAGTGTTATACTGTGATTTGCTTTATATTATAGTTCTTCTGCGAAAATCTTAAGCAGAAAGTTAATACCCGAAACAATCTTTTGTTTTGCATAGCTTGATCTCGTCCAAATGGGATGCCGCGTTCAACGCCCTAAGGACTACGGGAATGGCGCTCTGTTTCTCTGCCGGGGAGCATGCTTGCCCAGTCTGGGGCAGATCTGCCCATGCAAGACAGGTGGATATAGCGTTGAACATCGGCATGTTCGCATTATAACTTGTTGTCTAAACCCGACTCCGTTGCCAATGCTCCTCCTCAGGTATGAAGAACAATTGCAAGTCGCCTTGAGAGGAGTAAAATGGAAAAATACCCAGAACATCCTATGCATGGGTACAACGAATTCTCCAGAGAATGAGAAGTCGACTTTGAAAATCTCTGAATAGACTTCGTACCCAGGTTGGCCGTAGCAAGGAGAACAGGTTCAGGTGGGGGTTTACCGGAGAGATGGACCTTGCATGCGAATGTGGTTTCTCGCCCCAGTCCATGTGTCACTTAATTTCCTGCCCCACGTGCCCTGTCACCTGTACCCAAATTGAGCTAATAAGTACGACGGATAACGCGATACGCGTCGCCGAGTACTGGGCCGACTTTATATGACTGTTAAATGTTTTGCCATCGAAACGAAAAGAAGAAGAAGATATGGTTCTTGTGTAGTTTTCCCAATTATTATAAAGATGATATTGTAGAAACAACAGCGGACTGTTGTCAGAAGAGCGTATATAAAAGTTTTTCAATTCAAAATGTGAAAAACTTTAAGGCTAAAAAAAAGTTGTTTGGCACCCTTAGTTCCTACTCTCTATTCTCAGTATTGGGCTAGGTGGCGCTGGGTGTGTGTATATTTGACAAAGTTAGATTACTTTTTGTCGATTAGCCGAAATCTGATTGGAAATGGGAATTCCACATCCCACCAAAACATAGAAGAATATAGCGGCATTAAGGTTTTGGCTGTTTAAATTTAGTCTTTTCAACCTGCAGCGTGACAGCACATCAGGCAATGTTTCGGGGTAATTCTCTCGTAATGACATAGGTCGACGTAACCGCTTACTTTTATGGTGGGCTGCGTTACTGTCTGCCAACAGTATAAAAAAACATGGTATTTTGGAGAAGCAATCAAAGCAACGCCAATAGAATTTTTTTAGTGAAACTGGCTTTGATATTTTAGGTAAATAAAAACAAACGATTCGCGTCAAATAGAGCAAATGAAATTCACGCAACCAATCTTTAAATTAACTGCGTGAACGGGTAGGGAGGGGGAGGGGAGTGTTAAAGCCGGGCACCTTAATCGTTCATTTGCTTTTATATTAAGCCTTCCGTGAAATATAATGTAATAACGAATCAGAGCGATCAGGTCTTTGAATAATTGTGTAGTGATACGAAAATTTGCAAAGTTAAGCTTAACGACGTACCTAGTAAAAAGTTGTTATCGGTTCCTTTTTTAAAAAACGTATTGTAAAGTAAATGAGGTTTTGTGATTATTTAAGCTATCGCAATAGATATTTATTATTTTCATGAAACGAGGGCATGATAGAACCGAGAATCGGTTCGGTTTTTTCGATGATCCAGTTTTTCTTCTTCATCTAAAAATCGTTCACTATTCTCAAAAAGGAAAAACAATAAACCAAACTCAACGCTCCATACATCGTAGTATGGAGCGTTGAGTTCGGTTTATTGTTTTTCCTTTTTTAAGAAAATTGAGCAGTTTTTATCAATTTTTGAAACTGTGTTTCGACAATTGGGTATTTGGCCTCTCCATTGACGTAATCATTGCACAGCTGCAAATAGTTTTCTATCTATGAGACGCTAAAGTGATCATGTTTGTATGAAAAAAGCCCAGTGGCCAAGTTTTATTGCCGGTGAGTTTATTTATACGGGTGAAATGAATAAATATTAACGCAGACGAAGTCATTCAATTAGGTACATTACATTTTTATATTAGTTAGGTATACAGCAAAACCAAAAACAAGCTGATTATACATTCACCCCACCTAACATACAACTGTAAAAGAAGAATCCAAATCCTTGGTAAAAAGAGCAAGTGGTACCGGCCGGATTACGTTTCAGTGAATGTGACGCCGTCGATTCAATACATAAACCGAATCATCGTGTTTTCGATTACAACGCTCGAATGCCTACAATTTTGTGCCCCGAACCGAGAATATAGGAGATCTTTAAGTTATCTAATTTGACTCAACACACATCGGTGATTGAACGATAAAATATATTTTAATTTTTAATCTTTCTTTTGACTGCTGACCTATCCTTAGAACTGTGGTAGCTGAGTGGTTTAAAACGTTGCTCCACATAAGTGTGGTCGTTGGTTCGAGTTTTTCCACTAGCTCGACTGTGACGGAAAACATCGTAAGGAAACTTGCACAATCGAATATGTGCTGTATAACAAAATCATGATATGAGTACCAATAATTTACGAAGTTCCGACATATTACGTATTCTACGCGGATTTATCTACGCAATACAAATAAGAATCATTTTCCCATGTTTCGCCCTAACGCACCAGAAGCATTACAGCCTTTGATCTGTGGAAATGAACAGATCTTTCTCCTCCAACATTAACAAGGACGAAATTCACGCTGAACTTCTCATGAGCAATCTTAAAATGAATGACAAAAGCTAAATCTACATTAAATTACACGCAATACATATGAAGTATTATTATATGGTGTGTGTAAACGTATATGTATTACTATGACCAATTTGAAGTAATGGATGAGATATCGACTTGTAAGAGCACCAAAGGTCGCGGGTTCAATCCTCGCACAATACAAACATGGGAGCATGTCCCTTTACGAAAATTAAAAAAGCGTATTTTATATAACGCTGTTTTGGAGATCATTCAGGCTCTATACATTTAGCCGGCACTTTCAGAAAAGGCCCAAAAAAATCTCCTTTTGCCGATGACTGAATTCCATGAACACGTTAGTTCTTTTAGAAATTTTTTGTTTTCATAAATATACATATCGTCTTATTTTCTTCTTTATGAAATTGTACACCTTCACGTAGACGCAGGCTGCTACTAAATATAAACTATGGCGAAAATTGCACATTTTCTTTTTATCTTATAATGACCTGCTTGCTCCATTGTCAAAAATGATCACCGGTGAAGACTAGAATAGCTAATTGTAAGGTGTTTTAACAAACAAAAAAACATGATTATAAGAATTAATTTAATTTTAATGTGCTATTTATGAATAGTTAAAAAGCTAGGTATTTTTTTCATCTCTACCTACGTAGTTTTTTTTTTTTTGACAACAAAAGATGTCATGCTTACAATGTTTTCCGTGCTTGCCATGGAATTAATATTATTAGTTAGTTATATTACGTTTATGGTGCTTGCAGTCAAGTCAAACATTTTAATTGCACGAGCTTCGAATATTTTGATAAAGGCGACGAGACATCTGCAAAGATAACATGAAAGACGAACAAATTAAAACTTTTAACCCACATAAAACAGCGACTCTGTAAAGTCGCAAGACGGATTGCTTTGTAAACAATTTGTTTTTATAGCTGTTTTATTAACAAGTTCCATAAAGATATTCAGCATCGCGATCTTAATAGCTGCTGCTGAAAACAATGATTTGGAATATTAACTTGTTGTTCACTTCTTCACAGAAGTTTACATTAAAATTAAATGAGTCTTGTTGATTTTCACAATTGGCGATATTGTTGATATAATTTCACTCAGTCATCGGGAATATTGTGTTTTATTTCCTTTTATTGGATACTTATCAAAACCATTGTCAACGCCAATTTTGTGACTTGAGTATAAGGCTTCACAAATTGACACAAACACAATAAAAGGTCTTTTGCATTATGAAATTTAATTTTTCTGATAGATGATTTGGCTGATAGAAATAAATATATTGGTAGCATGTTGGTAGCTAATTTTTGACGTAACATCGTAAGATTTTTGACGTGAAAAATAATATATATAAAACCTTTAGATGAGTAAAAAGGCTGTAAAGCTGTCGATAACACAGTTTACTATAGTAATAGAGGTACCGCACTTGAGAATGTATCGCGCGAGAATATACCTGAGAGAGAATGTATTTGTCTATTATCCACCGAAATGAATTTCATAAGTACCTACCTGTGATTACATTTCAATCTGAGGTCAGCCAGAGCAAGGTGCGAACATCACGAAAAGAATTGGTCTTCATTTTTATAACAGCAAAAATTGTAAAATTCTTAAACAGCAACAGATTGAGAGTGATGTTAATCGGCCACCTCAGCCTTCACTAGTATGGTTAGATCATTGCATATTGATACATACAATTCCGGAGAAATCCTTTATAACTGCGGCCGCCTGGGGAAGTATCTGGAATTATGTCGCCCCTCCTACGAATGGGAACTTTTCTGATTAAAACTTCACTATGGCAGTCCAGATGCCGTTCTGAATGAAGGCCATATGCGGGATGCGAAATGCTCCGCCAATAAAAACCTTAGCAATAAACCGAAATTTAGAATTTTTTATCTCGAATGAATCAGAACACGCTTTCACTATCAGCGTGAGCTTTTAATCGCTAATCAATACTAACGTATAAATAATTTTCCCACAGATATATGCAATGGTGTGCGTGATATCGCAGTTCCAGGAGTACACGGAGGGGCGCGGCACTGCCGCCTTCGACTACTCAGATCGGGTAAGACTCAAAGTCCTTTTTTTATACTAGGTTAGTTGGCAGACAGACACGCAGCCCACCTGATGCCTATTCCATTGAGGGACGCTTCACCTGGAAACGTCCCTCAAGGAGCTGCCAGACTGTAGATTCATCTGATCTTCGAGCCTCTGATTGCAAGTGCACTGGCTCCCACATTAATATTGCCGGAATACAGCCAGAGCTGTTATGGCGGCAGATTTTACCTGTGGGGGTGGTAGCTAGCCAGTCGGACTCTGAAAAAGCCCTAACACCAACCAGGCCCAAGGCGGGAATCGAACTCACGACCTCCGTGTTTTTATACCCGAACGGCTTAGCTACTGTTCCACGGAGGCGGTCAAAAATAGGAGGCGGTCCTTTTTTTGCGGAGGAGAATGCGTTCATGCACCTTGACCGCAGGCTAGCTAGACCTGTGGCCGTATATGGGACTTGGGACGAAATCATTTCACTATCCAGTAAACTTCCCTTTTCACCCGATTAGGGTAAGCTGGGACCAGCCTAGTGGCTATTAACCAGCCCATTCCTCGATTTGGAGGCCTTAAGTCGGGGTGGCGCGGGTGACCCTTAGACTTGGTCCGGTCTTCCTCGCACTCCCGCTTCGTTGCCTCCTTCTGCAAGATTACATCATGGCAGAAGGAGAAGTCCTAGGTTCAATTTCCAGGTAGAGCTAACTTTGTACCGGATTTTTCGAACACACTCGGATTTGTCATACCAGTACCCTTGGAAACGTTAACTTTATTTCTTTAATACAGTGTCAAAAGTCAATATACTATACTCGAGAAATTTAGTAAAACATCGGGAAAAATAAGTTTCCTTCCAAATGTTCACATATTGTTTTAACAACAATGTATTTTTAGTTACCTACTTATTATATCGCTGACAGTTGGAATAAAAATATTGACAGGCATACATACAAAAGGAATATAGAAATAGCTTAAAAATAATACTATAGAACTTGATTGGTATAATCAAATACATTCTCATTTAACCCTTTCCCCGCCACGCTTTTTTCCGAAAATGGTGCCACACACGCCACGACCATAAAAAAAAATCCAAAAAATTATTAGGTTATACTCAACTCATTCAGGCAAGTAAAAATACAACGTTTCTTGATCATGTTTTTTTGTCTGATATATCAGACATTGGCGTGGTGGGCACGAAAATGGTTTGTCTGATATATCAGACATTGGCGTGGAAAAGGTTAAAGAGAGGGACAGTTTATTTAAAGACATTGAATCCATTTAAAAATATGTAATAAGATTCCTATGAAAAGATGAAAGGTTTTTTTTTTAGTTAGCTCTTTGCCGCATTTAAGCATTTCGTTTTTCCCAAAGGTTGACTGGTAGAGAATGCTTTTAGCGTTAAGTCCGCTTTTTGTACCCAACTTGTGTGGTCAATAAAGTTTTTATAAATAAATTAATAAATTATGAATAATATTGCCTTAAGTTCTTAAAAACTCTTACATAACTTACATAGTCTCCAATTTGCATATTGCAATTGTTACAAAGTAGATAATAGCCTCGTTTCTATTTCGGGCTGTATATCGTGCATGGTATCGTCAGCACCATTTAAGGGAAAGCGAGAAAAAGAAGATAGACGCTCTCGAAATGTGGTGCTGGAAAAGAATGCTTGGTATAACCTGGACACAGTTCCGAACCACCGATTCAATCATCCAATATCGTCTTTCTTCCATCGTCCAATGTCGTATTCTCACTTTCTTTGGACATATCACACGTCGAGAAGACACATCTGTGGAGCGACTTGTGGTGCAGGGGAGAGTCGAAGGCACTAGAGCGCGCGGTAGATCACCGATGCGATGGACCGACCAAGTCAAGGCTACACTCAATGGTCCACTCCATGAATGCACAAGAAGAGCTACGAGATGAGTGGCGGCGGATTGTAAAGGTTGCTACCACCCCTGATGTGACGACCACGGCCACTCTGCCAGAGTGTGACGACAAAGAAGAAGAATCGTCAGCACCAAAGGTAACTGCCATTTTTTTCCGTTTCTTCATAAATAAGGAGAAATGTATAAATGTTTAATGCTCAGCTAAGTTATTGAATCCAAGATTCCAAGAATAATCCAGCGTTCTAATAATGGAAAAAATAAGACAACGTAAACCAGCCGTCTGCCACCTGATGTTGTTAATGTTAATTATAATAAATTCTGATCGCGTAAAAGTTTTTCCGATAAATTTGCTGCAATCGCGCCTTAATCAAATTCTGAAAAGACCTCTACGAGATTTAGCCTCATCAATATTTGAAATGGAAAATCTCGAATATTTTGAGGCCTCTTGCAAAGGGCATTAATAAACATTTTTAATACTTTCCGTTTCTTCATAAATAAGGAGAAATTTATAAATGTTTAATGCTCAGCTAAGTTATTGAATCCAAGATTCCAAGAATAATCCAGCGTTCTAATAATGGAAAAAATAAGATTTTTTCTGTTACCTGACACCCAAGTATCAGATTTTCTCAGGTAATAGCTAGATGGCGCTGTCCCAAAATAATTTCTTTAACTTACATAAAATAAAATCATAAGTCACCCACACAAGAGTATGTGCATAATTATACATTTGTCTGTGTGTTTGATTATTTTATTATCCAAAATTATTGAGACGATTTTACCATCTGACAATTCTGATGATAAAAGAGAACCTAATTTAGCTGTTTATTATTTATTTTATTAGAAATGGCAAAAATAAAATATTAGCTTCGTAATTAACGAGTAATCCTAAATCCTTTACAAAACAAACTTTTATGTGATGAACACTTGTCTTCATTCTGTATCCGGTTGTTTATTTGCATTATTATATTTAATGTCCTTGCAATTTCTGTTAGCTAAAACATAAGCATACTACCAAAGCAATACTAATATAATAATACAAAACAAATCATCTCTACAGGTAAAACAATCCTAACAAACAAACCCACTTGTTCTAAAGTCACTTCAATACAGTCGAACGAATACGATAAATGATAACTGAATCCAACAAAGCTGGGGTCAGAGTATTGTTCAACTTCTGGAAGCTACACATAAAAGTTTGCTCTTTTAGTTTCAGTGGAGCATAATACCTAGCAAACAATGAACGACCGACGCTACACGATACAGACGGGTGGGGGCAGAACAACTCCGTCTAAAACCTTTTGATCTCATTTTACATGTTAATCAATTAACAGTGATTGTTCGATTCGATAGTTTGCAGTGTTTAAGTTATTATGGCGGCTAATATTGTTAGGTACCAGTACTAACTAACAAAAAAATATGTAAGGATATTTAACTGTTGTTTGGCACCCATAGTGCTAGCTGTGCTTTGCTTGAGGCGTTGTGTGAACAATTCCCTAGGATATATTTTTTATTATTATTTTGACTGCGTGGTCTCCGAATTTGGAAAAAAAATCTTGTATGTCTGGGTGATAAATCAGTGACAAATTACAAAATAAACACTAAAAAGGTATTTTTTGGACTTATTATTATATTTCTTATAAACCTGCTCGATCCTTAATCACTGACAACTGTCTCTCATTTATAACATCATCGCGGTCTTAATCAAAACTATGCTGCCCTTTCTAGAGTACCAAATACCTACTACCAAACTAAAACTTCATTTAAACAAATATAAATTATATTTTCTTAATAATATAAATGCGCAAGGTTGTGTAACTGCCCGGCTTTCTCGGTACCGCAATTGGTTACAAAATTAAATGAAAATTGACTTGGTCATCAATAACGTTGCAATCACAATGACGTGTCTGAGAGCGGACGTCGAGCCGAGTCAGTTTGGCAAAACAGCCTCCCGCCACGTCTATTTGCTTGAACCATATCGGCGGTGTTGACTTAGGCTCAGGACTAATCTCATTGCCAGCATCGCTTCGTTGCCGGTCCCGTTGCGGTCGTGGCCAATCGTGTTTATGTAAAGGCTAATTCTTATTAAGTCTTCCATATAAAATTAAAACAACACACGCAACACATTATTTGCTGACAGCCAAAATTTGGTACATAGTTTTTATCGAAATGTTGTCTACCGAAACGAAATTGGTAACGTTTTAAGAATACTTTTCCAACATTGTGATGAAACTTACAAGCCGTTGAAATTGTAAAACAAAATATTTCGTAAACACTTTAGAATCTTAAATAGGGGGTGATCTCACAATTTACGTGACTGAAATACAAGATGCGAAACACGGCCAGTATTAAAAATGTTTATTAATGCCCTTTGCAAGAGGCCTCAAAATATTCGAGATTTTCCATTTCAAATATTGATGAGGCTAAATCTCGTAGAGGTCTTTTCAGAATTTGATTAAGGCGCGATTGCAGCAAATTTATCGGAAAAACTTTTACGCGATCAGAATTTATTATAATTAACATTAACAACATCAGGTGGCAGACGGCTGGTTTACGTTGTTTTACGAGTACTGAGGTCTAATACATCTATGCATCAAATGTCCTCGTTAATTATATGTTTTCAACCTAACGAACATTTAGTCATTAGCTAAATGGAGCATAAAGCAATCTCCATCATAAATTATGGAAACCTTTTATTATCTAGAGCACGGGACATGCCGATCCGATACAAAACCAAAGTTTGAGTCATTGGTGGTAAGACTTTTTCAGAGTCGGACTGGCTAGCTGTCTCTCCCTCACATGTGTACTTGAAATCAAAGGCTCGATGATCATTACAGGAGCCACAATGTGGCTCCTTCAATGGAAAAGACCGCAGTGGCCGCTTACTGAACTAGCATAAAGTAATGAAGAAAATAAAATGTTGATCTTTTTCTTTCTTCCAGCGTTTTATCCCGAAATAGTGAGGGTACGATCAACGTTACATTTTTTCCGCCGAGCTAGCGGTAAATACGCACATAGACAAATCCATAGGTGTGCGCCGAGGTAGATTCGAACTATCGACCTCACGCGTGGCTTGTGAAGTGGTGTTTCATACAACAGCTCTAATAAGATGATGCTCTTAAGAACAAGTAAGTGTTGTTATAAACTGTGTTTGTTGCAGCTAGCAGCAGTGCAGTACACCGCGACGGCGCAGCACAACACGACCACGAGCTCGCTGGCCAGCGGCCGGCGCCGCTCCGCCGGCCGGCCCATGCCCAGCCGACACGATCCGGAAGAGTTCTCTGAGGCACCCTCTAAGATGATTAGTAAGTCTTTTGATAAATGTATTCATCATCATCCCAGCGTTGTTCCGGTTGCGTCCTGATGGGGCCCGGGGTCCACTTAGATTATTTTGATTAGTGTTTTAGTGTCCAGATATGAGACTGCTGTCTCACCATGTTATGAGAGTGGGGGAATAGGGAGCGCACCTTGCTTGCGCACTTACTTGTGCACTATTAATTTTATTATTACTACATAGTTGACCCGGTTAATTTCGTATCACTTACTTTAGCATTTTTCTCGCAATTTTTCCATATTTTCTCATTGTTTAAACATTCCCTGGACTTCCACAAATATTTCAAAACTAAAATTAGTCAGATCGGTTTAGCCGTTCTCGAGTTTTAGCGACACTAACGAACAGAAATTCATTTTAAATTGTAGCCTCTGGCGCGTCTATTGCTTTAATCCTTCTAGCCCCGGATTACTAGACACAATAGAAAATCTATTGTTATGCGGCACCCGAGTGCCGGTTCGGCGTTGAGTGGTTAAAATGCGAACCACAAGCCACTGCACCAGAGAGGCATTCACGCCACATACAAATTAGGTGTCCTTATTATGTATATTAATTAAATCCGAAACTCGTGCTAATTTTAGCAGAGGGTTAACCCGTAAATCAATTTCACTATTCATAGCCGAACCTGACTACCCTGTGACTGTGTATTCAGTTCAAGCACCGTGAGTGACGTTTATAGGGCAGCCATGCATATCAAACTGCGCACTATAGAATAAATTCAGGTCAAAGAGATGTTTACCATTTTTGGTGTTCGTCCCCGTTTCCAATACGTAGGCAATATTGCAAGTACCGAAATAAAATTGTAGGAAGGCTGTTTTACGGGTAGGCCACTCCATCAATTCCTTCTTTCGCAGTCATGACGCCCAACTGTAAGAACGTCGTCAGATCTTTTTATGCTTTACTAAAAATCTACATGTGGATTTTGTTTGTCATTTATCAATAGACGGCGCTGTACCCAATAAGCATATGCTTATGTCCGACTAACAAAGGCCTCCAAAGGCTTTATTACCAAAAGCTTGCCAAATGATTGGCGATCACAAACCCGAGCTGTGTCAAAGTTAGCTCGACACGGAAATTGAACTAATTACACTGAGATCTCTGCCCGGTAGTTAAACAATAGACCTACAAGACGCTTCTTAAATTTTCTCTTTGACTAGAATATCTTGTTTTCTACTTAGGGTATCAAATTGCTTACATTGATTTTATTAAATTTTAATTTTATTAAGCCGAGGCCCGAGATCAAACATTTTTGGATCCAGTGAAAGCAAAACGAATACAGCATTGTTGACCACAGTGGACTCGTTCAATTTCAATTAGCGTTTTCAATATTCATGCACTTTTACTTGATTGAAGGAATTAGCAGTTCAAGATTATTTCTGAAATTTTACGGTGCTGATTTGTTTTATTTATAGGCATCACACATACAAGTATAACACATCACAAATAAACACAATTCATTATATCCCTTTCTGGCTATTTAATTAATATAATATATAACTTACAGGCTGATTTATAAATAACTCAGCGGTTTAAACAGCCACCTCAAAGAGATTAATACTACTGCAATATTGTTGGTTCATCTGATAATATTCAAAATGACGGTTGAGCTCTTTTAAAAAATAAATAGTAATTAGTCTTGACCGCCTCCGTGGAACAGTGACTAAGCTGCTCGAGTATAAAACACGGAGGTCGTGGGTTCGATTCTGGTGGCTTTTTCAGAGTCCGGCTGCGGGCTGGCTAGCTACCACCCCCACAGGTAAAATCTGCCCCCATAACAGCTCTGGCTGTATTCCGGCAAAATTCATGTAGGAGCCAGTACACTTGAAATCAGAGGCTCGAAAATCAGATGAGTCTACAGTCTGGCAGCACATTGAGCGACGCATCCTGGTGAAGCGTCCCTCAATGGAATGGGCCGCAATGGCCGCTCATCATCAGGTGGGCTGCGAGTCTGTCCGCCAAAATATGACCTAGTATAAAAAAGTGACCGTAAACTAAAATACATACTTCCAAACTTTCACATAATATGTACATAGTTCAAAATATCTTTAAAACATACATAATATCTTTTTTCTCATCTTCCAAACAAGATCGTCTTTAGATAGTTTAGGTTAGTAACTATTTATAGAAAATTTTCTTGTTCTGTGTATTAATCTGTGGTTTAGGTCAAATCCCATTCCCATTGAAAATTATGTAAATATTAGTATTGGTAAATTGCTTATTCCAGACTTGATACAGCCTGTTTCCACGTACACTGTGCCTCTGATCAGCCATTACAAATCTGTCGAATTCCTGCAACCAATTTTCAGCTCAATGTCCATCGCATAGACTTCTATTTCAAGTGAGACTTTTTGACAGATTGGCAAAGGTTGATCTGTGGCACACTGAACGTTATTGTTCAAACCACATCTATGATTAATAGCACGATCACAATATTCGATCGCGTATGACGGTTCATTACGTTTGGCTAACAAGCGCCATATTATTATGAGCTTATGATAAGGTTCTAACGATGGTGACTTGCTACTTTTCCTTCGCCACGGATGAAACAAACTAAGCGTGCACCTCTCGCTTCATCACATTAAACAGCCTTAACATAATTATAATAGTAGTACTGCCAGCCTTTTAGTGTCTCACTGCAGGGCAAAGGCCTCCATCATTGAAATCAAATCATCGCTACAATGATGAAACTGTGTAATCACCACGTAATACAGTAAGCTAAATCCTTTTAAATATGGTCTGTTCGTAATAATGACCTGTTAGCCAAAAAACCTAAACTTTGAGCATATAATTTGGAGGGTGGGGGACGGGAAAGGGCTATTTTTAGATATAAGTATTACAACTATTCCATTTTTGGTGGATAACGTTCTACTTGTTCTATATGGTGAATTTTGATAAAGAAAAGTCATGTAGGAGTAATTTGCGAAAAAAAATCACGAATGTCTTAACTGCAGCTGTCATAAATATCATGGAATCCATCCTATATCATAACCTGTACGGCCAGACGTGACCAGCAAACTAACACCGTATAGGCGGTTATTAAATCAAGTGCCAACAACGCGCCCCACTAGGTTTTCTCCGTCCTCCTCCGATTAGCTAAACTAAGCGTGCTCTAGCTCTTATCCACTAAGCGGTTTAACCGATTGACCTCCAGGCATACCGCTATTAAATGTTACAGCTTGACTTGATAACAAGCTATTTTGACCTATCATTTCTAAACAATCGTATTGGTTTCTTTCCTGGTTAATTTTAGAAATAGCGGGTTAAATTTATACAAATACTATCTTCGTATTTACGATGTTCATTTTTATGAACAATAGAATTTTCTTATTTGTGCCTACAAAATAACAATAGAATTTCAAATCATCAGTCTTCTCTGCGGTCAGTAGGTAACCGAATCAGGGGCCAAAAATTAGACATTTTTTTTCTTTATTCCTATTCAAATCATAAGTCTCTTTGAACACTAGTCTCGAATTTTACCACAAGATAGCACCAAAGCTGCTTTGAATGCGACTTAATTTAGCTGTTTGTGGTCTTTCTTCTTAGTTCTACGAAAACTACGGCTGTGAGGGCCTAGGTGACGCTAATTTACATTGTAGGTACTACTATTATAATGTTGTACCCAAGTAATTGTTTACGACTTAAGTACAGCGAAATCACCGTCGGTACTATTGGTACGATTACCTATGTAAAAAAAAAAAAGGTACCATTACTTTTACGAGGATCACTGTAAAATAATTATTCCTTGGTCAGAACAACGCAGTGTGACCACGGGCTACGCATATAACAAATATTATTTTGTGAAAATAACTCACAACAAGTGATCAATTGGATGCTATTTAGCCTCACAACCTAAGGGTCATTCGATAAATAATCGTTTGGACATGACAAACAGAGGTCGTGTTACGGCTAAATGTTGTAATAAACCCAGTAAATTATTTATTCTGTCAGTGAGCCGCGTCAACTTCGCGCGAGAGCAATATTATTTTGAGTTACTGGTTTATTTGCTTAGTAACTTATGAACAGACAGGACGCCCTTCATTTAAACTAGGTGTTATTCGTTCTCTTTGCTCTTATTGTGATCAACGATCATATCGTACCTGAATATTTTATTGCTTAAAGTTCTCATGTAATTGTCATATTTACTTTAACTTTTCACTTACTACGGGTATTATTAGAGTTAGAGCGTATTGGAAGTTATTTAAGATTAATAGGAGTTTGGTTGGACTTCCGAGTTGAATAGCGAGAACGTAAATAAATGGTATAAAGTTGATATTTTTATTTCATCACTGTAACAACATACAATATATCTATGCTGGCTGTCTGAGGATCATCCCACAGCTCACCAGACTAGAAATTTGAAATACTGCATATAGGTCCATTATATAATGTCAGTGAGCACTCTGAGCGGCTCTTTATAACCCAAAGACTAAAATAGGTGTGGAAAGCGTATAATTATAGAACTTATCCATTACTGAAGCTAGACATTAGATATTTTTAATGTGATCGATAAGGTCAACTACCTTATCGAGGACATCAAAATTTTGATTAAAAGCTGTTTTCTTTCGAATGTTTTTTGTCACCTAAAACAACTAATTAAATTCATACAAATTAGTTTTTCTTTCAAACACTGGTAGCGGTCCAGATGGCAAGCTGTTGTTTTTCCGAATTTTCGCAATTTGTACGCGATTTCCTAGCAAACGGTGCGCGATACGCGTAAATTGATATTGACCTTTTTTGTAGACATAGTAATTTTCTGGCAACTTTTTTGTAAGTTAAATACTAAGATTGACATGGGATATTGTCAAAGGAGATAATTTAAAGAACAAAGGAATACTTGAGTGAATTAGGTTTGTTTTTTAAAACAGGTGAAGTTTTTTATATCAAAGAGAAGCAAACGAGCTGGTGGAAAGTCTAATGGTAAGTAATCACTTACCATCAGACTTTCCACCAGCTGCCGCCGCACCCTGAAGTACCTACCAGTAAAAAATACAAATAAATGTACAGCAAACGTTATTATTGCTGTGCATTAAATGAAGAGTATACTCGTACCAAAATCAAAATATTCTTTATTCATGAAAACTTCAAAATAAAACAATTATGAATCGTCAATTATACTGAGTGACTCTACCGCCGGGTTCGGAATGTCGTTATCTTTCAAGACACTTTCAGCCACTTATTGTCAGGCCCATAGTTAAATAAAATTGTTCTTTCTACGTCACATCAAAGAATATTGAAACACGCGTATGAAACTACCCTATTATTAATGGCTCACTTAACCTATCTGGAGATCAATCGAGGGAGGATCTCGAGGAGTTAATTGTCTGTGTGTATTCATTAATGGACGTATCTTGATAGTGCTGATATGTTACATGGCGGTACGATACGTACCTCAGATCAGAGACCCTTCTCCTGATCTGAGATACGTACGTATTATGTAGTTAATTGACTGCTGTTTAAGCTCGTCAATATTACAGCGTTTATGCAGCGACTATTAAAACGCTTCACTACACTGCAGAAATTGATAAGTGTTTCTGTGCACCAGTGGTGAATTTCAACCGATCCTTAATCGGTTGAAATTGAGGACATCGATTCGATTTTAGCTATGTCTTGTTAGTGATGCGACTTTACGGCGAATGCTGTGTTCGGGCAGTATTTAATGAAAGTCAATACACATGAATTTAAACGCTCAAGGTCAAAGGATGTTTTTCGATTATATCGGTATTGGTCACAACGCTGACCCAATCAAGTTGCTGAATTATACTGTTACACAGCCTAACATCAAAGCACATTTAGTGAGTGGTAGTAGCTTGTTGCGTAGCAATTCTCGGTACCTACAGATTTCGCTTTGCGCGCCAAATGCCATTAGTACGAATTCTATGCAAGAACAAATTTGAATTCGTACTGGGAAAGCTTAGTGATTAAGCCATTTTAAAGATGACTTAATGGCTTCATTTCTGCAGCTGATACTTAAAATACTATACTATACCTATCTGCGGCCATGGCAAAGTCTCACCTAACCCTGTAGTCCGTTTGAGCTTTGGCACAGGGTATTTTTCCCTTGACATTCACAAATTAAAACACAATGACTGCTACCGGTCAGTTTGACTGTGTCTACCTTCCAGTGTTTTATATTTATTATATTATTATATTTGATTTATAAAATATAGCTTACACTTTGTCCTACAACAAGTTTTAGCAGCTGCTAAAAGCCTTTAGACAAGACTGAACCGCTATGCATAGCATTACGAAAGACATCAATGAATGTCGGCGCTTACGTCCTGGATAAATGTGGGAATTATAGAGTACCTCCCACTTAAGCCATTTTTTCTGGGTACGAATAAAGAAAAAGATTAAATGGATCTACATTCCCTTTGCCTCCACTCTTATGAAATAAATCCTCCACGTAGTTAATCGGAACGGGGTTTAATTTGTTTGTGCTGCTGATGTATACGTTTAAGTTATCTAACAAATTAATGCTTATGTACGACTTTTACCTTGGTTTCGCCATTCCCTAGTACCACTAGTACTGTGTAACCTCTGCTTAACAACAAGAAGGACACGCCCTTTATTGCCGACTTCTCGGAAAGCTTAACAGACATGATATTAGCGTTTGTAAACGGTTGTCATGTTTATAAATACGCTTTCATTACTTTTTTTTTATTATTTGTTTCCCACCACAAACAAATAGTTACAAAGACTGTTGTTACCACGCAACAGGTTTTGTCTGTTCCTTGGTTGTTATAATATAATAATAAATTCACTCAGACAATACTTCGTGAAAACTGGAGACCTATTGTAAGTAAAATTGTCTAACAGAGCACAAAATAACCCATCTATATATCAAGATTTTATTTTATGCTAGGATATTGAATGTTATCTGATAACAATTTTATTGCGAATCGAATGTACGCAGCTTTTTAATCGCCGTATGTAGTCATAGATTCGAATGCGTATTAGTACAACACTAATCTATATATATAAAACTCAAAGGTGACTGACTGACTGACTGACATAGGTATCTATCAACGCACAGCCCAAACCACTGGACGGATGGGGGTGAAATTTGGCATGCAGGTAGATGTTATGACGTAGGCATCCGCTGAGAAAGGATTTCGATCAATTCCCACGGGAACCGGAACCACGCGGGTGAAACCGCGGGCGGCCGCTAGTTGAGACAATTATTATGGATATCTGACATACATAATATCAGAACAGAACAGGGCATACATAAGTATAAACATCATTAAACATGTTTAATAATTATTTTTTATTAAGTTTAAGTACCTAGGCATATGTTCGTTCATTGACTTTAAGTTTGCTTCCAAATTGTGCAAATGAGCCCATGACTGATTCATTCTGTATCTTCTGTGAGGAAAGAGAGGGTGTGAGAACTAGCATTTTTTGCTTTTGTACCTAACGTCGACCGGTAAAGTCATGTTTAGTAGGTAATAGTAGGAGAGTAAAATACGCCAACCGTGAAGCAAACGGTCTAAGTACCAGTGAAAGCCTCTTAAATGAATACCAACTTTGGATTGCCGATAGGAGCTATCGGATATTCAAAGTAGCAAGGTAATGTGCGGTGATTCAATTAGCATTTTAATTGAATTTCATTAAAATAGACGTATAATGAAAAGTAACAGAAACAAGATTGCAAGTAAACGGAAAATCCTGAGCGAATTTAAAAGTTTTGATGTGAATAAACTCTTTGCTTACTAATCGTATAGTTAAATAAAAATACGTCATAAAAATAATACTCACTATATTGATATCTTTGAGAAATTAGAAGCCCCATGAAAGAACAGTCTTCTGTGTCTAACCGTATATACCGCGTTACATTTTAGTCGTTGTTTTCCCAAAGTAAAATAATTATATCTAAGTAGTACAATAGATTAATGAAGTTTTTTTTAGTCAAATCAAAAGTTTTACGATTTTGATAGACGAAACTCGAATTTATTAGTACTAGCTTCGTCGCGGACGGTCACTTGCCGGGATCATTATCCTTCACGCTTATCAAAAAGATGATAATTCACTTTTTCCTAACATTTGATATCTACTTTCCCGTCAAACTATAAAAAAATAATTCAAAATAGTAAAACAAAATAATAAAAAAAAACAAAAAAAAATACTTGCAAAAATCGATAGTACTACTAAAGGTGAAGCGTTCTGCTGCGGGAAAACGACTAAAAAAACGCGCAGTATTTGCAATCTGACCCGGAGATATACTCGTAACACAGGATCCTGAACAAATCAGGTACATTTCAAACTGTTTAAAAAGTAATGAGGGGCACATTAATGTCAAGCTATTCCTAACCAAAAGCGTGAATCTGATCTTATGAGCGCTATCAAATGAACTATTACAAATTGTGTTCTCCTGTTTTCATTTTGGTTACGGAGGAATAAACAACTACTTACTAACTAACTACGTGGGATATACTCGTATTATAGTGAAAAGTGAATACGTAAGCATGTAATAAATATTCCATCATTATCATAGCTGGGTATGGCACAGGGAAGTATTACACCAGATTCCAGACTGTAAGTTATTTCCTCTCAAAGAAAATCCTAAATACCAATAACAATTTCTCATTCTAATTGGGGATTATTTTGTATTTTTTTATACAACATCAGTTGCCAGTCAGGCACACAGCCCACTTGATGGTAAGCGGTCACTGCGACCTATTCCATTGAGGGACACTTCACCAGGAAGCGTCGCACGCGAGCCAGAGCTGTTATGGAGGAATAGATGTCACCTGTGGGGGTGGTAGCTAGCCAGTCGGACTCTGAATAAGCCTTATCAACAACCAGACCCATTGCCACTGTTCCACGGACTACGGAGGCGGTCAAGATATAAAACAAAAGCTCAGCCAACTAGCTACTACGCCACGGAAGTAATCTATTTACGAATTTATATACATATAGAGATGCATTAGGCATGACCTTATATTTATAAACCAATGCACAGCAGAACCGTGATCAATTAAAAAGTTGTTACTTCTTTCAACCCGCGTCGTTTGTATACGAAACCTTATTACCACACTGAATTAGGACTGGCTTTTAAACTGCCAATTCTAATTTATAGATGGGTCAGCTAAAAATAACTCTGGTAACATATAGAGGTCCACACATTACTTTAATTATTTTAAATACCTTCGTTGTAAAAAATATTTAAACATTATGATTTTTTTTAGTTTATGACTTTATTATATACAAATTCATTATATAAACCACACAATGTGCTAAAATGGACGGATCAGCTGAAATCTGTTATAAAACTATATGACATTATAATATAATGTAATAATTATGACACTCACCCACCTTTGTCTATTAATGTCGTAATAGGTCGTAATAATTACCTTTGGTTAATCAGTACTTAATGTTTTGCAAATATAATAAGTTAGAAATATTCATCTATTTGTATGCCAATAGAGATAACTGAATTTAAAAAACTGAATTTAGCTTATCAATGGCATGAAATTGTACATCTCTTTATATTACTATTATGTACTAGCCTGCCGCCCGAGGTTTCACCCACGCGTAATTTCTTTTTTCAAGTATCCCCCCCTTCCCCCCACATTTCCGGGATCAAAAGTAGTGTAGCTATCCAACAGTGAAAGAATTATTCAAATCGGTTAAGTAGTTTCGGAGCCTATTCAATTCAAACAAACATACAAACAAACAATCAATTATTCACACAGCGCCATCTAGCCCCAAACTAAGCATTAGCTTGTGCTATGGGTGCTAGCCGACTTCTCGACCATTACACCAAATGGCTCGTCCAAATTATTACCATAATACGAGTTTTTACTTCAAAAAGATACAATTAGAAATTACCTACATACATTCATTTTTCATTTTAGTATGTCAAAAAAAAAACAGTAACGTAACGCTTATTTCTTTAGGTTGTTTCGAAGTGAATAATCGTGGCTTTGTTCAAAAAGTTAAGACAGAACCCATTATAGAAAAGCTACCTTATTTGAATGCAACATAATACTGTATTACAACGTTCTCTCTTAATAAGATCTGTTTTTGACTGAAAAACGTGATATGATTGCTAACTTCTCTTATGAAGAAAACTTCCGCCATCACTTTGTCCGTTTACATTCGCATCAGGAATCACGCAAATGTTTTTTAAAAGGCAATTTCGGTCCTTCATTTTCCCCCTCTACGTTAGAATACCTCTAACAAGGTTTGCGGTGGAATTCAGATATGAATAATGCCACCCGATATTTCCTTGGCCACGAAACTTTATGTGGATGGATATTTTACTTTTTCACGAAAAAAACTACTGAGAAGACAGGAACGCATACCTATATCTCAACAATGAAGTCCAGACTGTGTTCTGAACGAAGTTTGTTGTATTTTCCACGATATCCATTCATCCAATAAAATCCATGCATAGCAACCTTATTTTACCATCATCATCATCAGTGTGTCTAAGTCCACTGCTGGGCACAGACCAAAAACCGAATAAAGTGGATAGCATACGGAGATCCACTATGCCAGTATGCTATCCACTTTATTCGCCATGCCATGTCATCCAGCGCAAATCGTCTTGCCTGGCCTGAGGGCCTACACTACGTTTACTGGCAACCTTGTTTAATAGTGCAATTTGTTCGCAGCATCGGTACTGTCGAAGCCGAGCCGCTCGGGCATCAAGAAACACGTGCAGTTTCCAGATGAACAGAGTTGCATCGAAGAAGCAACAGAGGCGCCGCCGCTGACTGAAACGGAAAACAAACCTGGTGAGCATACTTTTTAATTTGTGTCGAACGAAATTATTGCAAGTCGTACCGGCTACTTCCCATTTGGTAAACCTCAAACTTTACCTACTAAAAATGTTACTTCATACAATTTATCCCATAAAGTTTGAGGTTTACCATACGGGAATTAGCCGTCGTACCTATCGCAGCTAAATGGCATGGAGAAATAAGGATTCATTAAATGTATCTTTCTACAACAACGGCGAGACTGGCTAAAGGGGTATGAAGATTTTAGTATGAATGGAGGCTGGCTTACCTACTAGTCCCGCCATTTTACTTTTTTTCAAAACTGCGTTCACGTAAAATTCTTTCAAAAATAGATACTTAGGATCAATACAAACTTAAATGTCAATAGACAAAAACCCGTGCGTGAAGGATCACATTTCCAAGATATAAAGTTTTACGTCTCAATGTTATTTTTATAAATAGCGTTCACTTAAAATTCTTTCAAATATGGATACCTAAATAATATATAAATAAAAACAAAATGCCATTAGACGAAATCCCGTAAAGGGTCACGTTTTAAATATATCAAAGTAAAGCTAAATAAAATTAAACTTTGGTTGCTTTTCAATTATCTTGAACATTTTATGTTTGTATTGAATTTGATACTAAGCATCCATTTTTGAAAGAATTTTAAGTGAACGCTGTTTTGAAAAAAAAAAATGGCGTGCCAGTAGGAAGGCCAAAATCTTCAATGCCCTTACACGATTCCGTTACTCGTTCCCGGGGAGGTATAAGACACACTCTCATGAGTTTTTAACATTACAAACTTCCACGTCATTACGACTAGATTGTTTTTCAGAATGACCTACGAAACAGCAAGAACAATAAATGCGCGCAATAATTACCTATTCGTGTTTTTTCATAAAAAAAAACATATTTAAATTTTCCCAAACAAAACGGCAATTACAAAGATATGATACCTGGCATTAATACTAAATGCAGCTATTTATTTTTAATAACAGTTATTTCGGCATGGCTTTGGCATCACTTGATTGCATGGATTTTTGTTTGATTTCAATCGTGATCTATGATTTTGTTGATTACTAGTGGGACCACCCGTTCATTATATTGATACTTGATTTCACATTTGATAGAGATCCCGGCCTGTTTTGTGTTGAACCAGGCCACAGCCTGGTGCCAGTCGTCAAATCCCACACAGGAAAAACATCAAAAGTGACGTTTTTCTTCTATTGAAGGAATTACTTGATCAATCTACTGGTTTCCCTCTATCGTAATGAAGTGAGACGCATCTCGTGTTTACCTATACCATCTTGCCGCAACATTTCTGAATATGTGCGTTCTAAGATTCTGGGGAAATCGGAGTATAATTTATGTTCGTCCAGCAGAGTAAGTCTCCGATCTTGAGTTATACTGGATTGCGTTTGCTTTACTTTTATGTTTGATCTTGATTCTGTCGTGTGTCACCTTTGTTTTTCAACGGTGCTCGTTATTACATATCGAGATTTTGTTATCACATCACATTTTTATAACTGCTTACCTTAAAATTACGTATATAAAGGGGATCATTTTATTATTTGCGGCGTCCACCACCACCAGGCCAAGCCAGGAACCGATCAATTCGGGATACAAAAGCAGTTTAGCCACGGAATGGGTTAAAATTGCAATACACAGACCTTCAAAACTTAGTGTATTTTTACAGATAGGTACTAAGGTACTTCTATAGACTTAAAAAAAATGTGGACCTCTTGAGTGATCCAGAATAATATTATAAGAGAAAGGGATGTATGAGACCCTTGTGATCAAGAGATCGAAGCAATAATTGCAAGAGGACACCCCATGTTGCCGTAACAATTTATATCTCATAAAAATACAGCGTGTTCAAAAATAGTTGTTTCATACATAGACTTAGTTATCCAAATGTCGTCTCTATTGCATCTTTTCTGCCTGGCCAACCGAAACTGCAGCAAATCCATCGATCGTTATCCGATCTATTTATGTACCTTTGCATTTTGTCAACAATACGTTGGCGAGAACAGATATCGTGTCGTCACCACAATTTCCTTTGCAACCGGGAATTTAAACTCTTCTACTTTTTCCTTACTTAGCTCTTTCCTTATCATTTCAATTTATAAGAGACCGCTTATCTATAGCTATGTTACCTACCAATCATGTATTGACTTATGAATAATAATCAGGCTTATCGAAGTAACGAAGTCAGCCACTTGACATATTATGTAGATGAAGTGGCGTATTTAACTGTCATAAACTGCAAAGGGGTGCAAACCCGGGCTATTGTCATGAAAATAAATTGTAGAGCTCAAAAGTTTGGCGTAGCTTAAAAAAACATAACAAAAATGACGGTAATTGGAACTCTTTTTATTAAAGTCCATTCACGACCATAATTTGTTTTGCAATACGAGAAAATTTTCGTCCATTTGATCGACTATTAGCAATCGCTTACATAGGAATCGTTTAGGCAAGGCTTCAAAAATTCCAGCTTTCGCGCGTCTGGGCTCTTGGGCTCCGTGTAAAAATATTGGGAGCACTAATAATAATAAAATTTGTTATCATAAACTGGTGGTAGAATTTTTCAAATATTATGTTCTATCGATTTTATTATGGTGTCAACCCTCCCCAAGACGCTTGTCTACTTGTTTTTGTTGAATTCACAAAGTCCCTCATCTGGTGACTTGCGAGCATGTTTTACAATGCAAATGACGAAAACGCGATTTCTTGTTGGGATTATTCTTATACTTTCTGAAGAACCTCTTAAAATATTAAAAATTATCATGTTTGGAATACAAATCTATCAATGGCAACATGAATAAATATCACGCTTGCCATAAACATGATAAATTGTATTTATGTTCCATCGGTAAATTGAAAGGATAAAATGGACTCTGGTGGATCGTCCCCGATCTGCCGATGCCTAAAGAGGTGTTGGTGGCAAGCCCCTTCTTTGTTGTAAAGGGGGTTATGTAAATCCTTTGGACTTGAATGTACATATTTAAAAATACACCCCGATACGTAGTAGAAAGAACTTACCTAAAGTGACCTAAATATTAAAATATTTATTTTTTATAAAAAATACCGTGCACTTTGTTCTTTGACCAACTAAAAATATGAAATATAAAGGGGTCGTGAGACTAAAATATGTTTATAAAAGCTTTAAGTCCTTTATATTAGGCTTGAAAATTATTGTTTCAGGGTCAAATTGTTCTTGCAAAGGCTTAAGCCTGTTGAAACTACGAATTACTTTGAGAAACCTAGTGTTTTGAATAATATAATAAGGCTTACCCTAAAGGCTTAAAGGGACCGAAATGCATAAATTCGGGGTCAAAAGCCTATAAGTCTACGGCAACACACCACCTGCGCTATTTATTTGGGAATTCAGTCATACAGTGTGATAAAAGTGGTTTTGTCCAACTTTTGTCATGGTTCGATTCCCGAACGTTACAAACATTTCTGTGTATACTCGTATTTGTATAGGTCTAGGTGATTTATATGTAAAATATGTATAATAATTTGGGTATTTACTTAATAAAAAATACATAGTCTATCCATTGTCTGGCACCCGTTACTTCAATCTATACTTAAGTTGTTATACATACAAATGTTATGTTATATGCTATACTGACGTTGTGGTGAATATTTTTTTATTTAAGTTACTTTTTTAATATTGATTTATTTTTATGTTTCAAAAAGGATTGTTTACGTAAACCAATCCGATTTAACAAACCCAATAGAGGATGCCCACGGTCATTTCAGATTTGTGACCGCATACCGGCATTTTCGGACATATCTGGGACTTTGCCGGACCCGAGCACTGATTTGAATTCCACGCATAAATAAGGGACGAATTGCACCACCACTCGCTCGTATTTTCTCGTACTAGTCGAATATATCTCAGTGATAAGTAGTTGATATTTAAGTGGGCTTGGAAAACACTAATACTTTAAGTGATTACAATTTCCAAAAAATCCATGTGAATGAAGTATTGCATTTATTCCAAAATGATTAATGTTTATGTTACCGGCCAAACCCGATAGCGAAGCGTATATTGTTATTTAAACGCTTCGCGAACATACTGGAAATAATACCTATATCTGGAGAAGTCAAAACTTATAATTCTCTACTCAATTCACATAAAAGATTTACTTTAATTATTGAAATGATAAATCAAAGTAAAAGTTTTTCATTATGTTATTTGTTAATTAAAACAAAACAAGTTCAATTTATGAAAACGATGACGAGGAATAATAATTAAAAATCGTCGTATAATTTTTTTCATTCGAAAGAGTATATTTTAAAGATCGCCTGCAATCCACGAGACATAATAATAATATTCCTTGAAATAATAAGAATTCAGTTGCTGCCTACCAGTCCACTGCTGGGACACAGGCCTCATCTCAATTGTGAGATAGTGTGGGCCCTACTCCACACCTCTCTCGACTATGAAAATCAGTATGTAACATAATAATATAATCTATGTTGACTTAAATTAGTTTGACCAAGGCCAAACTACATAGTTTGTGCTGAAATAATTTTGACCGATCATCTAAATTAAAATCAGGCAAAACCACTTTTGACAGCAAGAATCAGTCAAAAATGTTTTTGACTAAGGGCATCAGCCACTACTTTTGCCTGATTATTGTAGTTAAAAGCGGTTTTGACCGGCTATGAGTTTTGACTGTAACATAATTATACATTTAGTCGGCGCATAGTACTCATATACAATGCAGCGAACCTGCGACTAACTTCTAAACCATTACTACTCCAAATCGGTCGGCAAACACTCGTATATCAATAGTACAGTCCCAAAACAAAGAGAGCGCGTAAAAATCGAAATGTAATCAATTATTAGGTATTGTGCTTCCTTCACGCAGGCTCATTGATTTATCACGTGAATGTGGGCTTTTCGGGCCCTTTGTCGGTCCGTCCATTACGTTAAGTTTCGTCTTTTTTCATGTGGAACTTGCCATTTACCCATCTAGACTATTGACACCGCCCGTAAGTTTCCTACGCTGTTAAGCGGTAGAAACTTGCTGTCCTTGACTCCTTGTTAACTACACTCATCGGCAATAAAACCTGGCCACTGGGCTTTTTTCATACAAACGTGGTTACTTTAGCGTCTCATAGATAGAAAACTATTTGCAGCTGTGCAATGATTATTACGTCAATGGAGAGGCCAAACGCCCTATTATCGAATCACAGTTTCAAAAATTGCCAAAAATCGTTTACTATTCTCAAAAAGTAAAAACAATAAACCGAACTCAACGCTCCATATATCGTACACATGAATTTTGACTTGACTTGATTGTTTTTCCTTTTTTAAGAAAATTAAGCGGTTAGCGAAATTCTTGAAACTGTGACTTAATCGGGCTTTTGGCCTCTTCATTGACGTAATAATCATTGCACAGCTGCAAATAGTTTTCTATCTATGAGACGCTAAAGTAACCACTTTTGTATGAAAAAAGCTCAGTGGCCAGGTTTTATTGCAGGGGAGTTTATTTTCATCCTATTTTTGTATTTCATTGGACGTAAAGAGAGAAAATGAAAGAAATTTCGAATGATTGCTCGCTGTGAAGTCAGTGGTCAAGAAATGTATTAAAGAAAGAGGTGTCCATTTATAGACTACATTCACCCAATAGCATATATTCACACAGTCTGATACACACAAGCAATTGCAATACAAAGGCAATTGGATGTAAAGCGTGAAAATGAAAAGGATTTTTTCGAGTGATTGCTCACGGTGAAGTCAGTCGTCAAAATATTTGTTAAGAAAATAGGTGTACATTTAGGTTGACTACAACTTAAATTCACACGGTAGCTTCAATGAAATAAGTACCACAACAACACAAAAAATACTTATAAATGTTATATATCAATACAACAGTCTACTTGTTTTGTTTTGGCCTCAGCGTGCATTTCTGTTGAAAAATTTGCCCCACAATATAATGTACTTACTGGCAGATAAAATAGTACTGCGTCACAATAGTGACAGGCATTTATTGAATTATTCATATAACAGGGTCTTAATTTTGATAATTTAGCTAGCAAAGGGAGACATGAAAAACGGAGACGAAAAGAGTAAATACAGCTTAACTCCTCTCTTGACAGAAGCAGGTTGGTGATCACAATTCACAAAGTCTTTCTTCGAGCGTTTGTCCTGATCTAGTCAGGGCACGCTTGCACCAATATTCAAGATTTTGCAAATCCAATTATTACAATAGAACAACTGCTTTTTGACCTCTCTGGTGATCACAAACTACATACGTTTTAAATAGTAGCGTGTTTCATAGGACCCCAAGATAACGGGCCAGGTATTTGAATAATATATGGAAGGACGTTTGTTACTCCTACATCAGAACAACCACGAGAATAACACATATCAAGCAGGCGAAGCCAATTGCATTTGCTAATTTTGTGATATAAATGTTTCCCTACTTATTTGATTGCACTATGGAAAATTTGCTGAATAAAAAAACTTATGGTCATTCGTGACTGGCATAAAGTGAGAAAGAAAGTAACCCAATTTTATTAATTGAACGAATTAATTATTTGCGACGTCTGTTTTCACCTCTGTGATTTTATTTCAATTCAGCGAACCGAAGTATTGGTGTCAATAAATTTTTAACACCTTGCGTAGTAGTGAAGTTGTGTATTAAACATACACGAATCATTGTAGATACTAGGAGCAATACAAAGGAGGGTACCTAACATAAATTGTTTTTGACTTACAACTTTCCGTTAGGTGGGAAACAAGTAGGTACAGTCAGCGCCAAAATGATCTGATCGTTCAAACCTACCAAAAATATCAAAACATATTATAAACATTTGGCAAAAATCACTCTTAACACAATACTTTTTGTTGTCACTTGTTCTCAAACAACAAATAAAAATGCACCTTTACGGCTTAACGTAAGGTTGATTTTTGTTAAATATTCAGATATTTTTGGTGGTTTTGAAAGCTCAGATCAATTTGGCGCTGACTGTACATGATTAGGTACGCCTATGATAGTGATTTGGTAATTGGTTATACATACCAGTACAGTACAAGATTAGTGGGTTTTAAAATTTAATAATAATAACTAAATAGGAAATTGTAAGTTAAATATAATGTATTTCAAATCCTTTGAACGACTTTGTTTAAACCTAAACCTCAATTAGTCTTTATAAACCACCTTTCGTGTCCTATAGTCATTGCTTTTCAAAATGCACTGAGCAAAATGACGTTTCGTTTTGATGGTTTCCAAAACTCATCTAGACTTGCTCTTTGAATAATTATTTTTAAAATATTTTTTTCCACTTTGACTTTCTGATTTCATCAGCAAGGAAACATATTGTATTCAGATGTGAGTGCATGAAAATAAGCCATCATAAGGCATGATTTACGGGTCTTTTTACATTCTGCCGGCGATTTTTCTACCGGTGAATATTTTTTACACATCATCACTGCATGTAAAACGTTGCGATTGTTGTGTTAGGTGTTTAATGATATTATGTTTAAGTTATCTTTCAGCTTGAGCGCACGGCTAAATCAGAAACCCCAGGGGATTATCAGAAACTGTTGTCGACAGATAAAGGCGCCTTCCTCACCGGCAGAGTTCGTTTTAGTTTCTGTCATCAAACAATTCGGTACTTTATGGTTACGTTAGGAATTGTAACATTAGCTACCAACTTGCAATAGCCGTGACGAACTACCACGTGACTTATTCTTATGTCAATCCCATACGTTTTAAACTTTTCGAATTACGCTATCTATTTTAAATTGTTACTTTGTGTAGTACCTACCTACCCCAGATTATTTAGCGAGAACCACTTTTTGACTAACTCGATTTCAATGCGTTTCGTTTTGTTTGCGACATGTTTCGTCAATTGGTAATGTGTCGACTGATAAGATGTGTAATGGTTGAGAAGTCGAGGAATGGTTGAAAAGTAGAGGTCGCGGGTTCGATTTGTTAATAGTGCTTTCACGTCAAGGGAATTGCGGGATAGGCGAGGCGAATGGTTCGATTGTACGTGGCAAAGATGTACGTATCTTTGCCGAGTATGCGCTCAGTACATTGTCTATACCGAAACAATTATTGTGAGCGAAAATTCGCATTTTATTATGTACACTGTTAAGGTGTATTAGATTCGAAACAGGCATGAAAACGCGACTATCTAGTGAGGAAGGCGCCCTAGCCTGCCATTGTAATTACACTGTGGTGGAACTACAATGGATATTGTTCAAAACTGAACATAATTAATTTTCATTTAAACGCAAGGTTGCATGTTTGATGAACTTTCTATTGGTATTTTAACCGACAGTTATATTTGGAAATAAATAAATGCAAGAGAACCACTTTTTAAACCATGTCAAATTTTTAAACTTTGTCCCGTGTCATTAGGCCATGGAATGCCCTATTGCTCATGCTCATGGCTCACGTGTTTCCTTCCTCCTATAATCTTGGGCTTTTTAGGCGGGGCGTGAAGCGGCATCTAAGCAGGTCTTCAGGATGAGGGTGACTGGCTCAATGGGTACTATGATCTATTGAGCCAGTCAACCTAAATTTGGACCTCACTGCCGCTTACCATCAGGTGGAATGAGGTCATCCTGACTGAAAAAAAACTCTTAGAAGCAAGAATATTTCTAATGCGCTAATTGGGGGATTGTTACTAAGGGGCCCGTCCGTTTTGGTGGCTCTTGAAAAACGTTGTATTAATCTTCGCCGTCGTGGGAGTAACATAGCTTTTCTCCGATTAATTATCTCGCGCGAGAAATGTCTGAAAAACCATTAATGATACCACTTGAACAAATCTGTGTTACGAAATTAATAAGGCTAATAGGCTTGAAGATCAGTGGAGCTTAACAGCGTTACGTAAGCGTCACTTCCTTTTAAAATAAATAAATAAATAAGGTGGGCTTTTTGCGGTGGATAATAAGCACCATAACTGCAGGCTTGCGAGGCCTACAGCCGTGTGTGGAGGCCGGCAGGACTAAAGTGAACTACCGAAAGAGTTACGAGCCGATCCACGCCTTGCAGCGTAGACCGGCCCACTATAAGGTGGGCTGCGTTCCTGTCTGTCAATTACTGTTAGATGAAATCTGAGTTCTTTGACAAATATTAAAGAGTTACCAAGTTTGTTTTTTTAATTTAATAAATAAATATCTATGGACATATTCACAAATAGTACATAATACTACATAATCAATTGGCGAAAATTCTCTTATTTTTTTGTAAGAAGGTTTGGGAATAAAGCCTTTATGCTCATTTGCTAGCTGTGATATTTTTTGACTATGGCCACCCCCAACTTTGAACAAAATTGTATGGGACTTATTTTACTTCTGTTGGATAATTATATTGCAAAGTGAAATACTGAAACTGTGTCGGTGGTTGAGATTTGGTAAGAGATAAGTAACAAGAATAACATTAAATACACTTTCCTTATACAAATAAACTTGTATAAGATCTGAAAAAGTCTACAACAACCAACACATCGTTAGTGTTTTATGGGTTCCTTAGAATAATAAATGTGAGGCAAGAAAACACAAATTGCATAAAAGGCTTTCACGACAAAATAGACTTTTTGGATAAAAAAATAAATAAACGCAATTTGTAAAATGCCAGTTACACCTTTCCGCCCCCGTTTGTCAAACTAGCCGTTCTAATAAAGTATAATACAGCCATGCTCTACTAGATAAATCAAATAGACTCATATTAAAGGTATACATAGGTATAATCTTATAAGAATAAATTGTTGGAAAGTTTGGAATCTTTCACGGAAAAGCCACTCAATGTTTTATGCTCAATTAGTCAAACATTTTCTAGCACGAATTAATACAAGAATGCCGATTAAGAAATTATTAAGCCGATGTATGACCTAGTCCTGAAAAAGTCGTCGAAGATTACGCGGTGCTACACTAGTGTTTCATCTAAACATTATCTTAGAACATTACCGGAATTGTACATTGAGCTTCGTAAGATCTACCAAAAGGTATTTCAAGGTCTAACAAAATGTATATTTTAAATGTAATACATATAATGGACATCGTCGGACGATTTTATATCTTTTTGGACTGTAAACTTTTTGTTTTATTGACATTGCAAAAACGCAAACAAATACGTGCCATTCGTATGTGGTATGCCATAGTTGTAGTAGAATTAAATAAATATTAATTCCATGTAGAATTGTGTATCTGTGTTTGAATGGCGCTAGGGAGCGTGTTGTCGAGCTTTTATTACTAAAGTTATTTCGTGATCCCGCGCCTTTGCGATCGGGTTTGCTTCGAATATAGGTAGTTAATATCGCTTTCAAAAAGATCTTTTTCTTGGGGCTCTATTTAATGTTCAGTGAATATCTAGTTTGAACGATTATTTATATTGTCCGGGGACATAATGTGCTTCGATTATTACCAACGTTAGCGTTTGTAATCTATATTTCACACACCAGGATTTCATTTATCTATAAATAAGTATGAAATAAGTATTAAGTTTTGACGATCGATTTTTGTCACTTTGATCAGCTTTTAAATACAAATAAAAATAATCAGAATTGGTTGAACTTGTTAAAAGTTATGGGGTTACACGTCAAAAAATCATACAGTCGGTCTGAAATCGACAGTTGTCGTTATTTTTTAAAATAATTAAACTAATATTTTGTAATCGACTCCAAAACTAAGAAGAGCTTTTTTCAAGCCAAATACGAATTGGTGACCACAAACCCGAGGTGTGTCCGATAAAATTGACACAAAGTTAGCTCGACCAGTGAATTGAACTAAGGACTCCGAGATCTAGGGCCCTGTAATTAAACCATTACGCCTGCACAGACGAAACGGAACGGAACACACACGCAACAAAGGCCGTGGCTTCATGTCGACGGCACGGCACTGTACTGCACTGACAATGAAGGAAAAAATTTCCTAGATTTTACGAATTAAAGCGAACGCCTTGCGCCGTGCATGGCGTGCCGTGCCGCCGCACCGTACACATGGGGCCACGGCCTTAGTGTTCTGTATAGTTTCACATCCGTTTCGTTTCCGCTTCGCATTCACTGCAGTGTGCTACAGGCCATCAGGCCAGGTTATTTATTAGACCGTCGATGCGTTATAAAGCAACAACGACACATAACACATAACGTTAAATATCTACATATTTCTGTTACACAGAGGCCCGGGTGATCAGCTCGCTGTGGATGGAGCTGGAGTCGGAGGCGCCGGCGCCGGAGCGCTGACGGCGGCGCAGCGAGCAGTACTACCGGCCGGTGTCGCGCGTGCGCAACGAGCGCCGCAAGATGTCCGCCGCCGGAGTGCCGCCCGCAGACGATCCGGAAACCAATGACGCGGTCCTGTGAACATCACGGATATCTATCGCAATATTTTTGTATTTATTTACTCAACCACATTCTAATGTATTTCTTTTCTTTTTTTGGTTCAATGACTTGGTCTTGTAAAGCCCACGTTAGCACCACGGAACGCTATCGAAAACTATATTATTATTTCTACATTCGAAATGCATTTATTTGTTTTTTTTTCTGGTCTAATGTCGTGGTCTTGTAAAGCCCAACCTTTTGCAGCACTATGGAACGCTATCAAAAACTGTCAACTTTCTTCAATCAATCGCATTCCGAATCATAGATAAGTGTTCCAAATGTATTAAATTCGTTTTTTTCTGGTCCTGGACATTTGTTCTTCTAAAACCCACCTTTTGGCACTTTTGGCAGCACTAAGGAACGCTGTCAAAACTTTCATATTTCTACAATAACACATAAAAAAAAAAACATTTTTTTTTTCTGATCCAATGTCGTAGTCTTATAAAGCCCGTAAGTAAGCATCGCGGAACGCCATCAAAAACTGTCTTATTTTGTACATAATGAAAAATTCAAAATATATTAATTTGGTTTTTTTTCTGGCCCAATGACGTGGTCTTGAAGAGTCAACGCACGCAAAAGCATTAGGTAATAGGCAATGAAAAACTGTCTTATTTATTCTTCCACATATGTATTGAACGTCATTGTCCACATCACAAAAATAGTTCGTTTCACACTCTTACAATACAGACGTGACCCAAAAATTTGACAGTTTGTGATAAGCACAAAAGCCAGTTGCAGTAGTCTAAATTAGCCGCATTTTTTGGGCTCTCATTATTTTACCAAGGCATTTATGGTAAAAAAAAATTCAGTTTTGATCTTATTTTCATTGCAGGTTTTTTTTTTCATTACAAGTGGCCAAGTTTTTATCTAAGCTGGCAATATCAGAAGTTATACATTTAAAAGGTTAACTCTACACAGTTACTTTTATTTGTGTTAGAAAAAAAGTACTTCGATGATTTTATTTCTTATTTTAGAAGTGGACGGGAATGTTTTGCTGGCTGTGCCTATTTTTTGGCGTATTTCACTCAATTTTGGTGAGGGGTTCACACAATCGGGTCCATTTGTCTGGCACTTGGACTTTTGTATTCCGACTTTTCATCAGTGTTACAGTGCGATTGAAAATAGAGGAAAACGATGGCTCCAACATATTCGGTTAACATACGTAACCTACTTCTGGTCAGAACAGCATTCTATATTTAGATACAAATTCATTTCCATTGATAATTATAGACGTTTTATGGGATTAGTCTATAATCCCTTTTAGTACTCTATCATAGTACCTATACATAGATAGGTATAGGTCGGAAATGTTGATTAGGAACATGTGTAAATGTTTCACTAAATATTGTTATATTAACACATAAATATGTATGTTATTATTTTAACAGTTATCAAAAGTGAAGTTTAAATTCATTGGTGTGCTTACTACAATATTTTTGACACATTTACCTCGGTTCATCAAAAAATTTTTACACATCTTAGGGAATAAAAATTGTATTCTATAATGTACAATTCTTGCTTTAAAAATTCATGTAAAACCTACGAAGTATCAATCGACAAGGAAAATGCTTAGATAATTTGATGAACGTGATATTGTTAAACCTAAGTAAGATCACTCTATTGCCTTTTTTAAGGAATTCATTACATAAAAACGTTGTTAAAATTCGACTTAATTCTATTTAATGTATTCCGTAAATGTATTCAGTCGCAATAATTTCGTTTCAAGATCAACATGCCGCGTTAACTCAAATCCAGTAATCCAATATGTTGCTGGTATCCGGAAAGCTTTATATTTAGCACCTATTAACATTGGTATGTGATTCGATTTCGGGAATTTGTTTACACAACTTAAGCAAAAGAGAGTCTGTTGTACACTAATGTGCTTCTGTTTTCACCGTACGTAGAAATTCAGTACACTTCTGGAGCTCATTAGTTTTTCTAATATTTTCTATCGAGCTGTAATAGTTAACTACAAAAGTTGCTTATAATCTGCCAACAATCGTTGTTTTGAAGTTTAATATTTCAGCTGCTGCTGTTGCTGACTGAGATGCACTTTGATCAAAATTAAATTGAAAAGTGCATTCGCTCACTTATTGATTCCTAAAGCATAATTGTTTATATGGGTTTAATCTAAAGGGGCCAAAAATCGCCTTCTTCTTTTTCCTAGCCTAAGAACTCATTTTTACAGGAATAGTCAACAAATTAAATATGGCTGGCTATGATATTTTCATTTGTTACACCAAGTTTAGTCGCAGATGGTCATCTTAATAGTCATTTATACCTGACATTATTAACTAACCTTATCCATTTTTTACTCGTCATTCAAAATAATCTTTGTTACAAAAATAGATTATTATTAAACTTTATATAAACGGGAAAAAACGCCACGGAAACTCAGAAAATCGTTCAACTACAGGGAAAATAGATTATATATTCTAGCCACGGAAAGTCAAACCTACCAAGTTTTCAATATCTCGTTTTCGTATGCCACGTATGAAACCTCATTTATTGCAAATTATTTCCAAAATGAGTAACCTACTGCGGTTACCGATTCTTTGATCAGTCAACCTGGAAAGGAATGTCGTTGTTACGTAGGCAGTTAGGCAGTTAAATTATTGTGAAAAAGGTTTTCACAGGTTTACGTATCCAAGGAAACGCGTTCAATGAAATGTATAGGTACAAGTGAGGTATTATAGATGAGTTTGTATACATAGGTAGCATTTCTCGTGACTGCCCAAACAGCACACAACAGTGTCAATATTGTAGATCGACCGGTCTCTCATTTGCTCTCCATATAAATAAATGAGGAATATAACACTAATCTACTTATTCGTTAAAGAAAAGTCGTTGGTTAATTATAAAATACCAGTTTAATTTACCAGAACATGTGTGTTCTGAGTCGGTATTCTCAGCAACAATCAAGGCTGATGCAAAACTTTCCCGACCCTCGTTGGATTTGATTGACACAGCATTGGCTTGCTGTTATTAGGATCAACACAATAAAAGGAATAAGAGTAAATTGGTAGCTGGATCGAAAGGAATTGAATTGCTTTGTTTGGTTAAGTTGATTTGGGACGTATTATGGAATTAAGCGATGAAGATTTCCATAAATTTCGAACAAAGTGATAAGTGCCGAGCAATATAGGTGGATGCTTTACGACATAATTTAGTAAATATAAGAACTAAGTTCGAAATTTTATTCGAAATTATAAAATCCGTATTCAAAACATCGTAAAGTTAATTTATTACTTTGACAACTACTTTTGATTCACTGATTTTTACACCGAGGACGAAGTTTTGAATTCCTCATTCTACACCTTGATATTAGGTTGTAGTTTTAAAACTCTCCAATAAAATATAAGTTTAATTAGAAGTCTATAAACTTAAGACCCAAATTAAGATTTATTTGTATTCCTTTTCGCCTTTGTGAATTTCCATTTTTATTTTACTATTTATATTAATCAGTTGATTGATTGGAGCAACATATTGCTCTATCTTTGTAACGGCAGACGTCATAAAAACTTTATTCAGACTTTATCGTCTGAATCCCTATTTTCACAAAAACGCCGGGTCTACAGTAAGGTACGTATGTAGGCCTCGTAAACAGTCGGAAATATCCACCAAAACCTCCAGTTAACCTTGTCTTTTAACGTAGTTGGGACCACGGGACCGGGAGACGATGGCCTCTACGGGCCTATTCTTAGCAACCCATACCCCGCCGTTGTACCTAAAAAGCAAGAGAGAACTTCATATTTCCTTAATAAAGGTAGTATGGTTTATACATTTATATTAACGTCTAAAATAAACTAATACAACTTATACTAAAATAACAATTACATTTACAGAAACTGACTGTTACAATTTGCCTCAAAATAATGTTAGTCACTTCCCGCATTTCTGTTTAATCTGTGTTTGGATGTTAATGTCTGTTTAAGTTCTGTGGAACACCTTTGTTGATCCTGAGTTAACCTGTTAAGTATGTTGTGTTTTTATTTGATATTTATTATTCATTAACCGACTTCAAAAAAGGAGGAGGTTCTATGTTCGACTGTATGTATTTTTTTTTTTTTTTATGTATGTCCGTCGATTTCTCCGTCAATTGTGGACCGATTTAAATAATTCTTTTTTTATTTGAAAGTGCATAGTTCCGAGGTGGTCCCATTGTCACCATGTCAGGATCTGATGATGGGATCCCGGGAAAATCAAGGGCAAACCTCAAATTTTATAGGCGCACACTACGCGTTACTTGTTTTTTCTGAAGCCATTTAAGTTTTTGCGTCCTATAGACATCACTTTATGTTGATTAGCTGATGATGGAAGGTACAACTCCTTAACGGTTAGGAGTTAGGGGATAATTCTTTCAGTATTGTAAGAATATGTGGACCGTTATTTGTATTTCATGTACTTTTGCAGCTAAGCTGATGATGGAAGGTACAACTCCTTAACGGTTAGGAGTTAGGGGATAATTATTTCAGTGTTGTAGGAATATGTGGACCGTTAGTTGTATTTCATGTACTTTTGCAGCTAAGCTGATGATGGAAGGTACAACTATGATGATGGAAGCTAAAGGGTACGACTTCTTAATTCTTATGTCCCTCTTGCGGGCTGCATCTTTAGTTGGTCTACTGAATGGTGCTGAACACTTAATGAATACCTAATATTGTCAAATAATACAATTCTACTATTTTACTCGTATTTTCGTTATCAATATTATGAGACAGTTTTACTCACTCCTACGTATTATTCACACTAAAAATAGAAAAATAAACAAACTTTTTAAAAAAAAAATTAAACCGACTTCAAAAAAAGAACAAAAAAAAACTACCTAAAAACACTGAAAAGCAAAAAATAATTTTAATAAGACATTCATCAAATGCGCTTATTTTCTAAGCCTATTAATAACATTAAATTGTATTTACGTGCTAGGTAGGTACCTACTAATCTGTTTGAAGTCGGTGCCAAGCCAAAGGTAATGAAAAATGATACATACCTAATAATTTATGTATTATACAGGGTTACAAATAATCCGCGGACGTAGGTACGTAGTCTGGGTACCTACTATTTGGCTTGGCACCGACTTCAAACAGATTAGTAGGTACCTACCTAGCACGTAAATACAATTTAATGTTATTAATAGGCTTAGAAAATAAGCGCATTTGATGAATGTCTTATTAAAATTATTTTTTGCTTTTCAGTGTTTTTTTACAGTTATATTGCGTTTGTCCTTTGTCTGGATGTTTATTTGTATTTCAGTATGTATTTGTGGTACCTTCGTTGCTTCCGATACCCATAACAGGTACAAGAGCCTAGTGCTTACTTATGGGTCTGATTAATTTAAATGTAAGTTTGTCCAATATTTATTTATTACACCTTCTGTGCTTCACTGTTCTTCTTCTGTTTTAAAGTTGTAGGTCGTTTCTTGCGGTCTGTGGCGACTGCGGGGTGATAAAAGTGTATTTCATTATTTGCTTTGATTAAAAAGGTGCTCGTTGAAATAATGATCACGGCATATTTCAGAGATGTCTGAATAAGGTAAATAGACAATGGGACCGCTATGTTTGTAAGGACGATAATAATTGTCGACTAGAGTTGAAATTCGTCGGGGAAATAAAAGGCCTATCTTTGAGCTTTGTTGACTCAACTTGTACAACGTAGATATATCTTTTACGCAAAAACCAAGTATACTAAAAGAAAACATTCTTTGCACACAGATAGTTTACAGCTAAATGCTCATAAAATAATTAAATTAAATCCGGTATTATCTAATCTGACAGATTCAAAACCGCAAGTGATTGAATTAATTAGTATTCTGCAATGTATTCCGTTAAACATGTTCGAAATTCTGGGACCATCCATTTTATCAATGATATCTACCCTAACATTGCCTACCTCACTAACCTATTCATTGCCCGAAACGGAACCAATTAATAAGTTCGATTTAGATGAGATGGAATTCCCGATATCTGGGGCTTAGGACCGATTTGTCCGTCACGGGTTAAATAATTACAATTAAAAAGTCAGTACTGCTCACAATAAAATTTCAGTAGAGTACCTATGTTTATTTATTTTTGGAAAATAAACCTCCTAATATAAATTATGATTAGATGCATTGTCCATAACCAATTTTTTTATAAGTCTTTGTTTTTGTACTGAACATAATTTATAACTTTTATCCCCGAATGAGAGGAGTGACTTCTCTTTCTGTTGTAAAACAATTGAAGAAAGCGTTCTGAAAATACCAATAAAACAATTCTACATCAATGAGTTCGATAACCTTACGAAATTTCATGCCAAAATTGTTTCTTTAATTGATTAGATATTTTTTTTCTAACCTAAGCTGTCCCACTGCTGGACAAAGGTCTTCCCCAAATCTATAGATATACTGCGTGTTTTTTTAGTCGTTGTTTTCCCGCAGCAGAACGCTTCACCTTCAGTAGTACTATCGATTTATGCAAGTATTTTTTTTAAATCTTTTTTTGAATTTTTTTTTAGAAGTTTGATGGGAAAATGGAAACCAAATGTGAGTAAATAGTAAATAATCATTTTTTTATAAACGCGAAAGGCAATGACCCCGGCCAGTGACCGTCCGTGACGCAGCTAGTACTATTGGTTCGAGTTTCGTCTATCATAATCGTGAAACTTTTGATTTGACTAAAAAAAGAACTTTATTAGTTTATTTTACTATTAAGATCATTCATTTTACTGCGGGAAAACAACGACTAAAATTCCACGCTGTATAGATATATTTTATAGAAGAGAAAATTTTAAAGTCAATGGTAATTTGTTTAACAACGCCAAATAAGTAATCGTAATTATTTCATGGATGACAGGAAGCGATTTTGTGTTACATACAAATTAAAAATTAAAAAGTTGGTCTCATATTTCGAGCGCAGAACGCATTTAACGATTTAAATCTCCCATTCGTAACGACCGTAAACAAGATTGATTGAACAATGATTTAAAGGAGTGGCTCGACGTAATCACACGGTACAAAACAGACACGTACAGAACTCAATCATGTATTTTCATACCCATATACAACAGAATACGTCATAATATTAGTACCACCTACAGAATATTTATTAGTACTAACGTACCTACATATACGCTCGGCAGTTGGTCGCCCTGGGGTTAAACTTTAGTCATACACAAAAAACTATCGTGGCTGTGTCGCGCGTATCTGGTTGTTTGATTTATTGTTTATTCTCCAAAAGTGATTTTGTAATGAATTTTGAATATTTTGTTCAATATTTTATTGAAATTTTTTATCCACATAATAAAATAGGCAAGCCAAAGTCTAAACAAACCGTAAAATAAACTACCCAGTAGGTACTTCTTTTCAAATAGAAAAGGTGTTCCGTGTCCGTGGGGAGTTAACCCAAAGGACAGTTTAAATTATTTACGAGTTAGTATCTTTTGCCACACTTCTATGACCAACGAAATGATGGTTATTTTAAATTTATGAAGTTCTGCGGATTTACTACCATCTGATAAATATTATGAATTAGGGCAGTTTTACTTGATGAGTTATTTTAAGATTTATTGGTCGCCATTGGATACGAGGAGGAAGTTTTCGTACTTATTTATTACGTGGATGCCAATTTAAGGCTTCTGTTCTGTAGAAATTTGCTAGGTAGTCCATGCGATATGAAAGCTATACACTTGGGCAACTTATTATCGGGGAATTAGTAAGTTAGGTGACTGATTAGAGGATGTAAATAGAAACTGTGAACCACTGTTATATTTGTCGTCAGACCTTAGCCGTAGTGCTGAGAGCGTATTCCTCGGCTGCCACTGAGGGTTTCAAATGCTTTATATTAATGTGTTGGGTGGTTCACGTCATAATTGTCTTGATTTAAAAAACAACGCGACCAAAGTAAAAAAGGGAAGCATATATTAATTTTTAGAATGACGAGCAAATAAAATTAGAGACTTACAGATTTTTTATTTTAATTCAATAAAAGTGTTGTTTTCGGCGAAATTAAGACTCTTTTTGTTTTAGATCTTTAAATTAGTAACTCTAAGGCGATTTTATCATTAGAAAGAACAGGGTAAGTTTGAATAGGCTAAAAGAGTGATATCCATAGTTACTTCCGATTTGTACATGGTCCATCGTACCTACCTATGCACTTGGGGATTAAATCCTGTGATTGATATAAAAAGGTTAAAATCTGGATTGCCAATTGTAGGTTAATAGAAAATATGAGGTATAAGATGGTACTATGATAGTAGATAGATAATATAAAGTAAAACGTACGTGGTAAAATAAATTGGGTTAGTAACTAGTTGATTCGCCCGAAATTAATTCGCACGAACGTGCGAATCGTCTACTTTCAAAAATAGCATTATTTTAGTTTAGTAGTCGATTTGTCCGAACGAATTTTAATCGGATAGGGCGCAGTTCGTGCGTCGTGAACTTTGGTAAACAAGTAAGTCAGTCGCGGTTCGTGCGTTTTGTAAAACATATTAAAAATGCCTACACCGAATGGTCGCGATTCGTGCGTCCTATTTATTTAGCCCTTTCAGATGGTCGCGTTTCGGGCGCTTTATAAAAATAATAGCATAGAGTTAGATAAGCTGGAACACGGCAATTTGTATAATATTTGTGGGGGCACAGTTGGAACGTAATAACGTAAACTGTCAATAATATCTCTCTGGACATTATGCACACAGCGCCATCTGGCCCCAAACTTAGCATTAGCTTGTCGCCACGGTTACCAACTTAGGGGTTTTCCCCCCAGATTTAGGGGGTAGGTAAATAAGTGAGTTGGGATTTTTTAGGGGTCTAAAATTTTTAGGGGTATTTTCAGGGATTTTTTGACTTTTTTATATTTTTAAATTGAATATATTAATATATTTTATTTCTTGGCCTAGCGACTTATAACGACCTCTATGACATAATTCTACAACCACTCTGTGGTAGGGTGCGTGTCTGGCGACAATACTGGCGCCACTGGCGGTCATTTTATTGTCTGTGCATATGGCGGTTATTGTTGTTATTTTATCACATTCCCGCGGGACATTTGAAAAAAGAAATTACGCGCGGGTGAAACCGCGGGCGGAAAGCTAGTAAGTCTATATTTTTAAAACTTGAACGTACATAATTATGGGGGAAAACTCAATAATTAAGGCGATTTTAGGGGTTTTTGACACAAACTTAGGGATAAATATTTTTGAAAGTTGGTAACACTGCTTGTCGCGTGCGAATTGACCCCTATAAGAATAAATTACTAGTAGGCAATTCGCACACTTAACAATATGTGCATTAAAAAAAACAAAATACAGTCGTGTACAGGAAATCTTTTTAATAATATTACCTTTTCCCTGTTTATATATCTTACAGCATACACAATTAAATTTCAAATGTAATATTTTTTCGGACAGGAAACATATTAAATTATAAACTAATATCATTAAGCGTTAATAGTAGATTGTGAACCAAGGGCTGTATGACATCAATTGCATACGAGGTTTTTGGCGCCCGAGCGCAGCGAGGGCGCTAATTAGCCCGAGTATGCAATTGATGCTTACACCCAATTCTTAAAAGAGTCAACTCGCACGCGATTAAAATTCGTTTGGGCGAATCTGAATCTACTACTAAAATATAAATTATTTTGGAAAGTGGGCGATTCGCACTTTCGTGCGAATTAATTTTGTGCGAATCGACTACTAGGTAACCCAATAAATTTTGACACATTGAAAATTAATGAGATTTAATTCTTATGATTCACTTTTTCACTGGAAATTCGGTTTGAACCAGGAAAATTATAGGTGACGTTTATGTTTAAAAAAAGACGGTGGATGGTGATTTTCTCTTCGCGAAGGTACAATGCTTCATATTATACCGGCACAAATATTAAATGTAGGTATAATATATTTTTTATTAGAATTTACCACATAGTAAACTCATACAATCACATTATATAAAATATGTGGAACAAAGTCCATGTAGGTACGTACACCAGGAAACTTTTTGTTATTTTTGTATTCTACGGAACAATAATTTAAACATGCATTGATCTATCAATGTACACAAAAATACATACCTGCATCAAGGTCTCAAACCACCAAAAGTGTTGTGCTTGTGCATCGCATCGGGTATCATACGCCTGCTCTTATTTATTTTTCTTTTCGTATTCGTATCTACGCCCGGGCTTATAGGCATTTAAAAAACATGTAGTTACCAGTTTAGCATAAATATTCAATATGTTAAAAAAAAAACTACCATTACTTAAATAGGTAGCTACAAAATAGCTTTCTTAACACATTCTTTATTATAAACCCGATTGAAGCCTATTAACATTATATGTGCCGTTTCTTTTATTTTCACGTATCATTGTCCTAAAGTGAGGCAACGCCAATATCCATTTCGGAAAAGGTGGTGCTAAAAAGACTTTTAAAATGAAAAGATTTATGTCGGTAAAATTTTATTGGCGGCAAAAAATAAAAGGCCTACACGTTCTAGAGTTATAACCGTTTTTAACGACATTGACCAGCTCATCTCTTGGCATTGAAGCATTGGACTGACGTGCTTGGAAATCACAATAATGTACGTTTCTACCTAGTAAGATTCGTGCCAATACCTACATGGTAACATTAGTAAATGATTATTGTTATAGACGTGTATAATTTTAATAGGAATTTTTATAAGATTAAAAATACGTATACAAAACGATCTACTGCTGCGGACCTTATTCAGAATGACTACGGAAATGTATTAATTATTATACTATAGTTATATCAAGTGAGCTAAAGTTAAAAAAAAAAACAATAAAAAACAATGAGTGTCTAGCTACCAACTGAAGGGTCATTCCTTAAACTGTAGGTAGATTTATGAGTATTCATCATCATCATCATCATTTTCAGCCGTTCTCTGTCCATTCCTGAACGTAGGCCTCTTCCATATCCCTCCATGCCAGGCGGTCTTGTGCTCTCATCATCCAGTCTATGCCTGCGTGCCGTCTGATGTCATCCACCCATCGCTTCGGTGGGCGGCCACGCGGTCGGTTGTTCGCACGAGGTCTCCATTCGAGAAGCCGTTTTGTCCACCTACTATTGTCCATGCGCGCAACATGTCCCGCCCATCTCCACCTACTCTTGGCAATTATAGAGATCACGTCCTTCAGTCCTGTCTTCTTTCTGATCCATTCATTTCTCATTCGGTCGCGTAGAGTAATACCGAGCATTGCTCTCTCCATCGCTCTCTGTGCGACTCTGAATTTTTCAGATGACTTTTTCGTGAAGGTCATGGTCTCGGTACCGTAGGTAAAGACAGGTAGTATACACTGTTCGAACACTTTTGCCTTAAGTTTTATCGACAACCTTCCACGCAAAATCTTGCCGTTTGCTCCGAAGGCTGCCCAGGCTTGGGCTATACGACGGTCTATCTCTGCCGTTTGATTTGAACCACCCAAAGTAATCGAATGGCCCAAATACACATAGGAGTCGACAGTATCCACAGGCAGTGCATAATTCTTGGCCTCTGGTATGGTTGGTTGTTATGAGTATTACATAATTAAAAAACATGATTAGTTTGTAATTTCCTACAAATCCCGAATACAATATACATATTAGATAAGACGACTTACGTTCAAGCGTTGTTTAGAATAAGTTTACAAATCCTTATTGCATTGACCCATTTATGGAGATTTAAGGGATGACCCCAAACAAATAGAACCTATTGAAATAGTAAAACTGAATGTTTTCCTTCGCACTAATCAAACAAGAACTTTCCTATACTAGTCAAGTACACATGTAACTACTATTGATCTAGTCGTTTTGAGACCAAAATAAAGAATACTTGCTGTTAATGTTATTTAGAGAAATATACTATAATAAATGTATTAAGTTACAGGCTATAGCCTATATGTCGCAATAAGTAGACAATTTATTTTCAGAATATGAAAACATTAGTTATACACATGGTTTGGTAACTAACATGGTTGCCAACTCTAAAAAATATTTATCCCTAAACCTAAGTCAAAACCCCCTAAAATCACATCAATTGCTTGAAAATCCCCCCAAAAATATTTAATAAAAATTTGTCATAGACAACATGGTGGAATTCGTGTTTTATTTTTTATTCAACTCTGTACTCTTATTAACAAACAATCGCACTAGATGTCGCTAAGGCGATATGTATAAAAATGAACATGATTCGCTGGATTGGATTATCCCAAGGCTATGGAGTGGAGACTAACTCACCTTTATTTTGGATTTTTATAACTTTAAAAAGAAATATATTTAAAGTTATAAAAATCCCTAAAAATACCCCTAAAAATATAACACCCCTAAAAAAATCCCATCTCACTTATTTACCCCCTAAATCTGGGGGGAAAACCCCTAAGTTGGCAACCGTAAGGCATGCAATGTTTTATGAAGATTTGAGCACATCTATGATATTTAAATCTTTACCCATTTATATCGGTTAGGTATGTAGATTCCGCCTAGCTAGAAGCATGGACCAGGCTAGTAATGCGCATTTATAGTTTGAGATTAGTGAGCTAAAAAAAAATATTGTCATAAATGTGCTCAAGCCCAACTCAAGCCTTCAATTTTTGCAAAGTTTTTTCCGACTAGAAACTGCTTGTATTAGAAAATATAAGGATTTATTGCACGTCATACGAACAACATGTTTTATGTAAACTTAAAATATGTTAAATTTAGACATCAGATTACCAGTTCATATCTATAATAGCTTGTGTAATTTATTGATGATAACTCAACTCAAAATATAAACATACAATTTGAAAAGCATTACAATACATGTTATGTATAAAAAACAATTTTGAGTTTTATTTATACCTTTTAAGTTTTTTTTAAATATTATGGTATTCCTGGACCTTGCTGTCTTACTTTGTTTACTATGTTTTTTTTACTCTGAGTGGAAATTTATGACACACGTATTCGGAGAAAATGAAGACCAACTTATATTAATATTATATAGCTTATTATTCTACAAGACCAATTTTTTTCCAGTTTACAATAAAGTATTTAAATTTTTATTTTTGTTTCAGGACCCAAAGCTTTACATGGTTTCCAAATCATTAGGGTCTTCGAAACGAAAAGCCTATTTTCTTACTTTCTGTCCAGCTTTCATTTTATTTACCAACGAATCATTTAGAGCTTTTATTCTCCTCCTAGCCGAATTTCGGATACGACGGCCAATCTTACTACGCAGGTTACAGGTATAGGTACAGTACTATAAACTATTAACCTCAGTATTCCATTACCCTCGTTGCTCGGTGGAGAGATACGACCTAAGTACTTATGAGAGATCAGGCGCAGGTTCAACGGATTTGCACCGGCTCATCCCTTTCGAGTGTGATGGGGAAATCAGGGTAGATAGTAAGTTCAGCCTTAACACGGCCCGGCAAGTCAGATCTTGGTAGCCTGCTATTTTTGTGCTTAAAAGAATTCCCCTCAGCAATAAAGATCAACGGCTTTGCGAACTTTTCGTTGATTTTCCAGTAGCTATAGCCAATTTCGAGACTCCAGGCTGTAGCAGAAATTTTTTTTGTCGAAAAACATTTTACCTTACTTTTGGTATCGACGAAGACCTACTATATCTAGAGCGTTGACAGCCTGGGTGGCCCGCTGAAGAAATAACACCAGCAACTTAAAAGGTGTACGGTTTTTAAGTACCTATCAGATACATAGGTAAGTAAATGCCAGCAGCATAGAATGATGTTATTACCTCATCTCTTACAGCCAATGGGTGTTGTCGTAAAAAAGCAATGAAACCTGCTGATTATAGTAAATGTCTTGTTTTTTATTTTTATTTTATTTTTATGGACTCTCGTTATCCCGCTCGTTATGATAACGTGTATAGGTACTCTGAGTCTAGTGTTTATAGACATAGCGCCAAGATTCATTCAGATCAAAATTTAATAACTAAAGATATACCGCAGACTTATTACTAATTTCTTGAAATTTTGAAGGTACACCACTAATAACGAATAACTTGTAGGTAATGTAATTAGGTATATAGGTGCCTACCTGCCTGTAATTACGAGTCTAAGTTTATGACTGCCAACTCGCAGAACAAAGCTTTTGCTTGCTTATAAATATTTTCCTTAATACAATTTTTATTACATTTCAACTTAAGAGAAAAATACGGTACCTGTAAACTCACATTTTGGTGTATTGCGAACGCGACGTCAACGCTAAAGCTTTATCGTTTTATGATACCTATTGAGCGTTATGAAAGCGAATACAATATCTTAGGTAGGTTGGTACTTACTTTTTTATTATTTAGTCCTATAGCCAGCGAATCAAGAATATTTTTCTACAATATCTGCACGTTGTACCTACAGTCAGACGTAACACTTTGCTTTTTGTACCACTCTTATGTCGGGGGCATAAGTGCTATTATCGAACTGCACAAATGTTTACCGTGATGTGCTATTGACCGTACCTATTAGAATTTACATTTCGCATATCAACTTTTCTTTTATGGTATTTTATCTAAGCAAAACTTGAGCCCACTAAAAATTACTAATTCCTGCATGTTTGTATAATTATTAGTTTTTTAAAATTCGCATAGATACCGTTTGTAGGTAGGTAAACGAGTAAAAACGTTAAATATGTAGGTACTTCTACGCCAAAGTTAACTTTCCTTAAGTACTTTCCCAAACTAAAAAAAAATATTATAAATATAAGTAAAATTAATTATTTATCATATCCGTGGTCTAAACGCAGCAGCTAAGATACACGAAAACATGTCTAAACATGATAGATACTGGGTATCGAACCAGTTACTAGCGTAGCACCAAATAGCAAAATTATAAGAACGTCTACTGCATTACCCTTAGGCATTACCCTATTTCAGAAAAGCAACGTCCTGCCTTTTCCGCTACAGCCAAGGAATCAATCCCCGACTTCTTTATTGAACCCGAGTAGTCTTTCTCGTAATCTCGTGAATATTCATGGCTCGAGTGTCGGCACTTGGGAACTTGAGTTTTACTTGTAGCGACATCTATGGAATTGGGGAAGAAACTCCGGCAGGTATACGTCACCATAGAGATGGCGCTGTTAACCAGAATACAGTTGGCGCGAATGATTCGCGACTATATCCATCCAGAAAAAACCAAACCATGGAAGTGCGAAGTGGACGCGGGGCACGCGTGTCACAACTAAGCGTGGTTACGCTTACTCGAACCACTGATCTCCAGTGACTCGAACTCAAAAGGCCCCGTGGTACCTTCCAGGGCCTATCACAGGGACAACGGGTAATAAAGGAGTCGTACAACTTGTCATCGCGTCGATCTCGATTGTGAAGCGATGTTAGTTTTCAAGTTGTTTTACTGCGAATATACCTTTTGCAGTGTAAAAATGATAGTAGGACCAGAAATAATACGATTACTTCATAATATTGCCAAAGAAAATCTTAAGTTCCTAGAATAGTTGTAGGTACTTAAAAGAAAACACAGAATGACGTAAATAATGTGATTATATTCTTAAATTATAATAATGGATATACAAGTTAAAGAAATTCGGTTTAACAAAGATATAATTATACTATTAAATTTATGACGTTTACGTAACGAATAGAGGCTTGTCAATTACAATAACTTCTGCATAAACTATTTACTTCAATAATACGGAATACATAAAATATATCTCATAGTTTTTATGCTTCTAATATACTCGTATTATTAACCAGACATAGCACACATGTAATAATAAAAGAAAATATAATCAGAGCGTTCTATCGTTATGCCAAATGGATTTCAATTCCAACATTAAATTAATGCACTAAGTTCAGATAACAGTTATATTTTGATTCTCTAAATTTAGTTAAAAAAAAATATAGAGTCGACAAAGGCTAATATGAACGATTACGAATCTTTAAGAATAAGTTTCTGGAAAATAATACAAATTTTGATTTTGTTTAATTTTTAAAGTAGATCGGTTGAAATTTGGCACAACGATGCAACTCCTTATATTTATTTATGCGTTTATAATAATTCCAATACTACTCTTATTTACCGTAAGGACTTGTTTTACAAGGATATAATAATGTTGATTAAGCCACGTCAATTTTGTCATTTTATTCTTATAATTTTATAAAATTTGTGCACTGCCAAAAAAAATTTAAACATGCGTTACGTAATTTTAGTACTTTTTTTTGGATTCGTTATTACTGTTAGCCATATGACTTCTAATTAATTATCAATAGACAAACTAAGCTAACTTAGATCATCAATATATTTTTAAGTATGCAATCACATTTTTAAATTTAAGGCGTGTATTGCGGATGTCTAGTATGTATAGTTAGTTCATGATTACACATTTCTGTTACCTTACTTAAACCTAACAGTTTTTATTTAAAGCGATAACTGAAAATACCCAAGATAATGGTTTGTTCTGTAGCTATAAGTCAATCTATGTCAGACATAGACATTCTAAGGGATTAAAAATACTCCGTAGGCTTTACTTGGAAATATTGCGACGTTGTTTATATCAAAAATATTACATACGTGTTAACATTAAAATAAATTGAATAAGTTATTTTTATAAATAGAGTTGTATTTTATACACATACTCAATGTTACGTTTGCCTAGTAACAATTTACAATTTAAACAAATTCTAATCTAAATAGCTTTATTTTTTATAATAAGATATAAATTTAACTTACGTATTAAAGGCTAATGTTAGTGGACAAAGGCCAAAATCTTACTTTATAAGCAAAAATCATGGCGGAGTCCAAAGCTGGTCTAATTATCGCAAATGATATCTTAATGATTTTACACAAATATTTAATTCATTCCAACATTCCTTGTTTGTTTAATTTCTTAACTGTTATAGACATTTGATGCTTATATTTATAAAAACACAACTATAACTTGTATAAACTTCTCCCATTTTATATCATGTACAGTTTTATAATCTAATTGTGACGTTATCACCAGTAAGTCGTTCGTTAATATCCAAAGAGAATCGTGGGACAGAACACTAATTTTATTTGTAGGCTGCATTTGAACCCAGGCACAACCATTTGTGATTTTATAAATTTTTACTAGCCTACTGCAAAATTAGTTGACTGCACACCATACCAACTTTAAGATTACAATCTTATTCAAAAGAAAAGTACTGCAGCTGACTTTATAATTGTTTATCTTAAACATGTAAATTGTATTACAAGATCAAAGCTTCAGAAGTTCCATTCTTCTTAATTAATATTATTATATACACAAAAAGTTATGTTACGTTTTGTTCCTCCAACGCAATCATCCATGTACAAAATAACCGATTAATAAATAGAATAGCATCGCGCTTTTAACATTATTATTTTTAAAGCTTTTTTCGGGTCGGCTCTGCAGTTATCAGTCGAAACGAAATTAGAAACAGAGTGCCCGCACTAAATTATATACCAATAAGAAATAAGTGACATTGTTATCATATTAATTTAGAATTCATACTGATTGCTTCAAATCAAAATTACATTTTCTAATAATTTTAACAAATATTGCTAGCAAGCCACAACCTCAAACACATTATTTGAACCCAAAACTGACTTTAAAAAAAATCTCTCAAATCAAATTATTTATTTTTAGATCTACAATCATCTTTTACAGCTTAATGATTTACACTTTGATTTTTTACACATGAAATATAAATTACGATTGTATACGTTGTTCAAACGTAAACTTAGAAATGGTAATGGATCAGTCGTTTCGAGCATGTTTATTTCATTCGTTGTAAATATCTATTAACTAAGTTTTTTAATATATTTTAGTAAATCAGCCTAAACGTGGTATTACTGAAACGAGATAATGCATAAGACAAACTAATATTACAATATGCACATTATAAAATGTAAATATCAACAGGAAATTCTGAATTCATTCATATTCAAAAATAATATATAGCGAAATAACTATAAGTTATCTAAAGTTCGCGTAAATCATGTCACATCTTCGAATCATTTATAAAATGTTGCCCTATTTTTGCTTAGAATACTTGCCCACCGTTGGAAGTCTTGATTGTGGCACGAGATGTTTGTTTATGGAAAGGCAGGGGTTGATAACTTTACATAAACACTCCATATAGAGGCAGATTAGTTAAAACATGAATATAAGTAAGTAAAATATACACCACGACTAAATTAACGGGTTAGTAGTCGATTCGCACGAAAATAATTCGCACTAAAGTGCGAATCGACAACTTTCAAAAATAATATTATTTTTAGTAGTCGATTCGCCCGAACGAATTTTAATCGCGTGCGAGTCGACCCCTTTAAGAATTGATAGTAGGCGATTCGCACTTTTGCAGTATGTGGATAAAAAACAATCAAAGTACAGTCGTGTCAGGAAATCTTTATAATATTTATAATATTATTAACGTATTCCTTGTCTATATATCTTACAGCATACAGAATCAATTAAATTTCAAATGTTATATTTTTCGGACAGGAAACATGTTAAATTATAAACTAATATCATTAAGCGTTAAATTATATTTGAACACTTTAATATTAAAATGACACCAAAAATTAGAAACGTGTTAAGGACAGCGGAGACAAAATCTCAATTTATGCTTATACTAGGTTAAATTTTATTTTGTTACGTAGGATTTATTGTAAATAAGTGAAATAAATATAAATCCAATTAGTTACGCAAGAACTGTAATAGGTATTAAGCATAGAATGTGTAAGAATCATAGTTTTGTAAGAAGAACTTTTTACGTAGAGATAAGATTCTAATAAGAAAAATTGTTGTAATCAATATGTAAGTTATGTTTTCTAATTAGAATTAACGCGAACTTTAGAACGATGTATGTAAGATACATGTATATTCTAATTGGAAAAATTATAGAAATAAGCAAATAATGTCAACTTGCATAGTGAAAATGCAAGCGAAATTGTGTAAGTTTAACGGGGCTCTCTTTAAGGTATTGCTCCGAGGTACTTAAGCGTGTAATGCTTTACGTAATACGTTAATACATATTCGTTTCTAATTTTTGGTGTCATTTTAATATTAAAGTTATCAAATATAATTTAACGCTTAATGATATTAGTTTATAATTAAACATGTTCCCTGTCCGAAAAAATATAACATTTGAAATTTAATTGATTCTGTATGCTGTAAGGTATATAGACAGCGAATAGGTTAATATTATTATAAAGATTTCCTGTACACGACTGTACTTTGTTCTTTTTTTATGCACATAATATTGCAAAAGTGCGAATCGCCTACTATCAATTCTTAAAGGGGTCGACTCGCACGCGATCAAAATTCATTCGGGCGAATCGACTACTAAAAATAATGTTATTTTTGAAAGTTGTCGATTCGCACTTTCGTGCGAATTATTTTCGTGCGAATCGACTACTAACCCAAATTAACGCGTCAAATATTCACCTTTAGAGTGTATTATATACATTATTCTAATACATTTCGGGTGTTAAATATTTACGTTTAGAGAGCCGTATCGTGGAGCTAACTACACAGGTGGTATGGTCCACAGGACCGCGGTTTTATCTGCGGAGGTGGATAGGAAGGAGAAGTCGTCTGGGTGCCATCTAGCCGATATCACTTTGTCAGGGTGCCGCGCTACCGGCACGCTGGGCAGAGCGCACGTGAGGTCACCTGTGAACAACATTACCATTTTTGTAATACTGTGACATTACTGTGAATATTCAAGGTAACAATGCAACATATGAAGTTTCGTTTGCTGGAATCAAAGATAAAACAATTAAAATCAAGGAAGATAAAGTAATTAAAAATGAGAAATATAAAACATTAACAATAACGTAAATATGTATGTATGTAGTTTAACAACAAATATTCGTCAAATGTCAAGTATTCTTTTACTCAAAAGCCCTTTTCATCTTATTTATGAAGTACTCCTTTTATAACACTCTTGAGTGACATAAAAGGATTGAGACAACATTCTCGTTTTGTTTTAAATTAAATTAGTTTGTTGACCGCGTTTGTAGATATATGGCAAGTGTGTCCAGTTTACCTACGCTGCTTTCACTTTGAGGCCTTTTTCTGTTGGTCTCGACAATGTGTAATGAATTGCCTTTTTCGCTCCTAAGGACTATATTTGATTAGTCACTGACGAAATGGCAATGTGCCAATTATTCCGTATGTTCACACTGTACACATTGTATTCAATTTTATAGTGTCGTGCTGCAAGTTAACGCGATGTGACATTTTGCATTCCACTAAATGAAATAGAGCTTTACTATGCATTAATACTAATTCGTTTATAATATCTGCACCAAATTTTAAGCGTGGTAGAGCCATGTTGCAGACAGTTTCTGTCTGCCAGTTGAAATGGGCCGGCTCGACCGGGGAATCATCTGCCTGACACAGAAGATCGACGTATGACTAGTAGCTTTGATGTGCTCTGTTTGACGAGTGACAGTGCCGGAGGCCAAACCAACCCACCTCCCACCACCCCTAATAATATCAAACTAGCGTATTTAATACTTGTTAAATACGAATGGAATGCGACGCTTTACAATAGCAGATAGTATTACCTACTATAAATACATAAAATACATAATAATCTCTCTATCAAATGACGCATCAGTAAAGTAGGTACCTACCTAATAATATTTATATTCGAAGATGATGTAATAATGTTTCAGCACGTTCTTTGAATAAGCTAAACGAATATCTCATGTCGCTAATGCTTGCGCTATAAATACATATATTTTCCTCAGCAGAACTTGAATAAGGGGACAAAGTTTATACGCCTTGGCTACTGGCCTTCTCGAAAGTGACGGACTCGCATAAAAATAAAGATCGTATAATCTTGGTTACTGGTAAATAAAAAGAAAATTATGTTTTTTATTTAACAGTTGTTCTTTAAATTATATTGCTTTTTAGCTATTATCGAATAGGTATAACTTCAATAGATAGTGTACACTTAGTGCTTTGTTTGACTTTTTTAACATTGTTGAAAACATTTGTGCTGACTTGAAATGACGAGCATTTCACCACAATCTGGTTAGGAACAATAACAGTCATCTAGTCTCGGTAGGTGGCCAGTGGATAATATAATCCATTAATGCAAACCCACAACAATACGTTTTCCTGAGCCAATGCGGGCGAAATGGTAGTCTCTGAATATCTATGAATACCTGAATAGTCAACCGCGTACCTACTCGGTAAACTGTCGTGAAAACCGTTATCTAATCGAAATAGGCGAGATTAATAGATCTGTAGTAAGCAGTGGTTCCAATTGCGGTTTCCGAATCGGGACAATGTTTAGTTTAAGCCGATATTAATTTTATATAGAAATAAGATGTTAAATCTAGGCAACAAAATGTTCACAAAGATGATAAAAAAACGATGACGATTCGTAAATTATAATAAAAAAATAAGAAAATAAAAACTTTGTGAACCTTATTATATTAATAAATGAACATTTAAAATATTTTAGTCGATACGAACTGTTACTACTAAGAAAACACTTAATAGAGCTCTTTTGAATGCAATTTGTTTAAAAACAAGACTGATAACATGTCTTAAAAACGCATTTTCATTTGAAAAAGTAACATTAAAAATATTAAGACGAAGAATCCGTAAAGCCGAGCAGAAATTCCCCAAGGTGTCACCTACGCATATGACGTGTGCATCCGCCATTATTTCACTCTAAAGTATAATAGAATTTCAACGTTAACGTACAATCGTTTCTACATTATTAAATCGACACAGTTCGATTACTTTGCAGGGATCGTGATCACGGAATCGTATAGCCACTGCTCGCTTCCTGACTGACATCTCGGAAAAAACATTAACTACAAACGATCGATAAAAACTTTCTGCGATAGCTAAATACGAAAGGCGCGGTCGGGAGTTAGTTAGCATTTGCATTTTTTGTTTTTTACCACGAAGAAAGCGAAAATCTTTTGTATTTCTTACTAGCACTACTTTATATTCAGGGTTTAAAGTTACCTTTTTCTAACCGCGTACATTTTACATAATTTTACTCAACCTTTTGTTATAAAAATTTTCGTAAGTATATTTCTCTCAGTGAGGGTTTTTCAGAATAAAATATCTGCTAGATGGCGGTACGTAGCCATTAGGTCCAACTAAAACGTAACTGATTTATTTTGACCAAAGACGTCAAACCGCCATCATGAATGCCAAAATGAACCAATCACGTTTTAGTCTGACCTCGTAGCACCATCTAGCAGATTTAATTCTATTGTTAAGCATTAAAACTACAGCACGACACCGTTAAACCTGGCAGGGAGTTGTTTCGAATTTTCTTTCTCATAATATTCAAGTAAGTATGCGGTTGTGTAAATGTTATCACATATTTCATCATAGAGTAGGACTTTTGTCGTTCTACGCACAACTGTGTAAAATATAAGTAAGGAAGAAGCGTTTATCTAATACAATGATGCGGAAACATAAGGTTATGAAATTTTTGATATATGTACATTGATATAGTTTGTGATAAATAGGAATGACATGAAGAATTTAAACTTTTTCTAAGACGCAGTGGTCACGGAAGCTATCAATCAGGCCCATTTATGTGTTATTCCTTTTTTTATTTATTGTAAGTAAAGAATTATTAATTAGCATTACACAGCGAACTAAAATGATATGGAAGAATTCTTGCCGCTCCAAAATAGCGTAACGTAAACTGCACCGCGGTAGGCGTAGCTTAAAAACTGCACCTGTGAGTGAACCAGTCGGTTTACGGCACCGCGGAGAGCGCTGTCAAATGTCACATTGAAAAAAATAGATTTTGGAAGGAAATAATGCCTTCATGTGTTGTGAAGTGGTGCAAAAGTCATACGGACCACACCAAGTCTACTGGACTTAGGTTTCAACTGTAATTACGGCCATTTTTCACTTAATTTTGGATAGGCACCTCTGAGTACTGAAACATATGGAGGCGCCCTTTTGATCTTTTCCAAAAATTACATTTATATAAATATAAATCGAATCGACACTGTCATTACAAATAGGTATACACTTATCTCTTTTCAACTAAGAGATTGTTGCGTAAGAAAAAAAAATTTACAGATATAAATTATGGGTGGGTATGGGTACAAAGCATTTTAGAAACACTTTTTAGTGACGTTACAACCTATTGTCGCGTGCCGCCGCGGCGTCGCTGTTTTGTTCCAATTTTTGGATATCTAGTGATGGGATACTATGTTTTGACGTATCGATACGTTTTAGATACATTATTATTCTGCAATGGTGTTTTTTTTCTGCAGTTTTGTTTTTTGTTGGGCGATGGGCTGACAACAACAGCTGCATAGAATTTATAATATTAAAATGTCATGTTAATGTAGGTGTTAAAATATGTTTTAAAGGTTACCGCTTACTATAGCCTTCCATTATCATTGTAGCGATAACTTGATTTCAAGGATGGAGGCCTTTGCCCTGCAGTAGGACATTAATAGCCGAATCCTCGAACTCTTCGGTCACATCGCACGCAAATTCACTAACAACTTGGAAAGGCTGATAGTGACTGGGAAGGTAGACGGCAGAAGACCTAGAGGCAGGAGCCCGATTCGATGGTCCGACCAGATCCGCACCACCCTCAACTCCAATCTAGCCGACGCCCTACATGTCGCGGAAGATCGCCACAAATGGAGATCTATTATTAAAGAGAAAATTATCCCGCTCCAGCATCAGTAAAGAGATCACGACCCTCAGCACTGGGGAATCGACTCGAGGAGGAGGAGGTCATTAATAGGCCGATACTTTACTTTACTTTTATAAGTACTTATATTATTTATTGATATTTTGACTATTTCTAAGTGCCTGTCCTGTTACAAAGCTCACGTAATAAGTTTTTACTTCATTTCTTCTCATTAAAATTTATATAGCATTCTGTTAATGCTGTTATAAAATATCGTCACGTAAACTTGTATCGATAATTAAAATATCTATACAATATGGTTGCACTGCGGAGTACGGACGGGTGCCATTTTTTGTTCCAAATCAAGTTTAGGCATACACGTTTTTTTCGTAGGTATGCCATCTCCATATGTTTCAGTACTCAGATGTAAGCACAGGCTTCTCTTTCTTTCATCTGTATTTTGTCTCGCGTGTCACGAGAGGCGGCCGGCAAATCGCAGCGCGTGTATCATTCCATGTACGAAATGCCGTAACTGACGTCTCATATATTTTCAACTTAGACTTGACAACAATAACGTTGCATTTTACGTGCGGATAGTTTATTTGAGCATTTGTTTGAGTCGGTGACGATATTTTCTGGCATTTAGTATGAACAGGGTACTTCCATATCATTTTAGTTCGCTGGCATTACAGCATAAATGCATTCTGCTTATTAACAAAAAGCCTTTTTGCAAAAAACCTTAGTCCCTCCGTCCTTTCCTAACACAAACAGACTAATATTATGAGAAGCGCGGATAATAAAGATATTACAGGCCCGGGCAAACTTCTTGAATATCGGGTGGGGATTGCGCAGAACACGATTATTTTGACACGCCTGCGCGCTATTGGTCATTTATTATTATTATTTATTTTACTACCAAATGGATTATTTAGTGCTTTAATTTGTATATTAGCCTAATTACACTGAATACTGAAAATTATAATCATTCCCGCAGACCATTAAGCCAATGTCCGGAATAATCAACAGTTTATTAGCACTACAATACAAACAGATTATTACTCGTTTGTATTATACACTTACTTTAATGTCCAACAGAGTTGAAATGACGCTATAACGTCATGTGATAAGTTTAAGACAAGGCTCAAGGATAAACAAAAGCTGAGCACAGAGGCGCCATGTTTTTAAGACGAGTACGCGAGTGTCACGCGGTATTTGCGGACATTGCTATTTAAAATAATAATCTTTGATTCGCCAGTAGTTCGCAGACAATAAATCAAATAAAAGTCACTCTTGTACTACTATATTAAAAGTAAAACTAAAGAAAGGATTTAGTTAAGCGCACGTGTGTTTTTCAATCTCATATTCCTAGACCCTAGTGCCTACTCAAGTTTTAAGTTATACAATTTGATTTTTGTCTTTCAACTGTTTCAAATCAAAACATAGTGCGATAATAAAAAAAATTAATAATTCCATGCCATGCTTATCACATTTAACCAGCGAAATACAAACACAATTGTAATTATAAAATCGCAGATTAAAGGTGCGTTTATAAATAAACATGTCAGTCAGAAAACAAATACGGATAATAGGTATTTGGTCGACGCACCGGTGGTGGATCCTCTCAACACAAACACCGGATCATCAAATATAAATGACACAAGAGGAAATTAATCCATTATGCCTTGATAAACAGAGCCCATTTGACTCTAAGGTATAGAAATGTCACTGAGTCGAGTTTCACGTGCCATTTGGTGTAGTAGTCGAGAAGTCGGCTTTTACACCAGAGGTCGCGGGTTCGATCCCCGCACGGTACAAACATTGTGTGCATGAGCATGTATGTTTGTATCGGTCTGGGTGTTTCTATGTATAATATGAATGTATTTACATAAAAAAACATGTCACTCTGTATAAGTAATGTTTATCCGTTGTCATGCACCCATAGCACAAGCTAATGCTTAGTTTGGGGCTAGATGGCGATGGTGTGAATAACGTCCAGAGATATTATGTATTTATTATTTATTTGATTGATAGCGAACCTGCCACATACCCCAGGAGTCGTGTGTTCCAATACCAGCCACAACAAATATAACGAACACTTGTGTTTTCTGTGTCTTGACGTATAGATTATATATTTATGGTACCTTCGTTCAGTTACCCATAACACAAGTCAAGTAATTGGTGTCAGATCAATTTGTATTTGCTGTGTTCATTTATTTTTTTAACATTATTTTTACTTAATGTCGAGAAGAAATTCGCACACAACAGCTATTTTTTGCCAGAAGAACTTCAACCGACGCAATATATTACGAAGTGAATCCAAAAAGTGATAAACCCGAAGTGATGTCATGCGCAGGATCAACGGTTTAATTGCTTTCCCAGGCACGAGGGTGTTAACAACACGCTCTAATTGCATACTGTGACGAGGATGTACCTACATAGTTACCGAACAAATATAATAACTTTTATAAGGATTTCCAAAAAATAAACCAACAATACGAGAAGGAAAGAGAGAAATATATGATTTATAGCTGTGCCCGCGACTTCGTCCGCGTGGAATAGTGACTTTTCGGGCAGCATATTTTAAATAACAAATACCGTCCTTTGGGTAGCTAAAAATTTGAGTGTTTACCCGTGGTCCCGTTGGGTCGACCCATTAACGGGTCCACGGGTAATTTTCATTCCCCGTGGTCCCATTGCATCAGGGATTGCTTTCCGGTCTTATGATTTTATCGATAGAAAATAAAAACAGTTAAACACAAAGTTTCAAATAAAAAAAAATAATTCTTAGGAATATTTATTTCTATAACCATGAATTACTTTACAGTATGCTTCTCTGTAGGTATACGATATGTGACGTATGGCCATCGGGAATGAAAGCATACAGGCTCCTAGGATTGCTAACCCGTGTCAGAGCCACATACAACTGACCGTGCGAGAAACAGCTGATACTTAGATTTACACCCACAACTTTCATCGTCTGACCTTGGGCTTTATTAATTGTCATCGCAAAACATAGGCTGACTGCAAAAAGTGTTAAGATGTGTAAACTAAACGTACAAATTTTATGAAACAAAAGAATTGCTAGAAAAATTAATTAATAACCTGAGCTTATAAACCATTTATAAACTTGTACTTAAATAAAGAAAATCAAGAAAAGAATTGCCTAACCTATACCAAATACTTATAAATTATTCATATATACAAACCCTAAATAAAAAATTAAGATAAGTATACCAAAAATCAAGGAAAGAAATGCCTAACATAAAACAAATGCTTACAATATTTATTTACAAATTTTTAAAGAAAATTAAGAAAGACAACCTAACCTACAGCCCTTATATATAAATAAATGAAATATCCAACTGTCAGTATTCAAGTAAATCGCAATAATCGAATGCAACTACCTATTCGCCATACTCTCAGCGCGCTTTATATACGGACGCGCAGCTCAGGCGCGAGGCGTGTACCTTTATATTGACATAACTTTTTTATTTATGAACCGATTGACATGAAATAAACACTAAATGTTAAGTGAAGCTTACCACAATATATTAGTGAAAACCGCATCTCAATCGAATAAGCCGTTTCTGATATTAGCGTGCACAAACACACAGACAAACAGACAAACAGACAAACAGACAAACAGACAAACAGACAAAAAAATTTTTAATTACAATTTCGGGTTCGGTATCGATATAATAACAACCCCTGCTACTTTTTTTAAATATATTTCCATTGTACAGACACCACTTTTCTACAAATTTATTATATGTATAGATTATATTATATACGGACCAAGTTAGCTTCCGATTATTCTATACAGAGATTTTGTAATCCAAGGAATTCTGACAGCACATACACAATTTGAAAAAAAAAAATGTCCCAAAAGAATATCTGTTTTAAGGTTCTTTATCTTTCTAATCGTACAATGGTTACCAAATAATTTGAAATTATAACAAGTCCATAAAATATGTATAAATCACTTAAACACGTTAATAAGGGAAGAAAAAATACTTTTTCCTGCCCTGTTAAATAAAAAACTATACAAGTACCAATTGTAATATGAAAGTACCAAATAGAAATAGTACTAATTGTGTATTAACTTCTAGAGCGGTCCAATATTCATAATATTACAATGTTTGTTTGTAAGTTTCTTGGAAATTGTGAGTTATTTGTAATTATAATCATAGCAACCAAGTGTTACTATAACAATAGCTAATGTGGCGCCTCCAGAACTTTTCTTGGTCAGGATTTAAATACACCTATTTCTTTCTTTCTTTCACCCGAAAAGTGATCAGGTGCATGAACGACTTTATGTGGTTTCGAGGCAGTCGAGAGCGAGACGTTGTTTACATTCAAACAAATATTGAAGAGATCCGAACAGTCATCGCGTAAAGTTCTACCAAATAACCACTGCGCAACCGTGGCTATCGACGTTTGTATTATAGACGTGTTGACTGGAAATGGCGCGTGAAACATGACAATCGACATGCGTCATTGCAAATGCAATATTCAAACAATCATAATTAGTTCGGTCAGCGCTCAACCTCGTGAATATGTTTCAACGCGTACTAATTCGTCGTATTTGGAAATGATAATCAACTTAAGCCAGGCGCAGGCGATATTGGTCACATGTTTATTTGCAACCACAGAGGAAAATACATAGAGCGGTATAATATGAACGAATAATCTCCTAAACAAACCTATGATTTGTCATTGAACCTGGTTACGAGTTCCTCAATCCACCGCTTATCATCAGATGAGCTGCGTGCTTGTCTGCCTACGGATGTAGCATAAAAAATTGTAAAAAAAATTCACTGTCTATACTAATATTATAAAAAGGAAAGATTTGATTGTTTGTTTGTTTTTATTGTATAGGCTTCAAAACTACTCTACCGATTTGGAAAATTCTTTCACTGTTGGAAAGCTACACATCCCCGGGTGACATAGGGTACTTTTTATTCCGGAAATGTGGGGGGAAGGGGGGGGATAATTGACATAAGAAATTATGCGCGGGTGAAACCGCGGAGGTAATAAACTCACCTTGCAAGTCAGTTAGCACGACGCGTCCGTCGTACCCGGCCGTAAGCAGGTAGTACGCGCCGGGCGAGAAGCGCACGCTGCGCACGTCGCCGGCGTGCGGCGTGAACCGCTGCAGCGAGCGCGACCCGCGCACGTCGTACAGCGCGCACGACCCGTCGTCGTGCCCGCACACCAACAGCCGCCCGCTCGGGTCCACCGCTAGCGATGCCACCGCTGAGCTCTGTACACGACACTCATTATTATAGTCGAGTCATTTTAATAGGCCACATTTGAGAGTTCATTTATGCAAAGAAAAGTGCTACTTATGTACATCAGGAGTAGAGTTTAATTTTCTAAATAAATAATTGTATTAATAAGAAATGATGTTGTTTTCTTGAGTTTTATTCCTTTAGCGTAAGGGATATTTATTTTTCTTTGCATAAATGAACTGTCAAATGTGGCCTATTATAATGACTCGACTATACTACATACACCTATTATTTTGACGACCGATTTGGTGTTGTTTGGTGGTTTGATGGTTGAGAAGTCGCGGTTCAGAGGTCGCGGGTTCGATCCCCGCACGTTACAAACAATTTTATTGTGTGCATGGCGTGGCATGGTGTCTCTGTGTATAAATAAATAAATAAATAAATAAATATCTTTGGACATTATTCACACAGCGCCACCTAGCCCCAAACTAAGCATTAGCTTGTGCTATGGATGCCAGACAACGGATAAACATTACTTAAATACTGTTTTTTTTTGTAAATACATACATATTATACATAGAAACACCCAGACCGATACAAACAGACATGTTCATGCACACAAATGTTTGTACCGTGCGGGGATCGAACCCGCGACCTCTGGTGTAATAGCCGACTTCTCGACCATTACACCAAATGGCTCGTCATGTATGATATGTATGTATTGAAAAAAAAGTATTTAAGTCATTTTTATCCGTAGTCTGACACCCATAGTACAAGCACAGTTTAACTGGTACAAGCTATGCTTAGTTAGGGACTGGACGGCGCTGTGTCCGGGGATATTTATTTATTTTGTCAAATCCCCCTTTTACGCTCACTTGCATTCGACAGAAATATCGTTATAAGCGACTACGAAAATTTCCCGGTGCATGCAAAAGGCGTTTTCGATTAGTTTTTCCAAAGAAATATCAATTGAAACTGTCACGTCTTATTTCCGACACGCAAAAGCAACGTTCATAATAATGAAAACCGCAGTGGCACCGCTTGGTCGATTATCGCGTGGTGGAATCGGATGCTTCACTGCCCACAGATTACCGAACAACCGCAGATGGCCACAGATGGGGAGTATTGAGGACAAGCACAACCACTGCACATGCACGTAAAGAAGAAAATTACACGTACTATGTTACAATGAAAATAATATAAATGCGCCTAAAAATAAGCAAAAATGAAGTCTGACCGGTATATTAAATTAAGGTGGACAGGTTTTAAACAGTCTACCACTCAAATCATCAGTGACAAAGACAAACCGATAGCCGTATAGTTTCCACCTTAAAATTAAATTACTTAAAGTTTTTCTTATATCTTAATACAAGTACAATAGTAGGCGTAATAAGTTTGCGGCCATGAAGCTAGTTTCAAATAACACCTCCCTTGTTCCTTCCCTTCACCTAGGCAATGACACCTGTAGGTATACGTTTCACCGCAGCTACAACTTAAGCCGCAAGTACTTTATAGGTTATGGATTACCTTAGTAGAATGGCCCGCTGGAGGGGATATGATGTTGGCGCAGGTGCCGGAGCGTAGGTCCCAGAAGCGCACCGATTTGTCCTGGCTTCCGGAGACGAACATCGCGCCGCCCCAGTTGTACAAAGACAACACGTGACCGGAGTGTCCGCTCAAAGCCTGACAAACACCAAACACGTTAGGATATTTATATATTTTTTTTGTTTTAATAAAATAGTTTTTCCACAGACTCTTTTGTCCTTTCCTTTTTTTGTTGTTGATATTATAAGTAGTGTAAAAGTTGCTCCGCGCAGTTTTTTTTTTTACAGATGTGAATTTTTGAATGATTTGATTGTAATTTGTAAGGTTTACTATGGCTCCTCAAACGCTAAAACATCTGTGATATGTTAAAACGCGCGATTTTTTTTTAAGAAATGCGTTTTCTACTTTCTGTTACGCTATGACAGACATTGGGCTACCGGGGATCAACCCCTTCTCTACTGAAAAAATTTGTTAAAGAAGTTTTATTTGAATGTAGAAAAAAAATCTATTACTTAAACTCGTCAGGGAACCATGAACAATGTGAGTTTTTTGGTTATAGGGTCTAGCTCTGCGTGTGATTTTACCGCTTCTCACATTTGACTGTACTAAATCAACAACAACAATAATACTTGTTTTTTTTTATAATTTTGTATTTTATCAGAATACTGGCTGACGTGTAAACATACAATAATAGGCACTAAAACCCGTCTTGTACTCAAACGCTTTATAAAGGGATATCAGCGGATCTAAGGTACTGCGAGATAATGCAAAAGCACAAGTTTCCATATCCAAGCGCATTACTTATCTACCTCATATTCCTGGCACAAAGGAATCTTATGGCCCTAAGAATGTTAAGAGATAAACACAATCTGTGTGTATGGGAAAATGAATTCGAGTTTACGACAATGAAAACGAATGCACAGATGCAAAATAGATTTTGATATATTTTTTCCTAAAAATAGCACAAGAGAACATATATTTACGTTTGTATTCAGTGAGACACGTTTTATTTTAGTAAAGCAACAATATTTATTTATAATTTTTACATACTATGTGAAGACTCTTATTGTCGACGGCCAATACTTACTTTGGGTCGCTGCGCCGTCATAGATGTTTGTTTGTCACATTATATGTATTAAGTATGCAAAGTTTTTTTTTACAACATACTTAATGTGTTCGTATTATAATGAAATTGAGATAAGTATAATAAATTATCCACCTAACAAGCTAAAAAATTAAACCGACTTCAAAAAAAAAACAAAAAAAAATTCCTAAAAACACTGAAAAGCAAAAAATAATTTTAATAAGACATTCATCAAATGCGCTTATTGTCTAAGCCTATTAATAACATTAAATTGTATTTACGTGCTAGGTAGGTACCTACTAATCTGTTTGAAGTCGGTGCCAAGCCAAATAGTAGGTACCCAGACTACGTACCTACGTCCGCGGATTATTTGTAACCCTGTATAATACATAAATTATTAGGTATGTATCATTTTTCATTACCTTTGGCTTGGCACCGACTTCAAACAGATTAGTAGGTACCTACCTAGCACGTAAATACAATTTAATGTTATTAATAGGCTTAGACAATAAGCGCATTTGATGAATGTCTTATTAAAATTATTTTTTGCTTTTCAGTGTTTTTAGGAATTTTTTTTTGTTTTTTTTTTGAAGTCGGTTTAATTTTTTTTTTAAAAAGTTTGTTTATTTTTCTATTTTTAGTGTGAATAATACGTAGGAGTGAGTAAAACTCTCTCATAATATTGATAACGAAAATACGAGTAAAATAGTAGAATTGTATTATTTGACAATATTAGGTATTCATTAAGTGTTCAGCACCATTCAGTAGACCAACTAAAGATGCAGCCCGCAAGAAGGACATAAGAATTAAGAAGTCGTACCCTTTAGCTTCCATCATCATAGTTGTACCTTCCATCATCAGCTTAGCTGCAAAAGTACATGAAATACAACTAACGGTCCACATATTCCTACAACACTGAAATAATTATCCCCTAACGCCTAACCGTTAAGGAGTTGTACCTTCCATCATCAGCTTAGCTGCAAAAGTACATGAAATACAACTAACGGTCCACATATTCCTACAACACTGAAATAATTATCCCCTAACTCCTAACCGTTAAGGAGTTGTACCTTCCATCATCAGCTTAGCTGCAAAAGTACATGAAATACAAATAACGGTCCACATATTCTTACAATACTGAAAGAATTATCCCCTAACTCCTAACCGTTAAGGAGTTGTACCTTCCATCATCAGCTCATCAACATAAAGTGATGTCTATAGGACGCAAACACTTAAATGGCTTCAGAAAAAACAAGTAACGCGTAGTGTGCGCCTATAAAATTTGAGGTTTGCCCTTGATTTTCCCGGGATCCCATCATCAGATCCTGACATGGTGACAATGGGACCACCTCGGAACTATGCTCTTTCAAATAAAAAAAGAATTATTTAAATCGGTCCACAATTGACGGAGAAATCGACGGACATACATAAAAAAAAAAAAAAAAAAAAATACATACAGTCGAACATAGAACCTCCTCCTTTTTTGAAGTCGGTTAAAAAAAAAGGGTCACTATATTTCTATTTAGTTATTTATATTAGAGCCATATTTATTGTATGTACTATGCAACTATGTTTCCACCGCCTTCCATCCTACTTAATATAAAATTATAATAATGAGTTTTGTGAGTATAGTTCTTGACCTAGAATAACACATACAGTTCTTTTTACCGTAATCGTTAAGTTCATGTAGACAAAGCCGGGGCCAAATACTACAGATTTTTGTAAGTGAAAATGCATTATTTTCTAATAATGCCTACTCGCTAGCATCTACAAATAACTATACCATTGCGTTGTTTTACAAAGCAATCGCGTTGTTTTTGGAACATATTTTATATTGATGAAACGATTGCTTCATAAATATTCCTGGGTCGGGGCATTTTTTTCTATTCAGATAGTTCGTACAGCTAACTGAAAAAAAAAAAAAAGTCCTAAATTGAAATACCGGCATTTAGGTTAGTAACCCTGTTGAAATCGTTGTTTTCCAATTTATATGAATTGAATTACAAACGTAAACGGATATTCGTCACTCGTTTATAAAATACGTGAATGTTGTTTTCAACACAAACGAGAATTGTTTACCGACTTGACGCTAAAAGTGACTTTAGGGTCATTTTCGTTTTCAAAAGAGTACCTTTTCATTAACGAAAAATAAATAAGGCGACATACAACGTATAAAGTATTTGTAATATATTATTCGGTATTCATGGAAATATTTGAATAAAATAACGTTAAAGAAAAATATGTATTCATTCAATTGGTTTTTATACTTTTTACCTGTTTTAATTGTTTAACTTAAGCCGTTGGGTACCTATCATCATCATCATCGGCCTGTCTCAGTCCACTGCTGGACATAGGCCTCTCGCAATGCTCGCCACATAGTTCGATTTATTTGCTACTCGCATTCAGCTTCTGCCACCAGCCTTCCTGCGCAAATCGAACCCTATCCACCTGGCCTGAGGGCGTCCTACACTGCGTTTCATATGCGGTCTCCACTCCAGGACCCGTTTACCCCAACGGTTATCGGTTCTACGGCTGATAAGCTTACCAATACCAAATATAAAAATAAAACACAACAATAAAACACCAACCTGGAATGTGTTGCCTGTTGCACAATCTGTGACGTAGATCTTGCAGTCACCTGCACCGCCGCTAACCAGCAAGCTAGTTTTGTTTGACGTATCCTCGATGAAGCACACATCGCGGACCGTACCATCATGCATAGTCAGCTCGACCTGTACCAAACAACAATTCCATACTATCTGATACTACGAACAAATAACAAAACAAAAAAAAAACAAATAAAAAAATGCTAGTTTTAACTTTGACTGGCCCGATGGCGTATTTGGAAGTGACCCTGCCCTCTGCGCCAGGGGTCGTAACTTCGAATCTTACCCAGGATAAACACTTATGTGATGAACATTTGTGTTTTTTCTGTGTCTGGATGTTTATTTGTATTTAAGTATATATTTGTGTACCACAAACTTCGTTGTTTCTGACATCCATAATTAACACAAGTGCTTACGTTACTTTGTTAACTACGTATGTGATGTTGTCCAAAATTTATTTATATTTAAATATATTTTTTTTTGTCGGTACATGTAAATAATAATTAGCACATGGTCGATCCTAAACATGCAATTGTTAATTATAATTTATCGATCTAAATCTTTTTCCAGTACCATAACACTTGACGCAATTTACCAAAATAAATAATGTAAACGTAAGTCGTAACGTACATATTTATATTCCCACTGCTTACCTAGCTTGAGCTGTGTAGGTAAAGTACTAAGTGCTAACTATGACGTATTAGTTCACAGTGGATGTTTGAAATTACAGGTATTTTATTGTAATTTTTTAATTCTCCTGATTTATTTGGGATATACTACTTATGTGTTCACTCTGTGCTCTGTGCTGTTCTTGCCTTCTCCCATAAAAGTCGACCAACGGGAAGATAAGGATTTTCCTGGTTATTAAATAAAACATCACGAATAGAAACTAGAACGTTGCAGATCTTAATAGATTATGGCATTAAGTTCTTGCTAATGACTATTATTTTCCGACTAATACAATTAATAGCTTGTCAGAAGTTACATTGCTTACATTTGAAAGTCCTAAAATTATGTGCTCGCAATGGCTTTGTGGTGGGGCACGTTTTGTTTCGAAACATTATCCCTATACATAGAGATAAAGAGCACGAATGCGATGTATTAAAGTACACATACGCGAACTACGAGCATGATGTCATCTAACGAACCGATTAAACCCATCCATAATAAAATGTGTTACTGATACCTTCTATCCGTCTTATTAAAGATTGAGAAATACCTACGTCTTGTGGATATATTTAAAAAGCTTCGCAAAATATTATCTGTATAAAATCTACGTTAATGTTATTTACTAAAAAGTGCTACGTTATAATTTAAATGTAAAAATTCAGGAATATAATTCATAATAATTAAATCATACTTAAATATTATATTGAAAAAATAAAATGAAATTATTATGACTAGTAAGCCGAAGTATATTTTGTGAAAGTTAGCATATCTTGAACGAAATCTGGTGGGTACTTTTATAATAAATTCTGAATAATTAATTCTTCCAAATAGGGGATCACAAATTTTGCTGTTACGCAATACGCCTGACCGGCTCTAACGGCCATCTTCTCAACTACTTCGCTTCTAAAACAAATTTCAACTTTTATTACATCGATTGCGGCAAAGTTGCAAATTACACAATTAATTTGCGTCGTCGTTTCACTTACTAGGAATATGTACTACGTATCTAACACTAAAGCTGAAGTAAAACGATAATTTATTGACCTTGGATCAATTTCTTGATCTCAAAAGGAATGTGTCCCCATATTTTCATCATAACTTTTGTTTGTTATCGTTAATTAGCACGCGTAATTTAGTCAGATACATTTTTAATAGCAAAAATAATCATGAGTCAAAATGTTTGATATTATTACACACCAAATACAATTTCCGTGTAGGTATTATTTCAACCGTATAGCAAAATAAAGTCAAGTCTCTTCATCTTTAATTTAGTAAAGCTTCTCCGTTGTGGTTAAATTTTAATTAATTGTAATACTGGAGACCAAATGCTTTCAACACAAATAAGATTAGACCCTGTTAATTTTCTCTTATTTCTCGTTAATCTAATTTTGTCCCTGAGTGAAAAAGACACGTTACATTGACAAAATAAATTTACAACCGATGAAAATAGTTGGTAACAGTAATAATTATGCTATGTAGAAAAACTATTATTTTTAATTGTAGGTATATCTTTACTTCTATAAAAATTAAACAATTCATAAAACTCGTAGTTTAAGACAGAAGAAGCCATTAGGAATTTAAGTGATGCTTTAACAATGACAGCGTTACAATTACTTAGATAACGAGATTGCAAACACACATTTCAGACAATGAACAATTTATTAATATGACACTATAGCCCGATTATGTATTGTTATCGTATGCTTAAGATAATTAATGTCCTTGATTAATTAAACTATAACATGTAACCTAAATGACAAACCATTAGGAAACATGAGACACGAGTAATTGTGCACGGAACATCAGAAACTGTGGGTAGACTTTGTCTGGATTTTAAGCATCAGATGAAAGATAAAACGTTCAGATCTTTCTCGTTTAAAAATATACTTTTATACACAACTGATTTAATGCTTAACATAAAAAGAATCAATTAAAAAGAAAGAATGAAAATTAAAAAAAAAAGAAACCATTCATTGTATGATTCTTATCAGACTTCCGTTGTTTTACCAAAGACAAGCATTCATGTGATACACATTTGTGTTTGTTGTTTGTTCTGTGTTTCGATGTTGATTTGTGTTCAAGTATTTATTTGTTGAAGATCGAGATTCTGATACCCATAAAAAAAAACTTCCTAAATATTCGTGTTAACCAATTTGAACAATGTAACGTTGCTACGAAGACCAAAAAACAATTAAGAAAATTTTAACCCTTCATGAAATTGGACCAGGGTGTGGAATCATAACCTAACAAAGAAAATTACGTGAACAACTCTCGTAAACAAGATATTACTTCGTAATTGCACTGGTGCCATATGGTTCAGAACGACATTTTCTACTGTGTCTGAAAATCAAGAACCCAAAGACTTGTAATTGAAGTTCACTGTTTCTTCTACTGCCTGTTTATGAAGCCTAAATTGATCCGATTTACAGCGGCATAGGTACTTAGGTACTCAAAACGAACTGAAATCAAATAGAAGCATAGATTTCTGTGGTCATAATATATTTAATTAATTAATCAACACTAATATTATAATCTATACTAATATTATAAAGAGGAAGGATTTGTTTGTTTGTATTGAATAGGCTCCGAAACTTCTGAACCGATTAGAAAAATTCTTTCACTGTTGTAAAGCTACACTATCCCCAAGTGACAGAGTTTTTTTTTTCGGAAATGCGGGGGAAGGGGAGATGTATTAAAAAAAAAAGAAATTACGCGCGGCTGAAAACGTGGAGACGGCCGCTAGTAACAATAAAATAGGTAGGTAGTTACATTCTTATCATGGTCGAATAACTTTGGCTTGTTTTGCTAATATTAGTAAATATCGGCTATTACACAAGTAATATAAGTCCGTGAGCAAACATATACAAATGAGTGGCTATGATCTTCTCATAGAGAAGCACAGTTATCTTAAATTAATTAAACTTAATAGTGTGACTCCTTTTGATATCTACGTTGAATAATTACATCATGTAACTAAAGGTTGCTAAAGCAAGTTATATAGGTTGTTTTTAATTTCTATCCCAGAGGTTGTATATTTACCAGATGGATTGGAACATTAACATGACACAACGCGGTGGTTAGATTGACGTCGAACTTTTAATACTCTGATTTAATATCATTGTATTTTCGCGAATTCACGAGATAGCTACTTCAGCAGTCATCAAGCACTCCCTTGCGAATATCCAGGATTCGTACCCTCACACGTGTTAATTGAAGATTTGTAGGAAAGTATTTATCTTTAAGTAAATCACAAAAAGTACTTAAGAAAAAATTAAAAAGAAAAAATTTACTAGTCTTTGCCTACAATTTTCATACAGTGACTAAGGTCATCTCTGAAATTAAGTAATCATTATAGCTACTTGGTGACGCAAACTTAAATCCAGATTGTAAAAAAGCTGTTGGATGCGGGTAGCGCAGAACCGATCGTTGCAGAGATCCTTGTTGGAGGTTTATACTCTGCAACGGGCGTCTTTTGTCTCATATTCTATTTTATAATATTAAAATTCCAAAGCGGTTTAATTTAGAAATCATTACTATTTTATGCATGTTTATTGCAAGTCTTAAAACACAAAATCGTCAAATTGATTAAGAATAGTAACTAGCTTATCACACTTATGTGCTTTTTCATTCACAAGTGTAGTAAGTTGATAAATTATGCCCAAAGGAGCATTTTGATAGACGCATCTGCATATTTTGAACAGTAGATATTGGATAATCAACAACTCTACCATATTGATCATATTATTTAAAGGTTAAAAAAGGTTAAGTTAAAAATGTTCGTGCTGTAGTAGCGTACACCTCATGAATTCACACCCGACGTAAATTGGTCTTATGCCGATTCAATATAAGGCGTCATCGATTTATGGCATTTCAATTACCGAAATCGAGTCCCAACATGTATTAGATTTCACAATGGTCATGTTACGTGTCTGGGGTCGAAGTGCGCCGGGTGTGTTTAATATGATGAGGTTTATAGGAGGCGACACTTAAAGGAACCATGAAGGTCATAACCATAAACGACTTGTGGACTCAATTTAATTAACCTGAACCGACTGAGCTATAAAAGTGGAATAAAATAAAAGTATATTACAAAACTTAGACATAAAATGCGATAGTGTCGATCTACTCTTTGCAGTTCTAATTTTTTAATTCAATTTACAAGACGAAGTTAACGAAGCAATTTCAGTTTCAGTGGCTTTGCGGAGAAAACAAAGAAAGAAAAATCTATAATGTTCCCCTGCTCGAGGACTCGTGTCTACTACGTCTTTTGAATAATACTTTCCATACGATTTATTACCGTAGTTGGATTTACTAGTGTGTACTACAGTACTTTTGTACATTTGCAATCTCATAAATAAAAGATTTGTGGTGTAAACAATTACTTTAAGTGTCTTTCCGCCGGTCTCAATAACCTACCAACAGTTAACAGTAACTAGCTACCAGAGTTTTTCAGAAACGTCAAACCTTACTGTTACTGCCGTTTTAACATCAAACTTGTTGTAGCAACGTGCAACGATGACTTTAGTTAACCACGGATAATTTCGATATCTCTGGTTAAGCGTTTCTGACATATCCCTCGGAAGCGTTTTATTTTTGCATCATAACAGAACGGCTGTATGATTAATATTATATAATTTATTATTGTTTTAATATAAGGGTATATGTAATATTATACTTTTTCTAAGCATCTTTTAAACATTATTTGACGTAAACTGACGTAGTTTTTATTGGCTTCAGTACGTTGTTTGGGAGGTTCCGTTTTGGTTTTTTATTTGGTCTGAGAACCAAATAAATCAAGTGACTGCACGAGTAAGTACAATATACAAGATACAATATATCGGATGACCACAGTCGCAACTGACATGAGTAATTATAGACACAAATAGTTACTTACTTCTTGTCCTTCAAGATTACACGTGTGACTGTTGAATCGCATCAGTTTGACAGTTTTGTCGTTTGACCCGGTGGCTAGGAGGTCACCGGCCGGACTCCAAGCTAGGCAGTAGATGCTGCCTTTGTGATGCTTTGTTCGCTTGAGCAGTACTGTCGGGGCTGTCGGGTTATTGTAGTCCCTGTTTAAAAAGATAAAGTATGTGTTACTATTACTGACCTGAGGTGGAAAATTGTTGACATGGTTAGAACATAATTATTCTTTTGTCTAGCTCACAAATATCTAGAATACGCTATAGAATGCTTTTGTGGTACCTATCATTGCAACAATGATATTTGATGGCTTTACCTTACAATCAGGCATTGCTCGCCTGCCTAACGTAATCAGTTTTTCGGATGCAGTCGTTAAAATAGTTTTATTTGGACTATCACATTTAAGACTTTTCTCTGAAATGGAGTACTTCTCACAAGACACATTACATACGGTTTCCAATAATATGCTACGTTTGACTTAACACGCTAACTTTATTAATACAATTTCTAAAAAACGGTATTCAAAATCAGTTATAAAGCAGCAATAAGGCGGAGTAGAAGTACCTATATCATTAGACCGGCGGCGGCACGTGTGACATAAGGTTTCGGCTCGTGCATCGTTCGTTCAATCGCTATATGATTAGATACCCTACTATACGGTTCAGATGCTATTAGGATAATACCTTTTGGAATGAAGCGAAAAATGACGTCAACTGCGCTTGTCCGTAGCGTTAGCAACGCAAAAAAATATTTTTTTACGTGTAAATCATCAAGCATTTGACGTAATTTTTCGCTCAATTCCAAAAGGTATTATCCTAATAGCATTTGAATCTGATAGTACTAGACATGTAAAAACCGAACCCAGTAATTCAAGAGACACTAAACGCAAAATCAAAACCTCTTATTCACAAACACTCTTCATACGAATCTTCTATTCAAGTGGGTTTCTTGTTTTAGTAACATTTAAATAAGTATTAAGTAAATAGCAGTAAAATAGGAAGTATTACATAGTTTATGTGTATTTTAATCAAGTCTTAGTTATTCAAACGATCAGAAATTTTATAGTGTTTAAGCTAATAAAAAAGATTGCTTGAACATAAGACTACATATTATATTTTAACTGGAAAGTTATTTCGTCACATTGAAAGGCTACTTTACTTGCCTATTAGGAAAACACTTGTCTAAGGATGTACATACGTACATAGGTTATATGTGACAGAGGTCGTGTAATCAAATATAGGCAAGTTGAACATTGCAGTGATTTACCGCCGTTTTTCTGTATAATACGGTAACAAGCAGACATCTACTTATTTAAATAGGTATTTGAGCAACCTTTTGACTAATACAAACACAAGTGCTTTTAAACTACTTACTTTGGGATAAAGTCGACACTACGCTGCTGCGTTTGATATTTATTACTTAAAATATCGTAAGAAAGATTTTATCTTCTTAATACTCGTAGATGGCCATTTGCTGCTCTATAAGCTTTATTTTGAGATTGAGAAACTTACCTAGAAATAAGATATTCATCTAATCTCATTTGTAATTCATGACGTATTTAAAATACTATCTAGACCCAGAGCATTTTTATTAAACTCGAAATGTTTTCTCATGAATATACGACTGATAAAACCAAATTATTTTTGTCTTTAAAGGTGAGTATAGATAACAACATTTACTTGTATCAGAACATCGAGCATTCGCCGTTTTTAAGTTTACTCAAACTTTTCTTCGAACACGATGCTCGATGTTCGATGTTTTGTTACAGCCTTTTTAAACACAAACGAGCATATTGGTGTAACATTTCGACGAGCATATGGGTGTAACATTGTAGATCCGACATTTCAAAGAAGAATGAACGCAGGTACAACAAAATGTTACGGGTATTTACCCGTAAATGCTCACTCGCTGTAAGCATTTACCCGTAACAAAACGCCGAGCATTCGCACGAACGTTACATTACATGGAAATGTTGAGACTAACCGAGCTTTTACCTGTATTGTACCATTCGCACGAACGTTACATTACACCAAAACGCTCAAGGAAATGTTGTATTATATACTCACCTTTAGTAGAACAACAGGACTCACTTTATCCTGCATATACGTTGCAATACATTTTCTCTTTATTTTATTAAAATGTTGCCTATTATTCGACCTTTACAAGCGTACGCAGAACTGTTCGAAGCATAAGAAAATCAAATAGGCCAAACATTCATTTATTTAGATAAATACAGGTTAGCGGAAAAATTATTCGTAATTCTGATTGTATTAAAAATCATAACAACACCATAATCTTAGTTATTTATACGTATAACAAGAGATACGGTAGATAAAAATAGTTATGATAACTAGATATTTACACTAATTACAACGTCCAGAAATGTATTCGAATGATAACAATTATCTGAAGCTCTATTAATATTATTCACCAGTTACTGCTGTCACCGTACATAGTTTTAATCTATTGGAAAATATTTTTTAAATACACTTATTAAAGCAGTTTATACTTCCTGATTAACACAATAAGATCCCGAACTATTTGTCCGGGTCGAGAATAGATTTTTACTAATCAATAGTAATAGATTTTTGATCTGAAGTGATCACTTATGTTATGAGTTGATACACTTAGATGCATGGAGAAACATTATGTAGCCAGGTATGTCATGTAGAGAAAAAACAAAAGTTAAATCTTAAAATCTTATGCAACTCACAGATTCTAATTATTCTGGCGTGTCTGGATTAAATTAGTTTTTTTTTACAAAGTCAACTTCATTTCAGTAATGAAAAACAAGCGACTATCGCAAACGGAACTAAAAGAGCAACGAGTTTTTAATTAACACCAAGTGAAATATTCATTCGAAGATAAAGCATTTTCCTGCTTCCAACAACAAAGGCTCAGAATAATTATGTACAATAGTGTCTTACCTGTGAGTACGAGTAAGGCTAATGTGATGACGTTTCGCTAATAGTTCCGCCTGCGGGTGATATGCCTTGATGAAATGCAAACTATCCAAGGAAGCACATGTAATAGTCTGCGTGGGATTTAGTTTTTGACTTGCGATCTTTATATACAGGGTGACTTGAAATTAGTGAACACCCTTGTAAGGGAGTATAGTACAGGTCATTTGCAACAAATTTAGTTATGTATATGATTGTGTCAAAGTCAATTATTAATGAGATATTTCAATTTAAAAAAATTTTTGAATAATCATAATGAGTCCTCTTTAGGCTGTATGGAATGTAGCAAATGAAAATTAATTAAAAACAGTCCAAAAAACCGATAGTTTTATCTTTATTTAAGTCTAAAGATAACTTGTAATTATTTTTAAAAAAAGTTTTAATTGAAGTATCTCATTATTTATTGACTTTGGCACAATCATATACATAACTAAATTTGTTGCAAATGACCTGTACTATACTCTCTTACAAGGATGTTCACTAATTTCAAGTCACCCTGTATATTACATACATACATTGTTCATTAGAGTATCTGAATTAAATATACTCTTATCTGAGTTTTCTGCGTGATTTTAATCAAAACATTGTTTTTAAGCACATAATTTCTATCTAATAGAGATAGGAGCAAAACGTTCTATTCCAGTGTATTTTTAATTAACTGACAGATACACAAATAGTCATAATTCCATATTTTGTAAGATACCTACAATAAGTGCATGTTTTTCACTATTTTCTACACCTGCCCCGTCAAGAGACAGATAACCTGTAAGTTTTTTTTTTACTTTTGTCATAAACTGTGCTGTCAGTGTTTCAAGCCCCTTATCAGGACTAAGACGTAGTTTTGTCTTTACAAATACAATTTCTGGTTAGCTTTTGGGAGTCCACACCGTGTTAACGTCAACGTTCCTATTGAAGCATGAAGGAAATTATGATGTTATTTTTGGTCAGCCATCTGGTTATTGACTGCGAAAAAAGTTGCTTAACTTATACAAGTTTTTAGAGGACAAGTAAGCAGTGTCCCCGACACATGATCAAGATACGAGTTGTTATGAAACACAAAAAGTAAGATTTATATTCTTGATGACAGACTTGGTGCAATAGTTAAGATATTGGCAGACATACAAGTTGTCCTTGGAATGATCCAAGCATAGGAATAGGCTGTTGAGTAATAAACAGGAGTAAATATTTATTTACCAACATTAAAAAAGACATTATATCATTAAAATAAGCTATCTAGCTAATTAAAATTTATATATTCGAATAATCCGTTATGATTTTAAATAGCTCCGATATTCTTAACAAATCGTTATTTATATAAAAACCAACCATTTTGCTCAGTTTGTAGGTATTTCAAGCCAAGAAACAATACAAGTAATTATGGACATGGATAGATTAATGTAATATATTTTAGTCGCGTAAAGTGAATGTTTTACTTTTGCTATTATATAAATGTATCTTCAAACGGAATTATTGAATAACAATTCAGCAGAGCTTCGAAAATAAGCAAACGCCTTTCCTAAATAAATCACTTTTAAAAATAATAAGCGTCGGTAATTTTTGGTTTCTTAATAGTATACGTATGTAGAGCGCGAGAAATTACAGCTCACAATAAGTGCCGTCTCATTTCATTTAATGTATCTTTTTAATTGTGTAATCCGGATAGCGATTTCTTATGTTGAAATGATATCTGAAAAATTTCGCAAGGTTCGAATCTAGTGTATCTGTCGATATGACACAGATTTCGATACCTATTAAAATGTATGAAACGAACTTTTTAAATTGTATTATATGAAAATATGCACATGGGTAGAAGTTTGAAAATACGATTTCGGTGGTTATCAAAATCTCTATCAAGAACCGTGTTATAGCAGCTTGGTCGGGCCGAGTCTCCTGAACAAGGTCGGATGATCTATATAATATGTATGATGTATATCTATCTGAATTGTTTCAATTTCACGTAGGTAAAATAAATTTATAGATGCTTAAGAAACCTACGTTTCTTAGCATTTGATTTTACTCTTAGTCAGGCTCTTAAGAAAACAACGACCGTGCAGTGCATTGACTATATTATTTAAATTGGATTTCGTAACTTTGCTCGTAAACCTTTTTTATGGGCAAGTCTTAATAATTGAGCAAAGATTCGTGTATACTGTGAAGGGTTCTTGTTTCAGCGTTTACAAACATAAAATTAGATCAGATCACCAACACGGTGAGGATGGTAATAACGTCAGAAACTATCATCTATCATCATATTTTACATCTAAGCCATATCTATATTGGAATGCCAACGATGTCTTAATTTTAAACATGGGTTTTGTCCTGCCTGATGTAGGATATTTATAGGCTAATATTATTTTGAATTATGTCCTAAAGGTTTTCTTGCATTTTATAGAAACTAATTAATAACAACCGTTTATGCAGATAGCTATTATAACAGCGTCATCAACACGAATGGAAATGACGTTGCACTTTGTTCTTACATAATAGTTGGAAAAACAACTCGTTTGAATGAAAAGTAAAGAGTTTTAGACAAACAATTTCTATAAATACGAGGCTTACACGAGCACTTTTATTGTACATAGTACATACATAGTAATCTGAGTAGTATCTTCATAAATAAAACATTATTTTTCTATTCATTAAAAATACAATCAAAACTGTAAGTTCTATTTTACAAAAGCTAACAAAAATTATTGGCCCAGAATACTCTTCAATTAACAAAAAATATCTTAGTAAGTTATGAGTATGAGTATCTAGAATTACTCATTATTAAGCCAACAGAATTTGTATAACGATTTTAGAAGTAATTAAATATAAAATTATTGTAATCGAACTAAGACATAACCCAAAAGTGTCATTCTTTAAGAGTTAGCATCACATTAATCTAAAAGTTGAAAAGCAGTATAATATGTGTGTATGTTTAGCATGGGTCGTTGCCCTAATATCGTGATTAGTCATCGCTTTCGCAATACGATTACACTGCACAGTATAGTTAAACGATCGGTAAACCTAAGCTGCGTAATATGTTTTCCTTTTGTATTTTTTAATAGGCATACATTTTATTATAATTTCTCATGATGTGATGAGGCAGTAGTAACCACAAACTATATTCCAAGTTTGTACTTGACAGAAAAAAGATAAAGGAAGTAATTTTACAATTACAACTTCTGTTGTAGGGTAGTGTAAAAGATTAAAAAAAAGAAAAATCAATCCAAACATAAGCCACGCAAACAAAGAAATCATTACGTAAGCAGACTGTAATAGAAAAGTTTAGTCATTTGGCTCAGCCTTGTCTTAATCATGTATTCATTGACACATAGTTGCCAGAAGTCAAGTCGAATAAATAGTTATGTCTAAAATAGCTGAAAATAGCACGTTTTCCATGGATGTCATATTATCATGATCGCTGTCAGGGTAATAACAAAAAGTCTTAACACTGAATACGGGCTACATTAATTAAAACAAGAGGACAGTTAATGGACTTCTCGGGTACAACTGTAATATAAGTAGTCCTACAAACCTTCAAAGGAGGTAACTGAATAACGCATAAACCCACAAAAACGAGCAAATCTGATTGCCTGAGCTTAATAGAAACTTATTTATAACTTCCTAATGTAAAAATATGTCTAAAGTACAAACTAGTATCAAATCAAGTTACGGGCTATTTGAATCACTGTGTCTTGTACATTATAATAAGGATCGAAGAATAAATTGGAAACGGCGCGAGACCTGACTTCCAATGATAATATGTACTTAGAACCCGAGGGTGCTTTTGCCTTGTTTGAAAATGCATGCTTCTTTGATAATACGTAAAATCGCAAAACCGTATAATCACCACAAGAGTTTCTAAAACTAAATGTGAGTGGTTTACCAAAAAGGGACCTCAAGGGAAAATAATTGATTTCGAGTAAATAGCGTTTGAAGTTTCGTGTTTTCAAGTTTAGACTCGTGCCTCGGCTCACAAAAAAAACTACGACGCCTAAAAATATTCTGGTTAGACCAAAACAAAGCTAAAAGACCACAGATTCAAAAATTTAAAAAAAAACGGTTTCCAATCCCTCCAGGTCCCTTTTTGGTCAACCACTCACAAATATATAAAGGATAGACAAAGTAATTCTACTTTGTCTATCAATAGGCCTAGTACCACGAATTGGCGTTCATAACAATATTTTTAGAGACGATCATTTTATTTTGTCGCAAGAATAAAGAAAGAATGTTTTAATATGAAAATCCGAATCGATGTTAAGAACAACAACCATGGCAGTCGTAAAATATCATCCGTGACTGAGAAAAGCAATATTATAATTGGTTATGAATTGGGAAAGGTTAATACGGCTTGAGTGAAGAAAGTCCAGGGTCGTCACAACCGCCTGAGGTCGCCCGAACCGCTCCGCAATGTTTATTATATCAACTCACTTAACTTGGATAATTTACCAACTCAAACAGAAGACTGAGAGCTTGTTATTTTGTGAGCAGTTGCACTTTTGTAATGTGTTTTCTTTGGAATAGACAAGGTTTTAGTACCTACATCATGTAAATATTTGAACTATATAGTTATTCGTCAAGGTTATAGGGTTCTATTTGTATTTTTTAATAAAGCTTTATTGGCGGTTACGCACGTAACCTACTTAATAGGAAAGCCATACTATACTATGGATTTTGTGCTGCCATACTAGTATGCATTAGTATAAAATAAACTGAATAATGCAATAGCTAGATTTAAAAAATTATCTATAAATTAAAAGGACCATGCAAAGGAGCGTCCCCACCCACCAACAGATTTCAAACGTATCTCTATTTATACCTCTTGCCATACTGATCTTTTTTTTGTATGACGACATCCGCCGTAGGAATGGGAATTTCACGCAAATCGAATTTGAATGTTGTATTTTTCAAGTATTTTTTTGACACAGTTAATTGTGAAAATAATGTGCAGGCGATCAAGAGTAACCCCCCTAGCCTAAATAAAAGTGTTCAATCAAAATATAATCTTAAAAAATATTTTACAGTCGAGTCTACTTGAAGCTAGACACTTACAGCGCAATCTTAGGCGTACGGCATAAGCACGGTTTTATTGTTTTTGAATACCCCGTCATTTTTTGGATTAAAAATGGTTATTTATCTTTATATGGAATGTCATAATAATATTGAAACTAGTGCCAAGTCTGTTGGTGGGTGGGAAAGGACAGAGTCCATACAACTTCTTGCGTTGTCCTTTGTCTTATTGTGTAACCCTGGAAGTCATGCTACATCTGGTAAAACCGAGCAATACATTTTTTAAATCTTAAACAGCTGTTCTTACAAAAAAAAAATTAACATTTATGGTTATTTTACCATTAATTACTTGACCCGCATTCTAAAATTATACAATAATTTAAATTTCCATGCGGCAAAGTAGAATTTAGATAAATGTAATATGTTAATCTTCTTAAAAGCAATTTGTATGTCTCTAGCACGAGTTGTTTATTAGCCTCAAAGTCTTCCTCACAAATTTAAACCTTAAAAAGTTTATATTTATGTATGTAAATAATCATGGTTTATAAATAGCTAATAAATATAATGGCCACTTTTGCCAGTATTATGCAAGATTGATTTAGAAAGTTATTCTAAAAATATGACTCTTAGGCATATTATATTCAACTACCTACTGGTATTTCTAGGGTAAGATATTCTGTCTGAACGATCATTTAGCAAAAGCGAATATCCTTACTAGAATTTATTCAGGAAACTATTTGGTAGTACTTTATATTCTGTATAACATACTCATTGGTTACATACCTGCTTATTTACTAGCTACTTATTAATCCTCAATTCAATCAACCATGCTATTGGCTAAGCCCCTTATAATGTTCGATTTATGAAAGGATTGTATTACAATTAAATAATATGCTGCATCTTTAATCAAAGGATTGTCATCTTTAATCAAACAATCAATTTACTTACATATTTTTTTCATTTTGAAATCATGCTCCGTTGATAGTATTGACGAAATTTACTTATGCAACCTGAAAAGTGTCGTATTGCTTTGTCCTGCATAACTTGTATTGGGTAAATATTGAGTTCAAAAGCACATAAAAAGATGTTAATTTAACAAAATTCATTAATTTTATTTATAAAATCCTTTAGACCATCATCATTAGTTACTATCACGATAACTCAGAAATAAAGCGTCCATTTGTTTACATTATAAATCCAGTACCTTAGCGACTCTCCAATACAACATCCATAAACATAAACAATGGTGATGGGTTTTCGCCATAGATTCCCCCACGCATTAAACATTGGAATTATTAAAAACCTACCAGTAAAAGCCTTGCAAGGCCGGCATCGCATCATCAATTGTCCCATTGTAGTTCGTGAGGGACGTTAATGGCTTAACTTTTTCTAGTTCCGTTACATAAAGTTAAAATGTTCCTCTTGGGAGGAGGATCCCCTAGGATCCGGACCGCGGTCCCAGTTATATAGTGGTCGCAGTCGCCTGAATCCTCATTTCGAACTTAGGCGCAACGTGGAATGCTAATAATTGAGATGACAAGTAAAATTAAACATTCAAAATATTTAAAATTGATATGACCCGAAGTATGGTTAAGCACTTTACGAGAATTATTGTTTGTAATGTATATCCTGGATGGTATTTGAACCTGCAAATTTTAGCCTGTTTATAATCTTATAAACAGGCTAAAATTTGCTTATTTAGGCATTAAGCACGAACAATAATTTATTTTGTGGTAATTGATCATCTGCATAATTAGTAGCTTTACCATCCTAATTTCCACAAGAAAAATAATTATAGCTAGTGAAATTACTGGGTATATGAGACCTAATAACTGTCGTCTCAGGCGACGCAAGTCTCCGATACTCGGCGACTTGCGTCGCCTTGCGACTACCGCCATACAAATCCATTGAGGCTCGTACACTAGTCGACGCGACTCGCGTCGCCGACATTCGTCGCGCGACTCGCGTCGCGCCACTCCTACGATACCTGCCTGCCGAAGTCGTCGCTACTTAAGTCGCGGCGATTTTCAAGATGGCGGAGCAGTTATTGAATATTAAATTTGTTTCTGAGGTGGAGAAATATCCTTGTTTATATAACTATACTGAACTAGCTTACCCAGTGAACTTCGTATCACATACCTCTTAATATAAACCATATTTATTTAAACCCTATCTTTTTTCCATATTTTCTCATCGTTTAAACCTTCCCTGGACTTCCACGAATATTTCAAGACTAAAATTACTCAAATCGGTTCAGCCGTTCTCGAGTTTTAGCGAGACTAAAAAACAGCAATTCATTTATAAATATATAGATAGGCAATTCACGTCGCCGTGTGTACGGACCGTGCGCTACTCGATACTCGCGACTGGATACTAAAGTAGTATACAACATTAGTATCGGAGACTTGCGTAGCGTTGTGTACGAAGGGCCTAAGGCGGGCAACGCGACTGCGACCCCTCTCAGGTGCTTATAGGCGGTGGTGATCACTTATCATCAGGTGACCCACTTGCTTGTTTGCCCCCTATAACATAAAAAAAACCTGTAGGTGCCTGCGTCATGTTTATATCGGATAAGGGATTTTAAGGACTTTATCGATAATTTTACATTATTGTTTTGACCCATTTGATTCTGAGTTTCAGACAAGAAATATATATAGACACGAGAATACGCAGTAAAAATACATAAATTAGAAAAGTTTTTTATAAAAGTCCTAAAGTTAAACGACAAACATTTTTAAATCACAAAACTTCAACTTAGCGTAAATATCATCATCATCAGCCTATATACGTTCCGACTGCTGGGATACAGGCCTTATCTCAATAAGTGAGATATGACCCCCATCAAATTTCAAATGACCATAGTACAAGTCGTCACAAATAGACAAATAGTTCTGTCCTAATTCTTAAATGTTGTAGGCAATTAATACTTCTACTCGCGTTTAAAAACACACACATCAAATAAACGAGTCTCTCATAGAAATAAGACTTGAATCGGACCCACTCTAAGGGCTTTTAGTGGACAAATGTAGGGGTATAGTGGTCAATAAACTTGTATTTTAAAGATATCTCCCCAAATCTATGAGGGGCATTGGGTCTCGAGAGACGCTATAAAGACTTCCAGTGAAAAACTAAATTCCACGCGGAAAAAGCGCGGGTGAAAATTCGAACCTTTATAAATTTCTCCTACGATGGAGGCAAATAAAAAAGGAAAACTTTTATGAAGGAGATATTGAGATGAAATGTTAAAGTACTTACTTAATTTCTTCAATTTTCGGATAAGTGCATATCCTGAGTGTTTTCGTATTGGACCCGACCGCGTACAGTTTCCCATTTGGGTGGAACTCGGCACATCGAACAGCTTGAAGGTCCTCGAGCACGGTGACCGGCTTGAACGTGGGTCTGGAGGCGTTCACCTCGGCACCGCCAATGCCGCTGGCAGCAGATAAAGGTACGCTTTGGTGACTGCCATTCTTTACCCGTGCCTGCAACCAATCCATATCAGTTAACTCTAAATATAAAGAATCAAACATATTACAGTTTTTCTGCTGTCATTGTTAATGCTGTACCTATTTATTAGTATTACCGTTTATGCCAATAGCAAAATCAACGTTACCATGACTGCACGCATGCGTTTATTTAACAATTTCTAGCGTTACTTTGAAATTAAATCTTTATACAAACATTCTAAAAGAAAATGTTTTGCACAAAATACTGTGACAATTTTATACCATTACTCCAATATTCATGGACTACTTGAAGCGGGAATTGCAAGTTACTTACATGCAATACGTTCGTTTAACTTAATTACAATAAATTAATTTGTTATCTTTATCAACGTTTTCATTACTTCAACGTTTATTTATATCAACGCATTTTTTTGGTTTTATAATAATAATGATTCCAACGCCCAGTTAAATTGCCAATAAAAATTGAAGTCCTACATTCAATTTAATATTCGTTAAAAGTTACTAACTTATGGCTGTGCTTATGGTTACTTTTATAGATTTACAAAAATTACTCTCATCTTTCACACTCTCTCTTTCTCATTTCATTCAATTACCAAATAGCACCCTAAAATATAAAAACATTCACACAGTACCGCGGTTCTGCAAGAACAAACAAACCAGACATTTAAGTCAACAACAGCTTTGAAAGAAAAAAAATTATGTACATTTGATTGATTATACAGAAATAATATGTGTTACATATAAATGTATATACACAAAGTTATTGATCATACCAATTCAATCACACATAAAAAAAATTACTCAACATTAGCCTCCCCGTCCCGGTTGCAAGGACGATGTAAATTAATTCAGCGAATGCGGAATAATGAAATCGTATACCCGAATACTTCATTCGATATAAATTGACATAAAAGGTGTTACCAAAAAACGGAATGCCTTATGACATCATAAAAGAAGAATCGATAAAAAATCCAGCATCACTAAATTATACAGCTCATTTCAGAAGATTCTCGAAAGCGCACGACATAATTATATAAGTTGTGTGTGGCAAATAATGACTACAGAAAATGAGCATCGATGAAGTAATTGTATGCAGTACGATAAAACTGGTTTTAGATCAACCTAGTAAAACAAGTTTCTGAACTTAAATAGACAGCTTGCCCGTTGACCGATAAGAGCGTGTGGGTAAAGAACATGACAATATAACTTTCATATTTCAATGAACCGAAACAACACAATTTCATAATTTCACGCCTTCAATAATAGCAGGAATGTAACATTCTAACCCAACACAGTAACAGTGCAAAATGTTAATTCTTCATCAATTCATAACGAAACAACAATTGATAGAGAGGTATATGATGAAGCACTTGACGTAGATACATTTATTCTTTTTGTAGTTGCTCCAAGCGTGTGGACGAAACTCGCAAGTTGTAATAGAAAGTGTACTTTACCGCTTTTTATTCGCTCGCGCAGTTTGTTTACCTCTACGGAGACAGTTCCATCAAAACATACGAAACTGGCCTCGGGATTTGTCAAGTTTTTACAATGCAATGTTCACGTCATCTATTTTATTAGAGAATATGACTAATAGTAGCGATGTCGTCAGCTTGGAACTTAAAGCAAATATGGACACTTCTTATAAACTTTAATGATTTGTTAGAATAACACTCACAAGAACTGCGACGTTAACAACTAAGAAACTAATTAGAAGTGAAACTCTATACACCGCGTTCCACTTTATTTATGTCTACAAACAATGTCCAGCTCGAACGCCGACGTGAGTTTAATATTTGCCCATCATTTTAACTAGTCACGGCAGACAATCATTGTGTATTATTACGTATTATCGGATACTGCGTTTTCAACACGTAGCAGGAAAAAGTTCATAACAAGATGCCAAAATATCGAATGGCTTCTAATTCAAATCAGTTATGCAACATTGGAAGAGTTGAGATGTTGTAAACCTCAATAACTACGGTACTTAAATAAGAATCAATAATTTCAACTATATATATTAGCAAGTAAAATTATGTGAAAATGTTTTGACTAATAAGTAATGGATCCGATTAGACTATTATGCATTGGTTACGCAAAATATTATCTTTAGAAAGTTCTCAAATAATGTTGTTTATAATATTCATATATTATGAAATTGGTGGCGATATAGTGAGAATTTTTAAACACAGATATAATAATCCATCTATAATGTATCACTAAAAACAATATATTTAAGTGTGCCATTAAATCAGTTTAAACAACAATTAGACTATCAAGTCTTACGATTCTTATAAACGAAAAAAAACATATAATTTTTTTAGTGTTTTTGTATCCCTAAAATTATAGATATCCTATGAATTTAAGGTATCCTTTGTTAGAGTTTATTATGTAATTCTTTTTTTTTATTTAATATGAAAGGCGAGATATTTAATGGTTACACATAATTATGTACAATATGTCTCGAGCTCTAGATAAATCTCATTTTCATTGATTTTTATATCCAAACCGTTAAATAAATATACGTGGGACTGAAATTGTTCAATGGCTATTTAAATTATTAGTCTTATTCCGTGGACAACTTATCCCGCGGGATAAGTTTTAAGCGGAATGAGTTGACCAAAGCCTCATTTGTGTTAATTTGAAGAAACAAAAACAATACGCAGCTAACAAAATTGTTAGACTACAGCAAACGGTCGCAATGCGCAGCATTGAGAAATAAAACAAAAGCCAAATGGAAATTACCTAAAAACCTAATTCCCTTTTGAGCGAAACGCACATCAGATAAGTGAAATGACGGATGAATTGCGTGCATGGTGGCATGGTGTGTAAAAAAACAAGTATTGAACATCCGTTACATGCGCAGGACGCCGTGTTGCGGTTCACCGGAGCTGAACGGGGCCCGGCGTTGCTCGCGCTTCCCATGCCCATAACACTCCGCCGACCAGCCGCGCAGTACATCACATCACACAAATACTCAAAAATATTCGCTAAACAAGCACACACATACGTTTACACTTCGCTTGGCTTCTATAAAGTAATCATGTAAATAAAAGAGACGAGAAAGTCCGCATAAATACATTGTTAAGCACAGTTTACGAAAACAGGTCCATAATAGAAAACTACTTTGATTCCTTTTAAGACAAAACAATCATGTTAGAAAGTAATCAATTACCTGAAAGGCGGATATGCGTTTTGGCGGCAACACTTGTGGAGGCCTATCGACCAGATTTTCCATGGAATGTCGGGTAAGAAAACCTTGCTTCTGGAAAGTGGTATTTGTCTTGTATGAGGTACGATTAAACTTTGTCGCTGGTGCCACGATCCGATTGCCATTTTCATCATCATCTTCCCATTCTGTGACAACTTCAGTACGAACGTCCTCCAGGGATCGAGATCGACTACATGGGCATGCGACTGTGGGTACGGGGTTGGGGTGCCGAATGTGTCTAGGTTTCTCTCGCCCGTGATAATAGTCCGAATGACTGCTTGGCGTCGGCGCACCCGCCGATCTGTAGCTCGGCGACAAAAAGTAGTAGTCTCGCGATTTGTTACTATATGCACTCATTCCAGAGAAATCCGAGTAAGTAGAACCCTTTGATGATGACGTTTTAAAATTCCGGAGATCCACAGGATCGGGTGGTCGAAAATAAAAATTAGGTTGCGCCTGGCGCGACAACGGGGGCCAGGGCCTGAATGGTGGGTCTACGTAATGCGGCGGTTTGGACTTCATGTCCGATCACAATAGATCATCGGAGCGCGGCTAGTCGGTTCCGTGCGGATGTAGTCGAGGGAACTGCGGCACTGTTGTCACGGCCTGCGAGCGGCGTGCGCCGGCCCACCACCTGCGTTGCACCACCATCGCTGCGCGTTAGACAGAGATGAGAATATGGAGAAAGGCGCACTCGCGTTCCGCTCGATCCGTTGAATGCGAATACAAGTGAAAGGGGTAGCCCGTGCGCGGTCAATGCGTTGAACACGCTCAGATATTGCTCGTAACCAACGACCGAGCAGATATCTCTTCGGGTATTGTACTGAACCAATAAAATGCGATATTTACTGCTAATGTTTTAGAAAATTTCAATAAAATAAACATAAAGTGGATATAATCCGGATCCAGATAATACTGTCCATTAAATAAACTTATTAATAGCAACTATTCTCATGAGCCGTTCAGATTACGGAATGAAATAAGAGATTATAAAGTAGTTTTTCCATTATCATTTGAGTGGTATCGCACATAAATGTTAAGAGAACAAGATTTAAAACTAGGATTAGAGATGAATGAACACAGGAAACGAATCAATACCATCAACGAACTTTACGTCTGAAAATCACTGGTTAAAATTACAATATTTCATTGGCTTTAAAAAAGGCACGTATCCCAAGCTATTGATTCAGAATCTCATTCGGTACACGTCCTAGAGGATCAGCAACGAACGTATCGTGTGACGAACAAGCAAAATGTAAAACATCCGTATTATAATAAGAATACCTAATCCTGCTATCATTTTTGTGGCACAGTTATACTAGAATTGCGTAACGAATAAATCGCTGTGCACATGTAACTTATGTTCAGTTCGGAAATCCGTTCAAAAAGCCAATTTATGATTTAACACGTCATGGTTGTGTGCCAACTTTCGCTTCTTTTCTTACATTCTGCTAGTTCAATATATGATATGATATTCTTATTGGCTTACCCTGATCCAAAATCCAGTAACTATGCTTTTTTGAGAATGTTGTTTGACGTTAATTTTTTCCGGAGCTCTTTCTACAACATGTTTATTTAAATGCGCAAAACCTGAAAATAGTTTGATCAGAACAACGAGTAGAATCCATTAAACCACTTTTTAATATAGTTCACATTTTTCAAAAAATATTCATTAACAATGTTGCCCTGTCTATTTATTAATAGGTCAAGCCGTCACGTGCGCAAACCATACTTACCGACTCGTTGCTCGACGAAGCGTTCGTCGCAGACGCAAGGAACGATCATAATTGCCAGTAAAACTAAAACAGCTCATAAAAACTTTTTAATTTTTTTAATATTGTTTTTTTCTTTACAATTAGGTCAATTATATTTAAAACCATTTGGGGTGTCTGAGGTTTTGCGCATTTAAAAAAACACGTTGTAATTGTGGTACGCGTAGGGACTATTAATAGACTTAGATTTGGCACATCAAGTGAATACATTAAAACGGTTAGTAAATACATACAAAGAACTAGATTAAGGATTCATTCATTATATAATAAATTAAAAACTCATGTAAAAGGACATTATACCTAACGCGTTTGGAGAAGCACACAATATCATTCAGCTATAAACATATCTCGTTTTACATGAAATAAAGTATAACATTGAGGAATAGCCCATTAATTCTTTATGTCAATGTGTAACTATGTACCTAATTTGAAGACGGTACATAAAACAATAGCATAAATCATACAGATTATTGCGCACGTAGACACCCACGCCACTCTAGAAATAACGTTGGAAAATTCAAACATTTAATAATTAGTCACCTTATTCGTAACGAAGGAACTCAAGGTTATGCCATATACAGATCATATAATAAACAACTTTGTATCTGAAGAAACTCATCATAATCTTAATTTCAGCCTACGCCAAGAAAATGAATATTAATTAAAACGTGTCTAACAATAAAGCCACCGCTTGGTGAGCTGACCATAAATCATATACAAGCAGGCAACTTGTTACACAGAAAAACATTGCGGTTTTTATTTAGAAGCATAGACGACATTGTGTTCTACGAAGACTCAAAGAAGAGTAATAATTAAGAATAATAGCATGTAAAATGTTCCTTTGAAAGTACTAGCGTTAATGTAATATTTTCCAAATTTAGCCCCCACTAAATATCAAGCAATTACACAAACATTTATGACATATTTGCATTTCCATTAATAGTTGGTTCGTTAGTTTCCATTCAGACAGAACACAATCAACGTGTATTTTGAGTAGTTTTATTGTATTATCTAATAACAAATTATGGCGTCATAAACAAATCAGATTTGTTATTATATTTAGTTACGTTACGGGCGTCTCAATGGGAATCACGACGAAAGCGTGACCGATACCAGTATTATGAGATTCACGACTGATTGCTTATTAAGACAAGATATTGAGCGATCCGCAATAAATTGTTTTGTTTACTTATCCCTATTATCCGTTCATTTTACTGTTAATGAAAGACCTTTGTATACTTTTCTACATTGGGTTACATTATGTCAGTAAATTAAGCTATAATTTTGCTGCAATATTTTTCTTTAATTATCTTCTTCTTCGTCCTAGCGATTTCCCAGCCTAGTGCCGGGGTCCGCTTACTTATTTTTCTTTAATTATAGGTATGCCAAAGAATTTTGTACAGAAGCTTAACTTATTAAATTATTCGCCTTCAGGAACTACATTACCCAATCATATTAGTGCACTTACTACAATCACAATATAGTAAAAAAAGTTCGTATTTCATTAGAAAATCAGAGACTCAATTTCTAACTCAATTTTCCTCCAAAGGCACAACAAGATGAATCATTTTAGGATTTTTCCTCAACAGTTTAATAGAATCCCTGTTATGTAGGTTAATGACTATGCAAAAGTAATTTGATGTTATAAAGAAAATTATCTTCTCATCATAACTCGAGTTGACGAAATATTATAAGTACTATGTAAGTATAATTGTATTCTCGCACAGTAAAGTATAACGCGATGTAGGAAACAATAACTAGCGATAACACAATTTATACAATAGAATCTTATAATACGTTACGTAAAGTTTGTTCATGAACAGACCATGACTTCATTGTGACTCAGAATGAGCCGAAAATGCCTATACCGAAGTAAACATTGACATATGTAGTTACAAATTCCAGAGTGTAAACTGAATCAGCCCGTATAAAGGAACACAACTCCGGGCTTAAATCAGTATTGTTTGATCCCGGAGTTTTTGGCATGAAATTAGAATAACAACAATATGTAAATATGAAGATGGTGTACAAAAAGACTACAACTATAAATAAGCAACTATGATGTAAAAATTGTATAATAAGTGTTTATGTTTGTGCTTCTTTTAAGTCGCAACATCTGTATGATATTGTAGTGGCGAGAGTTAAGGGGCTGAACACGTGATAATATAGGCTACTTTTTATCCCGGCAAAATACGAGTATAACATTTCAGCGGGATGTCGTATAATCTGCAGGCGGAAGGCTAGTATGACTTTGATACTATACAATAGACAGGACTTATCTTTAAACTTCAAAGTAGCTTCTTTATTGAACTATGAACAAAATGGCTCATTACATCACGTTAAGACAGAAAAATAGGTTAAAGCTGTAACCGCATCTTTGTCTAGCAATCAATTGAGACTTATTGACATTAGTCTGAAGTCAAAGACGGGTCAAACTGTATATTTACGAGGGCCGGGTTTCTCGATAAATTGGAGCTCATCAACTGCAGTACAAGCTTGTTTGTTATACGCTACTGAATCATGAATTTATCTTTTGTCGTGCAAACATTTATTGGATGCCCCTTTTGATCGCGACGTGAATTTTAATCAGTTGTTTCACAAAGGCAAATACTATACGAGTAATTATATAAAACTAAATATTACTTGTTCAGGTTGCATTAATTTTATCTGATTGATACCAGCTTGTATACGAGGATTCAAAAGAAGCCCATAAAAAGTTAGCAACACAATTTATAAATAAATTATAACGAAAGAACACAATACAACTGTACTGTTCTCATACAATAATAAGTTAAAAGAAATATACAAAAGAGTTAACTCTTTTATGCATCTCCATGGAAAAGTGGATAACCTTGTGGTAGGTGGTCTAAAAACCTGGAGGCTGTCGGGGTTAACTCACTCCAACTCAAAAGTAAAGTAAGTAAAGTAAGTCAACTGACTTACTTTACTTGGGGCTGTTTGGTAGTTTGGCTTCATCAGACTAATAAATTGACATAGCCAAATGGCTAATAGCAGTTGCCATGTCAGTTTCGATGAAATTTCGGCAATATTACTGTGCCAGGAGCCAGTACATTAAGGCTTCAAAGATCAGAATGCGCATTTTACTATACTTCCTGGTTAGGTTAGGTATTCTTCAATGAAATTGGCCGCAGTAACTGCTTACCATCATGTGAACTATATTATTATATTCGCGAGCATGACAGATGCACAGACCATTTAAATAAAAACCCTATCCCAATTGCGTAAGACCTCATGAGTACCCAATCTACTTACTTACATTTTTTGGCAAGCGATCTGCCAAATGAACTAAGATAAAAGTACTTTATTTACCAGATGCTATCCAGAACTAACAAAAATGTTCCATTATAGTTTTTGTAGGATTTATATAGAACGACCATGAACTTCTCTATCGGTTGAAGAGACTTTCTAGACATTCCAAAGCGTGTTCTCTGGCTCTGAAATAATGATTCATATATAAATTGGACAAACACATTGGATATAGACTACATATTATTTCTTGTAACAAAAAAGACAATGAACTACCGGACAACGTGTACAGATTTGTCTTAAAAATGGAATAATTATTTGAGATAGGTAGTTGAAATTTTTCTTAAAATTGAGACACACCCGAGTGTTATACGATAATATACAATGAAAATAATATCGTCATTTAGTCGTGACGATTGCCAGTCGCCGGCGTCATTTCCATTTATGGATGCACAGGTCGTGCCGGACGAAACGCAAACTTGACTCCCAATGAACAAGCCTTGTAAAGCGAACTAGCGGAGAATCTCCAATTCACACACGGTCTTAGCGACATTTCGAATGATTATTCAATGATGTTTACCGGTTGAATGCCTCCATAGATTCATTAAATTTTATTTCAATAGCCTGTATCTATTAACATATTGTTAGTGTCATGTAAAAGCTTGTAAGAAATCATTTTTCTTCATTCTTCCCATAGGAAGTCATAACATGAGTTCCTTTAAACGTAGCGTGAAGAAGCAACTTGTGAGCCAGTACTGCGATGCCAACGGATAGAACGCCACGGTGTTGCGTCCGTTGTCATGGTAATTTGGGTTCCCCTTTTGCTTACCATCAGGCTAAGTGGAGCCAATGTACTGAGCTACTATAAAAAAAAAATTGACTCTTGGGTACAAATTTGAGGAGGTATTATGGTAATGTATTTATATTTTTTTTTGTTTTTCGTTTCTCAAGTCAACTTGAAGGTTACAATGAACGCATAGTTTGTTTACAACAGCTAACAATAATATAACAAGTAGGCTTTAAACTCCATTCTCTTTTAAATCATTATTATGAATGATTATTTATGAATACTTCATATAGCTACATGTAAAAGTAAATATTGACTTTAATCTGATTTCATTAGTCTTGTAGAACTTTATATATTGGCAAAGATAGACGAGCCATTTGGTGTGATGGTCGAGAAGTCGGCTATTACACCAAAGGTCGCGGGTTCGATCCCCGCACGGTACAAACATTTGTCTGCATGAACATGTCTGTTTGTATCGGTCTGGGTGTTTCTATGTATAATATGTATGTATTTACAAAAAAAAAAGTATATAAGTAATGTTTATCCGTTGTCTGGCACCCATAGCACAAGCTAATGCTTAGTTTGGGGCTAGATGGCGCTGTGTGAATAATGTCCCGAGATATTTATTTATTATTATTATTAAAGAGGCGCTAACTTTTCTAACTAAAAACATGACGTTATTTTCCAAATTAAATTTTTGCAATTAAAAAGTAAATAAAATACCACAACCGGTGTATGCTCGTTCGTGCTAAACATTATGTAGATAAGGTTTTATTACAGACAGTTTTCTTCAAGGCAATGATAATACTAAATAAAATATGATAGTAAATTCAGTAAAGCTACACATTAATAAATCGATTCATTATTAGATCTAAACGCGCCAGGAAACATTTTGACGTGTACCTAAATAACTTTCGCAATGATTAGTTGCGTTCATACATAACACATTCGTAACGTACTAGTTACATGGCGATAGCGTGATGGTATTGTTCGAATCGTTCCATGGTGCAATCAAGGAGATCAATACGTAAGCTTTCTTCAACGTAACGCACTTCACGCTTATTGCCAATATAACGGAAGAATACGATGTAAATAAATCTTCCGTAATTGCTTGATCAACACAAACAAAATAAACAATATGCTATTTTATTATAATGAAGTGGAAATGTAGATGTAAATGAGTAACGACGACAAAAACATAAATTACAGAAGATAAGGCTGTTATTTATGTATTATATAATATAATTTACCATTTTTTATCGACAGCACGAACACTGATCAGATTTCTTTCTCCCTTCGAGCAAAACACGAAACAGTAAAATTTGCATCCTATATTTACACAATAATTGTTTTAACACTTCGGAGAAATAACACAGTGACTTATTGTAGAAATGAATAATTACCTTATTAAGTCCAAGTGTGAATCGGTCGTCATGCACAAGAGACGATACTGAATTGTTTCTTTCAGAGTCCCAAGTAGAATGCCATAAATCTAAGGAGTCAGTCGAGGACTTCTTTGTATCTATAGAACTTTTCCTTGATAGAGAATTCATCGAACCGACGTAGTCGCGTTTCATATCTCTTATTCCATTACTAGATACAGAGTCTCGCCTATTATAATTGACGATATTACTTCTGGTGAGATTCGGAAAGGATCCCATCGAGTGTCTCTTGTTATAGTTCCTCTGTGTGGGGCTGGGCGTATCCCGGCGAGGCGGGGTTTGCGACGGGCTATGCCGGTCGCGACGCAGGATGCTCGGGAACGTCGAAGGATGCTCCATCTCTCGCGCCGGCGACCCGGACATACCCAACGAATCACGACGCCTGTTTTCACAGACATTATTAAAATATGTTACAAAATGCATAAACCACAAAACAACAAATAGAAAACATTCAAACCTAATTATAAGCCCATTTGTAGGAGATATTGACTCTCTGTGATATCCCGGCGTCGACTCTCTACTGTGAAGGTAAAGGGATGACCGATACGGCGTGCTGCAACGACCATGTACGTCGCAGTGAGGGTCGTGCTCTATGATGGAGCTGACAAGCGGCGAATGTCGACCCTCTCCCTCCAGGGTCATGCTTCCAAACATTGAATCCAGCTGCCGCATGGCTATCATCTTCTTCACCGTAGTCATCTTCACAACTCAACACTATTCCCCGTTAAACAATTTTAATTCACAACTCGAAAGAAAACTCAAGTTTAGTAGATCGTAAAAGTACAAGGTGCGTGAATTTAAGTGACATGTATGTCCTCTAAGTATGCCGCGACGCGACTGGACTGTGCGGACGGCATTGTGCGCAGAACGCTTACCGATGACTCACGGCGGCATGCGCGCGAGCAACGAGACTACGATTATTATCGACTTGCCTTACAATTACATCGTATATAAAATATAGGTGACAAGGAGGTAAATAATGATCAAGTGCGACTTAGAACACCATCAATAATAAACAAGGACAGATGCGTATGTGGGCGGCATCGTCATTCAAGTAAGAACGAAGGTCGTCGCAAACGTCAATCATCACAACGATATTAAGAAAAAACTCAACTGCTTTTAATGTTCCATTAAGTAAAAAACCTTTAAAATGACATAAAATCTGCAAAAGTTTAGGTATATGGCGGGCCCACGCCATTACCACCTCCCGTGCTATAATGGATGTTAGTTAATCCAATTTGTAAAATCATAAACTGGCCAACAATTTTGGGCTTGTCTCTGTATCTGTAATTAACTAGATTAACTGATGTGGCTAATCGAGTTATGTCGCCGATTACACGGTTCCTTAAGCGGTAGTGCTCCCCGTCAGTAGACGATGACAAGCGACTATATCGTTAATTAGGAATAACAGTCATGTGATTAGAATAGACCATGTTCTCACAGGATTTAGCAAATCGACAAATAACCCAATCATTACTCATGAATTAAGATTCCATTACAAATTGCTATAACACAAACAGATAATCATAGGATTACATCAATCGCTTTAAGATACAAGTGTTTATGTAGTGTTGTTTTTTCGTTGCATTACCTTATTTATTTTAAAGACATCATAATTTGTATCATGATATCATTTAAGGACACGACGAAATATGTGTAACCACAAGTTGACTACATACTTGACGAACTCTACATTATTATTTAGTTATGCATCTTACTGTGCGCAAAAATGTTTTATAATATAACGTATTGGGGCTTTAACCACAATTTGACAAATAATATGTGTATCGCTTGATGTGCCAAGTATAGAGCTTGGATAAAAATATAGTTAATATGTACAATAATATGATATTTTTTAAATAAATCTATTAAAACTCCTTAGCGTGAATCGTAGAAGAGATCTTACCTAAATAACATTTAACCAACATTAACTATCCTATACCTATAATAATATATTATATTATGCAGGTATTTCGTATTTGATAGACCAATTTAGAATTCACCCTCGAAAATAAATAAAAATGAATTGCTGTTCGTTAGTCTCGCTAAAACTGGAGAACGGCTGAACCGATTTGACAAATTTTAGTCTTAAAATATTCGTCGAAGTCCACCGGCGCGATCTGGACGCTAAGCGAGAATACATAAAAAACAAATCGCCGTAACTATGTGAATGGAGTTCTCACATGTAGCAACTGTGCTCGCACTTTTACTGCAAAGATAGGCTATATAAGTCATGTGAGGACACATTATGCCACATAGACCCCAAGAAGAAAATAGCAGATATCGCAGACGCTGTAGCCGAAATCGGCTAGGAAGTTATAATAATATATATAACTCACAATATCCAATAGTAACAAGGCACGGTTGACAATTGACATCACACTTTCACAGACCGCAATAATGAATGACCTCTTATTGTTTTTTTATTTGATTGTTGCCACTTGAAGAAATTAGTTTTAATATTTTTCTGCAATATGGCGAGGTTTTTTATTTTATTGGTCGGGCTATAATAATAATAGACTTCAACAGAAAAAAGGGTCAATTATGTCAAACCAGTATTCTAACGAAATGTAAATAGAAATCTCAGTCACAAAGAGTCTCTGTTTCTATGGCAACGTGGCCTTAACTAACCATCAGCAGCGACGTTTTACTCGTAACGATGCAGCCAGTATGTTTGATTAACAGAATTAAATTATGAGTGTTTTCAATTATTTAAAGATACGTTTCTAAATTCATATGTCTAATTGATACATTACGGACGGAATTGCGGTGAATCTACAAAGACGCGGGAGAGTTAAGTACCTACTTAATAATAAAGTTAAATAAATTGCCTTATTGAATTAAACTGAAAGTTTGCGCGGATTCCACGTCTAGTTAAGTCACATAGTCCTTGCTAGACGATCATAAGAATCATAACAGCAAACATCCAAAAAATAGTTACGTAAGTATATTATTGTTATGAATATGAATGGCTTCAGAAAATTGCAAATAATACCAAAACTATGATGTTGTAAGTTGTAAGCTTTTATTAAGCGTTACATATGCGTATTATTATTATAAAATAGCGGTCGCCACCGCGGTTTCGCCCGCGCGTAATTACTTTTGTCAATTATCTCTCCCCTCCCCCCTCCCCACATTTCCGGGATCAAAAGTGCCCTATGTCACCCGGGGATAGTGTAGCTTTCCAACAGTGAAAGAACTTTTAAAATCGGTTCAGAAGTTTCGGAGTGTTCAATACAAACAAACAAACAATCACTTTCCTCTTTATAATATTAGTATAGATAATGCAGTGATAATTAGCTAGTTAATAGCAAACATAATTAAAAATGATATATGTATGATGTATCAATACGAAGTAAAATGCTTTTAATATCAATGAAAAGAGACGTCATTCTTTTAGTTCAATCAATCAAGCCCTAACTTTGCCAAGCGCCAAAATTTTCGTCAATGACTCCGTAATAACATACGAAATATTCTAAGCTGTTTCTTGAATAACTGTGTAGTCATTTTAGTCATTTGCAAAATAATTGCAAAATGGTGAAAAATTACTTTTTCCCAAATTAATTATGTGGAAAGCTAAAATAGTTTTAGACAAAATAGTGGAAATAAATCAACGAAAAGTTTAAGGACAATTTACGAGTACCGCGCACCGTTTGTTTGCTGATTGCAAAAAACTTTATTTTTTATTTTTGAAATCCCTGGACATCCCCAAACAGATTTCCTTTTTATTGTTATGTTTTTATATTGTAAACAATGACGTTCAATATAAAACTAGACACCCAATCTCTAAGAAAAATTCCTCAAAAAACGTCCGAGTGGCTTTGACACTGATGACATTAACACATTCGTTCAAATTAACACCTTATCTCGTGGCATTTAGTGTTTAATGTCAATTGTATACAACTAAACGAAAACTCTGCCCAATAGTCGGGTGGGCAGACTTTTGCTTCGGACAACTAGTTTTTTAATTGAACGTCATTGATTGTAAAATAACAATTAAAAACTTTCAAATTGATTTTCTTCAGCCAAGTACCTACCTATAATTTTTTTGGACATTTTCTTAACACTCGATTCAGCGTAAAAAATATTTTTATGTTGCTTTTTGTTATAATATTATAATGTATATTATGTATTTATAGCCCTCTCCTTGAGATAGGAAGGGCTGTAGGAAACTCCAACCGAACTAGAGCGTTCCGCTAGTTAACCGTTTAAAACCACATAAGTGGGCCCTCTACTTATTGACGTGGTGTTTAGAGAATAGACAGGGCAGTGTCTTCAATAGCCCATAATATCCCTCATTTAATGATCATCCGACGACAACAAATTATAAAAATATGTTACGCAAATTGTACATCTAGGCTGTATGAGTTATTTAAAATTTATCTACACATTATTGTAGAAATGAAAGTTACAGTTTATTTATTAAACTATGTCTGTGAGAGCTGGTTTAGAAGCTCCAAGACTTAACTCTGGAGTCATCAGACCTTTGGACAGAATTATAGAAACGAAAAAATGATATAAAATAACCGGACGTGTTTTCATTAAAGCAACATATTTTAATTATAACGATTAGTTCGGCGCCCGTTCACAACCGGTATCAAGTAACAGAAAGTTGCATTTAGCTTTCGTGTTTACCTACAACAATAATCAGAGTATCCGAATGAGATAACATTTTAAAAAAGCTTGGACAAGATGATAGTATAGGTAATCAATTTTATCTAAAACATTATAATACCTATGTAGCTTACACCAAATCAAGCATCAGTATTAGTAATTTAGTACTGATTAAACAAAATTTTGTATTTTCTATCCCGAGTGTGCAAAAAATGAAGTACCTACTCTTTTGCTTTTATTTTGTATTCGATACTAGGCTTGTTCTTACTCGGTCACTGAACGGAACGCTCCGAACTAGGACAATCGTTCAAATGTACTAGTTCGGTCTTTTAGTACTATTAGTTCATTTAGTTCAGTGATCACTATGACATCAGTCGGACCGGGAGGCTCGGATCATATTTGTTTCCCTTCATACTTTGCAGGCTTAGGACTGTCATTTTAATATAATATCACACACACACATCCACTTAACATTTATATAAAGTAGAATAAACGCTTAAAATGGATACATACACTTACATTAATTAATTCACTTTCGCCAAAGAAAACAAACAAAATTATCCTGATCTGATCTGAACAGGCTAATATTCAAATCAGTCGTACTCGTACATCGTCCATCACTCTCACACGCACGCGTCTCTGATCTTTCAACTCTCTCTCTCTCACCCACCGCTCAGTCACCCGTAATCGGTCGGTCGGTCATTTGATCCCGTTGTCGCTTAACTATGGCACAGAATATATACTAAAGTAACTATGGTGAATGAAATGTACTAGAAGACCGATTTGAACGATCAGAAGAGAATAGTTCGTACTCGTTCAGTTGAACGAACTATTCCCTTAATCGGACATGAACGAGTAGGACACAAGCCTATTCGATACGTCGCACGGTGGGACCCGTAGTATGGAGCGGTTGGCCAATAATCAATTTTCTGAAAATAGAGGTAAGATGATTTTTGTTTATCGATTTAATAAATTGAAGGTATGTGTCATTAATTTTAAGTAAACAAAGTGTCAATGGTCATTCAGTATGACTTATAGGAGACGTCAAACATTATCTATTTTCTGTTTTTCTTGTTGTTTGTTGCGGATAACTAAGTTTAGCTGCGACTTTGAACTGTTATATCTTTTAAAGGAAGAACGTAAAGTTAATAAAAAAAATAATGGGGGTTAATGAAGGTATGTTTTATTTAAAACATATTAATTTTATCCCTAATAATGTAGAATCACTTGGAAAAAAAATATTTATTGTAACCACTGTGTTTCGAAAATGCTATTTTTTATTTATTTCATTTTTTTTAGTAGGGGGATTTTGCCTGAACAGTAATTGGTTTTAAGTGACTGCCATAATAATGTAGTATACGGATTTGAGTTCAATAGTTCAGGCAAAATCCCCTTTTGAGAATGGGCAAGGCTTAGAAATTTGGGTGGTAGTGGATAATAAAAAAAAAACCAAGTAATTATACATTATTAGGGGCTAAATTATTATGTTTTAAATACTACATACCTTGATTAACACTCATTATTTTTTATATAAACTTTACGTTCTTACTTTATAAGATATAATAGTTCAAAGTTGAAACTAAACTGAGTTATCCGCAACAAACAACAAAAAATAGGTAATGTTTGACGTCTCGTATAACTCATACTAAACGACCATTGACACTTTGCCTAGCCAAAAGTAATGATATATGCCTTCAATTTATTAAATCGAAAAACAAAATCATCTATCTCCAATTTCAAAAAAATAATATTGGCCAACCGCTCCATACTACGGGCCCCACCGTGCGTCGCAAGATCACACTCATAGAGTAATAAAAACGCCTTTATTACTCTATGATCTCACTAAATGTGACCATGTAGTATTAAAACAGCTTTAAACAAACACAGACAAATGAATGTTCTGAATTCAAAACCCATGTCCCTTAGCGTAGAGGACAAACTAAGCCAGCATTTTATAATTAAGCTACAGATAGAACTGCTTAAGTTACTCAATAAGTTAATTGATACTCTTAGACAAGTCGCGACGATTCATACATCTTTTACATTTCGTAACTAGGTATTACGTAAATGATAGGAAAAGAGATGATTATAAATTCACATTCCAGAGAAACAAATACATAAATGAATTAATCGTCACTTTGATTCACTGAATATTTAAAATAAGATAACATATACATACATGGTTACATGTGATACGAATAAATTAAGTTGTAATTGGTTTTGAGAGCGCAATGAAGTAAAACAATATCACAAAGAAGATTTTATTCCACGGTAGTATTTATAACAACCGCTTTACTCATGTGGGACGTAAACGTCCAGTCTAGTTGAAGGTTAAACTCATTGCAAAGCAATAAATAAGATCGTTTCTTTACTTGATAATAATAAATCAATCAAGCGGACACGACAGAACAGAGAAACATCTTTTAGCAAAGTTAACTGGACAAATTACTCCATGTAACATTTTACAAGTTATAATAATACCTTTGTATAGTGGGATTTACTGTAAATATTAAAGGAATTGTTTTATAATTGTAGGACTTTTATGCAGATGTTTCATAAAGAACGGTAATTTATTTTTTATTATAAATATATAAACAAACGTTTTTGGTTTACATTTTCAATTCTAGATTTTTTTAATGTTCAAATGACATTTTATTATTCCTTAACATTGTAAAATACAAAGTTTATATTAATTGTAAATAATATTTTTGTTATTTTATTAATGGCGAGGAAAGGCCGAAAAAGGCCGATGGCTGTCAAGGGCCGGTAATCGGGCCCGTAGGGGCCGAACTGGCAACACTGAATGCTAGCGAAATATTTCCCGTCCATATACCTACGTCCATATTATGAATTATGATGACAATTTCAAAGTGCCTTTAGGTTGCACTAAAAATATTACTAAGAAAAAACATTTTTTTTCTATTCAAAAATTCTAAATCAGAAATAGATCGTTTGACATTTATCAATAAAGAAGAAGGTTTGTTGAAACTTGAGTCACTAACAAAGAAATCGTCGATAATGTCAACAACACCTTTGGATATTACGAAACTGCAAGAACATGTCAGATGTTTTACGAACAACTAACCCTACACAAATACCTTACGTAGAACCATTGGTGAAACCGTATAATCGTACATTCCTAACTATTCTAAAATTATAAACTATAAAAATTATATCTTCATAGCTAATACTCGGATGATAGCCTTGGTATAATGGCAATTAAAAAATACTGACATCCAAAATAGGAGCTAACGAAATCCATTTTTAGATTCAAGAATGCAACAAGTATTTCGAGCTTAAAAAGGAATTCGGTTTATTTATTATAGATTCAACGTGGCGACAGAATTAATAAAAGTTATACTGTTTCTGGTCGACCCCGCTCCGTATATTTCTATGCATAACACTTTAATTGTGACAAACTAGACAATTATGATTAAAGTTGTTTCACCATATACAACTTAACAGTAACAAAAAATTTAAGTGTCCTTTTTGTTCTATAATGTATGTAATTTAATTTGAATCTTCTACAATTTGGTCACGTGACGTTAGTTTAAAATTTTAAACTTAACAGAACGCTAGTAAAGATACGTATACTTTATTGTTTTTAGTGAGAACGAACGAGTAAGTTTTTTAAGAGGGTGTTTTCAAAAAAATAAGGAATAAAATTATGGATGAGCCATAGCGCACTTGTAAATAAAATATCAAACAAAAGTGCAAATAACAAAATTGTAAATAAATAAAAATAGGAAAAAATTAGAAATAAGGAAAAATGCAAAACACAGTGCAAAGTCAGCACTAGATAAAAAATCATTGTAAGTAAAATTTAGTTTATAATTAAATATTAAAATACGCACTAAAATCCTAGTGCAAAAAAAAAAAAAATTGTATATAAGTTGATTCTCGTTAAAAAATAAAACAAAAAAAAAATAGATATAAATTAGGCTAAGTACGAAGCTCTAGCGCGAGCACAATCACTGTAAATACAAGTTGATTCTCGAAATAGTACTGAAATAAGAATATAGCCAATATAAGTAGGTAACCCATCAACACAACACATAGATTTTGTCTAAGTTTAAAATAAATAAAGCACGCAATCAACAAACGAATGCAAAAAATGTCTCAGTCACTTTCAGAGAACACGGAACAATAAAAAAAAAAAAAAAAAAAAAGACCAGTGCTAGGGTGTCGTAAGTTTGAATCCAATCCAACCCAGGGCAAACATGTATGACGTGCTTCTTCCTTCCTTTTCCTTCATTGATTCTGATACTCTCAGCTATTTATTTTGGGATGAGATCAATAGAAGTAATGTTGTACGATCTACTTACAAGACCTCACAAACCTTCATAAACAGTCAGAATCAAAAATAGAAAACTGATCACCCACTTGATAAATATCCGAAAATAAGTTACGTTAACGAAGTTCGTTAATAACTAATTGGGACGTGACGATTTTCCTTTGAATAAAATTAGGATAAAAATAATACTATTACATTGATTAAGGGCCGGTATTTCAATGTATACTTATCTTGAAATAATCCAGGATTAATGATAAGTATGACTTAAGTGTATTTCATTATAGGATTAAAGTTAAGCGGCACCTAAAGTAATACACTTTTACCTGTCAAAAGTAATACTTATCTTAAATGTAATACTTAACTTAAGCAATAAGATAAGGTTACATTGAAATACCGGCCCTAAGAAGACTAAGTCAGAGAACACAATCTTTGTCTCTGCTTATTCTCTCATCTATAAAAGTATAAGGTTCTTATTACTTCTTATGAAACTGAGTGCACTTTGAAAAGTTTAACAAACCAAGTAGATTAGAAAATTCTTTATTGAATCGAGATTCACGATGTAATAGAAAAACGCACAAAGCGAAAAATATTAGTTAAAGTTATAATTGAATGATACCATGTGCATTCTCGACATATACGGATGCAACTACGTTCCTGTTACTGATTGCAGACTTTTTTTACGTCTATAAATGTAATTATGTGTATTCCACACGAAAAGCTACATGAGGAACTAAAGTTACTCGTCCAATGCGAGCGTAACGCATGCATGACCACATTTGACCATGATGCTAGGTGTATAATTTAACAAGTTTATGCTCTCGACTTGACCACGATTTTATCATTTGGTGTTTGGACGACACATTGTAATCTTTACATAAAATTCGAGAAAATATTTATCACTTTTACTAAAAGCTCGACAAGGCTATACTGGCTTGTCGAGCACATATTTAAAAGTATAGATTTGATTGGATGGAAATAACATAAACCGGACGATTGGAAATCAGTTTTTGTAAAAACAGAGTTATGTCAACTACTGACAGACCACAGGTGTCATCCTGATCGGGAACTCAAGAGGAAACAATGTTCTTACGAGAATGCTGTGTTTAAAACAAACATTTGTTTAATCATTGTTTGTCTAATAAAATCTCATGATCTATATATATGTATAAATCTATAAACATAAAAAGCGGCCAAGTGCGAGTCGGACTCGCCCATGAAGGGTTCCGTAGCAGCAATTATAGTATCATAAAAGTTCTTGTAGTTCTTTGTAAGTTTGATCGATGTTTTTATATTTGAGTTGATTGAATGAGAGGTAAATTGCGGTTTACGATTTATGACGTATTTCAAAAATAATTACTTGATTTCGTTCACCAATTTTCAATGGAAGTTTGCATGGTAATGGACATAATATACTTTTTTAGTTTTTAACCGACTTCAAAAAAGGAGGAGGTTATATGTTCGACTGTATGTTTTTTTTTTTTTTTATGTATGTCCGTCGATTTCTCCGTCAATTGTGGACCGATTTAAATAATTCTTTTTTTATTTGAAAGTGCATAGTTTCGAGGTGGTCCCATTGTCACCATGTCAGGATCTGATGATGGGATCCCGGAAAAATCAAGGGAAAACCTCAAATTTTATAGGCTGCGCCTACGCGTTACTTGTTTTTTCTGAAGCCATTCAAGTTTTTGCGTCCGATAGACATCATTTTATGTTGATGAGCTGATGATGGAAGGTACAACTCCTTAACGGTTAGGAGTTAGGGGATAATTCTTTCAGTATTGTAGGAATATGTGGACCGTTAGTTGTATTTCATGTACTTTTGCAGCTAAGGTGATGATGGAAAGTACAACTCCTTAACGGTTAGGAGTTAGGGGATAATTCTTTCAGTGTTGTAGGAATATGTGGAACGTTAGTTGTATTTCATGTACTTTTGCAGCTAAGCTGATGATTACCCGGGGATGGGCTGGTCACTAGCCAATAAGGTTAGCACCGGCTCGTCCTAATCGGGTGTGAAGGAGAAACCGGGGGAGTGTAGTGGGTAGCGGACGCTTCGGTCTCGAGTCCCACACACGGCCGCGGGTCTAGCTAGCCTGCGGTTATGGTGCATAAACGCATTCTCCTCCTACCCATGGTGCTGAACACTTAATGAATACCTAATATTATTATTTATTATCAAATAATACAATTCTACTCGTATTTTCGCTATCATTATTATGAAAGAGTTTTACTCACTACCTACGTGTTATTCACACTAAAAATAGAAAAATAAACAAACTTTTTTTAAAAAAAATTAAACCGACTTCAAAAAAAAAAAGAAACAAAAAAACTACCTAAAAAACTGAAAAGCAAAAAATAATTTTAATAAGACATTCATCAAATGCGCTTATTGTCTAAGCCTATTAATTAAATTGTATTTTACGTGCTAGGTAGGTACCTACTAATCTGTTTGAAGTCGGTGCCAAGCCAAAGGTAATAAAAAATGATATATAATAATATTATGTATTATAAAGGGTTACTTATTAATCCGCGGACGTAGGTACGTAATCTGGGTACCTACTATTTGGCTTGGCACCGACTTCAAACAGATTAGTAGGTACCTTTTTTTTTTTTTTTTTATAGTGGAGAAATCCTTTATGGATACCCCAGCCGCTTGGGGGGAGCAGCTGAGGTTATGTCAGAGTTGCCCTATGTTGGGGGTACTGACTAAAACTCCACTGTGGCCTTCTCAAGCACAGGCTGGGGGGCCGGGTTGCTCTATGTCGAGATTCACACAATTGCCCCCCACCAGCTGAGCTCTGCTGCTTTAGTGCAGCGCTCCTCAGGAGAAGCGAGCGTAGCCTCCCCCGTTTCCTCATGGCACTTAGCAGTGTGAGGCCACCCCACACTGCCATCATACTCAGGGATGCTCTAAAGGTACGAAGGTTCCCCACCCTTCGCACCAACATCCCTGGGATCCCCGTCTGGGGATTCTTACCCCACGCCGGGGAGTACGGTGGAGGTACTCTAAGGCCCCCAACCACAGGGCCGAGATTAGTAGGTACCTTTTTTTTTTTTTTTTTTTATAGTGGAGAAATCCTTTATGGATACCCCAGCCGCTTGGGGGGAGCAGCTGAGGTTATGTCAGAGTTGCCCTTTTACTGACTAAAACTCCACTGTGGCCTTCTCAAGCACAGGCTGGGGGGCCGGGTTGCTCTATGTCGAGATTCACACAATTGCCCCCCACCAGCTGAGCTCTGCTGCTTTAGTGCAGCGCTCCTCGGGAGAAGCGAGCGTAGCCTCCCCCGTTTCCTCATGGCACTTGGCAGTGTGAGGCCACCCCACACTGCCATCATACTCAGGGATGCTCTAAAGGTACGAAGGTTCCCCACCCTTCGCACCAACATCCCTGGGATCCCCGTCTGGGGATTCTTACCCCACGCCGGGGAGTACGGTGGAGGTACTCTAAGGCCCCCAACCACAGGGCCGTAGGACGCCTATGCACTTATTTGTGCAGGCGTCTCGACTGCTTTAGCGCCGACGACGTCGAGCACGACGACGAGCGGGATTATCCCGTTCGCGTTGACGTTCGGCCTCCTCTTTTTTCAGCATGACTTGCTCAGCAAACTGTTGCATGGCTTGCCATGCTGCAGGACTGGCAACCATTGCCCTAACAACAAACTCAATTTGCAGACTTTGACTGCCAAGGACAGAGCAAAGTCTGCTGCGCTCATTTGCCCACGCAGGGCAGACTGCCAGTGTATGCTGGGCGGAGTCTTCATTGTCACCGCAGTGGTGACAGGCAGCGTTTGGCTCCCTTTGGATCCGGCACAGATACTTTCCAAAACAACCATGTCCTGTTAGGATCTGTGTTAACCTGAACGTCAGGGTACCGTGGCGCCTGTTCATCCATTCTTTAAATATCCGCCGGAAAACGGATATCATGGCATGGCTTGCCGTGGGTCGTTCAAGTCGACGCTCCCAGGCTTGTCTTGCAAGCTCTTGAACATCTCTTAATTGCGCGTCTGTCTCCCTGGTCGCCGGTCGGTGACCCTGATTTCGCACTTCTTCCCGCCAAAAGAATACGGATGAAAGAGTTTTTGCATCCAGGTCCCAAGGGATTGATTGGGCCAGCAAGCAAGCCAATTCCGCTGAAACTGTTCGGTAACCACGGATGACTCGTATGGCCATTACCCTCTGCGCCCGTCGGAGTACAGCTACGCTGTCACAGTTAAGAGCGTCGGCCCAGACGGGAGCACCATACATAACTATCGATTTTACAAACCTTCTAGGTTCGGCAGTAAGGAGCTTAGTGCTCCTGAGACCCGCACTAACTTCGGTGAAAGCTGGTTAAAATGTGGAAGGAAGCTCCATCGACTATCAAGGACGAGTCCTAGATACTTCATCGTCGACTCAACAGCAATTTCCACTCCCCCTACTGTGATCCGAGAACCTGCGGGCGGGCCTTTCCTAGGGCCATGGAAGCACACCGCTTGAGACTTGTTAAGGGCTAGGCTTGTTCTTACTCGGTCACTGAACGGAACGCTCCGAACTAGGACAATCGTTCAAATGTACTAGTTCGGTCTTTTAGTACTATTAGTTCATTTAGTTCAGTGATCACTATGACATCAGTCGGACCGGGAGGCTCGGATCATATTTGTTTCCCTTCATACTTTGCAGGCTTAGGACTGTCATTTTAATATAATATCACACACACACATCCACTTAACATTTATATAAAGTAGAATAAACGCTTAAAATGGATACATACACTTACATTAATTAATTCACTTTCGCCAAAGAAAACAAACAAAATTATCCTGATCTGATCTGAACAGGCTAATATTCAAATCAGTCGTACTCGTACATCGTCCATCACTCTCACACGCACGCGTCTCTGATCTTTCAACTCTCTCTCTCTCACCCACCGCTCAGTCACCCGTAATCGGTCGGTCGGTCATTTGATCCCGTTGTCGCTTAACTATGGCACAGAATATATACTAAAGTAACTATGGTGAATGAAATGTACTAGAAGACCGATTTGAACGATCAGAAGAGAATAGTTCGTACTCGTTCAGTTGAACGAACTATTCCCTTAATCGGACATGAACGAGTAGGACACAAGCCTATTAAGGGCAACTTCCAGGCCTAGTAGTCGTATGCGTCGGACTACTTGTGCTACTCCTGCAGTGACACGTCGTGTGGCTTCGCGGTAATCTTTTCCGCGGCCGGTGACCAAAGTGTCGTCTGCATAACAAAATACATCAACACCCGGTACATTGGCCCCCCTCAACACCCAGTCATAAGCAATGTTCCACAAGAGTGGGCCCAAGACCGACCCCTGTGGAACACCACGCGACATTTGTCTGCTTTCCCAGCCGCTTTGCGTTGGAAAATCGACGGCACGATCAAATAAGTAGGACTTTATGACTTCGCACAGGTATGTAGGAATCCGGTGGTATCGTAAAGCTTCATTGATACACTCCCAGGGGAGGGAGTTGAACGCATTGGCGATATCCAAGGATACCGCCAAGACTACCTCACCCCGAGACACAGCTTTCTGCGCAAGATCTTTGACGCGGAGTATGGCGTGAATCGTGGACCGTCTTTGCCGAAAACCGAATTGGTTATCCGCCAAATTCGGACCCTCATCCTCAAGATGTTTAATCAGGCGCGCTGCTATAATTCGCTCGAAAAGCTTTGCTACTTCCGGAAGCAGAACAATTGGCCGGTAAGCTGAAGGAGCGTCGGCCGGTCGGCCCTCCTTCTTCAGTAGCACCAATTTCCCAACTTTCCAGTCTTTAGGAAAACGACCCTCTTCAAGGCACCTCGTAAAAAGATTTTGAAGCCTAGGTCCTAACCATTTCAGAGCGAGGGCCCATACTCGACCGGGAATTCCATCAAGCCCTGGAGCGGTATTTTTCATTTTCATTTTGGTTATGGCCATTTTCATTTCCTCTTCCGTTACTCCGAGAGCATTTCCATCGTCAAGAGGAGTAATCCAGGGCGGAACCATCGGTGGAGGAGTTTGCTCGACTCTCGGTGGAAACAATGCCTCAATTACATTGGCTAGAACCTGGGGCTGGAGGCTCTTCGTCAATGGTGGTGCCCATGGACGAAGCCTGCCCATTGCCATTCTAAAAGGTCTGCCCCAAGGATTACTATTTAAAGTTTCAATGAACTCTATCCTGGCTTGTGCCTTAGCTTGCCCTATAGCCACTTTTAATGCTTTCTTGGCGTCGCGGTAAAGTCCATACAGACGATCTTCCCCTGCCTCATCTCGAACCTGTCTACGCACGCGCCGGAACCGGGTGTACTGACGTCTCGCTCTTACACATTCACCCCGTAAACGTGTCAGTTCTGCGGACCACCAGTAAACTTGGCGCTTTTCAGGCACCGACTTAGTACGTGGCATGGCAGCATCACAGATGTTAGACATTGCTTCTTGAAACCAGTTAACCTCCTGATCTATGGTCCATGGCGTATTTGGAACAGGAACCCATGACTGAACGATGGACGCAATCTCGAGTGCATCAGCATCCAGGCGCTTTAAAGCCCATCTTGGGCTATCTGTTCTGGTGGGGTTAGGGTCCACGTTTAGGACACTTTGAGGTGCAGAGATTGTAAACTGGATGTACCTATGGTCGGACATCGTTTCTACATCCTCTAAAACCCTCCAGTCCAGAACTCTTGACATGATATTAGGGCTGCCAAAGGTGAGGTCTACAATGGATCCACCATTATGCCGTATACATGTTAAGACTGATCCGCGGTTTATCAAGGCTAACCCAGTTGCCACAGACCACTGCTCCAAAACTTGCCCCCTCCTATCAGTGGCCCGCGAGCCCCATGCCAAGGATTTGGCGTTGAAGTCTCCAGCAACGACCACCGAATATGCAGAATTTTGAGCGGCACAGTTCTCTATTTCAGCCAAGATGGCCCTAAATTCATCCAGTGATTTGGCTGGAGAAATATATACTCCAATCACTACGGTATTTCCTAGCAAAGTTGCTACCCATCCTTGGCCTCTTTGAATCCTCTCAAAGAGAGGAGAGCCAATTGATCTACGGGTAATTATTGCGACGGAATTGTCATGATCACCCACCCAGTCATCCCGTGTTGGAATAATATAAGGTTCGGACACAACTGCAATATTTATTGACCACTGCGCCAGGCTTTGGAGAAGCAGATCCTGAGCTCTGGCGCAGTGGTTTATGTTAGCCTGCAAAATTCTCAGTGCCATTCTTTAGCCTTCCGCTGAAATTGGCACCTCCTCATCCATCGCTTGTTCTGATGGTTGGGCGGGCGGCTGGGATGAGACCTCAACCAAAGCACCCTTATTTTTCTTAAGACGCACATTCGGGCACGCCTTGCTTCCCACTCTGTGAGCAGCAGGTCGACTCGCAACGTCACAGACCGTACAATGCGGATCCGCACTGCAGTCCTTGGCAACGTGACCAATTTGACCGCAACGATAGCATTGTTGACTGCGGTCAACGTCCGACTTGCAATTGACCATGACGTGGCCGGCTTCAAGGCAACGGAAACAACGAAGCTTTCTTTGCTCTAACAACTTTATTTGTGCTGAGACCCATCCGATTTTGATTCGACGTCCATCAGATATAATCTTAGCAGCTGTAACTGGGCATCGTACCCATACAGAACCCAAACCAAAACGGTTACATCTTATTTCACCTACTTTGACGTGCTCCGTTTGGCAATTACCTGTCCGAGACACTGCTTCGACTATTTCTTCTTTAGTGACTGACGGTTCCAAGCCCGTTATTCGCATTTCTGCAGTCTTTACCGGCCTGGAAATTTTTACCATCTCAGACTCTGCACTAAAGACTTCTACCAGTTTTTTGGCTAGAATGTCTGCCTTATCTCCACTCGTTGTGCCGGGCAACTCCATAATAGTCGCTCCAGTGGCCGCGCAACGAAACTTGAGCGAAGTAACGCCTACATCATTCAAGTCTATCCGCCGCTTGGCCTCTGCGAGCACTTTAGCATAAGTCACTCCTTTTTGCTCAGCCCCCGGCAATAACGTTAAAACAACGGCCGATGAGCGAGGTGGGCGCAACTTCGGTATTTTAGCCTTAGCCTGCTGAGTTATGGTGGTCGCTGGGCAGGCTTTGGTCTTTCCTTTCTTATTTTTCCCTACAACTGTCGTCCATTCCTTTTCCATCTTCTCCGGTGCGGGAGGGAGGAGGCGAGGCTCACTCGATGTAGGATCTGTGGATTGTGTAGCCTGTTTTGAGGCCATTTTTGTCTTTTTTGCCTCCTTCTTACTGGGTTTACCGTTTATCGTAGGACCCTGAGAAGAAGTCGCCGTGATAGCCCTTGTGGGTCTTCTCGTTTGCTCTTTTTGAAGAGCTTTAGAGCTTCCTTTCTTGGCCGGAGCAGAAGTCTCGGATTTAGCTTTGTCAGCTGCCAGTGGAGGTCGCAACCGCTCCTCCGGATTAAGCCGCGGTTCTAAGGCAGCAATTCGAGCGTTCACCATTGTACCAATTTGAACCATCAGACGCTGATCACGCTCAGCCAGTTCAGCGGGCAGATCGCACTGCTGCCCTGGCTCTGTCCGACCATTTTTTAGCTCCGCAATTTCATTACGGAGCTTCTGCATGTCTGCAATCAAACAAGCGTTATCAGCTTTCAGCCGAGCCACGTCTTCTTGCAGACGGCACTTCTCCTTGTAAAGAGCTTTTGCGTCGTCAGATGACTTGCACTTTGCCATTTGCATAGCCTTTTCTCGAATCACCTCAACAACTTCTTGGAGCTCTTTTTGGGATTTTCCCTTGAGGGATTTTGCTTTTGTTACCACCTTTTGTGCGATGGCCACGGCATTTTTTATTTCTTCGCCGAGGTCGAGAACACTAACATCATCCTCCTCCAGGGTGGAGGACTCGGTGAGGCGAGAAGCTCGAAACTGCCGACTAGCCTTTGCTGTCTGCTTGCTCTTAGCTTCCAGTTCCTCTGCTTCACGTCGTCTAAATTCAGCTTGTCGTTTCTCTGCCGCCATTTCGGCTCTAATTTTTCCAATACCTATATAGGTACCAGTTGTCGGCGGACGACCCCTACCGCGACGAGTTGTAGTTTTTTTAGCCGCTGATGCGCTCTCTCCACTGTCCACGCTCGACACGCTTGTCTTCCGCTTCCTTCCTCTCGACCAAAGTTTACCGCCAATGGCAGGTTCTTCTTCTGACACTATGCTTTGGATGGACTCACAGTCTGAGCCCACGGTGTCCATTTTCTCCTCTTGGGTATTTATTTTAAGACGCTGAGGGAGAGCGTCTATCGCCGGCGTGCTGCCAACATTCCCACCAGGAATTTTATCAGCACCCGGCTCTACGATACTTTCATCTACACAAATATTTATTAGTTTATTATTAGACGTCATATTTGTCCCACGAGTACGGGTGAATAGATACTGTGAGGGCAGAGAACCCGATACCCAGCACAGGCCTTTATACTGGGGAGGGCGGCTGGTATCCCCAGGTGCGGCTCTAAAAGCTGTAGGAAAGCCTACTCAGGTCGACTTCCCAGGCTACTGCCCCAGCAACCCCCCAGAGGGGAGTCGCCCCGACGCGGAGCGAGCAGCACACGCCAGGACTTTCAGGGTTTATTATTGTGGTTTTCCTTCCACTCGGGCCGGGCGATGAAGCCAAGCCCCCTACCCCATCTCAGTGACAGGGCAGGTTGCCCGACGGTTGGCCTTTTTGCCATCAGTCCGCTGACACAGTGAAGCACCGAACAGACATCACACCGTCGCGCGATAAATTCTTTAAGGCCCTTTTTAGGCACAACCTCAAACAACCAAATGGTTTCGGCGGTAGAGGCGATACTATGCCATTACACCCTGCGACAAACAGAAATGCTGTAGCTGTTCCGTTCCCCCGGAGTCTCCCGATACGGGAGAGCTAGAGGAAAAATTCCCAATGCCCCGGGTCCACCGATGCGACGGAGCTGAGGCATTGAGGGCTGGCGCTCCTCCCTTGAGGGGCACCAGCACTTCTGTAGTGGCCTGCTAATAGGCAGACCACTGGTCCTCGAACTCCGCCCTCTGCTATTCAGAGGGACGGGCTGAGAACCCCTTCCCTAGGCGGCTGTCCACGCCGGCACAAGGCCGGTACCCTCTCTGTGGAGAGGGCTTTCCCCTATCCGCAACCGGGGGACGCGTCCGGTAGCGGTGCCCAGGCCCGCCGCGGAAGATTAGTAGGTACCTACCTAGCACGTAAAATACAATTTAATTAATAGGCTTAGACAATAAGCGCATTTGATGAATGTCTTATTAAAATTATTTTTTGCTTTTCAGTTTTTTAGGTAGTTTTTTTTGTTTCTTTTTTTTTTTGAAGTCGGTTTTATCGTTCTCTTATTTTAGAAGGGGTTTCTCTTTACAGGGGGGGGGGGCACACATTTTACCACTTTGGAAGTGTCTCTCGCGCAAACTATTTAGTTTAGAAAAAAAAATGATTTTAGAAAATTTATTATCATTTTTAAAGACCTATCGATAGAAACCCCCAAACACCACACGTAAGGGTTTGATGAAAAAAAATTTTTGAGTTTTAGTTCTAAGTATGGGGTAAGCCCCCAGATTTTTTTCTATTTTTGTATAAAAATCTTAATGCGGTTCACATAATACATCTACTTACCAAGTTTCAACAGTGTAGTTCTTTTAGTTTCGGTAAAAAGTTGCTGACAGACAGACCGACATGACGAATCCATAAAGGGTTCCGTTTTTTGCCATTTGGCTACGGAACCCTAATAAAAGATATTTTTTTTGCATGATTGACATAGTAGCGGTGGTAAGTAGTTTTAGATATAAAATGCATTTCTCTTGTTAATTACAATTTATTATACTTTTACAATATTAAGAATTAAGTAATCGGCGTTATACATTGCAAGCGCGGTAAAAATCTATCTGTCATCTCTCGGCTAGTGCGGGGCACCGTACGCGGTGACCATAGTGATGTGTAATTCGATTCTACTAATTATTCGTCTAACAGTAGTAAGAGTAAGCTCACACTTTTTCATTATTTTTTACCGTTCATTTAGATCTTTATGAACTAGCAAACCTTGAAAAGGCTATAATGCTTTTCACATAGAATTGTTCCGAACTAAAGCAATACTCAATAACACTCGTAATACAATGAAAAGCTACATATAAATGACCCAATTCCAGAAAAAAAATGTTTTGTGAATACGTCTCTGCAATGAACACGTGTGAACTCCAATGCCAAATAGAAATCGCAGCTAGCGAACAATTTATAGTTAGGTACGCATCTACTAACGTTATGCAGAGTCGAATTCAATATAAGATACGATAGTTGTATTGTCATTGTTCACAAAAATGAAAAGATAGATAGATGAATAACAAGACGTTGTGCATTTCTTCTATATTGATTCGTATCTAGCCGGCTTCATAATTCTGTCGTTATGACGACCATAACTGATTTCTATTAGATTTCTTCCGTTAAATCTAGAACAGCGTCATGTTCATTAAGTCGTTGCAATTGTGGTGATGCAATGGCCCTCAATTGTGGTACTATTAAGCATCCTTATTCAGAGAAATTATGATTAATAGTATGAGTACAGTTCTTTATAATGTAGATGTGATATCCAATTCACAAGTTTACTCATTCTTCACTGAATCGGCTCTAGTTTTACATTCAAGAATTCTGAGAAGTTATTATTACAAAGACGATTTTAAATATACGAAAGTGAACAACTTAATCAAACTTTAAAGTAAAGTATCAGCGTATTGATTCTACATCATCAAGTCATCATTACATTAATAGCTATTGGCTCAAACACCGCGCCGGTTTTTCCCTTTGTTCCCGTTAGCCACGATTTGATCCTATAAATTCACAATGTAACACATTGGACAAAATATACCGTTATGTAAAACTGTTTCTCAAAGCCTTTTTTCTCATTAAAATACACTGTACCCTCGTAGTACCTACGTAATATAAAAAGTTTCGGGGAGATGAGGTCCCCTTGTCTCACTCCTCGAAGCAATATAGGTGTTTTTGCTAATTCCTAAATTCTTGGACATCTAATCCCTTGGATGTATCGCCAATCTACTTGGCATCGCTGCAGCGACACCCGATCGGAACAGATTTCAACCGAGTCAAAGGTATTTGGCTGATTATACTCATCGGTCCTCTGTATATTCTCCTGCACAGTGTGGTTGTGTAACTATTTATATACATTGTAGTAATCAATCAGTAAAAGTTCTTGAGCAAGAGAATATAACATATTCTGAAGACATTATGTTTGATACTGCTGAAGTTCCGATCATAGAAAATGATACGTAGCATCTTCAGCTTCACATTGTGACAATAAAGCCACGGATTAGTTAGGAATGGTGCAATTTTACGAAAAAAACCACTAATAAATTGTTGTGGTGTGTGTGAGGATTCAGGCGACTGGGACCACTACAAAACTGGGACCGCGGTCCCAGTTGCCTGATTAGTTTTTATTTGTTTATTTCGTCAGGCGAGTGGGACCACCCGTAATTTTAACCACAAATCCATTGTTGAAATACAAGATTTAGTACAGTTAGCAGAAAAGGTGTCACAAATAAAACAAAGTTAATTTTTGCAAAGGTAAGTTAGTTTTTGTATTACCTACTTAAACAGTATAACAGTCTTAATTATGTTTTAAAAATCACGTTGGCTCATATGCCTACTTAACTAGTAATTCTAAGTAAACATTCAACAGAAATCTCCTCAAAACAATAATATAAAAATCAGTCTTAATGTCTCTTAACTTTATACACCATAAAGTAAGTACTCATTACTCCTATTATATATTTATAATAAAGTCAGAAGATGCACATATCGTGGTGTAATATTTATTTGCAATGACAATCATCACATCATCTTAACAATGTTACTTAGCAACCGAATGTCACTTTTATGACAAATCCATACTGACACAACGCCGCACCGCCTGTCTACTCTCCATCCGTCTTACGAATTTTCGATCTACTCTTTGGTGTTTATGGGCGCCTGGTACTTCAAATAGAAGTTTTGCATCACTTCGCTTTTATTTTACATGAATTTTATTCACCACGCTGCCATTTTAGGATGAAATATTCCGTGTGATTACTCTTCGGTACTTATGGGCGCCTGGTACTTCAAATAGAAGTTTTGCATCACTCGCTTTTATTTCCATGAAATTCTACTCCGCCATTAGATATTCCGTGTGACTTCTCTTTGGTGTTTCTGGGCGCCTATAACTTCGACGAGCATGGCGAATCAATCTTAGTAATCTGTCGCGAGTTTAACATTTTTTCCCCAAAAAAAAGTGTAGTCAGAAGTTTTCACTTCAAAAATACTTGACCGTAATACTAAATAAAATAAAATCCTGAGTTATAACTTGATTTTTCTGTTAACTGTACATTAAAGGAAATTAGGTATATGGTCCCAGTCGACCGATTCAAAAATGTTATCAGGTAACTGGGACCGCGGTCCCAGTTTTATTTGGTCCCAGTCGCCTGAATCCTCGTGTGTGCAAGGTGTCAATAATGTCGTCTGTTATTTTCTATTGAAACATCGCACATTAGTTTGAACAGGCATGAATTTTTGATACAATAGCGATGTTGATTCTATAGCAAGATGACAAAACGAAAATGCGTCACCTGGGTCCTTACATTTAGGTCTTCCTAGTCCACCTTTATTTTGCTTTACTGGTTGCTTATATTATCTTTAAAATGTGATACTTTACGGGTTTTCGTTTTATGACATTTTATATTTGTATTGATATTAGATATCTATTGTTGAAAAAATTTCAAATGAAGGCTATTTTGAAAAAAAAACTAAACAAATTGAGTCAAGTAGGTAAGCCAGCGTCCATACAAAAATCTTTATAGCTCTTTATTATACATACACGGCTAGCATTTTTACCGAATAGGAGAAGGGCAGGATTTCGTGACTTTTTTATTAGCACTTATTAACTCCTATCATTACAATATTACCAAACAGATTCCAAATAACATCTTCTATACTAAAATTACACATTAAACAAATCAGCAATTAGTACATACGATCAAAGAGCTGAAATACACTCAGCGGCATGGAACTTGGCCAAAATTAAAACAAAGTGATAGTTATATTGTTGTGGCGTATCATTAATTTCCAGTGGCGATTTGTCAATAGATAACGTTTGTTTTGGTTTAGTTATGAGGTAAGTACCAAAAATATTAAGTTAAATGCACTTTTTTCCACTTAAACTTATTTCATTGCCAAAATACATGAACACTGGCGAGATAAAGATCATCAAAGAAAGAAAGAAAGAAAAACATTTATTGGCCCAAAAAACACAAGATTACACAAAAAAAAAATAACAATTAAAATAAAAAATAAAACAATAATTTTACTTTAAAACTAACATTATACAGGCCAATAGGGTTCTGCCTCAGCAATATGCTGCTGTGACATTTAGAAAACACCACAGCAGCGCTGGTATTCTGGCAGAATCCATAAGAGTGGCGCAAGAAAATAAATAAATACTGTAGAAGGGATACATACCTACATAATATGTAATGAGAGATACAATAAATACTAATTGATACAAAGGTTTACACAGTTTTTTTTTTTTTAAGTTATTGGCCGCACAGTTTTGTTCCATTGCCAACGTGAAGTGAAATGACAATTTTGACATTTAAAATTTTGACACATCAGACATTTTAATGTTCATAGCTTTTGCTTTTATATTAATTTGTAGTTATTCTCGCTTTCAGAAACGAAAGATATGGCCTCTTACTTCAGACCAAGTTTCTCAATCTGTGTCGCTTAGGTGTTAAACTTTGGGTGAACTCAGCAAAAAAACTGCTGAAAGTTAAAGAGTACTGCGAACAACACTGCAGTAGGTATGCCTTGCAAATGTTTGAACAGATGGACCTCATTACAACAAACTAGAAACTGACAAAATCAGGTGCACACCCAGTAGCGTAGCGATGGGGGGGGCGGAGGGGCGGTCCGCCCCGGTCGACACTTTTTAGGGGGCGGCAAAATTTTCTTGAGGAGCGAGAGAAAAAAAAGAAAAAATGGGGCGGCAGAATCGTCTTCCGCTCCGTGGGCTGCTTTGCCAACTGGAAGAGCAAAAAAAAAGGGCGGCAGAATTGTCATTCCGCCCCGGGCGGCTGACACCCACGCTACGCCACTTACACCAGCCCAAGATAACCGCTTTTACTCTTGAAATTCTGAATAATCTGTTTCGCACCGCCGCACAGTGGGTCGAAACAGTAATATGAGGGACATAGAGGTTTTTTTTGACAAATCGTATTTTTTTGGATGCCGATCGATAGTCCTTTAGACACTCGTAAAGACATGTTCTATAACATTTTTCACTAAACCTAATAGTTTGGCCATAAAAAAATAATTTGTGTTTTTTTTGTATGAAACAAGACCTAAAGTACTAAATATCTCCCAGGAACTGCTTGATCGTGCCTTTTAATGACTTAGGTCGGCATAAGTGCATTGTGTACTAACATCCTAATCTAGTTTTAGCTGCTCCAAACCGCAATTTTGCCTGTTAAACAGTTCAGAAAAAAAATATTTTGACTAAACTTATTATGGGATTATAATAACAATTCTAAGAAAAAGCGTCGATTAGGGTACTAGAAACGAATTACATAGTTAGTCTCCATTGTTCTGTACTATCAGAATCTATTAAAACCTTTTTTTTATATCATCGGGTGACTTTAAAGTGATAATGATGTCAGGTCATAGGATATTAATAATTATACGAATTAATAGACAATGGTTATGGGTTGGGGGTAAGTAACCTGGAACTTTGTTATATAATGAAGGTGTATTCATTTTAAAAATTAGTTTGTGCAGTGAAACTTTACCAGTAACACTAAACTTGATTTGCGATCTATTACTTACGATAACAATGGAGGCCATTGTGAATAATTTTGATTTATTCGTAATCCTCAGGGAAACGTTAGAATCTTTGGCAGACAGTGAAAAGTTATATAATCATTTTATGCAGAAAATGGGACGGGAAGAAAACAGTGATTCATTAAAAAAAGCTTTGCCAGTGTTTTTGTGCTAATATTAATAGTAGGTGGACAAAATCCCATCGATCATTTCCCCAGTTTTTAAGAAGGAATGGAGATTGGTTGGAAACCCCAATTAATTGGCCACAAATTATAAATGAAGAAAATATTGAGCACAATATTGATGTAGTAATTGAAAATGTAGACGAAATACGGTTAAGTATAGAGGAAAATATAGAGAAAATCTGCCACCATCTACAGAGAATGCTTCCACTTCTTCCTTTACCCCGAGGAAACCGTTTGAAGAACTAAGCTCGAAGCAGAAAAGAAGACGTGTAGTGCGAGTCTTATTCTCCAGAAGAATTAAACGCGGCTACAATACAATCATTGAAGACAAGTTGAAACGAAGAAATAAGTTTGATAATAATTAAGCATTTGACAGAACATCCAGAAGACATTGCAAAAGTGAGGAGCTGTTTAGATAGCAAGAAAGGTAAAGATACAACATATTCTCCCATGCAAGCATTGGCTATACTAGTTTCACTAAAATTATCAAAGTGGCAATATATTAGCTTGAGAGAATCTGCCCGTGAACAAGGAACGGAATTGTACCCATCATATAACAAAATAAAACTAGCTAAATTAGAATGTCACCCAGCAAAAGAAGACATAATTTTACCCAATGAGGGGGCTTCTATCAAGTTGGAAGCCTTACAAAACCTAACCGCGATCAGACTTTTACAGGCTGTTGAAATTAATACAGAAAATAAAGAAGATTTTAAACTAGTTAGCAAGTGGGGTTTTGATGGAGCTGCAGGCCAGAGTAACCATAAACAGTAAAATACTGATAATAATGACGATTCAAGTGTTTTTATGGCGAGTTTAGTGCCTATTAGGCTATTGCGTGATGGTGTTGCAGTATGGGAAAACGATAGACCCTCATCAACATTTTATTGTCGACCAATTATGTTCAAATTTATAAAAGAAAATCAGTTATCCGTCGAAAGTGTAAAAAAATCAATAGATGATGAGATAAATGCCCTTCAGCTTACAAGTGTCAAGGAAGTTAATGTAGAACATCAGTTGTTAATGACCATGATTTATCTCTACTATCACTATTCTCTGTTTTCTTTTAATTTGGGTTCCCATTTTGCTTACCATCAGGCTAAGCGGAGCCAATGTACTGAGCTACTATAAGTATAAAAAAAGAAACACCTCCGAGAAGTAGGAATGATCGGCCTTGTTGATTTGTCGGCTAGTCGGTTAGTCGTCAAATACTATTGTCGGCTTATCACTATTAAAAACTAGAAAGCCTTATCAGAACATCAAAGATCGAAATCTACAAAAAATTACAGAAGACAATTACTCAACAGCACATACCAATAACGACCGTTCATATAAAGTTCATCTATAATACAGGTAAAATATACAGGTTAGAAGCTAATATGATGGCAGGCGCTCCTATATAATAAATGAAATTCTAGACTAAATGGAAAAATTCTTAAACCAGAATAATTTCGCAACATGTCCCCAACTAGCTTGTCAAATAATACCTCGTTGAAACCAGTTGAAACGCCTGTTCAATGAGATTTTAATCGAAAAATCACAACTTAAATAATCTCGAAGTTAAATATTTCGCTTAACTTTCTTGTCGCAAAACATTTAACAATATTCTACTTAATACGTAACTAATATCGGCATATAAAAAAACAACGAAAGTATCTTAATTATTTAGTATAAAATATAAATACTAAACGTTTTTACAATTGCTGAACATAAATATCATAAGACATTTTCTACATCTTTTCGTCGTTACATCAAATCAGTCTTTAACTCATACATATCATCATCAGCCACAGGACGTCCACTGTGCTGAACTCAGGCCTCCCCCAATGACCCCACATTGCCCGATAAGAAGAATTGGATCTAATGTACCTATCCCAGCTATCCTCACCAGGTCGTCTGTCCATTTCGAAGGTGGCCGTTCTCTGCCTCTTTTGTCGGTACGTGGTTCGAGGCGTCTTTCCATTCTGGAAACTGCTCGAGTATATATTGTAAATAACTTTTTTACTAAGTCTTCCAATCCATACAAGAGCAGTACGCAAATAATCGCGTATACTTCGTAGTAACGAACAAGTTTTTCTTGTTCCAATATATACAGCGCCAGTGCGCATACGGACTAATCGTGTATATGTCGCGCAGGCAATTTGTATTATTCCGCTGTTTACATACGGCGTACTGAGGGAAATTAAGTTAAAAAAAACACATCGGAGGCGGAAAGCGACTCGGATGGATATAGGTTAGAAGGCTAAGGCGGGAGCGAAGCGAAGCGGAGCTCCCGCCTTGGCCTTCGTGGTTATTTTTTTTTAAACCTGAAAAAAATATTGCTACAAAAAATAGAATACTAGCAGGCCGACCTTCAACACCCACCGCGACAAAAAATGGAAAAAGAAAACACGACCTAGCATTTAACTTAATAATATTAATAATGCTCGTTGAAAAGCACTTTTTAATCAAAATAATTATGATTAAGTAATTGTTTTGTATTTATTTCTACCTAATAAAGTTAAAATAAAATTCCATATTTTACTAAAAAACTAAACTGAACACTTGTCAATGTAAGTAAGTTTGTAGTATAGTTTGGAACAAAGACGCGAGCATCCACGATACAAACTATACACGATCAGTACGCAAAATTCGTGTATGCATTGTAATAACAGAGTTAAAAACAGCATTACAATATATACTCGAGCAGTTTCCTATGGCTGCGTTCTGGCCTTGTATAGAATGGAAAGACGCTGGTTCGAGAATGTTACTGCCATCTGTTCTCCGAGCTATATGCTCGGCCCATTCAACTTGCTGTGCCATGTCAGTGACCAATGTTCTTCTTCTACGAATCTCCTCATTCCTGAATCCATCTTGTAAATGTCTAACAAAGCCCTTTTCATTTATTGCTGTGTTAAATATCACACCGCCTTTTAAAAAAAGAGCATAGTAAAAGTCCCTCTTTAAAACTCATTATTTATTGTTTTCCTGTGTCATCTCTGTGGTCATCTCTGAAGGATTCTCTTGAGAAAATCTTAATCTTTACGGGCAAAAAAAATACAAAGAAGAACTCTAAGTGAGATATTTGGAGCTGCTTTTTTTTGATTGGTAACCAATAGTTTTAACTAATGATGATCCATACCCCAGCGTCCTGCTCATTATGATACAACGTGGATTGTGATAAAATCCGCAAACATCATTCACACTGAAATTACTAAAAAGAATATATCGGAAGTAAAAGATCAAAGCAACAATAGATAGTTAAGTAGACAATGAAGAAATACCCTTCTCTCGGGATCGGCAGCTGGACCTCCTCAACATTTTTTGAACATATCGGGCATCGGCCGTAAAAAAGGTGGAAATCGAAAGGCGGAAGTTTCCATGGGTTTTTTTTAATTTATTTCGGAAGATACTGCGTTTACGCACCGTAACCGCAGGCTAACTAGACACATGCGGCTGTGTGCGGGACTCGAGACACCCAATTGGGACGAGCTGGTTCTAGCCTTCTTGGGACTATTCACCAGCCCATCTCATGTTGTCCTGGCTGCGAGAACAAATAATACTCTTCAAGAAAAATATAACTGCCTGATAAGTTTTTTTATCTGTCAGATATCATTATATCAATGATGATTTCTTTTTTGTCGGTTTAAAAAAATACAGCTTCATTTAAGTACAAAAATACTTTTTAGAACTTTCAACTTATACTGATTTTATTTAAGATTTTTGTTTCGTCCAAACCAGTCCAAACCAACTAAACCGGATGTTACATTGCGGTACATTAGGAAAATGTATCAATTCGTTTGATGTACAGTCAAAAGCACGTCAGACGTAACACTTTAGACTTTGTACCGCTCTTATGTCGGGGGCATAAGCGCTATTATCGAACTGCAAGTGTATACCGTGATGTGCTGTTGACTGTACATAAAATAAGCAATAAAACATGTATCCGATCGTTCACTCTAATGTAAATAAAACAGGGCGTTGAAATCACAATTATAACAAACGTGTGTAGTTATCTAAGCTTTAAATTCATCTAAGCGTAAATTTTTAACGATCCCATTTAAACGAAAAATATGGTTATTAATATAGGGTTCAATCACCCATGATCATCGGTGAAAAGGCTAATAGTACGATTTTTATTTTGTGCAAAACGAGGTTACTCCTCTAAATAAACTAACACTATAACGCCAGAATATCCTGTCAATTAGATAAATGTCTGCAATTAGAAATATGACAACGAGTAAATTGAATATTATCATAGTTAAATTCAATGTACTCATAGTTTATGTGTGTATAAGCATGTACTATGTAAAACAGGGGAATTAATCATGGTTGATTGTAAAACGGAATTATTTGACTTTAATTAAAGCTTTTAAATAAAGTCGTTTGAATCGTCGACTTAAATCTTTCGTACAAAATATTCTAAAACTAAACATTCAATGTCAATGAACTCCATAATTCAAACAGGCCGTGTTTTCACTTTACAACCATGACTGTATTCCACCTTTTGTAAAGAACATAAAGCAATTCTTACGGTTCGAATCTCTCCGTACTCCAATATCTCGTTCATTTCACGCTTCCTGGAATTAAAGAAAATACAATGTAAGTCTACTAATAGTAGATGCCAAACTTGCTTATTATTACTATGTTTACTGTATGTTCGCCACTGCTGTATAATAATTTTGCAAAAAAAAAGGTAATCTGACCTACTAAGTAGGCCAATGTAAGACCGTATTCGCGAAGCGTCTTACAAAAAATAGTCGGCATCTGAGCCTTTGTTCCGGCTTTTAAATAATACAAACATGCCCACATACATATCACAATGTAATTTATCGGATCGTTAGAGAAAACTGCACAAGAGCTGTAGTTGGCGACCAAACATTCATAGCAAATTGCTTGCTCGCTCTACCGATGAAAGTGCACCGTAAGAAAATTATTGCTGTTTAATACACGATGTGCATCGACTGAAAAGCAGACACCATCTGTGATACTTTTTCTAGCGATTTGTCACGGATATTACCATTTTCTAAATAACGTAATCCAAATAAGAATTTTATTCAAATACTGATGTATGGTATTAATATATAAACATACGTCAAGGCACGACGCGGAGGCGGATCTTGAAGGGCTCTGTCAACTGATGTTGTGGGTTGTGAAGGAAAATTCAAAGACGACGTAAAAGATGATGCAACATCCCCAATCTGCTGCTCCACACTGTAATAAGATTGAAAACGAATGAATAACCACTTACAACGGCAATTAAAACAAAGACTAAAAAGTAATGGTTTCTTACGTTTTCTGTTGTCGTAAATCTGAGGAATGTAAATTGCGGAGGTAATCATCACATTCCCGTTGTTTTTGAATCTGATATTCTTTTAACAGCTCTCTTCTGAAATCTCCGTCTGCGCCAGGCAACGCCGCTGCTTCAGCTTGCTGCGGCGGTCGTTCCGCGAGTGATGAATTGGACGCTGCCGTAGTTGAAATTGACGTAGACGCCGAATAATCCTGCCCCCGGTGTTCCGGTGTAGTGGCATTAGAAGCACCGGTGCTACTAGCTTCGTTAGTTTTATTCGACGCGGTAAACTCCCCGATCGGTTTTAATTTTTCACTAATAGGCTTCAGTGACTCGCTCAAACCATTGAAAATACTCTCACTATTTTTATTATCAAATAACCTATCGACTGATGTATTCATTACTTTGCTGCCTTTTATACCAGTTAGGTGAAAACCAGCAAAACATGATGTAGATGGACCATAATCTATTGCGGATAGAGCCATGACGGCAGGGTGTCTCGGTGCACCATCAGGCAAAGGCCGAAGTGATCTCGTCATAGCATCAGCAGCCGATCTTGGTCTTCTAAATGGCATAGCCAAGTGAGGGAATGTGCGAGGTTTGATGGGTGTCACGAGCATATGTTCTGTCCATGATGTATGTAATGAAGGGCGTTCCAACTTTTCTACATCTACGTTTAGCATCCTCTGTTCAAATGGGACACTAAATGTTTCAGCTGGTATTGATTGTAGCCATGACAACAAACTTAAATCTGATTCATCAAACCCAGACCCATCTAAAAGTCTGGAAAAGTTAACCTCATTTGATTGTGTTTCTGATCCTGTAGCTTTAGCTTGGCAATAGTTTACACAAGATTCATATAAGATGCCTTTTATCAATAACTGCATTAGCCGGTCGTTCTTGGCGCATTTAGAAACAGTTCCACTTGATTTTTTGTCACAGGGCAAGAACTGTTCTACAAGAGGATATACTTCACGGAAGCACTGCACTCTAGCATTACTAGGATTCCATTTTTTAAACTGTGCATGATCTGTTATACTGGGTAAAGTTAATAGCAGACACAAATTTGAGTATTCTTCTTTAGAAGGAGCTAATTTTTCGAGATCACTTAATACTTTGACAACTTCATCGACTATATTTTCAACATTATTATAAGCTTTAATTTCAGATCTTATGCATAAGAGTTCTATGTATTTATGTCTTAAAATTGCGTAATTAAATTTGTCTGCTTCGAATGCTTTGAGTGCACTCAGTGGTTGAATAAACTCCAGTACGTCGTCCCATTGACCGTCCAGTATGAGTTGTCGCAGAAAGAGCACATCGTCGGCGTAATTACCATTGATGACACCAGTTTCACGCTCGAGCGATAGTTGTGTTATGTGCAGATCGCGGTTGTGGAGAAACTCGAGTGCTAAGCGAACGACATCGTCCTCGCGTAGATTCAGATGTGTTGAAGGCATCCTGAAGTCAAAACTGGTCTAGTCTAGAAAAAAAAAATTGCAAAATTACTGTCTGCTCTAACTAACTGATCAATGCACAACCTACGCGTACTCATTACATAAATGTAGGTAGTTACAGAGGTACCCACTTAAGTAACTAAGATTCTTCAATCTTAAGAACACAATATAATATTTTTTAATGGTTTTAATTTTTTCATGTTGAAGTTGGTTTATGTATTGACACATTCATTTAGGGTATAAGCCAGCCACACATTGCACAAATATAATATAAATACACTATAGTATGAATAGTACTATAGTATATTTTGGTTATTATAATGTTTATACATATTCAATGCTATTCGCATTTGCAAAATAGAACTTAATATCCACCAATATTCAATGCCTTCTAAAATGATACATACAGTTCAAAAAATAGATTATATTTTACACATATCCTGATTAAAAAACAGTAGCATAAATAATGCCTGTTAGAATCATTAGGTCCTTACTTGTAAAACAAATATTATATACTGATGCATTTATTAGCCAGGCAAGAAAAAAGAAGACGGGCAAAAATGGGCCTAATCTTTAATGTTCGTTGTACACAATTGAAGATATATTTTATATACGTTACAAGTAGTGATGGGCAGTGGATAAATACTCAAAAAGTAAATACTCGGATATTTATCCAAAATGGATAAATACTCATTTTTATCAATTTTTACCCGATATTTACTCAAATTCAAGGATAAATATCTTTTTAGCTGTATTCACACACGACTTTGGTATTACTTGACCACATTTGACAAAAGCTTAGTATTTTGTGCCCGAATACTATGGCATCAAAATAATTACTTTATTTTAGCACGGTTGGGTGTTATATCAAGTCTCAGGGTAGTTGTACCTATTATACTGTAGCATTGCTTGCTTTTGCAAACGTTGCTTACAAGTCCGCGCGATAGCGAGAAAAGTTGTATATTCGGTTGTTTGGTTACAATAATTGTATAATTATTATTATTCGCTTATTAATTGTATAATAATTGATTTCGGTTACATATACGATACCATCAATTAATTCGTCATGTACATAAGAGGCACTCCGTGCTTGACATAGAAGACCTACCGTGTCTATGAGTGGACGGCAGAGCAGAAAGCCCTAGGGGGGCGCCCAGCGCCGATGGAGCGGGCCGCTGTGAGGATGCGCGCAACATTATGGTCCTCTGCTGGCAAGAGGACATGGCTCGCGCGCAACATGGTCGCAGGGCGCTCGATGCCATTGGTACCGTGATGTCCGTGATACAGGATTGGCTCGGGCATCCGCACGGGTTTCTTTCATTCCGTTTGGCACAGATGTTATCCGGGTATGGCTCCTTTGCGTCATTCCTGCACCAAATCGGGAGAAAGGAATCCCCAGTGTGCCATAAATGTGGTGCGGCGGAGGACACGGCGCAGCATACTCTCGCCTTCTGCCCAGGCTGGAAGGAGCGGCGTCGTGTTCTGTGCGCGGAAGTAGGTCCGGACCTTTCGCTACCAAGCATGGTCAATTCCATGGTTGGAAGCGAAGGAGCCTGGAGGGCAATGGCCGCCTTCTGCGAGGAAGTCATCTCCCAGAAGGAGGTTGCGGAGCGGGAGAGGGAAAATGACCCTCTCGTGCCTCCGTGTCGAAGACGTAGGCGGGGAATAAGAAGACTGGTTCTGGCCCAGGTGCATCGAATCCGGGTCGCGGTGGCAAGGATGCGGGGGGAACAATCCAGCTTGGAGGAGGTGGCGCTGGGTCGTGTCCAGGCCAGGGAAGAGGCCCTGACCAAATGGACGGAGGCTCTCCAAGCCCCAATTGCCGGGCAATGGACGATTGAGGCCATTCGTCCGGTGTTAAGGGAGTGGGTAGAACGCCGGCACGGCTGCCTAACCTACCGGCCTTCGCAGGTTTTGTCCGCACACGGAATTTTCGAACAATACCTGTACCGTGTCCCCCGTCGGGAGGAGACGCCGCAGTGTCATCACTGCTACGCTTCCGACGACACAGCCGAGCACACACTCATCGAGTGCCCGGCCTGGCGACTCGAGCGCCGCGAACTGATCGCGGCGCTAGGCGGTGGACGCCTCTCGTTGACGACCATGGTTCGTGCCATGGTCGCCAACGGAGTGCGTGGGAGGCGGCCGCCTCCTTCTGCGAGCAAGTAATGTCGCAGAAGAAGGCAGCGGAGCGGGAGCGCGAGTAGTCGCTGCTCCCCTCCGGCGTAGACAGCCAGGCCGGAGAAGGCGTGCTCACTTAGCCGCCTCCCCCGGCCTGAGGGTTGACCTGCGGGGAGTTTAGTGGGTAGTGGACGCTTTAGTCTCGAGTCCCACACACGGCCGCAGATATAGCTAGCCTGCGGTTATGGTGCATAAACACATTCTCCTCCGAAAAAAAAAAGAATTTGTTACAAATGATTCATTGAAAATAATCGCCACACCTGAACACGGCGTTACATCCAAAGTTACTATAGCCAATAAAAATGTTGCACTAAAGTATGCTTTAAATTCAAGGCACTTAGTTTTAACGTCGCTGTAGCCAATTGGTCGCTACAACCAAGGTCGTAATAAATGAATTCTAATCTACCTACACTTTAATTTAAAAAATAATAGAAAAATGTTTTAAAAGTATTTATCCGCCTTTTTGGATAAATACTCAAGTAAAAATGGATATTTATGAGTATTTATCCATTTTGAGTATTTATCCGGATAAAAACCCATCACTAGTTACAAGTTTTTAAATTGTTAAATACAATTTTATTCCATTTTTTACCATGAGATAAAAAAATGTAATAAATGAAAATACTATTGTTTTTATAGTGAATCCGGTGTGTTATGTGCATAGTGGATAGTATGTCTGGTAGAATATTGTAGAATAATAATAATTTTGCCAGTTAAGATAATTAGATACTGATTTTGAGATCAATCCCATACAAATGACAACTTAGAGGCACGATAATTTTCTGAAAACATTATGGTAACAGAAAAGTAAAAAAAAATCAAATGTCAAACAACGACTAGCGACTGTCAATAATCTGTTTCTGTTTGTTTTAAATAACTTATGTGAATATTTTTGCTTTGGTGTTATTGTTCGAATGCTTGGTTTATATTTGATGACTTTCGCTACGTTTAAATGACGGTTTCAGCTAAAACAAACAACCTAAGCTTTTCTCACAACGGCCCCAGTGAACTCGACAATTAGGGTTATTTTTGTAGAAATCAAAATCATCCTATAACTATTTTTTCCCATGGAGGGGATTTATAAATTGTAGTGTATTGTACTTAAATTTCTACATAATAAGAGTAAATCTGTAAGTATAATTCATAAAAAATCTAGGCCCAACGTTCTATGGATGTTCGCCCGTCTCTTTTGTTATTGATCAAATTCTGTATAATAAGATAATAAATACAAATATTGCAGGAGACATTTTTGGGAGAGCCTTTGCCCAGCTTTAGGACATGTGGGTATGCATAAATAAACCCATCATTTCATTTTATATTTTGATCTTATTTTTGTTTGGAGCGATTCCCTGCAAGCATTTTTTATTATTTAGTTTTATGCAAAATTGAACATAGATTTTTTCACTACACAGTAGTATGCATATACAAAATAAACCTAAATGTTTAATTAAAATATTATTTGGTAAAAACAAAATTTCACTTTAAGTCAGTATTTACTAGGTAGGCTTTTTTTTATAAATTAATCAATAAGAAACCTTTAGGTAATAATGATTATGATTATGATTATATTATATCATAATATTTTAAATAATTATTTAAAATATTATGTTATAATTACAATTACTAAATTCCTAATACATAGCCAAACAAAATACTTCAAAACCATTCTATAAATTATTCATGATTTATCAATACAATAACCAACTTGACAGGAAATCATATTAGGTGATGGTCCATTTGTTCTAATTTACAGTAAATGCTTTCTCCAAACCTGAATACAGTTATGGTCTAATAGCTGTGATTCACATCTACAACAGTCAATGACTACAACCAAGCAATGAATGAAAGTAGGATAGGTTACCCATATGTGGCAATGTTGTTTGGTTGTGATAGGCCTACCAATACTTTAACCACCTATTATAATTTACACAGAAGTGAGACATGCTCAACCATCTTTACCTTGGTTTCATCTACCAAAATTCGAGAGATGAGCTATAAAGTTTTGATACAGATTGATTTGATGAGCTATAGGGTTTGTTAAATTTTTAAATCTACCTCCCACAAATTAATAATCAAAATAGTGTGTCAGGTGATCAGGTGACAGTTGGTAAATAATCCCTATAATCATTCAAATAGGCTTCAAAGATGCACTTTTGAATCGTCAGACATTACTATAATATGGACTCTACTTAAACAATAGTTATGGCACAAATCAAGTGCAAAATTTAATTTTTTTACTGAGGTATCAGCAACATGTAAATTTTATGCTAATCATACTTATTTGGGAAAATATATTTTATTAGAAAAATAATGAAAGAAAAATATAAATAAACTATGTTTATTTGCCAAATTTTGTATGTAAACTTTTACACTAGCAATGTGAGTGCATAATAATTTATTCTCCTGCCAGGGGAAAGCTAGATGATAGGTAGGTACTTAGTGAAATTATTGGTGCATCTCTAACGCATCTCGCATGCCGCAAAGTGAAAACCGCATCAATATTTTTTAATTAGCAACAGACTAGATATTCTTAGGATGAAATCATAGAAAATATTAGTTTAACAAAACAAACAGCCATTTTACCACCTAAAACAACTTCCACCTACACAATTTATTTCGCTTGCCTTAAAAGCCTACTTGCGTAATTAGCAGCATCACGGACAGAAGTTCAAAACAGAAGTTTTGATCACAAAAATAAAAATAAACGTAAAAATAGTTTACAGTTAGATTATTAAATTTTATAAACCGTTTTTGATCCAAACAGCGTAAAGTTTAAATATTAAAGATTTTTACCTCGACACAGCAGCTACTTTACTAGTTCTGCGTATCCCACAGACGACAAATACTACAATTTAACATTTAATTTATTATTATTCTAATTTAATAAATTGGCGAAATTTATTCAATACAAGCACTTTACAATACAAATTTTAGAGAGCTCATGAAACACAGATTAAAATTTAGAAAATATTGTCTATGCTATGCTACGTCTTTGACGTACGGCTGCCGGTGTGGGATTTGGACTGACTCTGGCATCGCCATAGATTTAGTAGGCCAGGCATCGCACGGAATAAAGAATTGTTTTTTTTTCCGTGATTCCGCCAGCCAGAGTAATGCACAGGGTGATTTCACTCCGAAAAAGTGACGGATTGTATGAATCAAATTGTAGGTACTTATGGACTTTAACGCTAGATGTGTGTGACTAATTGACAAAAATTTATTTGAGTTTTTTCTTTGTTGGTATCTTTTCCTCTAACTTCTATTTGCTGGCATTACTGCTTTTACGGTTCATTCTAAGTAACAACAATAATCGGAGTCAATATAATTTTATGATTATTTTATTTATGAACAACCATTAATTCTAAATATAATATAAATTATCTTAATTTTAAAATAAAAGCTAATAATTGCGTCGGTTATATATTTAAATGAATATTTAACCTTTTTGAATTAAAGTAATCGAGCAAATCTTATGGAACGAAACGTAATAAATGTCAGCCGTGTTTCTTTTTTTCTTTACTGACAGACGTCAAACATATTGTATTGAATGCGAAAGTGTTTTTATGTTTTCTGCTATTTATTTAATACGACTTGGATTTACACGACGACTTTAGTGTTTCCCTTGGACTCCGATAACCCTGCCCTTTGTGATTGACTATTGCTGTTGCATACATATTGGACTTGATCTGCCTTACGTTTCTCGGATACCGGCGACAATGGTTATTCTTCTCCTATGTTGCGTTTCTAAGTTATTCATATTAGAAAGTGCTTGTGTACCAAATAAAATTTTAAAAAGCTTACGACAGGACATGGATAAAAACGATAGTGTTAAAAAAATGTGTCATCATTATTTTATTAAAAGAAATAAATGGCTTTCGCATATTATTTGGATGTTTTTTTCAGTTTATACTTGAATGCTCAATGCAAATTTATTTAATTTTTCTATATTAATTTATTCATTCATTGAGCATTCAAGTATTATAACCTAAAATATAAAAATATAAAACTTATATATATGAGTACTCGTATGTATATAGGTATACGTTGTTGTGCATCTATCTATAGTTATTAGTGATGGTCAACTCGAGTCACTAACTCGAGTTAACTCGAGTTGGGCTTAACTCGAGCCAACTCGAGTTGAATTCTCTCTGACTCGAGTTCATCACATTTATGTAGATTTGAGGTTATCTTTAAAGTGCCGGTTATTGTTGTAGTTTTTCGTGTTTTAAATTCCTTTTTTTTTACTATTAATGCAAAGGTGAGGGAATAAATTGGTAAAATCCTAATATCCTACTAATATTATAAATGCGAAAGTCTGGATGTTTGGACGTTTGGATATTGTTACTCAAGCACGCACGGCTGAACGGATTTAGATGAAGGCACACGTATAATTTATTACCCGGATTAGGACATAGGCTATAAAATTCCTACGGGAAACGTCTCATTCTCGCGGGAATAGCAATTTTTAAACTACTGAACCGATTTGAATTATTCTTTCACTGTTGGAAAGCTACACTATCCCCGGTAAACAAAGAGTACTTTTGATCCCGGAAATGTGGGGAGAAGGGGGGGGGATATTTGAAAAAGGGATTACGCGCGGGTGAAACCGCGGGCGTAAGGCTAGTTTCAAATAAACAATCACTCTTTCATCTAGTTAACTCAAGTTACACAACTCGAGTTACGTGAATTTTAACTCGAGTTAACTCGAGTTCTGTTTATTTCGAATTGGCCCATCACTAATAGTTATGTTATTAAAAAAAATAGTTTTGGACTTAATCGCTTGGCGCGCTGCAGTCGCAATCCTTGACTGACAACTCTATTTCTGGTATATTCAATATACTCTATGGTAATACATATCGTGCCAGCAGGTGCCAGCATGGCTGGCCGCCAGAAGCACACACACATATACACACTTCTATTTTTAATCTATGGCTTATTATGCGATAGTAACGACCTCATGATAGAGTGGCGGTAAAAGAAATTACTTACGTCAGGTCTTCTTCTGTCGCCGATAGAGATTCAAAGAACTTTTTATTGTTGTTTTTATTTAAAATAGTTATTTTAATTATACAAAAATGGAGGAAGAGGCGGAAAATATATTGCTGGAAGACAACTACTATCAGTTACTTAATCTGTCAAAGACGGTAAATATTATGTCACATGCTTTATATTGGGCATCTATTTTACCTTTTATCATTATTATATAACGCGTTGAATATTAAAACTTGGATCTATAATAGTATATTAATAATTATTCATCAAAGTGTCCCTAATTGCAGACACTCATATTCAATAATATGTCAACTAAAGGTCTCCTTGTTAGGTTAGAATTTACCCCATCTTTCTGATATTGACATGATTGTAATTATTGCTAATTAATAACATCTGATAACCAGGAATATCGCGTAATTGGATAAATGCATTGTTATTATATCAAACTGTAACATTTATGAGTACTTTTATCTGTTAGTATAAAAAATTTACATTGATTTTGCTGTTATCTCTAAAGAAAAGAAAGAGAACTAATCTACTTTTTCTAAAGAAAAAGTAGATTAATTTGTCACATATTTTATTTTGTTTACTTAGCTAATTATCAAGAATCTAATCAAAATAATACTTCATAAATCATAACATTGATTGCATCATGTACAGGTGTTAGGTGTAAGTTATTTGTTCAACATGAACCGGGTCAGGGCACAGCAACCTTATTCTAATAAACTATAATAAAAATGTAACTACATCTCTCTTCTCTTAATTTGATACATAGTATAATCATTATATATTCATAATTCAAATTATTTATTAACAATTTTTACTTTGAAGGCTACACCGGAAGAAATAAACAGTGCTTATCGAAGATTTTCACGCATGTTTCATCCTGATAAACACAGCACAGACCCAAACAAAAAAAAATGGGCGGAACAAATTTTTAATAAAGTCAAAGAAGCATATGAAGTGCTGTCTGACTCCCACAAGAGAGCTATATATGATACTCTAGGTAAGATTTTCAAGATTGCATCAACAAATTTCTAGTGAAGCTTTCTTTTTCTCTAATTTTGTAGAAAAATTATTTGCTTGCAAGGATTACAAATAGGATAGTAATATCTTATTCCTAATAAAAAACTTTTTACTCCTATCTAGAATTTTTTTTATTACTTTTTAGACACTTGTTTACACTTGTTTTTATGATCGTCATATCCTTAGACACAAAGGCTTCTTTCAAATCATGCCAGGTTCTTGTTCCCGCTAAAGTCTGCCTGCTGTGTGTCAAATAATTTTTAATTGTCTACTTTTTCATTGTATCTTTGTGTCTAATTGGTTGAAGACATTTGTCCTTTTGACTTTCAAGAAACATTACAGAAAATCACAAAATTAAACAAACATTTTGATTTCATATTTTAGGGAAAAGAGGCTTAGAAGTTGATGGTTGGGAAGTAATCTTTCGTACTCGCACACCCAGAGAAATTAGAGAGGAGTATGAAAGGTAAGTTTTTACACTTCAAATTAGATTATTAAATACTACTCATTGAACAATATTTAACATGAGGTATTGTATAAACTTGGTGTTTGAAAACATGTCTCTTTATTTTGGTCTTTGTTTTTCAATATATAATAATTATGTCTGGCACTCATAGTACTAGCTATACTTTTATCAAGGTCTTTTCAGGATATAAATTTGTTGATTACAGGCTAAAACGTGAAAGAGAAGAACGTAGACTACAGCAAAGTGCAAATCCTCGAGGCACTATAACTTTATCTGTAAATGCTACTGATTTATTTATGAAATACTATGATGAGTATGAAATTCTGTAAGTTTCCATCAATTATTCTGAAGTATATGTAAAAAATTAATAAGTTAATTACCTACACTGCTTTTTTCATTTATCAGGGAAGAAACAACTATTATACCAAATATTGAAGTATCAGGAATGACTATACAACAGTCCATTGATGCACCAGTGACTTTAAGAAACACCATGACTTTATCAGGGAATATATCTACACAAAATGGGATAGGTACATAATATGATAATAATATTTTAGTACCTAATTTTGACTTTATTTTAATGAATTATTGAATAAACAGATAGAAAATAAAATATTGGAATGTATTTTTAATCTGGTTAATTTTTTGTTCTCTATATTGAAAGATTGGTTAATTTATTATAATAGGTATAAAAAAATGTGTGTAGTGTGTGTGTTAAATCAAATGATTTTGGATTTCAGGGACAGGATCAGTGAATGTTTGCAATCGTCATTTGAGTTCAGAAAAGGGTTGGACTGAAGTGGAGTTTGGTATTGGAAATGGACCTCTTATGGGATTTAAGATATTCCGGACTTTATCCCGCTTAATGTTTTTGAATTGTGGGACTGTGCTTCAGTTTACTCCTAGGGGAATTTCACCAAGCTTGATTTCTAGTAAGCATTACATTGTACATATTTTATGAATAAAATTTTAAGAAGAACTGTCACAATTTTGTTCATACTTACTAATAATGTCCTTGGAAACTTACACCGCTCCGTCTAGCCCAAAACTAAGCAAAGCTTGTACATTGGGTGGCAGTGGATATACATAAATATGCTTATATGTACATGAATTTGGTACTTGCTACGTACATGGTGTATTAAGTGGTACTACTAATGGATGGGTTAAAGATTTCTGAAATCTAACAAGAGTATCTACTTTTCGTCAGAATATTTTTCGCCTTTCCTAAGAGGATAGGAAGTGCTCCACTGATATAAGATTATAATGACAAGCTCTGGTTTATGTTATTCACTGATGTAACAATATTTCAACAGCAATGGCACTGCAGTTAGATGCTCACTCAGTTGGATATCTGACTTATCGTGCTGGAGGGCAAGGAGGGTCTTCAATGACTTCAATTTACGTTCGAGACTCTGAAAAGTACCACTCCAACACTGCAATCCAGATTGGGAATCCACATTCTTTCATATCATTCAACATCATGAGAAAATTGCCTCAGCATGACATGAAGCTAAGATTGGCTTTGAAGTAAGTGCAGTGATTTTGTATATTTGTTATGTAGTCAAATTAATTACTACTTTGTTATGTTAGTGTGCAGTTCCAATTGACAAAAATTTTGGTTTAGGGATATTTTGATGTGAGAAACCCATTCCAGTCTCTTATTTAGTAGCCTTCTGACATACATTGGTTTGCATAATGCTGTTGCTAGGGTTTTAGTATGTGCTTATAATATATGGTCTCTGTAAGCTTTTGCTCTGTGTTCTTAATAGTTTTCATTTCTGTTCTGTTTACTCATTGTTTTTTTTTTTTAAATAGGGTTGCACACTAAACCTCGTATTTAATATTTGCATTAAATGGTTTATTTAATTTTCAATGTTCCTTTTTTATGATTTATTTTGCGAGTGTATCCATTTTATTGTTTATGCCAAATTGCAATGCATTTACCTAATTTATGAAAAACTACCAATTGAAACATTTAGTTAATTTTTGTTACGTGTTTGTAATATTCTGCTTAAAAGATATTGTTTGGGCCTACTTCTTGCCATTTTGTCCCCAATGTTTGAATACATTTGAAACTTGAAGATGAGAGGAGCCTCCGGTATGGCAGCACATTGAGTGAAGTTCCTGGTTGTTACATCTTTTGAATGTCTAATAGAATGGCTGCAGTGGCTGCTTTCCATTAGGTGGGCTGCATGCCTGTCTGCCACCTGAAGTGTCTTTATAAACCCAACGCTGTAATTGTACTTTTATACAAACCGAATTAGATTTGTTGAATCAGTTTATGTGTGAAGGAGTCTTGCTTATATTAAGTGATGTGTTATGGTTTTTCTATTATGCTGCTCAATATTTGTTTATTATATATGTAATTTGCATATTCTCGTGCGAATGTTTTGTTAGCCAAAAGCGAAATATTTGATGCTGATATTGTGTCGCAATGCTCATACTTTTTACGCTGCTGCATTGTTTTATGCTGGTGAAATCCATCTTCAGAGACAATATCTAGGAGATTGTTTAGAAGTTCCTGGTATATTATTATAAAATAAACCAAAAATATTTTTTATTTGTTGTTATGCAACATATAAACTTTATATCTTCACAGATGCAAAGTCTGTAGTATGTTGCATGATGATAAACTCAGAGACAATATCTAGGGTATTGTTTAGAAGGTGCTAATGTATTAAATAGAATGAACCAAAAATATGTTTTATTTATCGTTATGAAACATACCATAAACGTTAGTGCTAAAACTTCACAAATAATTTCATTGTTTTTCCAGATTTGGTACTTTTGGAGCTATAGCAGAATATGGCGCAGAGAAAAAAGTGTCACAAAATAGCAGCGTCTCCGCTGCAGTCATGCTTGGTGTGCCAAGTGGCGTCATGCTCAAATTAAAGTAAGATTATTTATGAGCTATGTGTGATGCTTTTACATTAATGAGCCCACACTGGCTGCTTATTCGGCATCAACTGCACACCCTAAAATAGCTTTCAGCTCGTAATCGCATGGGATCTTACCAATTTTCTTTTTATTATAGCGGCTATGTGTTTCCACCATCCCTATGACATGACCATTACTGATCTATTGTGATTGCCACTTTGTTTATCATTCCTTCCCTAGCCTTGCTTTATATGCTTCTTCAGAAGTAAGCTACGTTAGTGCATCAATGGCTTGCAGCCCATGAGTAAAAGCAGAGCGTCTCGTCACTTATTGTCTGTCAGAATCTGCACCTATTCGATTCTTGAAGACGCATTAATGACGTGTCTGGTCAGGCAATACCACTGACTGGAAGTGATCGTTATTGTTTTAGATGGACCTGTTCGTCACAAACAATAGTAGTGCCGATACACCTTTGCGAAGAAGTAATGCCATCGCCGGTATTCTATGCCACTATTGTGCCTTTGGTGTCGTGGCTGGTTCTCAAGAAGCTCGTGTTGGATCCCATCGCAAGAGAGCGGCAAGAACGCGAGCGACAAAGATCTATGGAGGCTAATTACGAAAGGTTACATTACAATGCATCATCTATACTAAACACTAATATTATAAAGAGGAAGGATTTGATTTGACAATCCAATCTTTCCTCTTTATAATATAAGTATAGACCAATGACGTTCAATTAAAAAACTAGACACACAATCACGCTCAAATATTGTCCGAAGCAAAAGTCTGCCCACCCGACTATTGGGCAGAGTTTTCGTTTAGTTGTATACAATTGACATTAAACACTAAATGCCACGAGATAAGGTGTTAATTTGAACGAATGTATTAATGTCATCAGTGTCAAAGCCACTCGGACGTTTTTTGAGGAATTTTTCTTAGAGATTGGGTGTCTAGTTTTATATTGAACGTCATTGGTATAGACAAACGTTTATGGAATGGAATAACAAAACATGATTGTAGGTCCTTCTGACGTTAATGCTAACATTTGCTGTTATGATTATTGAAGTTCCCTTTTCAAATTTTGGTAAATAATAAGTTAAATTGAGTTGTAATGTAAAGTTTTTATTTTATTTTAGATTGCAGGAAATGCAACGTCAGGCAAGAGCAACAGTTGAATTGATGCGGGAGACATATTCAAGGATTAGGAGTGATGAAGAGAAGAAGAAGGGCTTAGTTATTATTAAAGCTGTGTACGGAAAATTGCCAGCAGGTATGATGCTGGGTTTCTTTAATTTTTATATTGGTACATAGTTAGATATCTGTCATAAACACCCATACAATTTAACTAACTTGTCCCCTACTTTGGTAAATGGGGGACAAATTGTTTATAAAAAATTGTTGACGAGCCGTTTGGTGTAATGGTTGAGACAGCGGAGGTCGCGGGTTCGATCCCTGCACGGTACAAACATTTGTATTCATGAAAATGTCTGTTTGTATGGGTCTGAGTGTTTCATGTATGTATGTACATATTTACAAAAAACAAGTATAATATGTAATGTTTATCCGTGGTCTGGCTCCCACATTACAAGCTATGCTTAGTTCGGGGCTGGATGGCGCTGTGTGATTAGTGACCAGGATATTTATTTATTTATTTATAAACTGATTAAGTATTAACTGAGTAAGCATTACTAACAAAATGAGTCATTGTAACTTAAAATAAATAAATTCATTCATTCATTCATAAAATTGTGGGCTGGAGACATATTGGTGTTTATACTAGAATATGATTTTCATAGCCTGACCATTAAAAAAAAACCTCGCTATATTGCGGAAAAATATTGGAACTAATTTCTTCAAGTGGCAACAATCAAATAAAAAACAATAAGATGTCATTTATTATTGCTTTCTGTCAAAGTGTGATGATGTCAAATTATAGCGGCTATAGGACAACTTATCGTGATTATCGTGAACGATCTGTATTGGATATTGTGTTATTTGTGATTTGTGAGTATAACCATAGCAACCAAGTGTTGCTATAACCATAGCTAATGTAGCGTCTCCAAAGCCGGATTTTTATTTTCGTGGTCAGGCTATAATTGTTAGTAAAAGTTGCAAGGGACAGGCTGATGCTGTTATGACAAAAGTCGTAGTTTCTAGTGCTTTATGACTCTGTTGCTGATTTAACAGGAAAGTAATTAATAAAAGTACCTATGTTTATTTTGCTGGCCCTGTCACCCGAAGGAGGCTTTTTACAACGGCACCCATCTTAACTTGGTTATCATTATTTTATAGATGAATCTAGCCATGAAATTTCCCCGGAGCAAACGGGAGACGGGACGTCGCCCGAGTCGCCGGGACTGTACAGCGAAGTGATCGACGTCACTATACCTATACAATGTCTAGTGAAGGACTCGCGATTAGAGCTTCTTGAAGCTAGCAAGGTAAGTCATCTAGCTATCAGCATGTAGAATATAAGAGGGATTTCACGAAAACACATACACATACGCTGAATTTTGAGAAGCTACCTCCGCGAATAAATCAACCTCCTAAGTCTCTTTCGTGCTCTTGGAACTACTCAACTTATCTTTTGATCTGAGTATCCAATGATATTTTATTTTAAACAATAGATCCGTTACATCCGTAATTTATCTCGAAATGAAAACTGATGAGCACGGAAGATAAACAGACATTTGCGGGTGCTAAGTCACAATTCATTATACCGTTGATATACCGCGTGTTTTTGTAGTCGTTGTTTTCCCGTAGCAGAACGCTTTACCTTTAGTAGTACTATCGATTTATGCAAGTAATAAAAAAAATATGCAAGTAATTAAAAAAAAAATTGATTTGTTTTAAAATATAATAATGTATTGTTTGAATATCAGAAATATTAAAAATATAAATTATATATTATATTACTTTGTACTTACATAATTTAAAAACAACAGACGATGTGTATATTGTATATTAGCATTATGCCTTAAGTTTGAGTACTAACCCAACATTTTGTCTCTGCGCGGAGCAACATGTAACTAAACACTAACCCAAAAATATCAACTAAACAAAGGCGCGGACCCGAGAGTCTGTGGTAAAAAAATATCTGAAATACACTCACCGGCAATAAAACTTGGCTACTGGGCTCTTTTCATACAAACATGGTCACTTTAGCGTCTCATAGATAGAAAACTATTTGCAGCTGTGCAATGATTATTACGTCAATGGAGAGGCCAAACGCCCAATTGTCGAATCATAGTTTCAAAAATTGCCAAAAATCGTTCCCTATTCTCAAAAGGAAAAACAATAAACCGAACTCAACGCTCCATACTACGATGTATGGAGCGTTGAGTTCGGTTTATTGTTTTTCCTTTTTGAGAAAATTGAGCGGTTTTTGGCAATTTTTTAACTGTGATTCGAAAATTTGGCGTTTGGCCTCTCCATTGACGTAATAATCATTGTACAGCTGCAAATAGTTTTTTATCTATGAGACGCTTAAGTGACCATGTTTGTATGAAAAAAGCCCAGTGGCCAAGTTTTATTGCCGGTGAGTTTATTTATGACTGTTGGTGCAAAGCAACTAAAGTTGTTATTCTAATTAATATAATAATAGTCTACCATATTGTAGCATGTGTAAATAAGTGAGTGAGAACCTCGGGAACGCGTGTTTTACGCTTATTGCAGTAATAATGGTAATAAAGAAAATCACCGGAAATCACGAAAGTTCATTGTGTGCCAACAAAGTATGCATTGCTCTTAAAGTTTACTAATATGGATATGTCTTTTTCGATATCCGTCCCACTACCCATTGAACTCCGGTTATTCTTTCATACACGAGAGATACAAGTCAATGCCCGTTTTGCGGCGATTGGCCAGTATGCTTGCATCATGATCCAGGGCTTAGCAAATCTAATTGGAGCTACTGCTATATGACCTCTGAAACCTTTAACAGAAGAATCAAACCGATTAGGTCATGCCAATCCACATCCATTGTAATCAACTGTGAGGGTTTCTAATACGACACAACCCACCTGATGGTAAGTGCCGTCTGCGACAACAATATGCTGCCACGCTGTAGGCGCGAAAGTTGGCGTGATAGAAGATATCTGGTCAATAGGGTAAAAGAAACTATACTCACATAATTATCTAATGTTTGGCTTTCCATTTTCAGTCTGAGTTGCCGGGCTTCTACGACCCATGCGTGGGTGACGATAAGCATCTGACGATTCAATATATGTACCATAACAACCTGCATAGCTGCACTGTCAGTGATACGCAGGCGGTAGTACTTCCTCGCAACAGTGAGTACAAAGCATAATACTTTTGTATCATTTTACTTTGTCAAAAAGTGTAGCCTCTGAAGTACCTTTTTAAACTTCTGTTTAATAGTGGGTATATAGGTTTTCGAAGATCATAAATACCAATTTGGATTTAAAGCTCTTTATGTGATTATATTAAATTAATTAAGCCCTTTTTAATGTTGAGCAGCATCCCTGAGTCCTCAGTAACAGGTAGCCATCGGCAGTTGTGATTTCTTACATTTGGGCCCCTCCAAACAAAATTTAATCGCGAAAATCGGCTTTGAAAAAGTTGTTTTTATCATATTGTTAATTTATTCTCCTTTTCAGATCATAGGATAAAAAATAGGTCCTGAAATTTAAGAACGAGGCGATGTTTGTCCTCACAGCGCGGGAAGGTTCACCACTTTTACTACAAGAAGTGAACAGACATCGCATCATCGCATATTCGGCGGTCGTTGACTGTGTGGAATCCAGAAAACCGTTGTGGCCCTCGGAATGGGCAGCTAGAACATTCCATTAAGCATGGTGTCTGGGCATTCAGGAATGGTGGGGAGTCTTGCTGCCAAAATGTATGACTGTCTTAATATGTTCACTTTTTGTAACTATACATAACTATATTAAATAATATCCAACATTGAAACAACTAACTAATGACAGATTTTTTCACAAATCATATGTATTCGATTCTGGTAAAGCTCGCTTAAGTACGTCATTTTATTTCATAATAGCTAGCAATTGCCTATTTTGATTGTGCTTCTTTCTATCAGACATGTATGCGATTGAGAGCCCATGGCATAATTTCCTGCACGTGTGTAAGTTATGATTTATATGCCTGACTTGAAATGACACTTAAACACATTGTAGTTTTATTCTTATTCCATATTAATACAATATCTCCCAATCGCATTTATTATAGCGCCCCCTACCGGAGAAATCTTATCAACGGTTGCAGATCTTCTATGATTAAATAATTTGTCATCGTAAGAACTAAATTCAATGTTGAAATACTGTTTACAGTATTCAGGTCCAGTTTTTTCACTGTCTGATAGGTTTCTGAGAGTTTATTCACCAGATATCTTCATTCTATAGAAAACAGCTTTAATGATAACTGATAGATTAACTATCACAAACTTAGCCAGTGGTGACGTTGGCCCTCTCAGCCTTACAAATATAATGTAACGTGTACACAATATCCATGTAAGATCGGTATTTCAATAATTTAAGTGAGCATGTTAAGACAAATAAGATAATTTTATTACAAAGTTATGGCTGTCCACCTTCCATACCAGGATACCATTACTTAGTAAAAAAGAGTTGAAAAGATAGCTCCTCAATATGACTAGTAGTAATATGAAAATATGTGTTGCAGCAATATTATGCACCTTTATTACAATCTTTATCACATTTCAAACATACAAAATATTAACATTTTATCTTGATCCACTTTGACAATACCTCAAAAGACGTGACTCTCAATGTTTGTGTCTCTTCCTTAAACCTTTGTTGTCTAAATAATTGAGGTCTGTATTGTTAAAAGCAAAATTCATAAACTACTCTAATAATACTATGCAATTGTTCTTCCATTAATCATGATAACAAAGGATGAATGCCAAGCAATGAGTAAGTACTTTAATATTTCATATTATACCGTTTCGACCAAAGAATTAGTATGTTAGTAGATAAATTATCGTGAATAAATGTTAGAACAATCTGTTTCGATGACTTGGCTAACGTGACCGGTCGGCAGGCTACTTATCAGGAAAATGTTACGTAAAGCCTTCGAATAGCGTAGTGCGTACGCAAATAATGAAAATCGTAGATAATTTGAAATAATTCGAAGTAGTAAAATCGATATCTCATAAGATAATTGTATTGTTATCTATTCAAATCGGCAAAGATGCCTTGATTGTCGTCTTATTATGTAAAAATGTCAATATTGTTATTAACATATTAAATGTGGCCCCAAATGGATGCAGTGTGTTAGGATGTAGTTATAATATTTCTTTGCAATTTTTCTGTGTATATAATATAACGACGTAACACCTGCAACTATTGAACGGTTGAGTTTTTGTCTTGGTACCTAGAAGTGCCTAAACGCACGATTAGTCATTCAGTGATGTCGAATGACTATACCTCTAGCCTTAAATCAGTAAACGACAAGAAATGACTTCTCTTGTCTTTTCACGAGAGAACATATTGGATTATGTTACTATTGATTTATAAAGAACATACTAGTCACTATTTTGATTCAGTCATCTCGATAGTACTACGTGAGTACCTGGAGCCAAATTTGAATAAACTTTGAGTCATGCATGCATTTAGGAAATTTCATTTCGAAATGGATTATCTAACTGTTCAATGTACCTACAGGTTATAATGACACTATCATGGATCCGTGTATATCATGTAATGTCTGATTTACGTACCGTAATTGCTATTTTTGGTATCATGTTATTTTTCCGAGGGCCAAGATGCGATGCTTCTGATTCCAGATATTATTTGAATAAACAACAATTGTAGTCGGACTCAACTATAAAAAATAGTGGTGTTAGGTATAAAATTAAAATTTAACGTGATTAAAATAATGGTCACAGTTTGTGTAATTATTAAAACTTAATGTCTTCAGTACATTGTCATATCGCACATTAAACAATCAATATTCATTGTAGCACATAATAATGTACATAACATTTTGAACAATTCCATTTATACGGACGGCTTCCGGTAATATTATTCTGGGTTCCGAAATGCGGATATGTACAAAATATTGTTGGATATTTATAATTAGAAACAAATATTGTATTATGCTTCGTCAATATTATATTTAAAACTTTTGTAATTTTGCCTTCTTTAGTAGAAGACTTGTAGTATTTTTTCTTTTGATGAAGTTGTAACGTGCAATTTTGTTATTTATTATCGAATACTAGGTTTAATTTGAACCAAGTAATAAAAGATGTGTAAACTATTAGATAGTATGTTACTGTGCAATTCATTATTCTTGATGTTATCGATGCATGTGTCCTGACATCCACACAAAATAAAACAATGTTGTTAAAAGCTTTCTCATTCTTTAACTCTCCTTTTGTTTAGGTAATAGGTAAATTAAGCTAGTAATAGGCTTGTTTCCACTAAGAATGAATCGGATGGCTTAGAGTTTCTAATGATTAATCATGATATGTAGTAAACAAAAAAACAACTTTTTTACTAAAATAATATAAGATTACAAATATTTTTGGAAATTAAAATCGGTAAAATTACTTATTTAATCACGTGACATTAAACAACAATCAGAGAAGCGTGACGTCAGTCCTCGCAAAACACCGGTTGCAGCTGTATAATGATCTCGTCGACTGACATCAACAAACTCGATTGTTTCGCGAGGATAGACGTCATTCAAGACGCCATGACAGTCTTGGCCTTTCCAAAGTTAATTTTAAGTTTATTTCTAAAAAAGCAAAATACTTATGAAAAAGGCCTATTTTTCTAAAAATAATAGGTATATATTTGGGGTAAAATAGATACTAAACTATAGTTTTAAACGAATTTCCAAATTTTGTCAACTAGCCTATTAGCAATGTAGGTAATAACTACATTCGCCGCTAGAGCGTTAGGCTGTGTCCCCAGTAGGCAATCTGTTAGCGGCAGACTGAGTGAGCCGCAAAGTGGCGAACTGAAATTTAATTTTCGAACGTCGCAACCTGCCTACTGGGGACTTAGCCTTAAAGAACGTAATTAATGTCACTTATCACTATTTATTTAGAGAACGTAAATGTCACTTATCACTATTTATTGGCTAACTTGTTATAAGAATAATGTTGAATACCTACGGGGGCGTCCATAAATTACGTTTTTTTAATTTCCTGTCCCTCCCTCCCCCCCCTGGTGAGATGTCGTGAGATTTTATTCAACCCCCTCCCCTTCCCCCAATCTCACGTGAGATTTTTCAAAATGTGGGTTTCTTACGTAAATGCCTTGGATTGTTACCTATTGTAGAAGAAAAAAAAACTGCTTCGTGCTTTTATTATCAATATTGCTGAGAGTTATAATAAATGTAATCAAAATTTAACAATAGAATACTTAAATCGTGACTACTGTGATAAAAAAAGAATATCTACTCTAATTCAGTCCATGGACTAAAATAGTATTTTTTTTTTGTTTCAATCAGAAAAAAAAATGCGTGATATTTGCCAAGACCCCCCCTCTCTCCAACGTAAGATTAGATAAGATTTGACTCGACCCCCTCCCCCCTTAAACATCTTACGTAATTTATGGACGCCCCTACCTACCTGATTCCAATTATAGCAAAAATAAGTAGTCAAAAATATGACCTTAACCCCAGTACACCATCGGGTGCTTGTATAGCCATAATAATATTATGCAGTAGCTCCGATGGCTTGAAATGTTTAATAAGTTATAAAATGTTTAAATATTGTCACGGGTATTTGTTCATATGCAAAAGTATCATTCAAAAAGACAGGTGCTAATATCATGAGCTAACAGTGGGAGTGTCGTAAATGTAAGATGTCTGTCTATAGATCAAGTAAAAACATCATACAATCTGGAATATATTATAGATATCCATCATTTTAAAGTGTCCGTTTATAATTTTAAATAACTTTCCGTTTTGATTATGCAATACTTATTACAAAAAATAATCATAAAAAATAAAAATGTCTTTGCCCGGTGGGTCGGATTACCCGTTTTCAAGGGACATTCACTGGCAGTTGTTTGATGTTTATGGCAAAGGATACTTCAATATCAAATTCAGAGCGAGCCAAACCTTTGTGACAAAAGTGGTATGATTTTGTCTTCACTGCCATCACAGTTTTAACGACGCTGAGGCCTAAGGCCTCTGCTTTCGTGCGGGCGACGTCCTTCCCGCTACCGCTTCTGCGAAATTTGAGGCAGATGCCTACCTAATACGTAGGTTCGATTTCCACATTGGATCTGATCGCGGTTGATCTCTTTCTGGGTTCAACAGGTCAGGTATATTAACGTGGTACTTGAAAATATGTGTAAGCATGTTATGCATTGTGGTACAGCTTTTCAGCTAGATACAGATTGAAGTCGCAAAAAAAATCATTAGCGAGATGTAGTTAGTACCTACCTACCAATAATTTATTGTATCTCTTAGGGCATGTTATGAAGATTCAGCCATTAATGCATTTATTCATAAGTAACCTTAGCCAAAGCGGAAGCTATTATTATTAGCATTGTCGTTGTGGATGGAATCAACAAGCCCAACGATAGGTCGGAGACATAAATAAAAAGTATTACACTATTATTACAACAGGTTTGTTGTCAGTTAAGTTCATTGGCTGAATTTATAGCAAAAGGAATATTACTAAGAACCTTATATGCAAATTGCTATCCGATTATCCGAGTAGTATGGACAAGTGGTCAAAACTTACTCGAGTCGCGATCTTTGCTTGCCTCAAATCACAGTGTGACATTGTGCACCATCAACGGGGCAGATGAGACTAATTAATTGCCTGCTCAGGCAGTAAGCCGTGGCCCCATATGTGCGGTGCGGCGCACGCCCGCTTCATCTTCAAGGACCCACTAAGCAGACCCAGTGGGTCTCAGCGCCGGCCTGGCGGACCGTACGCTATAGTTCGTAAAATCTAGGATTTTTTTTCTTCATTCGTCGTCTCAACAGCAACAAGAGCAGAATGCGTCTTTCGTGGTCCATATCAAGACAAAAACTGTCATTTTGAAATGATGATTGCTGGTTGTGTTGCGCCGCGCACGGCACCGCGCGGCGCCGTACCGTTGACGGAGCACGGCGCCGCACCGCGTACCGTTACGGTTAGAGCCATGCCACACGATGCGGTGCGGCGGCGCGGTGCGGCGCCAGACCGGTGCTGCTCCGGTATCCTACATATAAAAATGTATGGTATGGCACACGGCGCGGTCCGGTGCGCTTCGGTGCGCTGCACAGCACGCGCATCGGAATCGAGACGAGGCGGGGAGGGGTGTCGGAATGCAGTGCTGGAGCTCCGTCGCTGCTACAGTAACGCAAAACGTCGCGGCGCCGTACTCACTGTGTGGTCGGTAGTCCGGCGAGATGACCTGCTGCGGTGCGGCGCTGCACCGCGTCGTGTGGCATTGCTCTTACGGCCCGTGGTTACGGCGCGGCCGGTGCCGTGCCGTGCCGACATGAGGCCACGGCCTAATATACTATAACCAGGACCATAGTACAAAGAGAACACAGTACCGTATCTCCATACAACATCACAACGCGCGCAGCTTGTATGAGTAGGTAAGCTTACTTTAGCATCTATAGATTCGTCGATGCACGCACAATCAAACAAACAAAATCTCGACTCGTTTCTCAGAGCAAACAAAGAGATTTGGCGCATTTTTTTAGAATTATTGTACTTTAAGATTGAGTTTTTTATTATTTTTTACTTTTTAAAGGGAACTTAGATTTTTGTGTCGGGGTTTTGTTAAATTTTTATTTAATTTTTTATTTTATTATACATCTTTTGCGTCGGGGGTTAAAAAAGGGTGCATTGACTTGATTTATGGTTTAAATTCAAGTGAAGTAAAGAACATTTACATGTTTATCTGTTTTTGTATTTTTAATGGATCGGTGGTTTTAATTGAAGGAAGTACGAAAAAGTACTTATAAATTTAGCTGAAAAAAAAAAGTATTTCTTTAATATCACTACATAAGGCCCTTGTATTATGTGCTGGTTTAGCGTCGCTCAAAGCCAATTTCTTTCACATTAAGCGATGGTGGTTCGTTTTGCGAGATAATTTATCCTTTTTTGCATTTATACTATGCTTTTGTATTAGAGAACAATAGCCAATAAATCCAGGCACGGTGTGAAGCGACCATAAGTATGCGATTCGGACACGCGCTTGGGTTACCACTCCGTTGAATAGTAGAAACAATATTCGATTAATTTTGTTTAAGGAATATTTATTCTTATTTGGCCAGAGTATTATTAAATACTGAATGGAACATTGTAAAGACCGGTGGTATTGTATTGCATCCTGTTTTAATAGTCCTTGTAGAAATATTCATTCCATTTTTTGAATTTAACATCATTTAGTTAAACATCTACTAACAACAATACTGATTTTCTATCCACAATTGACATTATATATCAGAAGAAATCCACATCATGTTGCCCGTCACTTTTTGTTATTACCTATATAAATTAAAGTTTTTTTATTGCGGGGTTGGTCCAATCCATGGATTATGTGTAAATGTCGACAGAACCTTTCGATTTAATATTAAATCTTAAAACGATTTTTAACTAATCTTGATATTTGAATTGAAAGGTTGACTTGTACCGAATGTTATTGGGCATTAAGTCTGCTTTTTGTACTCTCGGATTATGCAATAAAGATTAAATAAGTAAACAAATAATTCTAATCTTCTAATCACTCTAAGTCACCAGCGCCGCTACTTTTCCGTTTAGGTCTTTAAGCATCGCAGTATACCCGTAGGAGTTTGTAAGTCGGAATATAAACTCGTATGTACAATATAACTACCTCTATTTTTATGCGATACCGTGGAAATTAGCAATTAATTTTAGTACCTAGGAGGTAGCCCTTGCAGTGTGTGTGGGCTCATAACTCAAACAGGTCTGTTGTTTAGGTTTTAGATGTAAAAAATTGCATAATTTAATCATGAACTCATTCGTTTTGACGAACAATAAAAACTTGTAGGTACATACATACATTATAAGGCTATTAGTAAGTACCAGTGCCGAGTGATTGTTAAAGTGTGAAGTTTTTGGGACCAATAAAGAAGTTCGCAGGTTTTGTTTGCAGCTCATTTTTAAAGTAAATCCGTGGAGGTTAGTGGTTTTTCACGTAAGTATTAAATTACTTCCTCAGCGCATGTAAAGAGTTTTCCTTTTTGGAAAATATTGGGATAGGTACCTTCTATAAGTTGTTTTATAATAGATAAGACGTTGGATAATTTTTTTTAATGTCAGAGGCGGCAAAAACGAGCCGTCGGGTCGCCTGATGGCAAGACTATCAATGGCAATCACTGCCGCCCACGGACATCTGCAGCACCAGAGGGCGCTGATGCGTTGCCGGCCCTTTTAAGGGTCTGGGCTTTCGGCACTCTCACAAACCAGACGAAACACAATACCTAGTAATCACTATATTACATATTTTACGCTGGTGATAATGAGAGAGGGTGGTACTTACCCGAACGAGCCGGCCCATTCGTACTGTAAAACAGCATGGCTATACCACTACTAACTATTGTTCTGTACTGCTCTCCTACACATCCTGCTAAAAACGCGCTAAGTGAAATTGCCAACCTTATGTTACATTACTGATTTTCTTTAAAATGTTTATACATGATTTTCTTTGAAATGTAATTCGCGATTACATAATATTATAATTAATAATAATCAATTGTATCGATATTTAGGTAGGCAGGTTGAATAGGGGTCAAATGCAACCTATGTGTAAAAAACGTACAATACCTACCCATTTTATTATAAATGACGGCATGAAATACGAAATTGTATGAGCTGAATTGGCTCATAAAATGTAAAGGAATGTTAAACTCGATTTTGGGATTTCCTAAACTATATTGGCTGGTAAAAATTCGTTAATATTCTTTCGAGACTAAAAACTTTTTCAAACAATATTAGACAAAATAGCTAATAATGCACCTAGACATAGTTAATATTCTAGGACCCGTTTGCCCCTTCCTGATCCAATCATACATTATGTGAGAACCGCTGTTTAACAAAATAAATAACAAATAGGTAAGTGTCTTATGTGGTAAAGAGTATGCGGCACGCTATGGTGGCCGTTTCAAAACTGCCATCATAGCGTACCTACCGCTAGTATAATAAAGCCATTGGGCTTGAATTGACAAAGGTTTAAAAAACGGCTCTAAAATTAAAAACAGCACATAAACTGCTGCACAGCAGATAGTTAATATAAAAAGTGCTAAAGCGTAAAAGCCTTGCATTGTAAATGTCAAAACGGCCATCATAGCGTGCCGCTAGTATAGTAGAAATGGCGCGCTCATTTATACACCATTATAACCGGCCGAAATTTTTTTTTTTTTCTTTGTGTAATCTACAATCAGTTAAAAAACTTTTAGCAGATGTCTTGAGTGGCATTTGGCGTTCGAGTGTGTCCTCCAGTGAGGGCAACTCCTCCAATTCCCAATTCCCCATTATATTCGGGTAAGCCGAAATGCAAAATTAATTCTTCTTCATATTATTTTCTTCGGGCGCTTTGTCCCGATCTAGTCAGGGCACGCATCGGACTAGTGGTAGGCACGCAAATAAAAAATCTATTTGAACCATCGACCTCATGACTATGAGACATCGTCTGAAACCATTTATTTGGCTGCGACAGCTGTAATGGCAGATCAATTTTGTATTCCAATAAAAAGTCTTCTTTGTCTTCTCTGTTGTCCGCATCACTTTCCTTTAGGGGATGTGCGTGAACAACTATCGCAATTCGCATTTAGCACTTGATTATTAAACTACTTACCTATAAATAAGTGAATAATGTAACCAATCACTGCGATCAACTAGCCAATGAATTCAAATCGCCAGGAAGTCTTTCAATAAGCACTGCGTTTATCTACGTATTAGTTATAGTTTGCTGGGGGACATTTCCTGTTTAATCCGATGTAATTATGTGGAAGCATCCGACAAAACAAACTGTGCTGTGACGATTGTTGACATTTATTCAAAAGTGATAATACGAGTATACCTATTGTTTTCAATGTTTAACAATTTACACGGTCTAACGCACTTTGGTTGCCAAGTAAGTTGGTTAACGGGAAAATGGATTTAAAAATATTCCCTGCCGTCCTTTTCGTGTTTCGTACCTTTTTTAATCATTCAGACTAAAATTGAAGAAAAGTGCAACTCTTATTTTCATGCATGGGTGTATTGTTGAAGCTATAAATTGTATACGCTATAATAAAGTTGCCACCAGATCTACATACATAATATTGCGGCAGATTTCACCTGGGATTTCAGTCCCATCGTACCAACAACAAGACGTATGTAAGTTTTGCGGAAGTGGCTTTAAAAAAATTATTTACTGGAAAAAAAATTCATACATACTTACTCACGCCTTTTTCCTACAGGGGTAGGTAGAAACCAAATCCCCTATTTGCTACGACCTTGGCTCAGAACTTTTGCTTCTTCTACATTCTTATGAATGTCTTTTCATATGCCCGTCGATTTAGCGTGCTTCTGAACTTTCCTCAGGACATTATCTATTTGATACTGTAATGTTCTTCTGGACTGAAAGATAGTATAGGTATTACCTAATATCGTTTGGTTCCTAAATTTAAGTACTTACTTATTTAAAAATATTTTTCTTCCTTATTTTCATTGACACTTCTTGCATATGTGCAAGTCACATTAACAATCAAATGTGCAAGAGCTATCGTACGCTGTAGAAAAATGTAGGTATTCAAAGTTTTGTAACATGTTCCACGTGTCGTTTTATTATTCATAATGGAATGTTCATTTTTAATAATAAAGATATAATACCACTACAATAATAATGACATAATCAAGTGATGATTGATGTCTCATTAACAATGTAATTAGTATTAGTTAACTTTCAGTAATATGGGTAGGTACCAGCGACTTGATGGTGTTCAGTTGAGAAGTTACATTCACTGGCATGGACTATAGAAATTTTGCAGGCTTCAAGCTAAAACATTGGCCAAACTTCTCTCTTTGAAGCCCTGATATAGGGTTAAAAGCAGACGTCTTAAATGTATCGTCCAAAATCAACCACCGGCGCCTATGTGCTTATATATACTCGCAGTACATTGTTTTTAATTTTTAATTGTCACTTATCCGTGTAATTGCATATTGCAAGAAATGCTTCACGTATAACGGTACGTGTGAATTTTTTTATTCTTGAAATTTCATTTGCTTAATTATCTTTTTCCAAAGGTTATAACTTGTTTTGGCTTGCTGGTAAGTAAAGTAAGCCAGGCTTCTATGAATGCTGGCCTAGGCAACAATATTACACTGTTAGGAAACTAACAGAAACACGGAGAAGTGGGATTTCATATGAAACAATGCACGATTTGGAAAGAAATTACACATATCAAATAAGACATTCACAAAAGCTTCTTAACTCAGCAGGTTCGAAGTGTCAAGGTAATATCTCTGTAAGAATCGGAGACCAAGTTTGGTAAATATACAGGTAAATATAGGGACTGTTTGTTCCATTGTTGAGCGTTTGACTCCACCCACAAGAATGGTTGACTCTGCGGATGATTCTGCTTTATTTAACGAGTTAAAAATATCACTTAATTCGTTAAGCAAAAACGTGATCCACACGTGCATTCATTCAGCAATAAAGAACCTGGAAACTAATTTGCTGATAGTAATGACCGGTATCTGACAAAGATGCGAATTACGCTGTGGCGTAGTGTGGGAAATTTCCGGATAGCTGAACATGGTTGATGGTTACCATAATTGCCACCATGGGAGTTTATTTGCATTAGCTTCAAATGGACTTGTAATTTTCAGGCTGACAATGAAACCACTTCAGCTTTTTCACTTTCAGGGCGATAAATTGATATTCTACTATAATAATTATCGTTTGTTTTTATTGCTTTATTTACGTCAAAATTTTTTGGATAAGTCAGAAGCCTGATAGAAAAGCTACTAGTGAGTTATTGGTGACACAAAAATGCTATTATAAGAAAGGAATATTTTAGTTTCTGTAAGTGTATGTAAGACTAAGATAACAGGTTCCTACTGCACTCCTTTAGGAATCACAGTTGTAGTTTATACAATTCCTTATGTAGCGTAAGCGTCTACGACTAAATCAAAGCAACGATAGACGGATCAGTGAAAACTATTTTCGTTTATCTCTTTTCTTATGAAGGCTAAGGCTACGTCCCCATTAGGCAAACTGTTAGCGGCAGACTAACTATCCTACTAAACGAGATTGTTTCCGCTGCAAAAAAAAAGAGGTGTACCACCTACCCTTTACCCACACCGTCTACCAAACTAGAATAAACTTAATTGCATTTAAGTTGAGTAACAAAGTGGGCGTTTCTTATTTCCTTACCCACCTTTCCTTGCCCACCCAACTGCCTACGCGAGAGTAGGGTTGCTGTTTAGTGCGACTTTTATGCTAAATCACTTTGATCTGATGTACAAGTAATGTGTTACCGTCCATGTGTATAATTCAGGTATTCTATACAGTGCCTACGCAATGTACAAAATACCTGGTGCCCTCGGGCAGTGTATGAAATAGGTATGTATAAATACTTCACCTACGTAGGTAATACCTGCTGCTCTATTGGCAATGTGTGAAATTAATAACTCTTGGTCTTTATTTACGAACTACCTATAAAATGAGGATCAAATGAAAATGGTATATTAATTGCGCTACTTACTTACAAAAATATTAAATACTTATTAATTATGAAAACTCCGTTTTCGTTGGTTTGACAATCGGAGGCGGAAATCGACTCTGATGGATAGAGGTAAGAAGGCTTGCCCTTAGTGGTTTTTTTTTTTAAACCTGAAATAAGATTGCCTTCGGCATAATACATAACTACAAGCGTTTTTAAACTGACGACGCCGTAAACGACGAGGCTATATCATACAAATTGCCTGCGACATATACATTGCCTAGGTATTGTACTTATAGAATAACGGATTATACAGATTTAATTTATATATTGCAATTAATATTATTTATCGATATACCTACAGGGTTATTTTGCATTCTCTAACAAGCTCCTGAGACAAATTAATGACATCATAATAATAAATTATGCTCCTTTGGTGCTACTCCAAGTAGGTACAATTCTACTTTTTATGAAAAAACAAGTATATCAAAATAATATGTGCATTTAAGTACCTAAGTAAACATCCAGACACAAAACAAACACCAATATAGAAGCATAGGTCAGGGTCACTACCAAAGTCGTATCGAGGCAGTCTTCATTTAAGGTAGCCCGATGTACGCGAAATTTGAGCAATTTGAAAGTAGGGCAAAAAAATCATAAGAGTAGGTCAAGGACACCTTTAATTAGAAATTGACATCGAAACTGAATCGGAACAAACAGAAATGCTCATCATGTAAATGTTTGTCATGAATGGGAACCCGTGACACGGCAAGTAAGTCAGGGTTACTGCAATATGACTCGCGAGTCAGGATAAAGTAATGAGAATTTTGCTCTTATTACTTGACTCTTATAATTAACTAGCGGGCGCCCGCGGTTTCACCTGCGTGGTTCCCGTTCCCGTGGGAATTGATCAAAATCCTTTCTTAGCGGATGCCTACGTACATAACATCTATCTGCATTTCAAATTTCAGCCCGATCCGTCCAGTGGTTTGGGCTGTGCGTTGATAGATATCTATGTCAGTCAGTCAGTCAGTCAGTCACCTTTGTATATAGATTTGTGAACCATAGTTTGCTATAATTTTTGTAATTACAATCATCTGTTGTAGAGAGCGAGGATAATCTCACAGAAATAAAAACTGAATAAAGAATTTATTATTATGATTATTTATTTGACTGGATTAGGCTAACTTATTACGTCCAAGAATTTCAATACAAGAAACTTACTTAAAACTTTTTTTTTTAGAAAGTTCATGAGCATAAAAAGCTAATATCGGCGGTGTTCATCATCCCTCAATGTGCTGCCAGACTGCAGGCTCTTCTGATCTTCGAGCTTTTGAGTTCAAGTTTCCTGGCTTCCACATTAATACTGCCGGAACACAGCCAGAGCTGTTACGGCGGCAGATTTCACCTGTGAATTTCACATGGTAGCTAGCCCGTCGGACTCTGAAAAGTCCTACCACCAACCAGACCCAAGGCGGGAATCGAACCCACGACCTCCGGGTTTTATACCCAAGCGGCTTAGCCACTGTTCCACGGAGGCGGTGTTCGTTATAAAACTTTGAGTACATGCATTTCCTGTAACTATACTCGTAAAACGTCCGGCCATCTGTCTTGACAAGGACGTTACACCACATTTTCATTAAAAGATGACCAGAGTTATCATTGGTCATATCATAATAACAATATCGTACGGCTCGGCTTTAATAGTATTAAGATACGAGGATTCAGGCGACTGGGACCAAATAAAACTGGGACCGCGGTCCCAGTTACCTAATAACATTTTTGAATCGGTCGACTGGGACCATATACCTAATTTCCTTTAATGTACAGTTAACAGAAAAATCAAGTTATAACTCAGGATTTTATTTTATTTAGTATTACGGTCAAGTATTTTTGAAGTGAAAACTTCTGACTACACTTTTTTATGGGGAAAAAATGTTAAACTCGCGACAGATTAGTAAGATTGATTCGCCATGCTCGTCGAAGTTATAGGCGCCCAGAAACACCAAAGAGAAGTCACACGGAATATCTAATGGCGGAGTAGAATTTCATGGAAATAAAAGCGAGTGATGCAAATTTCTATTTGAAGTACCAGGCGCCCATAAGTACCGAAGAGTAATCACACGGAATATTTCATCCTAAAATGGCAGCGTGGTGAATAAAATTCATGTAAAATAAAAGCGAAGTGATGCAAAACTTCTATTTGAAGTACCAGGCGCCCATAAACACCAAAGAGTAGATCGAAAATTCGTAAGACGGATGGATGGAGAGTAGACAGACGGTGCGGCGTTGTGTCAGTATGGATTTGTCATAAAAGTGACATTCGGTTGCTAAGTAACATTGTTATGAGGAGATGATTGTCATTGCAAATAAATATTACACCACGATATGTGCATCTTCTGACTTTATTATAAATATATAATAGGAGTAATGAGTACTTACTTTATGGTGTATAAAGTTAAGAGACATTAAGACTGATTTTTATATTATTGTTTTGAGGAGATTTCTGTTGAATGTTTACTTAGAATTACTAGTTAAGTAGGCATATGAGCCAACGTGATTTTTAAAACATAATTAAGACTGTTATACTGTTTAAGTAGGTAATACAAAAACTAACTTACCTTTGCAAAAATTAACTTTGTTTTATTTGTTACACCTTTTCTGCTAACTGTACTAAATCTTGTATTTCAACAATGGATATTACGGGTGGTCCCACTCGCCTGACGAAATAAACAAATAAAAACTAATCAGGCAACTGGGACCGCGGTCCCAGTTATATAGTGGTCCCAGTCGCCTGAATCCTCTAAGATACATTTAAACTTCATTGGTACTTAGCACGTAATTGGCTTTTATTGTTCCTTCTTCCTCGTCATTCAAAATGGAAGGTTTAATATTATACTTATCTATCTGTAAATACAATAATATATAAGAAAATATCGTATTCATTAATTTGACCCTACAGTTAGTTGCGGTATTATAATCTAAAAAGACACGGGCAATTTTTATTTTTCTTTACAAGTCGAGTATTAGACGACTATAAAAAAACTGTAGTAGGTAGACATATTCTCATATATTATGTATGTGCAACTGACCTAATAATAAAATGATATGGGAAGTGATGTCCTTCGTCGTCATTTTGAATTGTAATGATAATAGCTAACATTGTGTCAGTGGCACCATGGCCACACGGTATGCGATGCGAATGATTCCCACCAATAATTGAAAGTAAAAACTGCGAATACATACGCTTAGGGCTACCCTAAACATGATTTTCTGCTAAATTGATAGGGTTGTAGACACCGTTCAAAACTCATGATTCACTTCACGCTGCTCACACATTCCAAGATGCCAAGAAAGTAAATTTTCTCGCAATTCATGCTCAGACCATAGTGATCTACCTATATTGGAATGGTCATACGCAATTGCAGTACACAAAATAAATCTAGTGGGAACGATGCTAGCTAATTGTACCACAGAGTCAGACTACCCTACACACATAAGAAAGAAAAGTGGGACTCTAAAAATGTCCTTCCTATCACCAACCAGACCCAGAACCCACGGCGTCCATGATTTATGACCCGAGTGGCTGAACCCCCTGCATTATAATTCCTATACATTTCAATAGTAACTACTTGGATAAGGATAGCCAGGGACTTAAAAATAAAGGAGTCAAACTACAACAAATGAAAGTTGTTCTCATCGTGTTCTAAGGGGTGATAGAAATAAAAGTGAAACAAGAGTCTGTGCTAAAGTGCCTACGTCTAATTAACAAGATTGAAAGAATGCACGAGGCGGTCCGAACACTAGTTATACTTGCATTTAGTTCTTCATTTCAGCGAGGGTTACCTTCGGTCAAAATAATCAAGCTGCCAAGCAATCCGGTTAGTCTCATCCTATGGCGATTTTATATTTTGAAGAAGTAATTATAACTGCATGTTGCTCTTTTTAAAAGGCCTGAAATATGGCGAAATGGCTATATTATAATTGAAGTTGTATGTTTGTTCAAGATATACAATAATACTCATATACCTATAATGCAAATAACAATATGTTCAGCATAAAACGTAGGTATTTGTTTTGTTTTAGCACAGATAAGTTTTAGAAAAAGAGTTGATGTTGATTGATGCTCACTACACTTATATTTTTATTGTACAACGTGTTATTGTGTTTTCAATCTATACTAATATTATTAAGAGGAAAGATTTGATTGTTTGTTTTATTGAATAGGCTTTGAAACTACTAAATAAATAAAATAAGCCTTTATTACTGGAACTTATAACTAATTTTACATTTTGCTTCACTTAATTATAATATTTATAATTTTGTCTTAAGTTTTTTAAAACTTTGAAACTACTAAACCGATTTAAATAATTCTTTCACTGTTGGAAATCTACACTATCCCCGGGTGACATAGGGTACTTTTGATCCCGGAAATGTGAAGGGGGGATATTTGAAAAAAGAAATTACGCGCGGGTGAAACCGCGGGCGGAAGGCGAGTTATTTATAAAATGACATTATTAATATGTTAGATTTTATTGCAATTTGCATGTTAAATTTTTTATCAAGACTTCGTTATAATTGGAAGCATGAAAAGCTTGTGAAGATGCTGTCCAAACATAATTATGCGTTTCGACATTTGTGTATGTATCTATACATTCAATAAGTTTTTGTTCTACTTTAGAATCAAATTGATGGTAGGTATTAATAAAAGAATTAAAAAAGTTAAGAGAATATTGTTTCATGAAAATCGATAAATATTATTTAATATTGTTATTATCGTAATACATAATTCGCTTGTGAATTAATGTGATTAGATATTAAAATCAAATCAAAGTGTTGGTCATGGTGATTGTTAGCTGCACTGCAAGTTTAAAATAATACACATTTAACTCATAAGTACTCCTCGTATTCGTTAAAAGGGTTATTATATTTTACTCGTTTTAGAGAATAATCAACATTAAGCGTCCTTGTTATAAATACAGACATTCAAAAACCTCTACAATATTTAAAATATGTAGACCGATATTTTTATGATTAACTTTCTTTAATATGAAAGCAAGCCACAGGTTATTTGTGCTCTGATAAAAAAAATATATGGCCTGCATTTTATTGCAAGTAAAATTGCAAGATCGTTTTATGTCTTCCACATACCTGGATACCTAACATGTTATAAAATGACGTTAACCATGTCGAATTTTATGCTAATTGGCTTATGAGTTTTAGTTCATAACTTGTTTAGTTGTGATCTCGTGTTATGAACGCAAAGTGCATTTTTCCCAATAGCAAATCTGCAGTAGGTATTAACAATAGTAATATCATTTTACTTACATAATATACACCGTGCTGTCTAGCCCTAAACTAAGCAAAGCTTGTACTATGGGTGCTAGACTAACACTTATAAACATTACGTATATACTTTTTTTGTAAATACAAATCACACATTTTAAATTAGAAACACCCAGCCCGATACAGACATGTTTATGCACAACAACATTTGTGGGGACCGAACCTCAGCTCTGGTTTAATAGTCGATATCTCAACCATTCCACCAAATTGGTCGTCAAAAGCTTTGCTCTAATTATTACATACATATACATACAATATACAATACATATCTCATCGCAAAGTATGTTATTTTAGGCACGTATGTTGTGAGTATCATACTATTCGGAGAAACAAACTTCTATATTAATATGAATGTTAGCCCTGATTCGAAGAAATATTTGCATTTTTTCTTTATGAAAGAGGAAGACAAACGAACACATAATGGTGCCTGATGGTAAGTGAACACTGCCGCCCAAGACACAAAGCTGCAACTGAGTCTGGGATGCGTTGCCCGCATTTGACAAAACATAGAAGGAGGGGGAAGGTAAAGAAGATGAGGAAGAGGGAAGGAAAGGGGGTGGAATCGGGCAATCGGAACTCTCACTCACCAAACGGAGAGCAATAGTAAAACTATTCCTTTCGTAGATTTTAACCTCAGACTTCCTTTGCTGGTGGTATTAATGTTCGTTTCCATTCGACCCACTTGATCTTGACGAGACGACTATCGTGACGAGAAATAAATTTAATAAATTATCTTGCACTCCACTAGTGACGATCTGTAGACCCATATCTGAGGAAGAATGGGAATAAATGCCGTTTAGTTTAAAACCGCCCTAAGTTATAAAATTGGAACCTCGGCATAAAGTCAACTTCAGTTCCTTTGTGGTGAGGGTGCCGACCCATTGTCGGGGAACATTCATGAAGGAGGTCTTCTGGCCGCTGGGTGTTGTCTACTGAAGATTTCGAGAACGGTTACCAACTAATCACTCGACACCGCGCGTCTCAAGACTATTATAATTATTATCATATATATATCAATTATCATAATTTTGTTTTTTATATTTTCTGTATGTATGTTAGTCTGTAAGATATTTATGATATGAGCCAGTAATGGGCGATTTTCTGACAGGCCATTTAAAAAAAAGAAAGCCTTCCAAAAGCTTCACTAGATGGCGTTGAACGAAGTATGTACATCTATTGTTACCTCTGGTTTTGTATCTAGGAGCCATAATCTTGACTCATTCTTCTTCTTCTTCATAATGAATGACTTGCTTTGTGTTTTTAGTAACAATTCCGCCAATTGTAATTTTTCGGGAATGAAAATGACATCTGACATAAACAAAACGTGCATACGTGGAATGGCGCCATCTATTGAGAGTTAACAAAACGGGCTGTCAGAAAATCGTTATATTATTATTATTATACACGATGGTCAGTGGGTTACCCATCAATAAAATGAGCAGTAGTGACCGCTTGTCGGTGCGTAACGGGCCAAGCATTTAGATATTACATATTATTTTAGTATGTATGGATTATAATAGATATTCGAATTTAATATAAAATTTATATTAAAGAATTCCTTAACTCAAACTTTACCTTTTGGTGTGCTTTTTTATTTGCAAAGCTGGACTGTGTTTGTTTAAGTAACGTTGTTGCAATTTACGATTAAGGAAAACGGTCCCTCAAATGCATTATAATAAAGACACTGTTATGTACTAACATTTTTTTGTTATTCATAATGGATATGAGGAAAATGGTGTCATAATATTTTCGTTCAAAAATAGGTATTTCATTGATGAATGATGATGAATTTCTTTTTGTAAGTAATTCATTAATACTATTTACATATGTATATTTAATTATATTGACGCGGTACAGTTTGTAGGTCAATCATACGGTTCAAGTCAAATGTTTCATACCAAAGTACCCAATTACTTGCTCTCATCTGAGAAGTCGGCTACTACACCACAAAAGACCGCCGATTCGGTCCCGCCCGGTACAAACATGCACGCATCTTCCATGCTTGTGCTGGCCACATCATCATGTCTGTGAGTATTGGTCTGCGTATTTCTATGCATAATATTTATGTATTTACGAAACAGGATATATATTAAGTTTTTACGCTGGCTGGCACTTACAATCCAAGCTAATTCAGTTTGTTCACCTGGATAAATTCTTCGGGGCTAGATTCTATGGTAAGTTTATTATAAAAGGTGACCCTGCCTACTTCCTTTTGTACATAGAAAAAAGAATAACTACTATTTCATCGCTTTTAGATATCTAAATTACATGAAGACCAAAACGCGGGCAGGGCATTATATAGTCTTTATTTACTTATAGATCCAGTAACATTTTATAATTTAAGAAAACGCTCCAACATTATTTTGGAAATTTACGAATTTCTTGAGCCCGTATTCATAACATTAGTTATTATAACATAATAACACTTGGCACTTGGAACCTACTCAAAGTTCGAAGCTCAGAAATTGCCGATGTAAAACACCTTCGTGCCTCGGAAAGCTTGTACATTCCAACCCCATTTGCCAGGTCACCGCCATTTTTAAAAATGACTAGATTTGATAACAGGTTTTTTTTTTGTAAAATTTCTATTTACATGCTAACTTACATTTGAAAAGATCGTTAATCAGTTTGAGATTACAGTAGGTTTACGTCGCGCATTAGCGGTCGCGTGCTCAGCTAATGTGTACTAATACTACTCGTAATAGGCAGGAAGTGCTGCAATTGAAGCACATTTATCACAGAAATGGACTTTACTCTGCTTATTGTCACGTGAATCCCTCCTTTTGGGTTAAGCAAATGTGATTTGTAGACCACTTTGAGTAGGAAACTTGAGAGCTGTTTGAAAAAAAATGGTGACCGTGATCTTACATTAGTGTATTATCGATTTGATCAAAAGCTTAGACAAATAATTTGTAGATCTAGTTTAAGTAGGAGATTTTAGTGAGCTTTATGAAAAAATAAAGGGTGACCGCAATCTTACTGTAGTGTATTTTTGATATGATTAAATAGCCAAATAATAATATTGAAAGTAACATACACATATATTATTAATGAAATCAAGTCGTAGAGTTGCAATAATGGTAAGTTGGCTTGAAAAAACAAATTATCTACCAAAAAGTAGGGAATGTATGTCAAGAAGGCGTATCCCAAGGAACGCCCTCCCACAACAATAGATAGATTGGATACGCCCCGTGTTGTACAAAAGTTATTGGACGTTTGATGTTCGCATTCATAAAGTTCGGTAGATACAAAAAGTTTGGATGCGTAGATGCGTCGCCTTATTTCATTGAAATTAGAATAGCCGTAGAAATAGCTGCTTAGCTTCAAACTTATAAGTATACTTGAAAAAGATTTCCCTGGTCCCTCTCTGTTTACCAAAGGGTTAACACATAAATATGAAAAATAAATCGAGATAAATTAATACGATAGGCTACTACTAGAAAAGTGAATGAAATTGGTTTATTACGCTTAATTTTTACAACTTAAACAATACCTGAAAGAATGAAAAACATAGACAATATCATTGTACAAAGCGCACCTGTGTTTGTACACGCAATCGTCACGTCGGTTCGATCTTGCTTCGTGTGCTACATCATACATAATACATAAGACAATTAATGGCGGAAATTTTTGAAGAAAATACATTTCTGTTTATCCCGTAAGGCGATTAGTGTCGTCAAAGTGGCGTCCTCATTGAATAAAAAATCATATCCTTTAAATTAATACAAAGAGGATTTTATGTTTCGTTCTTTCTCTCTCTTTTGCCCGTTAGCACTGCCTACTATAATTTTTTCTGCTTGGCCCAAAGATTGACTGGCAGAGAATGCCATTAGGCATTATGTAATCTTGATTGTGCATTAAAGTTTAAATAAATAAAAATAAGAAATAAATTCCTATGTTCGTTTGTACAAAGAGGATAAAGAATATAATTACGTTATTAATCTTTCAAGCCCCGGATCACCAGACACAATAGAAAATCTATTGTTACGCGGCACCCGAGTGCCGGTTCGGGATTGAGTGGTTAAAACAGGGCTCAAAATGTTTCGTACCTATTCGATGTAGTAATCATAAGCCGTTTTAGGTGTTATTGAAAACTACAACAAATGTAACACATTTTAAGTGTTATTGTGATAACGTATAATTACCATATACTCTTTTTTACAAACACAACATACATAGGATTCCTTAATTTTGCCGACTCAGATCGCCTTAACGTCTTGTTGGTCTAGTGGATTATGTACCTGTTTCGTGATCTCAAGTTCTATTGTGGGCTGACGAGCAAACTTATTGTGGGAATTTTTCTTTCACTGCTTTAGTTTGTGGTCACCAATCTGTATTTGGTGATTAAGGTTATTTTATAAAAATTGAATAAATAATAATTTTAACTATGACTCTAATTGTGGAGGCCTTTGCAAAAATGGGAGTGGTCCACTGCGTAATGGGACTGATACTTCTGACTTTTCCAAATTATCCAAGGGAGAAAAAGAAGGAAGTAACCCATGGAAATATATTTATGTTTATTTAATAATTTTTATTCCATTCAAATGTTATTCGCAAAAAAGGTATATTTACTTTGCCTACTTTTTTAAACATGTTCTTAACTAGTGTATGATAATGCTTTGTATGTGTGAAGTGATATTAATTTCATTTGAATAATAATTAAAGAAGGTAGTTATTAGCATATACTTTTGTTTAAAAAATATAACAGTTTCTTTCTGCTGAATACTGCTTTCGCTGCAAAGAGGTGGCTACTTTAATCTTGTTTTTTAAATGAGCCAAAGTTGCCCTTCAGAGCCAAAGTAACCCGGAGTTACTATCTACTTACTACGTGTGTTAATACGTCGGTAGTAGGAGTTAACGAACTTATATTAAGCTTAAAATAGTCATAAATATTACACAAACATTTAATGGCTATTTTATAACTTTCTCTGTCATAAATTATTAAACTGATTCCAACTGTAAGTAAAAATTAATCAATTTTTTACTGAGTTCGAGTAATGCCCGCGCGTGAACAGTAGTAGCACAAAGACTTCGGTTTAAGAAAAACAGGTTTTTTTTTAATGGTTTTCTAAGATCCTCTGACATAATCAAAGACTATACAAAATTACAAAGTTTTAGTTCAAATCTTACCTAGAACATTACCTAAATGTTTGTAGCTAACAATAATACTTAATATGTAGAAAATGTATCTTTGTTCTTTTTCTGGTCATTTTATATGTGTAGTTATTTGTGGTACTTTCGTTGATTACTTAATTCACTTGCTTTGGAACTACATGTGAGGTCAGATATTTATCTTATAATTATATAATGCTCAATGGATCCATAAATTTTTTTTACAATATTAACAGATCAATTAATAATAGGGTTTTAGAGGTTCAGTCCGTTCGTGGGAAAAGGGATCGTGCGAGGATACCGTATGTGGAGTGGAGCATGTCTTGGAGAGGTAAAGGCGTGAAAATGTAATAAATGTCTTGTTTCTAACTTACGTATATCATACTTTTAATTGCCTTCTGTTTTATTTGCTTTTTCTTCGTTTTCTTTGTTAATATTCTTCCGTGAAAAACAAATAGTTTGAAATAATGACGGTTATTTTATACTATTCATTTCTTCCTGTTTTATTTGCTTTTTCTTGTTGCTTCTTAAAAAATTGTTTTCGTGAAAAATATGTAGGTTTTTTTTGGGAATAGTGAAGGTTAGTCCTGGGTTGGTGTCTGGGCGGCGGGTGCAGGCTGCAGGGCCAGGATGCGCGGGCGCGGGCCCGCGGCGGGGTGCGCTCGCACACCATAAAGTGGCCCCCGCACCTCGCGGCCTTCAGTCCAAGCTGAGAACCGCGACCGCCAACACGCTTTCGTGACGCCCACTCTCGCTACGAACCGCCGAGGCACAACACGCGACAGTATTTGTGAGCGAGTTGCGCGCCCTTTCTCTCACGCAGTGTGATCGTGCTTCGGTACGTGAATGCAAAACCGGACTACTCTCTTGACACGAGACACCGACAGGGAATCCGCAGCCGTCTGGACCTCTGAAATTTTTCAACAGGTGAGCCCTATTTTTATTTTGTGCACGGCGAATGTTTGCATTTGCGAGTTGACTCGGCCAGGGAAGTCGATAAACCGATTTCGGTGACTTTCCAAAAGGTCCGCTCCTTGGACGGCGATCCGCCGCCGCTCCGCAGACGGCAAGCGGCTACTTTTCGCAGATATGCGTTGGCGTTCGGCGGATACTGGGCCGTTCTCCAACGAGTTGGATTACCGATTGCCTACACTTCGCGCACGACGTTGCGTTGTACTGTTAAGGTTAACAGCTTTGACGGTATTTGTAAATATTCAGCCTGTGCTCAGCTAATAAGCTATCATAGTCACGATGTTGGTTGTTTCGTCCGAACGTAAAATTATATTTTGACGGTTGAGTATGCCTTATTGATGTCAGTGAAAAGTGGCGCTCGATTCGTCGCATATGTTTGCTTCTTTTGTTCACGCATTATTCGCCCGCGACTGGTGCGAACACAAAAACCTATTTTAATAACACCTTCAACAGGCAAAAACAGGCCGGGTAAAAATAAAAAATATGAAAATTCAGAAAAACAGCAAATACTTTTTTAAAACGTAGAGATAAGAAAAAAATCATATTTGAAAATATTTTAACTGATAGTAAGATAATAATTAGGCAAATAAAGTTGTAGTCGTTATCTGTTAATTTGGAAATTATTTTTATGCCGAGTTAGGAAAATGTGACCGTTAAGTCATTTTTTCGGTTTGATTACACAATATGATTTTTCCGATATTGATGACAAATAGTTAAATGTCAGTCTCAGACACCTGTGTGCGTGTCTGAGATTAGCGGGGACGAACGTGCTTCCTCGTCCATTCCGCTCCATTAACAAAAATACCACATCGATTACTTCAGCTATCATCGAATGCTACACTTGTAAGTCTGAACTTACGATACCTACAATACCTATCTACACGCATTTAAGTCGTGATTTTATTGTCCAATCCGAATTATAAAACACGCGACAAAATGTAAAAAATATACTCACTTCTTATATTCATTTATTAATTTATTTTCAAGTATTAAATATACAATACTGCAAACATTCAGTCTTCATTTCGTTCTTCAGTAAAAATTTCGTCCAAGCACCATTTTTCAATGAGTAATGATGGTATACCTACCTACGCAGGAAAAATGAAATAATACCCACGTGCATGTTTTCTATTTCATCGACAGCAAAAGTGAGCATTTTTCACAAAATAAACTATATTTTTTTCAAAGTGCTTACGCCGTTAAAGAAAAAAAAATGGCACTCCAACTTTCGGAGAAACAGTTGAGTCGAACCCACGACCGTCGGTCATTTCAACAAGTTTACTTTGCTCAAATCCGATCGAAATCACAAGATAAGTTTTATTAAAATAATTTGCAAGCAATACAATTTCAATTGCTGAAGGTCTTACAATACTTGCAAGTCTTATTTTAACTAGGTCACTTGTACTATTTTAAACTCAAACCGTCATAAAGTTTGGAGACGCAATTTATGATATTATTTCCATATTATCTCTATGTTACATGAAGCACAAACTAAAAATTTGATAATTTTAAAATGTTGTTTTGGTTCCACTTAAACTTGCTAAAATAAAAAGCATCAAATCTGCACTCACATTAAAAGCCTGAACTGTTTTCCGGAAATATTAATGTGCTTTATGGGTAAGTTTCCCGCATGGCTATAGGGACCGCCCGCTTTTTTTTTCTGTGGTGGAGAATGCTTTTAGCCACCATAACTCGTCTGGGTTAGGCGAGCCGTGTGTGGGACTCGTCCAATCCATGCCCCAGTCTTTATAAAGACTGGTGCTCGGAGAATACCTACCCACTAAACCCCCCGCGCTCCTGCATCGCCGTCGGTAGCATCTCTGAGCTAGGGCAGACCCTGACAACCAGAGACACCGCAGGGCGACCTGGCCGCCTCTTACAGGGCGGGCCCCGCTTGCCTCCCCCCGGCGAAGTGAAGAGGCTGGACAGCAACGGCCGAGAGCGCCTGGTCGTTGCCACCCGTCAGGCTACTGTGGGGCTGCAGTGCTCTCTGCTACCTGAAATGACAAAAAATCACTTTCTGTTCCTAAAGGAAATTAAATTATTTTTCCTCATTTTAGATAAATTCCTACTTAATGCCAGAATTCGCACACGGAAGCTTTTCCACCACAATCAAGCAGTTTTTTAATACAATTACTAAATCGTTAGAACATAATTAAATAACACTTAAACTTCCATAGATCTTCCGCAAATTAAGATGCCACTGGAATGACCTTATTCGTCATTTATATCTAATTAAGAAACCAACATGGTTTGGCTAAAAAAATGCCTAAGCCTTAGCTCTTACCCGGGGATGGGCCGGTCAATAGCCTTTCGGAAGAGAATAGGAAACCGAGGGGGTTTAGTGGGTAGAAAACTGGTATAGATCGGCGTATATATTTTTAACATTTTTCAATTTGTTTTATATCTCTGGAGTAGGCATTGTCCATTACCTCATAACTAGTGATTTTAATTCACATACATCTCCAATAAGGTCATGTTGCCCTAGCATCTTTAAATTATTCCGTTTATTTTTTATGAGTTATTTAGATGACTGTACTATTTACAATATTTCTGGACGAAACGGGAATTGAATATAAATGTGGGACGAAATCTAATTTTTTTGGAATGTGGGACAAAACTTTGAGACGAAACAGGAATAAATAGATTATAATTATGTAGTATGGTTCACTATCCATAGATTTTTCTGTTGTAAGAAAAGAAAACAGCTAAATTCGTAAATACGTATACCTACTAGTACGGATAAGTAAATCAGAAAAGATTTGCAAAGATAATATATTAACTTTTTGTGTTTGTTTTTACATCTTGTTTGATTGATAGACGACACTTAACAACTTAACTGTTCAAAGCGACAAACAATAGACAGATTTATAGTTATGTTGAGCCATATACAAGAATACAAGTCACGGATCTCGGTAATTTTAAATTAATTATACAAATATGAAGCAAAATAAGAAATTAAATTAGGTACATGAGACACTGTATCTCACCAAAGCTATTTTTATACAGAACTGTCAACACATAAAATTGCAATAGTAATTAGAATTTTATTACGTACAATAATTTTATATAAAAAAACCTAATTTATTTGGTTCTTGGTACTAACTAGTAGTACCAAAATAAAAATGTAAGCTGGATCAGTTTTGTACTTGCTTTAGTTCTTAAACTATGGTCATCTAAAATTACTATGATAACAGAGGGAAACTTTAAAAAAGTTTTCAAAATTGATGTATTATTGATTTAAATATAATATAAGTCGCGCAATTTTCCAGAAGCTGGAATGCCAAAGTTTGTGCTCCTCTTTATTAAACAAACTTATCGCGTATTACGTATAATCATAGTATGTACTGGATACAATATGGTATCATTATTAATGATTAAAATATATCATTGCATTTAAATGCGGAATGAAGGATAGTCTGGCCCTTGCTGTTATGCAGGTACTTGTTTCTGGCGTTTCGCAATAAGCCTTTTGAGGACGTGTTTACATTGCTAGTGATTGCGAAATGTTCTAAAGGAATTTTCAGCATCATCCTATCTTTAGATCTTGTAGATTCTATTTTTAAATCAGTTAATGTCATGTAAAACATTCATCGTTCACGCGAATAGTCATTAAGCATATTAATTATTTATTATATTTGACTAATTTCGGGTACCTAACGGTACGCATAAAACGCTTAAAATGGTTTCTATAAAAAATGCAACAGCATATTTAAATGTCAATGGATAAAATAATCATTATGTCTAGGTAGGTACATAGTTAAGCCGTTAACATGATTATCGTCATAGTATTAATTTATTTACATACACATTTTTCTATGAACAATGTTTCATAGACCATCAATGGGTCAGTTTTGTCACCAATGAAAATTTGGCAAGTAATAGTATAGGTCTCATTTGATTTGGCATAAGCTAATACAATAAAATTCAAAAGTATTTTTCAATGAAATCGGAAACCTCATTACTTCGTCGTTATACGAAAATGTTGACATTAATTTATCAACACGGAAAACCACAAAAGGTTCATAATCTATTGCAACCTTAAAAAAAACTGGTAAATCGTCGTTACTTCCTGACACACTTCTCTTAAATGAATAATAGGTATTTTTATTGAACATGACGTGATTTATAAATCACAGATATTTTAGCCCGTATCAAACTGTCCTTTGTTTCGCCTAATAAGTACTACAATGCGCTCATGATTACCGTAACTATCAAGTTTAAATATAAAGGAAACGTTTTAATCTGGCTAGTGTTGTCGTTAAACATTTTACATGCTGTCCAAAATCAACGTGAACGATTAAAATGCGTCGTAAGTATTGGAATTGAACTGGATATAACTAGTACAACCCAGTTGAAGTCGGTGCTTGTCGTGAAGAAACTTAGCTTAGGCATTGCATAACACCGTTGGGAGTACAACTGCGCTTGGGTGATGCTACGACCATAATATATTTTGTGTACAAACTATGGATTTTCTTAAATGATTTGCCGAATTCTATTCGGCAACATAAACATTAAATGACCAAAAAACCGTTATTCAAGTTAGTACTTTGTAATTAGAAATATAATCAACACACACGTTTTCGTGGGTCCCTTTTTCTTATATAACGGTTTTGAATTAATAATCTAAAAAGGTGTTGAAGGTATGTGACAAGTTGTGTCCCCAGAAAAGCGAAGTAACGTACCTTCTAGTTATTAATACTTATTTTTAAGCCACTATATCTACGAAAGTACAATTTCATCAGTTTCCAATAGTTATTGTTCTCATTGTTGAAAAATAGTGCTTATCGGTGTTTATAATTCACGGAATTTTGTTTTGTTTCTTGGCCAAGTGATTAAAAAGAAGGTTGCAAATATTTTAGTACAGACGAGAAATATTTTATTTTAATTTTTTTATATCTTCAAACTATTTACACGATATATAACTTTTATAATTCGAAAATGATAAGTTATTATATAGGTTCAAATTACTCGTAAAACTGTTCAAAATCGTTGGACGCCAATTTAAAACACGATCAAAACTCTCACTGTGTTACTATTAAATACCTATATCATTATAAGAATAACTAGCCTAAATGAATATTAGAAAGTAAAAAGTTGGCAAAACTTAGCGCACTATCTATTCAATTTTTTTCATGTTGCGAGAAGTGACCATCTCGAATGAATGCAAGTAAGTTGAGAATGACCTTGACCTAGATTCAAATCCAGTCTGTATTGGCGGGATAACGGTGGATGCACATAAATGTATAAATAAAAAGTTGGACGCCTAAATAGTTAATTTGCTCGGACACTTGACATACTTATTTGAATCATTAGCTACATTCAAATAAATGACAACGGATATTGAGAACGGATCAGATACGTATGCGAGATTTAGCGGCAGTATTGAACATAAATGTAAAGAACCATTCAATTCAAACACGTTTTATTTGATGGTTAAATGTTTCGTTTAGCAATTTGCGATGCGATAAATGGCACATATTCTTTTGATCAATATTTGCATTTTAAAGTATGAATTTCCCTTAAAAAAATTAAGTATGCCCATAGAATATTTAAACAACACAAACAGATTAGAAAGGAAACAGTTTGAAATATAACTTTCCTAAAAATACTTACGGTGTTATTCGTTGCTAGAACTTTAAGTATTAAAACATAAGGACCTTTATTCATAATAATATAATGTTTTACTTGATTAAAAAAAACAACAATCAAAACACAGTAGGTACATTTTACGTTTTTGAAACAACAAACATTGAACGCTAAAACTTATTTAAAACAAAGCATATTGCATTGAAAATTGCACAAGGCTGATATTTACAATTCGAACTAAAAATATCTGACGTTCTTCTATATCTTCTGGACTTTGCAATTTTGCAATGGCTTATTTATTATTATACATAGAAAATATTTTGGTTGAAAATCTTCACGGTTATTTACACTAAGTTTTAACAAAGTGTCATCATAATCACATCAATGGTTTACCAACAAAGGGTAAAAGATAAAAACTAACAGAAAAACCATTATCATATTAAAATATCACTGCCAATTATATTATTAACGACTTATTGCAGAATAAGGCCTCCATCGGTGAATTCAATCGTACCAATGATGGGTGACAAACTTTTATGGTGATTCCAAATCAGAAAAATTTGAAAGAATTTTGTCCATGACCTTAAGACCACCAGGTTTTAAAACCAATGAGGAAATTAAAAACAATATTGAACAACAAATATACAAAACTAGACCTGTACTTTTAGAAAAGTACGAGGTTCATGGTAAAGATAAGCATTTGAAACCTCGTCGTCTTGGTTTTGGCGATTCGTCTAGAGATATAGCAGCATTCCGAAGCCGTTACATTGATAAATTGACGATTCTTAAGTGCATCTCTAAAGCCCATTTAAATAAAGAAGATTTTGATTTTGGTCGAAAAGTGGTCGGTTTCCAGGCTATTTTGGTATCAAGCGCAGACAGAATGGCCAGGAACCGGTCGCGTTCGGAATCCAAGTTAAGCTAAGAAACTTGTTTGCTGAGTGCGTCGCCCGAGAGGATTTGGCAATGTATGTAGGCAAATGCACTCGCCACAGTCAAGGCTTCGATGCATATCTGATCTCGCATTTGCACGGTGCAACAAGAACTATATGGAGACCTATAGTACTGGGAGACAAATCAAAATGAAATATAGCAAACTGGTTTGCTGGTATTAAATTCTAAATAATTGGAAAATTTATTTTTTCATTCTTCAAATGAAAATGTTCGCTATCTGTAGCGGAAGCAAGATTGTAAGCTTGTAATCTTTCGAAACGAATATTATAAAGAGAGTAAAGACCAATTTTACCACTGGTTGACAAGAGGAATCCTAAAATAGATTTTAGTATTCCTTTAGCGAATTCCTGACTTAGCAAATTCAGCATATACCTATTTTCCTGCAGTTTTCATACCATTACCGATGTATCATGGGATTACCACTATTCCCGGGATAAAAACTGTTCTGTTTTACTCAAGGTTAAAAAGGTGACCGACAGGCAGACAGAGTTACATTTCACATTTATATTAATAAATAGAGCGTGAACTGGCACACACCGGCCATCGATACATTGAAACATTTTCACGGGACAACTTTATTATTACTTGAAGTTTTGAATACCAAAACACTTCATTGTTCAATTCATACTCATAAGTCTCATAACTCTATCGAAGCGTACGATTGTGCACCATTGCTTACGTCGGATAAACAGCTGATGCAAAGTTGACCTATAAACAATTTTCCATGCCGAGATAAAACATACTGCTCGTATCGAAATTAATCGGTTGATTACTTGGACACGGGTTATACTTACTACTGTGTATGGTAAAAGCAATTACAGGCCTAAATAGACCGGTAAGGTTAACTGGCCATTTTTTTCATAAATATGAATCGTAGAACATTGTTATGCCGTGTCCATAACTCCATACTATTTACAAGGATGAATTTCGATGAGGTTTTACATATAAAATATGAATTATGTTTTCAAAAATAAATGAAAGAAGAGTACAGCCAGGGAAGATTGTGGATTTAATATAGAAAGGCTATGAACTTAAAATCAAAGGCTCGAAGATCAGGTGAGCCAACAGTGAACGACGCTTCCTAGTGAAGTGATCTTCAATGGAATAGGCCACAGCGACCGCTTGCCAGGTGGGCTGCGTGGCTGTCTGCCAACGACACGAAGTAGTAAGAAACAAAAACATACCAACCAAAAATGAAGGCAAAAGACAGTGTGTGCTAATTTCCTTTGATTTGTGAATGGAACCCGCCATAATTATGTATGATCACGTATAAATAAACGTTTGCAAACCTAGTGTAAATATTCACACACTTGTGATTTGTTAAGGTTTGGTGTGGACGCGGCATTATACTTGTTCCAATAAAAAGCCTTGTAATCGTGTATAGAAAATAATACGTTATTGTAATTTGGCTCAGCGTGACTTTTATGTAAAATTATGTAAACTTCTAATGTTATAATTATTTAGCACGTGTAATATGTATTGGTTTTACAATCTATTGGGTGGGACTTCGTGCAAATAACAAACTATTTACCTCACAAATGAAATTTAAAAAACGTAATCTTTAATACTAAAGACAGCTTATCTATCGGGAGTGTCAAGTCCTCTGTGCTTTTATATAATACGATATAATAAAAGCTAAAGTTTAACAAAATACTAATAGGGTTTTGACACACACCTTTACGTTCGCTTAGATAATAAATTAAAATGCTTATTTATAATGCTTAATTTTAATGCTTTATTTTATTCCGAGTGTATAAAATCTATAGTCCTACTACAAAACATATAGGTCAGCTATTTGGGCAGATAGCAATAATTACTCATTATTTTCTAGTAGTACGCTATTGAAGTAAAAATAACGGAATATATACTAGGACACAATGACAAGCAATAGGTACTTACTGTAATTTAAATATACTAAAGTATTAAAAGTAGCACACAATAAATTATACATATCCGGTGGTTAAGTATTTATGTCATGAGTATGATACACAAATATACAATAACTAGCTTTCCACCCGCGGTTTCACCCGCGCGAAATCCTTTTTTCAAATATCCCGCGGGAGTGAGACGTTTCCCGTAAGAATTTTATAGCCTATGTCCTAATCCGGGTCATAAACTATACGTGTGCCAAATTTCATCTAAATCCGTTCAGCCGTTTAGGCGTGATTGAGTAACAAACATCCAAACATCCAGACTTTCGTATTTATAATATTAGTAGGATTACCCTGTCACTACACTAGGATTCAAAGAGAAGATGATAAATTTTATTTTTTATTTGTTAGGTTTCATTAACGATTTTCATAGAAGTATATTTTGTAATTAACGCGGACAAATGAGTATTTGTTATATCCTCGACAAAAATAAATTGGGTTTACATAGTAAAAGTTATGTACATGATTGTACTTGATGAAGGTTTCCAAAATATTATATTTTTAGTAAAGAGCTGTGGTAGCAGAGTGCTTTCGACCACGTCACATGCGTGAGATCGATGATTCAAATATCAAAAGTTTTTTGTACGCAACAATTGTCCTTTGAAACCTATATTTTTCCGTTTGAATATCAGTTAAACAAAATTTATGTATTCCAAAATTGTACTGATTGTTATTCTTTCCCGATCGAATATCTTTTCCGATAGTATCTGGTCATTGGTTGTCCTTTCCTGGTCTTGTAGTTTTCCTATTGTTTTAATTATCTTTTCACGTAACACTTTACCAAGTATATTCACGATTTCTTTGTTCAATTTCCGTACCGGATAAATGTTTTACACGTTTTCATTTATTGTAGAACAGCAGTTTTACATATTTTGTTGTATTGATGATTAATTCATACTTATAATCAACAAAAAATATTTTTTTTTCACTTTTTTGTAAATATATATTATTGTGTTTGCCCATGGTCACCCCTTTGGGTGATGGCGGGTAAAAGAGTTTTATTGCAATCTTTTCAAAATTGCATCTCATTCCTACATTAAGAATACATATTTTCAAAAAACAATTACAAAATAACGGTTGATAATAAATTTTAATTCTTATAAGCTTAAACCCTGCTAATTTGTAAACTTGTAAAAAGCAAAAGCAAGACTTTAAACAAAAACAAATCCACACACAAACTTCATACTTGAAATACTGGGCGTGAATTCATTCCTTATGGACATAGTCATTTATTCGTCATTGAGCCAACCGAAAAAGAACTAAAATTCTGTAAGTAAACAGGACTATACTATAATATTTTCGTTAGGAGCAACCGAAGAGAAGTGAGTGAGAGAGGCGAGCATTATGTTAGTGTAATTTATGTAATTATACAAACGTTCCGGCAAGTTCAGCGTTTAGTGCTAGAATTGTTCTCAATACCAACGTTATGCTTAGTTAGGGCATTGTTCGTCGCGACGGATCTTCGCGCCACAGAGCAGTTTTCTGCGTTTATTTTTTATAATAAAAGTAGGCAAACGAGCAAATGGATCACCTGATCTAGGGGATAGTAGGATCCCTTTTCTTTAGTGTTGCAAATCCCCTGATAGTAGTGGATTTGCAATATTAAAGAATATTTATGTTATGTTAAAGGTGTCGTTTGCGTTGCTGGCCCTAAAGAAAAGAATACGCTCTTTTCTTGATGGTCACAGGGTTTTATATAAAGAACGATTTATAGTTGCTGTGGCAACTTCTTAATCATGCCAAGTGAACGTTTTTACACTGCTATGAACTTAAGTTCACCAATGAAAGCTCTTATATTAAGCTCGAAGATAATGTATGGGAGAACTAACACTAATCATTTAATAATTGTTTCAGTGTAGTCGTCAGTCATATTATAAACAGACAGCTACAAACCAGTCTACACCATTATAACTTGGTCTGGGTCTTTAATTAATAAATAAGAGCTTCGTTTTTTCTTAAAAAATTTATACAAGTATTTTTCTAATTTTATCGTCCTACTTTAAAATCCGTTTAATGTGAAAAGGAAGTCTTTATATAGGTAAGTTAATATCAACCAAAAATATTTTTAATTTTATTTTTGCAAATATTCGACAGTTACAATTCTTTATCTGTGGTGTACTACTTTAGTATTGGTTTTAGAAAATAGAAGTTTCTTTCATTCTGATTGGTTTGATGAACGTAATCTTATTATAATTTAACAACTATGGGTTGGTACTATAAAGCTGTACCCTGTTTACGCAGAACTGAAAATTGTAATTTATAGGAAGAAGAAATACATGGTGACTTTGTACCCCAAGGTGAGCGAGAGCGACTTTAATAATTGATACACAATTAATGCAGTACTTTGTTTATTATTGTATTCCATAGTTTTTGTAAAAAAATTATCTCTATTTGAATTTTCCTAGATAAAACTAAATGTTAGTATGGTTGTCTGTAAAGAAAGACAAGTGTCAGTTTCACTACGCACGCATATAGTTCGTGATAATATGGCAGAACAACTATGAAGTATTTTTTTTACAGTTTACAAAAAAGATAAATAAATCAGTGGTAAAACAGGCCCTTATTCGCATTTGTATTATAACTATTAATATTAAATAACATCTTAAGAACTGATATGCTCTCCGCCAGAATTATTTTTACCGCAAAGGAAACGTTATAAATGTACACGGTGATAAGATATTAATTAATCTAATAGTTTCCAGTTATTCACAACTCAGTCTGGGCCGATCTTAACGAGCTAACTCATTAACAAACAATATTTTGCCTATGTTCTGTCATTCAAAGATTAACACGTCATATCACAATCACAAATGAAGTTTAAATGTTTGTATTTGTAAATATTCTTATGATAAATAGTGACAGGTATTAAGATTCAAGTAAAAGTGACTAATTTATCGATTAAGCATTGTCAGGAACTAAAAAATGTTGAATGTACTCGTATATTTTAATATTTCAGCACTTAACATAGAATTAATGTGATTAATGTAAAGAATCAACAGGGCAGAAAAACACCGGCTAGCTGGTTTGAAATAAATATAAAAATATTTTTATAACTTTATTTTATTTCATTCAATTTGATGAATGCGCGTGCATTAATATCTTTTTCTTCCTGTTAGAAAACAATTGCCAAATCGATATTTTAGTATGCTTCTAATTGTACTAGTTCTCTTCTTCATTTGTCTTGGGTCAAAGTTCCACACACTCTCGGCGGTCACGTCTCACGGGCTCATTCAATGCCGCACATAAAACGAGCTTCCTATCGAGAAAACGACTGAATGACTATAATACATAATATATCGAGATAATATCGTCTTATTAATTTTTATTCTTGTAAGTAGTACGGCATTTAAATGAATGTTGTGGATCTAATGAGAGTTACGATGATATTTAATCAAACGTAAAAATTTATAAAAAATGATGAAATAATTATTATATAATGCACGCACGCTAACGTTTAGGAAACTTTGACGGGACATCCATGAGTCAATAGCAGTAGCAATTTAATAGTTTAGAAAACAATTGGCTTTTAATTATCGCTTGGTAATTAATTTTAATAAGTAATAAATAGTTATTTGTTATACAAGAGTGCAAAGTTGCTTTTTAACCGCGTGTTCAATTTTGATGACCGAGCAAGCGAAGGATTCTAAAATTGAATCACGAGCGCAGCGAGTGATTTCAAAATTAGAATCCTGAGCGTTAGCGAGGGAATCAAAAGAGCACGAGGTGAAAAATCTTTGCACTCGAGTGCAACACGTAACTTTTCATTCCACCTCAGCGAGGAAATGACTAAATGCAAAAAAAAACGTTTAACAAATTAAAAAAAAGTTGTATGATATATTCGGCACCATAGAGGTAGCAGTAAATAGGTTTAATGTTTTTTTTAATTCACAAACTTAGTGCACACGATGTTCTAAATTCAATTTACTTTATCCTCTAGAGAATAAAAACGGCTTTTCCACTCAGATACTTACTTTATCCTCTAGAGAATAAAAACGGCTTTTCCACTCAGATATTGAAGATTAAAAATACTCTTTCCGAGATGGTGGGATGAAAAATATTTTTCCATTTATGTTCTACTATAAGATGAACAAAAGAACACTACTATTAGGCGTATTCGAAATATCGGTGTCTCTTGTCCGGGCAGATAACTAATAAATATCAATTTAATGAATCTAGTCATCGATAGATCTTATCGTTTTACATTTATCTATCCTTAAAACCATCTCCTGAGGCCAACCGCTCAAGTATTAACATTCTAATTTAATCAGTCTGTGTTTCCTGCTGAATAAACAGTTCTGTCACAGTTTATCTAGAGTAAATGAGCATGTCTCAGTACGTTGGCAGTTTATTAAAGATATTTTTTAACCGAGTGAGTCACTTAGAATGTCCAGATACAGATAATTTCCGAAGCCTCGGTAATGCTATGCTATGCTAAACGCTAATGCGTTTAACTGAAAATATTCCACAGTCTATGGAATACGAAAATCAAAGTTGTTACACGAAAACGTATAAACATGACTAATTGGCCGTGACTAATTTAATATTTTTACTATGTTATAAATAACGACGCCTAACGTTAATGTGGATCGAGATCACTAAGAGTTTTCCTTGAGCATTTTTTCTTTGTAATTAAAATGCATTAACTGCACCGACCGGGACTCTCAATGTCGACTGCTAAAAGACGCTATTCAAAGAAAGCTTGCGCAAATAGATCATGATAACATCGTTGTATAGTACAGTTTACAAGAAAATGTGTCAATTATATAAAAAAACCTCCTCCTACATTATTGGTAAGAGGCGTTAAACATACTCTATAAAACAATATACAAACGTGAATGGGAAATTACGTAAAAAACCTTTGCATGCATACAACTGTTCAATAACCCACGGACTAAGCTACTACAATTAAAATACTCATAACAAGGCAAAAATCACCCGCAAACATCATTTGTACCTTTAATCATATAATCCTGTCCCACTGAAAAACAATTTATCTGACTAATTAGCGATCGACGATACCTCTGACGAACAATACAATAAAATACTCATACTTTACGATTATTTTATGATAATAAAACCCCATTAATAATTATGTACAAAAATAATTTATACTATTGATATAGGCAATTAAACGGATGTACTTGTCTTATTAATTAACAGTTTTATTACATAAGTATTGACGGTAAAAATATATGTTTGCAAACTGATACTTTGTTTTACTGTAGTAAATCTTTTCATTAAATAATACTTTTACATATACATATACAAATTGTGTAGTAAAGTGTTGTTAAAACGATAAAAGTAATCGGTTTCTTGATAAAAATCTATCTTACTTAGTAGCTTTTCTTCGAAGAGTGACAATAGCAGAACACTAATTGTCACGTTCAAATAATAAATACAACAGAATAAAAAAAGATTTGCTCTGATGGTAAAGTGCATGCATGTATCTTTTGTTGTGCACAATGGAAGAAAACAAACAAGGCAAATACAGCTTGTTAAACTAATGAGTTTGTAGATCTTTTTCGAATGGACAAAGTAAATACCTAAGGAGCAGACAACCGTTAAGTTGGCACAGATAACGTGGGCTGACATCGTTTAGATGGACGGAACGGGGCCTATTGAGACAACATCTAGGATGGATACGGATGCAAGACTCATGTGTAGGGATGGAAAGATATTTAATATTAAAAATATATTATCTGTAATAAATTATTAATAATGTAAGCTTAAATTATGAATGTCTTTATAAAGAAAGATGAATTTACACTTTATACAGTGGATTCCGGCGATCTTCATATTATATTATTGTAGTGTAAAATAGCTCGTAATGTTATTCAAATAGTTACTACCTCTATTTTGATATATCGTTGCAACCCTAGTGATGTGACGTAAATGTGATAAATAGCAACCGTTACTTTTGATGTCTCTGCGGGGACCAGAGACAGATTATGTGATTAATTACCACCAAGCTACGGACTTCGCCTAAGGAGCAGAGACTGTGTGTCTAATTACCTGCATGACCCACTAAATACTGAGTTGATCCTTTTATATTACCTCCATAATATTAATAGATAGTTGATTACACTGGTCTACAAAATTTTACTTTTTGTGTGCCCATCAATTGAATACTATATTTTTATACTGCTTTGAGGTAACTGAATACGAAAACACAGATATATTTTTTTAATTAGCTCTTATTTTGGAAATATACCTAATATACAAAATTTGACTTTTAGTAACATGTTAAAGTACAAAACAATTAATTAAAAAAAAAACTATATTTATTTATTATTATTTTTTTACTTTTTATATAAAATTGGGAATATTGAAATATTAACATAATATTTAAACGTGTTTAATTAAGATTTTCGCTTCTTTTTCGTTAATCTTTTGTAATCGCTGTTAGGGGTATCTCTTCTCAAATTCCAGCAGTATTCCGCTAACATTGACGCATTCCATCGGCCCTGGTATATGTTTTCCATTGTCGAGATATCTTGATTCGCCATGTTCGTCACTTACATCACCGCAGTTAGAAGGGAAAAAATCAAGATGAGAATGAAGAAAATGAATTTTTAGAGACCCACAAACTGTGACGATTGTGAGGTTGTAGGCTCATTGTAGTCAACTTCCATTGAAATTATCTCTTCTTCAGAATCTTGCTGGTACTCTTCGGGATGTCGAGGAACAGGTAAATCGATTCCGTGTGGTACAGGTCGCGACACAGAGGCTACATAAGGGTATACCACGTTTCGTGTCTTTTTTTCTTGATATACCATACTGGATGGAGTCAAGCAAAAGTAACAGTCATTCGCATGATTGGTAGGTTCCCTCCTCATGATTGGCACACCAAAAGGCAATGAAAGTTTCTTTTTGTTTAGCCACTTAATCAAATTTGTGGAGCAAGCTGTGCAAATAAAATGTGGTACGATTTGTCTTGGTTTTTAATTTTAATTCCAAAATAATGGAAGTAAGCAGTTTCTAAACTTTGAGTAATTGAGCATCTTTGGTTAATATGGGTCACCTTACCACATATTGTAGCAAAAATTGTCGGCACTATTAACACATTTGGGAGACATAATGGAAAATGTAGATTTTTCCACAAAAAATGTCAAAAAACGATAACAATTTCACGTTTTAACTGTTGAACAAAACACAGTCAGCGTTAGAAGTAACAAACAAATATGAAAAAATAAAATTTCCGCAGTTAATCTCTAAATATTTTGAATTATCATCTTTAATGTGGCAAAACTATGGCGCTACCCGCTATTATATTATATAAGGCACAGTTGCACAATAAGAGCTAACTATGAATTTTTACTTATATATTTATATTCAGTGAGTGAAATACAATCAATATAGTACATTTTCATGTAATGGCAAATTTGATGTAGACCAGTGTTATCATTGACTAGAATACCGGTTGCGATTTTGTAGGGTTTAAGTATATTCAGCTTGGGAAATGTATGTAAATTACGAAAACTGTTTTAGTTTTACTGGGTAACTGTTAAGATTAATAGCCGCAGTGCCATACAAATCTGATTTGGACTCCCTGCAAATAAACTACCAGAAACCACTTCTAATGTACTACATATTACCATTATTTATTTAAATTATTCTATTAACAATAGATGTTCTAAAATGTTCTTGATACATCTTCTATAAAACTTGCCAGTTAACATTTATTAGAATACAGAAGACCGTAGCTCCCACCTTTTTTAATCAATTTTAACATTTGGTGCCAAAAAGTTTAACAGCAGAACAGAAAGCGTTTCCAGTTTACCAAAATCCTTAATCTTGAAATAACAATAAAACCGATACTCTTCATTTATTTCCTATTCAACACTCGAATGAAGGTAACACTGAATAATGATTATCCTTGCCATACTATTGTGAATAATAATTATTTACTTCGCTGATGACAAATTAACCCGCCATTGTTTGTTGAAATTACCAGCCTTTTCATATGAGTAACCGCGATATTATTTTAGGTAGGTATCTACTATAATTAATATTTTTACAACATTCCGAGGAATATATTTCTGTTGATAAGACACGTACTAGAAAAATATGAAGCACGTGGTCGCACATGCACATTGACTGAAGCTAATTCCCAGGTATCAGGTATACAATTTGATACTTGATTGTTTCCAGCAATCTGTTGCAACTTTGTTCAGAAAGAGATGTTTCTGTTCTTTTGTGTCAATGTTTCTTTATTTTTCTAGTTAACTAGTCTTTAAAAATATAATAATAATGTCCTCCTAGCCGAGTTTTCGGCTACGGCGGCCAATCTTTAAGATCAGCCAACTACGCAGGATATATTATAGTGCACAAGTGAGTGCGCAAGCACAGGTGCACTCCCTATTCCCTCACTCCCATAAAACGGTGGGACAGCAGTCTGACACGACCGAAGAGAGATCAGGCCCAGGACCAACGGTTTAGCGTGCCTTCCGAAGCACGGAATCATCATTCTTTTCAGACATTCAGGTAATTCAAGCCTGCAATGTCCTAACCAAACTGGAAACATTCACACAAAGTGCAGATGCTCCCCGCGGGATTCGAACCCACGACCTCCGGGTATTAGAGCCTAACGCTCTAACCACTGTACCACGGAAGCAGTTAAAAATATAGTAGACAATGAAAGCAACTTCTTTTATATTTCGTAAAGAAAAATATCGATAGCTTGTTTACATTTTTCTTTTCTTGAAACATGACTAAAAATTTTGAAAATAATTCGGGGTGCAAAAGTTTCATAATTACTGCAACTTATTATTTTTTGGAACGAAGTAGAAAATAGCGGTAATGCTATAGAGATACCTTTTTCTGAAAAAAGGTTAAGTCACTTAATAACACACATGCTCAGCTCACCTACTTAATATGAAACACAAAAGCTTGAAGGCATTAGTCAAAATCGATCAGGTCAATAATATTATTTGATGTGTACCTATTAACATTGTTGCATGAGAACACAATGTATTTATTCGATTACTAAAAAACAAAATACATAATAAATCAATAAGTGCAATTAGTCATCCTAAAAATGATTGGTATTTGGCTTAATCACCACGTTATTTAAATGCGTGTTGGTGACCACAAACCCAAAAGAAAAACGACCTGAGTTGGGTCTTTCGCAGATAGGTATATTGTCAATATAATGATATCACAATTATATTGAGAATTTTATTTACCGTTATTTTGTCAAACGGGTGAAGGGGAAACGGGAAAGAGATGGCTCTTACAATTTGATGGGCTGCCCTGTCCCATGCGCCAGTGGTTGTGGGTTCGAATCCTATCCAGAATAAACTTGTATGTACATTTGTGTTTGTTCTGAGTCTGGATGGTTATTTGAATTCAAGTACCTACATATTTGTTGCTTAAGCTACTTACTCGTCAATGATGTTCAATATTGTGTTTTCAATAATATGCATGTTTTATTTTTTATTTAACAATATATTATTCGTAACGTTGAAAACTTACTAATTATATGCACAATGATAAATTACAATATGATAAGTCTAAGAAAGTTTTGGTCTCATATCCAAGTGTAATTGTTAGCGACTGTCATTCAAATATTAATGAATGCATATTTTAGAGACCGTCACGTGCCGCACCATACGGTTTAAAGTTAATCTTGTTAGAACCGTTTAGGGTACAATTTAGCACACATTGTGATTCAGAAATGCACGTTCCATCGTTTGGAACTGGTAATATGCAGTATAATTAGACATACGGGCAGTTGCTTATCAGGTAAATACCATTATTTTTAGATTTGTTTACTTTAGCTACGTGATTTATTAAAATATGCAAAAACATTTGTGTCAGAATTCATATGTATTTCGTACTCTGGCGACATATTAAAAAATAATGTGGGTTTAATTTATCGCATGTTATTTTGTTTTTGACCTGATGAGAACGATATTACCTACAAGTAAAGTCGTCAAAATATTCTGATTATCTGATGCAAAGGTTTATACTTCATGTTTATCACTCGCTTTGTCTAAATTGAACGCCCTTTTCATGGATGCTTGTTGAATTGGATCATGGAGTAAGTATGTGTCTAAATATCGCCCTTTCATGTTCCAAAATTTGTTTTGGTGTATCGTCAACCACTAAAAAATGGGCTAACAACCTAAAATGAACAATTCAACTCAAATTTAATCATTAAATGATTCTGCTAGTTGGCTTCTATACAACGAACTATTTTACACATTGCAATACAAAACTGGCTGTCAAACAGAAGCTAGCATTATGTGAATAGGACCGTTGGAATACCAACGGTCTAAATGAATACAAATAATAACATGTACAAATAATAATTTGTACAGGTGATGGAAAATATACTTAAACACATAATAAAGCCAAAAAGTACAATTTTAACGATTTTTCCATTTTTTTCCTTTTAGTTTATGTGATTTTTGACTGTTATAATAACGTTATCATCTATTTTATTTTCAGAGAACAATTAAGATATATATTTTCGTGACTTGTAATTCCAGCAAAAACTTTCTGGATATTAAATTTTATTAATATCGTGACCCTGAATGTCTGCAACGCTATCGAAACGAATTTGTTTATGAAAAATATTGATGCCGTATCTAGTTTTTAATAAATCAGGATTATTAGGTATGTAAAGGTAAAACTATAATTTCTTTTTTCTGTTTAGAAAATTCATTGTGTACATCCAATGCAATTGAACCATGATGATACTTAGAAGTGTGATATTGTTGAAGGGAACTAAAATTACTTTCCAGTTTATAATAAATAATATTATTATGTATATTTCGGACAAATCTGTATCCATATAGGTAAGTTACAATTGATCTTAACTAGGGCTCCTAAAATTAATGAACGAAAATGATTAAAACACGTTTTACAAACAAGACAAGTCCAGCAGCTTTCCGACTTGTATGTAGAATATGCAATTCGACAAACCTTCTAAATATATGTAGCCGCATGCATCTTGTTTGCTATCATCCAGGATCTCGTAGCGCTCCATCTACTCACAATGGACCGAGTCTTTTTGCGTCTTATCGTGTGGAAATCTCTATACTAACAACTGCTTATATGTTAGATGCACTAAAGAAACGAGGAAGCGGTAACAAAGCCGTAAAGAAGTTATTTTAAAGATTATCCTATAATGCATTCTAAAAACATACAGCAATTCTGTTGTTTTGGAATCATTGAGTTTACTGATTGGAAATGTTCGGATCATGTTTCTATTAATTAAATATGAGATTTTTAATTTTTTATACCTAATTGGTGAATAAATGACGCCTAGATCGAATTCTTAGTTTTATCGTTTGTGATTAAGATGATGAAATAATGAAAATGATTACAATAGTTTTCTTTTCGAGTTATTTAAAACAAACAATGAGTTATTAGCAGTTTTAACTTTCCTTATTTTTATAATAAAGGTATTCAACGATTCTGATTGTGAGATAGGCCATTAAGTGTCTAACTAATAATATAAATCCCTGTCATTTAGCATGCGGCTTCTTATTGCGTAAACAAATATTAGACAAGTACTATTATAATGTTAGCGCTACCTTGCCAATTCCGCAAATTAATATGTTTGCCAAATAATAAAAAATGTGTTAGTTATTAAAAACATAGATACTCGATTGAAACAATCTTCTATAAGAAATGTTGTTAAGTCTTTAAGGTCTATTAACCAACAACCCTTGTCAAAAAAGTTTTACAGTAAGTTAAGAAGTAGAATTATCAAAGCTATATTTCTATTGATGTTAAAAAAACATTTTTCGACACTTCTCCTATGCGCAAACTTGATTCCCCTATAAACGCTATAATTTTAAAAACATTAATTTTCATGAACGGTGAATTTAAAATAGGATAATATGTCTAAAAATCACAGTTATAAACAACTGTGTCAACTGTTTCAGTTAGAAATTATGTAAAGTTAAAAAACGAGTAATTTTGCCGGAAAATGCCGGAATAGTTATTTATGTGACTGCTGCATAATCAGGGTCATTAAAATACGAATGTGGTTTTATGAAACGAACGAAGTGAGTTTCATAAAAGAATCACATGAGTATTTTAATGACTAATTATGTACAGTCACATACATAACTTTATCTTCATTCATACGATAATAATGTCTATTTTATAGTCAGGATCGATGAGCAAATTAGTACAAAATCATGTCATAATTTGTAGGTCAATTTGAATAAATGACGTTTGTAGTTTTTAAAATCCATAAACAATCTAGACTCGAGTTGATTTCGATTCTCAAATCGATTGTTATAATTTCAGCATCGAATTAAATGTATAGGAATGGAACATAAAATTACTAATCGACTAATTCGATAATCGAAAAAACCTATTAATTTTTACTTTTAAAGAAGACGTTCGAAATTTGAACGTAATTAAAGTGTCGGTTACCGACACTAAAATGTAAACATTTCAATGCAGCCACAGATACTTATATCTAAATGTAGGGCGTTTGCTCATCGCTCCTGAATATAAAATAGACATATTATGGTATGGATGTAGATAAAATATCATTTTGATATCTACGTCACGCGATTATGAAATTTATTGTATTCGCGGAATAACAAAACATGTACGTCACAAAGAAATACAAATACAGTATAGAAATTAAAAATTCAGAAATGAAGCCACGTGTTTTAGTTCCACCTGTTCAATATTATAAATTATGTTAGTTACTATTGATATTAAATTATTATTATTATTATTCAGTGACTCTTACAGTATAACCTGCGGTTTACATAATAAATGGGCCGAACATTCATCTGTTTTATTAATTAATAAAGTTGCGGATAACAAATATACTAAAGTTTTGTATTATAAATGCAAGTATTTGTTATTGTATAATGTCTACGAGAATAAGTCAGGTAATATTTATAAATAGATTCTATCATCAAATAATTTATATTTAAGTAACACGTGAGTTTATTTTTGGTAACTGAGAGTCATATTGAAAACGATTAGAAAAAAACGAGCATCGTAAATAAATATAGTATCATGCAATTCTTGCTTCATTAGGTCAATAACAGGTTTTCTTAATTAACTACGGTTTGATTTTATCTACTATTATAATTGACGAAGAATTTTAATACAGTCTTATATATTTTTTTAATTTTACCATCATTAGGAACTTACTATTTGGTCACATTTTTGTGATCATCTTATGTATGAGTTTTAAATAAGTAGATAATAAATAAAAGCTTATTCTACTAACCAGTTAAATAGCACTTAGGTACAGTCAACAAAACTGACGACCTCGTTTTGCCAAGCATTGTTTTCACACGACGACAAAATACATTATGTGCAATCGCACTTCGTACGCGCAAGTCATACTCTTGCCGAAAAATTTGTCGAACACTACCAAAGTTAAAACGAACGTGAATAAGCGATAAACAACTTTTCAAATTGAATTTAATGTAGAATCGTCGTATGTCCCGCTGTGTGGCATTTAATTTATTCTTAAGACTTGATTTGATTTTATCTTGTGTGTTTATGATAAACGTCAATCCAACTGTCTAATGTAGGGAATGATATGTACTCGTTATTGGTATAATAATTAAGTCCCTCTGATTATGATTTGGTCAGTCTCGAAGTCGAAAAAATTCAATTTGGATATGTTCATTTCGTCGGTTTAATACTAATTTCCGCCCATTAAGTTTGTCTGCATGATACCAGACATATTAAGTGTTATGTTGATATATTTTTTTATACGTTATACCTATTATTAAGAATGTACGAAGTTGGTTCCATGTTAACAAGAAAAATATGTAGATATCCACAAAATGTGAGACTAGTGTGAAAACAAAATAAAAAAAAATCTGAATCATATTTTCCTAGAACATAAGGCACTTAGTTTGTTCTTTCATGTTTCAGTCATAAAAGTATTCTTAGAAAGTATGTGGTTATGTTCCACTAATCATTGTTACACGCTCGTTAAGCGTTAGTGTTACCTAATAAAAAGTATTGTTTAGAAAAGGATGAAATTTACACGTTTTGTGCGTACTTTGAACACGCAAAATTACCCCTGTTTTGTAACAAAATGAAAATGTTTCTGGTCTTTACAATATTTCTGTTTCTCACGTATAATTATATTTTTTATTATTCCAATAGTCAAACTTCAGCAAAGCACTCTTATCTTCTCTTATCTTGAGCAAGGTGTCTTAATCCAAGATAGAAGCAGATGGGTTTTATATTTATGTTAAGACCAATAATAATTATGATTTATGAACCTTACGGAGGCTCTATTTAAGTAAGGTATGTTGCAGTGAATACTATTACTATTCGCTGAAGAAGAGGTCCTTCCTGTTTAGAAATTAACGAATAGGCAAGTAACTGCAAAAGCCAGGCTATTAAACTCACCATATTTAGCTTTGCAATTATCGCGTTTATCTAATTGCAGTCAAATAGCATACCACACCCGCATAATGCAAGTACGGGCTTTTGACCTGGCTGCAAAATTTGCAATAATGCGGATCACGGATATTTACACTCGTAGATATTGTTTGACGAACTCATTTGCCCCAATTTTGTATTAGCTGTTGATATGTTTTATCTTACATTGAATTAGGTGTCTTTTTGTTTCACTATACCATTTCATTTTATGTAATGAGTTATTCTTATAACTTTAACATACGGAAATTCAGACGTCAAAGCATATACACCTTTGTTTAGCAGCTTCTTTTAAACAAAAATGCACACTAGCAAAGTAATAATTCATAATGAAAGTATGCCCTTTGTTTTTAAATCTCTTAAATTAAATACAGAAGAATCCTCAGACTAATTTTAAAATCGCGGTAGTCAGTCATAGCGGGTTGTGGCAGCGGAAAAATAAAAATAAGAATGCCCTTGATAGCAAATTTGAAGTAACAAACTTTAATTAATTTGATGCAAGCCGTCGGTTTCTTGCACCGCGACTAATAAAAGTGTATGTGTTGAAGAGCCAAGACTTCTGGCTAAAATTGAGTTATACTTCTGCCAAAACAAAACAGTATCCCATATAATTTGGCAGGCATTATTTTAACCGCCAGTGAAAATTTTGTTATATTTGCGTGAGTAATAAACCATTTTTTTATTGATATAAATTATTGGTTTTTAATATTCTCACAATGATTATTTATCTTTTTATGCATAATGATATTTAGAAACGATTTGGTTTCCGTAAAATAATACCAAATTATAATTATCTATAATTAACCAAAATGACAAAAACATTGTTTTTAAAGTTACGTGCTTGCTCTATTATTCTATGGTCGGGAACAACCCTTTTTCAAAGTTCATAGACGCATCTAGGGCATAGACGACGGCTAATGCTCGTTGGCAAATTATGCTGATTCGTGTCCATGCGTAGATTATCCTCGTTATAAAGTATAAATCATGAGATCCGTACGCAGGCATATTTCACGGCCGCTTTGTTCACTTCGCATGAAAGAGGTCTGCTTGCTTGACCGCTGTTGGTATGAACTTGGTCTTACGGTCTCACGTGCCACGAAAAGTTTACACGTGAGTTTTTATCTGCGATAATGTTTATATTTTAATACTTTATTATAATATATTCACTGACTGCGTTGAGAGGCGTTTTAAAACCTTGATGTATTGAATAGAGGTTGCGGCTATTCAAGTGATTTTATATATCGTTGACTTAAGTGACATAACCGCTTAATTAAGTCTAGTAAATGACGTATAACATTATTAATAACAACATTATAATTATGGACAAACTGTTGTGTCTACCCTATTTGTAACACCTATTTGTACACAGTTTTATACAATGCGCTTGTTCACGAAATATCAAATATATGGCGTACAAGAAAATTTTCACGTCAAAACGCGCGCGCGGGCTATGTATGTAGCGAGCACCGCGCCCGCGCCCGCCACCGCGCCCGCGCGTTCAACGTGACCGTAGAATATTGCTTTGTATGCAAGAACTTTCATTTAATTGTGTGTTATGTAGCATACGTTTTGGCGGCATACAGTAGCCGATGTTACCATTATAGGCATAACAACAAAAAGCGTCAGTATAATTGTGTTTACAGCTAACCCTGTAATCTGGCTGATTCGCTGTTTCCGGCTCCAAAAAGGTGGAACGACCTGGAGTTTGGTGGTGGTATTATTACTCTGTCATGTAATTTTCTAGTAAAAGTATAAATTTATAACGTCCTCATCTTTGCGTGAAGTGATTGAATTGGCAGCTCGAATACCGAGCTATTGGATTCAGTGCGATGATTTGTGCCTCTTTATTAGAGTCTATTTACTCGTATGAACGAAAGGGAGCATGGCATATTAATATTGCTTTACGTCTAAAACGCCCCCTTAGAAAACAAAATAAGAATAAAATATTACCTCATTGTCAGTGTGTTAGGAGTCTGCATTTCTGAATGGATTCTACTAAAAATCTGTAATTATGCTAAAATGCAACAAAGACTTGCATATTTAAAGAAGAGATTTTTCTACGCATTGTTATTGATAAGGATGCACCAGGTACCTATTTACATTTATTTAGTAGAAGGAAATCTGCAAGTCGGTATCAGCGTTATAAGAACTTCTAGAACCATGTTTCCCGCGATTTGTTTGTGTCAATTGCTCTTGTCCATTATTAGGTGTTTTTACAAACAAACCCAAAGAAAACAATGGCACGAAGTCTCATTATATTAGACACTACTGCATCAATAAAAAGTAAATTGATGGACCCATGATGACTTCCAAGAGATTTTTTGTTCGGGTGTTTTTCACGGTGTTAAATTTTGTGATTTTACCCGACACCTGAAAACAATTGAATGTAAAATTTTACGCTTACATTAACTTTTTTGTTTCATTAGAATCGTGCTGTTTTCCCAACGTCAATAATAATAATTATTAACGTGTCTATTTCGGGCTTTGTAGAAAAACGGCATTCGTATTATAAATAACGGCTCAAAGTACTCTCCCCAGTAGAAGTCACCAACCGACATTAGCCCATCTAGTGGTAAGTGGCCGGCCACTGCGGCCTATTCCAATGAGTAGTCTTAGTCAGGAAAAGTCGCTCAAATTGCAGCCACAATAACATTGATACGCGAATAAATAAATTATTATTTTAGGATACAGTATGCTTGAATAAAATAACTGAAGATCCGTATGACGATAAAATTATTACTTTCTGTGCAGTAAAGTAACCCAAATGTCTGTTTAAAAATAGAAGTAGGTAAATAGCGAATACAATTTATATCTTGGTTCATATTTCTTTATTCAAATTATCTATATACAATAAAAATAGATACTAACAATATATACAAGTTTGACTTCCTATGTTATGTTTATTTGTAGATTTATAAAATCTCAGAAGAACTTTTAGATCATCAAAATAATGTTTTTGCGAACAAAGTTTTTATGGTAATTGTGTATAATGTTTCCGAAGCCAATTATTCAATCAAGATTTTTTTGCCGAATTATGATGATCGCATGAGATCAAAGCGGTGATTGATTGGCCCGACTCGTGAGGAAGTAAAAACACGCGCGCTTCTTGAGGTGATCTCTGAAAGTCGTGAGATAACTTCGTGTGTCAAAATGACTGCGCTGCCATATAGCTTCCCTGGACAATATTCATACAGCGCCGCGCCGTGCCTCCCCAAAAACTATGTATGCACAGCTTAAACAACGGCACGGGTACGTTGTACCTACATTATTACTATATTAAATCAATTACTTCTGTATTAAATCAGAATAATATATTTACTATTTGGGCAATAGATTTTTTTTTCATTGTTTACATGCTGCTGCCTTTTGGCTATTATTTTGTATAAACTTAATAAAATATAATAAAACAATACATGGAAGTCGAGTTGATTAATTTTTATATCGTTGCTATCAATCTACGAGTAGCATTGTTTTTTGCTAGAACTGGCCATAAAAACCTGCATATATAAATAATCAACAAATCCTTAATTCAAGTAATTCCTTGAAATAGTGGTCGTTGCGAGCATTTTGGAATAGTCGTGAGTCGCCACGCGCAGGCGGCTGCCAGACGGATGCTTCAAGTAACGTTCTAATGACACAGTATAAAGAACAACAGTATGACCATGGTAACACATTAATACAGCTAATACTGTGCAGCTACCCCCCCCCCCCCCCCCCCAGGTGAAATCTGCGACAATAACAGCTGTGGCTGTGTTTCGGCAATGTGGGAGCCAGTATACATGAAATCAAAGGCTCGAATGAGCGACGGCGACGCTTCCCGATTGTGTCTCTCCGTGGAGAAGGCCGCAGTGGCCGCTTATCCTTTAATTTAGGTGGGGTGCCTGCCTACTTAACTGATCTACGAAGTCGTGGCTAGCATTTAGGTAGGCAGAGGTAACGCATCCACTTTTCTACACGTCAGCTGACCTATCTACAAGAATAACCGGCCCGTGCTTACAATGACCAAGGTTGAAATGGAGAAGCTCCACTGTTACCTATTCGCAAGTGACGTGCAGTCTGATACGTCACGCAGCCTCATTAGCCGCGGGTTATACGAAAGCCTTGCAACAAGGTTGTTTCGGCGTGGAGACGCGTGCGCGGAATCCACAATAGCCTTGCAGAATGTACGCCAGTGAGCGGTCATACACGTTGTCTCACCCCTGAAAAATGTTACGTGTCTATCAACTGACTTTTATGTACATAAATCAGAAGGTCAAAAGTGCTCAATGAAATCGTATAATTTTATTATTGCCTATTTTATGCTTGCTAATATTTTTTTATACTATATTTGTACCTATTTAGTAGTGACCGGTAGCTTCACATACCATTTCATAAAAGATAACTATTGACAAGGAGAGCATAAACATCTTCATTTATAATAATATAATTCTAGATACGGTGTTTATCTTGATATAAATTACATAACCTGCCACTAGAATAAGCTCAATATTTATTATTCGTAAAAGTAGTCATTAGAATGCGACATAGCTTCAAGGACATTCAAAGTAATCAAAATACAGAGAAAATATACAAACTAATATTCAATATATTTGCACCGCATTCATTGACCTACTCTCAAAGTAATAACTTATGCATTTGTGTTGCAAGTGCTAGAATAAACAAAAGTAACACAAAACTTATCTGAATGTAATAAGAGACAAAAAAAAGGATTGTCAATCAGGCAAAATGTTCGTCCTGAATTCGAAACCACATCTTTGAGCGCATATCACCATTGCCAAATACAACCGAGTTTGACAAATAAACAAACCGCACATGTGTTAGCACAGCCGTAGAATTCTGTCATATACATACGATTAAATACTAGTCTGCGCAATCATCACGTCAACACCGAACAATGGATTGGGTGTAACTACAGAAGTTTTACAATACACATTTCTTGTGGTATATATTTACGGATTTTAAAACCATGATAAAGTCATGTAAAACCGAAATAGTACACGAACTGTTTTTATTCAATATTTTACTATTCCGGCTTTAACAGACAAACTGTATAATGATATTTGCATAAATAAATATTGCTTGTTCTATGTTACATACAACTTTAGCTGAGAGCATGGGGAAAAAATATAATAAAGCTTTTTTAGTATTCGCAGGTAATTATTCATTATTGAAAAACATGATCAGTTTTTCAGATAACTACCAATAATAATACGCTTGTATTCTTTGTTAGGCCGTCAATCAGTCTGGGCATTTAACTATTTTTACATCAATGTTGACAAATTGCATTATGCTCTGACTATTATCCGACTGATTACCTGGGTGGTAGCTATAACCATAGGTGAAATCTACATGGAGTTAGTACACTTAAAATCAAAGGCTCTAAGATCAGATTAGCCTTTAGTCAGACGCTTCCTGGTGAAGTGTCCCATTACAGAATAGACCGCAGTGGCCGCTTACCATCAGGTGAGCAGCGTGTCTGTCTGCCAAACTATGTTGTATAAAAAAATTCCTCTTCGTGATACGAACCAATTAGTATTGAAGAAATCACGACAGATAACCAAACTGATCAAATTGAGGCCAAAGACACTTACGTTAGTTTTGTTTATGTAACGCTGAGTTCAAACGACGATCGGTGACGAATGCTGTTATTCAATTACTCTCGTGCGAAAATTGTCCTTACGTATTTTAAAAAGAAGCAAGAATTAGAGGTTATGAATTATGCATGATTTGAGGATCACTGTGATTTGTCAATGGAAGTTATTTTTAGGACGGTCCGTTAAACCGCAATAAGTGGGTTAGTGTCGTATGTAGATCTTTCAAATTAGCCGCTTACTTCGCTGGTTCACCGACTCAAAACAGATCTCGGCCTTCAACTTTAAAGAGCGCATGAATCGCTTCTGATTTTCGTCAGGTTGGTTCCGTCAAGTAAATAATTCTTAAAGTCCCTATTAAACTTGATTTGGAGTTATCGTGGAGTACCTAGCCGACATCGCTATACATACGTAACCACACTTTTGATGACACTGTCCTTATCCATTATTCAAAGTTGTAAGTTAATTTCTAGAACGATAGTTTTAAACTGTTATAACAAAAATGTATAATTACGGAATTTATAAGATATGAAGTGCTTGTAATAAAATTTAAAGTGCGTGTAACTCGTTTCTATTAAATTGCATTGCCCATACGATGTTAAAACTTATAGTACAGCACTTAGACATGACGATGTACAGCCCATAGAGAAATATTAGTCTGTGGTACAGCCTCATTAGTTATTAATACTTGATAATATTTTAATTCAGAAGCCTGGCATGTGACACAGGATAGGTAAATTAATAATGCCTAACTTTCACGCAACTCCACTGGCTGAGGAAAATTGGCTGCCAAATAAGTGAACGTCTGACTGGTAACCCTATTGCAGCTCAACCGGTCACGGGCCGCCGTGTAGGGCTGGCTCATGTCTAACACTATTGAGACTATAGAGTACACTGTTAGGACGCAAGAACCGTGGTATGGTCACCGCTTGTTCGGATTTCGTGTGTGTACACGATAGGTGGGATCGTCAAGGAATAGCCGTGTATGTGCGTATGTAAAATAATTGCCCGAGGAGCACGTTCAAACCGATTAGTGCGATGCGGATGTAAAAAAATCATACAGAACACATTCAAACTGGTAAACCGATCCGCACGTAGCCCAGTGATCAAAAAGAAAACTGCGTATCTCCAAATTAGCGGAAAGGAAATATTGCTGTATTTTTTGTTAGTGTGTAACAAAATATAAACATCTTTGTATAGTAGCGCCTCTGTTATACGTAGTTAAAGATTCAAACGAGAAATACTGTAAGGTTTCGTGAAAAAATTACATCGAACTATATCGCCAACATACCAAAACTCAAAGGTCGCGAGAATTATGAAGATTGGTGTTTTGCAGTGCAAAATGTATTGGTGTTGGAAGGAATGGCGTCCGCAATTACAGAGAGGTTACCGGCTTCGCCTACATCAGTCCAAACAAACAGCAGATATTTTAACCAAAAGTTTAGGATCAGTTAAACATAAGTATTTCACTAAAAAAACTTGGCATTTTACCTGTTTCACAATAATTTAATATATGTGTTTAAGATTGTTTAATTATTTTGCTAAGCGGAGGTGTTAGTGTGTAACAAAATATAAACAACTTTGTATAGTGGCGCCATCTGTTATACCCAGTAAGCACCATGTTGTGTCAAATAAATTAGTCTATTAAAACGTCCCTCTGCGTATTATTAAAATTTTTGTGTCTGGCAGCCCTAGGCGGTGTTGCGCCCGCGCCGGTCCGCGATGGCGCGGTGGCGCCGCTATATTCAACACACGGACTCCCGCGCCAACCCGTCGTGCAATCGAAAGTCTAGATTTCTGATTCAACTCGACATCTGTGTTTTCCCCAATCGGTCACGTTACTTCTAATGCTTGAACGATCTAGAAATGTTATCAAACATTTCACGCTAGTTGCTCGTTTTAAAAACTCGTCACCATTATTAAACTTTGAACGGTATTATCACTGCACTCACAGTGCAATCATCTTAAATGCTGTCATTATGATTAAACGTAATTTGCTATTCAGTCGCTATGTGTACTAGAATAAGAAGTTATATTTACAAAGCAGTCACTATTGTAAAATGTAGCATTAAAAATTACTTGGAATAGTTGTATGATTAATAAGACCTAATAGGTATAGTTCGTATTTTTTATCTAAATTGATACAATTTGAGGAGGGCAAATCTCATTTGTTGTTTGAAAATCTAGTTATATGGGTGCAATTTGTCTCGATGGACCACAAGTAAATGACAAATAGCGTTTTCTTTTAAAATGTATTACACAAGACAAATGTAACGTAGGTATACGTTTATTAATACAATTGTTAACTAATTAAGGTTCAAGCCGAACAGAAATTAAAATGTACCTACCAAATCCAATGTAGATTATTTCAACATCAACAGATCAACCTAATGAATACTCATGCCCGTACCGAAAATATAATGACACTTTTGGGGCTTGAGTAAATTAGTGCTAACTTGATTGATTTATTTGTATCTCTATGTACGCACGGTATCAGCTGTCTCGGTACAAAAGTACCCGCATACAAACAAAGACGGTTCACAGGGCCGGCTTTTACCATTGAGGGCTTATAAATTTTTTTCGCGGAGGAGAAAGCGAGGAGAAATTCCCCATAACGAGACCAACAGCCGTATGTGGGACTCAGGACTAATCACTAAAGCGCCCCACTAACCACTAAACTCCCCCAGTTTTCCACCCAAAAGGAATTACGTAACTGTGTTTACAACAGAACGCGTCAAAGCTTTGTTATTACATAAATGTATAATATGACAACCCAAAAAGATAAGTTGGGCCCTGAAAACAGACTTTCTCTCTCTAAATATTACCGTAAAATAGCACCTTCTGGATCTTATGACAATCAATACGCCCTGCAAACGGCTCTGTTGATTCGTATCGTCCATGTGCCATTGTCACTATTTACTCAGAAACGATACAATATTGAGGACGGTCAACGGAAAAGATGCTTTTATTATTTTCTTTATGAATTCTGAGAACGCGGATGTATTTTTTTTTGTTGGATACGTTTGCTTTAAAGTATTCACGCTGTAGGTACTGATTCTTATAAAACTGCTAAATATTTTTTCAAGATCTCATCTCTCGTGTATCCTTACGATTTCAATTAAGGTTTTCATTATTCATTTAGAAAAGTTTGGTCAGTTTAAAAAAAAACACAACTTTGATACAATTTCTACCAAACTTCATAAACATCGGATATACTCGTATTATATTTGTACTTGTACATTGAATACTATTCTCGTGATTGTGTCCTTTTCGCGGTCAAGTTATGGCCGCATATATTTAAGTAATTCAGGTTCATATTTGTAATTTAAGGAGGTTAAGGTAATGCCTGTTTTGAAAAAAAGTGTAACTGTCGACCCTATAAGAGTGTAAACAGTGCGCGACAGGTCCCGACCACTTTCAGATGAACTCAATGGCGCCACTAGTAAGCCTGTGGCCAGCCTGGCCGGCGACTTGCACAGAGATGACAGAGATAGTTATGCCAGATAAATTAAAAAAAAAAAACCCTGGATACTAATCGCACAGCTCCGACTAGCTCCAAACTAAGCATAGCTTCTGCTATGGGTGCCAGATAATGGATAAACTACATATATCTTTGTTTTTGTAAATAATTACATATGTAATAGAAACTTACACAGCCCAAATAAGTGCAGATTCAAACAGCAACTTAGTTCAGTTCAGGGGATGAAACTACTTTTTGAAGGCTAGGTTTGAATTGGCGACCGAAGTGGTGACTGGAACAATTCTTTTAGTAATAGAAACAGAAAAATGGTGAATGAATTTTGGGAAAAGTGACATTGACGATAAATAGTTAAGACTAATTTAATGCTGTCCTCAATAATTAAAAGTTTTTAAAACTGAAAAGTTACTAATTTCTGATAAAAACATGTTGTGATCATTCAATTAATGCTACACAACGTAGCTAACTAAAAGATACGTTGAAAAGTAAGCCCAATTCACGGTCTTACCCAGGATTACTTTTAACTTAAAAGTTTGCTTATATATACCTTTACTTAAAAGTTTTAAGTAAAGGTATAATAAGCAAACATTTTCTATCTCATGGGCAGTGTAACAGCAACCTTATCTCCGCGATTACTCACACTCACACACACATCTGTCTCTTAAGACTCAGGACATGAACGGTATTGCAAACGAGTTTGCACTTTGCGCGACGATCGTATAAAGAATGCACTCGACGGACCTACTTTCCAGCAAATCTATTTTTAGCCGGGGATAAATATAGTTACAGTTGAGCCTTCACAAAACTACTTTTCAGAAAATCATATTTGAACCCAGAGGTTAATGTTTAAACTAAATCTTGGTCTTACTTATATGCCTGAACAACTTCACGGTTATTGAACTTACCTCCGAGTGTATGTACTGGGGGGCGCATAGAAGCATTTCCAAACTACGTATTAAAAGAGATTTTAGTCATTCTTTTATAAAAATCGAAATGTTTTTTTATTCTGTTTGCGATTTGAAATCAAAACAAAGTCTTAAAGTAACAGCCTATTTAATGTCCTACTGCAGGGCAAAGGCCTCCATCCTTAAAATTAAGTTATCGTTACAAAGATGCCTCAATCACCACGCTTGCCAAAATGCGGATTGGTGATTACAAACCCGAGCTGTCTCCAAAAAACCGACCCAAAGATAGCTCGACCCGGAAATTTGAATTTCCCGAGATCTCGGTCCGGTGTTTCGAATTTCGAACCTCACACTTAGTTTAATACACATAATGTGTTTTTGTCTCCTTCTAATTCAAAATATAAGTAAGACTAATTTCCGTCCTACTTGTTTAATATACATCCTTAATAACCTACGTAACTAACTATTATCGTTGATGTAAAACGACTGGCGGGGTCGTAATCCGAAAACTTATCTTATGAACTGCATATTTCAACAAAAAATTTGAATCCTAAATGCATCTAGTTAGAAATAAATATTGGTAATATTTCAAATTGAAAATTTTAAAATTATTCCGCTTGTAGTTGCGAAATGATAATTTAAAGGACATTTTCAATAAAATTAAACACTACGAATGCCAAATACGAATTTGACATTAGTCAAGTTTCCGTTTATTTAATGATTTACTGCCTTCTTGGGATTGGTATTGCTTCATTTCCTCGGAGTGGTGCCTTGCCCTTAAACGTACTTTAGGTTGCTGGTAAAGATTTGTTTTTGTTGAACAAACTTCCCACCCCTTCACTTCACAGTTCCTTTAGACCGACGCTTTAGCATTTTGAACATAAATTGAATAATTCGATGAAATTATCAACTTTTATTTACTTACTCCGATGGCTCAGCGACCTAAAATGTGTCTTGGCCTTCGATACAAGAGTTCGCCAGTCCTCTCGATCTAGTTCTTTTTTTTTAACTTAAAGGACCATGCAAAGGCGCGTCCCCACCCACCAACAGATTTCAAACGTATCTCTATTTATACCTCTTGCCATACTGATCTTTTTTTTGTATGACGACATCCCCCGTAGGAATGGGGATTTCACGCAAATCGAATTTGAATGTTGTATTTTTCAAGTATTTTTTTGACATAGTAAATTGTGAAAATAATGTGCAGGCGATCAAGAGTAACCCCCCTGGCCTAAATAAAAGTCTTCAATAAAATATAATCTTAAAAAATATTTTACAGTCGAGTCTACTTGAAGCTAGACACTTACAGCGCAATTCTGATTCTTAGGCGTTCGGCATAAGGACGTTTTTATTGTTTTTGAATACCCCGTCATTTTTTGGATTAAAAATGGTTAATTGTCTTTTTAAGGAAGGTCATAATAATATTAAAACTAGTGCCAAGTCTGTTGGTGGGTGGGGACAGAGCCCATACAACTTCTTGCGTTGTTCTTTAGGTGGTTATAATTTAAGCTTTACAGCCTGTTCACACTAGTCGTAAGTCGCATAAGACTAAAAGTCGAATGCTCTGGTCACCATACACTTAGACTAAAAATCGCGTCTCATCCAATGTGAACAGCTCCATATAAAGTGTATGGTGACCAGAGCATTCGACTTTTAGTCTTATGCGACTGACGACTAGTGTGAACGGGCTGTTAGACATAATCCAACACGGATATTTTCATCAATTATGCACTCATGGCTAGTTTGATAAAGTGGTCCGCTGTCCCGCCCGTACCAATAGGGATGGAGTCTGTGGTTTAGGTTTTAGTATGTAGGGGCGCTAAGTACGACATGCCCCGCCTACCTACCCTGAGTCAGGCCATCACGTCACCCAGAGTCACCACGGCGAGAGTGCGGAAACGCATTTCCACGAATAAAAAAAGGTCTTCCGTACATATTAATATCTTTGCACCTTTTTAAACACATATAAAGCTTACATACTAAATGAATTTTAAGTTAACAATACAAAGCTAAATAATATAAGCAATTACACAGGTACAATTAATAAAAACAACAACAACAGACTTTAATATTTAGATTTCTTTATAAGTCTTAGATACGCAGTTTGCTGAATACACGGGAGGGTTATAAAGAAGCTCAGTAGACCCACTTTCCTGTGCATCTATTCGCAACCTGGGATAAATATAGCCTAGTCTAGACTGGTATTGGCTGAGGAATAGATTATGGGTCATTGGCCTCCGTCTAGCGTTTGCTACCTTGGATTGGATAGGAGGGCTCTAAAGACAGTTGAGCTGCAAGTTGCATCATTTCTGTCTCGTTCGCTAAGATTGTCTAAGCTAAGCTAAGAAGGTATTTAAAACAATTAATATCGTTCGTTCGTTTATTTTTTTAATTTATACGTTGTGATGTTCTTATATTCCAAGTCTGTTCAGTATTCCACGCAATATTGTACATAAATCGGCAAGGTTGTTGTTTCGAGTGCCAAATACACTCTTAATGAACTTCCTTTGCATAAAGTAAATATTTATATGACCGTATGAATAGGTCCGAGTTAATACCATTACAACTGTTCTTATAATACAGCCTAGTCGACAAATTAATCATACCGTGTCGAATGTACCCTTACAAGCAATAAAATGTATACACCTGAGGTTATATCTCAGGTTTGAATATGTTTGTATCAAGGAATTATAAGTTGCTTGGGTTTTTTACAAATCATTGCTCGTGGTTGTACTACAATCAACCTCAAATAATAAGTACTTCGACTTTGATTTTGAACGTTGTTGGACATTTATTGTACATGTCCGGCTGTTGTTTATATTCAAAATCTGTGTTTTCAAAGAGGCACTACTTTATATATTAGAAAAATAAAATTAGGCTTAATTTGCCAATCCGGACCAGGAAGACCTCAAATTCCATTATCATTATAATCGTCAAAGTAAGAATTATGGAAAGTCACAAATTAATCATAAAAAAACCCTGAATGGAATTTATACTACTAAATAAACCAATGAGGCATCTACATTAATATTTATCTACACATGTACATGTAGGTACTTCATAATTCCTTTTATGTTGCGTGTCGGAAATATTTTCGTTTATTACAATGTTATTGAATCGGCAGTCAGTAACAAAACAAGGTAACAAAACAACAATAGTAACATTTACAAAAAGATATGGTCACTTATCAGTAACTGAATAGGTTCTAATTCTGAAATATAAGGAATCTGGTTCCTGTTAATATGGTCCCAGTCGCTAGAAACCTCTTATCTATTCGTTTGGTGAGTCTGGGACCCCCTTTCCTCCCTCCTCCTTATTTCCCATTGCCCTTCCCATTCCGCCTTTCTCACTATAATACCTTTCTCAATAAAGAAAAAAAATTGATCCTCCCTTTTACCATTTATTTAGTATGGGAATCGCATAGACGGTCTATTGCCAGAAAAATGACGGTTCGGTCGAGTATATCAGTTAGTTTAACAACGCCGTAAACTTGCCAGTTATTGTGAGTGGCGCACACGCGAGTGTTAATAGCCGGCGATAACGGGAAAATCCAATGCAAACCTCTGAAAAAATTAAATAGATCGCGAATTTTCTATGTGATATGCAGCGAGGTATGTAACTTTTAATAGGTACCTAGTATAAATCTTTCCAGACTGTTTTCGTTCCACTAGTGTATTTTTAATAAAGGTAGAATATACACTAGTGGTGTAGTAAATAAAAGTAAATAAAACGTAGTATTATTTTACGACACGATTTACAAAAAACTAATTGAAATTGATTCTGATCATCATTGTCAGTTTTTTTAACAGTATTATGTTTGATAGATGCATAAGTTTATGTTTAATAAAACTTTATTTTCGTTCTGCATTTGCAGCAATTCAACAGTTTATGGCCACAATGCAAGTTATTTACATCAATTCAATAAAAAAAAAAACAATTTTATTAGCCTATTTAGCAATTTGCCTGGCAGTATCATTAAATGTGAAAATTAAATAAATCATTTACTGTCAGATGCAATTGCACATGATGTCATTAAGTATTCTGAAGCAAATAATCAAAGCGGAAAGTTAATACGATAAATTATATTAAAAAATCTTTCGTAAAATTTCTAAAATAAAGCTATAATTATTTCGTTGCCAAAATGAAGTCTGTGCAACTCACACTCTTCTTACAACGTGCCAATATACAACTAAGTCTTACTAAATCAGAATAAGAAGAATAAAAGTTGCATTTTACGTTAGCCCATACATGTAGGTATGTGTAGTAATATTTTTTCTCCAGCAATTGAACGCTGCATTACATCTGTTATTCAATATGCAGTAACTGTTACATGAGCGCAGTTAAATACAAGCGATAACGATATAACTGCTGAATATGTTTTCAGCAAACATTGCGTGGGCCACTTTCTAGGACGGCTTGCTCGACAGTTAATAAAGAGATGATGATAGAAGATCTTTGCCATTACCATAAATAAAAACCCCGAAGTTGTTTTATTCATGTTAATAGAACTTTGGTCATGTATTAGAACTGGGATATGAACGAATAGTATGCACGCCAGTTGCACATGTTAAAAATACAATTCCCTTTTGGATTTTTTAAAACAGGTCCATAAAATTGATCAATTAAACACTCTCTAGTTGGCGAAGTAGGAACTAGTAGCTAGTAAATAGAAGCGATTTGACACCTGGGTGTTAATCTGGATACCTATTACGAGTATTATACAGAAATTCAATATTCTTGAAGTTTCGTAGTATTTCTGACATAGAAATATTCAAGAATGTTTATAAATATACGACCTTGAAAAAGAAAGAAAATCAATTATTATTTGATAAATTCCCCTGACCAATCGGTCACACCACTGTTATTTAAATATAGATTACGTAATGCGATTATTAAAATGAATTAAAATAAACCAAAGTTCTAAAAAAAATAAAAGGAATTAACACTTTGTTTGGCTATGCTAAAAAGTTTTGTAGTGTCACGAATTTGAATGCTTTCTTATTATACAACAACAGTCAAATTAGTTTTCGATATTCGGCTATCGCCACCACGCCCGTTTCATAAATGCGAATATATTTTAATAAGGGTGTTGCCAGAAACAAGTCTTTAGAAACAAATAAATACTGCATTATTTGTGTTTTAGAATTAATATTTTAACGAATCGAAAAGTCTGTTCCTTTAATTTTTATTATATATCAATTATTGTTTAATAATAAGTTCTTCATGTTCAATTTATTTTCTTATCCATTTTTAGAATTATTACGTGCGCTCATTTGTAATAATAAAGGCAATTTTCCAAATTGCGATCCGTTATATCTCAATTGTTTACATTTTTGGCATATATTGTATCTACTTACGAGAAACTTACTTCTTAACCATGTAAATACATGATTGAACACTGTGTCTATTAAAAGATTTTGACGCCACTTCAATTCTGTTGGATCTAAAAACTAAAAAAGAGTTTTATTACCACGCAAACGTGAACTCGAGAACAGCGATTCGAAAATTTAAAAATAAAATCCTGTGTAGCGATAAATATTCTTATTACTCGAGAGCCACAAAATTTCACGTTTACTTTCTCCGTGCCGTTTTTTTATTTGCCACTTACGAAGCCGTCGCGGCACCTATCCTTTGCAAACTCGTACCACCACATGAATTATTTAGAAAAGTGGTCGAAGGCCAGTATTCTGCGCATCGGCCTTGCGGACATGGGTAATAAAACAATTTCAACCGTTATAATAACTCTTAAAAACAAACTTACCTTAATAGCATGTTATTTTTTAACAAACAAATAAACACCTAGCTTATGAATTTAATAACTATTTGTTTTATATAACAATGGCTTTATAAATCGCTTGCGTCAAGAACCTAAATATTGCGGGTAGTTGCGCACGTTAAGGGACTAGTTTTATACGCATATGAAGATTAAATTATGGCCTATAAAACATTATAAAAACTGCACTGATCTTTCAAGTAAGTATTAGAGACTTGTCCATTTTTTAAGTAAAAATATTAAATTGATCTGTTGTTATTTTGTTAACTTTGCAAGACCGACATGTTTGCCATCGCGTTGGATTCAATGTAATATGATCAAGTAATAAACATTTTATGTGTTCCTATGCCAATGATTGGTATTCGTTGCCAATATGTATAACCTGATCTTATTTATAAAAAAAGGTCTATGAACGGAATTTAAGAACTCATTAAAGTTAACATTATTGTTAGGGATTCGCCGTCATGAAGCAATGGTTCGGACGTGCGATTATACCTACGTGCCGGCAAACTTCTTGACAATCGGTCGACGGAGTGGGGGTAAGTTCGCGCGTGTGCACTTGCGAATCTCCCGTCGCCCGCGCGCGCTATTGGTCAGAGGTTTGCTTCTGACCAATAGCGCGCACGCATCTCAAAATTCGCTTTATGCGGAATCCTCACCCGATTTCAAGATGTTTTCCGGGACCTGTACAAGTCGTGGCTTCCATTCCATTCCAGTATTGGCAATGGTCATGTATCTTTTAATATATTGCAGGCCTATGATAGTTCTTTACTATCACGTGGGCTCCATGTCGTTTCTACCAGTTGTGGAAGATAAAACAAAGTAAATATATTTAGCAGAATAATGTCCATAATTGTTGCCTTTTTTATATCCGATGCACATTTTATTTTATTTAAAGCTTACTATAAAAGTTAGCCATGACCATAATAAATAAATGAGTTTTTTTCTCAGTTAATTACGGTATAATTACATCTACAGTTGCTGGCACACAATACCGTATAGGTAGTTGGAATAAAAAATATTCCATTATTATAGATTCTCGACATAATATCTGTTACATCATTCGTAATAGTATGTATGAATACGGTACTTAATGATAAATATTGATTTGGTTTTGTGATTGCGGTCATATTTGCTTTGTGTTGATCGAAATGAATCTCAATGTAAGTGGTTGTTTCATCGTTGGGCCAACATCCACCTGTCTTAATGAAATCTAGAAGGAAATCAAAGTAAGATTGCAGAAAATATAATTTTCTAATATTATGAATTATTATTGTTCATTACATTTTATATTTATGTAGCAAATTAGAAAAAAATGCTATGCAAAAGCGCAATTTCTACAATAAATAAAACGTGAAAAAGAAATACTTGTTTATAAGTCTAATATTTGACCATCTTAGGCTGCGTCCCCAGTAGGCAAACTGTTAGCGGCAGACTGAGTGAGGCGCAAAGTGGCGAACTAAAATTTAAATTTCGAACGTCGCAACCGGTGCTGGGATTCGGCCGCTCACTGAGATAGTTGGCGCGCGTAGCGCTGCAAACTGCGTGCGTACAGTGAGCGCAAACTAGCAAACTGTGGACACTTCATTTTGTTATATTATATGGAAAGACGTACTAAATCGATAAGCCGCAGACTGTCAAACTGTTAGTCTGCCGCTAACAGTTTGCCTACTGGGGACGTAGCCTAATAATATACAAAGCGCTAAAACGTAAGATTTTGTCGTTCACTTCAGAATATATTCTAAAGGCTTTCCTTCACACAAATCTTGTTTGACATCGCGTATTAAAAAAAAACAATTTGGCAGAATCGTACACATGATTCGCTATCACGATTTCTTGCATAGGACATAGACATAAGAGATTTATTTATACAGGCATTTAAACTGTAGATTTGGTTACTTATTTTCTTATTCTTCTTCATCACTTCATATACAATAATTAACTTGCAGTCTCGAATAAACCAAATAAAAATCCTCTTTCTTATTATCCTAAATATCGTGTTGAGGGCCTTTACAAAACAATAATGTGTTAACGAATGTGTATGCGCCGTAACGAAGTGTTAATTAATTAATATTTATCTTTTGAATTAGCATATTTATTTTAACGATCACTTAAGTTTTAACGTAGTCCCCTCTGATTCATAAGAATCTTAGGTATTTTATACACATGTGTGCTTACAGAATTTATGTTGGTTTAATACCTATAACTTAAGTTTTAACTGTTATGTATTATCTCGTTAGAAACTAACACGTAGAGTAAGCGTTACGTACATCATGACTTATCAATAATCTTCGTCATAATGCTACTTCTAATTCAGTAACAAATTCGTTTCGTTTTAAGCTATATTTATCGTTATTTTATAGTCACGCGTGCGTAAGATGATTTGAGATTTTATTATCTTGTGTCATTTACGATTCGGACACAATGGGAATCATCTCATATTATGGTGATAATGATATAACTTAGTATGAGATAAGTTACTTCAGTCAGATCTTAATTTCCTGTAGGTAATAAAGTTGCCTCCGTCCACTTGGATCCCATGCTTCGCTCCCATGGGATACAAAATTATTTTTTTCCCCTCTTGGATCTTATCATTTTAACATTAAATGAGTTTATTTCTGATATAAGCCTGGCTGAATTTATAACTTTTAGTTAGTGACGATAACAGACTGGTCAGCCAACCTTATTAATGTTTTAGAAGACTAAGACGTACATTTTATGTCTTTCGTCATTCATAGCTTTTTTATCTTCTAATTTATTATTATTTCCTATTATTTATTTCAATTAAATTCTTTATACCAACTTCCCCTTTTTACCATAGTTAGGTTTAACTTTGGTTTCTATAGTGTGTTCAGTTCGTAAAACTTAAAACGTAATAATAAATATAATATTGTTATAGTCATGAAGTATTATATTTTCGTCTATCTATTAGAGATCGTTGTTACTCTTGTACATAATCTTTGTTTTCAATTGAGCTTATCCGTATTTACATTTGAACCTGCATAAGTAATCATTGCATTGACATTTATTGAATAAACTGCCTATGGTAAATAAACACTATGTTAAGACGTCATAAAAAAATAAGTTGATAAAAATATACATATTATGTAGTTGTTGAGTGCGAGCTATTTACATAACAAATAAATTTACAAGGCGTGTCCTCTTCTCAATAACTAAAATATATGCTCACTAACCTTCGCAAATAGTTTTGTTGACTTCCATTTACATTTGGCAATACATAATATGAAGTTTTTCTACAAGTTCCATTTACGCCTTTATATAAGTTGATCTTTGCCAATCTAAAATCACAGAAAGTTTAACACATGTTTTCGTATTGTTCGACGTATGTTTTACACGGTCACAAAGGTTATTCAAATAACCAACACATCTTGAGATTTATTTAAACTGTTGAAAAAAAATTGAAGTGTCAAATACATTAGAATCAACATTTTTAACCTAATGGTAGTTATACAGAGTTCAAAACCATAATCTCATGTTAGTAGGTATTTCTTTTTTTGTTTTTAAATGATCAATGAAAAAAGGCTAATTGTCTTTCAAAATTTGCCGGATGATCAGTTTGCTGTGCTTTAATCAACACCCAATAAATATGATAAATAAAATATTTTGTATTTATATGATATAATATATGATAAAATATATGATATAATATATTATATGATAAAATACTCTTTCGTTTCGAATAATGCAATTAAAAATAATATAAATTTTATTTACACATAATTATAAGTCCAAACAGCTGCTTCGAATATATTGGTATAAAAGTAAAAACTGTTTGCCACTATGGGATACCTACTATTTGGGGAGTTGTAACATGTCATCTTATAAAACCAAAGGGAGCCTGTATTGTCATCATTCTGTGCTATCATTATAAATGGTCTGCGACTTGTCCTACAAGTATAAGTTGCAAATTAGTGCTTAATTATTTACAATTTCGTACGTGCGTCGTATAATTATCTCACCGTGCGTTCAACGTGGACGTAAAACAACTTATATTTTAGTAACTAAACCTATTATGTTATTAGCAACGTTCATTGAAAATTATAGGTACATAACCGCCATAATTTGCGAAGAAATAGTATAGGTGTGCATGATATGGCAAAATGTTTTACATATGTTCGTAGTAATTTAATATAAATCCATATTTATAATTATTATCATTAAAGGCAATATATTATGTTTGATTGTTTATGTTACTGGTATATACTAGTTTAGTCCACGTGTTTTCAGACACGCGAGGTAACATCATGTGCTATTTAAAACTGTAGCTATTTTATGTTTACATAATATGAGATGGTAATTAAATGTTTATAATATCTATATATTAAAGATGCTGCGATTGTATTATCAAGTTTCAACACGGACAGATAAGTTCGTGGTATCTTCATGCTATATCTGTTGGTTAACTTGCAAGAATTGAATTGGTTCTGTGGCCTCGTTAAAAATAGGTTGAAGTCGTTTCTGTAATCTACATAATTATATTTATTTCTTTTTGTATATGTTCATTTAGTGTACCTCTCACATTTATTTTCACCAATGCATGTCGTGTTCACATCAAGAAGGACTTACAATCATACAATAATATATGTCCACATATGCAACTGAAAATTGTAATTCCAGTTTTGTAAACCAATAAACAAAAAAAAAAAGAAGATAGTGACAGTTTTCCGAAAGATGATTATAAACTAATTTATCTGTTAGTGGTGAAACTAGCCCTTAGGATACTGTAAGTGTAGGACAATAAGTAGAGCTTAAGGCAAAAATAGTAAGTATAATATAATTTATGCAATGACATTTAACTTTTATGTTATACAGTTCTTTCATACATTGAAATAATTTACCAAAAACCTTCAATGTGTTAGGTCGTTTTTATTAAGTTACTAGCTGACCCGGTGAACTTCGTAGCACTTCGTTTGACAGGTAATAACAGTTTGTATGGGAAAATAAAATTGTAGTTTTTAGTATTTTCCTCGCAATTTTTCCATATTTTTTCTTTTGCGAATATTTCAAGACTAAAATTAGTCAAAACGGTTCAGCCGTTCTCGAGTTTTAGCGAGACTAACGAACAGCAATTCATTTTTATTTATAAAGATTTGTAAAACGCTGTCCATAAAGAAGAGTATGTTACCAAAAGCGACATGACAAGAACTTAAAATGAAACAATGTTATCACATCGTGTACTCATGCTAAGAAAAGTATGTATGCGTAGGCAGGTACATAGGTAATGTTGTTTCGCAGATAACAAATAGACGTTGCAAGATGTTTTTGCACTCTGATGAATTTATCTCGATCGTACAGTCGACGCCGGTTCTTTTGAGGGTTTCTTATACCCATCAACAGCCGTTTGTAAGAATTGAATCACGAATCGGATTCTTTTTAGGGTATCGACCGCTAAATATTTAACTGTACCTTCTTACTTTGAATACGGAAGCATCCTTATTTTACATTAATGCGTCTCTCATTTTTTCCGATATTCGTTATTCTTCAAAAAAAATTTCACTTTACTGTTTCGAGTAATTTTGTGTAATTGATTATTCCCGCTTACATTAATATGATTGATGAATGAAACTTTGCAGCATTACTGTAAAAGCTTATATACTGTATCTGAGATTTCCATTTATGCGTTTAAGTGAGGGATGTTAAATATTCGTCTCTCTAAAACAGAAACAAACTTTTGAATTTATATAGTTTAAATCAGCAAATAAAACGAAACATTAACAATAAGTTGAAAACACCACTTTGATACTTGAGCTATTATCTATGTTTGTACTTTATTTCCAATGTTTAGCTTTAGCGCCTGTAATTGCTGAATTTGCACTACAGAGTACTACAAGTATTATATTTACTAACAAAATAGCACATTCAAGTAATACAGCCTACATTTTTTAGTAAGTTATATTAAAGTTAAATGGAATGGAATGAAATCCAACCTTAAGTTCCGCGAATATTTTTTTATAGCAGAGATGATAATTAATGATCGTCTCAATCTTAATTATGGGATCCCGAGCACAATTTGAAATGGCGTCACCCAAGACGTTAGGATTGATGACACAAAAAAGCCGACTTTGCAACGCAGTTCATTTAAAAAGTGCTCAAAGTGATGGACTGTGGTACCAAAATATTTTTTAATCTTAAATTACTATTAAAATAGAATGTTTCCTAGTATGGGCCATTAGGTAGTAGGTTTTTGTACAAAAACCTGCTCCTTGAAAGTAAAAAATAATAATAAGGAAATACAATTCTTTGCAATTGTTTAAAGACCATGGATTTATATGTAACATCCTAATAAGAATACATTAAACGCTTTTATTCCGGATAATTACAGCTCGGAGTTGCGACCTAAGCATGATATGATAGTTCTCTTTTCTGAAAAGGAAATAGGAATCTTGACTACGTACAATAGAATTATTCAATTAACTTAACAGAAAAAATACGTCTTACAGCCTCATTCGTGTTGTTAGATATAATTTATACTTAACAACACAATACATTATTAAGCAAAAGACAAATTGTAAGCCCATTATGATGTACCTACTCACAATGTAATTTACCTTAACATGTTTCGTGTTAGCAAAAACTGGCAATAAAGCCCTTGCGCACTATCCGACTATGATTGATTTTATATATTGCTGAAAGATTCTTCAGTTGTATGTGATTTACATATGATGAAAAATTGAGTTCCTGTGTCATTTTCCTGACGTGAGTATAGTTTTTATGGTAAACGTGTCATACTGGCTCCTTTACTAATCGTCGAATTGGTGTGATTATCGATTTTCCATGTCTCATGTCATATATTTATAAGCGCCATGCCATAGTCATGTAAGCATTAGTATAATAACACGTGTACAAATTAATGTAATTGTCCAACGGTCTATACCTATACAGGATGATGATGGATCTTATTTTATTATCAACTAGCGGTCGTCTCCGTGGTTTCACCCACGCGCAATTTCTTTTGTCAATTATCTTCTCTTCCCGCCACATTTCCGGGATCAAAAGTCATCCGGGGATAGTGTAGCTTTCCAACAGTGAAAGAATTATTTTAATCGGTTTAGAAGTTTCGGAGCCTATTGACTATTCTATACAAACAAACCAACAAATCTTTTCTCTTTTTAGTATTAGTATAGATTTAATGACACTTGAATTAATATTTTCATATATAAGTTAAAACGTATTTAATACTATATAAATCATAATAGCCGCTTATCTTTTTTACGGATTATGTGAGACTCTTCTCGAAAATATCAGGTTCTAATGGGTTAATTACTTTGCAAAGACTTCGGTTCCATCATGATTCCACTAATGAAGTTAGCCATTCAACGAAATGATAAGAATTAGATCACGGCTTTTGTCAAAGTGAAGGTCGTTTTATGAAATAACACAGACTGTTGACTAGTATAGAATTTTCGCCTTCTTTGAGAAGGAAACTCGATAGATTCGTAAACACATTTCCTCGGTGTTGACATAATTTTATATTTCAATCCCCACATTAAATCGTGAATTACATTTTATGTAAGGTCTTTTACATGTCAAAGTAGCATCAAATGATTAATTTATCCGCAGGCTTAAAATTACAGGTAATTCGTACAACATTAGGTATTAGGTATAATGCGTTTGTAAACTTATACTGAAATTAATGTCAATTTAGAATGCTTATATTACAAATTCCAATTGTGACAATTACGCGTAGGTAGATTGCAGGAATTTATTGCAAAAAAAATATTTAATCATGCATTTTTTGAGTTGACACTATTAAGATAAAGTACTCGTACCATGAGAAGTATGTAGCGTACCTATGTATCCCCGAAAAAAAGTATGATAATTCTAATTTATCTGTGAATCATTGGTATACATAAAGCGTGGGATAAGATTTTATATATGTATTATCCAATAAACATTAAAATGAATTAAATGTCACTATTTTAAAAACGTTGATTTATGGCATTCTTTACGCCAATGTATTTACTGGAATACCGTTAATTGCTGTTAATTATTATTTTATAAATGTCTCTAAAAAGTGGTTGATGAATAAGTAAACGCCTTTTCTAGACAGGAAATCCTGCTAATATAATTAATACATGCCTTGTAGTGTCAGGTTTAGGATCATCATTAAAAAACAGGCTTCCAGATTTCATAGATGACCCTCGGTTGGAAGTGCTTTTAAATTTTGCACATACCTATGTCAATGCCATAAAGTCCATTATCGAAGACTATCAAGCTTATCTTTCCTGTTAAGATTATGTACCCACAAGTAATCTACTGCAATTATATGAATCTATGTTTGGCAGCAATAACGATTCCCAATAATTATTGTCAACGTTGTTTGAATGTGAATGGGGCGCCAAATGACAGTGCTTTGGTCTAAAATGTCTTAGTCTAATATTTTATGGGGCGATAGAATTTTATGTTATAATTATTTATAAGACGGCACTTGGCAGATTGTTGGTCTTCATCAACAAAATGAGTTTTCGAATGGTCACAAAGCTATGTGTTACTATTTATATTAGGTATCATGACGTGATGAACAATAAAAAGGTTTACTTTAGGGAATAATTGTAAATAGTTTAAAAAACCAAAAACACGCTTTTAGCACGCACTAAAAATTACAAATTTATATTGCCACCATATTGGATTTAAGTCACTTGACTATTTTGTCGTTTTCGTGACATCAAACCCTTTCATTTGATACCCATATCATGGGGGTGGATTTCAAACAGCCAGTCCGCCATCTTGAGGAGGCCGCCATATTGAATTTGTAGTGACGTTTCCTAGCTAGTCATGTATTGTCATCAGAATTCAGAGCGTGTTCAAATTTTCATCCTAATCGAAGACCTGGAAGTGGGTCAAATTAAGATTCCAAGATTTTCTTACTAATTACAAGTGAAGGTAATAAAAGCGTTTTAAAAAGAAGCCTAATAATTTTCTTCAATGTTTGTCACGTTAAGCCTGTCATGAAAAACCCTGTCTTTGGACTAATAAGGCGGCTTGGCAACAGACATCAAAATAATAAAGTAATATATCAAACGCCAAAAAACAACCTCACCGGATCGAAGTCATTCAGTCATCGGTCATTAATCAATCTCAGAAGTCACTAAAGTAAATAGAAGCGACTGATACCGTTACTCATGTTAAGGTTATATAATATATGTCTCGTATATGTACGTATTGGGTTGTGTATGTTGAATGTTATTGATATAATTTTGAACATTTTAATGAAGTTTTTTTTATCATCTTTACGAGAAGCTGTTATACATTTCGATTGGACTACCAGATCAAAGAAGTCTACCTACTGCAGCAAACATTGTTTCGGCCAATTTTGAAATCACGACTGTAGTTCAACAATACACCAATAACATTATTCCTTATTGCATAGTATTGTTGTTGCTACAAAAATGAGATGGGATCTTCCGACACATTGTTGCAATATGCAATTACTGAACTGAATAACATATGCGTTGATTTTATGAAGTCAATAAGAAAAATACAATACAAAGCAGATGCCTATCATTTAAGGGGGGAATAGCTTTGTTAAACTTGGAGAATTATTCGATGTAGGTAATATTATATTAAATCTACAAATAAAAGGTACACCCAAAAATAAATTAATAGCATTTATACATTTTATTACGATTATTTCCTTACAATGACTAACCATTATATTGTCGTGAAATCCTTACAGTTAATCGGTCGTTTAAAAGCATAAAATAATATCAATAGTAAACCATCTATAAATTTATAAAAGGCGTTTAACGAGGCGTATAACTGTAAACCAATTAAAATATTTTCTATGGTTTTAAAAAAACAATTAACTCGTTAATTAAATCATGTGTAAAGCAACATTTATAAGTGACATTGAACCACTGACGTCGGATCGAATGAATAAGCCAAGCTTGTATTTATATACTTTGATCAGATCAAAGTTGATCGCTAACGTGAACAGTGGTTCTGCCGCATGATTTAATTTCTGGATGGGTAAAATACTTTTAAGAGTTCGGATAGTTACGTGATGCCAGTGTGCAGTGGCCTCATCGATTTATTGCGTACTTATAAAGTGTTGAGGAAGTACCGCGGTGTTTACTCGGTAAACTCCTGGTCGTGTTTCTAGGACAAGTGACTTTTTCAGAGCACCATGAGTCCCAAACACTGATTTCGACGACTAAGTCAGGATGTGTAATGCATTTCCCGCGTCAAATTAGTTATCTTTTTCTCCTACAGCTGTGTTCTGCTTCTTTATACCTCTGCCTGTGCTTCTCCAATTAGAGGCAGATTTCGCTACAGCTTTAAAGATTTTTGATGATGTTTTCTGTGATGCAATAGGCCGTAATGACTAAAACCAAGCAGATTAAAGTCAAAATAAATATGATTTATTCATGACGTAGTAATATAAAAAATATCTGACTAAAGTGTCTCACTCACCACAAATGGAAAAAATTTAAATAGGAATAAATTTGCTAAAACAATGGCTTACCATTTTGTTTTACCGTTTATAGGTTAATAAAATAAACGAAGTATTTTAGTCTGAGTAGTACTTTATACAATTTTTAATTAAATATTATCTCGTGTACCTACATACTATTCAGTCCGAATTTCAGATTTTTGACAATGCTTTGCCTTTTATCTTTATGTGCTCGGTACATACAGTTTAGAAAAAAAAAGATAAGAGTTATGAGCAGACCAAATGCATTATTGTTTTGACATTGGCAGTTTGAAACGTTCTACTGCTTTTGTTAAGCTGTAATGTATTGTACGTGCATACATGCGCACGTAGGTACTTAGTACATTAACAGCAGCGCGTTTTGAAGCGACGCTTCGTAGGCGACATTGAAACCTAGATAAAGCTATTCCGCTGAAGCTATTAAGTCAAGCTAAGTGCTCGTTAGTGTCGTGTAAAAGCGGAACTGTATTGTCAGCTCGATGGTATCAGAGATGCGCCGGGCATCCCGCGTTATTACAATGCACCGGTTTCCGTGATCGCTTCTTGCATACTCCTTAGTCCGAATCATTTGTTCCTCTTATCAGATGATGATAATAGAACTTGCTTATTAGGCGGTGTTATCAGCAACAGGAAAATAATGAAATAATTTATTTTGATTGCGATCGCCCTTGGTTGGAAATATAGAAGATGCAAATTCAAATGCAGTTGCATGAATGAAAAATAAGTTTTTGTACCTTTGTGGTATTTGCATATTGAATTAGGTATGTGAGACGGTTCATTATTATTATTCTAGCACTTATTATTATGATTAGCTTTTAGGGCGTGAAGCCCTTAAATTGCCCGACAGGGAAATTGGCCTAAGACATAATTATAATTATTAAATAATTTACTTTAAAACCGGCTGTCTTTTATATCTTGTCGTGCAAAATGTGAATTAGGATAATATAATTACGTAAGTATATTATTTAAAAAAACACAATTTTGTTTTTTTTTTACACCACAATATTTGTCTACCCTTTTTTTAACTGGCTGTTTTAATTAGTAGTTGGATAAAAATTATACATGCACATGGTAATCAATGTTATCATATCAACATCTCTGGGCACGCCCATAAAATTCCTGCAACAGACGTTGGTAATTTCGTATGTTAGATATTTTTTATGCACATTGGAGCTCGAGCCATGTCGAGCTCAGTGCCTCGCCACGACTCTAATCAAGGTCTTATTCAAAAGATTTTTTAGCTTTGAGAAGCTAAACCGGATTCAAAATGTTTTGTTGTAGTTTTTAATATGCGCATTACATCATCAATTCAGTAGCCGTTGGAGTCAAAAGCTATTAGCAAGTTTTGCCTGGTTTTTCAAGGAATCAAAACAAATGCATTATTTGCAACGTTGCACGTAGCTTTACATAAAAATGTAAGATCGATCTTTTTTTTTGTTTGAAACACAGAAGTGCTTGACACACTTCTATGTCACGGGAAAATATCTAGCACTGCGGTGGTACCCACCTAGACGGCCCAGTACAGGAACCTACCACCTGGTACAGGATCATACATCAGAAAATTATAAGTAAATATGTAAGCATCGTCGTGTAATATAATTATGATATTAAAAATCAAACGTGGGTTCGGCTTTTTAGGGTTCTGTAGCCAAATGGCAAACAACGTATGTCACAGCCACTTTTTACCAAAACTATAAGAAGGAATTATACTGTTGAAACTTGGTAAGTTTCATACAAAAATAGAAAAAAAAACAATACATTTTAGGGGCTCCTCATACTTAGACTTACTTTTCATCAAACCCTTACGTGTGGGGTGTTTATGGATAGGTCTTTAAAAATGATAATAGTGTTTCAAAAAAAAAATTCTAAGCTGAATAGTTTGCGCGAGAGACACTTCCAAAGTGGTAAAATGTGTCCCCCCCCCCCCCTGTAACTTCTAATATAAGAGAAATATAAAAATAAAATTAAAAAATAATATATATGTATGATGTACATTACCATGCAAACTTCCATTGAAAATTGGTTTGAACGAAATCAAGTAATTAGTTTTTTTTAATACGTCATAAATTGTAAACCGCAATTTACCTCTCATTTAATCAACTGAAATATAAAAACATCGATCAAACTTACAAAGAACTACAAGAACTTTTATATTTTGATGATACTTGCTGCTACGGAACGAGTTCATGGGCGAATCCGACTCTCACTTGGCCGCTTTTATACTAAGTTTTTTTTATAAATTTGCTCTGTTGTATACGTTTTCAAATTAATACGCGAAATAAAAAAATATGTATCTTGACAAAGCATATAATTCTATCTCAAGAGGATGTCAAATATTGAGAACCAAATGTAAATCTTATATCGCCTACTATCTATTAGGTACATAGTTTTTATCAGCTTTTACGTTTTTTTTTACCATGCAGTACTACACAAGCATACAAATCTTCTTTATACGATACATTTACGTTGAATTTCTTCACTTAACCATATTTTTTTTGGAATTTATGTATCTTAAAGTTAATCCCCTCAAAGATGGGGTGAAAACCAAGTCAGCTATAATGTGAAACAGGAAAATCGACTATCTCCGCTGATATCAACCTATTAATAAACATATTTGATTTCTCGTGCTCAAAATTTTGTAAATTCTCGGAAAGATTTTTGTTTATTGATGAAATACAATTAACGCGTGTAGCTTAAGGTTAATCCCCTCGCAGACGAGGTGAAAACCGAGGCAAGCCGTGACGCTTGAACCGGCTCCGTTGCGCCGGAGCATTCGAAGATGCGTATCAAACTTGTTACTTGTATGCAGATTAAAATAGAGCGAGCTTTTAGCCGAACAGGTAATATTAACCTCAGAAGCTGAAATTTTAAAATTGTTTTAGAAAAGTGTCTTTTTTATCTCTAATGAGAGTGGAATTGTGATCCCAGAATCAGAACACACACACTTACACATTTCACTTAATTCTACATTGCTCCCTTATCAACTGCTAAGGTCAAACCACTTGATCTTGATGAAACAAAAAAATAACAGATTATTTGTTAGGACAAACTTTAATGTATTTTTTAGTAATTAGTTTGACTCAATAAAATATACACTGTAAAAAGGTTATTTTGAATCACCGACTCGTATAATCGTAACTTTACCGCTGTGAATGACATTGCATGGTCACTAATGTGATATAACGTATTCGAATATATATGCTTCAAGAATCAAGAATTGCTCGTGTAAAAACGAATTCACGTGCTGTATTTCTTGTTTAATGTGAGGAGACTAACTGCTCATGAAGTTGAGGAATTTAAGAGTTTTTAAGATAAATGTAAATTACTTTAGGATGTAACAAAAAGTAGACTGGTCTTGCCACTCCTAATACTCGCCACGGGACTATTTGGCAGCGCGCTAGACTCAACAAGTGACTATCATTAGAGTATTAAGTTGATTTTATTTTTAAGTTTGACGTCTCGGTGTTTCGAGTGCCTGAATAAATGTTCTCGGTCGACTTTTGTTTAGAATTTTGGAATAATTGTGAACGAATCGAATGCAATTGGCAAGCGCTGCGTAGCCTTTATAGCTATTATCGTAACGATGACTAGATTTCCTTGTTGTTGAACGAAGCTCTGGTAGGGGATATTAATAAACTGATAATATATTTTTTTAAGTGTGTTTCCAATATAACTTGCGTCTGATGTATTTTATATATTCCCCAAGAAATATATTAGCGACATCCATATTTAAAAATCGAAATTCAAAACTACGTGATATGAAAAAGACATATTTCGAACCGAACCCAAACACTTTGTTATAATTCAAAAAGGTGATTTAATAAATTTTGTGTGAATATTCTTCTCTGCTACATTAATAATGCAGTTTTACGACATTTTACAAATGAGGGTGTAATGCAATCTCAGCGTGCAAATCAACCTGACGCTATATGCTGGCAAATCAGAGTGTTCTATTAAGTGTACTGAACGCCAGGGTTGCCATCGGAGTTCAAAATCCGTATCAATTTATGAATCAAGTTTGCGATACAGCGCCAATTCACGTGCACAACACGAGGAGGGTATTGATCCAATCTGTACTAATAGCATATAATGACTGCTAGGTGCTAGATTTCTTGTTTTCGACCCAGCGCGCAGCGCCTTTAACCTGTAACACATTAATTATCTTATGTGACGTTCATTTAGGGCTTTTATATGCCTTACCTGACTGGAATTTAAACTTTTGTAGTGCCAACGTGAAGTTAGATCTTGTTTATTAGGTGTAATAATATTTTATTTCTGTTGGTATATTTAAAAATAACATCTAATTTAACTAAAATTTAAAAGATAAATGTTATTATATTACTTTAGATTTCTAACCCGGTAATCGGTAACCCTAAAAATGTTTCTGTTTAAAATTACATACGACTCAATTTGTTCGGTTTTCATTTGTTTTTATTATAACCGCGGTTAAGGCTTATTTGGTTTCACAAAATGGTAAAAACATAAACCGATCTAAACCTAGGAACTTTCCTCTCGGCTGCGATAAAATTTGTCAAATTAAACTGTTCGGCTCTGTTTATACTGCAATACGAAAAAATATTGACGTTGTTTTACTTGACCAAAACGTAAACCGGTAACCCTACAACTTGCGGTTTGCGTTCGCTGTGCGGTTGCTCTGCGAGTTGCGCTTGCGATGCTGGGCGACGCGGCCACCGCTCTAACCGCTTTCGTCTGGTTGTAGCCGACGAGGGCTGGCCTGCCACTCGCCCGGACCCCGCGCCCGCACGGGGCTTCAACAGCGTCCGCGATAACGACAAACACGTAGTACGTATGGTTTTCTTTATCCACTAATAGTTATAAGGTTTATTTGCTTTTATTTTTCTTCTTAGATATGCTGTGTCCTAGCAGAGATAAGCAAAAATCGCAGGATATAATGTCAAGGATGCTTAAGCGGAGGTGCACCTCCGAGGTATCTTTGAGGAAATGCATTTTCGCATCTCCGCCTACGGTGGGCAGGGTATGTCGGGCTCGACGCCAAAAGGGCTGCCCCTAACGATTAAAACTTTTACGAACCCCGTACCTACTGATTGGAAAGGACGGGGCAGCGGGATTTCAACTTTTTCAGATTCGATCGCTTTGTATAATAGTGTGTCCTAATCGAGACTAGCAAATACGCAGGAAATAGTGCGCAAGTGATGCGCGAACGAACTCCTGGGTAGGTATTTTATTCGCATAGCTGATTGAGACAGCATCTAGTATGACCAACGAGTGTGTTGTTGAGCTGTTTCAACAGTTTAACCAAATTACATATTTTTGGTCTGACTAGCTTTGGGATTCAGGGATGGTGTAGCAGTTGAAGTAGAGCCGTGAAAGTAGTCCAAATGGATAGATGTTATACAAAATGAAGTATTGCTTGGTGTTAGTTCAATAAATTAACTTGAATGCATACTGCGCTCAAAATCCCAGATTTATACCCTATACCTATCAGTGTGAATATATATGGTTAGGTTTTTCTGTTAAGAAACCCTTAGTCGTATTCACTGATGGAAGTTGACTTTAACCACCCTGAGCCACAAAAAGCATTGTAAAGCCGTTGGTTCTGCGTGAGATCTATCTCCGATTTTGTCTGATTGCTGTACCGATGCATCATTATTCCTTCTAGCCCCGGATTACTAGACACAATAGAAAATCTATTGTTATGCGGCACCCGAGTGCCGGTTCGGCGTTGAGTGGTTATTATAAATGATCATAAATGCTCTTGGTGAAGGAATTATAACATCCTGCGTAGTTGTTTAACCGTTGAGCAAAACTAGCTAGCTGCAGACAGGCTTATTACTTTCAACAAATCTTGTCCGATTAAATTAATTTTGTGTTCTTTTACGAGCTTAGTTTACTAATATGTGTCTTTTCTGGCAACATTTTTATTTTTTATTAATTAGTAGCTGGTAATTCAATAATTTAATCACGTATCTGTTATATTAAAAGTCCTTTTAATCCTCTTAGGAATTTAGAGCTTGACAATCCTACGGAAATTGACGTCATGTATTTGTATACTAAATAAAAAGGAGTTATTCCGGTTGGATCCCCTGATCTGATCCCCTGGCGATTATTATTTTGTTTTAATTCCCGATTGATCCACCGCAAACTGGGTCATTCCGGTATGATCCCCTTAGTCTTTTTTACAGGCAAGTACAGTCAATAGAAAAACAGTTGTTAATGTAAATAATATTTTGTTTTATTTGTTTAAGTGTTTAAAATCATCACAGATAATTAGACTAATCGACTTTCTACTTGGACAAACCTTAATAATAATAAAATAACAAAAGATTTGACCATCTTAACTACATAACAAAAATATTACTTAAAATTACGATTGAAAATCATCACAGACAATTAGACAACTGGTGTTTTTATTTCAAAAAACCTTAATAATAATAATAAAAGATTTTGACTATCTTAATAAAATTACTTAAAAAACAGAACTTAAAATTACGATATAAAATTATCACAGACAATCAGACAATCGGTCTTTTTATTTCAAAAAACCTTAATAATAATGAAAGATTTTTAGTTAGTTCTCAATACCTAGATGGCGCCGTTCTACCTATGCACTTACAAGGAACGGAACGTAATAGTTTACTTCGATGTGACATGTTTCATAAAAGGAACGTATTGTGTATGTCAGATTTCATTGTCATTCCTGAAAAAAATTACATAATTACATGGTATTTATATGACATTGGCCGAAATTTTAATAAAAAACCCAAAACAAGCACATAAATATGAAGAAGAAGAAGAATGAGTAAAGATTTTGGCTCCATAGACAATGATATTTATATTATTATTGTCCTTATACTCGTAGATGAACATACTTCGTTCAAAGCCATCTTGAGAAGCTTTTGGAAGACTATCGCCCATTGCCCCGCGTGCAGCGAGACACCATTGCATTGCATTTACTAACATTTTTAAACCGGTTGCGGTGACTTGGCCAAAACGTTTCCGTTATATTTATTTATTTGAAACTTTATAAAATAATATTCAGTTACAACAATATGTTTTGTTAATGACTGTTCCAAAAATATATTAATAGATAACTGGGGTATCCAACCGGAATATAAAATTATAATTTATTTGTGATACCCTGCACGGTGGATCAAAGTGGAATAGAAAATATTATAAAACAAAATTGATCCCCCAGGGTATCAAATACGGGGTATCCAACTGGAATAACTCATAAAAAGTATTAAACAAACCATCCATCGGGGATTTAAAATGCAAAACATGATACAGAGATCTTTCGTACCTAATTGAATAAATCATTCCAAAAATTAAACAACAAATGCTCAAATGTCACAGCATTTGGTCATCGGTATACGTTTTATGGATAGGTATTCAATAATTATTATGAAACAAGCCCCTTGTATCTTTGGAGATAAAATGCATACTAATATTAGATTGTCAAAGTTTTTCTTGTTTTTTAAAGCTTATATTTCAAATGTCTTGTCTTAATAATGTATACTCACGCTTTGTCCAACTAATAAATTTTTTATTTATGAAAACAGAAATGCATGTTCGTTTTGTATGTGTTTTGTCTTACATACCCAGTTTTTTTCGGAGAAGAATGCGTTTATGCACCATAACCGCAGGCTAGCTAGACCTGCGGCCGTGTGTGGGACTCGAGACAAAAGTGTCCACTACCCACTAAACACCCCCGGTTTCCCCTTCACACCCGATTGGGACGAGCCGGTGCCAGCCTTGTGGCTATTGACCAGTTAACATACTCATAGCATAAAAGGGGAGGTTACTAAGAACTTACTAATACAGCGTGGCAACATGCCAGAACAAACACTTTTTTTTACTAATAATATACATTTCAATAAAACTTGATCTTAAGAAGGTAAATAAACTGTTAGTTTCGTATTCGGAACTTACGCTCGAATTTTAATGTATTAGATTTGAACGAGACATTGTCAACCAACTTACTAATTTATTCCGTTTCTTTACTCTTACTAGTTTATTATTGCACTTTCTGGCGCACTTGCGTTAGCTAAAAAAGTCATAGTACTATCGAAAGCGACAAAAAGAAATAGCATTTTAAGGTTTGCTTCTACATAGCTGCAATACCTATTGGTACAACTCTCTCGAGGACAGCGGCCTTGATACACTAGTTTCCGCATCAATTGGTTTCTAGTACCAATACTCAAATGATATTTATTTATTTTTTGTGCGCCTGCTATTTTCCTGAATGTCTTCGTATAGGGCTGCCAATAACCATTCCTCAAAAGGGAGTTTCTGCAACAAACGTATGAGTTCGAAGTATGCACTGACAATCCCTTAGCATCATTAGCGATTACTACTGACGATATTCTTGATAACGAAATATGAATAGTTGTCGATTCAGTCCTCTTGAATTGTCCTGTCCTGAACTAAAATCAAAATACTTATGAATAAAGATTGAAGCTGTTGTGTACTATTTTATGTATATTCCGTGCTGTTGTTTCTGCTCGTCCTAAAAACAAAACTTTCATTTATTTGAAACTAGCCTTTCGCCGGTGGCTTCGCCCGCGTGAACTATTAATAGGACGTTATCCCGCTGGAATCTTTATAAATGTGGCCTATGTGTTATTCTGATGTATAAGCTATATTATTGTAAAGTTTTATTAAAATCCATTCAGTAGTTTTTTACGTGAAAGAGTGGCAAACATTCATCCATCCATTACAAAATTTCCCCTTTATAATACATATTAGTAGGATAATACTTACGAAATAAATGTATTCTCCGTTGACAATCGACTGACGGCAAACTATTTCAATGGGTGCGGTCGAGTGCGGAAACATGAACGTGTAATTTTTATTACATTCTGTATGTTGATGCAAAAAAAACTTTTGACGGTCATTTTCATGACAAATGACGTCGTTGAAATAAATTCTGATTATTCGCACGTCATAACTATAATCAGGCTTATACTCCTACATAATTATTTTTATTTTATTAATTTCCCTTCAGTTGGTAGACAAAAACACAGTCCACCTGAAGGTAAGCGGCCACTGGCTGATACTACTGAAACGCCTTATGTTATTATTATAAAAATATATTATGACTGATATTTGCGCGAATAATAATTAGGAAGCCTGTTTGCGTAACCTTTAATTAAAATGATCTCGGCTCTTGTTACGGGTTATTATTTGAAGGCAATCGCTTCACTAAAGTTTATCCAGATTTTTAGGTAACTTATGAACAACATTGCAAGCGATCTTACTAGATAAAGGGACCGGTAGGGAAACTTAATCTTCCCACATCATACAAACTCGCATATAGACATAAATTTTATAAATGAGCCAATTGAGTATCTGACGCACTGCATTGCAAAATGATTATATGAAATTGCATGACGATTTATTGTCATTATTTGTACAAGTGCATTTAGGTGTACTCACGTAACAACCACTGAAGGCTGTATTACTTGAAAACTGAATCATATATCTTGATCAGAAGACTACTCTCCTCTTCCGCATTAATTATTTCTTTATTTGGGAAACATAAAGTAAAACATAAACACATTAAAAAAAATTAACTTAGGCAAAAGAATTTCCAAACTATTTTGTTCAAGTTTCCATACGCCCGGTGATATTAAAACACTTTTTGCTCGAGAAGGCATGAAACTTTTAGTCCTCAATCGCCATAAATTAATCAGAATCTTATCTGACAGTTGCTAAAATAGCACTGAATGTTTTTGTGTCCAGAATAATTGACAGTCTCAATTTGTTTAGGTAATTAAATTAACATTATGAAAAGAAGCAAACCTGTGGGTTATACAATCGCCTTAAGAAAACTCGTGGTACAGTCTGCTTTACTATTTCAAAACAGGCGCACGGAAGCAAATAAAAATAATAACTGCGTGCCATTTCTCTTATGGGTATCGCATATTTTTACCCTATACGACGTGAAACTAGAAAAAGGTAGGGCAGGAAGAACTTATCGACTAGTTATCCTCGACAAAAAATGTGATAAAAAAGTGGACTGTATTCCGGTTACATTGTCCATGTACAGTCAACAGCACATCACGGTAAACACTTGCAGTTCGATAATAGCACTTATGCCCCCGACATAAGAGCGGTACAAAGTCCAAAGTGTTACGTCTGACGTGCTTTTGACTGTACGTACGTGGACTAGTCGCGAACCGTCACGGCCGTGCCATTTAAAATTTCGATATGCCAATATAATTGTAGCGATGAGCAGAGTGTATGTTAGAAACTGATGTAGAGGCTTTAAAGTGTCAATATAGTTTATTTAAGTTTTGCTGTTTTATCTACGTTAAATAACTATAGTTGACACTTGACACTATAAAAACAGTGTTGATCTTGGCAAAGACAGGTTGCATTTTACTAAACTAGTTATTATTTTTTTATAGAATTGTTTTGCCACAGACTGGTCCAAGAAACAAAATTGTGGATTATTTAAAAAATAAGTCATAAAATAACATTATAAGGTATTATCAAAAATCAATGTTGAACACAATAAAGAAGTGAAAATTGTTCACGAAAAACTAGTCGACATTAATTTCACTGACAAAAATCAAAAGTAGTGGTCGAATCGACGCTTGCGCAGTGACGTCACTCACTCATGAATGAGCAGACGCTCAATGATCGTACAGTCCGGCCGGCTCCAATAAAATCTAAGAGCCCAAAGTAGGCAAAAATTTCTTGGCATCAAAGTTCTCCATAACTCTATTAAACTCAAGTATAGCATGATTTTGAGTGACTCAAAATTGCCAGTCAAAGTCTTATAACTCGCTAGTACTTATAAGGTACATTTTTCTTTGATGCCAAGATATTTTTGACTTCTTTGAGCTCTTAGATATTATTGGAGGCGACCGTACATGTCGTTTCAGCCATCAGCTTAATAGTTTCACGGATGGCGGAGCTGGCTTATAGACGTGATGTGACGTCGAGATTGCATCTCAATGGCAATAATTATTACATTTAATAACACGTCCTTAATAGCTTGTTCGGTGTACTGTTATAGGTATATCGGGTATATCATGTTAATGCAAGATGCATCTTATGACATCACTACGTTAAAAAACCAGTGACATTTTGAGGGTAGAGGTCATGTGTGACTTAAATGTTTTGAACTGACAGACAATTTGTTGATGAATTGTACAAACTAGATTTAGTTAGGTACATTAAATTTCAATTTAACGATTTCTGTACATTCGTAGAAAATTAATAATATAGTAAAGAATATATCAAATCCCACGGTAGTTAATATTTCCTGCTATGTCATACAACTGCAAGAGGAACAAATACAAGAAGTAAATAGCGGAGTTTATTAAAAGAAATGACATTTAATTGCTTGCAATTAAAAATACTGCAACACGCAGTCACAGCCAGCCGCAACTAAATTATCTGCTGTAAAAATGAAACAAGCCGACCAACAAATTGAAATTGGTCAACTAATATTCTTGAAGTTTTGAAACTTCAGTTTTGAAGTAAGGGTCTTATTTTAAGCAATCATCTTACCTTATTTATCACCCAAGTCCCAACTCTTCGACATATTGAAAGATAGTTCAAAAAGGTGTCTGGAAATAAAAGATACATGTAATTAGATTATCCAAATCAGACGCTAAGCCTCAGTTAATTATGGAATTCCTATTAGAAAGTCTCCTAAATACAATACAATGTAGCTACCTTTAAAAAAGTATTAAACAGGAATCAAAACACTGTTTACACTTCACAAAGATTGAAAATTAAATCGTACATCTACGAGTATATGAAGCGTTTATTTTGTGACCTCAAATCTACATGTATATTCAAATGCAGCATATCGGAATCGTTATATTTCTCAGAACACGAGTTTGATTTCTCAGAATCTTTCGGAAATTTCGCAATGTAGTTCGGCCTGTATCAACCACATTTTTTTTATGCGATCATCCATTCTTCTCACTGGATTAACTACTACTATTTTGACCGCCTCCGTAAAACAGTGGCTAAGCCACTCGGGTATAAAACCCGAAGGTCGTGGGTTCGATTCCCGCCTAGTGTCTGGTTGGTGGTAGAGCTTTTTTCTACTAGCTAGCTACCACCCCCACAGGTGAAATCTGCCGCCATATCAGCTCTGGCTGTGTTCTGGCAATATTAATGTGGGAGCCAGTACGCTTGAAATCAAAGGCTTGAAGATCAGATGGGCCTACAGTCTGGCAGCAAATTGAGCGGCGCTTCCTGGTGAAGTGTCCCTCAATGGAATAGGCCGCAGTGGCCGCTTACCATCACCACGGTGAGCTGCGTGTCTGTCTGCCAACTAAATTAGTATAAAAAAACTATAATTTGTTAACAAGCAAAGTGCGTAGATTACGGTTCATTATCATTATTTCAATTTCATTTCATCGGCCTTCCCAAAGGATCTCCAAACTGCTTGGTTACGGTCATGTAGATCAGCCTGATAATTGATAGAAAATATTTTTTATACGTACAGGAATATTTAAGGATTACTTAAGTTAATAATAATCTAAATTAATATGATTATGTATGTACAGTTCACGAACAATGCCGTATATTATACCTAATGTGATTAGAATCGCTCCGTAGAGGTTAAGGTCAGGAGTTTGAACGAAGCATTGCCCTTTGCGAAATCAATTCAATATCGATTCACAGTATCCAATTGTTAAATTGAATTAATTTATATTACAGGATAACGTATTGTAGTAATAATATTGTCTTAGTCGTACATAAGTATGTCGTAGCAGCAAATAGCTGCCGAATGTAGGTAGGTAGTTGGTATTCTACGATTTTCGTGCCAATTTTAATTTCATGTTTATTTATTTAATACGTGTTATGATATGATTGATAATTCCATTTTTCATACTAATAGACAGCGTTTTGACGTTTTTATTTAAGTACTGCCGTTGTTTTTTTTTTGCCGTTCTGTTTTTGCATTTTAATTTTCATATTTCTCACAAACGTGATAGGTACCTACTACATTTAAATAGGTGTTCGTTACCAGTTATTTTTAGTTCTGTATCTATTATATATAAAGCTAAATTACCACTGACTGACTGACTGATCAGGGCCATTTTTCGGCGTGTTGCTGACGATTTATATCTAAGCCTACAATAAAATCTACATGCACCTGTTTGTATTCTTAATTTGTTAGCATTTTGGAGTCATAAAAAGCCTGAAAGTTTATAAATAGTAGTTGCGTGTACGCCGGTAACTCTGCAACGTCTCCGCTTGGAAATTGCTGCAATTAAAAACAACAATAGCCCGTAGAGGCGGCTGCGCTTAATAACTGATCAGGGCTTCCAACGATACCATCAACCACTATTGTACGGACAAGGTTACCTCTTACGGAAAACTCTCAATAATATTGAATTAGATGAATTGTCACGAGTATGTGAACATCTCAAGATGTATTTTTAAACAAAACAATATCGATTACCGAGAGAAATTTCCGATTAATTTAATCATTAATAATGTGTAAAGGAAGATATCCTTAAGTTTTGTGACGGAAGAATCAAATTAAAATTTAATTAACATTTTATATTATTTATCATAATATATTGATATAATTTTACGTCACCGACGGTGACCCTAATATTATAATCAGAGGATGATCTTCACAAGAGGAAGTCCGCAAAACAAATCACTGTTATAATATTATGTAAATGTGGTGTTGTGACTTGAAATTAGCGGTTATAAATTTTGCATTAATGTAGGTAACACCTTGAGATGTGAGAAATTATACTAAAAATATAGTATTATACTTTAAGGTCTCCTTGACCTACGACGTGTTAAACAGTTATGTAAACAAAATAGGATCGACAGGAAAATCAAATCTTTAATAAATTACATTTATTTATTACATAATTAATCATTAAACAAACATGGGACAAGTTTGAAAAATCTTCCAGGACTGAAAAAATAATATTAAGTTTGAAATTAGTGTAAAACCTATGTATTACAATTAGGCCATTTGACATAGGTAAGCTTTACAAATAACTAAGGATTTACAAATAACTAAGGATTAACAAATAAACCAACATCGATAAAAAGTGTTAAAGTGTCAAGGAACATTTGATTATATTATTCGCTAGCAAATTGTAAACATAATCACGTTTGATGCGATACGGAAACGGCAGTGCCACTACAACCTGAGGAAACAATTGTTTATATGTTGTTTGCTCATTAATCAGTCGTTAAGGTGAATCTTAGAATAGAAATGAATACACGTCCACACGAAGTGCAATTGCATATCTTAGTAGGCATAACTTTTCCTATGTTGTGGAAACTTGGCCGTTGAAGTTTCACATGATCTTACTCTTAACTCCTAAGCTAAGCCTACGTTAAGTGATAATAATATAGGAATATAGAATAAAGATTCTAAAACGTTACCTTACTGAGAAAAAGAGACTCTAGTGATTATTTTAATTTTAAAATCAGCAATTAACTTAAAATTTTAAAATCAGCAATAGATCGGTGACGTCACAACTAAGTGAACAATTTCGAAATTGCTAAAACTTGACATTGGTATTACTTTTAATCTCTTGCCCCTAATATCATGAAACGTAACGGGTGAAAATAATAGTACTACACTACATAAGTTAGCAAGTAGGGGAGACCGGGGTTGGAAGTCACATTTTTTTTATTTTGCACGTATTTCTCCAACTATCTTGTTTAGACTTGACATTTTTATATCAATGGATAGTGTAATTAATCAAGTTTTTAAGAAATGAAAGAATTTTTCTCTAATGTAACGTTTCGTGAAAATATATTCGTTTTTCGTGAAGAAGAGAAGTGTGACTTCTAACCCCGGGTCAGGGATGGTTGTCACAGTATTTGGGGTAAGTAGTCACATAATTAAAGTGAGGGCAGTTTACAAAAATAAACACTAATCATAATTAATTAATCATTTTATTAGAAAATATAAATTTGGTATTGTATGTATATGTACGAAAGAATAACTAAAAATTAGTAACTTAGTGAGATTACAGGATCAGCCAGAATATTCAGAATCACAATTTTGGCATAATGTAATTGGGTAGTCCAGGTTTGCATGCTTCGTGAGCTCAAAGTTTGTAATCTTGGCACTGGATCCAAACTTCTCTAGAATAGCTAGCAGAGTAGGGCGACAAGCAGACTAAGCGATAATCTTCCTCCTCTTTCTCGTCTTCTTCATCGTCAACAAATTTCTTCTTTTTATATCCTTTAGTTACCTTTTCTATCCTTTCTTCTCACTCAACACACGTTTAGATACTATTTTTCCTTTGCATCTTGTTCCTTCTTTTTCTCTTTTAAGTAAGTTTTTTCCGGTGTATCAGTTAGGATTGCTGATTTTCATTTTTTTTTTGTCTGCTCGCTGTGACATAATAATAATAATAATATAACGTTTATTTTGAGTAACACAATTACAAGTAATTACTGGCTCATATCATAAATGGCATTATAAAGCCGAAACAAATAAGAAGAAAATTTTGGGCTGGTCGTTACATGTGACAACCAGCCCAAAAGTTCCTGTGACAACTTGCCCCAGTACACGTTTTAGAAAAGTAACATCCAAAGCAAATACCCCTTAAAAGGTTTTGAAAAAACTATATCTCACTATCATAGAAGACATATCTCTCACCATAAAACACATTAAATGTTCATTAATAAAGAAAGTTTAAGTATACTTACGAGACTCGATCCGGGAACACAAAAATTTACTTTTGATGTGCAAAAAAAATAAACGTGCGTGTCACCGTCACAGCATGGCGGAGCGGACTGACGTGAGGTAGGGAGGGAGGTGTTGCTATCCCGCTCCTACGACGCAATTCAATGTATTCATTCACTCGTTCGATTCTCTGTTATGGCCACTGAGACAACCAACCCGTGAGACAACCATACCCGGTCTCCCCTATAACAGCTACAATTTGTACATTTTTTCAAAATTAGTCATCATTGCTATTCTTCATTGCTATACATTAATGGATGTAGTATTTATGTATACCTTTCATTATGTTGTGAAAACTTTATCCGTCTGGTGGCAACATTATACGACTGTTTTGGAATAAAAGAATTCTTTTCTCGATAGAAGCAGTTGTTATAAAACAATATAAGCTGATTAAAGTAGTTATAATAAAATGCCTAGTTGTATTACCCATCATACATTTCCGATCGGATTACTATCAATGAAAAAGATTGCAAAACAAACATAGCTTTATATTCGATTTTTATAAATTTACTTAGTTTTTCGGCCTTATAGAAGACCAACCCTTAATCAAGGCCGACGAACGACCTAACGAAAATCTGTGTAAGATTAAACTCAATGTTTTAAATATTTATGACTATTTTTTCGGTGGCTATATAAGGCACCAACAAAATTATTATATTATGTGGCCGTTGTAAGTGTACATATATATTTGGTTTTGGGCGCCAGATTAACAATTACAAAACGATGACTAACTAACAATAACGTTCAATATACAACTGAAAAATTCCTCAAAAAACATCCGAGTGGCTTTGACACTGATGATATTAACACATTCGTTCAAATTAACACCTTAACTCGTGGCATTTAGTGTTTAATGTCAATTGTATTCAACTAAACGAAAACTCTGCCCAATAGTCGGGTGGGCAGACTTTTGCTTCGGACAATATTTGAGCGTGATTGTGAGTCTAGTTTTTTAATTGAACGTCTTGCTAACTTATTATAATGCCAATGAACGACTTTCTATGAATATTTATGAAATTAATGAGAGGACGTCATAGTGACGTTTATGGTATCACAACTGTCGCAACGTAACCGTTGTAGTAATGACATTAATAATTCTAAATGCAGTGACCGTCGCGTCGTGTTGTTCAGAAATGGGTATGTGGAGTGTCTGCCTCCTAATTGCATCTAATGACAGGATTAACCCTACAATCGTTGTTGTGACATTCTGCATTGTTGATGATGTGGATTTAATTATTGATAGAATCTGTAATTTGTACGTGAAGATCCAAAAATTGTTCCGCCTTTTTTCAAAGGCACATCACCACATTACCACTTATAGTTCTACCATAATAATTATGTAGTATAGCCTCATTTGAATTTGTGGATTTTGTTACTATTTTTATTTTCATAATTTTTTAACATGTGTAAAGGTATAGCATTCACTTTGGTCTACAACAAATATAAGTTTACTTCTGTAATTTTTAACAGAATGTAATTTGCTAAAAGTGAACAAACATTTGCTGTAAACCAAATATAATCTTGACCTCTGTAAAGATCTTCACCTCGATAGGTGATGGATACGTCCTGCGCTGTTTCTCAATAGTCATCTCATCTGAGCATATTATTGGTGTTTGAACTATAGTTATAAATACATATTTGCATATTATTAAATACATAGTGTTCCTTACATACTTTTTATGCTGGAATCATGCAGAAGCAACCCGTAAGTCGATTCGTATCAAATAGCGAACGGCTAAACACCAAACTAAAAACAAAAATACAACAAACGCATCTTTTAAATACATCACATCTTAAATCTTAAAATTCTCTGGAAATAAATCACCAGAGTTCAAAAAAAAAACCCGTAATCAACATTATTTTCCCATTGTCACACCACCAGTTATATACTCAATACATTTTTTATGTAAATATATAGTCCTTACAATGTATTTAAACTCAGGATTCCCGTGTTAGTCTATGTTTGTGCATTCAGTAAAAACATCGAATCAACAAAGCAGAACCGCGGTAATAAATACACATTCTACGAGTAAGTGCACAACCTACAGAAAATATGAAAAAAATATGCTAATTTAGTTTTTTAAATCCACGATTAGATCTGACTTACGAATTTTAAATGAATAATCTTAATTAGCTTCGTGGCTCAAATATTTTGATGTCATTGTGATTCCACTTAAGACTCTTTTAATGAAATAAACCATGGACCAGCTACCTTCAAAACAACAAATAATATACTTAAACATACATAGTATTTGAAGTATTTTGACTAACGAAATATGCTGATTGCTTGTAGCTAGCAGATCAACTATGTTAATAAAGCTAAAGCCTGCAAGGTTTTAGTTAAAAGCTGATATACTCGTAATAGCTCCCAACAACCTAAATATGCAGCACATTAAGTACTAATAAAATTGGTATAATAAATTATAACATTACAAACTTAAGCAATAAAATGTACAGGTAATTCTTAAGCCTAATTAATTTTAGTGTATGTATTTTAATATATTTTAATACAATATACGGCTACTCCTTTATCGGTTTTTTGTAGGCGGGTTTTTTCAGTACTAAATCAAATAGTTAACTTTAAATAATAACACTAGTAACTGTTCACTTGCTTATACAATATCAGGTAAGTTCATTAAACAAAAAATGACAGCCAGGTTTTGTCACATTGTTGTAAATAGGTTTAGAGGTCGTGTCGCCATTGAAATGTTTCGAAAGCTATGAGCTGTGTCATGATGCGTGTACTTTATCACTATTCATAAGTAATTTTCAAAAATATTTATGCTCTTCTAACTAATAACTCATTAAGGAAGGTCTGTAAACTCGTAAAAGTCTACACAAATGCAAAACATATTAAATTAACGATTCAGAGAATGAGTGTCAACGGGTAATTAATAAGCTAAGAATGCTAAAAATGCGGAAAATGTTCTTTAACGCACATAATCTTACATTTTGTAAAGTCCCTCTTGAACTTCATTTCAGACAGATCTTATCTAAAAAAAAAATAGATTGAAGTTTAACGACTTTTGTATACCTACATGTCTAGACAGATGACAGAATGTTATGTGTAAATAGATATTTTCAAAACTTTTCATAAACAAAAATGTGTGATTCATACATTTAAAAGTTGACGTCGAAAAATATTCAAATTTAGTTTTATTTGTTTAAATGAGACGCACGCTGGAATCGGCAGTGGCCGATAAGCTGGCTCATAACCAATTCTCAGCACGCGCAATTGGTAAAGGAAAACTTAAGTTCAACCTTGTCAAGTGCCAGGCCGTATTGTAAAACAAGTATTTAACCGACATTGTCACGTTCATCATCCTATAATTTTTCTGTTGAACTTTATCTATCAATAACGTTTACTAAACCCTGTCGTTGGTCTAGTGGTTCAAATACTTCATTCAGATCAGGTAAAACTTGTTTTGGAGATCATTACTCGGATTTGTGTACCTACCAACCCATATTTTGGCAAGAGAGACCTATCGTTGCAACAATATTGTGTAGTCCTTTGTCTTGCGATACATTAATAGACTGATACTTTTTAAACTTGCAAATATAAATAAGCCGCGTAGATGTCAGGCAATTAACAGAAAAAATAGATCTTAAATAAAACATATATTCATCATTTAAGGTTACATAAAGTTTGAGGGCATATTTTATCGTTAGCGATTTCAAATCGTTACTAATGAGGCGACGAGGTCGATTTCTATGTATCAATATCGTTATTATTGATTGATGAAGATCGCTCATCGGCTGGTTCGTCGAACTACGCGGCCTTGCGTTCGTATAGTAATTACAATCACTTATTAAAAGAGTTGCAAGTGTCCGCGTGGTGGTCGCCACTCGAAGGGCTGTACCGGTTCACAGCGGTGCGCGGTAGCTGGGCGCTTTTTATCGGTTCGCGTCCAATCAAATTCATTTTAACCGGTTTTCGGTGCTCAGTTTAAAACTCGCATTGCATTCCGATCCGATGACAAATAAATGCGGGTTTCCTTAAAATATAGAGTACAATAGTTCGGGCACTATAGACGCTGCTAACTTTCACTCATTTATTTGTGGCGAAACAGTTTTTCTTTAATTGAAATCTTACGCCGTTACTATTTTAACTATAATATTACTTCAGTTCAAAGTACTCAGATAATGTAATCAAATGTAATGGAAAATAAGAGTGAGTACTTTCTTTACCACAACTAGTTGCGAAATGTAAGTGCCAGCAACCTGCGGCTACGAATCTAGAATAACCACATACCAGTTTCTTGAGATTTTACCTAAGAAAGTATGCGAGATAAGAATAAACCGCTGCCCGTCTAAATTTGCAACTTGTTTAAATTTATTTAAGCGTGATCGTTTTATAAATGCTAATTTATTAGTAATGCCTTCATTCAATTATAATATTTTATCAAAATGTCTCTATCGCGATCCATTGAGATTGTGTCGTGAATTTTTTACCCGGGATATAAAGTATCTTAAGTTTAAAGTTTAAACCTTGTAGTTTTCTAGTGTAGAATGTGAAATATAGTTCAATAACTATGGATGAGTGTAGGTTAAAACGACTTTGATATTCATATAATATATTCAGCCAGCCCTTTCTACTCCGCAATTGTTAAAGAATAAATTGATAACATGTTATTGTTCTTTATCTAATGCGACCGAATGATATTTAAACACAAAGGTGCGACCTCAATTTTCGGATATATGTATACGACAGTCAAACGGTAAACACGAAGTTTAGGTGTAAGTTTTGTTTGCCAACGATGCGTTCACACTGAGTCACGTTTAGGGATGTAAAGCAGTGAATTTACTCCGGTAAAACACTTTTTAATAATATTTTACGTTATAATTGTGAAAATAGTCGATATAAACTCATCTTATCAGACTGCTTATTTTTAAAAATCACATTTACACAGAAGTTACCAATCTATGCGTAAATCGTTTATCACACAAAAGTTCCGACGCCGTGTAACAATTAATTTATTTTCTTGTCATCATTAGAACAAGTTGTTATCGAATAAGTCAGATAAATTGCAGCGACGCATTATAGGTGATGAGAAGGTCACCAAAACCCTCGAACCTCTTCAATTGGGAAGAGACGTTGGTTCACTAAGTGTATTCTACCGCCTCTATCATGGTGAATGCTCTGAAGAACTCTTTTCTCTTATACCTCCCTCTCCGTTCCGGCTTAGAACCACTCGCTCTAGTCAGCGTTGTCATCGTTTTACCGTGGAAAGTATTCCATCGCGTACAATAAAGTTCGATGATTCCTTTCTTTGTCGAACCATAAAGAAGTGGAACTCTCTGCCGGCTCATGTATTTCCCTCTTCCTATGACATGAGTTCCTTTAAACGAAGCGTGAAGAAGCACCTTGTGAGCCAGTACTGCGATGCCAACGGATAGAACGCTACGGTGTTGCGTCCGTTGTCATGGTAATTTGGGTTCCCCTTTTGCTTACCATCAGGCTAAGTGAAGCCAATGTACTGAGCTACTATAAAAAAAAAATTTTGGCAAAACCAAGTTAACAACTGATCGTCTCTTGTTTTGGGGCGAAAACGATTATTGATTTTGTAAAAGCGATTCACGCGCGCGGGATTTAAAACAATGAAGTTAATATTAGACTATTGTATGTCATCTATACAATAATTATGGCCTAATCATTTGTCATGTTCAGTACCTAAACCATAGACCACCGAAGTGTTATTTAATATTATCAACATCATCATTCTATTAGGTCATTGCGTATAAAACCAGTAAAAGCGTTTTCAGTAGGATTAAGTAATTTTGCAACCCTAGTCACGTTATCAGACAGTTTACCGAGTTCTTGGACCGATCAGGTCAAGCGAGGTCAGCGGGTGTGAAGATAGACCGGACCTAGAAGCCTATAATGTTTGATGGCATCGACCTTGCATCGCTTAAGCCTTCGTTGAGCAGGACTTAAATATTTAGGCATTGAATTATACGTTTTAGTAATGAAATAAATATCCGGCATCTATCTTATTTCTAAATGTGACACGAATTAGCGATTTATTAATGAGGAAAATGAGGAAAAGGATAAATTAAATTAAGAATCTTCCAAGAATACCCCATCAGCTGCAAACTAAGCATGGTTTTTAATATTGCAACGGATAAAAACATAGGTACTCATATGTCTCCGACCAGCATAATCTGACATGTTTGTACACACATTTATGTTGGTAGTGATCACACATATATGTTGGTAGTGACACATCTATGTTTTCTGGAGTAGGTAGTAGCTGATTTCTAAGCAATTTATCAATTCAGGCGTCACAAAAATTTTAATCGAGTACTGAAAGTTTAAATGACGTTTTTAAAGCTTTTCATGGCTAAGATTTAAAAGCTGCATTCAAGAAGTCGTTTTGTGCGTCAAAAATAAATATTCAAAAAATTAAGATTCGTTTAATATTAGTCGCTAAACGCTGTTTAAAGTGATTCATTACCGCCGCATTGATACAATCAAGTACCTATTAACATACAATGCAGTGTAAAACAAAGATGTCGGAGGAAAAATATAGTAAGCTATAGTTTTAACAACGTGAATTATATGATGTCAGAGATTATAATACACATATTAATTAAACCCGGAAATCAGATATACATAGTTGTAATTGGTTCATTATTAATCTTTTTCTGGATTGGAAACATTCTGAAATGTTGTTCTGCAAACTTGTGTAAACGCAACCCTCCAGTCATTACGCACGACAACATGTTTAATTTTAAACTAAATAGGTACATTTAGTTTTTTCAAGTTTAACTATCATACTATCACTCATTTCAACTGACGTCAATATATTGATAAACATGCAGAAAACCTGTTATTTTTTTTATTAACAAACCTTTAATTCGCTCATTAAAGGCTCATTCAATCTGGTTCATTTGTTGGTAAAATGACTAAAAATCATCACAATCTAAGCTTTTTGTTCACGTGTTTTATAAATCTTTTATAAATTATTAAAGTTTAGTTCGGTTACCTTTACAAACCAAAATATTTCCGACACGGTGTCCCAATCGGTTTCTAAATGTCATTTCACAAAAAAAACATAAGATGCCGATAGTTGATTGAATATTAAATTATTTTTTGTAAGCATTTTTATACCACGTTGTTTGTTACACCATAATACTAAAAAGTCTTCCTGAACTATGGCAAAGTTCCGCATGCATATTTTAATACCTACGTATTATGTCCCGTTATTTTTTCCTTATAGTAGCACATTCTGGCTGGACCATCATTTTTCACTGTTTTGTGTTTTTGTGCCTCCGACAATGATTTTTTTGTGAAATACAGAGTAATTAGAAAAACGGTTAAAAACGAAACCTGTGCCAATATCATTCAATGCTACGAAAAATAAGCCAGACAAATATATAAAAAAATATCAAAATCATTGAATTCTGTGAACGGCTGAAAGAGATTTGATGACAATCGAAATAAAATAGCTCGGACACGAAAATTACAAAAATGGCCGAGTGCGTCATGCATGAACGTAAAAAGCCATTGTTGTTAAATTTAGCCTAAGCTTAGATTTTCCCATGAGGATGATACGACGGAAATTGGTTTGAGCGGACGATTTTTTCCGCGTCACACTGTAAATTGAGCTGACACTAAATAGATGTATCCTGATTACGCGAAATATGATTTTTCACGGCTCGCAGAGCTAGAAGATCATTCACATTGAGTTTCAGCGTTTCGACCTTCGCAAATGGGAAAACCGGCTTTTATAAAAACATGAATGATGTTTTGATATAGAACGCATGCAATTTTAATTAGTTGCCTGTGCTGTGAATTACGTTCTTAATTGTTTTATAGTGTTTTTTGTAAAATACCCTTGTTCAGTTGTCTGTCTGAAGTTTTTTGACTTTGGCTATAAAGGATGTAACAAAATGGCGTGTTAACAGTTACAGATTTGTCTAGCTAGCTTGATGGTGCAATTACTAGGGACCATGCTGTATGAGCCTAGTGTCGAGTTTGAATTCTTGGAATATAATTAGCTCATACAGCTCCGAACTATTTTACGAAAAAAAGGGTTATCGCATCGGTAAGGATCTTGCAAATCTTCTTTGTACCTTCACCGCCCTTAGCGCCCAGTGGTGAAATAGATGATTCCATAACACAAGTGCTTACGCTACTTACTTTGGGGTCAAATCAATGTATGTGATGTTGTCCAAAATTTTTTTTTCAGTATGGGACTATAGACGACCTACTTTTTTAAGATGCCAAATCGGCAGGGATCAACGACTGTGTACGCGCCACTGGCCGGGTCGGTGCCAACCGTATTCCGTCGGATCGCATTGGCTGGAACCGGCTCCTACTGACCGTTAATTGTCCAGAAGGATTAAAGATAACATAGCGTGATAAACTTATTTTAGATTCTGCGCGTTCAGCTGCGAGCAATAATCCGTACCTACTAGTGATGCTTTCAATGACGAATGCGAATACGAAGAAGTAATTTACTCGATATTCATTCGTTTGATTTTCCTAGTACTGGCTGTTGACAAAAGGATAACAATACTGCTTTGTTTTTTTTTACATTATTACTTACTGCTACAGAACGAAGTTCGAAACCAACTTACTAAAGAAGATTAGAATTATAATTAAAACGTAGGTACCTTACTAAAATTAATTAGGTATTTATTGATACGATAATTATGATTTTCTTTTCCCTCGGGGTCCGGGAATAACAGCATAAATATTTGCAAAATAAAAATATTTTTCAAATAAATCTACAACTTTAATCGTTTTACTTATAAAAAGTACCTATCAATGTCAAACCTCAGCATTTTAGCATTAAAAATTTACTTTGAAATAACTATTCCGTTGTGCAACTTTTAAATACATTTTGCTTCAATGTCCAATTTGTTTATTATTTAAACAAAGAGGCTAATTTATATGCTTTCCATAATAATATTTTGCTAACGGTTTAAGCACTGAATGTTATATTGTGATCTAGAGTAACATAACTCCGTATCCGATCCGTAACATAAATTATGATGAACTTATTTTGGATTCTGCGCATTCGATTGCGTGTACAATCCGTTATTTCACACTAGTGTTGTAAGCAACATGAATATCGAAATTATATGTAGGTATTTAGGATACACGGCGACGTGTGGGGCGCAAAGGTAGTAGAAGCTTTAAAATATTCTCCTGTAATTAAACTACTACCAGTTATATTATGTATACTAACTAATAATAAGCACTAGAACCATTTAATCTTGTTGATTCTGTTAATTGTAAGTGCAATAGCTTGTAGGTTGTTAATCAGATAGCCTACTAGCTGACGATTTTAACTTTAATTATTATTTTATTTTCATTAAAGGTGAATTTAAGGTTATGTTAGGGGACGTTTTTACACGGCTCCCGACAGGAGGAAACGACCAAACGCTCTCGGTCGTTGCTTTCCAGCCTCCTTCCTCCGCCGGGGGGAGGCAAGCGGGGTCCGCCTTGTAAGAGGTGGGCAGATCGCCCTGCGGTGTTCCTGGTAGTTAGCTCATGCCCAGCCCAGGGACACTGCCGACGGCGATGCAGGAGAGCGGGGTTTAGTGGGTATCCTCCATGCACCAGTTTTTATAAAGACTGGGGCATGGAATTGCATGACTCCCACACACGGCTCGCCTACCCCAGGCGAGTTATGGTGCCTTATTGCATTCCCCTCCATAAAAAAGAGGACGTTTTTACGGCTCCATCACAAAATTGCTTCTGTAAAAGAAAATTAATAAAAATGTACTCTATTTACACAAGACGCACAAATATTATGTTTTACCGCCTATTTTGGCGCAGAATCTTTTTCAAATTATTCTCAAAATAAAATTATTATTTTTTGTTTGTAAACTTACTGGTAATTTTGGTTTCTTCTTAAGTAATGGGTAATAAATTCAAGGCGAACATGCGCACTGGTTACATCACTAGCCCTGACTATTGAATACGAGGAAGAAATGGAAATTGCCTATAACATAACGTATGCGGGCGGCACGCGTACACTGATTTGGAAATTTTATACTACAATAGCAGTATGATAGCGTATCGTTCACCTTTAATGCCATTCGTATTGTGCTAAATATAACTGCAGTGATGACGCCAAAAAATTGTAATAACTTTGCTGAAGTTGACTGAAGACCGATTTAGTGTAATGGTTAAGAAGTCCTGAGTTTAGTTTATTAAGGACTAGCCTTCCGCCCGCGGCTTCACTCGCGCGTTATTTCTTTTTTCAAATTCCTTTTCCTTCCCCCACATTTCCGGGATCAAAAGTACCCTATGTCACCCAGTTACATAGAAGTTCACCTCTGGCGAACTACAATGGAACTGGCCACTCAGGCGTACTTAGGAATCTTAGAGCGTCATTTCATTGATAATATCAATTTATAAAGCCATCTTAAAAACTATCTTGTATCAAGTTTTTAAGATTTGTTTGATCATATTATTTTATGTCGTATTCAAATCTGTATACTCTATACTTACCAGGAAAAAAATCAAAGCAATCTTATATGTAGATAGAGATGTAACGGTACTCATAATTAGATTCCTTTTGAATCCTATATAACCGGCATCATGTTTCGTTGTAGTACCTAAATAGCGTGGTAAAAGATACATATCTACACAGATAAACAAAATTGTAGTGTCTGTTTGTAATGCCAAAATAACAACTTAATATTTGTATATCTCTTGAATAATCTCGCAAGGCGCGGTCAGTATTTGTACCGAATTGTCACTGGCAGATGAAGTTAAAAGGCATGGCAGTGGCTACTTTTTTAAGTGAAAAAGAATGTATCAAGCAAAGTAATCATACTATTCCAAACGGGCGGAACAGCAGGAATCGTTAGTGCTGAGTAATCCCATACAGAGTCGGAGACCGACCAGTTTGCCTGACATTTTTGATTGGCGAACATTTTCGAATCAGTCATGTCGGCACTTCAAAGTAGTTGACAACAATAGATTATCCATGAGATTGTTGCAAAATAATAATACAATGTCAAAACGGTGCTTCGACTTACTTCAAATCCAGTTTGTACTTAACGGATATTCAGTGAACAACCAGTTGCCCATTAGATACGTTGATACATAATAAGTTTATTATTTACCGTCGCTTTTTAAGATAAGATCAAATCATAAAATACTTCCAAAACACATTAATAAGCGATTCGAGGTAATCTTTATATCGATGTAGTTAGAAGTAGCGGTCTTTTTTTCCCATGGGTAGAGGATGTAAGCTAGACATGTCTGTATAAGGAGTGTGATATTTATGATTCGTATTTTATATTAAAAGCAAAAAGCGTTTCTCGGAGTTAAAGCCAAGCTTTTGTGATCATTTTAAAGTTTAGGAGCATCCAATATGGTGTTTACATTCAAGACGTGTTTTTTTTCTCAACTTCGTTCGTGCAAGGGATTTTTTGTCTTATACTGACAGCACCATTTTATGATCTGATATACAATGGAATTGCATGCAATAGATACTTACTTGAAACCTTGTCCAGAGGATAACGTTTTCGTTCAGTTTTTTGAATTATGAGATAATATTAATTTATTTTATAACCAACTAAACTTTGAAAAAGAAATACGTTTGAAATCATTATAGTTTTTAAACACTCTTTCAAAGTTTAGTTGGACTGTTAAACAATAATACCAACACGATTATAAATGTACCATCCTATAAGTTACAAAAGTTTTTCTTAGAGAAACACAGCCTTACACAATTTTAAAATTAAATAAACTTTACGTTTTTATGTTTGTTTGTAGCTTTATTATAAAGCTGTTCTTTTTGGTGAATGTCATGTGCTGCGTATTAAGTTTCAACCAGGGACTGAATAATCCGCTATACGGCTGAAGCGGTATCGATACAAACCGTTTATCTTTTAACATTCTTAAATACTGTTTTCAATTTCGCGTTTGTCTTAAGCAGTATTAAACCGTTTAATCCTGCGGCGATTATAAACGAAAGAGACAACAAATTTAGTAGGTGGGGCCTGGATTAAAGGCATGAGATGCAGTGTATTTCATCTGCACTTAAAGACGGCACGGCCAAATACTGAGCGGAGACCATTTTGGTACCAACAACCTTGTTTTTATTGTAATTTTAAATACGTTACTGATTTTTTGTTTTGTTAATGATCCTTTTGTTTTGTTTGTTCTGTGATTTCTTTTTTGTTTTTTAGCAACTTTACTGTGTCTGTACTGTTTAGTTAAAGTTTTATTGGTACCAAAGAAAGATTTATGCTATTTATTCTATTTATAATTTTTTTTTATGACCCCGTAAAATAACATAGGGCGGAGGCACCAAATATCGGCCATGTCAACATTTTTTGACCTTTCACTGCTTTACATTAATTGCTTTGACTTTCTTTCAATTACTGTTTTGTGTAGAGGAATAATGAAACTCCATTATTACATTCGCCAAATAACGAATTCTTTGTTAGATTTCAAAATATAGATGTTTGTTTCCAAACTTGCCGATTTTCCCTAATATCGGCCTTTAGCACCCAAATATCCGCCGCCTATAACCCTAATATCGGCATACCTTTTCAAAGGGAAAAAAAAAAACGACGGGTTGCACTCCGGGAGTGCCGGCAGAAGTGAAAACCTGAATATTAACGTTGTGCATTTTTGATATGTATTTTGGAATGGTTAGGGATTTAATTGATTGGTAGAGGTATAAAAGTACTATCATTTATATGGTAAAATACAATATTTATTTATTGCGCTATCGTACACAAACATGACAATTTATATTACATTAAAAAGTTTATCTCTCAGAATTAATGAAATCAGAAACTTTTTCAGACTTATCAGAAACTCCTTGCTGTGACACTGAAACGCCATGTAATAAATGATGATAAAATGATTGACAACCGTCAATGTCATACTTTTTTGATTGACAACTATTTATTTTCTAAACAACGAAAACAAAGTTTGGAATTTACAACTAATTGCATACTGGAATCTGCGGATAAACTTTTGAATTTGGAGCAATCGGCCAAGAAATAATTCCCTTTACAGAATCCGCAGACTCCCGAATCGTTAATAACACGAGTGGTGTTACAGTAATCAACATGTCGCTTTCGAGGATGTTCACTGGGAATTTGGGGTAACAAGCCAAAATGTGTGTGAGAACGAGCCTCTTGTCGCAGGAAATCGGACAGCATTTCCAACTTCATACGACCTGATGCATGCTCCGCAGCATAGCGGATCCAAAGACTGCGGAGAAGTGGTGTTAATTTCCATAAAATACTGTTATATAATTCCGGCGAATAAAGATATTCCAAACTTTTTAAATGTTTTATTACGGCAATGAAATTTTGAATTTTGCAGGATATCAAATTAAGGTCTTTGTGGTCACTTTGTAGCATAGGAAGCTTAAAGGAAGCGACCGCACTGCGGCTATAATAGTAGAAGAGGTCACACTTGACAGTTCATTCATGCAAAGAAAAATATACCTTACGCTAAAGGAATAAAACTCAAGAAAACAACATCAGTTCTTATTAATACAATTATTTACTCTACTCCTGATGTACATAAGAAGCACTTTTCTTTGCATTTAATAAATGAGCTGTCAAATTGAACAAAAAACCATTATTGTCTATAGACCGACAAATTATCTGTTCCGGTGGCGGCGTCGCTACTGTCTATTTAAAACTGTCATTAAATATCGTTTTTGCATTGCATTTCACGTAGTTCCAATTTTGGCCACCGGAACAGATAAGTTTGTAGAAAACACGTGTCCGGACTTCAAATTTTATATGGATTTTCGATCAGGTCACGTGACACATAAATCCTGTCGCGAGTTTAACATTTTTTCCCCATACAAAAAAAGTGCACAACGCCGCTAAAGAAGTTTTCACTTCAAAAGTTTGTTCAAAAAGTACGAATGTATTACAATAATTCGACATTCTTAATACAAACAAAGAAAAGAACCACAAAAAATATATAAAAAATATTACCGACTTTTTTTATATATTTATTTACTATGCCAGCACTTGACCTTAAAGTTGCCTGATGTTAAACAACTATGCGGTTTACGATGGAGCGCGCTTGCTTAGAAAAAGCTCGTTAATTCTGGCCTTGAAGAGCACAAAGTTATATAATGGTCAGGAAAGATGGACCCAGGTATAGAGTTCCACACCTGCACAGTCCGTATAAAAAAAAATGAAGCAAATCATTTAGTTTGTACGCGCGGCATTTTCACTGTATACGGATGAAGTCTCTGACCAAGTCAAGTTGTTCGGTAATGGAACGGAGCTGGTATAACCAAATCGTACAGTCGAGCAGCACATTCACCAACGTGAAGACGAAAAAAAAAAAAAAACGGAGGACGTCCTGTAAAAGACGGAGAGCCCAGCAATCTTCCAATGATGATCGAGACTTTGCAGTTCTCGACCAAAGCATCATCGCCGATAAGCCTCTTCGCATGCCGCTCAAGCAGAACCACCTCCAAAGATGGTAGCAAAACTATTTGCAGGAACGGACTTGAGCTCTGTAAAGTTTAAGGAGCTGTTACGCAATCAAGTAGCGTATGATTCTGGAAAGGATGCCAATCTCTTTAAAAACAGTTACTGCTACGGACTCTATAGCTCCCGAAGTTAACCCTAGAGTGCTCGTGCTATGAGCATTTTGTCGCCCGCGGCGAAAAAATCGTATTATTTTATACACGATGCATTTGACGAGGTCAAGCGTTCTAGTAGCTGCTACCCTGTTCCTCACCGTCTTGTTTTGGAAATTAGAAGAAATTCAGTTCACGGGTGACCAAATCAGGAACCGATTATTGACGGGGTGTCGCGTGTGGCGGCAAATTGGTCACCGCGCGACTACTCACGTAATTAAAATTCGTGTGTCAGGTTTTCTAGATTAGTGGAAATATGAATAGTTGTAGTCGTATATCATGTTGTTTTAGTCTAAATAGCGTAATAGCATACATTATAAATCAGTTTTGTGACATTTTTTTCTAAAAAAAATATAAGTAAGCGACAGGGGCGTACGATGCAGAAAATGCGCCTTGTTAAAATTAAAAAATAATTACATTATATATTCAAAAGCTTTTTTTTCATAAATACTTAGCTCAAAACCAAAAAGGGTAACCTTTTCGGTCCCTGCACTGAAAAAACTACACGGCTATAAATAAACAAGTTGTTGCTATTTACAGCCGAGTAACTCGCTTCGGAGGGAGCCTGCAAAGTTTGTTGCTAAAATTACACAAGTCAACTTTGTTAACGTTGTTGGTAATATAAACCCAGTAAGTTGGTCAAAAAATAGATATCCAAGGTTGGTTGCTTCTAACCTATTCACTCAGTAAACTTAGCAAACCTATTATCTATAGTGAATCGAGTCACTCTGTTAACAATAGCAAATTCAATCGGTCACTGCAACAACTAACTTGGTTAAAGAATAAACACAACTGTCGTCACAGCCAACGTGCTTTGTTGTGTTTAGCAAAGTAATTCAGTAGAATCAATTATTTTGCTTCGTAAAACTAGCTAAGTAGCTTGAATATTTTTAATCATGTATATTGGGTAGGGACAGCCAACCTACTTTGTTATTTCTACTCAATTCAAATTGGTATATATAGCAAAGTTACTTGGTATTATCAATCGTGTTCATTGGGTAACTACAATTAATATACTCGGCTATTTCTAGTCAATTAAAATTGGTATATTTAACCGAGTTACTTGGTATTATCAATCGTGTTTATTGGGTAACTACAATTAATATACTCGGCTATTTCTAGTCAATTAAAATTGGTATATTTAACCGAGTTACTTGGTATTATCAATCGTGTTTATTGGGTAGCCGTAGCTAAAATACTTTGTTGCAAGTAAGTACCAATTTAAACGACACATATTAAGCTAGCGTGTTTTTTTATATCTCATAATCTATGGTTGATGAGACTGTAAAGCTGAACGTCTTTTACTATGGGACAAACTCTGAAATCGCGAAAAAAATCTGCTGTTTCATACAAAAATTAATAACAAAAAAATCACAATGTATGAAACAGCTGATTTATTTCGCGATTTCAGAGTTGGTCCCATAGTAAAAGTTGTTCAGTTTCACCTAGAATTATGGGATACAAAAAAAACAACTGACCTGTGACTGTACGTAAGGCTTAATACACAATGTGAGGTCAGCTCATACTGAAAATGTGTAGTTCGATATGTTGTCGTTTATACCATTGTTACTCACTGTGCAGTAGGCAAAAATTTGGCATGTCGGGAAAAAACCAATGAAACGTTCTGCGTCTGTAGTAAAACAACAGATACATATTTTGCCGACAGACCAACCGTAAAGGAACTGAAAGAAAATGATATACATTAATGTTTGTTTTATTCTTTCTTACACGATACATAGTATGTCTGTCGTCACAGATCAAAGGTAACATTTAACATTTCAGGTAACATTACTGGTTAGACTCGTATACTCCTCTTAAATTGTACTTAGTCTTAAAAATATGGCTCAATATTTTTATCTTTGCTGCTTTTCTTGCGCGCCTTTGCCAGTTCAAATATTTTTGGCTTGATTGTGGGGAATTTTCCAGTTATTTCGGTAAATTATTGTCCTTTGTACAGGTTGACAAAATCATTTTCTAGCTGTGAACAAATAAATGAAACAAAAGTTAGTATACAAATATTTAAACTAAATCAGTAAAAAAATCTAAAAACTGAACTCTCCAGAAGATATCCTTCCTACTTTTATTTAATTAAAAAAAGTTGTTGTGTATGTCTACTTACGTTTAATAACTTCAATATATTCTTCCAAACTCCATGCTGTGAGAAGATTTTTAACCTCTTCATCCATCTTTTAGATATATCTAAAATCCTGTTTTCACTTAACACTCGCGCGGTGAAATATCTGCAAAAAAGTAGGTAATTGTTTATTTTTGTCACATCACTGTTATAAAATAAACAAGGCAAAATTCATAATAATGTTTAAAAGTGGTTTTTATGTGAAAATTGGAACAACCTTGTAGGTGTGAGGCAGCAGCGCTTCAAAAGACGTTCGTCACTCAACTATGATTTAAGAGAAATGGCCGAATTCACAGGCTATGCAGCCAATTCCTTGTTTAGTTTTATCAAGTTACAACTCAATTTTTAATTTCATTTCTTCACATCTTAGCCTACTTCCTTCCAAAAGGGCATCTTGCAGTTTTATCTCGTTTTCCAATTTTTTGGCCTTCAAATGGGCTACCTTGGTCTTCACCTCCCCTAATTCAGTCCATGTTTTGTTTGTTGTAGTGCCAGTGTACGTTCTTTTACGGTACCGCATCACTGCGGATGTACCTTGTTTATCCTATAATACAATATTGTTCGCATTAAAAAACAAATAAATGTGGAGTACATACATAAAGTCACATCATTTATCTATACACATAATAAAACAGGAATAATTAAAGTCTGTACATTGAAGATATTTATGAAAATAGGTTCATATATCATATAGGATAGATAAGTACCTGTAACGTCTCTGTCAAGGGGCTTCGCAACATAGCTGGAGTGTATGTATCCCAATTTTTGAGATTGTTATCCTTCCTAGGACGGTCGAATTCTTCCATTTGTAAACTGTCATTAGCCTAAAAATAAAAATTAATATATTTAAGGGGTGGCATATTAATGTAACAATCATTTTTACCTTTTTAATAATAGCTGGACTCTCAATATCTTCTTTGTACTGTAAATCCTGCAAAACAATGCAAATCAATCTATTAAAGTATATTGTAACACTTATCTAATATCAATCAATATAAATCAATATGCACCTTCAATGTGTCTGTACCACATACCACCACCACATTTTGGCTTTCATTATCCTGTAAAAATAAAAATTTGTTACTATTATGATTTTCATACTGTGTCACTTGTGGGATAGGCAGAGAAAACAGACTGCGAAACATACATAACTCCTATGAATATCATTGTAATTATTGCTATATAACATGTTTATGTTTATAGTCTTTATTATTATAATTTTAAAGAATCGAATATAACTTAAAGCACATTCTACCCAAAAATTGAGTACTTTCATGTGAACACAATTTTAACCAGTTATGCTAATCACTGTGATATAAATGATAGGTGATAAATATATTTAAATGAATATTCATGTTTCCTATGGCCAGCAACTTAATCTTTTACAGTTTTCTTCATATTTTCCCATTTCTTTTTTAATACTTTGCTGCACCTAGATTAATAATTAATAATACTCCATATTGCTTAGCAAGAAATAAACATTTTATTAATGTTTGCTTATATTAGAAGTGCAAAATAACATTATAAATACCTGTTAGTTGTGTTCTGGGAATTGAATTCTAATGCAATCTTATCCCATTGCGCTTGTTTTGCCAGGATACCGCATCACTCTTTTTATTTTCAATAATTTTAAAATATGTGATACATATTTTTTGTAAAACCTCCAACATAATTGTGAAGTTAGGACTTCTTTTTTTGGGTGTATCCATAGTATTCTGAAACAGAAAACGAACCTTTACGTTTTGTTTTAAAAATCAAAGCAAAGATCTTTATTAAAATACTTTAATTTACAACGATTCTATAAAATCTTTACGCTTGGAAATATTTTTAGGTAAGGTAACTCACACTCACACTATTAAGCTTAAATTATAAAATCCACATATAAAATAAACCGTGAAAATACTTACAAAGTAATTCTTTTTGGTAACCAATCCAAATACAGTAGATTCAGACTACGGCGGGATTGAAATACGCTTAGAATAATATTAATAACATATTCTAAGGAACGCCATTTTTAAATTAAGCTTCACTAAATATTTCCAATGTTAATTGCCGAGCTGTGCTTATTTACGAATAGATAATTAACTTGTATAATGTTCACTAATGCGTTTATTCAACCAAACACGTATACACTATCAGTTAATGGCAATATTAGTAAAAAATTATGATAGATTCACAGCTCGCGAACGCAGCACGAGAGTAGGAGCGACACATTGAGTAATCGATTCGTGGCTGACTGGCTGCACTGAGCAAGTAAAAAGACTGGAGTGGCGCGGCGGCCATTTAGCCAACTATGATTGTTTAAAATTAAATAACTTACTTAACAATAAATAGATAAGTATGCTCGTCTATTTTTTACCGAACTACATGTTTATTTTTAACCAAGTATGATTGTCTAAAATCAAATAACTTACTTATCAATAAATAGATAAGTATGCTCGTCTATTTTTTACCGAACTTCATGTTTATTATTAACCAAGTATGATTGTCTAAAATCAAATAACTTACTTATCATGAAATAGCAATGTAATCTGTCTATTTTTACCCGAACTCGGTGTCAATTTCTAGCCAACTATGATTATGTCTAAAATTAAATAACTTACTTATTATGAAATAATAACGTTAGCTTGTCTATTTTTGCTAGTTTTTGTTAGGGGTAAAATTTAACGAGTCGGTTATTTAGAAATAAATAAGTACTTTGTAAATAACAACCAATCATTTTTAGCAATACTTGCTTCTATAATATTAGCAAAGCTCTATTGCCCATTTTAAATATGTCTTGGTTGAATGCAGCCGAGTAATTTTTAACAGAGCTAAATTGGTACTTTGCTAAAGCAAATTTTTTTCAGTGTGGTTTCAACCAAGTGAAGCGAGGGTAAGTCGATACTCCACTATGTTGTATGCCTCGTCTTGGATTTTATGTTGTTTATTTACAGTTACAATAATCACTGCGGAATAGTACAGAGTTTCATTAACGAATACGAAGAAAAAGTGCAGAATCCGTCGTTAAATTGTTTTTAATTACAGCTACTTAAGTACTTGCGCTGTAAATGTCTTCCGTGTGATGACTAAGTACTGCGAATCCTGCAATATTCGAGACAAACACTTTGTCTTACTTTCTTTTAATACTTAATATAAAAGAATAAATAATTATATTCATAATTAATTGTAAATGATGGAAAAATAAGGACATAGATTATAATAAAATCAAATTTACTTTGTGTCTTACTTTCTTTTAATAATATAAAAGAATACCTTATTAATTATTTTCATAATTAATTGTAAATGATGAAAAAATAAGGACATAGATTATAATAAAATCAAATTTACAATTAAAGAATCATTCAATTTTATTTAATATGTATTAGTTTTGATGTTGTTTAGTTAATTAAGGTATCGTCACATTGATAACCCTATACTTACAACAATTTGTACTTGTTTATACTTTTACTTAAAAATAACTGTTCCATTATTTATACTAATATGTAATAATTATTACATATCTACTAATAACGCCCTATAATAAAATTTATATTTGGCATTTAGTTAACACACAACCAATTTGTACTCGTCACGAAGGTTTACTTATTGTTAAAAATGTTAATTAAAGTACAAATTAAAACAATACTTACCGTTCATATTTTGAATAAAAGAAAATTCCGCGCAGTTGTTTTGTTTTCAGGCCAAATCTACAAATAATTACCCTGTTAATTGTAGGGACGAATTATTGCCGTGTTCGCGTGATGAATCTCATTGACCACTACGAGCTATGGATTTTTTTATATCTCAATTCACAGATCTCGTGTCGAAACATTAGCTTTTATTATCTTAATTTATTACGATTACAGTCCATGGCCCAGATGGGCCTTTTCAATGTTTGAGTAGTCACGACTTGGTATTATTGCCTAGGGGACCTAAGAGCCGAATTAGTTACGAGTTAAGGACAGCCTTTACAATCGTGTGAGGTCTGTAGGGATTTTTAAGTAAATTGCTTACAATTTATCTGAGTCATAAAATCTTTCATCCAGTAATCTTGGAAACAATGCTGGTAAAATCTAGTAGTATGTACGTTTATGGGGCTATATGGGACTTTACATTATCGCTGTTCATCCTCCATTTTAAGCTGCCGGTTTTGTAAATTGCTGAATTGATATGACGAAATTAAACCTACTTCAAGTTCGATGGTTTTTAGCAAAACAACATTTATGATCAATATATCATTGAAGACGATTTGCATTGCAGTTTGTGGCAACTCAACAACAATTTATGCGAGTGACTTGTTAAAGGTGCACACTCATTAGTCTATTCATATACCGATGGAATTTCGATATATTTTGTTACGTTTCGTTATTATCAATTTCGTCTTCTCGTTCGTCATCTTTATTTATAGAGTACAGCTAAAAATATGCCTATTTTTTTACTATGTATTCTATGTTCTTCACTTTTCTATCCTATGTTTTCTACATAGATGGTTAAACATGCAAAAGTACAAAGAGTAAATAGTAGTTGCCTTATTTTCTTCAACCTTGTTTTTTATAAAACTTCAGTTGGCACTGTTGGCAGACTTGGCAGACATGTAAACGCCAGTCGTTTGATGATGCTCACTTGAATTATTGTCATACATACTACAGGGGATTATTTAGAAGTAAAAAGGAACTATAAAGCTTAATAAGTCAACCGTGAGCCATTTGAATTTCTGTAGAATCAAATTAATTGCATTCATGTTATATTATGTATTGCTATATTTGGATAACCCACATAATAATCCCTTTCATTTTTATTGATATATGTTTTATCCGAAATTATGAGATTGGTAAATTATACTGCATCCATTTATAAATTATTGAACACGTGATTTGTAAGCACCTTTAGCTATGTCGGGTTTAAAAGGTCGTGGCTCGTCGAATCCTAACTTAAGTACTACCCTGTAAATAATGCAGCATAATCTATCGTATTAGCAAGTGCATAAAATTCAAATTTGCTTGTGCAAAAAATAAATTATTCATAGGTGTTGAAACATTTAAAGTAACGCCAGTGGTTCGTCCGAAGAATCCTCCGGCTGAAGTTACTATAGAAGTATGATTTATTGAACATTTTAGAATTTACATTATAATGTCCCGTTTTATTTGCGAAGTAAGATTTTGTACCAGCTATTGTTCTAATGCTAATTTGTTTTGAATGCTAAAAGAACTGTTACGATGTAGCTTTTCAACTAGTCACTTACTTTATAAAATATATTTAAATGGGTTACTAATACATGTCTATCGGTCAGTCAGTTATTTTAATAGTTCACACGAGAAATTAGAATGCTTGTTGTGACCTGGTATTTATGACACACAACAGAAGACGGATATGTGTAAAATTAATAATACTTACTCACTCAACCAAATGTTGCGACTGCAAACTATTGTTTATTTGAATAACGGAGCTCTATGGCTAGTTTTTTTTTTGCCTTTGTAGTAAATTGTTCGTTACCTCAAGTTAATTGATGCTCTGCCTTTAAGCGAACTTTAGTGGGGAGTAGGAGCGCAAAAATGGGCAATTTCGTTTGGTTGATCACTAAGGTAAACCCCTTATTACGTGAAAATTCTATGAAATTTCCAACAACACCTTGCCTCTACCAAAGCTATGATTGTCGCGCCTCTTCCATTGTGCTGCGGCCTCGCTTGGCAATTACGAGTAGCTCAACACTTATGTAATGTGGCATGACGGTCCTGCAGTTACACATAAAATCAAATTGTCCTATTACACAATAATTATCCTTAGTTCCCGTACTACTTCTGTGTGTTAACAGACGTTAGTCTCCTCCACGTTCATTACCGAGTTTGACCATTTTGTACTCAGCTTAGAGTCATGCCGATACAATTAAATTATAGACCGCGGTCCCAACATACCGATAATCATGGCTAGTATTGACCCTGAGTCGACCTTCATGAAGGTAAAGCGAGATGGTTTTTAGTTGCCCGTCTTTTGTTTATCATAGGAATTGCTTTTACACCTCGTGATGCGCGACGATGATATGTGAAAGGTGACCACAATGTCCATTTCGCCCTGCAAGCAGAATGCTCAGACATTGGGTGGCAGTCCGATAAAACGCCCCCGCGATGCGTCTCCCACGCATCAGGGCTACGCCGCGTAAGCACACTCCTCAGTCCCGCCTGTTACGAAGTTCGACGAAGCTTAACGTCAAGTTTTACGACGACATAACGTTATTTTATTTTATTTTATGATCAGAATTTTATTTTGCATTGTGCATTTTACGAGTAGCATTCCATCTCGAACCGAAGAGCAGCTACTCGCTCTACCACCTTTTTTATGTTAGCTCTATTGGGGTTAATTGCTTAAACATAAGCCGCATTTGCTTTAGTTACTATTATTATTGCCCTATAAGTATCAAGGGGTCCTATTTACAGCGATGAATTGCTTGACGTCCACAGTGTAATCTAATCATCACTAATGTACGTTAAATCGTCTCTGTAGTTAAAATCCAAATAATCGAGTTCCCAGCAAGAAGCCAAACATACGAGTACATCACAATTATAGGTACTACTTCGCACGAACAGCATCGTTTGCTGTTCGTCCGAAGTAGTCAATTCTAATATTTTTTACCATTTCCTTGTCTTTCGCAAAAAAAGTCACACATAAATGTGTGTGGAACGGTTTGCATTATCTGTTCTGTGAGGAAATTAATGCATACCACAAAAAATTTAGAATGTTGACATTATCTCGATCATAAAAATGTTTCTATAGTTATTAGTAAAACGTACACAACTTTGTTTTAAATCGGAACAAGTTTCACAGCAGTTTAAATCGGTCAAGAGGAGAGATGCGCAGGCGACGGTATCGAACTAGCTATCCTTGTGACGGACAAGTTCTTTCCGGTCTGTAACATTGCAATCACAACTTTCAGTGCAACACACACGCAACATTATCATGCAGTTGTTCCATTTATAAATTATAACTATTATTTGATTTAGTTCTGACTATGAAGATTTCGTAATTTTTCTTTCGGCTGATACAAGGACATTTTTCAAAGTCTGTTAAATTTAGTACTTACACTCGGATATCTTAGATCAGGCCAGAGTAACTATTAAAGAATATGCTCACTATAAAATATACCAACATCTGAAAATAATTATACACTACAGAAGGCCATCCTCCCTTTTATATACAATTGTTGTAATGTACCATACCCATTAAATCTATTATTGCAGTCAAAATGTAGGAAGATCTGTATAATTGTGTATGGACCTTAGACGATCCACGATTACAATCGCCATTGAACATCAATTCCGCGTGTGTTCTCGGACATAATAATAAAAATTAAAGCGATCAAGATGTTTCCGCTATGTGTGAACACAGCTGTGCTATATGCCTAAGCGGTGATATTTAGTTCAACAAATCGGATTACTGACAATGCAAGGAGCCGTGCACCCATCTCTGTTTATAAAATAACTTGATGACACAATACGGTATCAACAACTTTCCTTATCTTGTCTAGGCATAGAATAAATGTCTTTCTAGCAAATGCGATGTCCCAATTTCTTATCGGAGTCATAAAAAGCGGAGGTTTTTTCCGTCCGATTGCCACCTAGGTTCTGGGGGTGAAATCGGTTGCCATGATAGCTTTGGATTTTTTTTAATTTAGAAGCCACTACACTTGAACCAAGCCTCGAAGATCAAAGGAAGCCATAGTAAGGCAGCGCTTAATGCTTCCTGTTCAAGTAACCCACAAATGGTCCTTGTTGCCACACGGAGGGTAGCCTGTCTGCCAAATAAAACAACACAAAAGAATTACCCTAGAAATTGAACATGACTTGAAATGCAAAAAACAAGAAATGGCTACTGCTTTAAGTTGCAATTGCTTAATAAGCCAATTAGCCACGTTTTATTGTATAACAAGCAAATTGGAATCTGGACAAAAACGAAGCTTAATCATCTTTCAATGAAATTATTATGTAAATTAGTTTACTTTTTGAAAGAGGTCATCCATAGACAAAAGAATATGAAGGTTGAATGAAGTGCGATTTATAGACATCCTTTTGAATCTTTTTACACTTATGTACGTTCAACAGCACATCACGGTTAACACTTGCAGTTCGATAATAGCACTTATGCCCCCGACAAGAGCGGTACAAAGTCCAAAGTGTTACGTCTGACGTGCTTTTGACTGTCCTAACAGGAAAATTAATTATTTGATAAATTATTTGCTATGAAGTATCTTTTCTTGGATCGAGTTTATACGTTCACCTAAACAGTCCTTCAATATCTGATCCAAGTATATTGTTGGCACATAATTCGAAATTGAAATATAAAATCCGGAAAATGTAAACAAAAACCCGTGGTTACTTTTTTTACCTAAAATAAATAGATAGATAGATACTCTTTATTGCACAAAACACTTTAGGACAAACATGTAACATATAATAGCTGTACAATATATAATAGCTGTGAAATAGCAACGATCAATAACAAAAAACGATTACATTGTTAATAACTAATTGAAAGTAGCCTTTCTAGAATAGTCATTGCACTTCCATTGCATCCTCACCTTCAATTCAATTTAATTACATTTAACGTAGAACTTCGCGAATTTAATCGATTTGAAGCAGTATGCTATTGAGCTAATTAGAATTTAATTTGAATTAAGCGTACGATTGTTGCACTTTTTAGTATTATTTCTGTTCATTTCCGCGTTACAGTAATATAGATTACTGTAACGCGGAAATGAACAGAAATATATAAAAGAAGAAAAAAATATATAAAAGAAAGTGGTTTTAGTTCAGCGTTGCCAGACGTCCCGATTTTGGCGGGACGTCCCGATGTTTAAATCAAAATTAAATGTCCCGCGCGGGACAGGCTCAGTCCCGCTTTTTGGGGAGAACTCGACCGTACGTCACAGAATATATAATAGTACTCGTACGTGCAGAGTGCTGAGAAAGAAAGGCGCGTAATGAAGATAAGAGTGTGGGAGAGAGAGGCTACTTTTGCTATCTATTGTCACGTAAACGTAATTTAATTCAAATAAAAAGATAAATATTTGAAAACCTTTGATTATAAACGTTTTTTTACTATGTCCCGCTTTTGGCGGAAGAATCCCGCTATTTTCACTCAAAAAGTACCAAAGTCCCGACTTGGCAAAAATAAAAACTGGTAACGCTGTGTTAGTTACACTATTTATAACTCAAGAACGGATGAACCGATTTGGCTGAAAATTGGTGGAGAGGTAGCTTAGAACCAGGAGACGGACATAGGATACTTTTTATCCCGGAAAATTGGGGGTAATGGGGGGAATGGTTGAAAAAGTAAATTACGCGCGGGTGAAACCGCGAGGGCGACCGGACCGCTAGTATTTATTATTTGTGTATGAACTCGTATGTACTTGTACGCGTATTTATTATTATGATCTATTTTTTTAGTAAACGCAGTTAAGTATATTAAGTTTTACAATAAACTAATGAAGTAAAAACAAAAAAGCTAAAATAAAGTAAAAAACGTCGTATTGATAATGTTTGTTGAAGTCGTGTAAAACTCACTAAAGATTTTTACATTGCAATATCATTTAATTATCAGATTTTCTTAATTTTTAAAGACCTTTAAAGTACATTCTCATATCATTCATAAATATATCTAGATATATCCATAATTGTGCTCGGTATTTGGAATCGTTAAGTATCTCGCATCCTTTCTAACTTAGTACCGTGGTAGCCGGCACTATATCTTGCGACATGAATAATTTTATGTTTCACTTAAATCACATCTCCATATTTAAATTTATGAATAGATCTAAATATTTAAGGAACCATGCACATTGTTCATAAGTGACAGGTACACGTTGTAATGTGTAGAGGTAGGTTAAACGTTATTCGCGATCGTGACACTTTAATACATTTTACAACATTATGATATAGGTACTAGCCTTCCGCACGCGGTTTCACCCGCGCGTTATTTCTTTTTTTCTAATATGCCCCCCTTCCACCCACATTTCCGGGATCAAAAGTACCCTATGTTACTCGGGGATAGTGTAGCTTTTCAACAGTGAAAGAATTATTTAAATTGGTTCAGTAGTTTCGGAGCCTATTCAATACAAGCAAACAATCAGATCTTTCCTCTTTATAATATTAGTATAGATACACCATATTCTTGCAACATAAACATGTATGAAAATCGTTAAGGTATTCAATATCGATTAGTTCATAAGTAACGTATTAGCGTCATTTCAGACAGTCACTCGTCATGCATCATATCGGTAAAAGATTTTATAGGAAACTAGCGGGCGCCCGCGGTTTCACCCGCGTGGTTCCCGTTCCCGTGGGAATTGATCAATCAATCAATTCAATTTTTCTCGCCGTAAAAACCATCCTTGAACTCCAACGAACATTTATAAAAAAAATTGGCCGAATTGGTCCAGGCGTTGTTGAGTTATGCGCTTACCAACACATTTTGCGATTCATTTTTATATTATAAATTGAATAAATAAATGTACCAAAATGTGTTGTGACCGTTATTCAGTCTATTGTTAGAGTTAATAAGCGACAAGAGTAATGTAGAACTTCGTCAAGTTATCTTAGTAGGAAGATTATTATTCTCCACCCGTCTGTCATAAACTAATTAAAATAAAAACAAACATTTTTAAAGACTGTCAAAAGGATGCCAAGGCTTTGGGTTTCTATTGTTAAAATCTTTGACTCGCTTTGGGTATATTATTTTGTTGAATCTTCCAATATGGTAGATAAATACTAGAAATTACTACAAACCGCTTAATTACAAAACAGAATCTATTTAGAGAATAGTCATTTTATAAAGGAAAAATGTGAAGTGAGACTTACTTATCATTGAAAAACCATATACAGTACCTACACATCATAAAACCTTAAAACAGGTTCCTATTACACTTTATAAAAACATTCGCAGCCATACAATACAGCGTTTTATTACACTCGGTTAGTATCGTGTCTTTTAAGGTTGCAACGTTGAATCTGATAACAAGAGCCAAGTATTTTTATTGCTAATGCATAGTTACCCTTCAACAGAGTCGTACAGAAACCTCGGTATTCCATTTAAATATACATTTTTAGATAAAAAATCTAATCTTCTATGAGTTATTACTAGGTATCTTAAGTTGAAGGGAACTAAGCTGTTTATTAATGTACCTACTTACGAATGTCAACTGTGATCATAAGGGACAGACGTTTGTAGACGTAGTAACTATTTAGTAATCTGTGCTTGAAGTTAGGTCTAATGAATCACGGATAAAACAGTGTGAAATCACAGATAATATAGGTGAAATGATTAGAGATTAAAGATAGATCAACTGATTAAGGGGCACATTGAAGTTCATTTTCTTAATTTCAGTGTCTTGCTGGACTTTAAAATATGTAATATCAATTTAGCAAAAAATTGGGTTATGTCAGTGTTGAGCCAGAATTGTGAATTGTGATACATAAAACCGTCATATTTCTTCTGTGGAAATCCCATCCTGACAGAACAATGCTCCACAAAAGACCACATAACACGGCACCGAGTGCTTTGGAAACTTATTCAAACACCACTAAAAATAGTCCATACAATTCTTATTTGTCCCATTTCGTTGTCCAGTGAATACATTGTACATATACCTTACCAGGATCGTAAAATAAGATTACTGTGTGGTCGTTTTCGAGCAGCATATCTATAGAAGCAGTTAAATCAAGCTTTTGAGTGGTTTGTAAACATAAAACTACATTATAGATGAAGCCTGGCTGGTGCCGGCTTGTACCTAGTACATATTATAAACGATATTCCAATGCTGACTATGTAAGTGTTTAAGAAAGGATATTGAGGACTGTGTAAGTGTTAACGTGGCAAAGATTATTAAGGAGACAGGGACGTTTCTAATTCTGCGCCCTTGGACTTTCTTATACCCCGAAAATACTATAGAAACTATGAACGGATTGCCCTAAAACTTTATACATGCACATTAATAGGTACCAATTTTCAAAATGGACCGAGCAAGGCAAGCAACTTTTCACGAGAAGTATTTTTAAACGCTGCATTTCCAGCGGAATTGGTAAACCGAGACATGTCGAAATAACGGGATACAGATACTTTTAAATATCGTCAATCTTACTTTTATTTCAATTATTAATATCATAATACATTTGTCATCAGCATTACGCAATAATCATTTTTAGCTGTGCAAAATGTACGCCAAAATAGTATGCAGCATTGAAGTGTAATAGTCCTGTAACAATGGATCGATTTACTAAACAAAACATGCTTATGAACAGCTGAGCGCACTATATTGAACTTGACATTTCTCGTCTCTATTATATACTTAGCTATCAAAACGCTTATAGAACCAATTAAAGAATAAACCTATTTAAGTTTTTCAAGGAAAAAACTACATGAGAGAGTAGGTAAGGGAAGGAAGGAAATTCCTTTTAAGTAATTCTTTCTGTCCGTTCGTCTGACTGTGTCTGTCGCTTTCATCCCTAGACCACTGAGCTAATCGCGATTAAATTTGCTATAGACATAGAAATAGACCTTATGAAAGGAAAAAAAAAAGGTTAACTTCGGCGTAGCCGCGGAATGCCGTTTCACTAATGTTCATCATTTCTTCATGCCTTAGGGAAACTGTGAACTTGCAAGCATAATATCCATTATTTTATTAATGATCGCCTAAATGGTTGTCACTAAGATTGGATGATATAAAAGAAAAAATAAACTTTCAATTGTAAGGATTGAATCTACTGCGCGAATAATAAGATTAGTTTCGTACCTAAACATGAAATAATAGATGCAAACGGCTCATCAGTTATGGGGCGAGCCATGTCCAGTACCTACACATCCATAGAACTATAGCAAACAACCATAGATGTCAAACAAATGTTCCTGTTGAATATGAAACGATTAGTTTTCCGACTATAGCATAAGGAAAATCTTTTTTTTTTCAGAGTCCTCTTTTCAGTCCAGTTTTCCTACGTCTCCTTGGGGTAGTATGATTTCCAAAAACTAAATCCCATGTTCCTAGCAAAGATTCGTCTGATTTTAAAATTACTTATGTAAACCTTTTGTTTCTAAAAATCAGTCCTATTATTGGACCACTGCATTTTTTTATCTGTGCAATTAGATTTATTCTAAGTCTGTGCAATAATTATCGTACTTTTTTATCTACTCGTATGAATCGTGGTTTAATTAATACGTATAAATACATGTGTAATTCTCTAACAGCTACACAAAGAATATAAATAAGGTAGTTCATAGTTGAAAAATTACAAACTGTTAAGAGACCTATGACATCTCGACTGTGATTTTTGCATAAAATGGCCAACTTTGGCGTTATCGATCTCAGAAACAAAAATACATTAACAATAATGACTTATTAAATAGTGTAGAGTATCTATTGGAATAGTTTGTAGCGGCCTTGCTTTTTCGAAATTTTGCTTAACTTTTTAATTGAACCCAAAATTGCAGAGAAAGATTTTCATAAAATGCGCGAAGGCACATTTTTAAGCTCCTGGATTGAACTACTGTTCTGAGCAAATTAAATAAAAAAAATAGAATGTTATCTCTTATATAGTCGTATAGTTCTTAGCGGCCTCGGATTTTTAAATATCTTTGGTTTTATATATAAAAAAACATCTAGTCCTAAAGCAAAAATCTTCGAAAATCGCTTTAAGTTAACTGTGAATTTCTCCTTTCTACGACAACACAATTAGGCAAGATATATACCAAAATAATTGTTACATCATGAGGAATGAAGATTTTATAATTTTAAACCATTCATTTATTATCCTATTTTGATAATAACATTAATATAACTGCAAAATTACTACAAAATGCGATGCGCTGGCCGTCCGAACTCAGTACTGCGCGGAGCGCTCTCGGCGTTGGACCTATGTCGAATTTTTTCGCGCCAGTACGATCGAGCGAGCGTCAGTGTATAGTGCGACTTCCAAGTTTTCATCACGTAAGTATAATTATTTTTAGTGTTTGTTTTATATTGAATCTCCTACTCAAAACAAAATAAGGGCCTCCATAAAGTTTTTCTCAAATGTTGATTTATAAACAACTCGTAAGTTGATCACTGACAAAATAAAGTACCCACTATCACTTAGTAGGGATTATTCCGGACTGCCTCTACTAAGTCTGCCACCAGTAGGGGCAGTCGAAACTTTTTAGTTCCGTCTGCCCCTAGTAGGGGCAAAGTTTCGACTGCCCCTACTGGTTATTTAGATAGGTAGGAAGGGCTACCCCAGTAGATGCCTATATTATGTACCGTACGAATGCGGACTTGTTTTTGAGAGTATTTTTTTGCGCGACAAGACGCGACGACGCGACGATTTGAAGAGTAGCTGTCCAATTATATAATCATTATTATTTCAAAAATTTCGGAAAACAAATGCATGTCGGGAAAACATTGTTTATTGATCTGAAGTAAGAAAAACAGGTGCAAGCGATTTTCGACCTTATCGACATTTACCAAAATAATGGATTTTAATGAACCAGCAAAGGTAGTCAACAAGCGGTTGCGAAAAAGCAACAAAATTTTAAATGTCAATAAGGTTGAAAATCGCTTGCATCTGTTTTTCTTGTTTGTCTATTTATTTGAAGTAAAAAAAACAGGTGCAAGCGATTTTCAACCTTATTGACATTTAAAATTTTGTTGCTTTTTCGCAACCGCTTGTTGACTATCTTTGCTGGTTCATTAAAATCCGTTATTTTGGTAAATGACGATAAGGTCGAAAATCGCTTGCACCTGTTTTTTCTTACTTCAGATCAATAAACAATGTTTTCCCGACATTCATTTGTTTTCCCGACATGCATTTGTTTTCCGAAATTTTTGAAATAATAATGATAATATAATTGGACAGCTACTCTTCAAATCGTCACGTCGCGTCGTCGCGTCTGGTCGCGTCTGTTGTTACCTCAGAACTCTGTAATTATAAACCGTTTTCTTTTTTTTTTTCATTTAGAAACATTTAAGTCCATATTGGTCCCGTTGTCATTACAATCCAGTTATGATGACGGGATCCCCGAGGAACTAAGGGAACTTCTTAAACATTATAGGGGCACATACCTACAAAGATTTTAATATTTTTAACTACAAATCAAGCATTTGCATTCAGAAAGTATCATTTGGTGTGGTAGAACTAATTAAGAAGACCGCAGATGGCCATCCGAACATATTCGGCAATAAAGGCAGATATTATTTGATGACTGATTTGAAAAAACAAATACCGCTTTCGGTAATTTTAATAACTATCCAAGCATTTACTTGTAGTGGAAGTCCAAAAGTTTTTTTTTTTGTGCCAGATGTGCAATTTGAGGTCGGTTGTTTTGTCAAAATTATTTTGAGTTTACAAAGCTTTTTATATTGTTAAATTATTCTTAATATTCATTTCGTTATTTTCAGCATGGGTCGAAAAACACAAAACACAAAAAAAATCAATTAATATAGACGAACCGCCAATAGCAGAACTTGAGGAGATAAATGCTAGGACGATAGAAACAGAATCTGAGAATGTAAGTATGAATGAACCCAAGAATTTTGAAGCTGTTATTCTATTTTCATATTTTATTAATAAATATAATTGTTTCAGGTGACAGATTACGTAGTTCTGCCTTTTTGCAGTTTGGACTGGTCCGGACTATTAATGAAAGTAGTTAGAGTTCCACGGAACGATAACTTTTGTAACATCGAGATGTTACCCAAATTGACACGCTTTTACTACGAGTGTCTGCTCCCAGAAAAATGTTTGGCCTCGTTTGACTCTGTAATAAAAACACTGTCTTTCTAATGCTTTTTCACACCAAAATACCTAGTTACTTTATGGTGTTTTATACTAACCATGTAAATTGTCATAAGTTTTATTCTAATCTAAGCTATAACTTTTATCTAAAACGAAAAACGTCCTTTGCTAGATAAATGACAAGGTAATAAAATCAATTTATTTATTTATTTATTTATTTATTTATTTTAAAGGTACACCAACAGCAAAGCACACAGTAAAAAATGTGGTAACAAAAATGTATAAAAAACATTTATGCTTGTATGAATGCCTATAATAGGCGTACACAGCATTGACCATAATCCGTAAACACAAATTTACAAATAAATATTTTAAATATATATATATATACACTATATCTAAATATACCTAAATACACAATACATACCTAAATACACAATACATACATTTTTTTTCAAAGAATTCTTAAAATTTAAATTTTACAATATAATAACAAAATATAACAATCCAAATATATATTTTTTTTATCTATTATAAAGCAATTAATGTGTCTTCTCTGATGTGAGTCAGCAGTTTACTTTTAAATTGATTCTGGGAATCGTGGAATATATCAATGTCTAATATTTTACCCGTTATTTCATTATATTTGGAACATATTCTAGGTAATGGATGATGCAAGCCTAGATTGGTTTTGCATCAATTTAATTTTTAACAAATATTATCTGTCTCATTTATGATATCATCTTCATATTATAATCTGTTTCTTCACCTACTAGATCCATGGCACAAATGTGCGGGTATAGCGATAACGATTATTCCATAGAAACAAAACAACAAAACTTGGGAAAAGTATCATAATGGTTTGGTCGTTATTTCAACACAGTATTGTGGTCACGTGACCAATGAGTTGTCAAAACATGTCAAATGCCTATTCTCGCAGAGTGGAAATTTGTAATAGGCCTCTTAACGATAGCTGAACACTAACTACGCACCAGTAAAACGCATAACAGTCTCCGCTGCGGGTCTACCGTCTGCAAACCTCGGTTCGCGTTACAAATTTAACAACAAACAATCGTAGAACGTTGTCATTAAGTTGCACAATGGGACATTCAATCGCTATAGCCGATTTGGATAGGTACACGATCAGAATACCTGGGCATTCGTTTCGTCACGTTGTTTCGATCCGAGGCGGTCATTCGAAGGCATCAGACTGATTTTAATTATATTCTATCCTTTCCCGTACGTCAAACCTCTGAGCACGTACATTTATTCACCTGGCTCGGCTTGAAATAAAATCTATTATAGCTATAAGGCCGTCCGCTCTCTCATGTACGAATGTGTTATTATTGCATAAATCACTAAATATTTCATTTTTTCGTCCATGGTAAATAATTGAATAGTAGAAAGTATATTTTTGGCAACTGGGTGGAAAGCCTAGTTCTCATAGCGTCCGAATATACATACATACTTGGGATTTTAATTTATTGAAAGGAAAATCCCTTATAAAATGATACTTCAGCTGCCGCTTGTTAATAAAGCACAAAGCCTGTCAAAATCAAAATTTCTTCATTTTTACATTATAAGCAACGAATTTAAATACCCATCGTTGATTATAAGCTACAAAAAGGCCTAAGCATGTGTTTTATATATTTAAATAAATATAGTAAAATCAACTAACATTTATTGTAATTCATTCATTTATGATTTTCTATAAATTAAATACATTCATAAATGTCTTTAAAGTACACAAAAGTTTTATGTTTCAATACAGCAATTACTCACAAAGTAAACTGGTGTATGCTGTTCTTGAAATATGTAAATCTTCGACGAGAATTCTAAAGAAAACTAAAATGTGTCCAAATATGTATTATTACAACACGTCTGTATTTAAACATGAAGTAATGTCAACAACATTTAACATTTCCATGTGAAAGGTCGTCAGAGGTAGACATCATAATTACGTAAGATTAATCTTAATAATTAAAAATTCGATATTTTTTTCACGTCGGTGTAAGAACTTATTTGATCGCCATAATTATACCTAAAAGAAACGGCATCCTCCTCCTAAAAAAATCTTTAACCAAATAAAATGCAGGTACCTACTTGGTTTAGTTCGTTTATTAAAACTTTCTTATTTATATTTAAATAAGATTTTACTAAATAAAGTCTTCAAACTAAAAAAGATTATTTTCCTTTTTTATTCAAGTATTATTATTCCTCGCTATCATGAGTACCATGTTGTAGATTCTAAATGAATTTTAGAATCGTTTGTAAAAAACTATTGTGATTCTGTCTTTTATAAAATCGAAATCAGTTTAAATGACCAAATATTACAGACGCCGTGTTTCAACGTCCGTCTTTATTTAGTTTATTAAACAAAATTTCTGATTTTAGGCTTTGGTTAAAATATTTGTTTCCGCTGTTTCGAAGGCCTAACGTAACTATATAGCTCCTGAATATTCAATCAAATCGTCCTAACTGCAACACGTCGGAAATAAAACGACAGGAGGAGGTATTTAAGGAAAATCAAAACAATGTGTACTTCTCGTCTGAGGAACGCGAAGACATCACGACCTCCATCCAATATTCACAACAAATACAGCAGTAAGCCGTTTGAATTATAAATCTTACCAGGTAATATTAATCAAAATTCATAAGAAGCCATGGGAAAACTCCTTGCTAATCCATCATGGCTACAAAACAACCAAGTGCAATTCTACTAATAAGAAATACGGTCTTTTTACACTTTTGAGGGCCGAAGACTTTACTCGTAACGCAAGTGTCGAACGCAGTCGAACTTTCTATCACTAGAACATTACTTTCCTCGATAATCGAATGCAATGCTGGTTGCATGAGCCATGTGTTGCGCTCGTAATGTCAGACAGAAAACGGTTTGTAAACTAGAAGCAGTTCAGTTGATCATTAAGCGTGGACGCTGTAACACATTTCAATCCACATTTATTCTCTAGAGTATACGCTCCTTGGGTAAGCACTAAGGTTTGCAGGATATTGTTATAATGGTGCGGCGATAGATGTGTCTTGGTCCGGCGGCAAGTTTTACGTTAAGGTCTTCCCTAATTCTTCCAATGCGACCATATGAGAAAATACAACTCTAGTACTTGAAACTTGAAATAACAACCAAAACCGAGAGGTGATTGATTAAATAAAATCGGCGCTACACTTTATCTGTTATTATGAGATACCCAATGGCTAAACTGCTACTAAATGGCTACTGTATAATGTATAAAAAAAATTAATGATAGTAAGTTTATAAACAATAATTTATAGGTTTGAGTCAGGTTTTTCATGAGCAAAAATTTTTTTGCAAATTTTTACATGGCAAAGATAGTAGAAATATCTTTTGCGAATAGCATGTACACTATTTCAGTGCTCACAACTAGTTGTTTATGTTAAATACTGTGAATTACTGTCATTTTATTTTCTACTTAAATGTATGCAGATATATTTTTATCGTAAAATTTTTTCTTTTATTTTTATCACTGCATATAACTAGACACTGGCGAAAATAATTTTGTTATTTCAATTCTTTGAATATAGAACGAGGTATTTTCATGCGAGCATAGATTTTAAACATGATGATCATGTCATGACGAAACGATTTGCGAAACCGTGTGAACAATAGAGCAACTTGTACCCAGCCGATGGGCATCCATTGTGCCGTTCGATGCGAATCAAATTGTGTTTGTTACAAAAACTTCCTCGGTGGAGCTAACTCATGGTGAATATCCTGGCAACCGGTGCAGAGTTGTCATATAAAAATAATTGCGTACGAAAATATGTGAAAATAACAAAATCGTCTTAAGTAAATTTTGTAGCAAATAAATAGAAATCTTTAACATCTTTTTTTTGTCAACAGGGCAAAAGGAGGTAACACGGCATGACTGCTACGCACGGTGGCGGACGAGAAGACGACCGTCCGGACAAAGACACAGTATACACCATAAAAACCGGCTTCAAAAATGACGGCTTCCAACACGACAGGGATTCGAACGATGACATTGTCAAACCACCTCCGCTACCGACGGAGGATGATAACTACCCATCGGGCAAAGTCAAACTACCAGTAAATGAGAAATGGAGAATATTAAAGAACATTGCCGCGGTGAGCTGCGCCTTCATGGTGCAATTCACCGCGTTCCAAGGAACGGCGAATTTGCAATCATCGATTAATGCAACCGACGGGCTCGGGACCGTCTCGTTGAGTTCAATCTACGCGGCTCTCGTCGTGTCCTGTATATTTGTGCCCACATTCCTAATTAAGAGGCTAACGGTCAAATGGACCCTTTGCCTTTCAATGTTGTGCTACGCGCCTTACATAGGCGCGCAGTTCTTCCCGGCGTTCTACACCCTAGTTCCCGCTGGAGTGATAGCGGGGCTTGGTGCAGCGCCCATGTGGACATCAAAAGCCACGTACCTGACGCAGGCTGGAAGTGTCTACGCAAAACTTACGGACCAAGCGGTAGATGGAATCATCGTTAGATTCTTCGGATTCTTCTTCCTTGCTTGGCAGACGGCCGAACTGTGGGGAAATTTGATCTCAAGTTTAGGTGAGTATCATCAAACATAATATATTACGTTCTTTTTCTTAATTATCTTTAAATTCACATTACACATTAATATAGAGCTTTTTAACAACGGCAATTTGTCTGCATTTATGAAGGCAGGTATCAACTATGCTATCCACTAGCAACTACACTACTGCTTACTTATTCTTTTGAGATATATTATGTAAAACCGTGTCTTTTGGATTCTCGAATAGGAACTAAACAGTGCACTCGTTCCAGTATTCTCATCGGGAGTGCACAGCGGCAACTTCACGCTTAACAACTCCACCGAGACGTTGTTGAAGTGCGGCGCGAACTTCTGCCAGATCGGCGGACAAGACAAGAACCACAACCTGAACCGGCCGCCGAACGACGAGATCTACAAAATCAGCGCGATCTATCTCGCCTGTGTTGTGGTCGCAGTGCTCATGGTGGCTTTACTCGTTGATCCATTGTCAAGGTAATTTGTCTTTTTATGCGTGTCTTTTTCTCATGAGCCTTCGTACACCACCCTATTTTAGGCGCGCTGGTACTTTTTATTCTGTCCGTTTGACTGATTATTTTTGACTATTTTATCCTACAAATAAGTGCATTTCACTAGAAATTTCGGTTTATTATAAAACGACAGTATTATAGGATCATTTGATAACGTCTGCATAAATCTAGAAATATATTAGGGCTTATTAGGGCTTAACTTGCTAAAATGATACCTAAACCTATGTACTTGTAACTATGCTTAATTCCTTCTTGAACTTTTTATGAATGTTAATAGAATCAACTTAGGTACAAAGCTACATGCTAAGAATATAGATGCGATGCTACCTTTATCAGATAATATTGCCGGTATGTGCATTATTCCACGATATTTATGTCAGTGCATTAATATTTGTATATAAGCATCTGGCTGCAACATTATTTGCATAGGCGTTTTTAATAGTTCCACTATATGGGCATGATAACTTAGACAAAAAAACTCGGAAGTAAATAAAGTAGTGTTAACTCAAATGTGACTGTACAAATGGTTAGACGCAAAATGTTTTTAATGTTCAATTGCTAAATAACAGTTTTACGAGGTGGTACGTATACTAACATAATAACGAACATAATCGGTAGTTTGCGATTCGGTAAACGTAACTGGTTTATTTTGCTTCACGTCAAATATGTGTAATTGATGCTGGTACTAAATTACCGTCATGCGCCGCTTCTATCCAATTTATACACAATGTATCGTGTGGTTTTTGCCGTGTTAGAAGTACGATTTGTTACTGTGATTGATATTTTGCGGGCTATAAAGAAGTTTTTGCATCAGCTCGTGAATCTAATTCAAGTCATTGCCTTGTGGTACTCGTCTCTCTTAGGACGTACCTACGAAGTTCCGGTTAGCAAAATAATATTTATAGTCCTAATTGTCCTAATTCCGAGATGTTTTAAATTAATCTTCAAATCGAAGCTATCTAAACAAAGCAGCTATCTTGCCACTATGAACTAGTTAACCAACTGATAAACCTTCTGATATTATTATGCCTATTTTTTGAAAATATCGCCATGGGAAACGCTCAGACGAAATACAAGCTAAAGAATTATTAATAAGTTTGAAGCCATAATTACTTATAGTAATTACTTCACAATAAATGGGCCAAAAAGGCGTAGTCCAAGCGTTGTATTACATAAGTACATAAGCATAAATAATCAGAACCCAAAAGAATAATAGGATATCATTCACAAGCGTCGAATAATACACGTGATAAATTTGATTGTTATATGTGCGCCTCTATTGTACAGGTATGGTGAGAAACAGAGGAAATCGGATCCATCGAAGGAATTGACGGGTATTCAGCTACTTTCCGCTACTGCTTACCAGCTCAAGAAACCGAACCAGCAACTCCTCATACCAATCACCCTCTGGATTGGTATGGAACAGGCGTTCATTGGAGCTGACTACACACAGGTACGTTGTCACTCCTACTACTTCTTCTCTCTATAATCTGGTCAATCATTCAAGGGCAACAGGCAAGGTCCATTATTATTGGTATTACGTCATTACCATGTTTTTTTTTTTGGTAAATCGGGTGAAAAATTTGGTCTGAGTAAGAAGTGACTAGTAAGATATAACACCAGTAATACCTAATTTTTTTTAAACATCTACAAATGACTAATACAATACATTTAATTTATCATGGTAGCGCATCTTTTCTTAATTTCATTCATAACTCCTGAAGCTGGAACACAAGGCCTGGCCTGATGTATCATCAGGCAGTTACACACTGGTATAAAGTTTTTTATGATTAGTTTGAATTAAATGGCCAGTCATTGTCGTAAATAACTTAAAATAAATATTGTTTAGTATGCAACATGCACGAATTGTACACAAAAAATTAACATGTAGGCACAGAATATATACTAAAGTAGTAGGTGAAACAAATATCAGAACTGATAAGGGTTAGTTATTTGACTATTTTATCATAAATTATGTTTACTACGAAAACACAATCCCAATGTTCTTAGAAAATCGAAAATAACAGTTGGCAATACGCAGTTCTACCGTTTTGAATTTGCGTAGAACGATAATGCATTACTTACGAGTACATTCGGGAACCATTTCTCGTATATTCTACTCCCGGATGTGTTCCAAGAATCTTGTCGTGACACGATAGCGCAGAAATACATTAAATCACAGATAGAATTAATTGACTGAACAGTGAACACCTTAGGTGCTACGTTCCTGCAACAAATGATCGTTTCTCACGAATAGCTTTTTAATAGGCATACGGAACCGATACAATTTTTTTGCCAATCTAAATGACCTCTATAATTGCGTTAACACTAACCGTTATGCCATTATATCATAGGATATTAGCTAAATGAAACATTCAAGTGAAACGGAACTGCTGTGTTCACAGTATGACAATGGGATCATCAAACTTTTCCGCGCAATATTTTGAATGTTGCTCATAATTATCAAATTATGTTTATAGTTATTTCAGTGATAGACTAAACGTCTTTCAGAAACATTCCCGAGAGGTAAAAGAATAGCTCTTTAAATTTTGAGTAAGTGAGTTACCTACGCACGGTGTTCACATTAGCAATAGTGCACATGAAATGGTTGGCATAGAATATGGTCACTCAAAAACTAAGATTTGATAATAATTATCAATGAATAGTATAAAATTTAAAACAAGTCAAAAGCCCCCTGAACTGGAATCACAACATAGATATTGAGCGGCTAGTTTGTAAAATACGCATAGTAAAGCGGAGGAATCAGCAAAATTCACAACTTTTCATTTGTCCCAAATTCAGCCCAGCTTGGTTAATAAAATACACAACATAAAACACAGGCAGGTCGGATATATCACCAGAATATACATAAAATATAGTAATAAAATTTACCTAAATAAGCGAGCTCCAACGTTCAAGTGTAAAATCGCTTTAATTGTTTCCTTTTTTCTAGGCATACGTCTCGTGCGCTTTGGGCATTCACTCAATTGGTTACGTGATGATATGTTTCGGCGTGGTGAACGCGCTCTGCTCTCTAGTCTTCGGATCAGCCATGAAGTACATCGGGAGGTTCCCGATCCTGCTCATGGGTGTCGCCCTACACCTTGGCCTCATCGTCTGGCTTCTTATCTGGATGCCGAACCCTAACTCTCCAACCGTATTCTTCGTCATTTCTGGACTGTGGGGAGTCGGCGACGCAGTGTGGCAGACCCAAGTAAACGGTAAGTTAACATTTATTTGCTGCTAAACATGTCTGCATCTGCAATTGTTAGTCTTTCAATATGTATGTCTTTTTATAGTGCTAAAATATTTATATTTTGGACTTTATTTTTAAAGTTGTTATAACATCGGGAATCAAACATTAACAAACTTAATTTTTGGAGCGGTTTATACTTTTTTACTTCTTCATAATATTTTTACTGTCATACCTACATAGAATATACATACATAGACTTAGTTAGCTAAATCGATCATGACTGACTTAATTAACTAAGCATCAAAATGTTAGACCTGAAGATGATTCAGGAGTAAAATACAGTCTTAAGTCTTAATAATGTGTTACTCGCTCACGTGTACTCGTAAGTCTTGCGTGAAATGAACTTCCGCGGGGGGTTTTTAGAACCAATAGCGTGAATGACTGACAAGCTGCAAGAAAATGTTCAATTGCTATTGGTCGGCCAGTCCGAGACATCCATGTCATGATTGAGGCGTATTGTTCTACTATTCATGTCAACTTTGCGCTGTAATGCATGTAGGGATAATTAACTTTAATCATGTCATAAAATTAAATGTCCGGAAACATAAGTTTTCACAGACCTTCAGATATAGCGATTATATTGCCAGTATTATAATGTTTAAATTAGTTACGCCATTGTTATTGTATTATGTTTCCACCATTGTTGAAACACCTTTTATAAATCACTTATATCTCTTATTTTCTTGGAATCACGTATTTCTATTTTTATACTCATCAGGTTAAAGCTTGCGTAGGTTACCCACACTATTGAGTTTTATATCACATTAAACACATATTTAAATTATACGATAATAAATTATTTGTCTGCGAAAAATAATATGTTGTATCTATTTTAAGACCACTCGTATCAACAAATCACCTTTGTTATTTGCATATAAATGAAAAAAATATATCATTAAATAATCAATAATCTGTTATTATTCCTAAAAATACATCATAAATTATACTTGTTACCTATGATGCAAAAGCGAGCAACTAATTAAATTGTGAAAGATATCGAAAGTTCTCAATCGAAATTAATTAAGTCTTTCACATAGTGCAGTTTATGCAATTATTTGCAACCTACGAAGTGCCATGATATGTATAAAATAAATAGGTACAATAAAGGCCCAGTCAAAATCTATTGCATAAGTTTACGCTTCAGTAGTCAGCGAGTACGTGATTAATAACTTCTACTGAGGTTTTACAATTTTTTTTTGATCTGAGCACAACTTGATTTTCATACAGGAAGGGCTTTGTGGAGCGAACAAAAAGTACTATCAATGTTTCTTTGTATTTACCTACAAAGTTTCTAAAACTACATACAAATTTGGATCGTTTTGTAAATCTATTTTAGCATCAGCTGAAATTACTAGCTCGCATTGCATTCTTGATCATTATCGTAAACATAAATCAAAGATATTTCTAAAACGTAACCACCATAAAGAACAACGTCTGTATTTTTACTAATTTGTCAATGATTTTTTAAAAAAATATATATTGAATAAGATACCTATGAATTTTTTTTTAACGAATATTGCGATAAAAAAATATGCGAGTTCAATGTTTATACTTCGTCTAGACTCAGGTTGGAATAAAAAATACTGTTTCAATTTATGATAATTATAAAGTATAAATATATATAATTCTATAGAAAAATTTAATAGGTGCAGCACTAAACACGTGATTACTAATAATTAAATACATAAACGAAGCGAAGCATTACATCCGAGGCCCATCGCTGTTTTACACATAACTGCAACAACACATGCTGTACTTAATAGCTGCTGGTGGCATAATATACGTCAGAACCGTAATTGCTGACACCTACAATGGAGGTTATTATTTATTTCATGGCGCGTGTATGGTCCGTGAGGAAGATCTTTACAATTAAGACTTTATTATAAGAAACAGTGATGATACGCAGCAGCCAGTGTATCCGGTGCAGACAGTCGGTTAATCGATGATTTTTATCGCATCAGAAAACTCGACATGGTCCGATCACGTGCGGGCTAGAAGCACGTTTTCACATCGTTTCTTTCATAAGTAATTAGTAATTACACCCTACTCTTGATTCAGTTCTGTTGCTCGCTCAAATGAATCAGTTCACATAATTCATTCGTGTAGTATTTATGAGAAGCTTAGATTCACTATTTTTACTTAAACATGGGATACATTTGTGTCCCTTTTGTTTCTAACTATAATATAAATATAACAGCCATATTCGTGTTTTTAACAAACATTTTTAAAATCAAATTAAACTATTAAATTATGTTGAAGGGTTTCTGGCGTTGTCCCCATCTAACACAATTTCAAATAGGATTACGTGAAGATAAAACCCACATTTTCGATGTAATCTTCTATTTATTTTTATAACTTAAAGTACAACTTTTGGGCTTCATTAAATTTAAAAGCTTTTGCATCGAGAAATCATGTTGTACTTATTTTCCTTCCTCGTAAATGGCCAAGACGATAGTCTGAAAATTTTGTGTCAATGAAATGTTGGATTTATTTGCAAGATATCTTGGATATACAATATTTTTTTAATATTCGCGTTGGCATATTCTAATTGTGAGGCATCGACTTATTTTCATTCGATAAAGTATTTTTCGATAAAATATATCATCGGTAGAAAGTATTTATATGAAGAGTTGCTTCGATCAATGTTCTTCGTAATAATGAGCAGTCGATTAATTTAACGTTCGACTTATCATACTTTCGACGAGGCGTCATCGACGAATTGTAATTCGACGAGATGATTTTCGAAATGTAATAGTGAACCCCATGGTTTCTGATATTAAAAATATTTCATTTCCAGGTCTATACGGAGTACTGTTCCGACGCAACAAAGAGGCTGCCTTCTCCAACTTCAGACTGTGGGAAAGCGCCGGGTTCGTGGTCGCTTACGCGTACTCCACCCACCTCTGTGCCCGCATGAAGCTCTATGTCATGATGGTTGTGCTGCTTATCGGCTTTGTTGGCTACATTATTGTCGAGATTCTACATAAGAGAAAGGTCAGTTTCTACTCTTTTATTTTCAAATTTACTTTTTTTGTCTGTGATAATCTTCAAAGCCTTAAATATCTTTTTATTACTCAAGTCAAAACTCTTGTACATTTTTAAATTGTAATTACATGTGAGCACATGAACTTTGTAGGTCAGAAAAGAATATAATTGCTCACTGGTTTCGTTAAAAATGAAAAACACAAAAAGAGCGCAGTTGTAGAGACATTGATCAAAACATTTGTTGATATACCTACATACGTCTGCATACGTCACAAACCAAATGTATTTGCAGTCTTCTATTTACCAGTTAATACTTTATTTAAAGGAGTCAAGAATTTGCAATATCTAAAATATTTAAATATAGCTTCTGCCTGTATCACCATGAATTGTCTCACTGACGCACCACATGGGAATTGTTCTGGGCTAAGTCTGACATAATTTTCGAAATTCAAATTACTGACAGATCTTCATTCGTTATTACAGCATCATTTAGTCCAAATCTCTTATTTGATTTGATGTTCTTCAAATATTGTAACCATTGCCTTTTTGTTCCCTTATTGAGCAGGCCCTGATTATGAGTTCTGACCGCCCTAGGCTAATTATGAGGACGCGCCCCCTCCAGGTGTGTTACGGACGGGTCTAAAAGTAGGAACTGAGTAGAGTAGTATTATGAAAATTTTAACATGGTTCATACTACCTATAAAAGTTTTCAAATCGATCTGCAACCTCACGCATTATAAGACCAAAACCATGACAAGTGACTGCAGGCTACCAAGTAGTAAACCAAATCCATCTCGTGTTTGGCAGCATGACTTGTATTGGCTTAGTTTCTATAGACCCCTTAGGCCGCGTGGTCCGATCGGCTTGTCCGATCGATCGGACCACCATGTTTTTTATTTCCTGTTGGTTCGATTGATCGAACTCTAAAGTTCTCGTGGTCCGATTTTCGAATTACTGGGACTATTCATTTCCTTATAGACCGATTGATCGAACAATTAGGTCGTTTTTTTCCTGTTAAATCGATTGATCGGGCAACGATATTTGTCTTCGTTATTTTTTTAAAATTCATTTTAAGATCGTGAAATAACAGAAGATTGTAAAAACAAAAGAAAGCAAGTAGTAAAATTTGTTCTTTTATTTAAAATTAATATTATAAAGACAAAAGAAAGTAAAAAGTATTTTTTTAGTCATGTATTTTTTTAAAACAAATTAATATTATAAAAACATAAGAAAGAAAGTAGTGATGGTTTAAAGGATTTTTTTTTGTTTTTTTTTTTATTTAAATTAATCCTACTAATAACAATTATAAATGCGTCTGGAAAATTCTTAAAATCATTTTTTTTTGGGATTTTTTTAATAACAAAGGAAGATCATAAAATCCATATGAAGTTGCAATTTTTTTTTATTTGAAAATTGTGTAAGTTTGTTAGTTACGTCTTGTTATTTATTCACGTAACATAAAAAATTGTAATGATTATTCAGAACCAAAATACGGTAGGGCCATTTTTACTATCTTCTGATACGTGGAAAATAGCCGATCCGTCAGATATTGTAACAAGTTTTTCACAAAAATATCATGTCAAAAATCTGTCAGATAAACTATCTGCTTATCAGGAGGTGGTGAAACCGGCCCATATTGTCGTACTAATCCAGCGTACCTAATGAAAACAAAGCACAAACTCAACTCTTGTTTGCTTTATTGTTGTTGAAGTTGTTTGTACTCACAAATTCGCTATGGTCTCACAATTTGAAAACGATCGGACCAGTAGGAAAGATAGAAGAAGTGTGGTCGGACTAAGAGGATTTTTAAGTCTCGTGGTTCGAGCGATCGGACAAGATGAACTTTTAAAATGTCGTTAGTCCGGTAGTAGGACTATAAGGATTAGAAAAATCCTGATGGTCCGATCAATCGAACCAGCAGGAAATAAAAACATAGTGGTCCGATTGATCGGACAAGCCGGTCGGACCACGCGGCCTAAGGGCTATAGACAACTTAGTTTCCATTGCCATTGAATCGACTTGAGTTTTTTAAATATTTACTCTAGAGAAAACATTTGAAACAGTGAAACATTTTTGCAACTGATTAATAATTTATTTGAAAATTTAATGTAAAAATCAGGGACTCTCAAGCACACATAATGTTTTGTCTAGTTGAAATAAATAGGGTAGATGCAATGATGCTAGATTAGTGTATACGAAGACACGATTTCAGCGCCCCCCTCGATCCTCGCGCCCTAGGCTGCAGCCTAATTAGCCTATGGGTAAATCAGGCCCTGTTATTGAGATTAAACTGAACTTCATATTTAACTGAGTAATACTCTACAATGGAACCTACTTAAAAAACCTTCATTCACTAATATTTAATTTGAACTTGCAATTGAAGAATTCCCGAGCTTACTTATGTTAAATGGTATTTTTTTTTTTATTTCCAGGCTCGTCGTCTCAAAGCCATTGCCGAGGACCCAGCGATTGCCGCCGAAGCTGCCAAGCAACCTCCCGAAGAAGACGATGAGAAAGACGAAATTGATGATGAAATCGTCATTACGCATTTGTAAACTGACAACGCGCAGCTGTATTTGAAGTTCGCCCGAAGATTTCTGAACAGAGCTAAACTTGATTCAATAGCTCGACAACTCTCGAAATGTGCTTACTTAATGAAGGAAGAAATTGGGTACACTTCTCAAATACACGAGCGATGCTCAAGCCTCACGGCCGAGGCCCTTCACACCAACCGAATCAGTGATACGTCTGCCTAAAGGATTCTTCACCGCCTATTAGCATCGCAAGGTGATTCATAGATATGTACGAAATACGAAACTGGAAACCGAAAATTAAAAGTATGGGCCCCATTCATTTGTTAGTATGTAGAAATACACCCGTTTAAATAGGAATGATTTACTGTAATTTTTGTTCATATCTATGATCGTAATAGTAATAGTAGTACCAACTCCTCAGGCAGGAATGGGACATCCTTGATGTATCCGAAACAGTATTTAGCAAACATAGTGAAATACAAGCTTCTACATTTTCAGTTTACGCCTGGTCGTGCATTAATTAATATTGCCATAGTAGATTCAGTAGATTCACTAAATCCATTGTAGGTACAAAAAATCTCGCAAATTTTCGCTATTATATCTCGAATTTGTTAAGTTCTATTTATATCCCATAATTAAGTAATTAAATAAAATATTTTTTTGGAATTGTGAAACATAAACAAGTACAAAACAAATAGGGACGTCTCGCAAAAAGGAGTCCCTAACGGTGACAGCTAAATGATAATTAAGGATCTGGATTATATGCTTTTATTAATAATGTATACTTTTGGCCATATTAACTAAGTAAGTTGATTAAAATTGTGAGTCGACTAACGTTTCTGGTTAGTCACTCAGATTTTAGTATTGGAAAAATCCTCATAAATCCTATAAACAGTATCTTCTTGTTATCAAATGAAAAACGACACTATACCTATAAGATCGTAACCATTTAATATAAACTCACCGGCAATAAAACTTGGCCACTGGGCTTTTTTCATACAAACATGGTCACTTTAGCGTCTCATAACTGTGATTCGACAATTGGGCGTTTGGCCTCTCCATTGAGGTAATAATCATTGCACAGCTGCAAATAGTTTTCTATCTATGAGACGCTAAAGTGACCATGTTTGTATGAAAAAAGCCCAGTGGCCAAGTTTTATTGCCGGTGAGTGTACTTAGAAGGGGTGTCGACAATCGATTGCGCCTCTATCGCGCACACGCGTCAATGTATTTATTGATTACATTGAATGAAACATCTGTGTTTATTGTTATTTTATTCATAATTACGCGCTTTTGTCTTATATTTGACTACGTAGTCTTTATCAAGCTTGACTCTACATTCATTGGCATCTATGGCAAAAATAATATAAACTGAAGGAAAATCCGCAAGGAAATGATTACTCTTCAGATATTATTAAAGAAAGAATGTAAATGTCAATAGCAGTATTTTGCTGTGTTGTCGAATGAACTTTAGAGCAAAGTTACATTATGAAAATTGATAATTGATTTAATATTAATATATTCCTTTATAATGATAATAATTGTTTTCTCACTTAATTGTAAATTATTTATCAAATTGTGAACTTTATTATTTATAATAGGCGGAATAAAATATCACGAGCGTTAAAATTGAACTACACTTTTTTGCCTAACTAATAATTTAGTGCAATCAAGAAAAGTTACAAATAACGTAAAGTGATGTTAATAATTCGGTCAATGACTTGTAGTGCTAAAAATAATAATAATTATATTCTAAATATTATTTTACAAATTCGGTCTTGAAATAAACAACACCAAGCAAGTCATTGTTCCTACAGTTAGGTGGAAGTGATGGTGAAAGCATTGCAACATTTTTATCGCCGATGACGAATCTCATTGATAATAATAATCGTTTATTATAGTCATTGATCGACTTTTTCTCGATACTCGTGAAAGCAAAAAACTTGTTCCAAAACATTTCTTACACAGTTTTACAGAATTATATCCACGGATGTTATCTTTTTATGTAATTCGTCCACTAAAATAGCGATTATTACGTAAAGGTGGGTCTAAGCTTACGAACCGAGCACGAGCCGCACACGAGCGGAGCACGAGCACGAGCGAGATGCAAACCTCTTTGTGTTTGTCAAAAACCCGACATTCGGCGGAGCCGTAGACAGAGAAAACTATAGACAGCTAGTAGAAAAACCGGCACGCGGTGCGAGACAAAAAATTGTGTAGTTCTATCTCTTTCTTTACATGGTCTATCCGTATCGCCCTCTTTTTCTTGTGTGAATGCGATAGATACTATCAATTTGTCTATAGCTTTCTCTGTCTACGGGCGGAGCACAGTCGAACACGAAACGAATGCTCGAAGCGCGCTCGTTCGAGGCTCCAAGTCGGTCCACACGAATTTTGGATCGGCTCGTGCTCCGCTCGTGCGCGGCTCGTGCTTGGCTCGTAAGCATAGACACACCTTAATATTTCCATAAAAGGTCACTGTCATTCTAAATCCGTTATATTAGCCTCGCTATTCTATACAATTAATATCCTCCATAAAACAAAATATGTACCTAACACATTAGGTACTCATCTAAGCCATGAAAAATATACATACAATGTTATAATTGTCATGTAATCTAGATTTTCTGTTTCGCTTATACTTGCGATATTATTTTGTTTCATGTTTCAGTTTACTGACAGTTGACCTATGTATTGACTTAAATTAATTATAAAATTATTATTAATCACAATAGAATATGATTTTTATTTTCAATAGCGAATCCATTCGTTTAAGATACTTAGATCAAATAAATTAATGTTAGGAAATTAAGTTACGGTAACATGTTTATAAATGCTTAGGTGCTTAAGATTGTGTATAATTTAATTTTCATGGCGACTTTATTATTTTCGTGTTCTTTTTCTTGAACGCAGTTTTTGTTTATCGCCGTAGATTACTTAGAATTATTTATGTTTGGTGCCTTGATATTTCTTTATGTACTAGATCAAGAATACAGATGCTAAGATTACGTGTAAATCACAGTGTTACAGTTGAAATTAATAGGTACCTAATATACAATCACATTTTGCATCGTAGTTACCTTAGGTAGTCTTAAATATTACAAAAATGAAAATTGCTGCAAAAAATCCAAAAAGCGTATAGCTAAATTATATACCCAAAAGCCAAACCATATTATGGTGCACTTCAAATATCGAATGCAATTTCTCAACCCCCCGTTTTGGTGCTGCGGCAATTATCACTAATTTGTTCATCAAAATACATGTATTTAAAAAAATGAGATGATTACTTCTAAAAACTGAACTTAATATGCTTGTAATAAAGTTGATTACACGTAAATTTATACTTTATAAATCTATAGAGAAGATTGGTTTTATTTAATTAGTGTCGTGGCCGAAGTTGAGATTGGCCCAATGTGCGAGCCACAGGCGGCAGCGAGGCAGGTACCATTTGGTAGGGTTACAAACCACGTGATAATTAACAGTAAATGTTATAAATTTAAGAATATTATAAATGTAAATTAAATTCATTTAGTTGTAGTAGAAAGGCTATTATATAAATTAATTTCTCTATTTTTGAGATAACACATATTTTTGTTAGACTTATTATAATGATTATGTTATTTTATTAATGATGTCATATGAGTTTGTGATGAAAATAAAGATAGAACTTGTTTGAACTTTGCTTGGTATTATTTAATGTATTGTGGCATCAAAATAATATGTCCCACGATCGTCCGTATCTTATACGACCATAAAAATCCCCGTCCATATTTTATGAAAAAGAAAGCTTGTAATTTTAATATGATAATTTACAAACACAATGACGTAAATGACCTGCACCGAAATAAGTATTCAACAACCATATTCAAGAAGTTCTAATGCTAATCAATAGATGGCATTGGGTGTACTGTAATTTACGGTAGTGAGAAGTTTGACCAACAGGAATTTTTTTCCTCGTGGTCAAATCAGTTTGACAAAATAGTTTGACCACCCGGAAGAACCGGAATTGAGAACGATACACGATATTACATTTATCCTATTGTCTCTTAGGGCCACGATCAGAGTCAGACTTGTTGACTTGTTCACAAATCATTCTGGTGGATCATCTTCGTAGCCACACGGTAAACCTTTGGCTCGTGACTTCATTTTAAAGCTGACTTTTGACGATTAATGCACAGACGAAAACTTTTGGACCTAGAGATATGAAACTCAAATTTACAAGCACATAAACAGACTGAATAAGTAGGTATAAGTAAATTGATTCTTTAGGGATTTTTAATTTGAAAAAAGACTAATGAAAAAAATAAAATCGAAGCGGAACCGCTAGTTTCAATTGATTTAAAATAATAAAAGAGAGATTATTTTTCTTACATTTAATAACAATATCATAATTATTGTATTGTGTTAATTCACCCACAAAGTTAAAGATTGTTTTGTTCGAGAATATATTTTTTTAATCTATTTATATCTATAAATTTATAAAAATTAATTGCTGTTCGTTAGTCTCGCTAAAACTTAAGAACGGCTGAACCGATTTGACTAATTTTAGTCTTGAAATATTCGTGGAAATCCACGGAAGCTTTAAACGATAAGAAAATATGGAAAAATTGCGAGGAAAATACTTAAATCGTCAATTTTATTTTCCAATACAAATTGTTCTTACCAGTTATACGTTTAATAGTGATACGAAGTTCACCGGGTCAGCTATAAAATGATAAATTTAAGTCAAATACAAATTGGATTCTGCTAATGTCACTGCATTTATGAAAGCGCAGATGATATCATGGTAAAAGACCAAATATTTGACAGTAAGATTATGTAATTAGGATAATCAGCAGATACAGGACAATGGAACAAAACATTAGATACTTATCTACACACATTATCAGTGAGATGTCAATTTATTCAATTCTTTTGCCTTCGCAAATAGTGTCATAGAATTTTTTACTTTCGATACTTTAGGCCTTGACGACCTAATTATTATTATTTTACGTATTCTCTTGTATTTTGGAGGTTTGTGGCGTATACAAAACTATGCCACACGACCTCCAAAATAAAAGATAGTCAGTCCGTTTTCAACTTACATAATCTGTATGTTTATAAGTAATAATCTAGACTAGTAGGTGTGCCAGATAACAAATATTGTTATTACGAAAGCACTGTGTTTCTACTGATAAATAACTGCAATAATTTATTCATAAGGTACGGATAAACGGATTAAAATATTGAATTGAATCCGACCTATGTCTGTGACCTATTGGTCTACAGAAAAAAAACATAATCAGCGTCCGCAGTAGCTTAGGCGTATTTTGAGGAATAGGTAATATCCGGAGGTCGTTGGTAAGATCTTAGACTTAGCCTAGCCTTAGGTCTGGTAGCAGTTTTCCTGAGTCCGACTTATACATAGCTAGCTATCCTATAAAGACATCAGCCAAATTGACCTATTAATGTGGGAGCCAATTGGAAAGATCGAATATCAGAGGAGCCTACATATTGACAGCGTTCTTTTTTTCTGTTCTATGTAAGTGTAATTCAAAGGATAAAAATTGAACTAGCATGAAATAAGAAGAGCTTGTTTTAAAAATGTTCATAACGCCTTACATAATCGGTCGGTGATCTCGCGACTTGTCGTTTGTTATGGTTTAATTTGTTGTAGTGTATGTCTGGTGTACCCAGTGGCGTAGCTACCAAGGGGCTAGGCGGGGCAGTGCCCCGGGGCCCTCAAGCTCAGGGGGCCCTCGAACTCTTACCAGAAAATCTCGATCGAACAGAACTTTCGAAAATTTCTCCCATTTTCAAAATTAATATGACAGGTTGCAACCCGACTTTAATCATGGTAACTCAGTTGAGAGAAATTCGAAAGTTATGCCTTCGGAATTCCCCTAAATTCTTTCTGTGGGTTGGCAGTGTTGTCAATTTGACGGATAGAGATATGTGCATTTTATTATTCATCGATGTGCGTTTTATTGTGAATTCGAGTCAAGATTTTTTTTCAAGAACGATTGAAATGCTGTATCAGGAGTAAGTTTAGTAAGCTGTAAATGTCAATAAACTTTTTAGTACTATCAGATTTAAATGCTATTAAGATAATACCTTTTGGAATTGAGCGACAAATGACGTTAACTGCGCCTGTCCGTAACGTTAGCAACGCATTATTTTGTCAGTGTTTGTGTCAGTCATCACTGTCGCTTAAGAGGAAAGACGAAAGCCATTTTTCCATACAAACGCTGTCCCCTGTTTTCTCCCTGGATAATGCCATTAGTGAAATATTTTTTTTTCCAAAAATCTATGACCACCGTTTGCATGTCCCTATGTTTTCCTTTTTTTCATAAATTAATAATTAAGAGAGATATGAACCTTCAAAGATCTAAAAAAATGGCCAGATTTTCCGCTGTGTTCCAACATCCAGAAAACAAATTTAACTAGATTTAATTAAAAAAGGAAAACATAGGAACACGGTCTAAGCCTTTCTTTAATTTTTGATAAAAAAAATAGTTAAATCGGTCAAGTTTTGGAGAAGAAATCAGGGGACTACGAAACGTTGATTTTACGAACTTTTAATAGGTATTTTTGGTATAAGCTGCAGTTGTATCTATCGCGCTCTGCGGGGGGAGGCTTGAGGTTGGGGAGACGCAGACTAATACGTATACTCTCTATGACGTGACGTAGTCGATAGTTATATCGATATCCTAGTGTTGTTCATCGATATCGATATTTCCAGTTAGAATATTTTGCGTGAAGTGCATTTAGCAGATTATTGTGATGTTTTATTGTTGGAAGGTATAATGTAACTGATAAACTTTTTCTTGACAATTTTTTATTAATTTATATACTAAAACGCCTCGACTAGGCCGTCGAATTTAGACAAAAAAAGAAGCTAAATTCACAAAGCGTGATGTAGTTCTGCATTTTAAGTATATTGTATGGGTCTGTTAGAGTAATGTGATTTCAAATTTGCAACTTGTGGAAACTGAGAAAATCGAGAAAATCTTCGAAATTTTAGGACTTTTTTTACTATTTGCTCTCCACTCTCCAGGGCCAAAACTATAAATTTTTTGTGAACGACACACTACACTAATAAACTGTATTAAAGTACCTACAACTGCAGGCGGCTCTGTTTGACTTCATAGAAGCCACGCTATGGCATTTCGAAGATGACCAATATTCCTCGAAAATAGAAAATTTCAGGTTTTACTTACTTATTTCGCAAAAAAAACTGGCAAAACCACTAGCCCCACGAAGATGTCTGATATCTTTTGTCACAGACCGAGCATTGAAGTCCTTTACCTTTGCTTGAGTGTTACATTTGCCACAAGAGAAAGCCATATTAACTTTACTCGTGGAAAGTTCCTTTTCCACAAGTTGCAAATTTGAAATCACATTACTCTAACAGACCCATACAATATACTTAAAATGCAGAACTACATCACGCTTTGCGAATTTAGCTTCTTTTTTTGTCTAAATTCGACGGCCTAGTCGAGGCGTTTTTTAGTATATAATTCATAAAAAATTGTCAAGAAAAAGTTTATCAGTTACATTATACCTTCCAACAATAAAACATCACAGCAAAATGCGAATAAATTCACAAAAAGCGATAGGGGTACTCGTCGGATCCGATCCATGGACCTATCGGTGCTAATGCGCAGTACGTAGCCACTGTACCAGCAAGACTTAGTACTACCTGTCGAAATTAGTGACCTGTTTTTTCGTTTGCAATGTCCGTGAACATCGTCATCGTTTTTAATTATTATGCAGAAGCAGAAGTCAATTTTATTTTGTTCTATTCCTTCTAAGCTGTGTGCAGGCGGGCGCGGGGCGTGGGGGCGGCGTGGCACGCAAACATTGACAGTCTCACTCACACATTGATAGCTCGGTTGTTCGGGCACTGCGCGACAGCAATAGATTTTACAAAAACCCAATTTTCAATTTTCTCACCCGTAGTATATCCTCTTAACGCAGCTTCAAAAGGTATATTATCCTAATAGCATCTGAACCGGATAATACTGGTCAATTAGTGGTTCGATTTTAGTACCACTCATATTGATGTCCGTTACATAAATAATTATAAACCATGTCAAATCTATAGATTTCGGCTAATCATTGTATAACGCGAAATATCGTGAAAAAATGTATTAATTGTTCATGTTGTTACTGTTCAATATTTTTATCACCTGCTCTGCAGTGCACGAAAAAGAGCTGATGATAAAGTAGCTTAGCATTTTTAATGTACTTATTAGTATATTTAATATTTTTACTTGATAAAACCTAACCCCTCTTATTACGATAAAAAAACATCGCTAAAACAGGTTTAGAACTGTACTAGTTAGTACAGGTACCAAGTCCGGACTATTTTTAAAAACCTTCCATATTACAAAACAAATCCCAACTTCAAAATAAATTTATTGGTAATAATAACTCGTTCAGTGCGTTTCATTTTACAAGACTTTGTTTCATGACATGTTTTAAAATCTTTAAATAAGATAGTAAAAATAATAATTCTTTATTTATAAATGTGTTTTGGTAATGTTAGAAAAAGTAACATAATGTTTTGAATTTTCTGTTCACTAATTAAATTATTTTTTTCAAATTTGTCTTTCTATACGTAGCACGGAGCGAAATATTAAAAGTGTTATCGTTTAAAACTAGGGGCACCGGCGGACTTACGTGGGTCTAACTTTAGTACTCGAAATGAAGTAAAACTTTGTTTTGTAATAGTCTTAGGCGTAAGTGTAGTACCTACTAAGCCCGGTAACATTTTTAAACCATGTTTTGTAATATAAGGGAACCAGTTTAAATAGCGTGGGGCCCCATTTTTTGATTTGCCCCAGGGCCCTTGGCTACCTAGCTACGCCACTGGGTGTACCTACTTTGATTTTTCTCTTGAGATTTTTTTACATTCGTTGAATTGCCTTTTAACCTTTTGAACGCCTAGATACGAACGCACTGTCGTGTCCTGTACGCCCAGAGCTGGCTTATTCTTTATTGTCGAATGTAAGGAAAAAATACAAGTAATTGTATTAAACATAATATTTACTTATTGCATATTTTTAGAGGCAGGGTTTTTGTCTAGACTTCGTTGGCGTTCCGGGCCCGCAGGAACTAAATGACTTGTCAACAAAAGGTTAAGCAAAGGAGATGCTCCACGAATGTATGGAGCCCCGGCCTGCACATTGTACAATATACAATTTATAACCTAAATAATTAAATAAAAGTATTTTATCTAATATTTCGGCTCATTTTGGCTTAAATAATTTGTAGAAAAACATTATTGCATTATAAACAACTATAGCAATAAAAATTGATCCGTGGCTCAAGGTACAGTAAAAAATTAAACTGCAATTAAAATACTGAAAATATATATAACTCTACTATTTTTTACCTGATCTCTAGATTTTTTTTCAATTTTGAAGAATGTGTACCATGTGCAGGCCGGATATAAAACATCTCCTTTACAATCCAAAAAGTATTGTGAAGGGTTTGTGTCTATATGTGTCAGGAATAGGATAGATCGATTTTGTAACTTTAAACCGAATCTAATGATTTCTTTTTTCTTTCTCTGAGACTTTCTTTCCGAACTAGAAAGTTAGGGTACGCTTGCACCATGATTCAGGATTTGGCGATTCCAGTTATTTCATTGGAGTAACTGCCATCTGACCTCCCTAACCTTTAACAAAAGAACCACATCAATTAGCCATTCGAGTAACAATAACTTTTTGTCGCTTACGATGACTATATCTTTTCTTTTTCCGGAAAAAACACGTATTGGTTGAGTCTGTAACGTTACATTACAAGCGAATGCTCCTGGTAAAGGAGCACCTTACGACAAAGGCACCCATCATTGAAACTAAGTTATTGTCACAATGCTGTTTGATGATAACAAACCCGAACTGTATTTGAAAAAACCTATAGGAATGAGTAGGTATCTGTTTAATGACCTTGCTATACACATACGGTATCTCATTGCAGTTCAGTATTCTTGTTATTGCAAACAACTTTTTCCTTGTACAGAAACTTGTTCTGCGACTAGTCTTTACGTCGACGTCTGGAGAACGCGCCGCTTGGTTACATATTGTTTGTATATTTACGGAAATACTTGGATTATATCTAAATATTTTGTTTACGATGGAATACTCGTCTGACAAAACATGACAAATCAAAATGAGCCTGTAACTGTTATTTATTATACAAAACGTTTGAGGCCAGTTAAAGAACAAACGCATTTAAAATTTCGTGAACTCCCAATGGACACATTATATTTACACAGCAAATAATTTTATTTACAATGATGTCCAATTATTTTATGAGATAGGTACACATTCATGAATAGTATGACCTTGTCCACTTCGTGTCAACATCCAAAATTTAATACTTTTTACATCAATGAAAACCAAACGAACACTATCAACAGTCGTTTGCATGAAGTTGCATTTGCGCTATGTACCTAATTGGAAAAACCGGGCAAACATCCATTCCGCGCTAATCATCAAATGAACAAAGACGCATCTGCCGTTTGAAAACGTCATCGTAGGTGCGATCACCTGCTGTTATCTGCTGCATATAGTTCAAAGAAAGAGACAGAAGAGTTGCGAATCCTGCGAATTTGAGTTTAATAGCTTATCATACACGTATGTTGTGAACGAATGAGTTAGTCGTGCTGTGGATCACAACGCGAGCTATCGTGCTAAAAGTTTATACGTGTTCAGGGTTTTAGTGCTACAGTCCCGCATTAACGTTGTGTGGAACAGAAGTTTGTAAACAAGATGGCGAGGCCAGGTCCTGGAACCGAGATCGTGCTCACTCCAGATGAAAGGACCATGGCGATCCATGCAGCCCGCGAAATGCCAACCATAGGAAACATGAACGTGACGAATTCTCGAAAAATCCACGTTGGACCAAAATTCGTCTCTGTGAACCAAACAGTGGAAAACAAAGAGATGATAAAAGGTGAGTTTAACAAAGGTTACTACCTAGGCTTTATTGCGATTTATCGTGCGTATGACCACAGCGACCTTATTATGATCCAACAAGGAAAATATGTTCTTTACTATTTGCTCTGCCTTGATTTTTGCAAAGCGTTTCTCTATTGTTCGTTATTTTATTTAACGTCTTGAAAACCACCTGTGTTTCTTATAAATTCAACTAGTTTTTGAGTAATTAATTAGGTAAATAAGAAATGAGGGTTATCCAAGATCACTTGATGCGTCATTTGTTTTCTGCGCTAACAACATGATATGGAAACTGTATTATATTTTATCGAGTGTCTGGACTGGACCATACTACATTTATTGAGGAAAATAATGTTAAATATTGTTTTAATAACAATTCTATATACATTAAAAGTAGCTGGACATTTTAGGCTTTCATGATGCCTTACCACGATATCAATAAGGCATAGTGCTGAGCTATTTTAGTAGTCTGCAATTTGCCACGTTGGACTAGCAGTTGGATTACCGGGCCTCAGTCCTGGGTTCTATTTAAACATAATCCCTCTTATTACAAAACATGGTTTAAAATGGTACCGGGCTTAGTACTACACTTACGCCCAAGACTAAAGTAAACGCTATTACACAACGAAGTTTTACTTCATTTCGAGTACTTATGTTAAACGCATGTTAGGCAGGCGATACCCCTAGTTTTTAAATGGTGTAACTTCCAAACGCCAAAACTTAACTTTTAAAATTTCGCTCCGTTCTACGTACCTATAGAAGGACAATTTTTGAAAAGAATCACTTAATTTGTGCACAGAAAATTAAAAATATATGTTACTTTTTCTTACATTACTAAAAGACATTAATAAATAAAGAGTTAATTTTTTTACTATCTTATTTAAAGATTTTAAAACATGTCTTAAAACAAATTCTTGTAAAATGAAACGCACTGAACGAGTTAGTACCAGTAAATTATTCTTATGTTGGTATTTGTTTTGTAATAAGGAAGGTTTTAAAATACAGTCTGGACTTCGTACCTGTACTAACTGTAATATATTTCATCTTTAATGAAAAAAGCTCTGGTTATCGATCTCCAAGCACTTGGCAAGCGTGGTGATTATGACGCTTACTATACGAGTACAATGAAACCATTGACCTCGATATCTTTGAGGAAGGCCTTTGCCATCCAGTGGGACCTTTTGAGGTTGGTTTTATATCACTGCACACTGGCCCGATTCACTCGGTATCAGTAACAATGATAATAATATACCTATTTAAATGATTTTAAAATTTGTTACATATTTTGGGACAAATTAGCACGCTTGTTTATCAACGCTTGATGTAAAAGATAAGTAATCATCAATGTTTTTAGGTCAAGCACTGATTCTATTAAATTGTCGGTTTATTTAAAGACATAATAAAGATAGTGTTTTACGTGTTAGATTGCGCAGAGGCGAGAGTTGCCGGGTTTAGTTACCGGTCTGGTAATTTTCGTTTTAGGTATACGTGATTCTACCTGGCTGGTATAACTAGTCAGTGCTCGCTATTTTCCCTGTCGTTATTATTACCTAAATCTAAAATACTCATAGCATCTATTAATTTTAGAAAAAAATTAAAGAGTTTTTATTAACTTTTTTTAATATAATTTTAATTATTAACCATCTCTACATAATTAGCAATTGGTTAATTTCATGTCAGAGTTTTACATACCTACTACAAGTCTTTCGAATATCCGATGCAAAAGCATACCCATATTTCATTATTTTCATCTTGCAAAAATATACCAACTTTTCTGAAGTAGGTACTATTAGCTACCACTTCATTGACAGCGCCTAAAATTACTTTTTAACGATAATTACATAAAGAACAAGTCCTCCTGATTGACATTATAGGTAGTTAGTTGTGATTCAATCTGCGCCCTACTGGATCGCATAAAATTTTGATACATTTTCTATTTAACTTTTGCAAGTAGGCCACGACAATTCTATGTCATACATATCAGTTATTATGTAATTTATGAAAAATACAATAATCTGCTTAATCTAAAGTCTAAATTAAGTAAATAATATTTAGTAGTTAATTAAACTAAATTACTGATTAAAAAGAACCTTAACCTCTAGATATCTTATGTTCTAACAAAAGTACAGTAGGTAGGTACACTTCTGATGATGATGAATTGTATACTTGAAAGTACTTACGAAAACAAATACCTACTGTTGCTTTGGTGTTTACATGTGTTATTGAGTAAATGCATTGAAACTATTTCACCGGCTACCAAAAATGTTCTTTGCCACCAACTTATATACGATAATATTGTGTTAAGGCCGATGACAGATTTTACTGATGATGTAAATTATTAACCTAGCAGAGCGAGCTAAGCGAATGTGATAATTGATAAAAACTAGCAACCACGATGCTATGCGCTGGCAGCTTTGTGAAGTATTGGTATTGCAAGAGTTGCCCGGTTTTTATGGGGGTGTATCAAGTATTAAGACTCCAGTGTTAATTTCCGAATGTTTCTCATACACAGATTTTCTATGACCCACAAGAATTAGGCCAGTCATTCCTTTAATTTTTTTTAATTCTGAATGCGCTTTTACTCTACTTTTAAAAAAGCTTGATGTACCTATACTTTTAACTGGCAAACTAAGAACCTTATTACGTGCAACCTTTTCATCTCTACGGTCATATTTGGTAATTAGTTAAAAATAAACTTTGACGAGATGGACACGAAAACATTTTGTTGGATCTATCTGAGGGTTACGGTGAAAGGCTTAAATTGGTAAAATTTTAGAACTAAATCAATTTGTATAGTCACTCTGTATCATTAATGTCTGTCTATTCATAAGTGCATCTTTAAAGCCTAGATGAAAAAAGAATATTTTTGATAAGCCATTTGGTGTAATGGTCGAGAAATCGGCTATTACACCTGAGGTCGCGGGTTCGATCCTCGCACGGTACCTACAAACATTTGAGTGCATTACCATGTCTGTTTGTATCGGTCTGGGTGTTTCTATGTATATAATGATATATTATGTATGTATTTACAAAAAAAAAAAAGTATATACTTATAAGTAATGTTTATCCGTTGTCTAGCATCCATAGCTAGCACAAGCTAATGCTTAGTTTGGGGCTAGATGGCGATGTGTGATTCAGTGTCCAGAAATATGTGTAATGTGTAATATTTTTGAGACACGAAGAAACTGATTATAACTGATTATATGATTCGAACTTACGCCCAAAGAATGTCCTAAGCCAATAAAATATAGAGGCTACAAAAAGCATTTAGGTATATAAATCGTCAAGTCTTGTGTGTGTGTGTGTGTGTGCTGTGCAAAAATATTTTATCTGAAAATGCATAATTGCCTTATCTATTATAATCCAATGTCGATCCAATCGTCTCTAAATTATACTTAGATAATGACATCAGCATATTTATATTGATACAAATAATCAAGATGATTCATTAACGTGCTGCATCGAATATTGTTTTACTTATAATAGTGCCCTATATTTTCTCAAGGTTAAGTAAGACTATTAAGTGTCTCAGAGACATGCATGATTTAGTGAATCTCTATCCACGTCCATTTCTGATAATTAGGTAGTAAGTATTTTCCAGATAGTGTTCCAAGGTAGTTCTTATAAACAGGATGTTCTGTTAGGTTTAAATTAGTAGATAAACACTTCATCATCAGCCTGTCGCAGTCCACCGCTGGACCTTTTCAAACTCTCGCAAGCATTAGGAGAATTTTCCCATAATTCTCACCCAGGGCAAGCGGGTTGGCAATCGCAGGCAAAGCTTTCGTCACTATAACGTCATTAAAGTGAGTAGGTCCCCCAATCCGAGCACTTGAGTGATGGAAATCAGAAGCAACGACGGTACCACAAAAAAAAAGTTACTGTGTAAAAACTAACATCCAGACACTGATCACACAGAAATAATGTATCCTGGGTGGAATGCGAACTCACAGACCCTGGCGCATAGATCCAATTCCAATCGCGCCGATAACCAGTCAAAAGTAACAAAAGTTATCGCATCCAAAAATAATTATATAATTTTATACGAGTATAATAATTAACTTTTTCAATGTGGCTTTCGGGACTGCACCCACCTAAATCATTAAACATTTAGCATTCGAAACACCATGTATGAGTATTGGAACTATAATATTTATATAAGTGCAATATGCTCATTGATAAGCTATATAACCAGGCAAATAAGATTACACAACGCATTCTAACAGAATAGACATGACCACTTATGATTTCTCACTAAATAATCCTATCACTTAAGCAATTATGTGGCTATACACGTTTCTCGTATAAGGCCCTTCTTCAGGTTTAAACTACAAGCACCTTTTGACGAGCCGATTAGTGCAATGGTCGATAAGTCGGCTATTACACCACAGGTCGCGGGTTCGATCCCCGCATGGTACAAACATTTGTGTGCATGAACATGTCTGTTTGTATCCGTCGGGGTGTTTCTATGTATAATATGCATGTATTTACAAAAAAAAGTATATAAGTAATGTTTATCCGTTGTCTGGCAGTTCTGGCACCCATCATAACACAAGCTAATGCTTAGTTTGGGGCTAGATGGCGCTGTGTGAATGATGGCCAAAGATATTTATTTATTTATTTGTTCTATGACCCTATTTCACTACCTTTTTAATTATTATTATATTCCCCTGTAGGGTTTTTGCTTTGTGGTTTTGACAAAGACTTGAGAATGGCAATAATAAAGAATATTAGTGCAAAGAAAATTATCTTAACGAAAGCTTAGGTATTCCTCGATGATGTCTTTGTTAAAGCAATAATATTACTTTATCATGAAAATAAAAGAAGATGGTTTTACCGCTTTCAGATAAAGATGTGATGTTTTATCTATGAAATAACTTAGAATCTGACCCTCGTTATGCAGTATTGGTTTATATTCTTTTTCATTTTTGTGGTAGGCAAGTAAACTTCCATTTGTATCACTTTTAAATTCTTCCAATTCATCAATTTTATCTTGCATGCTATTTGCGTTTCAGCAAACCACGTTACTTCCTTGTCTGGCCATATGTACTGCATTTTAAAACAAAATACCTAACGTACACTGCACCTTATGGTTAGATGCATCAATATAGACCAAATTTATAACCTATATTGTACAAACAACGTCACTATCAAGTTAGCTTATTTGCGTTTGCAAATGAATTCATTTCAATAGGTTTTACATGCTTCATTACTGACCGCAATAAACAAAGCATTTACTGTAGGGAAAAGCAATCCAACAAACACACGACTCGACTTAAATAGATTATCAAGACGACGCCATAAGCGAATGCAAAAAAATATATTTATATACTTATTTAAACTTTATTGCACAACAAAGGTACAAATTGGCGGACTTAATGCCATAAGGCATTCTCTACCAGTCAACCATTGGGTGTGACTAAAAATAGCAATTGGTGCGGTAATTATAAAGGAGATAATATATAAACAACCTAAGCAAAACATCATAATATATCCCATAATAAAAAAAAATATGTACAAACGTACACATATAATATGTGCTCTAAAAATATATATAAGTATATAAATAAGTCATCATGTGTTTTGAGCGACCACTAAAACGTATGTCACAACACAACCAATAATTTGATTTGGTTTTTCCATAAATTAAAAAAAAAAAAAAATTCCACCTGTTTTATTGCGAAATCTTCGTTTTACCAAATAGTAGGTACCTACTATTAGTAGTAGGAAGTACCGTCCAATTAAGGTGAGCATCAGAACCGGGGGTCACGGTCGTACAATGAATATTGGACCGCTCAAGAATTAAATACGCAATTAGTACTATTTGGTACTTTTATATTACCTACAATTAGTATGTACTTATATAGTTTTTTGTTTATCGAAGTTTTAAAATGGACCGCCATTCTGACTGACGTCAGGACCGCGTGACCATTCATGGTTTTACCATTTGCCTAAAACGCTAACGACGATTTGAATATAAAAATACCTATTTTATTCAAAATTAGTGCTTTAACATTTATATTAGTTACAAGTTTATAGAATTATTAAATTTTATGTGAAATAAACCCTTAACTAACTTAACTTTATATAACGCCAGTCCAAAATATAGAATATTTACCATTTCCACGTCTTCTACCCTTTTAAACGTCTTACTATTGGTGCTTTTTGTAAAAAAAAGGGGAGAAAATTAGTATTTTATTACCTTAAAGTAGAAATTTTAAAAAGATACGAGTACATAATATATTTGAACACTCTCTAATACGAGATACTCTCTCTCCTGTAGTAGAGATTTAACTACTTTTTGTTATTCTTAAGGTTAATGCCCTACAGGTCAAGTAAAATGATGATTAAATTTATTTTAATAATGTTTCAGGCCACATATTGGGCCTTGAGTTGGTGTCTACAGCGACCTCCCGAAGACTGCGCTGTAGCGTGGCCGTCTTCCTGTGTTGGGCATTCCTAGTATCCTCTGGTCTCGCCTTCTACCTCTTCTATCTTGCGTTGAATAAGCAGCAAGTCCGACTAGATATAGGTAATTCAACCAATTAGGGGATGCCTCCTTTACTGGTGTTTGTACTAACAAACACATACACTAGCATAAATCTAACATATATTAACTATTTTTCTGGCAATCATAAACTTGACTGTTACTCATGATATAAAATCGTAGTTATTTCATTAAAACTGTCTTAAAATGAATCTCCCCGCATGAAATTTTACTCGTTATTATATAACAAGTTTCGACGAATTAATCAAATGTTTACACTTAACACGAAGAAAACAAAGTCCCATTTTCCTAAGCAGTAATATGGCTTTATACGACACAAAGGCGGCTAACACCACCCATAATGATAAATCTAGATCTATCGTAGCACGAACTAACAAAATGTTGAATAAATGTACTCTATATGAAAACAATATCGTCTTCTAGGTTTGAACGAGTCGTGGTACTTACGCCGAGAAGAGTGGCAAGCATTAAAAAACTATGAAGAAGACTTTCTTGAGCTACCTGTGCGGTATGTACTCATCGGGCACAGCGCTGAAAATTACTGTAAAGAAAGATACGCTTGCATCAAAAGCATGCTTACAATTCAAGAGGATCATTTGAAGAGAGGGTGGGACGATATTGGTCCTAACTTTCTAGTTGGAGGCAACGGCCTTGTATTCGAAGGCAGAGGAGCGAACCTCATCGGTGCAATGGTGAAATCGTGGAATAAGAAAAGTGTCACGATTATGTTTATCGGCGACTACAGAACAAACAAGACAACCCCGCTTCAGATTGAACATGTAAACATTCTGTTGAAAAAGCTTGTGGGGATTGGTGTTCTTATGTCAGACTTTGAAGTGTATGGACATTGTCAAGTAACAAAATCCATAATAAGTCCTGGTCCCAATGTAATGAAATCACTCAAAAACGTAACGAATTGGATTAGCAAGGATGAAGATAAATGTTTACCTGGTTGAACGATATACATAAATAAAATAGTGATATAATTTGATGTGTAAATAGACTGTGACTTAGGAAGTTAAGTTAAATAAGACAATGCCCTGAGCGATGATGACTTTAAAACAAAAGGTGAAGAATAAAGTATTGCTTGTATTCAGTTCTTCAGGTAACCTTTTGATCTGATACACTATTGAAAATATTATGAAGTACTAACATAATAATCACATTATTCAATTATAACAATTTTGTTGCCATTTGGCAATCAGTAACGACGGTTCCGAACTACAGCAAAGCGCTTAAACTAAAATTTTAGCACCTTAAGCAATGACTTATCTCACCGTAAAACAAGCATAATGAAACAAAATCATTTTGTACTCTGATCTCCGTTGCATTTTCGATAGAGAGCGTTAGCATGATATATTATGGTTTATTATAGAGATGCAACGGATATCCGGTTGCTATCCGGTATCCGGCCTATCCGGCCATTATTTTACTATCCGGCCGAATGCCGGATAGTTACGCACTATCCGGCCGGATACCGAATAGTGATTCTGTTTGGTATTTACCTTTGAAAAATGGTGCTGCTGCATGGTGAGGACAGATATATTTGGGCAAATTTTATCAATATTGGGAATTGATTGGCGTTTGCTGCCCATCATGCATAATGGTCACTCTTTCGATCAACTCGGATAAGTTAAAGTCAAGCTCGTTGGCTTTCGCTACAACAAATTTTTAGGCCCTCCATTTTTGCCTAGAAAACGGTCCACGCGGTCCTACAATAAGTAACTTAACAGGTTGAACTTGAAAAATGTAGGTATCGTTTGGCCGGCCGAATATTCGGCGGCCGGATACCGGATATTCGGCCAGTGATCAGGCCGAATATCCGGTATCCGGTATCCGGCCAAACAACTATCCGTTGCATCTCTAGTTTATTACTATACCTATGCAACACGACGGTTGTTTGTTAAATGTTGGTTTGGTAGACATCACATAATCAATCTAGGATAATTCCAACGTACCTATATTTGAAACGCTATGGTATGTGAAAGGGTATGTAAAAATCTCTTATTTTTGTACTATATAATTATCATGTTCGTGATTCTGATCTATAAGAAATATGAATATGTTTAGGTATTCTGTGATCTAGAGTTACTAGTTTTTTTGTTATTGTAGGTACTATTATTAGGTAGTGTCTTATTGTTTCATAACATATATTTTTTTTAACTCTTAGTAATTTACTTCCCAAGCTTTTTACGGAATATCAACAACAACTTTAGTCAAATTATTATTACTATAATTATTATTTTCTTTTTCTCTGATACGGTTAAATTTTATGTAGGTACTTTTGGTATTGTTTCCACAAAAGTATGAATTTAAATTTTGTCTAATAAAAAGGAAGCTTTATTATAAAAAAGAGTAAGTTTCACATAAGTTAACATATAGTTTTTTTAGATTGAAGTAATGAAAATTAATTAAGGTTTATTTATACCTAATATCTAAAGATCAGAAGATAATATCGAAAGATAATAAAAAAAGAAATGTCTTTATAGGTTTATTGACATAAATGAAACATTAAAACATGTAGCATGACAATTATGTTGTTTTATTACGTACTATAAATTACTTTCTATGTCTAGTATTTCAAGGTTATATTCTTTTAAATCAGGTAATCTATAACATTTTTTCCAAAACACAGACGAAAGGACGAAACTCTTTGTCTATGTCTATTAAGGCACAGTAGAATCCATTTCGAAAGTAACCTGTACAATAAATCAATTATTACCTTTTGGAAGAATCTTGCCTCTATGTCTTTATTTGTCATAATATTATAATTATTACTTAATTCAAGTGAGATCAGGTGATTGTAAGATTGTGATGATATGAGACAAAAATAAGCAACGCAAGTAAGCCAAACCTGCGGTCGTGTCATGGACTCGTGGCTAAAACATTGACGCTAGGGCATCGAGCCCGGGTTTTAGGATTACAAAAAAATCGTCGGGTTTTACGTGTTTTTCGGGTTTTTATTTAATAATAATAATAAATTTATTATTATTATTATTTATTATTATTAGTTATTCACACAGCGCCATCTAGCCCCAAACTAAGCATTAGCTTGTGCTATATGGGTGCCAGACAACGGATAAATATTACGTATATACTTTTTTTGTTTGTTAATACATACATATTATACATACTAACACCCAGACCGATACAAACAGACATGTTCATGCACACAAATGTTTGTACCGTGCGGGGATCGAACCCGCAACCTTTAGTGTAATAGCCGACTTCTCGACCATTATACCAAACGGCTCGTCAATTACTTTTATTTAATACTTTTGTTTTTGTTATTTATTAAGTTCAAGCCACTCGGATCCTCACTACAACAATATTGTTAGTCGTGATTCGTGAGGTTCAGGCACAGTAATGACGTCGAGTTCGTTGTCAAACACAACTATCGCCGCCTTGACTGTCCCATCTCCTACTTGGACTTTGCAAGACTTTCGCTCCACGGTAATCCTCCATCCTTTGTACCCCTCCCACAGATAACCCCTGGACCAGCGCGAACGCCCATTTGCGTACGCTTGCCTCCACCGTGAGTTCGGCCGATCTTTCGGTTTTCCTCTGGAGGTTGGCTTGGGCCCCTGCAAATCCTCTGGTAAGGTTGCCTGCCTGTGAACGATTTGAAACCACCTCGTCAGCAGAATGCCACCTTCGCGCGCGCCAGTGCCTCTCACCTTCTTCGCATTTGGCACTCTGAGCTGATTACGCTGTGGTTTGTGCCGTCATGCTTGTCCGCAACGCAGTTGTCCACATTTCGGGGTCTGTTCTTTGCAAAATTGCCGCCCGTGGCCATATCCCAAACACATTGAGCATAAGACCAGGAGCGACTGAACCTCGACCCTTCTGCAAGTCTATGTGGGCGTACCCCCTGTGCACCAGTTTGTTGTAAATCAGAGGTGAAACCTTAAGGACCACATGGTTATTATGGGGGTTGTGGGCTTTCCTCCTATACTTGACCTCTGCCCTATCCTTCTGTTTTTGCAACCCTCCAAAGATTTCCGTGTTCTGAGTCCTCAGATCTGCCAAGATGTCCTCGTTGCCGTGTGCTAGCACCACATCTTTGACTACCACCAAGGGATCTTGATTGTGCACTTCGTCGAATAGGGTTAATTCGTCGCGTCTTTTAGCCGTTCTTTAATTTTGTTTCTTGCCTCTTGAGTTCTGCACTCAACTAACTATTACTTAACGGTCTCTCACTTTTCGGACCTTACCACAGTTACCCAGCCGTCTTTTGCGTTCACTGCTTTACGCACCTTCTCGAGCACTTGATCGCATGTTTCAGTATCAACTGTGGAGATGATAACTAAGGAGTGAAGTCGAGTTGCTCTTTTTTTTGTGTCCTTGGGCGGTGGTGCTGCTACTACGCTTGCATAATTATGTCATGCTGGCTTAGTGGGTCACTATCGTCTACTTCAGTCTCTCCATCTCCTTGAGGGTGTTCTCAATTTTTTCCTCTTGTTCCCTAAGCATCTCTATCATCTACTTCCCTTCCGTAGTTCCTAACCCTTAGTCAATTTTTCCTACCCCCGTTCCCGATGTTCCCGCAAAACTAATCTCTGCAAGTCTGTGATTTAAAAAAATTAAATTACTTACAAAGTTTTAAGATATTCTGAAGAAAAAATAAATCTTCATCACTTTTTCAAACATTAAAACTAATTTTGTAATTTGCAAAGTACTGTTTCATTTATCTTAATTCTTCCTCATCCTTTATTTTTTGTACTCATTGTAGGAAATCGATAAATAAACGCAGATTAGTGTATTTAAAAAAAAAAACAATAAAAAGCTCGAAATGCTCGAAAAAAACGGTCTACCCGGGTTTTGATTTCTCTAAAACCCGAAAACCCGGGTTTTCAAAATTGGACCGGGTTTCGATGCCCTAATTGACGCCCGTTATATTAAACGAGCCAAAATATTACTTGGGGCTAAGCACAGAACAAAGAAAATTTTCTCTCTGAGGTCTTTTCTATGGGGCTAAGACATTACTCATTTTAGCACAAAGACGTCCACTGCTGGACATAGGCCTCCCCCAAGGATCTCTTAACCGAAGTCCTACGCCACCCGAGTCCAGTGGATTCCGGCCAACTTTATAAAATCATCGGTCCACCTTGTGGGAGGCCTGCTACGGCTTCGTTTCCCGGTACGTGGCCACCACTCCAGGAACTTTTTTGGCTGAAATGATGAAGACATTACTTAATCCTTCTAGCCCCGGATAACCAGACACAATAGAAAATCTATTGTTAAGCGGTACGCGAGTGCCGGTTCGGCTTTGAGTGGTTAAAAACCGTTTTCATACAATAAACGAGCTGTCAAAAGCAAGAATATAATTATTGCCCACGTATTCTTATTTTTAACAGTTCTTACTTCATTCAAAACCATTATATGCTTTCATTTAATTTTAGACCAAGACAACTATAAATACACGAAATCGACATTACAACAAGGTTTTAGGATACAAGACAAATTCGTCACCTACGTAGGTACTTTACCTAAAATTATAATACGTCGTACGTTTACGCAGAATGGGCACTTTTACAAAATGATAAATAATCTACTCAATTTACAGCTAAAATTATCGATAAGGAGATGACACAAACAAGACCAAACCTATATACCTATTAACCTATTTGGCTTTTCCCATGGAAACACAGTATTGTATTACCGATCAAATATCTTTAGGCGAACGTTCGTCCAAACCTCGTTTATACAAATTATTTTTTAAACAATACATTTATTTATTGAATGAACACGGATTAAATCGCAAAAATCATGGTCACGATTGCTGTAAGTAAAGCAAGCGAACCAAAAGTGTATATTTTCAGATAAGTAGGTACTTATGAACTACACCTAGGTAGGTACTCTACATTTTGGGGGATATGCTTCAATACAGTTTCTAATTGTGTTCACGGTCAAGTTAATCTCATAACTCTGTAAGAAAATACAAAACACTATAAAAAATTTAGAAAAGAAAAAAATACATTAAAAAGTTTTCGCCAAAAAACATTATACATATTAGTATTACCTATTAATTTAATCGTTTCGAAACAGTACGTTAAATGCGTGTTTAAAAGTTCTACTACAAAACATGTAATGTAGTTCGACCAATGTTGAATTTTTTACACATGCAATGCAAGTGATTGTTTCAGGCGCGCTTTACCTAATCACAAAAAAAATTCGGCTCGTTTATGTCTACTTTTTAATATATTGGCTTAAAGGAATGTATTCTTGACTATGGATTTTAGCCCTACTGTTTATTTTGTTGCGAACGAAATTTAAAAATTTAAACTGTTTTGCAATAAGTAATGGGTAACACATGTTAATCTAACATTTAATGTTCTTTTTTGTAATAGTGGTAGTGTACATAATGCTATTTTAATATATTTTTTTTCAGATCTGCCACTACCAAAGTACTTATGGAAAATAATACAAAACACCTCTAAGACGGAGAGACTGGCCTGTGCGGCTTCCATTACTGCTATGATCGTTGTCATCCTCCTTGTAGTCTACTACACCATGTATGTGAAACCAACCGATAGCAATGTCGTCGATATTGGTAAACTTTATTTATTTTTAAACAGAAGTTTAGTACCTAGCTATTGTGTCTCCTATTTTTAGCTCCAAAAGGCTTAAACCACAACAATTGTGATTAACTCTGCTGACTATCAGCTACACCATTATTTTTATGAGGACTATATTTTAACAATCCTTTTATGAATGATTAAACCTAATATACGTACAGGTGGTTTCATTATTTATCGATATACTAATACATAGTAAGAAGTGCAGCCAAACACTCTAGTACCAAAGGATCACGATGAATTAAAATGACCTATAAACTGAATAGTAAACTGAATAGTGGAGCGCGACCCGCCATCCAGGTGTAAATAGTGAAATAAGAAATCGCCTCAGGCCTCGGCCTCGAATTTCGCGGCAGCGGGAGCGGTGGCGCACTGCGGTCACCGCTTGACGCGGGCCGTCAAGAGCGGTACGATGCTGTCAAGCGGTTACCCGCAGTGCGCCTGTGTCCGTTGCCGCTCCCGCTCCCGCCCCGCTGTGTTCGAGAACGGGTCTATGGGATTCCATGCAAATCATCTCGGCGCTGCCGCTCCCTCTGCCGCTCCCGCCCCCACTGCCGCTCCCGGCCCCTCTGCCGCTAAATTCGAGGCCGAGGCCTCTAGATTCTATCTTCTACTTATATCTTTCTATATTTTCCCCAGCTCCCCATCCTTGGAACATATCGCGTGAGATGTGGCTGGCCTCACCGACCATCGGCAACTCCACAACAGACTACTATGACCCACTGAAGATTGTTGTCATCGGCCACACGGTCAGCAGCGAGTGCCACACGTTCAAAGAATGCGCTGCCGAGCTGAGGAAAATGCAAGCGTATTACATCTCTAACTTCAAATATGATATACCGTGAGTTATTTTTCTATTCACTTCCAGTTGAAGCATCCCTCAATGGAACAGGCCGCAGTGGCAGCTTACCATCCAGGTGGCTGACAGGCGACATTAAACATTAATTAGATCATCAACTATCAAACGATGGCAACTGTAACTTTTTTTTGCGGAGATGAAAGCGTTTTCGCTCCTTAGCTCGCGTAGCCGCAAGCTACGGCGTAAGCACAGAGTACACTTTTATACAGGGAAGTAAGCTACGCTCCGCAACCCCACACTAGGCACTTGCGGCCGTGTATAGTATAGGGCGATATATGTATAGGGCTTGGGCCTAAATTCTAAACCCACTATCCACTAAACTCCTCCGTCCGGGTTCCCCGGTTTCACGCCAAACGGGAAAGAGATAGTAATAAATAAACAAAAAATCTCTGGACATTATTCACACAGCGCCGTCTAGCCCCAAACTATGCATAGAAACACCCAGAATCGTTTGTACCGTGCGGGGATCGAACCCATGACCTCTGGTCTAATAGCCGACTTCTCGTCTCCTCGACCATCACACCAAATGGCTCGTCAAATAGCAATACTTAGTTTTAATTTGCAGCGATTGACCACTTCATTAGCCAAAATAATTGGAACTGGACGTCAATCATGAGGGCTTTTGCCCTGCAATGGCTCATTTACAGGCTTGATTGACTACTGGTACTAATAGTTCAAATATCGGCAACTACACCTATGTACTTATAAACTATGTACTTACAAAAACAAAATAAAGTTTAGTTTGCAGCAAGATTACGTCGTGTGATTCAAGACCCAGGATATTTTAAATTAAATAATTGATGGAGAGGCCTATGGGAATAAAACCTAAATACCTACCTGCAAAACACACAATGTATTTCTTGAGGCAATAAAAACGGTCGCAATAATTAGGTCAGAAAAACAAAATATTATCAAATAATACCTATCTGTTGTCAGCAACATCATAAAAAAATGAATTAACAGGGAAATAAAGTAGAACAAACGAAGCGGAACTTTTGTGATTTACTCTATTATTGTATTCGTATCTAAATAACACATTCTAGACAGACAGATAAGTAGATAAGAACTTTAGTGCCCGAATTGTTTACTTAGATTAATGTGGATAAAAGTAAAAAAACGCAAAATAAAAAACGTTGGTCCCAATAATAAAGAGTAAAAATGGTTTTAGGACACAATTCAATGTAGGTATGTGATTTGGTCCAATATTTACTTATTTATTATTTACATTTCTGGGCACATAGCAACCTTGCCCATAGTCTGGGGTAGATCATGAAATACCGGCGGCGTATCACCAAGTCAATGTAGGTATGTACATCACGACGATCGACCCACGACAATATGCTAGGCAATCCTTTAAGAAAAGGGGAACTATGGAAGTTTGCCAAATTGTCTTATTTTACTAGTAATGAGGCTTTTTGATAACTTAAATAAATATTTTTATCTCTAGAACTGAAAGGGCTTGTACTGGTGATTGTAGGTACCTACCAGTGGCTATGATAGAAACCGCGACTTTATTCATTCTACGGTAGGTACTCTACTAACAGTTTGGATTTATCGAATTCAGGTACAACTTCTTGGTCGGGAACGACGGTCGGGTGTACGAAGGCAGAGGCTGGAATAGAGAAGGCGCCCATACACGCGGGTTCAACAGATGCGGGGTTGGAATTGGCTTCATCGGTAAGAGTTTAAGCTAGAACACACTTGAAAGAAGGTGATCGAAGATCAGAAAAATAAACGTTACGGCTTATTGTAGACAATAATAAGTAGAGTTGTCGTATTTTGTTTTCTAAAACAGAATCAAGTGCGATGGATGGGCAACGGGAGCGTAAAACAATGCCACTGCCGTACCCACTACTTACACAATAATTTAAAATGCTTAAAAATCCAAGAGCTTGGTAGGTGACTCTGTATAGTTGATGATTCATAAATGCATCTATGAAGTGTAGGCGTGATAAAGAATATTTTGATTTTGATTGATTTTTGGATTTTGGATAGTAGTTTAATTTAACCAACAAATACAAAATATGATCGAAACTGCTCTGCTACCACCATAGACGTAGGTCAAGCCAACCTGAAACATGACAAAATTCCTGTTTAGTTACGAGTCAATACTACTTACATAATTAAATTTTTATCTTATCAAAAGACTTAATGGCGTGCTATTAATACATCAAGGACGCAATGACAATAGGCGTGTACCTAATTCATAAACACTTTTTGTAATAACTATCCACGAGTCTATTTCTATGTCGCAGGCAGTAGCAGGTATCTTTTATTCTGAATTTGAGTACATACTCGTACTTATGATGTATGTGAGTAGAAACATTTAATGAGCCCAAGATCAGAAGCAACAGCTTAGGATACAACTAGGTTTAAAACTAGTTTGAGAAGAAATATTTAGACAAAGCAAATTAGACATCCTGTGGTTCTCTCTTCATACATATATTATGTGGTATATTATTTCTGGCTTGTAAATAATCCTTCTTAAAATGTTTTAGGTGACTATCGCGAGGAGTTAGAAGCACATTCTAAACACACACAGAAACAACTAGACAACGTAATGCTATTATTTGAAGAAGGAATCAAACGAGGACACTTATCACCGGACTTCTATGTTGTGGGCGCGAGAGACGTCAGTTCTTTGGCAGAAAGTCCTGGCTCCAACCTCTACAACGCCATTCAGAAATGGGACTTCTTCGATCACCAGAGACAATTCCGGAACAGAACATGTGACCAGATTTACGGGAAAGAGTAGAAATCTGCACGGACTAAAAAAGCTTTATTAAGTTGTGAAGAGTTGCAAAATCTGTGGTCACAAAAACTGGCTGACTCAATAGCGCATTTGATGTAACGAGGTCGTGGGCTCGAATCCCCTCTCTGCCAACCGCTCATGTGTCAACCATGTGTAATATTGTGTTTATGTTTATCTTTTACATGTTATTATGTAAGTAATTTACCTTTAACACGGTCATAAAACTAACTTATAGATGAATAGGTACCACCCCCTCAGGTGAAATCTGCCGCCATAACAGCTCTGGCTGTGTTTCGGCAATATTAATGAGAGAGCCAGTATACCGTTGAAATCTAAGGCTTGAAGATCAGATGAGCCTACAGTCTGGCAGCACATCGAGTGACGCTTCCTTTTATTTTTGTCGGAGGAGAACGCATTTACGCGTCATAACCGCAGGCCAGCGACGATCCTGCGGCCGTGTGTATGGCTTGAGACTAAGTCCCACTAAACTCCCCCGGTTCCCCCTTCACACCCGATTGGGACGATGCCAGCCTTGTGGCTATAGACTAGCCCATCCTCGGATCGTGGTGAAGTGTCCCTCAATGAAATAGGCCGCAGTGACCATAAAAAAAGTCGAATAGGTATTAGTTCTCCAAGAACAGATAGAAAAAAAGGTGTTACTTTAGTAACAAAAACCTTTCTATTATCAACATATTTTTTGCCTTCTTGCGATCAATAGGGTTGTAAATATTGTGCCGATCCGCCAATTTTATTTCAATAAACTTTGTTAGAAATTGTTAATCGTGTATCTATTGTTTAAACTGATCGCGCAAAGGTAATTTCTTGGTAATATTGGTTAGTTATTCCTATTAGTTACTTTGCTCCAATGACGTTATTGCTTTGTTGCTTTGCTCCGATTATATTGTATGTATTTGTCTACAAAAGTATACATAAATCTATGGCAGAGAATTTAAAAGAAGTCGGTGAATGAAGCTCCTTTTTTCTTTTTTAAGGGTCTGGCTGGACTGGACTGGTCACATACCCACTTTCAACGACTCAAAAGGGTTTTTTGTTAATACTAGATAGTAAGTACCTAAGTACCTAAATAGTTATGTTGAGGAAATAATAATAAATGGTTGTAACTATGTTCTTATCAGTAGGTATAAGTTAAATAAAGTTTCCTAAGAATGTTTAGTAGAATAAAAAATCTGCATATTATCTAAGGACAGTTAAGTTCTTTTTTCTTGCTCGCACCTTCCCCGTTTTTAAATCCCTCTTCCCTTTCATTCACTTTCATTTTTGTATAGACCAATCATTAATTCCATGCATAGATTTAGTATATTTTTTTTAATTCCATGAGACCAATTAGACCGACATGAGACCTTAGCACATAGATAATAATTCCATGCCTTAGCATGAGACCGACAAACTTCCTGTTCCGGTGGCACAGACCAAGGATGGCAGTGTCGCTAAAAATTGTCGTTTTAGTACATTACCATTAAATACATAATATCATTTTAGCACTTTCGGGAATAAAAATAATTTTATTGTCCTAGTAAGCAGTAGTAATTACTGTTAATTTGATATTTTAATAATTTTTGTTGTTGACAAAAACGTAAAATAATATTAAAACACATTTTTTATTGTTAAATCCCATTTCTCAATATTAAGGGGGGGTGGGAGTACATAAAAGAGGCATAGACCGACAAACTTATCTGTTCCGGTGGCGGCGTCGCTACTGTCTATTTAGAACTGTCATTAAATATTGTTTTTGCATTGTATTTCACGTAGTTCCAATTTTGGCCACCGGAACAGATAAGTTTGTAGGTCTGTATTATGCGACGTCCAAATATGGCGCCGCGCTCGCACATTTCGTAGTTTTTTAAACATAGTAAACGAGACACTAATTTTATCAAGTCAAACTCTGCGAATTTATCTGTAAATATTTAGTGGCTATAATTGAGTGAAAATTCAAATGTTAATTGGCAGGAGCTTAAACATAAAATACGAAAATCGTTAAAAAAAGGGGTAACTTAGGGATTTTTTTCTATCGAGTGAAGTTTATAAAAACATGTAATTGAATGCGATTTTAACTAGATCAGATCCTTAACTGATACATATATTTTTTTTAGAATTGAAAACACTGATTTGTATGTCTCAGGTGGCTTTTAAAAACCATACGTGCGGCATCTGCGGAACTACACAGCCTTAACCGAATAAAATTAATGGCTTATTATTTGTAACAGTAAGTACAACTGGCAACAAAAATTGACATTTCACTTCACCGTCATCATCCGTCATCCCCTTAGAGTAGAACATATGGAGATGCCCTATTGATCTATACAAAAAATTGCTTTTAAGAATATACATCGAATCGACACTTGCCTTACAAATATTATATACTTATCTCTTTTCATCTAAGTGATTGTTGCTTATGAAAAAAGAGACAGATATCTTTGCATTGTACCCATTTTGGCAACACTTTTTAGTGACGTCACACAGTTTTTGACGAGGTGCCGGTTTCGCCATATTTAGTTCCAGCTAGTGATGTGACACAATATTTTTATGTATCGATACGTTTTAGATAGTTATATTCTGCAATGGTATATTTCTGCAGATTTCCTGTAAGTGAAACATTAAAGAAGAAATAGATAGAGTTAATAGGTGGGGAAAATATAAATCCGTGACATAAAATAAGGCACGTTTGCTCGCTACACTTCAACGAAAACTGGTTTTACAGAACTCTCGACATAACAAGATTACGCGATGGTAGTATGATACAGTACAGTACCTTCACTTTATTTTCTGGTAAGGATTTTTGGAAAAATGTAATAGGTTATAATGAAAGTGTCGATTCGATGTATATTTGTTTAAGCAATATTTTGTACAGATCTATGTATTTATTTTAATAGGGCGTCTCTATTTATGTTTCAGTATTTTCAGTACTCAGAGGGCAATTCATAATAACCATGTGAAGTTGAAATTTCCATAATATTATATATATTATTAACCTATTGTTATATTAAGGCACTGCATCATCATTATTTTGTGTTCGGAAAATAAGAAACTATTTATAGATTTCTAACAAAATATGTGCATTTATGATCGACACGTAAACTTGTATCGATAAATATATCGATATACAGTATTGGTTGCACTACGGTCGGGCGCTATCATTGGTGGCGCCATTTTGTGTTCCAACTTTAGGTATACACGTTTTGTACCTACTTAGGGCATCTCCATGTGTTCTACTCTAAGGTCATCCTCATAAAAAATCATTAAAAAATATCTTAGAGTAGAACATATGGAGATGCCCTATTGATCTATACAAAAAATTGCTTATATGAATATACATCGAATCGACACTTGCCTTACAAATATATACTTATCTCTTTTCATCTAAGTGATTGTTGCGTATGAAAAAAGAGACAGATATCTTTGCATTGTACCCATTTTGGCAACACTTTTTAGTTACGTCACACAGTTTTTGACGCGTGCCGGTTTCGCCATATTGTGTTCCAGCTAGTGATGTGGCACAATATTTTTATGTATCGATACGTTTTAGATAGTTATATTCTGCAATGGTATATTTCTGCAGATTTCCTGTAAGTGAAACATTAAAGAAGAAATAGATAGAGTTAATAGGTGGGGAAAATACAAATCCGCGACATAAAATAAGGCACGTTAGCTCGCTACACTTCAACGACAACTGGTTTTACAGAACTCTCGACATAACAAGATTACGTGATGGTAGTATGAAACAGTACAGTATCTTCACTTTATCTTCTGTTTAGGATTTTTGGAAAAATTTAATAGGTTTATTAACCATGTGAAATTGAAATTTCCATAATAATATATATAACTAACCTATTGTTATATTAAGGCACTGCATCATCATTATTTTGTGATAGGAAAATAAGAAACTATTTATAGATTTCTAACAAAATATGTGCATTTATGATCAACACGTAAACTTGTATCGATAAATATATCGATATACAATATTGGTTGCACTACGGTCGGGCGCTATCATTGGTGGCGCCATTTTGTGTTCCAACTTTAGGTATACACGTTTTGTACCTACTTAGGGCATCTCCATGTGTTCTACTCTAAGAAAAATATACATACTAAATCTATGCCATGGAAATAATATTATTTATCATAATAAGATCTATGCTCAGAACAAAAGCACGTCATCCGATGTTCTTTTAAAGCATTTTTAAAGGTATTGCCATGGAATTAATATCTATTAATTATTCTATGGGTAGGTATTGCTAAAGTCAAGGGCTGATAATAGTATTTCTTTGCTGACATTTTCAAGAATTAAAAAAGTAAAATGTAAAACGAAACGGCTGTCAAAAAGTCAAAACAAATGCAAATGTAGGTCACCAACAAAATTTAATGATCAATCCGAAAATAATGTGATCTTTTCGTTGCTTTTCTGAACCAATATTTAGTTATTATAATATTAATTATTTATATCATAAAACTGATCGTTTTCAGCAAAACGAGTGCGAATTAAAAGACAATATTAACATTTGTTTACATGGGTCGGATAAATTTTGTGTGAATCAAGATGAATAGTATGAATTTACCAGAGGATTGTGCAAAGCAATGGGAGATCTTGCTCCTATTGCTCTCTTCAGAAGAAAAGAAAATTGACCGGACCAACGAAAGTGAGATCGACACAATGAATTACTTCTATAGAAACGAGGGCGTTAGGTGAGTGTGAACTGTTTAGGACACAGTATTATACGTATTTAAATTTGATACTATAGCGTTAAGGCAGCCATAAAACGGTTAAACATATCTGATAAACTTTAATTATAAGAAATTGTTAACTGAAAGAAGCAAAACAATTTATTTAATATTGTCTTTGTGGTTACTAAATAGTTTAATTATGGTAGACAGGAAGAAATTAGTTTAACTATAGGTATTTTAATTGTTTTTCTTTAATAATTATAATGTATTTATAGAAATTAGTATATTCACTCATTGCAAAAAAATATAACCTAAGCTATGTTAAAAACTACCAAAAACAAGTTGTTTAACATTCTTTCTAAAATGGATACTTAGTATGTTAGTATCAATACAAACATTAAATGATATTTGACAAAAACCTGTAGTGTCACATTTCCAAGATATAAGCAACCAAAGATTTACTTCTCCATGATGACTTTATTTCGAAATAGCGTTAACTTACAATTCTTTCAAAAAGGGATTCCTGATATCAGTATACATAAAATGTCATTGTACAAAATCCTGTAAAGAGTCACGTTTTAAAGATATTAAAGTAAAACTTTGGTTGTTTATATCTTGTATATTATTATAATCACATTATAATATAATATGTTTGTATTAACAACAAGTAACCATTTTTTTTTAAAGTTAAAACAGCTAGGTACATAAATCTTCAGTGCCCTTTATTTATTATGTAAAATCCTCTGTAGTCATAGAAGAAATTCATTAATCCTTCTAGCCCCGGATTACTAGACACAATAGAAAATCTATTGTTATGCGGCACCCGAGTGCCGGTTCGGCGTTGAGTGGTTAACAACAACATTATAAAATAAATAAAAAGAATGAAAATAAAAAAGCCTTTTATTTCCATCATAATTACATTTAAGATATTTTTTTTTTGTCTACACATGTTTATTTAATGGAACCCTTTTTGGTAAAGGCCTCCTCCAAATTTCTCCAAACTTCTCTGTTCTTCCCCTTTTGCATTCAGAAAGATAAGTTCCTATTATATTGTCCTCCCATCTTGTAAGAGGTCTGCCTTTTCGTCTCTTGCCCAAAGGACATTATAATAATAATTGGGAGCATACTAAAGCAAGGGATGTACCTATCATCAGATTAAGTCACTGTTAATAATTTAACTCTCCCATATTACAGGAAAATACTTCTTCATTGGCTACAGCAGATGCATAACACCTATGCAAGAAAAGTTAATGAAGCTGATACATCATTGAAATGTGATGAAGTATCTCTTCTGTGGAGGCAGCGCGGTAATGACAAGTTCCGTGCCAACCGTGTTGAAGAAAGCTACCGGTGCTACTGTGAAAGTGTTTTATATGCACCTCAAGATGGATCAATGTACCCATTAGCCTTGGCCAACCGTTCTGCTGCTTTATTGCGTTTGAAGAGATTCCAGGTATGTAATTTAAAGAAGGTGTTTTAACTCTAATGTATCTTAAACTAGCCAAATAAATAAAATGATATGCATTTATAGAAAAATACAAGTTATGTCGTTTATCTATTATAGTCGACAGTCTCTATTATAGTTTGAAATTATTTAAATAGTTTTAGGTTGTTCAATTACAGATTGTTGTGCAGAAACGGTCATAGCTGGGCATTAACTCGTTAATCCGTTAATCGTTAATTAACGAAGTTAACATTTCCAGTAACGGATTAACTTTTAAGTTAACTTAAAAAAATGTTAACGGACTTGTTAACTTCCGTTACATTTTTCCAAGTCCGTTAATCCGTTACTTACTATTGTCCCACCGTATGAGAGTGAGGGAATAGAGAGTGCACCTGCGCTTGCGAACTCACTTGTGCACTTAAATATATCCTGCGTAGTTTGCTGATCGTAAAAATATTGGCCGCCGTAGTTGATAAACTCGGCTAGGAGGACGGTTTACCGCACCGTGCCATTAAACACTCTAAATATACACTCTTTTTTTGTTTGTGTCAATTAATTTAAATTTTCTATCATTTATTACTGTGTCATCTCGACACGTGTCCACTTAAGAAAACTTAAAATAAATCACTTTCATGTTTTCGTCAACTGAACACGTTTGATAAAATAAGAACATTATTATGGTGAAGTAAGTACAAAACATTGAACGAACAGCCTAGCATGGAACGGGACGTGCAGAATAGAATGAATGCAGCATGGATGAAGTGGCGACAGATCTCGGGAACAACATGTGACCCACGGATGCCCCTTAAGCTTAAGGGAAAAAATTACAAAACGGTCATCAGACCTGTCGCAATGTATGGATCGAAAGAAAGGTACATGCAACTGAGATGCGCATGCTAAGATGGATGTGTGGAGGTTGGATACGATTAGGAATGAGTAGGTATATAAGAGAAATTTTGTAAGTTGCACCGGTAGTGGATAAAGTAAGGAGTGCAAGGTTAATATGGAATGAGAAGAGAAGACACACATGTCGCCAAAAGAATGATAGATATATATGTGCGTAGACGGAGATTTAAGCAGAGGAGGACCGAAAAAGAGATGGATGGATTGCGTGAAGTATGATTTGAAAATAAAAGGAGAGAATGTAGAATTGACGGCTAATAGGAGTGTGTGGAAGGAAAAAACATGTTGCGGCGACCCTACATAACGTGGGATAAGGGCAAGGAAATGATGATGATGGTAAAGTGCCTGAGATCACGTAGATTAATGCCACGTAAATAGACCATCGTCTGACTAAACGATTTGGCAACTATAAAGAATCAAAGTTACGGAAATATAAGTATCGGTGTTGAAAAATATAATAAGTAGAACTCAAATTTTGCGTTTTTTAATGTACCTACCCGATGGTAAGCAATCACCGCCGCTCATAGATACCTGCAACACCGGAGGAGTCACAAGTAAGTTGCCGGCCTTTGAGAAAGAAATTAATTGCCCGAATAACAACCTTACTTCATTTGGATTATTCCCAAGGTCCACCAAGCAACGTTGCGACAACTTTTAAGTTTTGTTCGCAAAGTTCACCAACAGGGCACGTTAGGAACAATAACAGCGAAAAAGAGATAAATATATTATTCTGAACGTCCACCTCAGAAAACGTCCACCAGTCGTGGACCTGGAATGAAATGAAGAAGAAATTGTAAAAGCACTATTCTCAACCGGTATCTTTGAATTAGTTCTTCTCTTGTCTTTTATTCATTGAATATCATAAAGATAACCTCCTTACAGTGTAACTGGAGATTCAATATTTTTTGTTGTAGATTGAAATATTGAATGAGTGTGACTGGTTGGGTTAAAGTTATCCCAACGAGTCACACTGTAACCTGAAACAAAGTAAATCTTTTCGTGACGAGATAACAAAGTAATAAATGATATGTACAAATTTTAATTTCACTAAATGGACCCACCTTGTCTGGTCTCGTGTGTCCAGTTGGTAAATAACCCCTTTAATTTCTGATTTTTTTAAGCATTATTTACCATGTGTTAACGGATTAACGATTAACGTTAACTTGCGTTAATTCGTCCCAAAAGAAGCGCTTTAACGTTTAACGAAGTTAACTTTTTTAGTAACGGATTAGCGATTAACGAAGTTAACTATTTGATTAACGATGCCCAGCTATGGAAACGGTTTAATTAATACTTAAATTCTTGTTGACAGACAGGTACGTGGAATACTGATGGTTAACAGTCTATGCCTTTGCAACTTCTATATGATACTTAGATATATTAGTTTCTTGGAAATATAGCATTTTATAAAAAGAAATACACAGACTGATACAAACAGATATAGCTATATTAGCTATGCACACAAATGTTTGTACCGCACGGGGATCGAACCCGCGGCCTCTTGGTGTAACAGCCGACTTCTCAGCCCTTATACCAAATCGCTGGTCGTCACTGCAGTTCAATATAGTGATATACCTACATAAGATAAATTTTATGTTAAAAAACCAGCGCCATAAAACAATATTGTCAATCTAACTGATTTGACTCCCACGAGACAGGCTTTGCCTAGTGTGGGGGCCAAAGAATAATTATGTACCAAAAAATGTCTATGGCTAATAACCATATTATTATTATTATATTGACGATATGTCTCCAGGAGTGCTTGTTGGACGTGGCCTCGGCCTTAGACAGCGGGTACCCGCACGAGCAGCGCCACAAGCTGCTGCTGCGGCGCGCCGACTGCCACATCGAGCTGGGCTCGGCGGAGCAAGCGCGCGCCGCCCTCGCCGCTGCGTCCGCGCACGCTGTGCAGTTGCAGCTAGCGCCTGCGCATGCTGGTACATAGATAATAAATAATAATAATAAATATCCCTGGACATTATTCACACAGCGCCATCTAGCCCCAAACAAGCATACCAAGCATAGCTTGTACTATGGGTACCTAATTTAATTACTTTTAGGTTTTTTGTAAATACATAAATATTATACAAGGGGACACCCAGACTGTTACAAACAGATATTATGTTCATGCGCACATATTCTTGTACCCGATTGAACCATTTAGAAAACGAAACCTTTTTTTTTATCCTGCATCAGACACGCAGCCCTTAATGAAATGATTCTGCCATGCATATCTGTGTTAATAATTACAAAAGCTGCAAAATAGAGTGCTGCTAAGCCTCATTATATGTAACAATACATACGCCGCTACAGGCCACCCCTGTGATTTCAAAACCGGTTCATTATTATTGTTGTCTACCGTTTTTTTTTACTTTCCATACTCTATAATGATAATACCGACTTATTTATGTAACAGGTATATTAATTCAAAGAAACTCTTGTATGATATCAAAAAATTAAAGCTTGGCATCTGAGCCTGGGTCAAAACTCAAAAATGTTGCTTAAGTTGCCGACTTTCGGCTTAGCTCCATGATACTGCAAATAAATAAATGAGATATTTATATAATAGAACACAAACTATATCAATTGCCTTACCTTTAAATGTCACTTCAAAGGATTTATTAATATGGATGTTTTCAGCGGAATTCGATAAACATGTCAAGATATTAGAGAGAAAACTTGACGCCATGGAAGCGGTTCCAGCACAAGTAGTAATACCACCTCCAGATTGCTATAAAGGTGAAAATCCTGATTTTCGTGCTGCTTCAAACGCTATAGAACTCAGGTTGGTGATTTTTTATGTTAGTTTTAGCTTTAGCTGTTGGTGATGGTAAAGCTCTCAATGTTAAATATTTTTGTAAGTATAATATATTCGACGAAAAAACCATTGAAGTCATTTTTGATACACAATACTAAAGGTGAAGTCGATAAACGTGACATAATGCGACTAGTGCTTATAATAGCTAAGATATAGATACAGACTCCTACCCGACTCAAGTCATACCCGTATTGGCATATTGAAACAGTTAAATATTTTGACTTAAAGAGTCCTGCCTCGTTAGGACGCATCCTAATGCGTTAGAAGCCCTGCCTCGTGGAATCAGAAGCGGTAGCGGGCGATGACCGTATGCAGGCGCACGGGCTTTCACCACTTGACGCAGGCCGTCACGCAGTGGCGTAGCGTGGGTGTCAGCGGCCCGGGGCGGAAGACAACTCTGCCGCCCTTTTTTTTGCTCCTTCAGGAAATTTTGCCGCCCCCTAAAAAGTGCCGCTCGGGGCGGACCGACTCCTCCGCCCCCGCTCCGGCTTCCGCGCAATTTGTGCCAGAGGCCTAAACGTTGCTCACAATCTTTACCAGACGCAGCGAGTCAGTCGGTCGTTACGTGGTGACCCGCGAAGCGACTCGCCGCGGCGATGTGCTCTTCTCAGAGGAGCCGTACGCGTGGGTCACGTTACCCGAAGGCGAACTTGAGCGGCGCACCTGCGAAACATGCTGTCAGTCCCATGTCAACCCTATTCCGTAAGTATTAATTATTATTACATTAATATTGCCGAAACACAGGCAGAGCTGTTATGCCCCCTCCCCCGTGTATATAATAATAAAACCTGTAAGAGCAGTGATATTGGTACCCCATTGCAATTTTGTGTTTAGAGTTAGGCCCAAGTAAACTTGAATTGACCATTTCAATAGGTTTTACCATTTACAATGATATTGGGAACAACTTGCCTCACATTTGGCATGATAAATTTTACACATTGGAATAAACTTGTACATCCGCAGATGCCTGACATGTTCGAGAAGCGTGTATTGCAGCGCGGAGTGTCGCACACGTGGTGCTAAGCTGTTCCACCGCTGGGAGTGCGTGGGCGCGCAGGCGGCCATCTTCCCCACAATCGGTATCGCTCACTTAGCACTTAGGTAACTTCAGTCATTCATAATGGGTTGAAATAATAATATCCATTTTAAACAAAAGAATATCCAAGTAATAGATTACGTTATTACTTTTTGGTGTCTGATTTCTTTATTTGGACTCAATAAACGACAGCATTACTGAAAATCAACTCGCATTGCCATATAATAACTTTTGAAGCATGTTTATGTAGTAAACTATCATAAAACAGATGAAATAATTATGTCAGGCATGAAATGAAGGCAACGCACTTGTTTCATGCTCGAGTTTCCGTGCTTTTCAGTGTAAGGCCGTTTTCTTACTACGCGAAACCAACACAACATCAACACAACATGAATGTTGTGACAACTCCAACCGCCATACTAATGTATGCGCCGTATTCTCACATACGAGGACAACACAACACCAACACAACTTTGAACCAACAATTCAGCTATGTTGTCTTGTCCGCTAGATCGAATCAACTTTTTTGTTGTGACAACATAGCCGCCTTGCAGACTCTACTATAGGGACTTTTTCACTGCAGGCAACACGACACAAACACAACATTCTTTGCGAGTGCGCACCCGTTTACAAAATGTGACAGTCGTATTGTGTTGGAGTCGTGCTAGTCAAAAAGGGATGGACAACAGACATCAACACAACTTTTAATGTTATGTTGATGTCGTGTTGGTTTCGCGTAGTGAGAAAACGGCCTAAGGGTTATTTAATTAGACATACTATCTTTTTCAATGATTGACAGTCATATGATCATATTACTGTTAATTTGTAATCTGTCTGTTGATTGATGTGTCTCCGTCCACTCCCTCGAGTATTGACTCCAAAAATAAATGAATCTTGTAACCGTATTTCCAGGGTTCTATTAATAACTGCGAGCGAAGGATTCCCGCGCATACCGCCTGGCTTAAAAGAACCAAACACTGCGGCGCAGTTGTTCGAAGCGTACGCGCAAGTGGACAACGTTCAAATCTACAGGAATGATACGCCGCCCTTCTACAGAATGTTCAACCTTGTCACTAACTTCGACAAAATGAACAACACTGATTACATACAGTATGCTTTGGTAAGTAAGGTTTTATTACATTTGCTTACATGAACTTATCTGTTTTTATTGTGTGGATGTTTCGTTTTTTGTTTCTAACTAGGTGAAAGCCCCAAACAAACACAGATTCAGAAAGGTTTCTCAAATAAGGACGCTGTTCTGGCCTTTATCTTCTTGTCCAACCTGTCTACCAAAACACCAGTATTGAGAGACAGGTTGGCCGTTGGACAAGAAGTTTTAATGCAACAGAATATTTTAAATGTTACTTATAATATTAAGCTTTTGACACTATTTCTGTCCCATCTTAGTTACCAAAAGGGAACGTTTAAGAATACCTATAATTCCCCTCAAGCTGTTAACAAGTTAGGCAACAGAATAAACACGATGTGTCAAATGTAATTAGTTATAACCGTTGATGAAAGAGAGTCATTTGGGGTTCTTCAAGGCAGTGTTCTAGGACCCAAACTCTCTTTATGTACTCAAATGACCAGTCTGTCTTCCCTTATCAATTGTGATATAATTCACCTATACAGATGACAGTACCTACTGTCAGCAGTTATTGCAATAGTTACTGCTTGGATTCGGTGTCCTTGATGTCGCCATGGCGTCGTAATGAGGCAGGGCAGTAAACAACATAAATAAATAAATATCCCTGGACATTATTCACGCAGCGCCATCTGGCCCCAAACTAAGCATAGCTTGGTACTATGGATGCTAGACAACGGATAAAAAATATTTTTTTTTTGTAAATACATACATATTATTATAGAAACACCCAGACCAATACAAACAAACATGTTCATGCACACAAATGTTTGTACTGTGCGGGGATCGAACCCGCGACTCTTGGTGTAATAGGCGACTTCTCAACCATTACACCAAACGGCTCGTCAAAACAAAACGCATGTTATCTGCAGACAGCGACAATGCTGACATTATACCTCGAGCGACACACGTCGTTCTTCAGCGAGCTGCCGGCGTGCGTCCCGCACAGCGTCCCGGCGACGCAGCTGCGCGTGTTCGCCGCCGCTCTGTTGCTGCGAGCCATGGGACAGCTCGTCTGCAACGGTCATGCCGCTCTTGCCTTGGCTGTATGCGACGATGACACCACCGAGAATGGTATGTGTACGAGCGACGGTCTCCGCGCATAAGGCTTTGTGTAGACGACGCGGAACCGCACCGGAGCGCATGTTAGTGTATACGAATAAAAACCGCGCCTGCGCCGGACCAAAACCGTTCTATTTTGATGCTGTTTACAGTTCAAAGCAGCAAAGCATGGCAGCCCGAGGCGTATGCGGCGCGTAGGTGCGGCGCCGGTGCGGAGCAGGTGCAGTTTTCATTCGTATACACAAACATGCGGTCCGGCGCCGGTGCAGTTCCGGTGTAGTCTACAAAAAGCCTTAGGCGAGCGCGGGGGACAGTGAAGCCGGCCGTGGCCGGCCCCCCCTCCTCGCCCCGGCCGTCGCCCGCCACCCGCGTCGTCCCCGCAAGCTCACCACCTCTCTCCCAGCGCGAGAGCAGCCAGCGACACCGAACGACCCGTGCGTGCGTAGCGAGAGTATCGAGACGCCATTTTATTTTTCAAATCCGCGGAAGTTGTTAATTAGTAATCCAAGTAAACTTAAGCTATAAATCCGGTGTTTTCTCAATTGCTTCGGCCTCTCCCTAAACAGTATACGCATATTATACTCAACGCCAAGACTCGCGGCAGACGGACAAATAAAACGTGCAACTGAGACAGCACATTTTATGTTCTCACTTGCACTGCTTATGGATGGCGTCACACAGACACAGATGCGCGTTGTTTTATACCTACGCCTATAGGTCTAAATTGTAGTTATTATGTCTGAATTATGATATTAGTGGTTTATTAGCCATTAGAATGATTTGTTCAAGTCCTGTTTTTGCAGAGTTTCAGAATGACACACACATTTTTGCCAATTTTCTAAAGTTACACACGCATTTCCATTTTTCGGTAGTCCAAAAATGTTGCAAGTGATTTATGGCACCGGCTGCCACGAGTCTTTCTGTTGAGTATAGTATTGTGTTATGTGGTGATTTAAAAATTGTATACTACGTCGGCGTAGATTTTCCTTTATTTAGACGTGAAACTAGCAAATGTGTGTTTGAAGCTGGTCAAAGATACTGTCACAAATTACCAGGCGCGCAGCATATTCTGTTTTTAAAATATCATTGTGTTCAATCTAAAAATAACATAATATTTTTTATAATTTTTAAGCATATTGCCTGCTTAATGGCGATATTAATACAAATATATTAGAAAAAATTCAATTTGTCCAGGTATCAGGCGGGACTCGAACCCACGTCCCTCGCTGTCCGGGCGAGTGCACTACCAACTATGCTACCGAGACCTTAGTGGACCCGTTGAATTTCTTCTAGTATTGATTTACGCTACGGCAGCGCCATCTCTTCAACGTTGCAGTAATTACTACTTACAACATCCGAATGGAATACTTTTACAAGTATTTACCAATCTTTGAGAAGAGATACCTGGACAAATTGAATTTTTTCTAATATATTTGTATTAATAACATAATAAAAAGTCTGCATCGATTATTCCATGCAATTCAGATATGTACACAAAAAACGACGAATATTTACAAACGCAACTTCATACATTAAAAGTAAAATGTTGTAGTTAATTGGAATTCTCAACACCGTGGGGAGTGCACGGTGTTCTTCAAAAATTCTGTATAAATCTATTATATAGATCAGATGCATCAACAATGAAATATACTTAGAGAAAGTGTTCTTTCGTAGCGAGAATTACCAAGGGTAAGGATTCCGGTGCTCACAGTCAATACCGCGATTTAACTCAGCATACCACCATCTATGCATGCAGGATGAAAAGAGGCGCATCAAAGAAAACGCGGTATTATTTAACCCTTTCCCCGCCACGCTTTTTTCCGAAAATGGTGCCCCACACGCCACGACCATTAAAAAAAAAAATTCCAAAAAATTATTAGGTTATACTCAACTCATTCAGGCAAGTAAAAATACAACGTTTCTTGATCATGTTTTTTTGTCTGATATATCAGACATTGGCGTGGTGGGCACGAAAATGGTTTGTCTGATATATCAGACATTGGCGTGGAAAAGGTTAAACACGAATACAGTTAGCAAATTAAACCTTATGGTACTGGACATAAGCACACTAAATTATATTGTCCAACACGACAGACAGATTGGGGTCACTTACAAATAGCACATGCGCAGTAGATTCGGGAACGCAGCGCGAACTCCAAATCGTTGTCAAACCGAACGACGCTCCCCGATTTCTGCTGGAGAAAGCGCGAATTTTAAACAACAGACGCACTGGCTGCTCTGTAAGGTTATGGCGATGAAAACCATCAAAATTATTACCATTAAAATCAAATTGTGTGTTATACATACCTACACCGAATTCAGTTTGTATGAAAACAATTCTTTGCTTATTTAATTTATTTTGCAAAAATTCGAAAGGCTTCATACTTAGTATTAGGATTAGAGCAGATATTTTCTTCTTACGGCTTCCAACATAGATTATAATTTATTAAATAAAAAGGAGCCGCACTGAGTATACAATTCAATCAAACAAAAAATGGAAGATATAAGTCGTGCTACGCTGTTTCAAAAAGTATTTAAAAATTCGCGCGTCTACCCCCAACCCTTTTCGCGCATGTGCTAAATTGTAATGTAAGCAGCCATCTGTCATGCTTGACGTAAGCACGTGTGTTTTGTTTATTTCTAGTTTGTTAAGGTTCAATTTACATAGTGTTTTTCTGTTGACATTCTGCGGGAATAATTTCGTGTGTTGTTATGCACCCTGGTATCGACCATCATGCGTTTATAGATGGCGGGATTCCGAGTTAAATCGCGGTATCAACTGGGCGCACCGATTTAGTGACCCTTGGCCGCGATATATCTCGCTACCTAAGTGTGCCTTTGTAACATTTACTTTGGACATACTCTGAAATCTTAACAATAAAATTTTTGAATAGCGCCGTGCTGATCCCACGGTGCTGTGAATTCATATTGAAAGGGACATTGTTCCTACAGATTGAAAGAGCTTTTGACTTTATGTAGGTATGAAGTTCTTTGAAAGTTTGAAACTAGGGTGAAATATTTCAGATTTGTTTTATTATGTTTAGAAACAATTCACCCCAGTAAAATTACTAAATAATTTTTTTTTTTTTCAATAAAATATCTATGTAGTTATTTGATAGCTATGCAATATTCGATGTTGTGTTATTAGGGAATTATCTTATTTCAGTATTTTATAAATAATTTCTGCATATGCCTTTTATAGTTCCTTGTTATGCTAACAGAAAGTCTTCATACGATATAACATCAGGTGCCAAATTCGATAATTATATTAAGTAATGGAGGGCAACTATGACTCATAAAAAAAGTTTCAAGGTCCCGCCACTTTGCTGCGAAGGCAGTATTCGATCCAAATGAAGCCTTATATACGCCTACTTTTAACAGATTCCACTCTTTTACTTAATATATAGGCAAGAAAGATACAGGCATACAGGTTTAGCAAAAACAATCGTTTTTAAAATCTTAATTATTGGCCACCACTGTAATTTGTCTCTTGTATACCAGGTCAATCAACAACTGTTTCCGAGCGTGAAGTGCGCCGGGCCACCGCAATATACCCGTCAGCTGCGATGATGAATCATTCCTGCGACCCGAACATCATCAATACGTGAGTAACGTATCAATCTTTGACATTTTAGTACCGCAAAACCTGTTCTTACTAGTAATTATTATAAAAAAAATATTTTATGATAATTTTTAAAGAAATAAAAGATTGAATATGGAAGAGGATGGCATCAAGTAAACTCTACACACTTGTATCATCCAAACCATGATGGGAATCCCAAACTAATTATAAGCCGATGCCAGCCTTGTGGCTATTGATCAGCCCATTCGCGGGTGCCTCGACTTAAGAGGCGCCCGGGTGTTGGGTCTCGAGTGGCGCCTAGGGAGGGCCACGCGAGAAACTAGGTGACCCCCAAACTAGATTCGAGCGACCAGTGCACTTTGAAGAGCGGGCATAAGGGTGCTACCCTCGCCCGCAACCCTGAAGCTAGAGAAGGCGTGTTACGTGAGCATGACCTATATGAATGAGGGTTTTTTAAAATAAAAAATCCGCTAGATGGCGCTACGTAGCAAAGGCCCTACTGAGACGTGATTAGTTGATTTTAACATTCATGAAGGCGGTTTGACTTGTTCCGTCAAAATAAACCAATCACGTTTTAGTTGGCTACGTTGCGCCATCTAGCGGATTTTTAATCTTAAAAACGTGTGGGGATTGCGCAGAACGCGAATTTTGAGATGCACGCGCGCTTTGGCCATAAGCATGAGCACATGCGGGAACTTTCCCCCACTCCGTCGTACGAGCGTCAAGGTGTTTGCCGGACTTTGTATTTTGCGTGATTTCACCTTTACAGATACGTTGCAATTTATTTATTTATTTAAGGACCAACCAACGAAGCATTCACTTTACATTCTTGACTTATGGTTTAAATCACATTACACAGTGTTCCCATAATTATGGCTGACACGGCATGCAAGAAGTGCAATTAAAAATGATGTGCAACAAGCGTATAACAAACGGCCGTCGAAACCAATTTCAGTTTCTACAAAGGGCGTTTGGTGGTGGTGTGCGGGCGGGAGACGAGCGCTCAGAGCGAAGTGCTGAACTGCTACGGGCCGCATCGTGCTCGCGAGCCTTCCGCCCGCCGCCGCGCCGCCCTGCGCGCGCAGTACATGTTCACCTGCGCCTGCGCCGCCTGTACTGACGCCGACCGGAGGGACTTCGTCGTGAGTCTCTTTTTTTATACTACTTCAGTTAGCAGACAAACACGCAGCCTACCTAATGGTAAGCGGCTACTGAGGCCTGTTCCATTGAAGGACACTTCACCGGGGAGCGTCGCTCAATGTGCTGCCAGACTGAAGGCTCCTCTGATCTTCGAGCATTTGGTTTTAAGTGTACTGACTCCCACATTAATTCTGCCGAAACACAGCCAGAGCTGTCATGGCGGGAGATTTCACCTGTGGGGTAGTAGCAAGCCAATCGGACTCTGAAAATAAACCAACAAGAGCCAAAGGCGGAAATCGTTCTATACCCAAGCGGTTAAGCCACTGTTTCACGTAGTCGGTCTCTTCTCTTGATCGCATGGTGAAAACATTTGTGTGCATAAAAATGTCTGTTGTTCGCTTACCTGCGCCGACGCTCAGTCGTCGTGAGTCTCTTTTGATGTTTGCACGGCATGAACATTCGCTTGAATGTAGTGTCGCATACAACATCATGTTTATTCGTACGCTCGCCTGACGAACGCGAACGAGGTTGGCACAGAAAGAAATGAACCCTAACAAACGCCTACCATTTTGTTTCAGTACTTATTCAGCGCTTACGCATGCCAGTCATGCAAAGGCCCCGTATCATGCAACAGCGGGGCGGCAACACGTTGCCCGCAGTGCGGCGCCGTGTTCCGCATCGAACGCGCTCTAGACTCGCTTGAGCGGGCGAGGGAGCTGTTCTCAGAGGCCAAGCGGGCCGCCACGCCTGCTGAACGATGTGAGAAGGCGCAGGCCGCCTTGAAACTGCAGCAGATAGCGTGGCATAGACACCATTCCGCACTGAGGGAATCCGCAGACAAAGTGGCCAGGCTCTATGCTGATTACGGTAAGTAAAGCAGTCTCCATTACCACAGACATTTTTCGTCGATCCACATCGAACGCGCTTTAGACACGCCTTGGGTTAGGGAATTGTTCTCGAAGCCAAACGGGCAGCTGTGCCAGCTGATCGCTACCAAAAGGCACAGGCGGCCATAGACACCATGCCGCGCTGAAGTTATTACAAAAGGTTTTAGTGGATAAACCCCGCCCCACATTATTTGGGAGTGTAGCAGCGCCCTTCTTAGGGCTTCGAGAGTTCCACAAACACCCCGGCGCCCGACATGGCGGCCGACAACACGAAACGCGTTTCCCTCCGCGTTGAAAAAAACACAATTTTACAGTCTTTGTCACGTTTCAGAAGTAGGCCGGCAAGCGGGAACAAGAATTAAATTCATTTAAACACTGTACGGTGCAACCGTGCATTTGTCAATATAGCAAAATTTTACTTAATTAGGTCGATTCATTTTATACGTCAAGCGCTTTACGTAAAGAGTAAGTTAGTTCACGTTTACACCGACATCACGGCGGACGCGTACTCATCATATCAATTTGTATCATATATCATTATCAGCCAGTAGTCGTAGTTTCCAAATCAATAAACATTATTTTTCTTCTCTATCAAATATCTATCATATAAAGGTGTCCCGTACACTCATAAACGTCAAAATTGCCGCAGGAGGCAAATTCGTCCTACATGCACTGTGAAAGGACGAAACGCCCTTCACCACGTATTTTTAGCGCTGTATCACGGCATAGGGGCCCACTTCCAGTGGAAAAGTAAGTGCTAGCTGTGGCTCACCACTTAGGACCTAGTAGAGCTAGTCTACGAGCAATAAAAGTTTAGACGATCAGAGAGCCTATTGTGTGCCCATTGGGCAATGCTTTGTGGTTAAATATCCTTCAATATAATATGCCGCAGTATCCGATTACCACCAGGAGGGCTGCGTGCCTATGTGCCAACTAAAAGATAAAATAGCAAGTAACTTTAACGAGTTTTGTACGCTATACCACATCGAATTGTTGATGATGTTTTTGTACTATGTATAAAAAATATGCAACTGCTTAATTCCATTACAAAAAATTTGATTACAGGTGACTTCAGTAAAAGCGTTGAACTCATCAAACAAAATATTCAAAGCCTCGAGTACCAGTTTGGCTCGTTTAGTGCTGAGGTACGTGTAAATGAATTTATTCATATTACCATTTTGTTCAATCGCTTAACCGATACGATGAACGTTCAGCGAATAATAATGAATTTTAGAGCATTTTATTATCTCGTAGAAATCCAATGTACCTAAACCTAAAATATTTCAGGTGGCGCATGAACTGAGGAAACTCTCGGATGTGATGTTGGAAAGGATTGTCACCACGCCCCATAACCCCGAATACAGGTAAACCTATGATTTATTACACACAAAAGCGATATTTACAGTGCCATAATAAGAAGAGTTCAAGATTCCGTCTATTTTTATTTTTTTAACCCGGGAAATCCTCCGTTAGGGTCGGAGTTTGTTTTTAAGACTCCCACACCCTCAAAAGGGCGGAGTTTACCCACTGAATCCCGGGATTTTTACTAAAAGAGTGTAAATTTAGGATCGTTTAAAATAAATGGTTGATATGCGTCAGATAATTATATCTTTGTGCCTCCTTTATGACACCATCATAGCTGGGCATTAACTCGTTAATCCGTTAATCGTTAATTAACGAAGTTAACATTTCCAGTAACGGATTAACTTTTAAGTTAACTTGAAAAAATGTTAACGGACTCGTTAACTTCCGTTACATTTTTCCAAGTCCGTTAATCCGTTACTTACTATTGTCCCACCGTATGAGAGTGAGGGAATAGAGAGTGCACCTGTGCTTGCGAACTCACTTGTGCACTTAAATATATCCTGCGTAGTTTGCTGATCGTAAAAAGATTGGCCGCCGTAGTTGAAAAACTCGGCTAGGAGGACGGTTTACCGCACCGTGCCATTAAACACTCTAAATATACACTCTTTTTTGTTTGTGTCAATTAATTTAAATTTTCTATCATTTATTACTATGTCGTCTCGACACGTGTCCACTTAAGAAAACTTAAAATAAATCACTTTCATGTTTTCGTCAACTGAACACGTTTGATAAAATAAGAACATTATTATGGTGAAGTAAGTACAAAACATTGAACGAACAGCATAGCATGGAACGGGACGTGCAGAATAGAATGAATGCAGCATGGATGAGGTGGCGACAGATCTCGGGAACAACATGTGACCCACGGATGCCCCTTAAGCTTAAGGGAAAAAATTACAAAACGGTCATCAGACCTGTCGCAATATTGGATCGAAAGAAAGGTACATGCAACTGAGATGCGCATGCTAAGATGGATGTGTGGAGGTTGGATACGATTAGGAATGAGTAGGTATATAAGAGGAAGTTTGAAAGTTGCACCGGTAGTGGATAAAACCGGTAGTGGAGTGCAAGGTTAATATGGAATGAGAAGAGAAGACACACATGTTGTCGCTAAAAGAATGATAGATATATATGTGCGTAGACGGAGATTTAAGCAGAGGAGGACCGAAAAAGAGATGGATGGATAATGGATTGCGTGAAGTATGATTTGAAAATAAAAGGAGAGAATGTAGAATTGACGGCTAATAGGAGTGTGTGGAAGGAAAAAACATGTTGCGCCGACCCTACATAACGTGGGATAAGGGCAAGGAAATGATGATGATGGTAAAGTGCCTGAGATCACGTAGATTAATGCCACGTAAATAGACCATCGTCTGACTAAACGATTTGGCAACTTTAAAGAATCAAAGTTACGGAAATATAAGTATCGGTGTTGAAAAATATAATAAGTAGAACTCAAATTTTGCGTTTTTTTAATGTACCTACCCGATGGTAAGCAATCACCGCCGCTCATAGATACCTGCAACACCGGAGGAGTCACAAGTAAGTTGCCGGCCTTTGAGAAAGAAATTAATTGCCCGAATAACAACCTTACTTCATTTGGATTATTCCCAAGGTCCACCAAGCAACGTTGCGACAACTTTTAAGTTTTGTTCGCAAAGTTCACCAACAGGGCACGTTAGGAACAATAACAGCGAAAAAGAGATAAATATATTATTCTGAACGTCCACCTCAGAAAACGTCCACCAGTCGTGGACCTGGAATGAAATGAAGAAGAAATTGTAAAAGCACTATTCTCAACCGGTATCTTTGAATTAGTTCTTCTCTTGTCTTTTATTATCATTGAATATCATAAAGATAACCTCCTTACAGTGTAACTGGAGATTCAATATTTTTTGTTGTAGATTGAAATATTGAATGAGTGTGACTGGTTGGGAATACGCTACGCCACTGCTCCCAACGGATTACAGTCAAGTGTGACTCTGTGTGACTAGTTGGAAATCATTTTACAAAGTTATCCCAACGAGTCACACTGTAACCTGAAACAAAGTAAATCTTTTCGTGACGAGATAACAAAGTAATAAATGATACAAATTTTAATTTCACTAAATGGACCCACCTTGTCTAGTCTCGTGTGTCCAGTTGGTAAATAACCCCTTTAATTTCTGATTTTTTTAAGCATTATTTACCATGTGTTAACGGATTAACGATTAACGTTAACTTGCGTTAATTCGTCCCAAAAGAAGCGCTTTAACGTTTAACGAAGTTAACTTTTTTAGTAACGGATTAGCGATTAACGAAGTTAACTATTTGATTAACGATGCCCAGCTATGGACACCATATTCGTCCATTACCCTTTTTATACATATCAATATTATGCCCCTTGGGTGCGTTATTATATATTTTTTTATAATTATTTTGTTTTATGTTTACATTTTTGCGATTGTTATTTACAGAGACTGGTGCCTAGAAACCCACAAGATAATAAAGAAGGCTGTTCAATTGACGGAGCTGAACTATGGGTCCTGGGAGCCGTTGGTGAAACGATTGAAAGACAACGAAGAGTTCGTCGCGTCGCTGCTGATTGACAGTAGAAGCGCCGATATTCCTGACAGCATACATCACAATCTACACTACAATCTCAAGATATGAACGTGTATCTTAAAACGCGCCCGAATATTATTGTACATTTTATTTGCACGTCCATGATCATCATTATCGACATGTCTCAGTCCACTGCTGGACATTCGCCTCTCCCAATGTTCGAAAAACTAACTACAGTCTAAATAAATTATTAGGTTCGCTATGACAGCTCTTGGTGCCATGGGAAATTAATGCCAAGAAGGCTTAAAGTGTTCTGTCAGGCTTAACAGCATAGACACAACTAATGAATTAAAAGGCAATTTTCAATAACATTGGGAACTGTCAAAACTAACCAATTATATTACTACCACTGTAGCAGTTTGTGTAAGTATAAGGCCGAACGACCTCAAATGTATAATGTTAACATGGTTAATGCTTGATACAAGATTTCACAACGGCATAAACTATTATAACCTAGTAATAATATTATTTTATGTCTGTTATTAGTTTGCAAAACATCACTATAATTGGCAAAATAACTGAATTTCTGCTTGCATAAAATTATATACATTTCACGTTCGTTCATTCTACCACAAACGTTATAGGAATATTTTATTTAAATTACTTCCCATTTGCACGATTAGTTTAGAAGACAAACATAATTTCCTATGTTTACACACAACAAGACGATGAGACGTATACTTCGTGATAAGTAAAATTAATGCAATACAACATTTTGCGAACTAGTGCTCTAATTTCCACTACAAAAGTGAAAAAGTACCAACCTTCTTGCACTTTCCACTACAAGCACGCATTATTTTAAAACACAATATTTGTTAATTGTGTTCCTAGGTTAATATAGCCTACTAATTTCTCTTTGATAAAATGTATTGCAGGTACCGGCAAACTTGTTGAACATCGGTCGACGGAGAGGGGGAAGTTCGCGTATGTGCATTTGCGCGTGACCAATAGAGCGCGCGAATCTCCCGAACGCCCGCGCGCGCTATCGATCAGAGGTATGCTTCTGACCAATAGCGCGCAGGCGTGTCAAAATTCGTGTTCTGCTCAATCCCCACCAAATATTCAAGAAGTTTGCCGGTACCTGTAGCTTGTGTTAGCATAATACTAAAACTTGTATTAGCGAATCGTTACAGTCGCGAAATCGCCGATGCTAAAAGTGGCATGTCTACTGTAGCCCCAAAATGTAAAATGGGTCGAAGCTCTAGTCTGTTCTTGAGGTTGCTGCGTGGAATAGCAGGCATATTGAAGTTCTTATAATCTCGGATAAGCCGTATTTGGTTGAACGAATTATGTCTTGCGAGCGATTGAACAAAGAAGCTACTCAATTTATCGCAACGGTAAGTATGTTTTTCACACTCTATTAAAAATCTGATACTTAAACAAAACCTTATTTAAAAAGTATAGCAGGCCGCTACTGCTTTAGTAGCGTGATTACAAATAGCTTGTTTCAGTTGAAAATGTGTCCAAAAACTAAAATGAATACCGTAGAGTACCGAATCTAACTCCAATATTTCATGTCTCGCAACTACCTCAAAAAAGACTATTCAACGGTAAGACTTCATTTCTTCGAACTTAATACATCGACTTTTCAAATCGAATTCAATATTAATACGGATATGTTTATAAAGAAATTAAAGTCTATTCAAATACTAATCATTATGTACTTATAATATTATTTCATAACAAATAAACTTGTTTCCCTTATGCATTTTTTAAAAACAAAAAACGATCTAAAGTGATCGATCGAGTCGATCGATGTACGAATGTAGTTTTAAGACTTTTTTAAATCTTTTTGTTAAGTATAAAATTTATAATAAAATAACGCACACAAATACTTACATTGATCGGAAGTCAGATGACAATGAAAGTGCAGCAAGTTAAATATGTTCGTTTTTTGCCGTTAATAAATGTTTTTACAGAGTATTCTCTGTAATTTTTTTAGCAAATTATAAATAGTTAAAATTTTAATCCGTTATGGCGTAGGTGGAAAATAGGTATACCAGATTAATTTTTTTAAGTAATTAGCGTAATGGGTTCCGATCCCGACTGATGTTTGCCTTTTTTAGAGAACGATTATGAACACTTCGATTTTTTCTTCTGATGTTATATTCACATTTGATGATTAAATATAAAACAGTGCTATCGCTACGAATCGGCGGTTATAAAGGACCATGCAAAGGAACGTCCCCACCCACCAACAAAATTCAAACGTATCTCTATTAATACCTCTTGCCATACTGATCTTTTTTTTGTATGACGACATCCGCCGTAGGAATCGTGATTTCACGCAAATCGAATTTGAATGTTGTATTTTTTTCAATTTTTCAAGTATTATTTTTTGACACAGTTGATTGTGGAAATAATGTGCAGGCGATCTAGAGTAACCCCCCATGTTCTAAATACATAAAAGTGTACAATCAAAATGTTATTTTAAAAAATATTGTACAGTCGAGTCTACTTGAAGCTAGACACTTACAGCGCAATTCTGAATCTTAGGCGTGTGCACATTATTTTCACAATTAACTGTGTCAAAAAAATACTTGAAAAATACAACATTCAAATTCGATTTGCGTGAAATCCCCATTCCTACGGGGGATGTCGTCATACAAAAAAAAAGATCAGTATGGCAAGAGGTATAAATAGAGATACGTTTGAAATCTGTTGGTGGGTGGGGACGCTCCTTTGCATAGTCCTTTACAAATTTCATAGATGTAAAGGCCAGGCAATGTCAATAAACCCAGACCTACAAATAAGGGCCTACATGACTCGAAAGGCGGTTTTCCAAATATCGCCCGTACACATTTTTTCTGTGCTACAAAGACATATTATGGAACTATGTAGATTATAATAAATTATATCGGTCGATTAGTCGCCATAGACGTAAGCATAGATCGCGTTAGTAAGATCGTATACAACAAAATAATCATAAAAATATTAAAATCTTTTTTTTTAATATTATAAGATGTAGTAGGAAAAGAGCAAAAGACACCAAGTAGTGAGTGATTTTGCGTGATACATAACGAAATATTTTATTCTATAAACGTAAGTGCCCTCAAATAGATTAATTATTTCAATTATATTATATGCCTATCATATAACTTCTTTACAAATGTCATACATTGTAGTACAAACAGCTAAGATTAAGTAATATTTTAAGGAATGAACAAAAGTGAGATTTTTCGTATTGGGATAGTTTTCTGGCGTCATATCGGTTTTTTATGACCAAACTCAGTGTTAGTGCGCAAAACATAAAGTATTTGTTTTGAACATGAACTGAACAGTGTGGTATATCAATGCTATAACAAATTATAGCATTGATAGACCACACTAACAAAAACCAACTTTTGTGTACGTTCATTGATTGACCACATTGGTTTGCGTAATTCAAATCATGAAATCGGCCTTTGTAATGTGATCGGAGTACAAAAATATACACCATTTTACTTGCATTGTCAAAGCTGTTTTTTATTGCAATAAGATCTGGAATATATTTATCTAAACCTATTGTCAAGTGATTTAATGTTATAACCGTGGTTATAACCGCTATGAGCTATACGCAAACATAAAAAAACTTTTTCAATAGGAAGATAATGTTTTATTCGATAATGGCTTGGTATAAATAATAATGCACATATTACTTGTAAGTAGGTAGCAATGAATTATTGCATTATGACGTTTTTTTTTTTTGACTGCACTGTATTCTGATTTTCACGAAGTGCTAAAATTTATACCACCAAATGTTAGAAATTTTGTTCAAATTTCGTTTATCTTTGCATGCCAACTTATTCAACAAGTAACAGCTTCAGTTTATTTCAAATTCTAAAAAGAAAAGTCAAATTATTTTTCTATAAAAAACAATATTTCAGATGATACCTATTTATCTGTTAAAATTTTACGATGCTAATATTAAGACAAATATTGTGTTCAACTTGGCTTTTACGAAATTCTATTATCTACTTAATATGAGAGTATGTATAAAAATTTGCAGTTTAATAATGTAAGACCTTTTCTTTCGTATTTACTAATTACGTATTCGTAGCTTGTAAGACATGATTTCAATCGTTTAATTAATAAAAATTGGCGAAAATATATGTCTTTTTTCTTGTAAATATATTTATGTTCCTACAATTTATTATTTTGTCAAAGCATGTAGGTATAAAACATTCTATAACAGATAATGGACCTTCTCGGGCCGGAGGTCATGCCTGTGAGCTGTGGCAGCAAATCTCGTTTACCATTTGACATTCGTAAATAATTCACATATTCTATCATTCTCGGACATACTTAAACAAAGTAAAATAATATAAAGATCAACTCTCTTGTTTTACCGTCCTTTGTAACACCATGAAATTGGGTATAACACAATGCTAGTGGGGCGAGTTCTTTTCGGTGGACAGAAGCTCCTAATCAAAGAAATGTATTCCACGGCTTAGCAAAATACCTACCGGTTATTACGAAGTCTTGAAATGAAACGCATGCAGCCAATCCAAGTCATTTATTCAGTTTAACTAATGTGTGGATGACAATGATGACGTGGCAACATCTATTCTTTGTACCTATCCTAATGTTCTATACACTAAACACTATACAACAATATCTCTTAAACTTTGCATTTATACATTTTTTAAATGATCTTTACAGCATGCTTTATAATGTAAACTATTTTTAAAGATGATAAACATATTATGATGTGAACTGTGACTGGAGGTAAAAAATCACCAATCAATCATGTAAGTTGATGCTACTGCACAAGTATAATAATTTGTTATATTCAAAATAACGACAATGCAGCACGTCTAAAATGATTGATCTAGTGATTAAATTCTTAAATGCTAGTATCTGTCAAGTTAACAGCTCGTTACACTACTTTTTCATTTTTAGGTTAACAAAAAAAATAAAAGAAATAGCTAGTGAAAAACCCTCGTGTTTCCCCAAACGGCACCTCTAGTTACATTCCTTTAATAAAATTGTAGTCTCCCATATGCCCGGGATAACACTTAAGGCTTCATGTAGACGACGCCGGAACCGCACCGGCGCCGGACAATCAGTATCAAAATAGAACAAGCGGTTTCAGTCGGAGCAGGCGCGGTTTTTATTCCTATACAAATACTGATACTGATTATCCGGTTCCGGCGTCGTCTATATGCCTAATGCTAGTGGTAATTTTACTAAAGGCACGCAACTATACGCGAGCCTAATTATGTCAGCGATTAAAATTAGGTATAATATATTAAATTGAAAAAAATCTACGAAGGTCACTGTTAATACAGAGTCACTTACCTACCTAAGTATTTAAGATAAATAAATTAAACAAGATCAAAAATAGCGACGTTAGAACCATAGTGATCCAAGTCACATTTTCAACTTTTTGAGAAAACGAAGGAAACGCGTTTGGATTTGTTCCTGAAATTGTCCTATTCCAAAGTGACCGATATGAGTTTCCTTAAGAAAATTGCTATAATAAGCACTTGGATCAGTGTGGCATGAAAAATATGTCTTTTTTTGGGATGTTTATAACAAAATATCGATTTTGACAAAAATGTCACTTGGATCACTATGGTTCTAACGTCGTCAAATATACTTATAAATAAATTGCCTTACCAGGCAGAATCGAAAATAGTACACTAATCCTTTTAGCTCTTTTTAAAGACGCGACATTAACAGTCATTCACTCATTCAATATATTTGAACTAGCCCACGCAAGGGGTGCATCGAAGTTCAAATTATGCCGTTTGTTCATTTACATTTTGCGGGAACTGATTAGAGTCGGGAAATTAACAAAAAGCGTTTAATCAACCTGTCTAATTAACTGGAAATCAATTTAAAGTATAATTGAAATCACGATTTACCAGATAATACTATTATGCAAAACCAACAAAAGTGCTCAGCCCCTGCTGAAAAAAATACTTTAAGCCAACACCTAAACAATATTGTTGCCCTTTTAAACAAAGATGTGTTATTAAAGAGAAATCTAAAAAAAAATATAATCAACATACTTTATTTTACGTAAAGTGGTCTAAAATAATATTTAAAATAACTCATTTACATAATATTCCATACAAAATAATACTTATGTATTAATAAACTGTTCACGCATTTCCAGTTTTTTGCCTTACCGTTACAAAAAAAAGAACACCAAAAGTTTGAACCTTGTTTAGTTTTTAGATAGAAATGACGAAGACCAAAATATGTTAAACCAAAAGCTACAAAGATATCGCGGATACAATTTACTGGAATAAACATTTCAAACCAAAATAAAATAATTTGTTCCAGCAAAATTACTTATGACGACGCAATTATATGTTCAAACGAACACGGGGCTGTTAAATTACTACATATTTCTATTCTTGTTAACACATAAGACTTCTCTTTATTAACACAGACAACTTGTTTATGACGGGTATAAATAAATGAAACACGTGATCTAAATATAAAGCCAGTGCTGTAAAGTCGCATTTGTATAATAATTACCTAACGAAAACCGTCGATTAGATCATAATTTCATAAATATACACAATTTTTCGAGGCTACCCCGGTTCAAAAATTACCCCATATTTCAGGGAATTTTAAGCGATTTGATGTTTCCAGATTTCCGACGGATGATAAAACTCGTGAGAAATGGATAGAAGCAACTGGAAAAAAGAATTGGGTACCACATAATTTGTTCTAAACTTTTTGAAAAAAAGAAATGTTTCCGTAAAACAGGCTTCAAACTTATAGCATCCCCCTTTGCTTGCCTCGGGGGTTAAAAATGTCTATTAAAAATATATTGTAAATGTAGTTATAATAATGTTTTCAATAAAGAAATAACCCGTTTTCAATTAAAGTTTATCATTTTATTTCATTAACCACACAATCTCATATCAAATCCTTGAGCGAAACCCTATTTGATCTGATATTCATCGACAATTAATTCGTAATTGTAAACTATATTATTTTTTTGATAGTTTTTCGTAACTATCAAAAATTCAATATAGTTTATCCAAAGATTATCAGAAAAATAGTGGTCGATCGGACCCACTTATTTTCGCGCTTTCGCTTGCGATACTATGTTTAATTAGCGAGTCAAAATATTGACTTTCACTCACTACGGATTTCGAATACTGCAACGATTCTGACTACATTTGAGGGTAAACTTTTTGCGTTCATGGCAGCCCCATATTTTGACGTCATAATATGTCTATCTCTTACACCCGGTCGCTTGGTGGCGCATCTACAAAAAATATTATACTAAATCTATGAATTAGATCGATAGTTACAGGGGCTCCGTAACAAAATGTCAAATCGTTAATCATTATAAAGTGATGCGCAAATCAGGTAAAATATGTCAATACCAATATTGTTAAATTCACGTCCAATATTAGTTTAGTTGAAATTACCATGACATTGCAGAAGCATAAATCATGTTGTACAGGCGATAATATGTATGCCTTTATTTACAATATCTTTTGAATCTTTTTTTAGTATTGGTGATGTTCCCGCTATTTACATTAGTTTGATTAAATCGATACTTCCAGGGACACCAATACACATATTTATTTCAATTCTTACAGCTCTAAATAAAGTGGTATGCAATTCAGGTAAAATTTATGTTTTTTACCAATATACAAGGATTGACCCCAGTCTATTTTATTTGTTACAAATACCATAGATTTCGACTTACTATACTACAATACTAAACATCGAGACTTTTCAGGAAAAACATTGTAACTATCTTATAGCAAATTTTATTGGAGGAGACTTTTTTAAATATTTTTTTATGAAAACATGATGTAAATAAAAAATAAAAAGTTTGTTCCACTTAATTTAAACTAAAACTAGATAATTTTTGGTCGCTTACGGTGTTCTTCCTGAAAAGACTCGACATAATATTCAATCTAAAGTTATATGTGTTATGATTTACTTGTAAGCAACTTGTGCTAAAACGTAGGGCTCAATATCCGGGATCAAGTTTAGAATTAGCATACGAAAATACGTCATACCCATTGATAATTTAATTAGTCTACACTTACACAAATGTAAATTGCGTTTAGATCATTCTCATACATACCGAATTCACAAAATTTATTCAAAATCTAAAAAAATGGCCCGAATATATTCAGGTCATCGTAAACATTGTGATGAAGATTGTGCACACATTGTTCATATCCGTCATATTGCACGCACCAGTCGACCCAGCGTGCAGATGCGCAATACTACATAACTGAAATACTCCTGTGTATTTTGACTGTAAGTAAAGAGGAAGTCAGGAATAGCCCTCATCCCGTATTAATTGTGTCGACCTAGCTAAAGGAACTCGAGGTAAACGGTGCACTAAGTACGCAGGTCACGCTTGTGACGTTGCCTTAAGGCAATTTTAAACTAGACGTAGCACTACCCTTTCGTTATAGGTTTCCTCTTCCTCTGGCTCTTCTTCTTCCTATAAAAACAAACATTATTTTTTTAATACACAGAAATGTTTATAGATTTTACAGACATACAATTTTCACTGTAAATAAAATCTAATAATCCACTATTTATTGTTATGGGATTCCCCATAACTGTGCGCGGGTAAGAATTAATTATTGGGCCAGCTGATCTCCCACTTTCATGAATGTGGGGGCCCTCTCTCTTCGAGCGTGGCAATGTTTTGCCGTTTACACAATCGAACATGATAGAAGAGAGAGAAAGGAGAAGAAGGCAGTTAGCCGTTTATCCGTAAGTTAGTCAGTATTCGTCCGCCTCAACAGTTCTTATAGATGGATGACGAACGGCGCTTTATACAGACTCAAAAACAGCATGGAGTCGCTCAAGATATTGACGCCACTTGCATATATAGTTAATGTGACTTGCGAGAAAGATCTTCCACATACGTTGGACTTCCTATGGTTACTTTGTCTGAGTTGTCCCTGGGTATTGCGATATAGCTCCACAGCCTAGTTCACAAATTTGCACCTCTTATGGCCAGCCAGGAGGACGGGAGGAGTAGCCGCGGTGTCATCACTGCGACGCTCCCGACGACACGGCCGAGCACACTCTCCTTGAGTGCTCGGCCTGGCGACACGAGCGCCGCGAACTAATCGCGGCGCTAGGCGGAGGACCTCTCGTTGGCAACCATGGTTCGTGCCATGGTCGCCAACAAGAGTGCGTGGGAGACAGCGCCTCCTTCTGCGAGGAAGTTATGTAGCAGGAGGAGGCAGCGGAGCGGAAGCGCGAGGAGGACCCCCTTGCTGCTCCCCTCCGGCGTAGACGGCCGGGCGGGAGATGGCGAGCTCACGCCGCACGGAGGAGGCTCCGGCCTGAGGGTTTACCTGCGGGCGGGGGTAGCCCCCAACACCCGCATTGCACAGGTCGCCCGAGCCAAGTCTGAAAGTCATCTAGTTTCTCCGGTGGCCCTTCCTAGGCGCCACCCCGACTTAAGGCGTCTCAAGTCGGGGTACCCGGGGGATGGGATGGTCAATAGCCACAAGGCTGGCACCAGCTCGTCTGGTGTGAAGGGGAAACCGGGGGTGTTTAGTGGGTAGTGGACGCTTAAGTCTCGACTCCCACACACGGCCGCAGGTCTAGCTAGCATGCAGTTATGGTGCATAAATGCATTCTCCTCCGAAAAAAATGGGCAGCCAGGGGGAAATCTCTTTTAGTTCCCAAAGCGTGAACTTGTTTATAATTTAAATTTACTTACATCAAAACCGAAGCAGTTTTCCACCTCTGTCTCAAGCTTGATACTCTTGGCAGGAGGGTCCGCGCCTGATCTCTTCTGTCTACTTTCGTTAAATATTTTTGTCTCTACTTCTGTATCTTCCTCTTCTTCTTCTTCCTCTTCTGTAAAGGAACATAATGTTGAATATCACAAACAAAAATTTGCCTTGACTCCAAAGGAGACTGGGCGAAAGTGGTCCGTGAACAATAGATACTGTTGTGGTATGTATGTGGAGATACCTCAACTACACCCATGTGTAGAAGGGGCATCGAAATCTGAACCGGCAGTTTTGAGAAAAAAATATTTTTGTTTTTTGATTGAAGAACATTTAAGCCAATGATGTCTGTGGGGATACGTTTAGTTTGAAGAAATTGAAAATCAAGATGACCTGTTTGGAACAATAGCAATAAAAGAAAAGCGAGCAGACATTGACAATAAACGTAATGTAAAACGCCCTCAGGCCAGGTGGAGTGACGATTTGCGCAGAATGGCTGGCAGGAGCTGGATGCGAGTAGCTGAGGATAAATCAAAGTGGAGAGGCCTATGTCCAGCATTGGACTGCGACAGGCTGATGATGATGATGATGACGATGACTGTATCTAATAGAAATTACACATTACTGAAGTCTAATTCTAAAATAGTCAACATGAGTTTTTCAAACAAAAAAATGTAATAAAAACATATGAGGCCTAAGCCCAGCAGTGGACTGTAATAGAATGATAAACTTGACTCACCCTGCGGTTCATCGTCCATAAAGTCCGGGGCAACAACAGCGACCTGGTGTTCGGTCCCGTCCTCCAGCTGGATCACTTCAAGCACGACGTACTGCTGATGGTCGCCATCGGTGACGGCCACGATTTCGCCGCGCCGCAGCTCGTTGTTCAGCCCGAGACGCACGAGCCCGTCGTGATCCTGCTCTGGTTGCTGCTCCTCTTCCTCTTCCTCGTCTTCTGCTCCGGCCTTCGTGAACAATAAAACATATTTAAATAATAACTCGGCTCTTTCTGCCCAGATTGGCCTCTAACTTAGGAAAAAGTTCAATGGAAAAGTATGGGGGCCCTTCGCCTAGCAGTAGGACATTGTATAGACTAAATGAAAAACAAATTTGTATATATGTATAAAAGAAAGTGGAGTTAGTTACACTATATAAAACTCAAGAACGGATGAACCTATTTGGCTGAAAATTGGTGGAGAGGTAGCTTAGAACCAGGAGACGGACATAGGATACTATTTATCCCGGAAATATGGGGGAAGGGGGGATAGTTGAAAAAGGAAATTACGCGCGGGTGAAACCGCGAGGGCGACCGCTAGTAATATATAAATAAATATCTCTGAACATAAATATCTCTTCCCCGTGCGGGGATCGAACCCACGACCTCTTAGTATAATAGCCAACAATATTCAACAACAACCAAGTGCAGTCAATTTATTTCGCCAGCACTACGAGTAGAGCACAGCAATATAAGACTTCTTAAGCAATTTAGTTGCTGAAATGTATGGTATGTGTATACGCAGAACCACACCCTAGATTTTTTAGATTTTTGTTGCGTTAGGCTAAAAACTCACTGCGCCTTTTTTAACGCGCCCGCCGCAGCGGTTGCGTTCTCGCAACCTCTGTAGAATGTTGATTTATATGACAAAGTAAAAGCAGTTTTCTTGACGCGATTTTCAACTGCAGCTTACGCGGTTTTTTACGATTCCCACAGCACCGCTGCGGCGCGATTAAAAACCACACCGTGATTCCATAGCCTTAGTTATATCAGGCGATAATTATCTTTAATTTGTTAGGTACACCATCCTTACAAAGTCGGGAGGGGCAAACGATATACAACCAAGAAGTCGCATTGGCGCCATTGCTGCTTAAGCAGCAATGGCGCCAATGCGAATTAAGTTTTGCGAACAATTTTCGTACATACATAAAAATTCGCAAGTATGACAATGAACTTAAAAAGGCTGTAAAGCCGCCAAGTAGCGCGCTCGGAAGGCATATTTATGTTATAATATCTTCAACGAGTGAGAAGAGAAATCATTGCCTTTGTTACAAAGGTATGGTACTATATTACAGTACATTATTAAATTGATGTATTCCATGTAGTTATAATTACCGAAAGTTTACTTAACATCCGATATGTATGTAACCTAGGTCAGAGTAGACCAGCCGAGGGTACAAAGAACCTATTTAACTGCATCCAGACCAAATTCGGGCGATTAAATTATACTCAAGCGCATAATTGTGGTCATTCTGTAATAAGATTGATATTTGATATGCATTCACAGCTGATATCTAGAAATCACAAACACAACAAAAATTCGCTAAGCACGCATTTTGTTTTCTTTTAAGATTTTACAGGTGTATTTTTGACATAAGCCAAAAAGAATTCCGGCTACAGGAATAAAAGGAAAATTGAGTACATATAACTAAAAAGAAATATTATATCATACATAAAATAGGCCAAAAATTCGCATATCGTATATTAGCACTTGCTAAGCTATGCTATGTTTAGAACAAACAAAATATTTCAACAAACTTATAAGAGGATATGAGATGAGCAATGTTGGTTGTTTTGATTTTAAGTTAAAACAAAATAATTTGAAAGAAATGTTTAGCCATGATTTAAGAAATAATCATGTCTTTGTGCCAACTTTTTAGGCATCTATGCAAGACTTCGCCGAATGAAAACGCATTCAATAATTATTCGCATCAGCAACTACAAAAAAAATTATGAAACTCACTTCGCATTCCTCCGCAATCTGAGCAAGACATGTGCAAAGCAATTACAAATAATGGCATTATTAAGTAAAACTAATTATTAAAGTATTGGAGAAAATAATGGTTTCAGATAATTATTTTTACTATTAATTAATACAAATGAGGTAACTGCATTTACAAGTTAGGTTCGCTTTAATAATTAGGAATCATCAATTAATTTATTTTACTAAGCATTAATCAATTATAAGGATAAACTCTTATTTATCGAAATTGTTCCGATGGTAAAAAAAACTTTTAATAAACAAATATGATTTCATATTTTTGCCTGTAACTGTAGTAAAATGTTATTTTTTATGCTAGATGCACAAATGTTTGTACAGTGCGGGGTTCGAACCCGCCACCACTTGGTGTAATAGCCGACTCAACCATTAAACCAAATGGCCTGTCAATTTTTATGAATAAGTTTCAGAATAAAAAATCCGCTGGATGGCGCTACGTAGTCATAAGGTTCAATAAACACGTGATTGGTTTATTTTAACGGAAGACATCAAACCGCCATCACGAAAGTCAAAATAAACCAATCACGTTTTAGTTGGACTTTATGGCTTGGGCTGGTCAATAGCCACAAGGCTGGCACCGGCTCGTCCAAACCGGGTGTGAAGGGGAAACCGCGGGTGTTTAGAGGTAGTGCACGCTTTAGTCTCGAGTCCCACACACGGCCGCAGGTCTCGCTAGCCTGCGGTTATGGTGCATAAACGCATTCTCCTTAAAAAAAAGATGGTCCCCATGGCTACGTAGCGTCATTTCTTATACCAAAACACCCTTATTATGATAAACGAAATAATGAATTACCGGAGAAGGAGGTCTGTCGATGTACTTGACTCTCTTCTGGCGGCCAAGCTTGAGCGCGAGGGCGCGCGCTTCGTGTCCGGAGTCCGGGTCGTGCACGGCCAGGTGCCGGATCAGGTTGCCCTTGTGCGCGAACGTGCGCTTGCACTCGTGGCACGTGTGCGTCTTCTCCTTCGGCGGCTTCGGCACGTAGTCCGGGTTGTGGTACAAGTTCTGATGCCGCCTGAGCAGCTGTTTTTGTCTGGAACATTTCACCACGTTTCAAACTTCGCTTCTCATGCGAGGTCGATGGTTCCTAATTATGGCTTGCTCTATGCGCTTATTTACCACTAGCTCTGCGGTTACTGAGTACATCCTGAGGATACTTGCACAGTCGAATGTTACAAAAGTAAAGTACATTCAGTACTTTATTTTCAAAAGAACAATACAACAAACATTCAATACCTATACTTCTGGCAAAGTCATCTACATGCTTTTGAAGTCTTACAACCCAAAACATTTCCATAAAGAGAAACATAGCTTACCTGAAGGATTGTTCGCATTCATCGCAAGCAAAAGGCTTTTCATCAGTATGCTTCAGCATGTGCGACTTAAGATGTCGTAGCGTGGTCGACGCATACGGACACAGGTCGCATTTGAAGCATTTCTCGCCTTCATGTGTCTATAAAACGTAAATTACACACATTTTAAACTGTATCATACTACGCATCTAATGATTTTTAAAATCGACTTTACACTTAACAAATAGAAATTTAGTTTGAATTTTGATGCACTGGTGGAAGTTTCAATCAGCTTAGACATACGAGTACAAATATGTACTTGTCATAAAAAAAATTATACATTATAACTTTGAACTAAAAATTAATGTGACTGCTAATAAAACATAACTTATATATACTTTATTGCACACAAAAACAAATAAAAATTACAATAAAAAAGAAGAAAAATGCACCATATAAGTAGGTCTTATCGCTAGAAGCAATCTCTACCAGACAACCCCCAAGAAAAGGACTACCAAAAGAAAGGGTATATCAATGCAATTTGAACAAAAATAAAAAAACAAATTACTTTATTTAATTAACATATTAATATAAATGAAATATATTTATTTATTTTTGTTGTTCTGTTCTGGTGTGTGTATTTTTATCTACAGCCTGACCAAGAAAATAAAAAACCTACTCTGGAGGCGCCACATAAGCTATGGTTATAGCAACACTTGATTGCTATGGTTATACTATATTATGACGAGCCATTTGGTGTAATGGTCGAGAAGTCGGCTATTACACCAGGTCGCGGGTTCGATCCCCGCACGGTATTAACATTTGTGTGCATAAACATGTCTGTTTGTATCGGTCTGGGTGTTTCTATGTATAATATGTATTATTTACAAAAAAAAAGTATCTATATATCAGAGATATTTATTATTTATTATACTCGCAAATAACTCACAATATCCAATAATAAAAAGGCACGGTTGACAATTGACATCACACTCTAACAGAAAACAATATGAATGATAACTAAATGTTTTTTATTTGTTTGTTGCCACTTGAAAAAATTAGTTCCAAAATTTTTCCGTATTATGGAGATGTTTTTTATTTTTATGTTCGGGCTATACTAAGCTTATCCAGCCAGTACATTAAGCACTTGAAGCTCGAAAGATCTACTATATTGTAGCATATTGATGTTTTCTTGTGATGTCATATTTAAATCAACGAAATAAATGTAAAAAAATTAAATAATTTTTTCATTAAATTATATACATAGATTACCGAGTTGACTGACAGAAGTAGTATAGAGAACAGAACAAACCTTATTATGTATCTTGCAAGAGTAGCGATCAGGGAAGGACTTGCCGCAGCGCTTGCACTTGAGCGGCTTGTCGGAGGTGTGAAGCTTCTGCACGTGTATTCGCAGGTCAGTCTTGCGCCCGCACTTAGCCGGGCAGAGTTCGCATGCGTACACTGGCTTTTCAGACACTACACAATACATACAAGTAAATAAATACTCTGTACACTCTTCTTGTCGTATTTATTGACGTGACAACGTCTTATAATTCAATGGAGCCGGCATGTGGCATTCCAGTGCAAGCGAGAGCGCGGAACGAGCGACAAAGAGGCACAATCGGCCTCCGCGTTCGGCAGCGTTCGACATCTGTCTCTCTCCTACTTGAGTGAGCGATGCGTCCGCGTGGACAGCTGTTATACATACATAGTACATTTACATGTTTATATGACGTTGTCACGTTCAACTATCGTCAGTAAACCGACTTTACAGACAACCGATTTTTTTTTTCTTGTGAAGGGACCACAAGAGATTCTAAGAAGAGGAAGATTCTCTGCAAGATGGGAGGAAGAAATCGTCAAGGCAGCGCAAGAATAATCAATACGTTGAGATAATGATGATAATAAACACAGTACTCACCGTTGTGGATCAGTTTATGCGCTTTGAGCGAGTTGGACTGCGTGAAGCACATGTTGCAGTGGTCGCACTTGTACGGCTTCTCGCCCGTGTGCGTGCGCAGGTGCCGCTTTAGCTTGAACGTGTCCGGCGACGCGTACGTGCAGTTCGGGCACTGTTTCAATAATAATAATATCAAGTTATTTATATTTTTTAAAGGAGATAAAAATTGTGTAGACTAAAAAGCCACTGAACACACCAATGGTTTAAATTAATGTTTTCTCTTTCTTTCGCTCTGCAATCTTTTTCATTTATAAGACTTCAAAAATTAACAAGAATGGTTGATAACCTGAGATACATATTTTGCCTAGTTTAGGCAGCCCATTATAATCAAATTATTACGTAATGCTTTTTTACCTAAACTTTAAAATAAAGGATTCCTTTTATGATTATGTATTCTTTAGCAAAACTGTGGTGTCAATGTGGCACAAACATAGACCAGTTAAGCTTGAAACCGACTTTGTTTCCTTTTCCAGTAATATAAATCTAAACACAATGTCATTGATTCAGATAAACGCAAGTTAAATCCAGAACTTTTTTACTGTTCATATTAGCTTCTATTGGATATAATTCTTGCATGTTATAAGTACGGTCAACAGCACATCACGGTTAACACTTGCAGTTTGATAATAGCACTTAAGCCCCCGACATAAGAGTGGTACAAAGTCCAAAGTGTATAGTCTGACGTGCTTTTGACTGTACATACTTATCCTTTTTAGTGAGACGAAATATTATTTATTACCTGGTACGGACGTTCTCCGGTATGGCAGCGCACATGCCGGCGCATCTTGGACAACTCGACGGACGCGTAGTCGCACTCCGTGCACTTGTGAGGTTTCTCGTGTGTATGCTTGTAACGCACGTGGCGTACCAGCTCGCCTGCGATATTATTATACAAATACAAACGCGGAAATATCACATCCTATGTGTGTAGGAAAATACATACATGAAATAGAATAATAAAATAAATAAATATCTCTGGAATAATAAAATAAATAAATAAATATTTCGTGTAATGTACAAGTACTTATTTAGTATAAACATATTGAATACTTTTCGATTTCATAAGGATGGCAAACATAGATGCACTGCATATTCACCGACTCTCAGAGAATCATAAATCAATTCAAGTTCTATTTACAAATATTTATTTACATTGTATTCAATATTATTCTATTCCAATATGCAGGATGTCACCTTTTTACCACTAAACTATGCTGACATAATTATGATGGAAAGCGAAATAAATTATCTGGTACAGTGATATATAAATAAAACATACCAGAGGTAGTGAAGGGACTGTTGCAGTACTTGCACACATGGGGCTTGACGCCATTGTGCATATTGACGTGGTTCTGCAGAGAAGCGATGGTCTTGAAGCCACGTTCGCACACCACACACTTGTGCGGCCGGTCCTCTGAGTGAGATTTCATGTGTCTCAGAAGCAAATATCTGTGAGGAAATGCCAACATTAAAGTTGTTAAGAATATACGAAGCTGCTAAGCTATGTAAATGAAAAAAAATCAACAAAATGTATTACATAACTTAAGAACAACTGAACGAAAATATGGATGTGTTTATTGTTCCTGGTGTGAAGACATTGGAAGAAAGTCAACACGATGAGACGTAAAATACACGTATATGAGGTCTGATAGGTCATGTTTAACTCACCTTCTATGGCTAGTGTAGGAGCAAAATGTGCAAGTGAAGTGAGGACGTAGGTACTTTTTCTTGGAAGAACTTGCAGTCTTCTTAGTGGTTCCAGCTGCAGCTGTAGTGTCCTCTTCCTCTTCAGAGGCCTCTCCCTCCCCAACCTCTTCATCCTCGAAGTTGTACACGTCATTATTCTTTTCTTCCCCATTTTTATCCTGCAAAGAGTATAGACTGATAACATAGCAAGGCACAGTGTAGCTATCTCCAAAGAAGAGAATACATTAATTTTTTGGCCATAACTGGACAGGTGATTGCTGCTCATAATTAAATAAGCACTTACTAAAATTAAAATGTGTTTGAAACAAATTGACTATACCTGATCTACTTTGATGTCAATATTAACCACTGGTTTGTTCTCTTCTTGTACAACGAGTACATAGCTGACCTCACCATTGCTAGCCTCTGACGGTACTAAGGTAACTGTTTGATATCCGTCACCATCCACTAGAATCGGATCGTCTTCTGCAATGCCCTGGGAAAAGAAGAAATAATATGTATTTCTGCACCTATAACAATTTCTCCAAAACACACACAAAACATCCAAATTTAAGTAACATAAACTCACTTCATTTTCTTCAGGCACAGCTGAGGGCAGTGACATAATATTTTGAGTGTCACCAGCAGCTTGATAATAATATCGACCCTCTTCATCAACAAAATATGTAACCCCATTATCTTGGTCCTCCTCTCCACCATTTACTACAGAGCCAAGAAAACATTACCAATTAACATCATTCATTGTATCTTCATAAGTACCTAAAGTGTTTCACAACACATTAAACCATTAATCAAGACTACACATTTACCACCAATTAAAGAATTAAAATTATTTTATCAAATATTAATAATAAATGTAAAGCTAGTTTTTAGTGTTATGGGGACCGTCAGTACCGATCTATCCGAGAAGAGCTTTCCGTACCGGCGAACAGCTGCGGAGCTATCCGCACGGACGATCGTCCGTACCGACCCGTCCGCATTACTCTAAAACGATCCTAAAAGCTTGATACAGATAGCTCTATGCAGAGTGACCCGTACTGACGCATAACACTAAAACCAGCCTAAGTAATTTTTTTTAAAGTTATATGAAGAGTAGTTAAGCCAGCACCCAATATTCATAAAATATATGACATATATTACATGGAATATCGAAAGAAAGCGAAAAATCTCACATTATTATAATAAAATCTCACATACCTAGAACAGTTGTAGCAGGCTCTTGAATGGAGTAAGTTTGTAAAACAGCTTTCTTTCCTTTCTTATCAGGAGGCGGCATGGTTGTTTATTATATATTTACTGTGTTTGTGCTTGAAACACTTTTAACTGAAAAGAATAATAAGTATTGGGTAACATATCCACAGTCCACACCCTATAATATAATATTTTGGGACACATTTGCTTGTGTTACGGAAGCAACAGATAAACATAACATGCTTTTTTTTGTAAAAGAAACACCCCGACCGCAATAAAACCCACAACCTCTGATGTGAAAGCTGACTTCTCAACCATTACACCAAATCGGTCATTGTATATACTGTCTCCCTGTGTATCACATCAACTATACTCCGTTTTATTTAGCATTAAAAATTAAAAAACAAGGAACGAAAAAACGTAAACTAAACTTACAACAGCTGCATCGATAAATACGCCTACTTAAAAAGTACGCATTTTAACATTGACATGCACTTTTTTTATTTTATTTATTTTGTTGTATTTAACTAGATATGTTCCGATTCATGTTTGAAATATCTGCTTCTTTTGTTGCAGAAATCGAAATTTTAGTCAGTATTTAAATATTGAAAATAATAATAAACAATCACAATAATGGCTAATTAGAATCAGAAGTGAGTAAATAAAATAATTGGACATTTTTAACATTATATTTTCGCTTGGCACAAATTGGTGCCTATAATAAAAATCCTAAATTTCGTTGCTTCTAATGCTAAATAAAATGAATTATAGGCACTTTCCAGATATTTTTTATATCATCATTGTCGTCACATGTTATAGCTTCTGCCCCAGTGACGTTGCAGCCCATTACCGGCATGTTGCCTATAGCTATGCATTTAGATTTGGATGGTTTTACCACCATCAGTTGATCGACAGAGCCTCATAAAGTATTCAGCAGAATGCACCATGTGCAGGTAGTCTTGGAGCGAAATATTGATGATTCAATATTTTGTTAATTATTTTCACCCATTTATTTTGTATTGTGTACCCATAAATGTGTATTAAAATCATTTGTACCCCAATAGTTTTAGAATAATTGGAAATTGGTCTTTATATAGCCAATAGGTCATCCCTTACAAACTTTAAATCTAGGTATTAAGTTAACCACTTAACAAAGGTTTTCAGGACACAGCTAATAAGAAAGAACATGAAATCTTCCACTATTATAAATAGATATTAATATTGGACAGCATCACATACATTGATCTGACCCCAAAGAAAGAAGCGTAAGCGGTCTTAGGGTGTCAGAAACAACGAAGTTACCAAAAATATATACCTCCTTAAATACAAAGAAACATTCAGACACAGAACAAACACAAATTTTCATCACAAGTGTTTGTCTTGGGTGGGATTCGAACCACGACCCCTGGCGCATAGGGCAGGGTCACTACCAAATGCGCCATCGGGCAAATCGCCAATGAAACTCACCAGAAACAAATAAAACTGTCTTCCTACTTATGCTTGTACCCTATACTGTCCCGTACTCTGTTCAGTGTAAAAACGAAATCGTGTAAATACTACATCTATATACACTGACTTGTGTTGTAATAATACAATAATGTACATATTTAAGGCAAATTTGATGATCAGTAGTTATTTAGAATAACTTTTAAAATTAGGTTAGAAAGTAGAACTTTTATAACAAAATACACTGTAAAAGTAAATTACCTTTTAAAGTCTTAGTCACATAACAACACTAATGTACTATTTACAATTACATTTATTTTTATATGATTTTTTTTATTTCATAGCCTAAAATCACAACTGGACACGAAAAATTGATGACGAGCCGCCATCTTATGAACCGATATTATTTGCCAAAGCAGCAATATTCATGCGCACATTACTAAATAACTTAATATTAAAATATACATTTAAAATAACCAAAACACACGGTTATATCAACAAATTAGCGCCACAAACTAAATGCTAAAAAAATACCACACAGACGGCGCTGTTGTCAACGCCAATCTAGACAAGAGTATTGATGGAATTGTGGTCTCTACACTACCTTTAATGTAATTATATCTTTACTTACCTATGAAGAGTTTTGTTCTAAACAAATCTGGTTATTTCATCAAATTATTCAACAAACATCTTCGATCATGAATAAAACTTCAGAAATATTCCAATGAGGGCGTTTCAATCAATGCGACTGTGACGCCAAAATGGCGGCAGCCGAGAGAACTACCAAGAACTACAGACTAAGCTACAGACAGGCTGAAAAAAACACCAAGCTCATTTAGTGTTGCCCATGGAATTAATATTTACGTTTATGGTGTTGCCAGACTTCACAAATATCTTTACCATTAACGACATATAGATGGCGTTACTAAACCATAGACAATAGTAACATGGGTTAAGGGTATTTGGCCAGTAGTAGAAAAATTCTACTGTTATAGTAACTATATACTTATTTGTAGCACTACATACGTTCTTCCTCTTTAATTATTATGTATTATAATTTTAATTTTTTTTAAACCTATTATGGTTAATTAATTAGGTACAATTTATTAGACTTTATAATCAGATGGGTTTTGCCTGGGCATTTAAAGGCGCATTGAGTAAATGCCCAATAAACGTCTTTCTTTTTTATTGGAATAAAAAATAATATCACAAATTATTATTTAATGTTATGTTTAAATTTTTCCAAGTTATTAATTTAAAATTATAAAATAAAATTATTAATTGTTCAAGATAAAATAAATATTTCGAACAATAAATATGTACTTTGTTTCGTATAAGTAGGTACCGTACCCTTTCAAACGTGGATCAGTGGATTTAAAAATTACAATCAAAATTAATCTTATTCATAGGTACCTCTTTAAATGTAAAATATTAGTATAGATAAATCGTCATAATATAGAGGGGAATCAGACAATTGATTGTTTTAGTAAATTGACTACAAACATTCTAATTTTCTAAATACAGTTTGTCGATTTCAATTTATTCCCTTATTTGTTTTTGGGCAAGCACGTGGCCTCCTTAAACCTACCCTCTCTTTCCTACCTCGGTGGAACAACCATTTGACACGACCAATGAAAGATCAGGAGCAGGACCAAGGTACCTGTAACACCGCAAATTTTCATATCCCTGACTGATAGGATGGATGAATGAAAAGAACCCCAAATGACCTCATGGCAACTGTAAGGAAGAACAGGCAGCCTAAGCAGCGGGAAAACGGCGACCACAATAAGTCCCCAACCCAACCAAGGGGGTGGCCATTAGCGTGTATAAAAAGAAACGTATAAAATAAAGGTGTAATGAGAATCTCATTTATTTTCTTCTTTAAAATTTTACATTGCTACTAGGGTAGGGTGAATCGTGACTGCCGAAGTCCTCTTCGTTGTGATGTGATCCCTGTTTGTGCCAGAAAGGCGATTTTGTAAGTTAAATTTCGTTCGTCCATTTTAGGGCGTGGGAGTCTTACACACAGCCCGTAAGGTACCTACTATTCCACGGGTAAAAAACAAATGGGACTATATAATAGGACAAAATAAATTCTAAGTATTACTTTCTTCCTTTCTTCAATGATCCTGACGTCATCCCGGATAATAATTTTTCTAAACAGTATTCAGTGCGTAAACTATACATAATATAAATTACGAAAGCTAAAATGTAATCAGACATAAAAAAATTAGGCAAAGGCATTGCATAAGGTCCTGCGCTACCCTTCCCTGTCTTCCACTGGCTGGGATAGTAGGGCTAAGTGAGTGACCCTCATATTGTTTCCTCTGTGGTCATTGAGCTATTATTATTTCTATGTCTGTGGTAGGGAGTTTTTAGGAGTCAAGTAGTAGTTAGGTACCGAAAAAAACCAGCTGCCATAATAGTTCTGATTGTGTAACATGCTGTAATCAATTTGGGTGCCAATAATCATACTTTGAAACACGGACGTGACTTTGAAAGTAGAAACGTCGAGAAGAGAGAGAAGATTTTCTGACAGGCCATTTAAAAAAAAGAAAGACTTCCAATAGCGTTGAACGACTTATTGAGAACTAACAAAACGGGCTGTCAGAAAATCGCCGATTGCAGGTGGTTGCAGCTGGTAAAGCGCTTAAACCAATCGGTAGGTAGGTACCTATATTGCTTTTCTTGAAGCCTATAAAGCATTGGGGACCGAGATACTGGAATGAATAATACACATTTTGAGAACAAAAAAATCTATCAATAACAATCAAAATAGATTACCTATATTTTTTTATCGACGCCTCCATGGTCTTGTGATTTAAATACAGTGTCGAGATATCGGGGTCCTGGTTTCAATACCCGGGTCAAGCTAACTTTGTGTCGGTTTTTTCGGACATAGCTCGGGTTTGTGTTCACGAATCCCCATTCGGCAAGCGTGGTGATTAATCCAGTACCAATCTACCAATAATTGTAACGATAACATGATTACAAGGATGGAGGCCTTTGCCCTGCAGTGGGACATTAATATGCTGATACTTTACTTTTCTTTTTTTATCCGGGAGCAAGAAGAGCCCGCCCATGCGATGACATTCAAATTAAAAATAATTTATTTGCTTTAAATAGGGTGTTCACATTGATGGTACAGAATGTTCATGTAGGTACTTATGCCTATTCAGCTTTTTTTTATAAAGCATGCAAATATGAATTCACATAATATATACATTGTTATCTATATTTCTTAATAAAAATATTACATAGGTTCTTTTATGATACTGCATTATACCTAATCTACTAATTTACTTTATTTAATTTAAAATTTATTAACTTATAAGTAAATTATTTTTTGCATAAAACTGTGTAATATACCCAGGGAAACAACAATTCGGCCTTTTCGGTTTCACGATTAATATCTGATATAGGTACCTACATATAAATGCTTTATGATGCTTCAGATTTTCTTAAATTAAGGACATTTCTTAAAACCAGGTTACATACACAATATTTTTAGTTACTATTTAAGTAACTCGAAGATACGTCATGTCATACCATAAAAAATGTGTCATGCTCATTAATTACCTACCTATAATTCTATAGATCGTAAATTGTTCTCGTTTTCGGGATACCCATTGCACTGACGTTTTTCGCGAAAGAGAATGCGTTTAACTACTGCTCCATAACCTCTGGGAATGCTATTAGGAATCATAACCCACCTGGGTTAGGCGAACCGTGATTTGGACTCGTGCAACTACATGCCACATCCATGCCCTATTCTTAAAAAAACTGGTGCATGGAGAAACCCACTTTCTTGCATCGCCGTCGGGAGCGTCCCTCCTTGGGCTGGGATGGACCCTGCCAACCAGATACACCGCAGGGTCCCACTTACCTCCCCCCGGCGGAGGGAGGAAGGTCAGCAATACCTGCGACCGTGTGCCTGCCTTTTGGCAATCAGATTGCTATCCCGGGCTATAAAATACGCGTAAAAGCTTTTGAACTCAAGGCAAATTAGGATAGGTTCGAAATAATGAATAAAAGATATTTTTGAACATTACCATTTATTTAATAAAAACACCAATAAATACTTACAGAACACAGCAGCCAGGAAAAAAAACTTAATGGAAAATCATTATCACAGAACTAAAGAAAACTTTACAATAAGCCCATTTATGCAAAATTAAGTATAAACTAATACTTACAGCTGTTACACACCGATTAAAATACATTCGCAAGTAGCGAATCACACAATGTTTGTGATATAAAGCTAAATTAAACATAGATACGGTCATCTGCCTAAAATATAAAACAATAACATTTGATGCAACGCAATGCAACATGAATTAGGAATATAATCCTGATAACATTGTTATTAGAATGTTGACGCTTAATGAATTAAACGTTTTAACATTTTGAAACATCATTTTTACTACATTTTAGTTAAAAAAAATAGGTACCTATGTGGGTATATTTTAATAGAGACACATGTCATTCAAGAAATTTAATTTAATATAAAGTTTACGATTGTAACTTTTATGTAACATGTAAAATGTAAATGAAATGTTAGTTAGTAATTTACAATTTATAACTCGCAAGTTACATTTTATTAATGTAACTTTCAAAATAATATTTATTCAAATAAATAGTAAAAACGTGTTTTAATGTTAGTTTTAGAATAATTTTTAAAGAATTTAATAGAATAATTTTAATAACATAAATACTTTACACATTAATCATTAGACTTGCAAGTAACATCACGTACTCGTATAGAGGATAATACCTAAATACATACAGAGAAGCCGTAATATTAAACTATTTTAGTAATAATATTCAAACATCAACTGCAATAAAATACGTAATTAATATTATTTTACAGCTGTGTGTCATTTGAAAAATAGATGCAATACTAAGATATTTTGTTCTAACAAAGAAATTAAAACACTTTATTTCAATTACGCAAACATTCAAACACAAACATTTAATAAATCAAAAGACTAATTTTATTTTATTGTGTACTATTTCAGAACAAAAAAAAACATGATTAAATTAATGTATTCGTCTTCTACATAGTATGAGTTAAATTAATTATTGTAAAGAAATTAATATTATTTTGTTTCGTCTAAATGTTTTTCGAAGTGTTCAATTCATAGAATCTACAACAGCTTATTTCTTAACGGTAGAGATAATGACAAACCTAGAATTTTTTTCAAACAATCATTAAAAATAAGAAACAACACGGAAAATTGATATTAAGTGTGTATATAATATTATGGCCGTCTGCTGTACTGTTCATACCAGTGCAATTTAAAATGACGACCTATGGTAAGTACCACAAAAATACTACTTACTAATATTTTATAAATTTATTTACATCAAAAATATTAAAAATAATATAAATAACATTTTACAAAGGGGTATGAAGATTTTTGTATACATAGAGGCTGGCTTACCTATCCCGCCATTTTGACTTTATTTTAAAACAGCGTTCACTTGAATTTCTTTCAAAATTGGATACTGAGTATCAATACAAACATAAAATATTATTAGACGAAAACCCGTAAAGTGTCACAGTCATTTCCAAGATTTATGCAACCAAAGTTTTACTTCTCCATGTTGTTTTTTTTTTCAAAATGGCGTTCACTTAAAATTCTTTCAAAAATGGATACCTAATATCAATACAAAAAAAAATATCATTAGACGAAATCGCGTAATAAAGGGTCACGTTTTTAAGATATTAAAGTAAAACCAAATATGTAAATTAAAACTTTGGTTGCTTATAACTTGGAAACGAGACACTTTACGGGGTTTCGTCTCATCACATTATTAAGACTAAGTACATATACCTACATCATTATTATTTGAAAGAATTTTAAGTAAACGATGTTTTGAAAAAAATCAAAATGTCGGACCAGTAGGAAGGCCAAAATCTAAGCCCTTTAATGAAAATTTACAAACATACATACATAGGTACTTAGTGTACATACCACGTTGTTTTTCATATTATTCTAATATTTGCTGGGTAAATAGGAGACATTGGAATTACATTGAATAGTATCTAACAATATGAATCAGAATATATGGACCAGACTTCCAATTAGTTACCTATTAATTTAAACTAACTTAATGAAAGAAATTGTAAAAGTATGTACATCAGTAATAAGACAATTTTGCTAATTATTATCTGCACACATTTAATTTTATTAAGATGCGTATTTACAAAGCAATATAATGATTACATCCATATGTGATTTATTACACACAGAAGCAACAAATAGGTACTCTAAAACTTAATTCTTTGAATCATTTTGGCACGATAATATTTTTTTTTTAGATTATTGATAAAATCATTACAAATAGTTAACCAATTTCGAATACAATAAAAGATCGATTGTTTAAAAGTATTTTTGTTTTGATACCTATATCTACCGAGTAATTGTTTCACAAAACACGCCTGTCTATAGGATCGCTCTATACTAATTATTTTTAGGTTGCACTCCATGATAATTGAAGATTACTGGCATCATTGCCAGCAATTTATTATCATCAGGAGCCAACGAATTTTGTCAGGAGCGCTTATTTTAATGTTTGGTTTTATGTATGGAAATTTTCCTGAATTAGGTATTTTACAATTTTGATGAATTTTACAATAAATTCAACATTGACTTAAATGAAATGACTATGTATTTTTCAAAATCTAGTATAATAACATAACAAGTAACTTTCAAGCCAAAATTATGAATTACTAGAATAGCAAAAATGGCACTGTTTAACAAAATTTATAACAAGGATGATGAAACAGATTTTTAACTTATGTAACACTTAAAGTGTATAATTTGTTTGGCTTAGTTTTTATTCAACTGACAATAATTCAAGAAGAAAACAATAATTAAAGCATAGACACTCATAAGTAAAAAACGCTGACACATCGCATTGAGCTTAGCAGACAATATGACAATAATATTCATTCGCAAATCAGCAAAATATTTTTTCTTTGTATTGGTAATGTAATTTAAAATATGAGTTACAGATAGCTGTATCTGCAAGTCGAACAATGTGATATGCCATTCTTACCCGACAATCTCGATTCCAAGAGTGTCAAACGTCAACGACGAACTCCGTGCCTATGATTACAAAAACATAATTGTAAAAACAATAGAAATACTAAAATTAAATTTAAACGAAACTCAGTCTCTATTTTTAATCTGGACAAGATCAATATTTAAATTATAACGTACCTTAGATAAAAACTAAAAATGCACATTGAGCCTGCGACAGCGAAATTAGATAACACAAAGACGGCATGTAAATCGGAATGCGCTGAGTTTGGTACTCGTTTAGGCAGGTTGAGGGCGCCGTGTGTGGGTCCTCATGTGCCGTGTGATCATGTCGCGACGGCAGGCAGCGTACGGGCAGGCAGGGCATCTGTAAGGCTTCTCCCCGGTGTGTGTGCGCTGGTGGGTAGCCAAGTGGTCAGATCGTGAGAATACTTGTCCACAAGCAGAGCACGAGTATGGCTTTACGCCACTGTGGAGGCGGGCATGCCGTGTTAACATATCTGAACGGGCGAATCTTCGCTGGCAAATGTCACATTCATAAGCTCTTGACGATTCAGGAGTGCGATTCCTGTGTCGTGATGCTACGTGCTTTGCTAAGCGATCATGGACCGTAAAGGTTTGACCACACGTCGGGCACACAAATGCAGGTTGTTCCGTCTCTTGAGGAAGACGTGTTGGTTCTGATTTTACCGACAAATCCAGAGGTAGGTCATCCGGTGCCTTGGTGGGCTCAATGTATGGAGGGGTGAGCATGAGCCAAGGAGAGTGTGGGTAGTGATTGTTATTACGTATTTGTATAGCAAGTTTATCAAGTAACTGTGAAAGTCGTCGCCTTTTGTGAAGATGTCGAGGACTTTGCGGTACAGATACTTCCGCCATGCTATCCAAGCAAGTTCCGTGGCTGGTCTCCCCGTGCCCTTCCACTTTGATTTTCGGTTTCCAACCTGAAACGAAAGAAGAAAGTTGGAGAATATTTTTCTCAAAGCCGTGTAGGTAATAAAGATGTTACTTACAACTTTTTCTTACTTAAGTTATTTTAGATTTGATTACATAGAGTTATTGCACTATATATTATTTTTGGTATATAATTTATTTAATCTATTACACATTTTTTCACTTAATTTAATCGACTTATATACTTCTGCTATCACGGACAAGTTTATTACCGCAACTTTAATCTTTGAACAAACTTATTTTAGAAGAAAATATTAGCTCTTTCTAGCACAGTAATTTATAGGTACTAATTTATGAGAGTAGGTATTACAAACAATAGATACCAGAAATAATCCAATCTCCAGTACCACCATTGGTACGAGTATTATGTTTAATATATTACATTGAAAGCAGGTGTTATTTTTTAGCCTTATTACTTAGCTAAAAGCAGCACATGTGTAAATATCGATAAATATATTGCACCTTTGGCGCATCTGTCCTTTAACAATTATGGGCGAATCTTATCCCATGCTTGTGATTGGTAAATGGAGGGAAGTTTTGCGCCAATAAGATGTCTTCGCTTCAATACAAAGGGATCCCCTAAAGTTTTGAGACCAGATATTACATGGGTACTTCTTTTGACAGCCGTTTTTTTCTTATTTCTTAGCGTAGGAAAAAAACAGAGGCGTTCCCTCACCGTAATGGCATTAGGAAGGGTGTTATTGTTAAAAGGCATTTACAAATTATTTTGTGTATGAAGGCAACCGCAATATCGGTTGCTACCTATTTTGTTTATATACTTATAGGTACTAAGAACAATTGTGTTATTTTCATTCGAATTTGATAAGTAAAAGCACTTTTGTAACAATAGTAACGCGTTGCAATTTTTTGTTTATACATTCAACTATTTGAATGTTCGATGCGATTTCCTTTTGCTTTACGCCTGTAACGTAAGGATGGCTGTTACTGTCCTTGTACCTATTGAATAATAAATAATATTGGTATTTATAAAATCCTGATTTGACTATAATCGCACAATTAAAAATTATAAGTCCAAAAAGCCGATTTCTGACCGTATTTTTAGGTTTAATTTTTTACTTATGTAGGTCTCCGCAGTAGATTTTAGAAATGTGAACTTTGAGAAGCGGACTTAATATATCGCACCCATACGCAGCTGGGACGCAATTTTAGTGAAGTAAACATTTTCAGCAACGGTTGTTTTCTAATTTATTAAGTATTCATTGGGTCCACTGGGTAAGTAAGTAGGTAAGTTTCAATTCCCTTCGGTTATTTATCGTCTTCATCACTGTATACTTAATTAATGACTTAAGTAGGTACCTATATGCGTGCTTGGTTTAATTGTTAAGTTTCATACTGCCATTTTCCACAGGTAATTTGCACAGACATTTTAATGAACACTTTAAAAATACACGTACGTACATATTTTACAATGTTCCGAATGTTGTTTCCTGGTACAAAAATAAGATGCATTTATCAATAGCTAATCACATCACAATCACAATGTTCTTCTTTTGCTGTAGTACGATAGAGGTTTTATCTACGGCATGTCTGAGATGCACTTAGTTTTAGCACGAGAACGGAGGTGCGTACAGTGAACGGTACGTAAGGTCGGCAGGTCGGGCGTGCGACCGTCGACCGGTCCCACCGCCCCCGCACCTTGCATGGAAACATTGGACATTCACACACGAGCCATCGCCGTATGGGCAACGTGCGTCGCGTTGCGTTCGTCGCGGGCAACTAGCAAGCACAAGCAAACGCCGCGCGCCGCCCGCGTCTCCAGCTCCGCACCTGCGCTCGCGCATGCGACTGCGCTCCCGCGAAAACTGCAATGTGAGTATTCTTGGCCATATGCACGCCGCTATCTATGCCCTATACGCGTTCCGGATTGAATGCATGGTTTAACTTAATTACGTTACTGTACTGTTTAAGAGAAAGGAACTATATCTCTACAAAAGCACCTAAAAGTTAGAGTCGGATGACCGATTTTGTGTAATGGTCGAGAAGTCAGCTTACACCTAGAGGTCGCGAGTTCTATCCTTGCATGGCAAACATTTATGTGCGGAAATTATTTTAATTATTTACAATAATGGCAGACTTTTTATAAAGTTGAAAATGTAGAGTTTTAGTTTTTAAAGTTTAATTAAGTTTATAGCGCCATGCTTTCTCTTAAGAACGGAATGGATTGGACGACAATTAATTTCCTTTATCACGGTTAAATATATAGGGATTCAAAAAGTAAACTATTGCTATTTTGTATTCGTTTTCCACAGAAATAAAGCTAACTCAGCATCTACATTGATAATGATAAATCTGGAATTAAGGTAAAAATTTGTTTAGAATTAGAATATTATTAAAATATTCATCATTTAGAATAAAACGAATGGCCTTTAATTAGGTATATACCTACTTGTAAACCAGCAGCTGTAGTTTTTAACATCTTGACTACCGATGCTAGTACTGGTCTGGAATGAAATTGTTATTATAACAGTGCTTACCCATGGGTCATTGTTTTTATGTTAGCTAGATATCATCTCTTCTATTCTTTAAACTTACTATACCTAAGTAGCTAGTAGTTACCTACATGACCCAACATGTACCTATCTTATATGAAAAACTGCAAAATAAAAGCGAACATTTTGCAAAACTGATTGAGGTGTAGAGTCCGAAAAATTGGCGCTTGATTTTGTTAGTCATTGTACACAAACTATTGTCATTGGACCTTATTGGTATAGTTAGTACGATGTTGATAGAAATATCTGCGTTTCGGTCTAACACTAACTGTCCTTTCAATTTAAATAATTTATTGTCCTCACTCAACTACCTACACAGCAACTAGTGCCTACTTAGAACGTAATAGGTAATAAGATTGCGACCGAAACTATGTAGTGTGGCATTGTTCTCCGAAACTTTCAATAAGCACACGTTACAAAATACTGGAGAAGAAGAGATAAAGTACATCCTGACTACGTCAGTACATAATATTTCTATGATCCTGACCATATCCATATGTTTGACAACTATAGAGGAAACCTAAAATACATAGACTTTTCTTAAACTTTTTTATTACTTAAAAAAAATTGAAAGAGAATAGTTTTACGGAATGATTACAATCTTTGATACTCGCCGAGATAATTCCCATGCTAAAAAATAATTTAATAATATTAATACCTACAAACATAATTATTATTTATTCGTAATCGTAAGTATTATAATTCCCAAAATAAAAAGTAACATTTACATAATTAAGCGATTGCCGTTATTATTGATTTGTACAGACAAAAAAATAAGATATTTACCCTTCAGGACAAGACAACTACAAACGTTATTCTAAAACAAACATTAATTAAATATCATTCGATACCTCTACGGTACCTAGGTACGCGTACCGTAGTAACCTATTAAATGTACAGTACATAGTATGTATGTATTATATTCTGTGCCGTATTAACCTATTACAAAACCTCTCCATAGTCATCGTCTTTAGAATTACCTAAATAAAAGTCTACTGCTGTCTGCTAGCCTTTAAAAATAAGCAAAGATCCAACTTATTTTGCTTTATTTATTAAATAGACTATCGCCCAGTGAAAGTTCCGATTTAAAATTAGTTGTTTAAAAGATTACACGTAATAAATAAAGAAACATATAATTTTTTTTCATTTTAAGAGTAGCATTTAAGGTGTTGTTTCATCCAAATGAGTAACAAAACTAAAAAGCATCAACTCTGCCTTACAGTTTACTTCTTCTTACGCCTCTCCTAAACAGCGCACCTTACCCTATTTCTGACTTTATATGAATATCCTATTTATTTCTACAGCCTAGCAGAAGGACACTGCGTTGGCAAAAATCAGTCTACAGTCTTCACTCATAAGCTCATTTACCTCATCGTCTGTTATTCAGGAGATATCAACCCACTACCTTACACTCATGACTCAACACACATTACAGAGTTGATGACCTTGAGATAGTCTCTTTCTTCTTATTCTTGTTACAGATCTATTTTTCTGAAGAACTCATATTTCCGTTACTTCACAATTCAATAAAAGATATTTAAAAAAATTCTTTGAATTATTCTTAGAACTAAAAGCCTTGCCTGTGAGTTACATTTCTATGTATTGAAAATTAAAGTAGATATGAATAAACTTTAATTGTTATCTGTCTCGCACTCGCAAAGGTGGTCTTATGAAAAACGAATGATTCACGTAACAAATATTTTCGAGTCATCAATATCTCTATATAAGAGAAAGCAAGCGCATCAGATCAGAAGGCTATGTTATGTTAGGACACAAATCACATTTTGCATCAGGTTGACACCGCTAAATATGGCGCTACTTGAGGCTAGGATATAAAACTGTAAAGTAAGATTTGTTGTTCAAAATATTATTATAATTCATTATTAAAAATTAACTACAAGGACTTATTATTACTAAACATAAGTGCTATATTGCCAAAGTGCCTATGCCTGAAGTAAAAAGCTCTTCATAGAAATTATTAAGAAAATACTTTGGTTCCGCGTTTGTCTAAAACCTTAAAAAGTTTTTTCCATTAATTTCATTAGTTTAGTTTTGATAAACAAACTTTATCATAAAAAATTTGAAAAAAAAGGAGGAAAGAAAATTATTGAAATTATTCAAGTTATAAATAGGTACTGAAATAGGCGCGTCAAAGTTTTCGATTGAAACTTTTAACCCTGAAAGTTACCGGCTTTCCTAAACCTTGTTTTTGAAACAAATTGGTTTCCTGTTATTGAATTATAAGTAGGTATTTTCCACAGGTATTTTCAGTTGGCCAAAAACAAATAAGTTAATTCACATTTTTACTAATCGTAAGAATTAATTTATATTAAGTAAATAATAGCTTTCTTTACAGTCAACATAAACGTAGTAAAAATAATTAGATTAGGTATAATTTACCTGCCGATTCCATTTCCGCTTGAATGTTGTTATTCTGAGCATGTATCAAGTGACTCCAAATATTCATATTCATATTCATTTTTAATAAAAACTTAAACAATAACAAACACACAACACAAATTTCAAACTAACAGTTTCAGTCCAGAGAACGTCATGGAAAAAAAATATTGAAAGTGAGTTGTGTCCGACATGAGATCGTCACAACGAATGAGTCCCGTTAGACTAAATCAGTGCTAGGGTAGAAAAATAATAAGTATACGTCTTATTGTTGTGTAATGAGCATTGAAGGTTAACTCCGTAAGAAGGGTCCGAACTGAGCGCAGATGCAGGGGTCGCGTGGGAAACGGGGGCGGCGAGTCGCGAGTCGACCCCACACATCTGCTTCGTCTTGGCGCGAGACTGTCCACTCACCTATGCATTTAGCACCTTGGCGCCTCCGCTTGGAACCCGTCTTCGTGGGGGTTGCTGCACTTCTATAGGGATGTATCCGTTAGGCAATGAAAAATTACCGTTGTTTCGGGCATTTGGTTTTTGTTTATAGGTAAGAAGAGATGGTTTGCGTAATTTTATTTGTGATAGTCTATTTATTAGAGGCTACTTGTTCTTATTACTATACAAGTAGATAGAGATTTTCTTTATAGAGTCTGAAAAGTTTTTTAAATACTCATTTAAAATTCTTTTTATACGACTTACAAAAAGGGAGGTTGTCAATCGGGTGGTATATTTTTTAAATATTATAATTTTGAAATTTAAATAATTTTATAATTTGTCTAATTACGAGTAGGTTAATTAGTAGGAAAATTACAATAGCGACGCGGCTAGCAAGTGTCAAATAAAACGTGAATCATAGCATGACGCTTCGCGCTACTCCTTCAGCAGGATTCACTCGATTCATACGGCAATTACTCTATTTAGTAATTGCTCTGTGGTTGAAACGGATGAATTCATAATAGTGCATGTATTTTCCTATACATGTTTGCAAAAATTCTGGTATTTTACTTCACAAACAGGCACTCGACTTTTCCTTTATTTGTATAGTGTAACATATCAAAATTGTTTTTAATTTACTTACCAACCTTATCATTTGTCAATATCAACTTGAAATTACACATGTTCACCATTGTGCTGTGCCACTATAAAAAAGATGTTTAGGTTTGTTTACATAATACACGTACATAGTACTTACATGTTATACCATGCCATACTTTTTATCCATTACACGAAATCGGTAAGCTTTGTATAATTTATATGTATTTATTAAATAAAGGAATAAATAAACTGTAACCCTCTTATTACAAAAAACATCGCTAAAACAGGTTTAAAACTGTACTAGTTAGTACAGGTTTAGGTCCGGACTATTTTTTAAAACTTTCCTTATTACAAAACAAATACCAACATAAGAATAATTTACTGGTACTAACTCGTTCAGTGCGTTTCATTTTACAAGACTTTGTTTTATGACATGTTTTAAAATCTTTAAATACCTATGATAGTAAAAATAATAATTCTTTATTTATAAATATGTTTTAGTAATGTTAGAAAAAGTAACATATATTTTTAATTTTCTGTTCACAAATTTAAGTGATTCTTTTCAAAAATTGTCTTTCTATACGTAGAACGGAGCGGAATTTTAAAAGTGTTATCCTTTTGACGTTTGAAAGTTAGTCCATAGTAAAACTAGGGGCATCGGCGGACTTTCTTGGGTCTAACTTTAGTACTCGAAATGAAGTAAAACTTCGTTTTGTAATAGCGTTTGACTTTAGTCAGGAGTTTAGTCAGGACTAAGCTCGGTTTAATTTTTAAACCACGTTCTGTAATAAGAGGGTCTGAGTCTGTCTTTATGTTAAGCTTTCGCGTCTAAACCACTGAACTGATTTTGATGGAAATTTTTACAGATATAGACTAAAGTCTAGACTGGGGAAGGATACACAGAAAGTAAGTAAAGGTTACTTTTCATCCTGTTACATTCTATTCATGCTGGTGCTGCACATGCTATCGTCGTTAGTCCTCGCGACTTCGCAAGCGAAGCCGTAGGTGGAAGTGAATAATTCAGATGTAATAGGTATATCCTTATGATTATAAAAAGTAAAGAAAAAAAGTAAAGTTTCAGCCTATTAATGTCCCACTGCAGGGCAAAGGCCTCATCCTTAAAATCAAGTTATCGCTACAATATGATGGGTATTGGCAGAACATCGAGGCGTTATGCTTATAATTTTACAATATATTCACAAAGAACAATTTAGCCCTAACAAGATGAATGAAGATGAGATTGATGATAACATATACCTTGATAGTTGATACCTTAAAGTCCCTTGGTATGAAAACGCCTAGTAAAATGACCACTAAAAATATAATTTATAAGCGGTGTCAAATGCAATGTGTGAGAGGGGGCGCGATTCAACGTTGTGGGGGGGCTCTCCTATTTACCTATCCATAGGTATACCGGTTACGTCAAATGGTCCTGCAACCGACACATAAACGTTTGACGTTTTAGGTACATTATATATAAAACTAGTTGTTGGATGTACGTGTAGACGGCGCATTTGGTAGTAAACCTTTCCAAAAGGCGCTGAAGTGTTAAGATCAATTAAATCTGAACTTTTTAATTTTTGAAAGGCTAAATAATATCTTTTAAAATCAAATGCAAATAAATTCCTAACAATAGTAATTCATCATCATCCCAGCGTATTCCCGATTGCATCCAGTATGCCGCTTAGGGTCCGCTTCGACTATGATCCTAGATTTGACAAGCCTGGTTATTACAATGGAGCGATTGTCATCTGACCTCCGTAACCCTTACAAGGGAAACCAGACCTACTTGGAACATAGTCGGGACCAACTGCTTAACGTGCCTTCCGAAGCACGGAATCATCATTCTTTTCAGACATTCAGGTGATTCAAGCCTGCAATGTCCTAACCAAACTGGAAACAATCACACAAAGTGATGTTCCCCGTGGGATTCGAACCCACGACCTCCGTCCGGTATTAGAGCCGAACGCTCTAACCACTGTACCACGGAGGCAGTTAACAATAGTAACACTAGTTTACATGACTTTTGTTCATGAAATGGAATACATACGGTTACATTACTTTGGGTATCTACATCTCGGAAAAAAAATTAAAAAAAATCCAGCACGTCAGATTTTTGAAATATTTATTAAGAAGATTTTTACAAAAAAACACATCTAAATAAACGATAGACAGTTAAAAATGGGTAATTTTTGCTCTTTTTTTATAAATATTTTCATCTGTATCTCTCACAACAGACCAACAATAGTCCCCTAGCATGTTTTCGCCCAAAAACCTTGATAATTTTTCTCAAATAATTTTAAATCTTGGTGAAATCGCTCACCGTGTTCATCACTCACACTACCAAGATTTTCTGGAAAAAAATCTAAGTGGGAATGCAAAAAATGAATTTTTAGTGACATATTTACACCCATACGCTCATAATTATGCAATAAATTTTCAACGATCTCTTTGTAATTATCACTTTTTTTATTGCCTAAAAAATTTTTAACGACACTTTTGAAAGAGTTCCAGGCTGCTTTTTCTACATCGGTTAAAAGGCTCTCGAATTTTGTATCGTCCAATATTCTCCTGATTTGAGGACCCACAAATATTCCTTCCTTTAATTTAGCCGCAGAAAGATTCGTAAATAAAAAGTTTTTGTTAAACAAAAGTAACAATCGGTTACGTGGTTAGTTGGCTCTCTCCAGATCATTGGTTTACCAAATTTCAGTGATCTATTTTTACCTGAATACCAGGAGCTGAGGACCAATCTGCAATTAGTGCAAATCACATGAGGAACCCAATTTTTATCTTGATTTGACACCGGAAATCCAAAATATTGTAAATAGGCTTCTTGCAATGGTTTTGTTAAAGGGAAACCACGATTTAACTGAACAATTTCTCCACAAACATAACAAAATCGATCTGGATGTAGTTTACACACTCTAGATGACATTTTTATATAAAAATGAGACTTTTGATTCACACTGTTGTTTACAAAACAGAACGATAAACGCGGGTAGATAAAAAAAAAGTCATCGATATCTCCGAATTGTGACGTGCTACGAAAAATAAAAAAATATTTTTTTAGTAACCGTCCATAGCCTACTTAAATAATATAGGTTTCATTTCATGAACAAAAAAAAAATTATTTTTTTGTAAACTAGTGTAATTATTTTAGCTTATTAGAGCACTTGTTTTAAAAGATATACATTATACAATTCTTACTTATTTTATCCTTTTAAAGTTTTTATTATTTAATTACAATTTTGAACGATACCTTCTCCAGATCACAAAGCTATCAACCCTTGAAGTCATGAAAGCTTATTACAATGTTTTCAATTTTGAATTTTTTTAAAAATTCGTAGAGCATTGAGCTACTCAAATAAGAATAATATCTCCATACTTGTGATTTAACAATAGAAACAACTGTAGCGAATTTATTCGAGTGTACCAATTAAAGAAGATCTATACAGGATCCTCAGAACACTTCACATGAGCTTGGTTTGAACGCCTCTTCAATTATCGACTTATTTAGGGGAATTATAAAACGAGCGACTAAGAAATAACTTAGCGACTGCTGATGAGATACTGTTTTAATAACTTGAGCGGTATGAATTTGAGTAAGCGAAAAATTAACTAAATTTATGACGAATATAGATTAATAATAAAATCCAGAATGAGCTTATAAAAATTCATCCATTTCAGGTATTAAAATTACTAAGTGAGCGACTAAATTACTAAGTGAGCGACTATTTGCTATCACAAAAATAAGAAAACAAGAACGATCGAAGATGGAAATCGACTCGGACGGATGGATATAGGCTAGAAGGCTCGGATGGATAATAGGTTAGATAGAAGGAAGGAAGGAAGGGAAAAATAACCACGAAGGCGAAGGAGGCTATTTTTTTTAGCACCATTCCATCTATTTACTTACGAATGGTACCATTCGTTGCTGTGCATACTTGTATTTTAAGTAACTCAAATGAATGTTTGTAAGTCGTTGTTTTGTTAATTCTCGTCGCTCGCAGTCAGTCGCTCACTCAGTAATTCTGTAAGTTAAATTCATTATTTTTGTCACTTAAAACTTTGCAGTTACTTGTTTAAATACTACCCATTTATTTACCGAAAACGTTTTTTTTTTCTGGCAGTTATAATTATGTCAAGGCTGGGTCAAGCTACTTGTTTCAGAGTAGAGCAATTTTGCTTCGATAACAAAATATTGGTATGAATTCTAAGAATTCAAAGATAGAGGTACAAACAAAATTATTAGTTTTTATTAAAAATTAAAATAATAGATACCTACTTTTAAATAACGGCGTTTTCAGTAATTGCCGTTATTAAATTTTTTTAAATTTTAGTTGTATTATTTAAATAAATTAATTTAGAATATTATTTAAATGTTTTGATTTTTTTCAAGCAGAATACGGTACATGGACTAGTAATCATCGTCATCATTTCAGCAAGTTCCCAATTGCATCCAGTATGAAGCCCAGGGTCTGCTTCGACTATGATCCTAGATTCGGTACCCGGACTATTAATATAAAAAAATAAAAATTAAAGTAAGTATTCTTTATTCATGTAGGCTTAAAAGAGAAATCGTTACAGAGTGACTCTACCACCGGATTCAGAATTTTGCTATCGAGGTATTTAAACATTATTTATAATTTCTAACGATTGAAAAGAGTACCGTGTCATTACTCGATTCGCACTCTTTTCAATGCTAGAACTCTTCTTGCGGGTTATTCTCGATAGATACCAACATTTCCGAATCCGGTGGTAGAGTCATTCTGTAACTTGAATGTCTGACGATTTATAAGTTTAATGTAATATTTTACTATATGCACAGTATTTGCAGTGCTCCCCCTCAAGAATCGCCCACTGTCTTGATAGTGATTTTCTCACGGTGCGGCAGAGGCGGTTGCCACCTGGCCCGAGCGGTGTGGGTTCGATTCTACGCTACGCAATGTGACTTACCCTCCCGAAACGCTATTGTGTACATTTAAAGTCAATACCGCAAACTATTAATTGTGCTAGTGCTAGCGTCACATTCATTATGACGTGAATTAAATTTTTATGATACTTACTTATGTGGATTTTTTTTATTCTGGTGGGTGGTTTTCAAAAGTTAGTAATAAAATACATACAGTATAACACTAACTTCTAGAAAGAATAGAAATATATCTAGTTTATTAGTGGTTAAAATAATTATAATAGTATAATATATTATGTAACGTTTGAAAGCTCTATTCTTATAATCCATTATGATAGGTTTCCATGACCTTATACTCGTATAAGGGAGGGTATTAGTCCAAATTCAACCAAAAGAGGTATTTTTAAACGCTTACGTGTGGGGGTATAAAACATATTTATGAACTATAAAAAATATGGTAGGTAGAGAACAGTCTGTTGCAGTGGAGTATCGGAGCATAATTTGAAAAAACCATCTGGTTTCTTTCAAAAAAAATATTACAAAATGACGAATAAAAAAACTGCGTAAATTCAATTACTCTGAATTTTCAGCGACGACCCCAATTTTTTTTTTACAAAATAAATAGCCAAGCTAATCCTCTAAAGAAGTATCGGATTAGATTTTTTATTTCATAATTATATTATAAGTAATTAAATGAAAACCCGCAAAAAATATAATCTTCGAACTCAAAGCCGCCATTTTCATTATATGTGATATGCGATTTTCAACTCAAAACCCAAAGCGGTAGAATAAAAATAGACCGCGGTAACCCGTTTAGTTGTCGAGCAGCGCTCGAGGTGAAAGGTCGGCTCCGGACGCTCTGTGTCGCATGACAGCTGCTTTTTTGACAAGTTCACTAGAGATGCGGTGCTGTCGATTCCCGAACGAACACCGATTTTAGATCTAAAAATATTGTTTTTTACCTATGTCAATCTAATATGATTCAATAGTTTGTAAAATCAAGGATTAATACCTGCGGCGACATGTGTCACAGTGAAATAATATTTATCTAGAGACGTCGATTTATCTTAAACTAATAGTTAAAAATCGATTCGTAAGTATCGATTTTTTAACGACCAATACTGCAAGATTGAGTAACTACAAGGAAGTATTCTTATTTTCGAATCTGATTCACATTTAGATTTTTTATCCAAGGCGTTATACTTTTAATCAATTTGATTACATATTATTTTTATTATACGATTTTACGTATGAAGTTACAAACAATTTTTTTTCGAAATTTAACTCGGCTACAATCGATAATAATTGTAAGCGAAAGATGACCACAATGAACATCTCTAAGTTGGCTGCGCCGGCAATCATGAACGCTTTTTCTCTGCATACATTTTGACAGTAAAAAATTGTGAAACGTTAATCATGTCAATCTGATGGCATTTTGACACAGAATATAGTAATAGTACTAACGTAATTTTGAGATGATTATAGGGTAGGTGGGTACTATTAAGAGTTTACTATTCTAAAATACATAGACTTTTTTTTGAAGGGAGTTGTAAAGTATCTGTACATAGAAAGAGAAAATAAGTTTTGGAAATCAAAAATGAAAAAAAAAAACCGTTGTCTTTTATATGCACAGCATTTTCCCAGAAATAGTAGACCCGAGGAATACACGCGGGATGACGCGGGAGATATTATCATATTTATCATCAATTGATTGACAGCAGGAAACTGCAAAGCAATTTGTTTGACAGTCTATTTTTTATAGGTTTTGGCTTTGTACGGTTTGTACTTTAGCCACTGACGATATTTAAAAGGCCCAGTATTTTCAATAAATGTTTTCTTCTTCTTCTTTGTCGTCACACTCTTGGCAGAGTGATCGTGGTTGTCACATCAGGGGTGGTAACAACCTTTACAATCCGCCGCCACTCATCTCGTACTGTAGCTCTTCTTGTGCATTCATGGAGTAGACCATTGAGTTGTCACGTTACGGAAGGTAACGGAGCAAATTTCGAAATTAAAGATGATATAATTGAAAGCCAGAAGTTTAATACCAAATGCCACGTCCTAAATCTTGCAGACTAGATTATAAGACTAAGTAGGGCTAAGATTAATAAATACGAAAGCAATAGGTAGTAATAATGTAGGAACAGGTAGGGCGTAGGCAGGCACGCAGGGACGTCCAGGCACGCGCCCCAAGCGGCGCAGGTGACGGCGCAGATGCCGGCGTAGGTAGCGGCGCAGATGTCGGCGTAGGTGGCGGCGCACGGATGGCTCGTAGCTATGCGCCCCGGCGATAAGTAGAGGCGTCGGAGAATCAGGACGCACCGATGAGCACGTGGTACGCGCCGGCGGCGGAGTCAAGAGGTTCAAGGTGTCTCGCGGTAGTGCCGAAGCCTCGGGAGAAGTTCCTTCTGGGAGAGCAGCCGCACGACGTCCGAGGGGTTTGTGGCGGATAGATGGATCCTGAGGACCGTGCCTCGCGTATGCGGTATTAGACTGTTCCTTCTTCATAAAGCTTCCTAAGAAGACCACCAGATGTTTAGGTGTTCCCATAGCCAGGAGAGTCTCCCAAAGTACTGGCCACTTCACTGAGTCGAACGCCTTTGAGAAGTCAACAAAGCAAATATAGGTCGGTTTGTTGAACTCTCTGGCTTTTTCAGTGATCTGGCGCACATTCAGAATCTGCTCACGAGTAACCCTCCCCTTCACAAAACCAGCCTGTTCAGGAGAAATTTCCTTAGATAAGTAAGACTTTAATCTCTCATAAATGTTTTAGTAGACTGTTTATTGTTACCGTGACTGCTTCTAAGATGACTATTATTAAAACATATTTTAATAATTATTACTGAAAGATGAAAATAAACAAGGATTTGTTTCATTACCAAAATAACCTCAAAGTACAAAAATACTTATAACTTTTTTTTGCAATCACCGTTTGTTAAAATTCTTTTTGGAAATGTTTATGTAATACAATTGCTAGTGTATAAATAAGCATTTTTTAAATCATAGCCGCCCCAATTTTTATTCAGGTAAAACGTAGTATGGGACTTTGCCATTGTTCTTTAAAAAAGTCCCCACTAACTACATTTTGTATGATGGTGCCACAGAACATATACTAAAGTAAAGAAGCGACACTCAAGCATGGTGTGCTCGTAAAATCGCTCGGGGCTATGTGTGCGTGTCCTAGACGCGGGCGGGGGTGCTCGCGGCGCGCGGTGTGTGCAGCCGGCCGTCCTGGAATGCCTCGGCCAAGGGTTCGTACATATAACATAATTATCTACTTTCGCTCGCCGCTCGTCGGATTGATTGCACGGATTGACTACGCGACGCAAAATCATGCCGGGCGGGCGTTATTGTTGTGTTTATGGCTGTTTGAATTTAAAATAAAATATAAATTTATCAACTACATATTTCAAAATTTAAAATAAACGAAATTTTAATTATAATTAAAAGCTCTGAAAACAAGGATTTCAGACGATTAAACTCGTAAACTCGCAAGTAGGTAAAATTGACAATAAATAAAAAAAATATTATACCTAAATCAAACCTTTCCTTTATTTACATGTTAAAGATTAAAAAACTAATTATAAATAACAGTAAATATAGTTTATGAGTTGCAATTTATGATGTACCTACCTAATATAAGTAATTTAGAGATTACAAAAACTTATTATAAATAAAACCCATGTCCTTGCACAAGTTTAATATTTCCTAGCATACTATGTAATCTCCTTTGCCACAAGTCTAAATTCCATTTCGGCTTAGATTATTGTAGGCATTTCGGTATCATCAACCCTAGCGTAACACGCTCTGGCTCAAGGTCGCTGGCGCTCGAACTCTCACGTACAGAGAGTGTCACGGCAGTGATGTTATTTATGCAATATTATGTATGTGTGAGGTTATGTTTATTGCACGTTGATGTATTTGGTGTTGATGTATAATAAATGTATAATATCCACGGACGCGAGGGTTCGAATCCAGCCTAAAAGCTGCATATAGGGCTCGTGGTTTTTTACTATCACATGTTTCATGTATTATCCTTTTTTCAATTATTTTAGCTATTTTGCCAACGAAATTTAAGTTTCTCTAGAATTTATGAGTTAGCCTGCAAAGTAACCTAATTAACCTGCTTAAATCATAAAAAAATAAAAATAAAATAAAAACTGCCTTAAAACAAATATTGATATTTAAAATTTAGTATGATGTCCAGATCTCGTAAACAGTAGTAAAAGTTTTGATATTAGTGAGTAGGTACCTACTCAAAATATTAAAACTACCAGTTTTTGTTTGGAGGTGAATTGTCTGCTTGTTTTGCTTATACTGTGTTCACGCTGCGCTCTCTGATTGGCGGTTGCGCTCCGCCTACAACGAGACGCGCGGGTGAAAAACGAATTTGGAATCGTGCTACGTCCTCGTCTTATTGAGGGCGCGAATTACGGCGAGTGGCACATATTATAATTATGGTGCATATACACAGATTATGTTACAATACTGCCATGCACAATCAGCTCACACTGACACACACTACCACCTAGTTCTTTCACAAAGCAATTTGTATACTAACTGGATTTACCTGGTATTAGTTCCCCTGTAAAACGGTATGGGAGGTCTCGCGTTAGTCGCTCCAATGTAATTTGATTCGCCATTGTTTTTGATTTTTCCAATCTTCTATTTTTTACTAGCCTTTTCCCCTGGTCCTGGCAATAAACATAAAAAAATATTCAGCTAATTTAGTGCAGTCGTTCTAAAGTTATGCGCGTGTTTCGAAGATTGTTCTACATATTGCAACAGATTAATAGGTACTAAGTTACGCTAGGACTCGCCCAACCGTTTCAGAGAGGATTAAAAAACGTATGTTTCAAACTTTCTCGTTTATCATTGTAGCTTAAAGCTTCCACTTCAAGCTACGAGCATTGTAATGCAATACAATTAAAAGGTACCACATGCAATTATATAAATTCCACTTTGATTCCTTATAAGAAAAAATTTAAATAATATACACAAAAACACGAGAGGCGTAGCAGGATATCAACGAAAAAAGGAAGATTTGCGCAAGTGCTAGTTTGAATTTTTTTTATACTTTACTTTTCATTGTATTTTTGACGTTATTTTTGTTACTCCAAACTAAGAATATTTATTTTTGAATAAAAAATATTGAATGAGCTAAATGTCGAAATGCAAATTGTGGGTGGAAGCCCGGTGCTCACAAATAATAATAAAACATCTTACACTTTATGAAGGTGCTGTTTTAATCATAATAGTGTTGTTTAATCGTGGGAACAAAGTTAAGTATGTAACCCTGTTTGCGAAGCGAATTCCCTCCGCCTGCAAAGCAAATAGGGGAGAGAGTTCTCACGTCTCACACCTGCCCGCTTCGGAGTCGAGGAGCGACGCGACGTCCATCGCCCGCGCAAGGGGGCGCCACTTTAGTCACCTTACCCTACATCGTGACGTCATTATTAGGTATTCATTTACACAAATTAAACCCAACTGCGGAATTAAATATACAGTCAACTCAAACTAAATAAAAATAATGGACTCATGGGCTTCTCATTTGTATACAATAATTATTTTTTAATATTTCATTATTACATTTTCAAAAGCCGTGTCCCGTAAGAAATAGCGAAATAGCCTTTCCTTACGTGACACGTATCGACAAGAAACGCGTCACGTACCTATCCAAATAGCATAAAGTTAATTTAATTATTTTTATTATCTATTTATTATGTTGTTTTTCAAAATATAATACTTAGGTATCACATCACATACCTACATAATTCAGAGGCCAAGACTATGTGGGCAAGTAAATTATATTTCAGTAACGAAAATTATCTTGATGTCGATAAACTAAATTCGCTGTGTCCTGAAATATAAAAAGTCTGCCTCATGTGGATGATGGCGCGCTTCTGTTGTAATTTGATAAGGAAATGTCTCGTTTCAAGTGTCACACAATCATCTGGTTGTTAGGCTAGTATAACCAATGTACATGTGCAGCGGCACCTTCATTGTCAGCAGCACATCAACTTACCCTTATCCGTCTAATTTCTACTGTCTGTCACTTCTTGCACACACTTTCTCTGTCACTTCTTGCACACACCGGCAGACTCTCACCTAAGCTGGCCACTTTTGGCGTTTTCAATAGCTCAATATGTTGCAATAGCGTAGGCTCCTCTGATTTTTCTGCCCTTTGTTTCAGTATACTTTAATAGCTTCCACTCTCAATATTTTCGGAACACGGCCAAAGCTAATATTACCGCATATTTCACCTGTAAGGGTAACTTGCCAGACAGACTCAAAAAAGTCCTACCACCAACAAGACCCAACAAAGGTGGGAATCGAATTCACGTTCTCTGGGTTTTATTACCCATAAGTCGTTAAGCACTGTTCCACGGAGGCGGTAGGTTCTACTCCGCTAACTTTATATTTTAAGAAAATATCGTCTACGTATTCAAAACAATTAATGCTATGTTCTGTAATTTAGTTTCTTATAATTATTATTAAAAATATATTTTCCTGATCTACATGTAGAAATCTCACCGTCACCGCAGCATGGGTCGTGGGGCGTTTCGCCCCACGAGTTATTCGACCCGCGGGGCGAATCGCCCAAGAGCTCTTTTTGAATGGGGCCATTCGACCCGCAGTGGTTACAGCGGGGCGAATTGCCCAAGTCATTTTTGAAATGGGTCGATTCGGACCACGGAGCGAAGCAACCCAATGCGCATTTTTTATGCCCAGCTTGACTCATATAAAAAAATTTAGGATTCCATTTATTTGTACAGACGAGTAGAAAAGTGGTTAGTGAAAATAAAAGATTCCGATAAAAATAAATTCCGGTAATAATCAAATTTATTTAAAAAATATATACAATTTAGAGGTGGCATAATTACAGATTCAGTACTTAACCGTCTTACTCACGGAATAGAAAAAAAAATCTATTCTGTGGTCTTACTTACCGCACGGGCGCTCCAGGTATTCTTTTGTTTATGTGCCAGGTAAGTTTACTTTAACAAAGAGTAAATTTTACCTGAGATTCTTGGAATGCATGTACGCGTTTATCGGCACCTTTTTGCACTTATTTTACATAATATTTTTACATACAATAATAATGCAGTGCAATAACACAAAAATGTACTCAATTGGCTTATGACATTTCTAACTTATAAATTATTTCGTTTGCTCTGTTATTTTGTGCACGGCTGTACTTTTAGAGATATGTAATAAAACTATATATTTTCGATCAAAATCATCCATCAAATAAGAGAGCTCTTTTATGCCCCACGGCGGGGCGAATCGACCCATTTCGAAAAGTTATTGGGCGTTTCGGTCCGCGGGGCGAAAGTGCCACTTCAAAAAGGGTCCTTGGGCGATTCGCCCCGCGGGTCGAATAGCTCGTGGGGCGAAACGCCCCACGACCCCGCAGCATGAGGGCATGATTTTCCATAGGTCACGAAAAATCTATGGGGCTCCCTAAGAGACTGACGGGTGGTAAGCTCTGTTATGGAGAACGCCTTTTCGAAAGGAAGAGTGCCTTGGGTTTTTTTCTGCTGGAACATGCTGGAAGAAAGCATAAGTATAAGTTTTAATTGTCTGTAAATTCATACATAGGTGAAACTTGCCTTGACTGGCTTTTCTACTTACTTCAGCTGGCGGACAGACATGTGATTCATCTTGTTACGGTGGGTGGTCACGTGGTGGTCACAATACTCTCTTGACAAAAGAATAAGGGCTTAACCAAGAAGGATTTGACGCATACCTACATTGCAAGGAGGACCACATGCTGTTAAGTCCACTATATAATTTTATGAAAATATTAGAACGTACGAGTAAGTATTAGGTAGTCCAAAATAAACCCCGAGCAGTAGATAGTTCTACTTTAAATTTAAATTAATTGCACAGTTAGGTTTCTACACATGAAAATAAAATGTTTTCTATATTATACGAGTATATTAAGACTACCGTGATTTAACATGTTACTATTTCAAAATCGCCCCTTATTGCTTCGTTTGATAATCGGGGACTTAGAAGTAAAACTCGTTGAGAGGGTTGGGGCGAGCACACGTGTTCGCACTGAATGGGCCTTTTTGCCTTATGACAAAAATATGATTACTAACATTTGCTATTTTTCCTACTAATGCTTTCATACCTTCGACTTTGTGTGAATAGAGTTAAGAGACGAATTAAATTAAAAAAATATTACACGGTCTCCGTACCTATAAATTGCGTTGGCATTATTATGCAAATATTTTTTCAGTGGATAATGTCCTCCATGGATTTGGATTTTATGTCTACGACGTCTACGTACATTTGAAGTTATCATCATCGACATTATAACAGCAGGATGTTCATAATGGTTACTCTTGACTGCTGCTCTCAGCCCTACTGAAGAAAAGGCTATGCTGGTTCATGTGACACTGCCTTTCCATATAACCCTTTAAATTAAATTAAAATTTGTTTAAAAAAAATTAAAGTTAATAGATATACCTATTATAATAATTAATTTTGCCGAGGGTATGCGTTACGCATTCCCTACAAGAATTTTGCTACTACTTATCTAAGTAGGCAGTTGGATCTCTAGTTGAGCCCAGGGTGGAAAAATTCTAGATCCTACTCAGAAACATTTGTAGCATCTGCCAACCACCCTCAGAAGCTTGATAGTAGCGATCTCTCTCTTGTTAAACTTTAATTTAGGTATGATAGAGCTCTGTAGGCTGCGTCCCCAGTAGGCAAACTGTTAGCGGCAGACTGAGTGAGCCGCAAAGTGGCGATCTGAAATTAAAATTTAAAACGTCGCAACCGGTGTTGCTGGGAGTCGGCCGCTCACTGAGATAGTGAGATAGTCGACGCGCGTAACGCTGCAAACTGCGTACAGTGAGCGCAAAACTAGCAAATTGTAGACACTTCATTTGTTATTATATGGAAAGGAAGCCGCAGACTGTCAATAGACTCAATAGTGCTTGTTCACGTTGAACGCGCGGGCGCGGTGGCGGGCGCGGGCGCGGTGCTCGCTACATACCTAGCCCGCGCGCGCGTTTGTAGTTTTGTACATGAATACTTCGATTAGTACTAATATATTCTGTGCTACTACGCCATTTGATATTTCGCGCCCGCGCGCCCGCCACCGCGCCCGCGCTTTCAACGTGAACAAGCACTTAGTCTGCCGCTAACATTTTGCCTACTGGGGACGTAGCCGTAAACTGTTCCTGTGTGTCCGTCGAAATGGGGTTGATTGAACTCACATAAAGACCGACGTAATTATGACAATAATTGAGTAGTGGTTTTGTTAAATTACGTTTTGTTTCATAATTAAAGGGAGGAGGAGGGTCCGAGAAGTCTATGAGCGCTAATTACTTACATTATAGTTATTATGTTCATTGAAGGAATAAAAACTAAGCTACTAAACAATAAAATATGTAATAATAAAAACAAAATAAAGCTACATACGTTAATGGTAAATACGTATCATTCACATACGAGCCTAGTATTATCTTATTGATTTATTAGAAGAAACTTTAGTATGTTCAAGTTTCAGTCATTTTACAACTTGTTTGTTTATTTAAAAGACCTAACAATTGAATATTTCTAAGCAATTGATTATCCAGCTATCACAAAACAATAGTGCGCAAAACTTACGGAATGACTACAAGGGCTATGTTTAGACTTAGAACGAGTCGCGAGACGGTACAATCCCTGCAAGAGTTAAGTTTGTAATTGTTTGGCGAAAATACCCACCCAATGCAGACACGACACGACGCATCTCGCTTCGAATAAATGCACTATTAAATTAACTAACGAGTGATATTTTTTGCCAGCATCAACCGATTTTTATGATTTATGTACTTTAATATTACGCATCGACTTAATGTTATTTATTAATTTATTGATTACTTAATAGTTTAAAAACTTATTAAATATTTTTATTAAATAAACTTAAAAGTTACCACCATTAAATATTTAATGTTGGTAACTTTTAAGTTTATTTATAGATAGACAAATAAGCAAATTTAATGAATGAAATAATATTCAAAGGAAAGCAGGCACCTTTGTAGGCACGAATACATTTTTAAAATGTTAATTTTATTAGTACGATTGCATATTGACGACCTTCTTGGTTGCTTAGGAGGGCATTCACTCTCTCTCATGTTTTCAATTTTTAATGGCTGCTTAGGTACACATATTATATTTGCAGTCTAGCCTGATAACAGACGGACGCGGACGGACGCCTCCGCATAAGAAAGACTTAACTAGAAAATATAATTATTACCTACATCAGAGGCGGATTAAACGTTGAGAGCGCCATAGGCAAGCATCTCATCGGCGCCCCTATAATAAAAATAACTCGTACCTACTATATGTAGTTTGACCGAAACCGATGTACCTTAGGAAAACGCGGTGAGATAGAGGCCAAGGAAAAAAGAGCATAAGTTTAAATGAGATCGATAATTGTCCGACAGATTTTAAGAATTCGATTTACAATATTTTAAAGCTTTAAGGTACGACTGGCAAACCCGAAAATTATGAACAGGATAAAAAATTAATTAAATCAGTGTATCAAATATTTCATTTATATAACTTTAAATCTGTAATATATTATAGTTACTTAATTCGAGCGATTACTTGAGCGAAACAAAGGCTCTAAAGTGTTTGCCAGAGACCTGTCTCTTGGAGAGCTTGCTGACGAAGTTGAAGACAGAGGACGGTAGAGTAGTCACGTCACGCCATGAGATTAAAAACTTTTATGGGCAGCTTTACTCGACGACACGAACACCTGTCACTGAGGCCACAGATCGTAGAGCCAAATTGACCCGACACTACACTGAATATAATCAAGACGTCAGGCTTTACGAAATCAGTGTAGCTCTAAAACAGCTTAAAAACAACAAGGCGCCGGGGGATGACGGAGTTACAGCGGAGGTCGACCGGTCCTGAAAGCCCTCCAGAGGTTGTTCGACTCCGTTATTCTCGAGGGCAAAACGCCAACAGCATGGCACAGGGGCGTGGTGAAGCTGTTCTTCAAAAAGGGCGATAGGACGCAGCTGAAGAACTACAGACCCATCACGCTGCTGAGTCATGTTTACAAGTTGTTTTCTAGAGTTATAACGAATCGTCTCGTACGTAGGTTTGATGACTACCAGCCTCCCGAACAAGCCGGATTCCGTAAAGGCTTTAGTACCATAGACCACATGCACACGCTGCGGCAGATTATACAAAAGTCCGAAGAAATAATCTCCCATTATGCTAAGCGTTTGTGAAAAGCCTTTGATTCTGTCCAGACATGGGCCGTGCTTCGGTCACTCCAAAGGTGCCAAATAGACTACCGATACATAAAGTGTTACAGTCGCTGTACGAAAACGCCACCATGTCAGTCCGCCTCCAGGACCAGAAGACAAAATCCATTCGGTTCCAGCGGGTGTGAGACAGGGCGATGTTATATCGCCGAAACTGTTCACTACATACTCTGTTGGAGGACGTGTTTAAGCTTCTGGACTGGAGAGAACTTGGCATCAACATAAACGGCGAGTACATGACGCATCTTCGCTTTGCGGATGATATTGTAGTCATGGCTGAGTCCTTGGAAGTACCTAGGTACAATGCTCAACGATCTCAGTAGAGTGTCTCAACAAGTGGGTCTTAAAATGAACATGGAAAAGACGAAAACCATGTCGAACTCCCATGTCGTACCCACTCCTATAAAAGTTGGGGACTCAACACTGAAAGTTGTAGATAAGTAGGTACTACTACTGGGGCAAAAAGTCCAACTTGGTAAGTCCAACTTCCAGAAAGAGGTCGATCGACGAATCCAACTCGGCTGGGCAGCGTTTGGGAAGCTACGCAGCGTTTTCTCGGCCCGACTACCGCAATGCCTCTTGCCTTTGATACGTGTGTGTTGCCAGTGATGACTTACGGAACGTAAACGTGGCCACATACAAAGTGCCGCATAAAAAGGCTCAAAATCGCGCAAAGGGCAATGGAGAGGGCTATGCTTGGAGTCTTCCTGCGTGATCGCATCAGAAATGATGAGATCCGTAGAAGGACCAAGGTCACCGACATTGCCCGAAGAATTGCAAGCCTTAAGTGGCAGGGACACATTGCAAGGAGGTCTGACGGCCGTTGGGTCGGAAAGGTCCTCGAGCGGCCACGTACCGGGAAACGCAGCTGTGGTAGGCCTCCCACAAGGTGGACCGATAAATCCATAAAGATCGCCGGAATCCACTGGATGCGGGTGGCGCAGGACCGATCGGTTTGGAGATCCTTGGGGAGGCCTATGTCCAGCTGTGGACGTCGTTTGGCTGAAATGATGATGATGACTTAATTCGACCTCGATAGTATTGATAGTGGTCTAGGTGTCTGCCGTAAGCGCAAAAGATCCCGGATTTCTTTCTCGGTCGGGCAAATTTGGGAAACGAACGTCGTCGTGAATTAAAAAATTTTGGCGCATTCGTTCGCGCCTGACCGCTTAGCTTCCGCCCCCGCACTACACTCTCGTCCCCGCAATTTTAGAAGCAGGAACGTCCGATACTCACTTGCAGTCGACGCCGCGACGCGACGAACATTGCAGTCGTATCTTTCCAACTTCAATCAGAGATCATGTGCCATCGACGAGGTTGTTTGTAGGCATAAGTTTTAGCCAGTCAGTCCCATCCGTGAAATTCATCTTTTTGTAAGCAAAAATAATAGTTTTCATTGTTTAAGTAGGTGGTTTACTTACTGGCGCAATTAGTTTTATGCAATGTTGTATATTTTTTCTTTATTTTACAATTCTGCCGCCCCTTTGTACCGTCGCGCCCCTAGGCACATGCCTACTTTGCCTTTAGGATAATCCGCCTCTGACCTACATTCAAGTAGTCGCGTCGCGCGTTGGTTCTACTGGTACCATTACCGAACTGCTTTAATTTATGAAACACGAAATTTTAGAGCCTATCAGACGAAGTAGAACATTATTGTATTAGATTTATCAAGTTAGATAAGGTTTTAGTTTCACTGGCAATTCAAATTGTTTCTTGCGTCCGCGACGAAGACGCTTTGTCGAGGGACGAGTCGGTAGGTAGGTGTAGGCATGGTTTGCGTACGTGATGGCTTGACCTTTTATTTGGTCTGAGGCTTGACCTATTAATAAATAGACAGTGCAACATTTTTAATGAATATTTTTTGAAAAATGTGGCCTATATTAAAAAGTGGTTTAATAGATTCTACTCGTCATTCTGATCAAACGAATTTCAGCGTTGTAGAAGCGATGTTAGTTATCAATTTCTAATCGTCGAGGAAGTCAGATACGTGTTTATACATTTTACGTCACCTAACTCACCTAGCTTAAAAGTGATCGTGGGAACATCTCGCGAGTAAACAAATTTGGCGGCCGGTGGACAGTTTGTATCGATTATATTTTTATCTCTCTAAAAGTTTGATAAAAGCTGGTTTTTAATATTGCGAAATTCTGAGGACACACTGAAATAAATAAGAATAGTTTATGTAAACGTTATCATTGGTTGGCTTTGCTTAGTAATCTATTTAAATTATGTACATTTCTATTTTGTATTATATTAAATTGAATTTGAAATTCCCTCTGCTCGACTATTTTAGTGAAGAAGTGGCAAAAAGGTTTATTGCTGCGGCTACAATCCTACAATACGGTCCAGGATTTAGGTGTCCAGTTTGCACAAATCAATGATAGATACCTATAATTTTTGAAGTGAAAAGTTCTTTAGCGGCGTTGTACACTTTTTTTGTTATGGGAAAAAAATGTTAGACTCGCGTCAGGTGTCACATGCGTGACTGATCGAAAATTCGTAAGACGGTATGGAATTAATATCGATGTACAATAAGACCACTGAGGTCCATTATAATACGCGCGTAAGACGGACACATGTTTTTTGTTCAAGCGCCATCTATGAATTTGTGCGGGAACTTTGATTTTGAACAAAAAGAACCAATTTGCGAAATTTTCCTAGGGGACGCTAAGCATGGCGAATACCAAATTATACAAGTTTTCACTTCTGCCGGCACTCCCGAAGTGCAACCCGTCGTTTTTTTTTATAAAATATCATTGGCACCAATATTATGTTTGTGACTTGTTTTTTTGAGCGTTTTAGTTGCAAGTCTGACTAAATTCCTGAAGAAAGTGGTCTTGGAATGATAGATTGAATCAGTAATGGGTTTATGATCTTTGCGTGGTTATTGCCTCTCTAGAGTTAGTTTTGTGCTTGCTGTCCAACTAGGCTTTGAATGTTTTTTTAGAGCTTCATAACGATTAAAAAAGATTATATTAAGTAATCATCTAAATAATAAAATAATGTATGTACGCGTTATGATATTTGGTTCTACTTACTACCACATACTACCACAGACTATAAACTGTAACTTTAGCCATGGAAATAATATTGTCTATGTAACCGGAATGATATCTTTAAAAAATTGCATTTTTGAAAATGAACACTATCCCAACGCATTAAAGTTTATATTTGCTTGCGCCTGACGCGAGGCAAATCCGAGACGAGAAAGATATCAAGACGGGAGTAGCTTGTCTCGTTCTTTCACATTGCCAGCACGCAATGACAGTTCATTCATAGTTAGAGTAACCATGAATACTAGGTCTATGGCAAGGACGGTCTCGATTCTCGTTCTTTCATATTGTCAGTTTAAGAAATGTTTTTGGGCAACAATTTTGCCTGACCAAAAACTTAATTTAACGCTTGTATTTTAATGTTATTTTTACAATGTATTAATGTACAATTGTATATTTACTTATTTTTCGTTCAATGTAGGTATTCTTAAATTTGAAAAAGCGTAAATGTTATAAATTGTCTTTTTTTTTATTTCAAGGTAGTTACCCCGTAAAGCATTATGTGATGAATAAGACCAGGAGCCTTTCTATCACATTTTTTGCACTGTCTACATCATTTTATAACTTCGTCTTAAACAACACAGCGCTCTATAAACTTATATCAACGGTTGAATATGAATGAAGTTTTGCTGCCGACACAACCGACTGTTGAAATATTTTAACATGAATTAAAAATACTATTATTAGGCAGATCCGCAGATTGCATGTTTGAATTTGTCTCACTTAACCGAAACTTATTGTCACCCTATTAGAAAGGGACAAGCTGCCCCGTCCGACTGTTTCGCTCGGCTCGTTTTTTAGCCACGAGAGCACAGTCTAGTTAGTTATATTACGTTTATGACTTTAGCACAATCTTGGTAGTAATTTTTAATAATTAACTAACAACATTCTTTGGTGCATAATAATTTTCCGAGGCTATAGTAATTTACGAGATTAGACCAAATTGTCTATGAATCTCAAACGTCATGTTGATAGTTTTGTTGCGTCATTTCACTCTGTCAGTCTGTCTGTCTGTCACTCAAATTACTTTACTTTCATTCTACGCGGTACTACCTACCTTGGCGATCCCGAATATTGATTTTCCACACATAATTTAAACTCTAGGCGACAAGCCATTATTGTTTACTCATTCTGTTTACCAGGTTTCACATTTCTTTATTTTGTTAAAATCTATAATGTCTGCTAAAGTGAATGAAGCTCAGGAGCACTGCCGGGCAGCAGAAAAATAGTGAGTAACTATAATAAATCTGAATCAATATTTTATATATTTTGTCTCTGTTTCTCTGTTTTATACTATAATTCAGCAATCCTTACAATTAGGGAGTGGAGGATAAATTTTACCAATATATCTACTTGTACCCAATAACCCAATTTCTCGACTTACACCTATATCGGTATTTAGCTGAGTCCCGAATCTCTCAGAATGAGAAGGCTCATCAGGGTCCCTAATAGGAAAAACATACAACAACACTAACACATTGTTTACTTGCACCTTGATTGAAGTGTAAATGGCTGCCTGTTTCTGCATTATCTATTTGATTATATATCATCCTACAATATCTGTGTAAACTGTTGCGCCTATTAAGATTAAACCTTATTGTAGTGCTGTTTTTTTTTTATATTTATTTACTTCTATTTGAAGTGGTTATAAAAATGAAAATGAAAAGTTGTCAGTTTTCTATTTCTTTTTGTCTTTTATTGAATTCTGATGTTATTGCTATATCTATAGGGTATGTTTTTTTTTCCCTTATTTTCTGTGTAAATAATGTCCAGTCTATTGTTTTGATTTTCTGAGTCTGTAAATGTTTTTTTGTAATTTTTCCCAACTTAGCGTAGCTTCAACATTCTTCCCTATGGGGATGTGATTCATTTTATTCCCACAATAGCTTCTTTAGTATGGTGCTTCTTAAATCATGGTCTTGAACTTCTGACATCTGTTTCTCTGCCATGTTCACCTATTCTTTGTTATAGGTTTAAGGAAATGATAAAATTGCTTTTCTTCCATGATTTCTTTGAAGTGTACCTTTGCAGTCTGTTGGTTGTTTTAGTTGTAAAAGTTGGTAATTTTTATCAACAGTTTATTTTGTATTGTCCATGTATCTGTAAAGCCCCAGTTTACCTAAATTTACTTTGACACTTTGTTTGATTTATTTAATTGTGTAGTCATGTTCCTGTTCAGTAAAGGAATTGAACTTGTTTTATACAAGATCATTTGGCAGAATAAGAAAAAGAATAATTTATCAGTAAAATGTGGTACAATATGGTGGATTTAATTATGTAGTGGTACAGTTTCTCACAATATACCGACAGACAGACATGCACAGGCCATTTGATGGTAAGGGGCCACTGCGGCCTATTACACTGAGTGAGAGTGTTACCAGACCAATCGATTGACCACCAATCAACAGCTTTGGTCAACCTCAATTGAAGTTGATTGACTAGTCTGGTTGATTGTTTGGTATGGTATAAACTATTGATAGACATTGACTTAGCTATTCTATCATCGATCAATGCACACAACACACTGACTCTTTGCCAAGAAGAATCACTCAATGTGCTGCTACACTGTAGGCTCATCTGATCTTCGAGCCTTTGATTTCAAGTGTACTTACACATAAATACTGCCAAAACACAGCCAGAGCTGTTATTATGATTGTCATCATTTTACTTGTTTTTCTTCATCAATTTACACCTCACATACCAATACTGTATCAGATGATGATTATTATCTCCTTCCGCCGGGGGGAGGCAAGTGGGGCCCGCTTTGTAAGAGGTAGGCAGGTCGCCCTGCAATGTCCCTGGTAGTAGGCTGATGCAAGGCCCAGGGACGCTGCCGATGGCGATGCAGGAGTGCGGGGGGGGCTTAGTGGGTATTCTCGTGAGTCCCACACATGGCTCGTCTTCCCCAGGCGAGTTATGGTGAGTAAATGCATTCCCCTCCACAAAAAAAAAAGATGATGATTATTATAATAATAATAATAATAATAATTTCTGGACATTATTCACACAGCGCCATCTAGCCCCAAACTAAGCATTAGCTTGTGCTATGGGTGCTAGACAACGGATAAACATTACTTATATACATTTTTTTTTTTTTTTTTTGTAAATACATACATATTATACATAGAAACATCCAGACCGATACAAACAGACATGTTCATGCACACAAATGTTTGTACCGTGCGGGGATCGAACCCGCGACCTCTGGTGTAATAGCCGACTTCTCGACCATTACACCAAATGGCTCGTCAACAAAGGCTATGTATCTAATGTCTCAGGATAAGAAAACTCTCTTTTACTTCAGCTGATTTGATAAAGAATCTTAACTTTCTTATTACACTATAACTTAAACCATAATACATATAATTGGTATTTTTTTCTTAAATCAGCTAAACAATGTTTTCTGATGTATTAATTTTTAAATAGTATAGTGATGGATTACATTCTAGCTTAGCTAGCCTGCGGTTATGGTGCGCAACGCATTGTCCTCTGAAAACAAGTTTACATTTTAGGGATTTTATGTCTATGGCTAATATCATAAATATTAAGTTTGATAAATTTTGTAGTTATTTCAGTCAGAATGGAGTGATGTTGTTGTATAATTTTTTAATGTGGAGATAGTTTACTGTGGAAAGGGATATTGGCTTTTTTTACCTTAAAAATTTACATTTTATCATAATAATAAAATTACTTTAAAATTAGATTAACAATGTGCTTGTCCTTATTTGTATTGTATATAAATGCAATAACAATTGAATTATTTTAACAGCTTGAAAACTTCTTTGCTTCGATGGAAACCAGACTACACTTCGGCTGCAGATGAGTACAGCGAAGCAGGTTAATAATATAATTTTTAGCTAAGGATTACAATACAACTCTGTATGTACAGGGAAGGTTATTACAACTAAAATAAAATATAAAACTATTAATAATTACAGTATTTTCATGGCTTTTTCATTCAAGGAAAATAAATGGTTGGGGAGAATTTTATTTGTATTACAAGTATGTAAAATCATTAAGAGCCATTGCAGTAGAGTTAAATGATCAATAAATAAAATTAGCCCTAATACTTTTATGTTTATATTGGAGAATATTTTTTAGCAATGTTAAAGCCCAGAATATAAGACATTATAAAAATTAATTTGTTGTTTTTATGCATTCATTATAAAGGGTAGGTAGTACTTAAGAAGTAGAGTTGAGATTTCCTTTATTTTCAGCACTATGTTATTGGGTAGCACGTGATGGCAACAAAGCCAAAGAATGCCATCTAAAGGCTTCACAATACCACCAGAAAACTCGAGCGTTCTTCCATGCCGCTAAATCATTGGAGAATGCCATGATGGTAACGAAAGAGAAGATGGACCCAGAAGAGGTAATTTCATACTTTGAATAACTGTGATCCTAATAATAGTTTGATTAGCTTAGCTCTAGCTGTGATAGCTCTGCTACTGTGTCAATGTTTACGATAAAGTGACTGCTGGCTATGCTACTTTTGAACTCTGGTGATTGGTTAGTTTTCAGATTTTAAGATTGTTAATATTATATTTATTTTAATTATGTATGCGACATCTGTTATTTTGAGATGCTAGTTTAAAGCATGGAATAAGTTTAATAATTTTTTTAACAACGCACCTTTTTATTTTTCTATATATATGAGTACTTACCTCCTTTAGTTTTTTAAAGATTTTTCCTAAAATCATTATTTTGTCTAGATCTTTTCGCTGGCGTCTGAATCGGCAAGCTTGTATCAGCAATATGGCGCAAGCGACGCTGCCTCCAACGTACTTGAAAAGGCGGCTAAGATCTTAGAGGAGAACTCTCCAGAAAAAGCGGTCAAGCTGTACCAACAAGCGGCCGATGTATCATCTGTGAGTTGATATAAAAAAGAAACAATTTAGTTGGGGCACGAACATATCAATTAAAAAAATGTTACCTTGTTTGCAGTCTGAATGCTCGACCCACATTAGCAAGGCATCGAGAATATTAGTGCGCCTTAAAATGTAAGTACATTAATTAATTAGTATATTCGAGTAGGTACGTTTTTTGTCCACATCCATGTACTTTAAATACTGCAAAACTTTAAAGTATCAACATTTTTCTACGGAGTAATTAATCCCTTTAAATTACTTGGTGGACCAATTTCCATGAATGTATTGATAGCATTTTGGTATAGCACAACTGTGGCGACGAGGAAAAAGTACGATGAACTTCAAACACGTTATTTGTTTGGTTTCTTGAATTATAAAGGAAAGTTATATATTTTAAGGAAACATTTTAAGGCTTTCACTTGTTTACATTTTATAGTTAAAAAGGGTTTATTCCCGATTCGGCACCTTCCCGTTTCGGCACCTTTTAAGGTGCCGAAATGGGAAGTGCCGAAACGGGAAATTAAGTGTAGCAAATTCCCGATTCGGCACCCAGTTATAATTTTTAGCGAATTTTGTACTTTTATAGTACAGTCCCGTTCATAAAACTCTTTCTTTTTTGTCGGTGACAGTACCACCGTAATTAAAATTTATAAAGTTCATAATTTCATGGGTGCCGAAACGGGAAGGTGCCGAATCGGGAATAAACCTTAAAAAGAATGGAACTGCCTCTAAGTTTTGTTTGTAAAATTCCTTTGAAATATTGCTTTTAATAGATTTTATAAATATTTAAGAAATCTTTAACAAGTACAGTTGGTATGAAAATTTTCTTTGGTGTTCTTGTATCAATATCCTAATTTACATTGTCAAAAGTTATAAACAATAATATTATGAGTGTTGTAAAACTAGAATCAAAATGTTATTTCAAATATCAAACTAAATTTTTCTTGCACATAATGATGTTTAAAAAAATATAATTTGGTATATGAAATATGTCTACCTATCCATGAGAAATTAAAGCACACTTAAAATTAAAGACTCGAATCACTTTTTCCGCAAGCTGCGGCCTGCTGCCAATTGACCTAGCATTAAAAAACTGTTTATATTGAGCGATGTTTTATGATCCTTCAATAGAATAGATCGTAGTTTCCACCGACATTTGGGGTGTGCCTCTGTCAACATAATATACCTGTTTAGGTACGACCAGGCTGTGGATAGTCTCCGGCGGGAAATTGGCTTCTATCAGGAATCTGGAAACACTGGCGCCATTGGACGGCTCACCGTGGCTATTGTGCTAGTGCAACTCGCTAGGGGTGACCCTGTGGCTGCCGAGAAGGCTTACAAGGTGAGTTATGGACTATCTGTTTCTTCAACAAAGGCATGTAATTTTACTACGCTTATATTTTGGCCTATAGAATGTCCCACTGCTGGGCGAAGACCTCCCTCATTCTTTTCCATATCTCTCTCAAAAACGAGATATTTAGTAACACATAATTCAATTATCGGTTTGTCGTATTTGCTGCACTACGGGCTAAAAAAAAATAACTGTAAAAAAATATTATAATGCCTATACTTAACTTACTAATTGTAAGTGATTCTCCTTACACCAACCTGGGCACCCTAAATCTTTTTTTTACATACGTACTTACCTCTATTTCCCCTCGTCTACTTTTATGACCAATATCTAAGACAAGTGAAGACTGCATGGGTAATCGCCGTATGTTTAGATCAGTTTGTTTTCGCACTTGACAGTGACGGGCTTCTGCGCCAAAAAGGTTGTGAGTTTTTGTTCATTGTTTGGGTTCATATTTGTGGTATTTTAAATGTTTTCTTATTTTCATAGATTAAAGAAATAAAATATAGATAGAACGTTCGGTTGTCAAATCAAACGCCAAGGTGTGTCCAGAAACGCTGCGTGCCCCCCGCACCTACCTCACTTCGGCCCCGCGTTTTATTGCCAGGTCAAAACTCGGGCAAGCCGTTTCCCAATTTTTTGGGGTAAACTTTTTGGGGTAAATGGATACTGTGGCATTACGATAATAAGTAGTTGTTAATAAATAAAAAATAGTCCAGTAAATTAAATATAAATATTTTTAATATTATAAAAATAAAATTTTAATAAAATAACTTATTAAGCAAGTTTTACTCGTCAATCTTTTTTACCCTTTCAGCACTTCGACGTCAATTACCTGTGAAGAAGAAGTGCCGCAAGAAACTCACACTTTGCTTTTTATAAAAGAATAATAATAAATATGTAATTAAAAATCAAAAACATTTTAACAACACAATAATAATTTTATATCGATATAATTAATAATGTCATACATAATGATATCAATACAAGGAATCAAAAGAATAATGTCAATGAAATAGTTTAATGAAATGAAATAATTTATTCAGCAAATAGAATTTAAAAAAAATACTTTTGCACGTCGATCTTTTTTTCCTATCAGCAAGAAACTCAACACTTTGCCTTTTTTACAAATAACAAAGTACATATCACAAACATTTTAACAACACAATAGTAATGTCGAAATAATAAATTATGATATCAATACAATACGAAGGGTAATACAATATTTATAATCAGCCAGCGCCAACTATTCGCATCTACAGACTTTTATCGTTTAAATAGTTTTCCATTTTATTTTAACAACACAGTTCATAACATTCCTTTTTTTAGCAATATCAGTTACTACAATATATTAATGGTAAAAAAATTGGGGTACTATTTTTTCATTTACTGGCAACACTGTAAGAATGAGTGAAGTTTTTTCCTTGATAAATTAGAAGAGGTTAAATATTAAATAATAAAATGAAGGTGCTGTATTATCGGTTACTTACGTGTGAAACGTGATCCCGTGTTCTTTTTTTGTCAGATTAGGACTGTTTCGGCAGGTGGGAACAACGCAGGACGGCATGTTTATTTTTTTTTCGCACACGTGCAATACGTCACGATCGAACTGTCACAAACCGCGACTGACGGCGACTGAGCGAAACTCTACGAAAATGTAGAGTTTTCACTGCCCCAGGTTTAGCGCGCGTCAATCCTTCTGTATTATTCCTACTTCTATGCTTATTTTAGAGAACTACATAGATTAAAACCTTCGACCTCACACATGTGGAACAACGTTAAACATAAACCACTGGGCTACCACAACTCATCAATAAACACACATACATAAACCCCACTGCTGGGCAAAGGCCTCCATCTTTGAAATCAAGTTATCGTTACAATGGCGTATTCAACTCTTAAATAAACATTTTAAATGAAAACTAGGAGTGGGGCAACAACTGCGAGGTGGCGGAGATGTCTACTCTCGAGCAGCTGCTACAAGCTTACGATGAAGAGGACCGCGACGGCGCGCGGCGGGCGCTGGCCTCGCCGTTCATCCGCAGCATGGACGTGGAGTACGCGCGGCTCGCGTCCACCATCCCGCTGCCGGAGGGCATCGAACCCGCGCCCAGCGCCGGCGTCCGGGAGAACGCGGCGCCGTCTTACGTCAGCGCCAGCGCTTCTACCGCAGGGGTTAGTGTTTATAATACGCGTCCACTTTAATCGGCTTGTCTGAACATCGTGTAAGAACCTGCGCAGAACACAAATTTGGGTGTCAGAGCACCTGCGCAAACGACTCTCGCAGCAAACTCAGGCAAGCCAATTAAGTTGACGCGGACTATACTAGATATTATTTCAAATATTGTCAACTGTATATTTACCAAACAACACACACCACACACACCCGCCTAATTAGGACGCCATGGCGAAGTCGCCGGCTACCGTATCCAAGCAGTTATTATTGAAATGTATGAGAGCCAACTCACTTTGCGACGATTTGGCAACGTCACCAAGTTTGACAGGAAGAGGTAGGGCTTATTAGAACCCTCCTTTATTAGGACGCCAGGGGGACGTCGCCGGCTACCGTATCCTATCAGAAAGTATGGAAATGGTAACACCGTCGCGGCATCGCCAAGTGTGGTACGTCTCATACATATCAGTAATCAGCCGAATTGTATCCAGTAGTGATCTCAAAATGTCAAGTACTAAAAGACAGCATTAGATAATACGTTTTTTATTTGTTTAGCGTTCGGAGGAAGAGCCGCCGTATGAGCCCGAACCGTACGACGATAAGAAGGCTGACGACGAAGATGGTTTGTGTTAAGTCATTAGATAATGAATGAATGAATTATAAAATGTTCCGCAATGTGCACAATTATATAAATGTGTAAAAAAGACATGGTTGACAATTATTTTGGAGCTTTGTAAGTGTTGAATAGGTAAATTAAGATTATATTTGTAATTATAGGGTTTGTCAACCTAATGGTTATTAATCGTAGTAGTTGTAAATCGCTGTTAGTCATTTTGTGCCACTCTTTTTGTCTCTGACACATTTTAAGATGATGTTTATAAACTTAGTCCTAATCTATCTATAGCTTCGCTTCAGAAATGCGTTATTGACTTTCTTGAAAATCCATTACAAGTCGGCTTCTTTGCATTTATAATAGGTTAGATTTAAATATCTGTCTTGCTGTTTTAAATATAAGATCTCATAGTTTTAATTTAGTTCTCCATCCACGTTTTGTCATCTCTTCTTGTTGTTTATGTATAAATAAGAGTTTATGTATTTTTTGACGTAGGCGACCATGAAGTCGCTGCGCTTGTATTCCAAGAGCAATAAAATGATGAGAAATAATTTCCTTGTAATGTAAGGTGGAAGCGATCTGTGATGTTCATGTCGATTCGTTATTTGGGATGTTCCTTTTATAGCTTTGAGGTAAGGCCTATTTATAGTTCAATCTCAAATGTCCACATGAAGACTAGTGTGTATGATATTATATAGTTATAACTTTCAACATGAGCCTAGTCGCTAAGGAAGCGTTATTGAGTTTGTTAAAATTTGACTTTTTTGTCTGGAGTTTATCGAATTCTGTTTACAATTAAATAAGTAATAAAATACAAAACTCAAAACACAATCTTGCAAATCCGTAAGATTGATACCATTATTCTTGTGCAAGATTGTACAATATTTAATTATTAATATCTATATTTTCTCTCTAATTAAGTTTTCCCAACTGCGGTTTAACCGCAGTTGGGAAAACTTAATTAGAGAGTACTTAATTTGATAAATATTTTGCTTTATATAAAGTTTCTTTTAAAAAATGTTACAAAAATTAAGAAAGATTTTATTAATAAAATTAATTGTAATTTTATTAATCTGTTATAATAATCAATATTATTTTAAGGATTTATTATGAGAAAGGGCGTCGGTAAACGATGGAGAAGAGTTACTAGCCAGTTAATTAGCAGGTGAAAATTAAACTAGTGACTTCTGATGGTAGTGTACTCATTGAATAACACAAACTTCATCTGTTTAAGTTTGTTTTATTTAATGGTAAATAGTACATAAAAATATTGTTAGTTATCAAGTTCAATTTGTATAAATATAATTTATGTATAGACGAGAAGTCTTAGCATATTAGGAGTTGATATTTATAGTAAATTAAATTTTATTAATATTGTATGATTTAAGTGGCAGTTAAGATTTAAATAGAAAGAAAGTTAATATCAACGCAAAATCATATAATGACATGAATAAAATTATTGTAATTTATAGTCGTGAGATAATAAATATGATATTGCTATACCCTTGTAACTTCTTAGATTTGACATCGAAATTTTCACAATTTTAACACTTACTTCAAAGATGAGCTATTACATCGGAGTTCATGTGGCTGTCATATACATATACCTGATTTCACCAGTGTTTTGATTTTATTTTTCTAACGGTTCTAACTTCTGATAAGCTCGGTCACCGTTGGTTACTTTATAATACATATCATCGTATAAAGTTTGGGTTTACTGGGTATTCTCTACCCTTAGCCTTACAAGTGGGTCTTTCTTTTGCGAGATTTTTATTGTATAAAGAAAGACACTACTACGAGCACGATGGATTCGTTAGAAAAAAAAAAATACATGACTGTTAAATAAAATAAAACGTATGGTGAAACCAGACCTTAAAATTATTTACTTAAAATCTTTTTCCGAAATTGAGACTGAAAAGAGACAAAACTTGGAAAGACTTCATATTGTAACAATAATATAATAATCCAATCATACGTTAATCTGTGTGAGGTTCAAGGGCCTTTATGGAAATAAACGTGACATACGCATTTAGTTGAAGTTTGATTTTGGTCATAATTTACCTACCTGTAGTCTCTCTCTTACCGCACTTTCATTTGCTTATACTTACATAAATTCTACTATCATTTCTATTATTCTTATTTGTAACTTGCAGTACACAAATCATTTACAACATAAAAAAACAAACGCACCCCGAAAAACAACAAGTACCTATCAACTTCTACGAGGGTCAAACAAAATGCTTAGTCCGACGATATTTTCTTATTCAAATGTCCTTTTTATAGATAGATAATCTAATTACATATTTTAATTATAGTTTTTTTATATGGACTCAATCCCGTGTTTTGCCCTATAAACATCTCCTCTTCCTAAGTATGACTTGTCTGTAATATTGTTCTGTCTTATCCCAGCAAAAACAATTATATTTATTCCATGACTGTCAAATATCTTTCCCATCATAACATTAAGTTATAGCTACTTCACTTTTCTATTAAGTTTATGTACTATATCTAATTGCCCCTAAAACCCCACACCATAATATTGTTTTGAACGAACTTGTATTAACCGGATACGTTTAAACGTCGTTGCCGCGTTGTCAGTAGATAAGAACGATGTGGACTCTCAGTTTAGTCGTATGAATTCTACTAGTTTACGAAAGAAAATGTGGGTAGATCGTCAAAGCTTCGATTGAACGTAGGTTTATCTGTCTTTTTAAGTATAAAACCATTCGTTGTTTTAACGCCATTAGCACTGCAGCCAAAAAAAGGTAAAAGCAAAAAAGATCATAGAAATACTGCCCTACTAAGCGCAAAAGCGGTATCTCAGTAAAAGGTAGTTTCGAGATAATTGATGTTTTGTAAAATTAGGTTTTTCGTTAATTTACCGATTGTTTTTTTTTGTTTTTTAAATGTAGTATATGTATTATATTAGGTCTATTTTCTATTACAATAGTTAAAATATGTAAAATATACTTACTTCTAAGTATATTTTACATAACCGTGAGTTACTGCTATACCGCTTAGTAAATACAAACTTAAAAATTGAGATGCCGCCTTTTGCTTAGCATTCCACCTACATTCGTCCATACAAAAGGATATGGATGTTCAGTCAAATAAAATACATATTATTATAAATAAAAAAACAAATCAAAGTGCATTTATAAAGTCTTTTATTATTAAAATTTATAATTATAAAAAAAAATATTTAAAAAAGAGACGTATTCTATGAATTCTAATCAGTCAAAAGTGGGGAGTTCTCTCCAAAAGTCATTTTTTTTTGTTATTATTTTCGAAAGATTTCAAGATAAATATCATTTTTGTTTGTAGAAATACCTTTAAACGTTGTGCCAGTTTCATTTTCAGAAAATATTCGAAGCTGATATTTTTCAGTGTTATAAATTTCTAAGGATATTAGCGGTATATCAATAATACGTAGCCAATCCGCCGTATATTTGGCCAATATACGGCGGATTGGCTACGTGTTATTGATATACCGCTAATATCCTTAGAAATTTAAGGTAAAACAGGGTAAAACTGAGATAGAGAAAACTTTCATAACGCTTTTTTTATATTTTTTAAGTGACATACCGCTACATGGCTTAGTTCAATAGATGCGTATTTTTCTAAGCTATCCGATGCCATAAAAATCAAATTTTCGATTTTTTTTGAGATACCGCTTTTGCGCTTAGTAGGGCAGAATAGTGGTTTGTGATTTTCATTTATTAAGTTTTCAAGAAGAACCTCTTCAAATTAATTAGAACCGAAGTTAAAGAAGTGTTATTTCAGTATCGCTGGCGAAAAAAAATGGAAGGCCCTACATTTAACGACGACGCTCGACGGCCATTCCAGGGACTGGTTGAATGGACCCGGTACCTCGGTAAGTCGGCCCCGCCGGTCGGTGTTAGTCAGCGTATTTTACTTTTCTATAATATTAATTAGTATGAGGGACTTCAATGTATGATCTATAATATATTTTACGAGCCATTTGGTGTAATGGTCGAGAAGTCGTTTTTTTTTCTGCTTGGCCCAAAGGTTGACTGGCAGAGAATGCCATCAGGCATTAGGTCCGCCTTATGTACTCTTGATTGTGCATTAAAGTTTGAATAAATAAAAAATAAATAAATAAGTCGGTTATTACACCAGAGGTCGCGGGTTCGATCCCAGCACGGTACAAACATTTGTGTGCATGAACATGTCTGTTTGTATCGGTCTGGGTGTTTCTATGTATAAATGTATGCATTTACAATATATATATATATATGTGTAATGTTTATCGGTTGTGCACCCATAGCACAAGCTAATGCTTAGTTTGGGGCTAGATGGCGCTGTGTACCTAAATAATGTTCAGAGATATTTATTTTATTTTATTTATTCAAATGTTGATCATTTTGCTATGAACTTTTACGATTTGGCTAGTTCTACATTTTCGGGTGGCATTACTCGCATACTTAGTTTAGTTCTAATAAGTCCAATTTAGCAGCTCCCTATCCCATTGGAAATTGAAAATTAAGGCCTTGTCCAGAACGGCGATTTCGTTATTTATTTATTTGTTCCATTCCAAAATTGTACATTCAGAGATGTTAGGTAGAAGTTTCTTAGAACTAAGCGTACATTTTGGACCCTGTCGGACACAGCAAATTAGAAGAGAAGAGGACCCTTAGTTATCAGTGATATTTAATAAATGACCAAAGTCAAAGTCAACAATCGCGATGCTGTGGACGCGCATAAAGATTCGCGGGGAGATCGCCGTTCTGGACAAGCAGGACAAGGCTTTAGCGGGGCTCCATGACGACCACCACGTCTGTGTTGCAGACGTCAAGGCCAGCGCGGCTACGGCATTGCGCGAAATTAAGCCGCCCGATGTGGAGATCGCCTCTTCCGACATGGACATGAGCCAGACGAACCACCACCTCGGTAAGTCGGCCCGCGCCGCTAGAATCATCGTATTTATTATAAATATGAGGGATTTCAATGTATCTAAGTACATATGATCTATATTTTTTAAATTTTGGTCCTTTAAGCTAGTTCTACGTTTTTGGCCCGCCTTTCACTTCTCGCATAGTTTGGTTCATTCCCGTTCGTCCCACCAGTGGGACGAACGGGAATTGAATAAAATATTTAATTTTATTCCCATTCGTCCCACTGGTGGGGCAAACTTGGAGGGACGAACGCGAATGAACCCATAGTTTAGGTCTAATTCGGATTCGTCCCATTCGTACCTAATTGAAAACTAAAATGCGGGACACCACGGATGTGTTGCAGACACAGAGGCCGTCGCGGCCTGTGAAGTGTCCTGGCTTGAATTTAAGCCGGCCGCCGCGGACCTTGGGGTGGAGGACGCCTTCGCCGCTATGGGCCTGGAGCTCGCGGCCCCCTGCTCAAGAAAAGGTAACTCCAAATGCTTTATGATACCGAGGATCGACCCTCGCGGGGGACGACGTCGAACTCCACAGGTGTGTGCAGATACGGAGGCCCGCGCGGCAGCACGGCGCTTTAAGCAGGCGGCAGCAGCAGACTTCCCCAGCATGGCTACCTTGGAAGCCAGAGCAGCCAGAAAAGGTAACACCCATTTCACTTTCATAATACAGGGGATCGACCGCGGCGGTGGACGATGCCCCTCGAATCCACTCGTAAATCGGACCAAGGGCGTAATCAGCCAAGGGCTCGGGGTGGGGCAGCAGTCTAAAATATTATGTCACAAGCAAACTCATAGAAAAATTTTAAGCAAACTACTCTCGTTCTTACTCCGGTGTTTTGGGCCGAGCCAGGGCTCTGCCCCACCGTGGCTGCGCCCATGAATCGATCCACTGTCGCAGGTGATGAGTTGGGCGCGACTGACGGAGAATGTGTTTGTGTAGGTTCAGGGGCGGAGGCCATGCGTACGCGACGCCGAGCGCGGCGCAGGCGCCGCGATTGGGCCGACAACGCGCGCTTGCTGCGGCGCCACCGCGCGTTCGCGCCTGCAAGAGGCGAGCGCGGGCGCTCTGCCAGCGAGCCCCGACCTAGCGCCGGTTAGACGTCATCTTAAGGATTCCACCGCGAGCGGAACGGACCCATTTATAACTTCGTTAAACTCGCAAGCGCAAACTGCTTACTATACACTATTTGTTGGTGTAAACATAAGTATGCAGTTTGCGCTTGCGAGTTAAACGAAGTCATAAATGGGTCCATTCTGCTCGCGGTGGAAACCGTGCTTTAGATACCTACTACTTACCTAAATTAGGTAACACAATAAATGTTGTATTTGTGATTGCTTTGTTTTTTTTTTACATATATTAACGCAATGTGACATTCAATTCAATTAATATATGAATGTACAAAATAATTAAAGTCAAAAGTAAGTGGGTAAATTAACATTTATTTCTAAGTAACATGCTCTTGAAACATTTCTGAAAATATACTTTCATCATATTTCAGCTTGGCTATATAATTTTACTTTACATAATATATCAGACCTACTTACTTCTTAACAAGTAATACATACGAAAAGTTCTTAAACTTATATTATATCTATAAATCTAAGAGATCTATCTGTACAGAAAGGGTGATATTTTTCATCCGAGTTAAACAATGCTTATCCAATAAGGTCTGATCATCTAATGGACATTAACTACTTCATTTCCTTAGTCATAGACATACAGGGTGTCCCAAAAAGAGCGTGCCAAACTTAAGGAGATGATACACTAATGGATGACCATTTATACAAAAAAAAACACTTTAGTAAAAGTATCACAATTTCAGAGATATAATTTTTTTAAATGTTTATTTTAAAATCCCCAATTTTGAGCCTACCTCTTGTTGCTGTGTGTACAAATGAGCAGATATTTTTCTTATTCTTCTTGTCAAATATTCTCGAAGAATTGATTTATCTCAGGAAAGTTAAATTTTTTTAATTATTTTAAGGGAAACTTGAGAAAAAATATATTATTTTATTTAATTTTTATGAACAAAAATAATTTCTTCAACTTTGGCCTTCAGTGGTGAAAAAAAAATACTGGCCTGCTGCTGCACATTACATAAATAAATTACTAGCTTAATGGAGATTTTAAAAAGGTATAATACTAATAAAAAATCTGTTAAAAAAATAAGTAACAAGTATTTTTATGCCCAAGGGGCTGATTAGGATGAAAAGGTTAATGTATTAAATTTTTGATTTGTTTTGTGGTCCTAAAGTAATGTAATCTAAAGTAGGCTCAAAAATTGGGGATTTTAAAATAAACATAAAAAAAATCATATCTCTGAAATGGTGATACTAAAGTGATTTTTTTTTGTATAAATGGTCATCCATTAGTCTATCATCTCCTTAAGTTTGGCACGCTCTTTTTGGGACACCCTATATAAATAATGAAAATGTGATTACAATTCCACACTTGATATAAACATGACTATTCACATAAATCAATGCAATGTCTCTTCAAGTAAGACTTATTTACAATTTTCTTTTCTCATGCAAAATCATTGAAAAAAATCAAAATAATAATGCACTTTTGTAATAAGGTAAAACAGCATTTCAAGAATACCTACCATATTCTAAAGAATGGGAATACAAAAGGTTTATAACTAGTGTTAGACAAATAATTGGTTCACTCGATTAAGACATCACCATGGTCACCGTGTACATTGCCTCGCACTAGTCGGGGAGATTGACATATAGATTTACCGCGCGCTTGCAATGCCGATTATTGTAAAAGCATAATCAAGAGAAATGTATTTTATATCCAACACTAGCTAGAAATAACTCTCTTTGCTTCAATAAAAAACAAAAATTAAAAGAATACCAAATAAATAAAAAAATGAGAAGAAATCTTCTTTTACATGGACTTTGGTCATTTTAGTTATAAAGCCTGCAAAAAAATTTAAATATCTTGGGACACAGCCAGACCATCAATTGCAGGCATCAATTTCTTACTTTGCAGGCGATATTTCAAACATTGATTAAATGGAAATTAAAGACATCCAATTAAAAACGATAATATCCCTATAGAAACTGGGTTACCAGCATCAATTTACTAGCTTTTTTTTTGGTATTGGTCCTCTGAGTTGGCACAGGCATTTTCTACACTTTATGCCAACTGGTATGGATCTGTTCTAAACATGCTCAACCAAATTGGAAAATTGTATTCTATAATAGAAGACTTATACTTGCTTATGTGGATTATCACCACAAACTTGTACCAATAAGAGCCTATAGATTAGTGCTGGTAGCTTGTTCCCTGTTTATACATATACATATTCCCTGAAGCTTTTCATTTACCTTGACCTTGATATCTATTGGGATCAGTTTGTTAAAAAATTAAGTTTAATTGAATGCATTTAAAAACATGCAAAGCAACTGAAAACCACAAAAATATAAAAATGAGAAAAAAACCATCCTAGAAATATTCTAGAGCATCTGAATACACCCATTATTATCAAAAAATCTATATGAATAGATTCCATTTAATCAAATACCAATATAACTACAAAAATATAAGAATCTTATGCCTATAGATGACACAGACCTAATTATTGTGATGTAGTCAAGTCAAGTTCTGCTTGGGTCTATGCAAGCAGCCTATTTCTAAGTCAAAATAATTACAGACATACTAATCCTATTAATCATTTTATTTATGAAATTGTGTGAAAATTAAAATTTAAGAAATATCACATACTATGATTTAATGTTGACCAAAACCTTAGGAATATAGAATATTTGGGTCTTTATCTTTAAAACATAAGTATTTCAGAGCCTCAAATACTCCTGCAAAGAATGTATAGTAAACGTCATTAAAAATTGTTTATATTTTTATACATCAAATCAAAATCTACTACTATTCATAATTTAAAATTGAGAGTGTATCCAGATAACATTTAATAATTTCTGTACTAATATGTATTACTATAAAAATATGAGTATATTGTACAAAACAATATGCAACATACCACAATATATTATTGTATGTGTTCTAGTTCTGAATGTTACAAACCAGAAAGCCTATTTCTGTGTCAATCAACTAATAAAAACAATTTTAAACCTATTATTTCCTGATCATGTTAAGATGTGTTATGTGCATGAATGCCAAAGTTACACTAATATCACCTAATATGATTTAGATATTTTTAGGCCACACTCTTAAGACTGGATATTTTTATGACTGAACATGGTGTGAATGTAGGGTGGTACCATAGGGGGAACAGCTGCTGTTTGCTCAGGAACTGGTTCTTTTTCCTTATTATTCTTTGTTTTTCTAAATTGGAAGCCATTCTTACGAAGTATCTTTCGTAATGTTTCACGAGAGCCTTTGAAGTTAATTTCCTCTTTTAATATTTGCAAGAGTTTATTGATTGTTGGCACCTCCTTTTTAAAGGCATAAAATTCATGGATCTTACGTCTAATGACCTGAAGGTCATATTCATCCACCTCTATTTTCCCCTTTGTTCGCACTCTTTTCTTAGGTGTTTTCTTTAGTGTTTCTGGATCTAACAAGCCTTGTTCAACAAGTCGAGCTTCTTTAACGATGTTCAGAACTGTGCGTTCTGACACACCTACAACATAATAACATTTATTTAATGAAGTGACAAAATTCTATGCAATAATACAGTGAATGAATTGAGTTCAGAATGGAGGGATTTATTTTCAAACAATATAATAAAGGTTTTATATTAACATATATACCTTATAATTGGATATTTGATCCTCATAAGAGCATACTTAAATGTGTATATCTATAATAAAACTATAAATATACCTACATGAATACAAATCAATTTACCATTAGGAATACATAATTATTGTGAAATTTACTTGGTTATTCTATTTCATAACAAATTGAATAAGAGCCTTTAGGGCCGAATTGGCTCACTAAAATTTATAAAACTATTTAAGGGGGTATTTGCCAATAAGTAAATTACCATTAGGAATACATAATTGAATACCGGAAATAAAAAAGGGTGTAAGTGCCAAAAAATTCGAAACTTATTTTATCCCAGAAATGTATTCTATGTGCCATCGCCAATAACTTAAAATAAGCATTAAGTGACTAGTGTAGTATTTTGCTCGGTACTTACATCTATAAGAAACACGGGGGAGCGAGACGCATAGCGCATTGTTTTTTAAAAGGGTTTAAGTCCCTGGCAGCGAGCCGCCAGTGTTATGAAAATGGTGGACATAGCACCTGTTGTTGTTACCGGTTCGGGAAGAAAAAGGCGTAAAAATGGTACGAAAAGTGTGCAGGTTGTTAAAAAGCATTAGAGGATGCCGGTAAACAATACATGACAGCTAGTGGTAAAGTAATTCCGGAAAAAAGTTGGCAATGATTCCGTATCTCAAAAACGAAAACCATCAAAGGTATTATGAAGCCATTTTAAATTGAACAGTATTGATTATTTTTACTTGATATTTTAACATGTTGATTTTGTCACTCGAAAATTTGGAAACTTTGTTGTTTTCAATTATTTACTTCCATAATGTCACGTCACCAGTCTTTGTCTGTTCAAATGGCCTAAGTGCCAACAAGTGCCAATACCAAAACGAACTTGGAACTTATTTTAAAATATAATGCTTGGCACTTAGAGCCTAATTTAAGTTAGTGAGAATTGGACTTGGAGTTTTCTTTAGACTGACAATTAATATGTAAGTTTGTTGTACTAATTGATAAGTAAAACACTTTGTTGTTTCTACATAAAAAGATTATATCGTTAAATTAGTATTTCCATTAAAAAAATAAACAGATATGATTATGAAGATAAGTTATTATTTTAATCAACAATACCTCCACATTTTGATTTTGGCACTTACACCCTTTTTTATTTCCGGTATTCAATTATTGTGAAATTTACTTGGTTATTCTATTTCATAACAAATTGAATAAGAGCCTTTAGGGCGGAATTGGCTCACTAAAATTTATAAAACTATTTAAGGGGGTATTTGCCAATAAGTAAATCATGAACGAACATCACAACGCGCAACTCCATACATAATACTTAATATGGTAACAGTATTTTAAAGGGCACGGAAAAATCCAGACAATTCACTAAGTATTCATTGCCTAGCCCCTTGCAACCTGAAGACTCTTTCAGTTCAGTTTATACGATATTAATGTAATAAATTCTTTTGATAAAACAATTACCTGTAGCCGCGGAAACTCTAACGTACACTTTACTTAAAGGTATTATAGGCACTTGCATACGTTTTTCTTCGTCCATAAACTCTTTTACTTTTAGAATTATTTCCCGTACTTCACTGGTAATGTTTTTGGGCATTTTGGTTACTATTTTCCAAACAAAAACAGATCATTCATGAATGGCAAACGGCAATGGCTGATTTCTTTTTTTTAAATCTTTGGAACAGACATTTTTTTTTGGTATGCTTCGTCCTAGAATCCAGGCAAAAGGATCGGAGCCCATACAGCCATCATCATCTAATTTAATATTTCTTTTTATTGTTTTAGGCGGTTGAGCAAAGAAAACGTCATTGAAGAATAAAGATAATTTTTTATTCTCGTCTTCAAGTATTATTGCCTTTAGCCCGCTCTACACTTAGCCCGCGGATCGCGCGCGAAGGCTGCGAAAGGGCGCGAACGATAAGTGTGGAGCCGTCTCCTATTTTATGCGAAACGGCTCCACACTTAGCGTTCGCGCCCTTTCGCAGCCTTCGCGCGCGATCCGCGGGCTAAGTGTAGAGCGGGCTATAGAAAAATTTTACTCACAAGGAGATTATTGCCATTCGGCATCGCATCGGCGGTTGTTGTTGAATGTTTGACGCTCAGAACAAGTACAATACTTTTGTTCTGAGGTTTGACGAATGTTTCTGAGGTTGTGTAGACCATTGAGCTATTATTACTACGTCAGTACATAATATTTCTATGGTGTAGACGTATTAATATTAATTCCATGGGTTGTCATCACCAAAATGTCACCAAACATTAATAAAACCAAAGCCCTGAGCCAAACATAGATTTAGTATATTTTTTAGAGCCAAAGCCCATATAACTAACTAGACTGTGCTCTCGTGGCTAAAAAACGAGCCGAGCGAAACAGTCGGACGGGGCAGCTTGTCCCTTTCTAATAGGGTGACAATAAGTTTCGGATAAGTGAGACAAATTCAAACATGCAATCTGCGGATCTGCCTAATAATAGTATTTTTAATTCATGTTAAAATATTTCAACAGTCGGTTGTGTCGGCAGCAAAACTTCATATTCAACCGTTGATATAAGTTTATAGAGCACTGTGTTGTTTAAGACGATGTTATAAAATGATGTAGACAGTGCAAAAAATGTGATAGAAAGGCTCCTGGTCACAGACCAGAGATTAAAATAGACCCCGCAAGTACGTCAATTTGTATGAGAACCGACCGTGCCATATTTTTTGTACCTACTGTGACGTAACGAGCGCGATTTAGTGATGAGAAGTAGGGACACGCCCACTTCGTCTCGATTCTCGATTCGATTATAAAAATCACTACATAATATAAAACACAAAGTCGCTTCCTGTCTGTCTGTCCCTATGTATGCTTAGATCTTTAAAACTACGCTACGGATTTTGATGCGGTTTTTTTAAATGGATAGAGTGATTCAAGAGGAAAGTTTATATGTATAAAACATGCATAATATAGTAGAGAAACACTGATGATTTTAGAGGTTTTTAATTTAAGGTCGTAAATAATCGCATTTTTTTGCGCTTACATTGCAAACGCTGGCTGAACCCTACGAGATAGATCAAAATAATGTACTACACTATTGTACACCTTAAAAAGTTTTACAAAAAAGTCCGCGATGGTATATGTCTATCTCTTAGGGATAACCCACAATAACCATTTTCCTTTACTTATTACGATAAAATAATGGCTTATTTACGAAAAAGTGATTTTAAGCAATACAGTATTAATCCTTATCCAATAAAGTACCATAAATAAATTGTGCATGTAATATAGATCAATATGGCCCTTTACATCATGTAATTTAAATGAATAGTTTCGAAGATATTACAGATTTAAAATGCAGGGACATAGCGATTGCGGCGGTACTGGCCGGGGAGCGGATGGATGAACTTTTGTTATTCTTTCACGTAAAAACTACTAATTGATTTTAATGAAACTTTACAATAATATAGCTTATACATAAGGATAACACATAGGCTACAATTTACAAGATATTCCCGCGGGATAACGTCCTATACACTACTACTGTTCACGCGGGCGAAGCCGCGGGCGGAAGGCTAGTTTATAAATAAATAAATTATTATTTTTAACTAATGTTAATAAATATCCATTTTTAAACTCTTCTTAATTTGTACGCCGGTTGACAGTACATAATGTAACCTAATTGTCACTTTATGCTTGATTTTATTTTTCACATTGTCAAATAGCCTATTATCATTCCTGCTTCCAAAATCGACTAGGTACCTTTAATCGATTTTAATACATTATGTGTATGTTGCATAGAACGAACATCACTAAACACTGTATTTGACTAAAAACGCCTGTGCCACGAAACTTAAACGATATGCGAAAGTACCGCCTTGTTTGATATTCATTGCTTATAAAGCACGCAATACAATTGGAAGGCCAGTATAAAATACGCAATGTATTACGAAATTGCGATTCACGCGGCTTAAGCATTATTTACATAATTGTTTTCTCAAAATTGATAAATAATTCATTTTAAAATAAATTACGCGTATTCAGATAACAAAATGACTTACCGATGAAAGGAAACATCTTTGTTTTGTGGAGTAATCTTTTTGGTATTGTTTTTGCAGCTTAAAATAGCACAAATCGTCATTTTTTGCTATTTCGTCTGACGTCTAACAAGGGGAACGGTCGCGCGGGACTAAAGCTAAGAATCGGCACATTCAGTACGATGGACTGAAGCTGGGCACGCGAAGTAGCTACACTGGCGGGCTCTAGTCCAATACATCTCTGTGCTCCTGGTCTTATTCATCACATAATGCTTTACGGGGTAACTACCTTAAGAAATAAAAAAAAGACAATTTATAACATTTACGCTTTTTCAAATTTAAGAATACATTGAACGAAAAATAAGTAAATATACAATTGTACATTAATACATTGTAAAAATAACATTAAAATACAAGCGTTAAATAAAGTTTTTGGTCAGGCAAAATTGTTGCCCAAAAACATTTCTTATACTGACAATAATGAAAGAACGAGAATCGAGACCGTCCTTGCCATAGACCTAGTATTCATGGTCACTCTAACTATGAATGAACTGTCATTGCGTGCTGGCAATGTGAAAGAACGAGACAAGCTACTCCCGTCTTGATATCTTTCTCGTCTCGGATTTGCCTCGCGTCAGGCGCAAGCAAATATAAACTTTAATGCGTTGGGGATAGTGTTCATTTTCAAAAATGCAATTTTTTTAAGATATCATTCCGGTTACATAGACAATATTATTTCCATGCAAAGCCCTGAGGCAAAGCCCACCAAAGCCATAGATTTAGACCAAAGCCCATGCCAAAGCCCAGCCCAATGACAGTTTTAAATCGACAGTAGCGACGCCGCGCCACCGGAACAGATAAGTTTGTCGGTCTGTATCATGTCTGTATTATATACAAACCATAGATTTAGTGTATTTTTTCATACAAACTGATACAAACGATACAACTACCAACTATTTACAATGATATTATATTAATGGGCAACTTTCTGAGAGGCCATTTAAAAAAAAGAAAGGCTTTCAAAAGCTTCACTAGATGGCGTTGAACAAAGTATGTACATCTATTATACCTCCTCGGTTTTGTATCTAGGAGCCATAATCTTGACTCATTCTTCTTCTTCTTCATAATGAATGGCTTGCTTTGTGTTTTTTAGTTTTTTATTAACAAAAATGAAAATGACATCAGACATAAACAAAACGTCCATGTGGAATGGCGCCATCTATTGAGAACTAACAAAACGGGCTGTCAGAAAATCGCCCAATAACATTATCTCAAATCAAAATAATAATTCATTTGTAGGCTCCTTGTGAGTAAAATTTTTCTATGTTTGTAGGCAAGGATCTATTTCACAACATACAATGTATTCTCATGGCGACTTTCATGCATCTTATTATGACCATGGCTGTTCTATAGTCCATGAAAAAGATGTTCTCATGCTAGATTTAAAAGGCAATTCTTGGTTCGTTAATTTTAAAAGAAGGTGGTACAACTTTTTCTTGCTTTCGACTTCCAATATAATGTGTAGAATGTACTACCACAGTTCTCATGCTATGAAGGTCGAGAGAGCAAGGCATTTTCGTCGCTACAGGAATTGTATACATCCTTTGAGTAAGTTCAGGTGAGTGCCGGATAACTTTATCATTTACATAAATAATAATTAAGTACTTATTAGCAACATTACAGAAGCAACTACCTACTACTAAGCATTGAGCTACTATACGTACATAATAATTCTATGCTACTAACAAGCTATTCTATTTTGCTACGAACAAATTCTCCTAACGCTAATAACCAAGAGGATAAGAGCGCACGACGCGCGACGGCCAGACCTTCTTCATTTTATAAAAGCTGTAAGTTTATCTGTGGGTGCCTCTAACACAAGTAAGAAGAACGATCAGCGTATAGAATTTGAGTTGTGGTTACTTACGCAGGCAACAGTAGTAAATGTGTATAAAATAGTACATCAAATTCGTTAAAGTTTAAGACTTGCATTTTATATTTTCTTCATATTAACAGAAGAAATTACGACTTAACGAAGTACCCCCTGCCTGCCAGACACCCCTAAACTTAAAAAAATATTATTGTACACCGTTATAGTACTAAAGCTGAACTTTATGTTACTTGGGGACCTACAAATAGAAAGGTACTACCTCCATAGCCGGACAGTTTCGATGGTTTCTACATCTTGCCAGACACGTTGAAAGTCTGCTGTAGGTAGGTACTTACAAGTGCGAGACGACAACTGTTCAGAAAATTATGAAACAGACAAAATAGACAAACAATTTGATGCTTATTACTACCATCATTTTCCACACACATTAGCCACACAGCCATATGGGAAAGCTTACAAAACCAGGGAATCCCGAGAGTATACATAAACATCATTAAAAATATTTACTCCAACAGTAAGGCAAGAGTACAACTGGAAACCTTGGGTGAAACATTCCAAGTAAAAAGAGGCGTCAGACAGGGTGACCCGATGTCCCCAAAGCTGTTCTCAGCGGTGCTGGAAACTATATTTCGAAAGCTAATTTGGGACCAACATGGATTAAATATAGATGGTCAAAAATTTAACCATCTTAGATTCGCTGACGATATTGTTTTGTTTGAAGAGCAACCAGAGATCTTAGAAAATATGATACAGGATCTAAATAAAGAGAGCGAGAAAGTGGGCTTATCTATGAATATTAACAAAACGAAGCTAATAACGAATTCAAACAAATATGAAATAAAAATTAAAAACCAACCTGTTGAATATGTAGATGAATATATCTATTTAGGACAAATCATCTCACATACAGACACAACTACAAAAGAAATCAAAAGACGAATAGCTAACGGATGGAAAAGATATTGGTCACTGAAAGAGATTATGAAATCCACAGATCTTAGTATTGGTATCAAAAGAAAGGTCTTCAATACCTGCGTTCTCCGTTCTCCGATGTATTACATATGGCTGTGAAACCTGGGCTCTTACGAAACATCACAGAAACATGTTGGAACACTGCCAAAGAGCTATGGAACGAAGTATGATAGGTATTAAGAAACAAGATAAGATACGAAACACCGTCATAAGAAGTAAGACAAAAGTCACAGATGTACTTACTAGAATAGATAGTTTGAAGTGGAGATGGACTGGGCACATGCTGCGCGGTACACAGGAGAAGTGGAGCAACATCATTACATACTGGTATCCTAGAGATGGGAGAAGGAACAGAGGAAGACAGAGCAAGAGATGGGAAGATGAACTAAAACTAACGGCAGGCCCAAAATGGAGAAGGGTTGCTAGAGACAGAGTACAATGGAAATTGTTAGAGGAGGCCTTTGCCAAGAGGCACACTGAACTCAGAGATATTTTGTTACTAAAGAGACAACCACAATACAAAGAAAGAAGAGTTCAGGATAAGAGGCTTATTATTATTACTACCATCATTTTCAGCAAGAATATTTACATCCTGGGTCAAATCATTATTTTCACTAACATCTGGTTCAAAAAGAAGTTATCTTTTTTCGGGACTTCTATCAAAGTGCCAGCCCAGTCAACAAAAAAAATGGTAAAAAGGTAGTACCTTTCTACAGGTCCCACAACTCAAATTCTATACTCGCTGATCGTTCTTGTGTTAGACTTACTTGTCGCGACGGCGAGTCCTTCGTCATTTTATAAAAGCTAAAAGTTTTTCTGCGTGTGCCTCGTAACACAAGTAAGAAGGATCAGCAAGTGTAGAATTTGTCGTGGGCTCTTGGGCTACAATTTGTTTAAAGAATTTCCGGCTTAATAGTAACGACTCTTGACTTCTTTGCCGTAAATAATTTTACAGGCGCAACAAGTACTTATATCAGGCGTAAATTGTTATTAATTAATCTTTCGTTATCGTTTCATTAGTTTTTAATCTGCTCGTTTTTTACTAGTTCTATCCGCAACAACGCAAACAACGCAAAATTCTTGAATGTAGTTAAAGATTTTTTCTGTTTTCTGACTGCTTCTTTCTTGTTTGATTTCAGGACTTTCTGGGATGCGTTCATTCTTCACGTGATATTAATTCATAAATTAATATTTCACCACACTTCGTCTATGGTAAACGCTGAAATACCACTGTTTTTTTATTTCCTTGGAGTTGTCTTGGAATTCTTTTTAATATTAGATGTTTTCGTAAACACCAGAAGCGGTTATATAGATAAGACTACCAAGAAGATAGTTTTGGACTTACAAAAAGCATTTGAACGTTATTGCTCGACGAAACTGTTCCTGCACGTTGCATCAGCCATACCGATACATGCAATAATGTTTCTGAGATATGGCATGGATATAGGATGCTTGCAGCTCTGCAAGTCCAACAAATTAATGGCCACTTTGGTTATTTTGAATACCTTTAGTATACTGCGGTTCTACGAAGTGTCAGCTTATTGGGACAGAGAGCGAAAAACTTACGCTGCAACTTGCTTTTTTAGATTCTTTCGTATTTGTATGGTCGCATTTGTCACCATGATTCAATACGTCTCGGTTACTGACACGATTTGTCTATTAACATACATGAGAACTGGCCGGGTGGAGAGACAATCATATTTAAGTTTAATGGTTTTTGCTAAATATAACGTGAAGCACTTACCGAACTTCAAGCTGTTTGCATACGATATTGCTAGAATATTTAAAACACTTCTGGTTTTTAATTATGGATTTATTAATAAACTCTATAGCCACGATAAGCTAAGCTCGTTAGTGTCATACATATTAGCAAATGTATTTTACTTGTGGGGGTTGATTGAAGTATTCTCTTGCATAAGTCGAGCTAGGTTTCCTGAAGATCAAATAATAACAAACAAAGCTGCAAGTTTCAGATTGGCGAAATGCCGACGGTTACCTGACAAGATTTGTTTAAAATTGAATACATATTACGATTTCAATATGTCAAGGCCGTTAATGGTGGAACAACAAAGTGGGTTATACAAATCGCTTCCATTCATACTGAAGAAAGAGATCAAGATGCACAGTTACAGTAGATTTCTAGTTAGAATACCATACTTTTCGGAGTGGCCTTCGAAAGTTATCGAAGCCATAGTTTTGATGATGAATGAAGAGATATTTTTACCACACGATGTAGTTGCAGAAGTAAGAACTTCACTTTTTCCTGTAATAGGTTTTTTAAATGTACAGTCGACAGCACATCAGACTACCCTAATCTGTCAAATTTCTAAAACCAATTTTCAGCTTTATTTACTTCACATAAAGTTCTCTTTCAATTGAGAATTTTTGATAGATTAGGGTAGGTTGATCTGAGCTGCTGTCCGTACATAGCTCGAAAGGCTTAATATTGTGATGAATATTTTCCAGTCTGGTGTACAAGGAGAAGGTTTGTTCATTTTGGAAGTAGGGGTTATGGCGGTGTACTCTTCGGAAAACAAGGAGATGGGTCACTTGATTGATGGAGATTTCTTCGGCGAGTTGTCGCTGGTCACTGATAAAGAGATTCGGTCGTCCTACGTCGTTGCCGTAACTGGTTGTAAAGTAAGTATTCTGTTGTGTTGTTATTAGATGATGCCATCTTTATTTAATCGCTGGAAAAAAACTTAGTTGTATATAAAATTAGTATTACCCTTGGGTAATCGCGAGTCTGAGACATTGTTTCAGCGTTTCCCAACCTTTGAAGTATTTATTAAAGCTTTGAAAAGAAATAGAGAATTCCCATTCTTTAATTTCTAAATGTTTCAATTGTAATACATTTTGCGTCATCTAAATGTGGAGCTTCAGAAAATAAGTTAATGTAAAAATATGAATTTTTAATGTTGATCCTTAATTTATCATTATTTTGTTCTTACCCTCTTTCTCCCGTCCTTTTTGCCACGAACTAGTCAGGGAACGCTTGCACCACGATCCAGGGTTTGCCAGGTCCAGTTACGACCGACTACCATCTGACCTCTGTATCCCTTAACATGGGAACCAGACAAATTGGTTGATTGATGTCTACTTAGCCATTCAACTATGCAGGTTTACTAATGATGTTTTCCGTCACCGCCGAGCATAGAGAAAATCTTTTCTCTATGCCGCCGAGCAAGTGGTAAAATGCACATAGAAAATCTGTAATGAGTGCCAAGATTTGAACCTACGACCTAATTAATGGATGTGAAGTGACGTTGGATACGTCTATCACAAGTCTTTCATTATTCGTTCTTACTATTAATGTCTATAAAATATAACTGTGAGAGATTTTTAAGTCTAAATATCTTTATTATACCTTATATAATCAGTAGAAAATAATGTCAGTAGTAAAATCCAGGGAATGGAAGTAAGCTTTATCTAGACACGCGGCAGCGTGTCAAGCCAAGTTCAAGCAAAGGAACGGGCTAGACAATTTTCACAAATAATTATTTTCTTTCAGATATTGATTGTGGAGAAGAACGCTTTCAGAAAATATATGAGGGACTATCCTAGTCTGTTCTTTGATTTTAAAAAGAAACTTTTCACCAAGTATAGTCAAGTAGTGGCCCGATCCGATGCAAGCGACGCAAATAAATTAAATCCTAGGTTGTCATAATGAAATACCTTTGATTTTCAGGTATTATAGCTCGGTCCTAAATCTTGAATAGATTCTAAAAGAAAGCATTTACTGATAGGAATGATAGTAATACTAGGATGGATTAGGTTTTTTATTGAGCAGAGTAATTGTTTCTTTTATTAATTCTGGACTATTTTCCGAAATATGGACTATCCTATAGGATAGTCCATATTTAGTTTCTTTTTTACTCTCAGGATATGATTGTTCGAACGAGATTATCATATTTAACTACATAGAAATTAGGAAATGGTCTTTGCCATGATAAGTTTTCCTAGCTAAACTGCTGAAATTTTCGAAGAATAAGAAAAATGTTTGAGACTTAGTTTTATTTGTTTAACTCCAAGTGAAAAGTTTATAATAAATAAGTTTACCTTCTTGGTATATACCAAGAAGCCCCTGAGAGCTTAATATTTCTTAAATTAATTGCTTCTTCCTTGAAGATAAACATCGGTAGAGATTCTAATTCCGATAAAATAAATAAAATCCCATTTTTTTAAAGTTTAATTACGACATGGTGTTTTTATTTTGTAAGTAAGTTGGTAATTTGTAGCGAAATTTCCTGGTAAAGTGTCCCTCATTGGAATAGGTCGCCGTGAGTGACCGCTTACCATCAGGTGGGCTGCGTGCCTGTCTGCCAAGTCAGCCAAGTGCCAACTGCCATAGTATAAAAAAAAATTAAAAAAAATAGGTAAATTCTTCAGGCCAGTTTCACCACTGACAGATAACTTCGTTATAATTTATCTGTTACTGTAACTAAGATGCTGTCTAATACCTATGTCAATTAAAAAAAAAATAAGATAGCATCTTATCATATTTTGTCCATTATTTTTGTGTAAAAGGCAAACAACGATAGACAAACTTCCAAATTTTTTGTCTGCCTGTAAATAAAAACTGTTTAAAAAAGGTGTCCCTATTTTTGGCATCTGTTACTTGCATAAATATTTTTTTTTGTTTTATATAATGTTTTGTTAATCCCCTAAAGTATTATTATATTATGTAGGTAAAGATACTCTATTATGAATTAAGTACCGTCAATGGGGGATACTTTAGACTACAGTATTTATTACTTAGGACATCGAAAAATATTAACGTTTCATACCCTGTACAAACTTTATCTTTTCCGTGATGTTGACAGCAACTTCTCTGTTCCAGCACTATGTAAATGTTGCCATAATGATTAATCAAAAATTATCATACGAAATGTCCTAAGTAATACTGTAGTCTCAAGTATCCCTCATTGACTGTACTTTTTCGGGTAATTATCTCTCAGTTTTCATTCAACATTCAAGGTGCTCCGTTAACTCTGGGTTTATAAGGTAATGCAGTTTGCATAAGCATGCTTTGAAGTATACGGTTATATTTCTTTGTGGCGATAGATTTTGATGTTTTAGTGGAATTATTAAACAATAATTACGTGCCTAAAATTGCTGTATTATTTCTATTACCTTTTTTTTTTTTTTTTTTTTTACCCGGGGAATACGTTACGTACCGTCACCCTCCTTCGGGGGGGGGAGGGTGGTGTGTGGGACTCCCGCGCCCTGAAAAGGGCGGAGTTTACCCACTAAACCCCGGGGTGCTCCTCCTTGCCTGATGGTGGTGTCCTGGGAATAGACGAGCCTTTACGTCCACAACACCACCGGCAAGCGCTTAGCAGCGCCCTACAAGTCCCTCCCTTGCGGGAGGGGGATGGAAATAGCCGGGAGCACCGAGCCATTTCCATCCGACTGTGGCAGGGATCCGTTCAATGCAGGCGGTGGTGCCCCCGCACCCCCAACCCGCTGATCCCCGCCTGGAAGGGATGAGTTGACGAACTGTCGTCGAGCTCGACCCCTTCTACGCCTGCGGCACAGTGGAGCGGAAGGGTCGTTCTCCCGTTCCCGTTCTGCGGCCTCCTTCTGGGACATAACGGTCTCGCAGAAGGAGGCAACTGCTAGCCAAGCGGCTTCACTTCCAAGCATTGCCTCGACAACACTCGGAAGCGAGAGATTTGGCCCTATCAAGGCCAATAGAGTGGCCCGTTCGGGCGAAAAACTTGAGCACACGGATAATGTGTGCTCAGCGGTATCCTCTGCCGAGTTGCAAGACGCGCATATAGGCGATTCCTCCCTGCCTATCCGGTGCAGGTACTTCCTGAAACTCCCATGGTTGGAAAGTACCTGCACCAAACGAAACGAAAGCCATCTATTGGCCGGCCGCTCTAGCCAACGATCCAGAACAGGACCGATGGCATCTAGTGTCCAACGACCCGATGGCGCAGTCGCGAGATCCTCGGACCAATATCGGACTGCTAAGTCTCTGGCTTTCTGTCGGACCGCAGCCTTTTCCGAGGGCGTCGGGTTTTCGCCAATAGCCTTTTGGGCCACTGACCATTCATAAGACCTAGCCTGTACTAGTGCCTCGAGCTCCCATGGAAGGGTGCCAGCCAAAGCGCATGACGCGGCGAAACTGACCGATCGGTAAGCCCGCGCCACCCTCTGTGCAATGGCCCTTTGGGGCCTTCGTAGATAGGATTGGTTCTCCCTCTTATGGAGGGAGTCCGCCCATATAGGTGCCCCATAAAGGGCCATACTTTTCAGAATGCCGGCATATAATTGCCGGCATCTGTTTCGCGGGCCTCCGAGGTTTGGCATCATCCAGCCCAACGAATCCGCTGCTTTAAGAAGGCGCGTTGACAGCCCGCTAAAATGCGGACCGAACTGCCATCGCGCATCTATTGTTAGGCCCAGATACTTGATCTGAGTCTTAACTTGTATTTGGACTCCTCCAACCACTACATATGCACCTGAGGGACATCGTTGCCGAGGTGCTGGGAAATATATGGCCTCAGTTTTATTTAGAGCCACTTTTAAACCGAGCCGGCTAATGCGATCCGCAACTAGTGAGCCACCCGCAGACGCCAAACGTGCCGCCTCCTTGAAGTTTCTCCCCCGGGCCGTGATAAGCGTGTCGTCTGCATAACAAATGATGCTCATGCCCCGAAGGAGAACACCACGCAACAGCCAATTGAAGCCAATGTTCCACAAGAGCGGACCCAGGACCGACCCTTGCGGAACACCAGATTCGACTCCATGTTGGCCGATTTGGCCGTCTTTGCGGATAAAAACCACCTTCCGTTCTTCCAAGTAGCTCTTGAGGAGCGTCCTCAGATACAGGGGCACACCGTGAAAGCCGAGCGCTTCTAGAATTGTGCTGTGGGGAATTTCGTTAAAAGCGTTGGCGATGTCAAAGGAGATCGCCATCACTCCATTCCCCTTTTCCATCTCTTCGCTTACCAATTCTTTTAAACTGGATAAGGCGTCTATCGTGGACCGCCCCTCCCGGAATCCGTATTGTGAATCAGCCAGGTCTGGACCAGTCCTACTCAGGTGATCCTTTATACGAGCGGCGATGATTCTTTCGAAAAGCTTACCGACCTCATCGAGCAAAACAATGGGACGGTAAGCGGATGGGGAATCAGCGGGGCGCCCTTCTTTACGAAGAAGGACCAATTGTCCTTCCTTCCACGGCTGTGGGAACCTCCCGTTCTTGAAACAGGAGTCGAAGAGATCCCGAAACCTTATGTCTGCAACTGTTGCTGCCAAGGCTACAACACGGGCCGGGACGCCATCCGGGCCCGGGGCCGTCTTTTTAGCCCGGAGGCATTTTACTGCTGAATCGAATTCCTCAAAAGTAACAGAAGGAATCACTTCCTCCTCCACGTTAGGCTCCCAAATGGGGGCCATAGTCGGCGGAACAAAATCCGACGCAGGCGGAAAAAGAGCTGGAACGATCCGGTCCAGGAGGGCTGGCTCGAGGGTTTCCGTCAGCGGAGGACCAATTGGACGCAAACGGTTGCGCGCAGCCCGATATGGCCGACCCCATGGATCATTATCAAGACTCTCAAGCATTTGACGCCTACCTTCATCCTTTGCTGCGCCAATGGCAGATTTTAAAGCCTGCTTTGCCTCCTTGTACGATTCGTAGAGGAGGACCTCATTATCGATGTCTCGGATTCTACGACGACGGCTCCTCGTGTAGGCCCTCCGAGCCGCTACACAGTTGGCACGGAGAGCAGCAATTTCATCCGACCACCAAAAAACGGCGCGTCGAGGAGGCGGGCGGCGGGACCGAGGCATACTGGCATTGCATACCTCGGTCAAAATCTCCCGTAGAGTAGCTGCTGAAGCGTCCACGTCTGCGTTGTTAGAGGGAGGTGCGGACCAGTCTTGCACCAGTGTGACCTCCCTTGCGAACGTTTTGTCCAGATGCGTCAGAGCCCACCTGGGGAACTGAGATCGCCCCGAATTTTGTCCTTGAGGACTTGGAGTACTCCGGGTGGAGACCTCCCACCTAATATAACGATGGTCGGAGAGTGTCTCCACCATCTCAACTCTCCATCGGCTCACACGTGCGGCGAGAGCAGGGGTCGCGAACGATACGTCCACCACTGACCCTCCCTGCTGTCGCACGCACGTCTGAGTGTTGCCCCGGTTTAAAAGTGATAGACCACAGTTGGTGGCCCAGAGTTCAACTGGAGGGCCTCTTCTATTACACGAGCGAGTCGGATTTCCCCACGCTGTAGACTTAGCATTAAGGTCACCTGCAACAAAAAATTGCCTAGGAGCAAGGCGACCCATGACCCCCGACAAAACCACTAAAAAGTCCTTAAATTCTTGGAGAGAGCGGTTTGGAGAGAAATATACTCCTAGAATTGCCCACTCTCCCCATGCGGCAGCCACATAACCTGGTCCTCTTTCTATGAGCGAAAGAGGAAGAGAACCCGTAGAAGACCGTGACAATATGGCTACCAAGTCGCTCTGGTCACCCAACCAATGATCATGAATCCAATATGGCTCAGCAACAACCGCTACGTCGACTAACCACTCGGCCATCGCCTGTGACAACATGTCCTGGGCAGACCGGCAGTGGTTGAGGTTCGCCTGTAGGACGCTGCAATTATTGGACATTATTCCGATATCGTAGCGATCTCCATCGGGATTGAGCTGGGCTCAATTGTTTCGACAGCTGGCCGGGTCGGGGCCTTTGCCTTTCCTTTCTTTGGTGGAGGGAGACAATTCCTTCCCCCCATAACGTGGTTGGCGGGCCGACTACTCTCTGCGCAAATTGCACAATGTGCCTTTTCCCTGCAAGAAATGACCTTATGGCCAGCTTTCCCGCAGCGAAGGCAGAGTTCAGCCCGATCAATGGATGACGGGCACAGAGCGCTGGTGTGACCGGTGCCGTAGCACCGGAAACAACGTAAGGGGCGATCCTCCAATGCCCTTACCGAAGCAGAGCTGAAACCGACCCTCAGTTTGCCTCCGTCCAAGACGCTTTTGGCCGCAGAAACGGGACATTGTATGTAGATGGAGCCCATCCCACCACGGCCAGGCCGTATTTCACCCGCTTTTATGGTCTCCGCCGGACAACTACCAATAGCGGCGACCTTAGCCACGACCTCTTCTTTTGTAACGGAATCATCGAGGTAAGACACGACGATTCCGGCACATTTCTGTGGCCTTGTCACTTTGGCTACATCAGACACTACCTCTTTTATTTTAGAGGCAAAGAAATCAGCATTGCTGGCACCCTGCGCACCGGGGAACTCGAATTTTCGCGCCCCTGTCGCCGCCTGACGGCAGCGGATGTGGCCAATCTCTTGGTGCGATGCATCCTCGAGGACCTGACGGGCCCGTTTGAGAACAGACTCGTATGTTTCACCATTCTTTGCCGCCTCCTCTGTGAGAGTCGCAACCACAGCTGCTGATTTTGGTGGCACCAATTTGGTTTTCTTCGCTGCAACTGACACCTTTTTCTCTGGCACAACTTTGGTCACTTGGACTTTAGCCTTGTTTGTATTGGCTTTGCCATTTGTAGGACCGGGTATTGGAGGCACAGGGGCCTTTTTACCTCTTCTGCCTCGCTTAACAACTGTCGACCAACCCTCGTTTGCAGGGGTGGTAGACGGTAAAAGCAAACTTTCTACAACCACTGAAGATGTAGGTTCTGCGTTCGTAGTCTTCGCTGTAATAACACGGGTACTAGCAGACCCCGACGTTACTGCCTTAGGTGGTTTTTGTTTGGATACCTTCTGAGACTTGGATTTCTCAGGGGCCCCAACAACCACTGGAGTGCCAACTCTCTGATCCGATGCAAGAGGTGGCCTTACACGTTTTTCTGGGAGAAGACGGTCCTCTATCCCAGCAATGCACGCCCGCGTAAAAGCCCTCTCCTCCAGGACTACCTTCCGGATAATAGCCTCTAGGTCTGGAGCGCCATCATCCTTAGAATGACTCGGCCCTGGATTAAAAGAAGCCGTAGAAACCATTTCTGTGATGGCACCAGCCCTTAGCTCTGCAACTTCTTTCTTCGTTGCTGCCAGCTCAGTTTGCAGGCGATCAACGGTTGCCTGTAGACACAAAGTCTCATCAGAGACAGTACGCCGTGTTAGCTCTGTCACCACCTCTTTAAGGCTTGTAGCCCTGTTTTTTAACCCCTTCTGGAGCGTACCTTTGATGTTGGAGGATTTCGCTGCGATCGTAATGATCTCGGCGACATCCTCCTCCGCTACTCGTACGAGTTCTGCGACCGATTTTGATTCGTAGTCGCCAGTTAAGGTGACTCCGTATCCAGCCTTGGCTCTTGCCTCCCTAGTCTTCCGTTCTTTGGCCGCGACAGCCTCCTCTAGCTCCAGCTGAAGCTGTTCACGTTTGGCGGCGTTGAGTTCGCGTTGTGCGCTCGCCAGCCCAACATAGTGGCTTGTAGTCGGTGGTCGACCCCGACCTCTTTTGGCTTTTGCTGTCCTAGTTTTGGGATCGGACGTTTCCCCTTCTTCCAAGGTGCGTTTACGCGGTCTTAGAAAGGCAGATCGTGCCGACACACGGCTGTCATCCGACATGTAAATGGACTCTGTTTCAGAGTCCCCTATGTCTTCCGGTCTAAAGAACTTGCTGCCCGAGACTGACGAACAGCGACTCGAAATGGTTGCAGGTTCCTGTAAAGGAATACTTCCGCGAATCACACCAGAAGGTGTAATTCCATCATCACGTATGGCCGCATCCAAAGATGCGCCAGTCAAAACAAGATCCGCATCAGTAGACACAGAAAGGCCTTCCAAAGGCGACGAGACTGATGGAGCTTTCTCCATTATGTTGTACCCAATGCACAAGGAAGTACGCAAAACGCTGGGAGCCCGCTCAACCTGAAACTGGAGTCACCTCGACAGTCAGGGAGCTGGGGAGAACCAGGGTATGAGTACTCTAACAGCAGTTGGACACAGTTATCGCCTCGAAGTCACAGCTCGCTTTAGCCGCCGGCCTGCCACTCCGTTACGGTGGTCAGGCGCGACGTTGCCCGGGGGATACGACGTGGACGTACAAGCTGTGGGGGATCCCCCAATTTCTATTACCTGCGACATTTTCATTTAAGTTCTGTAACACTATTAAGCCAGTCCATAATTATCTATTTATCTATTTGTTTTATTTTTCCTTTATTTGTACAGCAAACAGTTTTGACAACACTACCCCACACGCCACACACACCCCATCTATCTCTTCTAAGATTGACACTCAAAGTGAATGGTCAAATAACGTATCGTCGCTGATCATCGCTGTATGAACAATGGTTGACGACACCGGAATGTCGATCAGAGTTTGACCCTATGCATTTGGATAAGGCGTGAACACATAAATAATTGCCGGACGGCATACTAATAATAGGCCGAATTTCTCAATATCCATGAAGTCATGTGCGGTTGTCTGCGGAATCGGGCGAGCGCACCACATAATCGGTCGATGTGAGAGGCATTGCAAATAAGTAGTTTTTTTTTCCATTCTGTCTCCATGAGGGAATTCCCAAAATATTTGGGCTCCGTAACGAAACAATGGTGACGCGGTCCTTTCGGCTCTTAATCTCGATGATTCTCCAACAACTACCGCCAACCTGAAATTTAAATGGACCAGATGAGATGACAAGTATATGAGCGAAAATAAAGATACAATTTATGATTTAGATATGAATTATATGATTAATATGCGACAAGATCTGTTACTGTGTCAGAAAGTGGTAAACCGTAAAAAAAGATTGTTAAAACTCTTTTCACCTATTATACTACTGGTGTGACAATCTGGTGTGACTACGAGTCGGGCATGCTTGCTTAGTGCACCAGTAATTCCTGAATAGAAATATTATAATAATGTCAAGTAGGGTAAAGGAGGATGCCAATTCTGGTCCCACCTCCAATAGCTATGTGTGTTACATCACTGGATAGGTATTTTTGAGCTGAATAAAAGTTACTATGGCGCCAAGTTCCAAATCTTAGTACGTTCAGAGTTATTCTTTTTTTAAACATAAGTAGTAGTTTTACAGGATCCAAAAATAATGTTAAATGTTTTTTTTTACAAAATGATAATCTTAAACAGATGTTATCGTTAACCAATGCTTTTTTATCAAATAAAACAATGTTAAAATATTTAATAATAAACATTTATTTAACGCTGCCGTCCGTACCGCTAATCCAGTTTAATTGTCCTGTTAATACCTACCTAATGAGTGCGGGTTAGTTCCGCTATGGTACTGTACCGGTATGGATGGCACCCTCGCGAAATACCTACCAAAAAGTCCCGCTATGGTACCCTTCAGGTGTTGGGATTGTGCGAGTGAGACCGATAAAAAGGTTTTTAATTCATTGATCTGTAGGTATGTTGGTATTTACATAACATGCATATAGTAGAGAAAAGCAAGTAAATATTATTAATTGGTTGCTGCTAAAACTACAATGTTTAATAAAGAATAACTCTGAACGGACTAAGATTTGGAACTTGGCGCCATAGTAACTTTTATTCAGCTCAAAAATACCTATCCAGCGATGTAACACACATAGCTATTGGAGGTGGGACCAGATTTCATAGAAACTCTGTCATCGTCCTTTGCACTGATTATACGCAACGTCAACATATTAACGAATTCGAAAGTTACCCATTCACTCACTATTGCATATGCTTAGCTTTAAGGTAAGAATAATTTTGAGATGTTTGCTGTAACTTCCATTATAATTTGAGAAAAAGTCTTGATTATGATTCTGTAAGCGCTAGATCGGAGAGTGCTACGATAAGAAAAAGAAGGTAATTTTTATTCATTTATTTTATAAGCACATTCCGTTTCGATATTGCATTTCGTTCTGTTGTATATTGAATCCTCACAGATTTTCGTCTGCTTACTGCATCACTGCATAGATAGTGAGGATCACAAACTCTGTCTTAAAAATATCCAGGTTGATCAGAAAACTACTAGTAGGTTAAAAATTCTACTAGTAATTATGAATCTTCGTATCCATTCGCGAATGGCAACTAAATTAATATGTACTAAACCAAAAACTCATCACTCTTCATTCTTTCCGTTATCATCTCAAAAAAAAAGTAATTATGAATTCCTTTCAATGGGGGGTGCTTTTGACTAGGCAGCCAAGGGGCTGATGTTCTTTAGTTAAATGAACAAATGCAGACAGTAACGTATACGTAATACCGAGGGTGAGCTGAATCGTAAAATAACAACCTTTGAAGAGGCTGAACTGGTTTCTGTTTCTTAACACGTTCCATGCGTCATGACCAATATAGGGCCATGCTTGACTTTACCAGCGTGCGGTGCAGAAAAATGTGTTTCTCACCACGGTGCGGGGGGGTTTTTCATATGTTGTTCTATGAGTAAGAAAGAAACAAATAGATATTTCCGAGTGTTTTTTTAAAAAGGTTCTAAATTAATCAAAAACAGACATGGCAAAATAATGTTCACGTCGCACAGAGTTGTGTACTTTTGCGCTGTGTGCGGCATGGCCAGTATATGGTCACGCCCCTGCACCTCATGCCGCACCGAATGCTGGCGCGCCATTCTCGCCAGTCGCGCATAGTGATGCACAACGTCCGCACACAAATCAAATCAAACGCAAATGTGATGATTAATATTTCATTGTTGGTTTTAATTTTAGTTCCTTAATTACTGTGATATAAGAGACATATTTCATTTAAGTTGACTTTAAATTTAAATAACGTTAAATTTAAGTTATGATGATGATTAGCATTTAATTGTTGATTTTGATTGTAGTTCCTTAATTACTGCGATTTTAGAGACATTTCATTTAAGTTAAGCATACTGGGCTGTTACACTGTAATGATTATGATGAATTGTTGATTTGTATTGTTGGTTTTTATTGCTTGCCCATCACTATTACTCGTTAGGCGTCTCATTAACACAGTGCGGCATGGCAAAATGTTTCTCATGAAATCAGGGTAGTACATTTTCTCCTAAATCTGGGGAAGTACAAATCAGAATTAAAAACGATTTATGCTGTAGAAACTACAACATATTACCTACATTTTAAAAAAAAGAACACACAAAAATGTTTTAATTTCAAATAGTTATGACCTCTTGAATCTATTAACTAATGTGAACAAATAATGTTCATGACGCACCGCAGTGGAGTCCTGCGTGAGAATCATGGAGTTCATGTCGCACCCTGGGTAAGTTCAGTAAATTTGGTGCCGCAATCAACGTGTTAACAGTTAATTGTTCACTGATGGTTAATATTGCTATTACTACTGTTACTAGACCCTACGTTCGTGCGCAATATGTGCACTTAAATGTATGCAATCCATTGGCTCATTAACTTTATAGCCATTTATTACAGAAATTGTGTTTGTAGAAGCTAAGTGTGTTACTGGGTTTCTCTTCAAATGTGCCAGCCATCCCAAGGATCTTAAATATCCCAAGATTCCCAAGACAGTAAAACATGCATTTCTTTTAAGGCTATTCAGACCTATATAAATAAACTAGCGGCCGCCCCCGCGGTTTCACCCGCGCGTAATTTTTTTTTTCAAATGTCTCTCTTCCCCCCTCATTTCCGGGATAAAAAGTACCCTATGTCAGAGAATAGTTTAGCCTTTCCAACTATGAAAGAATTTTTAAATCGGTTCAGTAGTTTCGATGACCAAATATTTATTTTGTTTCGACTATGTATGTATTAAAATACTAATAATTTAGTAGTCGATTATAATTTTGTTGTATCTCATTATCATTTTTTTTCAAATAACATGCAACCTTTTTTGGATTGATCATTAAAAACGCTAAATAGCACACTGAGGTGACTGAGGTCCATTAAAATCAATTAAAATTCCATTTTGACAGTATGTACATAAAGAAAATAATTGTTTCTTTTTCCTTTAAAGGCGTTTAGTTTTTTTTGCTGAAGAATCTAGCCAGCATGAAATGAAAAATTTTCATAATAACCTGCTTGGTTTTATTCAATGTAACTGGCATCAGAGTTACGATTAATTTGACAGCAATAAAAAGCAACTCTTTTCTTCAAAAGAAATATCAAAAAGTTTTAAAAAGACGTTGACCTTCTTTATTTTAAAGAGGCACTGGCAACGTGCGTGCGTTTGAAATTTGACAGCAATAAAAAGTAAATTAAATATTTTTTATTCTTTAATGGCGTATATATGTATTTTTTCCTCAGAATTTTTTTCCATGGAATTAATATTCTTTAATATTATTAAGTCTATGATTTTTTCTGAATAATTTAGCCATTTAGCCAGCATTGAATTTTTAAAAACTTACATTAACCTGCTTGGTTATTAATTAAATGTAACCTTCGTGGTTTTTCTGTTTTTTTTAAAGTAGCACTGGCAATAGTGCCATAAAAGTGTGACAGTAAAAAAAGTAAATTAAAAGTTTTGTTTTTCTTTTACCTAAGGGGCCGTCCATTAATCACGTGAGGTTGTTTTTCTCATTTTTTGACCCCCCCCTCCCCCCTGGTGATATTTGGTGAGGTTTGGGACCACCCCTTCCCCCCCCCCTCTGGATCACGTGTATTTTTTTGGAAGTCTATGTAAAGGCTATTTATATTATTATTTATATATTATTTATTATTTATATACCTATAAAGGTCAATCAAGGTCGTACTACAAATCGTTCAAATTTTCGCGCCGTTCAAAATTTCGGTTCAGAAATAGCGCTTTTTGACAAAAAATAAATAAAATTAATACACGTGATGTCTAACGAGACCCCCCCTCCCCCCTCGTGATGTTTCGTGATGTTTTCCGTACCCCCTCCCCCCCCTTTTGAGCCTCACGTGATTAATGGACGGCCCCTAAGTATAGCGTTTCGAATTTTTTGTGACACTGCTGGCTAGGTACCTATTCTTTGAAAAGGTCGTTGCTATTACGTTTCTTCATTCATTATCATTCCGGGATAAAGAGTACCCTATGTTCACCGGGGATAGTGAAGCTTTCGAACAGTGAAAGAATTATTCAAATCGGTTCAGTATTTTCGGAGCCTTTTCAATACAAACAAACAAACAAACAATTAAATCTTTCCTTTTTATAATATTAGTATAGATATTCCTGAAGACTGTTCACACCTGGATATTGTCATTTGGGAACGGACTTACGTACGTCATTACAAGCTGGAACTTGACCGCTTATGAACCTGAAATCCTGTGTTATAAACAAAGGTTAGACCCTTGCTTTGGGTCTGGCTGGTGATTGGAATCTTTAAGGGTTCAACTGGGAACAGTGGCGGATTAACACATTTGCCGCCAGTAGGCTATTCAAATTTTGCCGCCCCTTTTGACCTCTGCATTTTGATACCCATCATAACTTTTGAAAAAATAAGAACTAATGACAGTCATTCTAAACCTGTCCAGTAAATTTTCTAAACTAATAACATTTATTCTAAACCAGTTTAGTAAATTTTCTAAACTTCGAAATAATGTAATCCATGAAATCAATAAATACTAGAGGGCTTGCAGTACCGGAAGCGAACTGGATTTTCGAATTCCCGGGAATTTTCGATACTTCGGTACTGATTCTTTTCAACAATTCGTTATTATTTTAAGGATGTTTGAACTAAGCCAGCACTTGACCACAAAGTTGCCTAATGATATATTATAAATTAAAAAAAACAACGATGAAGCGCCCTTGCATAGCAAAACCCCGCGTAGTCCGCCGCAAAAAAGGCGAAGCAAATCCGTCTCTCGTCTCGACTGCATACGGATGGAGTCTCTGTCTGAGTCTATTCGTTCGGTTGTAACGGAGCTGGCGGAATCAAGTCGTGCAGTTCAGAAGCACACTCGCCATAGTGAAGTCTGTAAAAGACGGAGAGGCAAGCAATCCTCCTTCGATGATCGAGGCTCTGTAAGCTCTCAATCAAAGCATCGTTACCGATAAGTCTCTTTGCACGCTGCTAGAGTTGCACGTTGCACGCAATAGAGTCCAAGGCAGCTAACTGGTAACAAGCAGAACCATCCCAAAGATGGCAGCAATACTCCATGCAGGAAAGAACTTGAGCTCTGTAAAGGTTTAGGAGCTGTTCCGCAGTGAAGTAGTGCCTGACTCTGGAATGGATGCCGAGCTTTTTAGACTCTATACAGCTCCCAAAATTAGGTAGATATTTCCATATTAAAGAGCTGTAGTCGCTCTAATAAAGGGACCTATACACCACGAAAAAAGAGGAAGGCAGCTTAAATGCGCTCTTTTTGGTGGAAACTAGACAAACCTACGTTTTAGTGGATTTAAAGCTCAACAAATTGGCAGGTTATGGCTATTGTTTGATAATTTGAGGGGTCAGCACGGGTACCTTTTTAAAGCACAGGCTGCACCATAGCAAGTTTCCAGTTCCACGATTTTGGAACTAACACTCAGGTTGGAGACAGCTCGGGTGTACTACTCCGCAATACTCTCGCTGATAACCCATCTGGACCACTCGCTTTGTTCACCGAACCTAAGCACCTCTCGTTGACGAATTTTAGTTAACTCAAATGTTGATTCACAACGAGGAAGATGGTGGCACATGGTTAGCAGCATCCAGATGTTGGCAAAAAATTAATATGGACCTAAGTCTACTGCTGGATATGGGCCTCTACAACACTCGCCTATATTATGGATCCTTGGCTACTCGTATTTAGCTCTTGTCAGGTCTTACGCAAATCGTCACTCCACCCGGCCTTCGGGCCTCCTAAACTACGTTTACCGAGAGACGGTGTCCACTCTAGAATCCGTTTGCCCCAACGGTTATTGGCTGATATAGCGATCCCATTGCCAATTCAGATCGCAAAGCCGGCGACTTGGGTTCTCTGCCGGATCACCTTATTTCGGAGCCGATCATAACTTGCCTGCTCAGCGACTGTGGACCAGCCGAATAGTATCGGCCGATTACTTTCGAGTACGAATCGCACGTACTTTTATCGTGGTTGCGTTCGCGCGCCTCACACGCAGTCTTAAATCAATTTTTTTACTAGAATTTTAGTGTTTGTGCAGTACGTAAATTCCTGGAACATAGTTGTTATTTCTTGATACCAAAGATTTTTAAATTTAAATTATTATTTGGTTAATTGGCAAACACTAATACTAACATACAGCAGCATACGAATCTCTAGTAAGCAAGATACTGACTTTTTAACATCATTGGATTCCAAAAATAACTGCACAGTTTCTAATACGATAAACTATTTAAGAATACTTTTACTAATTTTTGATATAATAATGGTTGACAAGAAAAGATAAATAGTTTGAAAATCAATATCTTTCTCTCTTGCTCCCGAAGTCAATGCTGCCACACGTAACGTGACGTTCAGCTCCATCGGCGACCCGGCCGCCCCCCGCGCTTTCATTTCGGCCAGACAGACCCTCTTACCCATTGTTCTAGGTGAACAGGATGAACAGGACGCGACAATAGCAATAGCGACGAGACGCGATGCGACGTAAAGCGACCAATACTCACGCGGCTAGTGTCCTATTTCATCTGAAGCCCGTTAGAGCGACAAACGCGGCAAATGTATCGGATTCGCTCCTATTTCAGTTCAGTGTTGTCACTATAAAAATCCTAATTTTAAATACTTAGTTAGCATTCCAGATATCTGCATTTAATTGGTAATTGGACAGAAACTCTTTAAGTCGCCGCGTCGTCGCGTCTTGTCGTGTAAAAAACAAGTCCGCATTCGTCGCAAACTCACTAACGCGAAAACGTAGGACACTATCATACACAACGACTATTTGATATTTTCGCGTTACGCCGCGTCTCGTCGCGTTGTCGCGTTTGTCGTTCACCTAGGACAACGGCCTTAAATAAAATATACTCTATGGACAACGGGTTAGCGAATGATCGTCATTCGCTCCCGCACCGCACTCCAAATAATGACTACCAACACAAATACTTAGTATAAAAAATGTAATAACAGATTGAAAAACGTCAAATTCCCCACTTTGACAGGTTCAGTTAAGTGGTGAAATCTAATAACATTTGGGTATTCATTTATTTTTTATTTCTGTAAGACAAAAAAAAATTTTTAGGGACAAATTTGCCGCCCCCTAAAATCCGCCGCCCAAGGCTGAGCCTTCTCAGCCTTATGGCTAATCCGCCACTGACTGGGAACCCCAACAGGTGTACGTATCATCCGCTGTCTGCTAACTGACATGACATAAAAATAAATCATCGTGCTGTATTTTCTTTGAATAAAGGAAAACCTGATTCAAAGATCCCTAACTTATTCTCTCTACTAATAATTACGACTTATAAATGACTATTATAATAAAAAAAAACTTGCATAAATCGATAGTACTACTGAAGGTGAAGAGTTCTGCTGCGGAAAAACACGCAGTAACGTTTTCATACATTTTTATCATCAGTGGATAAAACACAAACCTTCAAAAGCCATAAAGAAAAAAGAAACAATGCATCTATTTTTTTAAATATTTTTCCTGTTTTTATAGCAAAGTAACCTTTTAAGGTTACATTTGGTTGTAATGACGTCAATTCAGCGTTATGTAAGGATTCTCGAAGGGAACTCTCGACACACATTGAACCAGTTTTATTTTAATTTCATTAAGATTCCCTCAAGTGCGCGTGTTGTGTTGCGTTGCGACAGAGGGCGGTGAAATGAAATGACCACTTGCTATGTGAGAGTAAACACGAGCACAAAAGCGTTAACGTTGTTTTCACAAATATTTATTAAGCTAAAACGAGTTTGGGTTAATTAAATAGTGCAATACATCCCCGATCAAGACATGCATCACAGAAGTGCCTGCTGGTGTATATTATGAAATAGTAAATAAAGTATAAAGTATATCTTAATCATGGCTTTTGCACATCATAACACTTTACCATCCGGGTGAAAAGGGGAAACCGGGGGAGTTTAGTGGGTAGTGGGACGCTTTAGTCTTGAATCCCATTCATGACCGCAGTCTAGTTAGCCTGCGGTTATAGTGCACAAATGTATTCTCCTCCGAGAAAAAAAATGGTAGACTATAATGGGACCAAATAAAATAAATAAACATATTGTGACAATACAAAACATACACACTTTCAAATTTGTGGAAATAAACGACAGCATTCGCATAGGCTTGATGAATGAACTTTTAAAGTCGTTTTTGTGCGTGGCTGTACCGAAATGAGTTACGCTTGTTACTACATTTCTCAGTATAATGTGACAGCCGGACGCTTTACTGACACGATTGTATTCAGATCTAGATTACAAACAGGTATTTTTACTCTTACGAAGTTTAATAACAGACAAACAACCGTGTAATTTTTATATCATGTAATATTGATGTGCATAAAAAATAATTTCAGGTCAGAATAATTGTGACTATACTTATAAGACAAACATAATTGGAACCAACATTTGATCACTGATTATATGTACGTGTTTAGGCGTTACTGTTTATAAGCTAGCGTAATAAATAATTGTTTAGAACTTTTGAATCATATTATAGGTAAAACAATTTACTGATTCACTGTACAATAACGTCAACAGTTGGAGCACGGGACCTTATAAGCCCCTGTGCTTCACCCAGGTGAAGAGCCTAGGTGAAGCACGGGTCCGGACTCTTATTTACGTGTTTGAAAAGACATAATATTATACTTATGATGAGAACAAACTGCATTATCTATCTAGGGAAGCGAATGCCGGTACAATTACGCTTCGACTCTCTTCACTCTTTACACATACTTCCTTAACCATAAATGGGTTCAATTCAAAGATCAGAGGCGCCTACGGTATGGTAGTTTAATCAGCGATGCTTTGTTATATTAGAATAATTATTTATAGAATTATAGTCTGAATATCTCTCTTGAAGAACTTTCATTGGTGTTTGGTGTTATTTAAAAACGACACCAATCGCCTCTGCGTTTGTACTAGTGTCAAATGTCAAAGCAAGTCGATCGTGTCTCGTAAAAAAATTAAGACGATTGTGCACTTAAATTCAGTTACAACCAATCTGAAAAGCAAATAGAGTTGGAGAATTGTATGAAGATTATCCTTCTATAAGTTGTTGTTCTAAGTTTGTTATAAAGTCTTTTTTTTATATTTGGACTAAGCTAGCACTTGACCACAAAGTTGCCTGATGTTAAACAACTATGCGGTCTACGATGGAGCGCGCTTGCTTAGGAAAAGTCCGTTAATTCTGGCCTTGAAGAGCCCCAAGTTGTATTGTGTAGGAAAAACAGATCCCGGCAGAGAATTCCACCCCGCGCAGCCCGTATCAAGAAAGATGAAGCAAATCGCTTTGTTCGTACGCGCGGTATCCCCACTGTATACGGATGGAGTCCCTGACCGAGTCTAGTAGTTCGATGATGGAACGGAGCTGGTGGAACCAAATCGTGCAGCTGAGCAGCACACTCACCAAAGTGGAGTCTGTAAAATACGGAGAGGCAAGCAATCTTCCTACGATGATCGAGGCTCTGCAAGCTCTCGACCAAAGTATCGTCACCGATAAGCCTCTTTGCACGCCGCTCAATAGAGTCCAGAGCAGCTAGCTGGTATCGAGCAGAACCGTCCCAAAGATGGCAGCAATACTCCATAGAACATTAGACATTAGACAACAACACACATAGGAACGAACTTGAGCTCTGTAAAGGTTTAGGAGCTGTTCCGCGGTGAAGCAGCGCCTGACTAGAAAGGATTCCGAGCTTTTTAGAGGCAGATGCTGCTACAGACTCTATGTAGCGTCCAAAGTTTAGGTTGGAAGATAATTTCATACCAAGAAGCTGTAGTCGTTCAGACAGAGGGACAGATACGCCACGAAAAGAGGGAGTCAACTCAAATGCGCTCTTTTTGGTGGAAAAAAGACACGCCTGCGTTTTGGTGGGGTTGAAACTGACCAAATTGGCATCTCCCCAGTCTGAGACAACTTGGAGACACTGATTCAAATTGTCCACCATTTCTGATCTCGAGGTATCAGTTTCACCGCTACCTGCACGTGCATTGGACAAGTATCAGCTCTCGACTACCGTGCTATCGTCAGCATACCCCAGAATTTCGGGAGTAGCCAACAGATCATTAATGTGCAGCAGAAAGAGTGTAGCCGAGAGTACAGTAGAGATCCCTGTCTTCAATCGAAAGGGTTGTCGTGGCCACTTACTTGCCGGCTTACCATTCGTGGGCCACGTGTTTGTCAGCTAGGTGACGTAATGTAAAAAAACAGTTGCGACTCGTCACACAAGTGGTCGTAATCGTATCAGTTGTACGCTTTTGACCACGACCATGTTTCCACACTTGCTACGAGTTAATATGCGTCACGGACCCTCACTCTGCATTCATCGATGCTAATTTATTCTACTTTCAGAGAAGTTGATACCTGCGATAGATCACCAATTTGGTCATAGTTTTTCGTGGGTTCTTAAATAATGCAGTCGTTGGTGTCCGGTCCCATTTTCTGATTATTTTTATGGAAATATGTTGTTTTGTTATTAATTAAACTTTAGTTGAAAGTTAAATTTAAAAAAAAACAATTCTATCACCTAGTCACTATAAAATAATTATTAATAATTAATAATAATGATAGGCACCTATTGGCTATTCTGTTGTTCTGATGTTCGGAAGCATCTCACATTATGCCTGTGTGGGTGACTGTTAAAATCCTATCGCTAACCAAGAGAAAGACGGAATTGGCTTCCGTATTGAGAGGGTCAAAGTCAAAGGTGTTGTTGTAATACAATCTGACCTGGATGTCAAATCAGAGAATAAGATCAGGCCAATAGGACGTGTTGAATGCCATTCAATGTCGACTATTATCCAAAGGTGAGTAAGCAGAGTATACATACAAACGTTCAAATTAATGATTATGTCACTGATCATTAGAAGATTGCCGTTCACTTGGTTCTAATCGGTGATTTCACGAGTAAACGCAGTAAGTATTATGCGGTATAGGGGACGCTGTATAAGGAATAAGGCTTATATTGTCTATTTACTCCTACACTCTTATGTCAGCTTTCTAAACGTTTGTTACGGCGTTTATTTACTAGACTGTAGTTTTCAGCATTGGCTGAACTGGTCAAGACTTTTTCACAGTTTGACTTTATTTAAGCAATGATTTCTGCTCGCTCAGGAAATGAACTGCTCCCTCAAAAGAATCGGCCGATGTAAAAATAGAGTAGCCAGGGTTAAAAAAGAGGTAGGTAGGTAAAAATAGAGTAGATAGTTTTAACATTAATAATATTACATAAAATCTATGTCGAAATTAGCCTGATTTAGTGACTTTGTGTGGAATTATATTGTACCAATAAGATAAGATGTCCGGAGAGGTGTCATAGTTTCATAATCATCAGAAATTCTGAGCTCAAACACCGAGACACATTGCAAAGGCTTGTTGCCAAAGAGTAAGATTTAACTAAGTGTAGCTATGGTGACATTGCATGTTATTGTACACACAACCATGATAATGAAAACAATACAATGGTGACTTTAACTTGTATAAAAGAGAAGAGTTGAGGGTTGCTGCAGTTACGAAAAATTGGTGTTATTGAAAAATTCGTTAAACGACTTACTCGTAGTTAGCTCGCCAGAAAGCATCGTTAGGAAACCAGGACCGTGTAGCTATAAACCTATTAGTTTAGTTCCCCTGGCAGTCGCTCCGATGTGGATGCTGGATCATGGTCCAAGCGTACTTTGACTAGATTGGGACATAATATGATAAAACACGCTAAGCCTTGTTTTAGGCATTTATAATAATCAATTGGCCGCCTCCTCGGTTTCACCCGTGCGTAATTTCTTTTTTCAAATATCCCCCCCACATTTCTGGGATAAAAAGTAGGTACCCTATGTCATCGGGGGATAGAGATTTCCAACAGTGAAAGTTTTTTTTTAAAATAATTGGTTTAGTAGTATCGGAGCCTATTCAATACAAATAAACAAACAATCAAATCTTTCCTCTTCATAATATTAGTATAGACTATAATAGATAAAGGTGGCCACAACATAATCCGATAGCGAGACTTAATCCTGTGATACATTAAGCAATACCGACAGACATATTTGTATTAGGAACAAACGTTGAGGCAACACATCATACCATACAAGTAAATGTAATTTTTGTTACACCATAGGAAATGAAACATGCATCTTACGCGACAGTATTGTCAATACATCTTTACGTAATGAATTACTCATTTTAGGATGCACAGTTCTGTTATTGTTTCGTTTCGTTAGGGATATAATGCGTTTAAATGAGGTTCGTGCGTTGCACAGATATAGAACTAAGATGAAACAAGTATAATTATGTATATTGCGTGTAATAAATCTGGTTCATTCCAGTTCGTCCCACCAAGTTAGACCCACGTCCCACCATCATGTTCGGTGGGACGAACGTTTTGATTTATAATCAGGTTTTCCTACTGCCTAAATTCTAAGTAGATATGCTATGACTTGTTTTCTATAGATAATCATGTAAAGCACGTGAGAGGGTAACGAGTAGCGTTACGCTATATCACTGCCAAACATTTGAAATACTTATGAAGTTACGAATCCCTATACATGCTAAATAGGTACCATATTTTCTGTACCTAAGTAGGTACATACTTAGATAGCTACTTAGGCTAGTGCTTAGGTTTTCTAGTGCTTTGAAGGAAATCCGTCAAAGCACTAGAAAAAAATATACCCGAAATGACACCAGGACAACATTATGAGCCCCACCTCACTAGGATGCCATGGCGACGTCGCCGGCTACCGTAAACTGTCAGATAGTATGGAAATGTCAAAATTGTCAACGTTGCCAAACTGTCGCCAAGTGAGCTAGGTCCCATACATAGAAAAATTTTGGTCCCATACCTACGTAATAACTGCTTGGATACGGTAGCCGGCGACGTCGCCATGGCGGCCTAATGAGACAGGACACTAAAGGTAGTTAGATTATATTGTACAGACGAACTTACTTAGTAATAGCCCGACCGTTAAAATAAAAAACTTCTCCATATTGCGGAAATACCTATATTGGAACTAATTTCTTCAAGTGGCAAAAATTAAATAAAAAAATAAATAAGATGTCTGTCATTCAATATTGCTGTCTGTCAAAGTGTGATGTCAATTGTCAACGGTGCCTGCTATTGTTGGATATTGTGACTTGTGAGTTATTTGACAGTAGATATAACTGTGGCGCCTCCAGAGCAGGTTTTTTATTTTCTTGGTCAGGCTTATTCTTTGTTATCCCTGCCGACACGTATGACGTAATAAGGATCGTAAACATTGCTCTTAGCCCGGGCGCGCCCACTGGCCGAAATACGCAATAACGTTATTACGTGAAAGTGTATCGAAATACTAATTAATTGATTACTCACTGCGTGTATACAAAATAAACCCTTCACTTGTTATCTAGAACATGTGCTATGCACATCCGATGTAATGAGCAGACATGAGTGGCGAGCTAACGGCGCGTAAACAGACGCACTCAGTGTAAATGTTAGCGGAAACGGAAATGAATTAAATAATGTAAAGTTTAATATTTTATACTATTTATACATTTACTCTCCTTTTATTTTAAAGAATATGGTAGAAAAATGGTTAAGCCGCCCGGTCTAAAAACCCTGTGGACAATGTCTAACCAAGATGATGCGATGGTGCATCGCAAAAAAATCCACATAAAAAAATTCATAGGTGCGCGCATTTAGTAAAATTTTTGCTATTACACTCAGCTAGCACAGCTTTTTCGAAACACACAGTTATTAACGGTAAAAATAAGAATATTAATGTTATGTGGCAGTGCATAAATAACACGCATGACATAACAGAAGTCAATTTTTTTACGAAACTCATATCATTTAATACATTTCCTGTTTATAAATTACATGGCTTATAATATAATTTATAACAATCTGCTTAATCACTTTCAGCCAGAAAGTGTTGCAGAAATTTCAATCATCGCAATCATTACTTTTGTTTATAACTTGTCAAAACCCAATCATGTAATGATCCACTGTTCAAATTGATATATGGATGTATATTTGCAGCAGTGACAGGCTATTCATATTAGTCAACCGTGTCCAATCCGTTTTGAAGCCTATGACTTGGACAAAAGGTTTGTTACGTCTTGGGGAAAATATTCTAATAAAATGTATTCATATTTCTGATAAAATGTGCAGTCATGCATGCCAATTTATATATTATGAACCTTATCGCATTCATTAAAGATTATATTTATATTATGTTTTTATTGCTGTTGACTGTACTCATATCTAGTAGAATAGCATCAAATATAAAAAATATTTAACTGCATAGACGCAGTAAAGCAGCTGAATCTTACTTAAAGTTAAAACTTATATTTAATTTAAAATTTCTACAAGGTCCTTTATTTAAAGAACTTATTAAAGTTTCATTCAATTTTCATTCATCATCAAAAGGAATTGACAGGAAAATATTGAGATCAAATAATATGGCAACTGAAGAGATATAAAAATTATTTTATAAAATAATTTTTATATCTCTTTTATATATCTCTTTTATCTCTTTTATATATCTCTTTTATATGTCTTTTATTTTATAAAATAATTTTTATATCTCTTTAGTTGCCAGTCTGAATCTAAAAAAATCCTCCCAGTAACCAGACTCAAGGCGGGAATCCAATCCAACTCAGGACCTCGTGATCGCCCGTCAATCGCCACGAGGCGAGCATGGACTCGTTCTCGTTGGGTACTTAGTATGGAAACCGGGGGTATTTAGTGTTAAGTGGGACGCTTTAGTTCCAAATCCTACACGGCCGCAGGCCTCGCCAGCATAGGGCTAAGTGCTTAAAAGCATACTCCTCCGACTAAACAGGACCTCGTGATCACAATATCTAAACCACATGTCACGTAGCGTTGCACCTTCTAGAAAACTTTTTGAATTACGCAACACTTCTAAAATTTAATCCGCATTATTATAATATCATCGTATGCCCTAATGACCGTGGCCGAGATGAAAAGGATAGCGTGACCATCCAACTTCTTTAGCACTTACGTGAAATAACGTTACGTATAATTACGCGATACGTCACGTCTTCATCACTTCAGTACTTTAGGTAACATTTTGATTATTCTCGACGCAGTACATATAAGTACCTATAGGTGGTTTTCACCATTGTTCCCTATACTTGACAAATGTGCCTACTGTTCCACTTGAGCGACGACGCGGGAAAAGCTGCTACTTAAAATGAAGATTATTTTTATGTATTACTAGCCTTCCGCCCGCGGTTTCACCCGCGCGTAATCTCTTTTTTAAAATATCCCCCCTCTTCCACCCACATTTCCGGGATCAAAAGAACCTTATGTTCACTGGGGATAGTGTAGCTTTCCAACAGTGAAAGAATTTTTCAAATCGGTTCAGAAGTTTCAAAATTGTTATTCCCGCGGGAATGAGACGTTTCCTGTGGGAATTTTATAATAGCCTATGTAGGACATAGGCGGGTTATAACCTATACGTGTAAATTTCATCTAAATCCGTTCAGCCGTTTAGGTGTGATTGAGGAACAAACAAACATCCAAACATCCAAAATTTCGCATTTATATTATATATATTAATAGGCATTAATTGGACTAGTGCATCTTTTATCAAATCGCGTAGCATTTCATTCTCACGTTTTAGCATATCTAATTATATCATTTGAAGAAATGGAAACTAGATACGATAAAACTTTTCAATTTGATACTTATACGCAACGGATAATCACAGTAATTATGTGCCGTATAATCACATATTTCCCATAGGCGTGACAATAAACTAAGTAACTAGAAATATTTACCTAAATACCATAAAACATCTCGAAACAGAAAAAAACACAAATAAATGTTTATAATGTTAGGTAGTACTGGTCAACAGTGTTGCCAGTGACCTATAGTAAAATGGTAGGTACATGAGAGAGCTAAACTGTGAATGCCGTCTGATGGTTACTCTTAAAGAATCTAGTATGTGAAACATTATGTAAGTAGGTATTAGTCTATTAATGTTCCACGGCATGGCAAATTATTACATCTTTCAAATTCTGTCACCGTTAACAATGATAGGTACTGGCTTAATCACCATGCTTGCCAAATGTAGGTTAGAGATGGTAAACTCCAGCTATACCGGATTTTCAAAAATCAAATTATGCTCGAGCCTGGAATTGAACCTAAGACGTCGAGATCCATCACTTACTCAAACTACTTATTAGCGGCAGTACAGCTTAATTAAACATTTGGCTTTTTCCACGTTCAATTTTGTCGTACTAATTATTGTACTGCTGTTGTGAACAAACAAATAAAATTGTTTTGATGAGCATTCATAAAATATTGTTCAAATAGAGTGATGAATTTTAATTGCGAGTGAACAGGTTGAAAATGTCCACATAATTTTCACTTATATAATCAGCCACTTTGTTACTAACAAGCCAGCTTTTATATAATTACTTACTAATTGAAGTGAGTGAGTAGCGGAAAGTAATAGTAATTAAATACCGACATCTTACATCTAAGCATAGCTTTTGTTTTTCACCGACGGAGGTCAGATGGCAGAAGCTCTAATGTAATAACTGGACTTGCCAAATCCTGGATCGTGGTGCAAGCAAAACCTGACTAGTTCGAGACAAAACACTCGGATAAAGAAAGATAAGCTTATCTTCATAATCGAACGCGTTTAAGGCATGGAAGGACATGTTGGGTGTCCTCCAATAGGGCAGGACACCCAACCACCAGGCGCTCCCGGCCGTTGCTGTCCAGCCTTCTCCCTCCGCCGGGGGGAGGCAAGCGGGGCCCGCTTTGTAAGAGGTGGGCAGGTCGCCCTGCAGTGTCCCTGGTAGTAGGCTGATGCAAGGCCCAGGGACGCTGCCGATGGCGATGCAGGAGCGCGGGGGGGTTTAGTGGGTATTCTCGTGAGTCCCACACACGGCTCGTCTTCCCCAGGCGAGTTATGGTGCGTAAATGCATTCCCCTCCACAAAAAAAGGGCATTGCGTGCCGGGTGGTGCCGTGGAAGTTGAGGTTCCTGCTGGACCCTTCCGACGCATCCGACACGACTTTGGGGAAGCACCACGGGGTTTAGTGGGGAAAATCCCGTCTTTTTCCAGGGCGGTAGAAGTCTCACACACCAACATTCACCCCCGACGGATGTTGACGGTGCGTAAGGCACTCCCTGGAAAAGTCTACCACTCGAGAAACTAGAAGATTCCTGATCCAGATGGGTGATTATTTTTAAACACCGGATGAATTGACCAAATGTTGTTTGCGTATATTGTTTTAAAACAACTATGGTTAGTATTGTGAAATAATTTCGCTATTAATTTCAGCAACATCCTGCGTACAACGGAATATTCTAACTTACACAACATTTTACGCATTTAAAGCACTTACTTAAATTAAACTAGAATATTCATATAGAACGATTTGTTAATCTGGTTTTTGCTGATAACGTAATTATTACATTTCAACAAGGTCGCATGTATGTTTTTATTTATTATGTGAAAGAACGTACCAACGCAGTTATATTTGGATTTCCATTGTCAACACAAGTACATTGAGGTCCTTATTGTGGGTTCCTAATTCAAGTGGGAATCTCAAGCAATGTTCGTATCGAGGTCTACGTAACTACCTTAATACCAAAAACTGCCCGAAAGAAAAATAAAAATATTATTGGACCATGTGGTGGATGTCCTCCATAACGATACTTATACGTAAATTTTTAAATCGTTTAATCGACTTGTTTTGAAAATACTTGTCGATTTTGATCCATGAGTCAAAGTATGATAAATACGCCGTGTAACAAAAATAGATAAGTGACCTTAGTGAGTTAATTGAAATAATTTGAAACAGTTTTTTTTTTATTTCATTTGAATGAGATTTGTCGTAAAAAGTAAATGACTGTTACTGTATATAATCAACTAAAGCAGTTCCGAAGATTTTGTATCTGTCCGGTCAGGTACGACAATTGGACATGATTCCCTGGAGCCGTCGTTTTTCGTTAGAGCCACGCAGCCCACCTGATAGTAAATGGACACTGCGGCCTATTCCATTGAGGGACACTTCTTAACCAGGAAGCGTCCCTCAATGTGCTGCCACATTGTAGGCTCATCTGATCTTCGAGCCTTTGATTTCAAGTGTGTACTGGCTTCCACATTGATATCGCCCTATTGCGTCTTGACAGTCAAGATGCAAAAAAAAAAACAGTAGAATCTGTATTTTAACAGGCGTTGCGTTTATAGCTAAAGACTTATAGGCCAGGCGAGCAGGAAGCGTAAAGATAATGGCAGCACACACACTTTCGCCGAGATGCGCTGCGGATATTAGTGGGTACCTATATAGCCTTATACGTAACGAACTTTTGTTAAGCCACTCACTTTTATCTGGGGGACAATGACTTAAGAGGAAAATTATCATGGTTAAATGACCATGGTAAATATACCAATGTATGTATAATATGCCTCTAATATGAGAATGCATTCTCATTCACAGAAGAAACATCAGCGAAGACTTAGAAAAGCAAGAATAAAGCTTTGTTTTGGTCACTTCTAACAACAAAAAAATACCTAAAGACTTTCCAACACTCAGTTGCAGAAACGTCCATTAAAGTTAATGTTTCATTAAAGCTATTGCTGTCACTTTTTATTTCATGACAACGAAAAGTGACAGCATTAGATTTAATGAAGCATTAACTTTAATGGAGCTTTCTGCAACAGGGTGCAAGACTGTAAGTTAAGTTGATCTAATTAATTCGAAACTACATACAAACATTTGAAATGTACTACAATTTGCCAAGGTAGCCGACCAAACATTATTGTTTCAGTGTGCTCATAGATCGTTCAAGACAAATAGTAAGCATAAGAAAATTTCGCAAACAATCCTAAGACATTCTGAAACAATTAAATAAATATTATATTTGAAAGCACTTCTAATTTCCACTTTATCGCAAACTAATATAAAGCAATAGATATCATTTTCATCAATGTCGGTTATCGTCGCGAACACAAAATTACTCGATGCCAAAAAAAAGATTGAAGATTTCTTCTATTAATTTGTTTACCATATCAAAACAACTGCATTGTCACTTCGATGGTTAAAATGTCAAAGGGCTTAAAGGACATTTTGGCGAAAATGACTTTTTGTTACATTTGTATTGAGTTTTTTGAGCTCTTTCTAATGGTATATCAAAGATTCTCCTATCCCTTATAGTTAGCGAGATATTCATGGTTAAAAATTGGCCATTTTTGTATTCTTTGCTTAAAGGTCACTGATAATTTATTATGGCATTTAAAGCCTACTCTTGCATATTTTGATTCAGGCGTTTTGGGCTTAAAGGACACTGTGGTTCTATGTCAAATAAATCACATTGATTTCCCTGCCCTTTACGCCAGGAGTCGTGGGTTCGGGATCTTTTGTGTTTGTTTTGTGTCTGGATGTTTATTCGTATTTAAGTATACATTTGTGGTACCTTTGTTGTTTCTGACACCTATAACACATGTTCTTACGCTACTTACTTTGGGGTCAGATCAATGTATGTGATGTTATCCAATATTTATTTAAGACCAATACAATAGTTATAATTCTGTTAATAAATTGATGAATGAATCTATGGATCTTTACAATCATCATAATCATCATCATCTGAATATTACAATCCACTGCTGGACATAACCTCCAAATGCTCGCCACACTGATCAATCCTCGGCCGCTCGCATCCTGCTCCTGCCAGCCATCATGCGCAATATTAATTCATCACTTTACCTGGCCTGACAGCGTCCTACACTACGTTTACCGAGACGCGTTTTCCACTCTAGAATCCGTTTGTCCCAAGTTGGGACAAACGGATGGATGTTGGGACTCCCAACGGTTATCGGTTCTACGGCTGATATAGCCAGCCCACTGCCTTTGGTTCTATGCCGCATCATCTCATTTCGTATACGATCTCGTACGTCTCACTGAGCCACTTTTAACTTGCGGACCAGCCGTGCCGTAAGTGTCCACGTTTGCCTTGCCTTTTACGACACCCAGGAGAGGGAGAGAGTGTGCTGGTCAATAGCAACAAGACTGGCACTGGTTCGTCCCAATCGGGTGTGAAGGAGAAACCGGGGGAGTTTAGTGGGAAGTGGACGCTTTAGCCTCGAGTCCCACACACGGTCGAAGGTCTAGCTAGCCAAAGGTTGTGGTGCATAAACGCATTCTCCTCCGAAAAAAAAGGAGAGGGAGAGATTGATGTTTTTTGACTCTGCATGCCGACAGCGCTTCTTTTTGTACTATATTGAAAAAGCACAATATCAGGCAAATTCATGTTAGATAGGATAATTATTTTTTTATCGAAATTTTATCTTAAAGGACCAATTCTATTCTAACACCTGTATTAACATGTCCTTTAAGCCAAAGCTAATGATTTATCTCAACAGAAACTTAAGCTTAAAGGACAAAATAATCGAATTTCAATTCTTAAAGGACACCTATCTCGAAAACTATGCTATCTAGAATAAATAAAATGGTTGCATACGGTTCGGCTTGAAAAAATAAATAAAAGTGTCCTTTACAACAAACCGATAGCTTTAAAATCAAAAAAGTTATGCCCAATTTTTTACTTATTTCGTTTTTCTGCTCTCCTGAAAAATCATGATTTGTCCTTTAAGCCCTTTGACATTTTAACCATCGACTTGAAAAGTTTCAAATATGGAAACCAGAAGTTTCAATTTATTTACATACATAGTCATAGGTGAAACTTTAACTGTGTTTTGAGACGAATTGGAATAGTTGAACGAACATGTGTAATTATTATTTAATAATTCATATTCCACGTTTGGAATATTAGAGTTTCTGATTGCGTTTGCATTGCGATACTACGGTAGATTCCATTCAGAGCCCAGATTTTGCAATGTGCGCTAGCGCTCTGGCGATTTGTCTATTACTAGTTATTGATTACTATGTTATTTAATGCTCACTTCTTGACCAATGGTAAATAAATCGCAGTCATATACGTCAAAAAAAGTTTGCTACGATAAATCTGCCCACAAACTGGTTAAATATAAAACAGGTAAAAAAAGAAAAACTGCGATACCTACTCGTATTTGATTTACAGAAAAAGGATCGACTAAGGCAGTTAGCCGATAAACCTTAATGCATACTATTTTATTATTGACATTTTTATAAGATAAACAGAAGCATGAGCAGAAAAAAAGTAACGTAGGTACGGAACGCAAATATAATTCCCAGTATCCGGTAAAATAAGAATATTTATGATTTGCATATTACACGCATGATATCACTATTAATTATCCCTAATGTTTTAATTTAAATTTAAATGATAATTATTGCAATATGAAAATATTATTATATGTGTAGCGATTACATACCTACTGCCTTGACAAATATCGTCAGATTAAGTGTTATTTTTTCAACCAGATTTTTTTCCTTAAGATATTTAGCATCTCTGAGTCTAGAGCAATTTAAAGGTCGTTGACACTAGTGGAATACGCTCCTATCACAGATCAACCTTGGATAGTCTATAAAATGTATTGGAATTATCAGCCTTCGGTTATTTACGCTTTCTAGTTAGATTTTGAACCCAGAGCCTTAAAATAACTGGCCTTGATGAGAGCTGTAAAATTCCTTACGTGATATTTTATCTTTAAACGTAATATGATGGCGTAACTAAACTGTCGCAATTGGGTATATCGTTACAGATTATTACACGCTGCAATCAATACTGATGGTGTTGTGTGTCTACGGTGGGTGGTGCCTTTCCTTCAAATTGTCGCGCAACATAATTAATGTGGTCTACTTCGAAATATTATATCATTAAAATATTTTGTCGAAGACTAAAACCTCTGCAATCTACTCTTTTTAAAGTAAAAATTAGCGGGAATAGTCATGCGCTTCTTTTTCAAAATTCGTGCGTCTTTTGTTTTCCTGTGAAAATATTTTTGGTTTTTATTTTTTAGCGCCAATGAGCGTGAATGTATTTTTATTGTTAATGAATTATTTCAACAACTAGACACAAGCCAGACGAATGACTTATTAAGGGAAGCGGAGCCATGTTAGTCACAGGTCAATAATTGCAAACCTTATCGTCGCATTAGAAATCTTAGGTTTATTCGCACCATTGATCTTATAAGTGAAGTAAAGTATGGTCAAGTTTTTATAATGGTTTTAAGAAAAAAAATTATTCTATTGAAAAATAGCCATTTTCAAGGTATTTTGTTATAGTTTTAGTCTAAACTATATCAGGGGGTGATTTTGCTGTTCTAAATATTAGGGGGCTTCGTCGTTTGACCCCGGTCCCGAATACACCGCGGTGTCAAACGCACAAGGACTCTTTTTGAATTGGCCGTTTGACACCGTTAATAATATCGCGGTCCCAAGCGGGAATAACTTTTTTCGACTTCGTCATTTGACACCGCCAATAAAAATCTTATTTTTGATTTTTGTACAGTTGAGTACACAAGTAAGTTGTAGATTTGAAGGATCCTTTAGTGAGTAGGTTATATTTTTTTTCTGAAAAGTTACTTGTTTTTAGGAAGCATCAACGTGTCGTGTATTGGTTTTTGCATGGAACACGTTTGCGATATCGGAATCGTTAGAAGTTTGTATCTTTTGCAAAAGAAGAATTAAACGAGTAGCTATTACAATAGCCTTATCGCCAAAAAGGTAAGATGGTTCAATTAGTAAGGTCACTTGTTCCTGGAAGCATTGCCTTGTCGGTATTTTTTTAGTAGTAGTTTTATGTATTTTATGGTTACGTGTAAATGAAAGCTGCAGGAGTCGTGCACTGCTTTGTTTGTAAAAAAAATAGAAAATAACGACATAAGACGCTTATTTTTGATCTGAATTAAATTTTATGTGTATAATAATATGAACGAATTTAATGTTTCAATAAATGAATTACTTGTCGCTTTGTGTATTAACGAAAATTTAACTATCTATATTATGTATAAATAGCTAATAACCGCCACACAAGCGGCGCCTTGATCACACGTTTTGTGTTGGGCCGCACAGTCGTATGGACATTTTTGCGCTCGCGTCAAACGTGTTATGCCGCACTGGAGTTGCAATTTTAAAAACACAGGGGTGTGTCTTTGCCGCAGTCAACGTGTTAACAAGCTGAAATGAAGCTAGATGAAGTGACCATATCCCAAAAAGTGGCTAATAGTGGTTGGAAGTAAGGAGCTGAAAACGAGCGTTCTATTTGTGCAGCCTATGGGACAAAGTTGTCATTACAAAAAACGGATACTTATATTGGGATATTTTTTTCGATGCAATTTTGTCTTTAACTGTACATAAATAATAACAGCGGTGTCAAGTGACGAAGTCGAAAAAAGTTGTTCACCACTTGACACCGCGGTGTCAAACGGCCAATTCAAAAAGCGTCCTTGTGCGTTTGACACCGCGGTGTATTCGGGACCGGGGTCAAACGACGAAGCCCCCAATATTATGAGGTACCTATTTGTAATAATTTCCCATTATTACAAATTATTTGTAATAAAGGGCGAACAACAAACAGCACGAAACAACAGTACCTAACTACTCATCCTCGACGTGAATATGAGACGGGTCGTTCTTCAAGTTGCCCACTCCTTGTTGGTGGCCTATTCAAAGTTTGTTCCTATAGTGGAGTCATTTTAATAGGTCACGTTTGACAGTTCATTTATGTAAAGAAAAAAATGCCTTATGCTAAAGGAATTTAACTTTGCGTTGCATAAATGAACTGTCAAATGTGACCTATTAAAATGATTCCACTATAACTTCGAGACCGGTTTTCAATCGTTACGTAAGGATGTGGTTCATATTTTATACACCATCCTAATAGTATTAAGTGTCTGACTGTGCACCAAGAACAAGGATTTGTATGTTCTGCCTGTTTTCTTAGTACAAAGTCGAGTAAATAAAGTGTCGATTCGAGCTATGGTTAAAATGTGTCTTTTTGGATTATTTTCAATATAATGTATTAAATATATTTTTACATGATTAACCAGACATTTGGTTGCAATCCCACGTGATGAAGTGATGATTTTTAAGTCGACAATCGTTTAACTTCACTGATGCGTTTTTTCAATTGTCATATTGAATGTGTGTTCGTTAAAAAATTCAGGAAAGAACCTTTGTATACTAATAAAATATTTTCATATTTTGTAATTTATTTTGCAATAGTTTTCGTTTGTTTGAATTTGCACGCCGCGGAATGATATCCATTTGCGAATTTACTTATTCTAGATGCAGCTTATATTTGAGCAGAATTGTATAAAAAATAAATAAACTAGTAATGCAATAAAGACGTTTTTACGACTTCAGGAAGAGTCATAAACGTCAACAGCTTCATTTTGAGCAATTATTTTGCGTTTACCGCATCCAAGCTAATAGGTATTGGCGATGAGACTATGTAGAGTCAACGATTGGACTCTTTCTCAATTAAAATCAAAGTAGTGCGTCAAAGTTCGATGAGATTAATGGTTAAACATCTCCATGGAGACTACGAGTTTTTCCATTTTGTGCTTGGTAAGTATATTTAGTACTGCACTGGTTAACGTTAGGTAAGCTACTGCGGGGAAAATTTGTCACCATCAGAACTATATTCTCTCCTTCTCTTCCTTCCCTATATAGTTCAATAATATTCTCTTCCCGAGGCGGGTACGTATCTGAGGCTCCAATGTGTCCTTGGGCGGTTAGTCATCACTTCCTGGTACTATCAAGTGTTGTACTTGACCGAGCCTTTTTTTTTTTTTTTAAAAGAGGCAGTCAGGATGACCACACTCCACCTGATGGAAAGCGGAAGTGAGGTCCAAATGTAAGGTTGACTGGCTCAATAGATCATACCAATTGAGCCAGTCACCCTCACCCCGAAGGCCTGCATAGATGCCGCTTCACGCCCCGCCTGAAAAGCCCAGGATTATAGGAGGAAGGAAACACGTGAGCAGGAAGGGCATTTCATGCCCTAATGGCACGGGGCAAAAAAGAGGAACTATACCTCTTGGTACGGGCCACCAGTGTCTGGATGGTATGGGGATGGCAACGCAGTCCGGCGCGTGTTGTTCGGGAGTGGAAAGGGGAGGACGGGATGAGTTGGAATAACTCTTCAGAGCATTCCCCATTATAGAGACGGTAGAGAACACTAAGACTGGCAAAAACCTTTTTCTTTTGTATACTAACATGTCAAACTTTACTGTATGGGAATACGTCATGCATCGTCATAGTGCATCGTTTTCTGGTAGTGAATCTAGCCTAGCAATGTAAATAGGCTGCGTGGCTGCTACCGTCAAGTACCTACGCCTGTCTGCCATTGAAGTAAAGAAATGGTTGTATAACAGATACTTTAACCCTTTCCCCGCCACGCATTTTTCCGAAAATGGTGCCCCACACGCCACGACCATTAAAAAAAAAATTTCCAAAAAATTATTAGGTTATACTCAACTCATTCAGGCAAGTAAAAATACAACGTTTCTTGATCCTGTTTTTTTGTCTGATATATCAGATCAGATCGTGGTGGGCACGAAAATGGTTTGTCTGATATATCAGACATTGGCGTTGAAAGGGTTAAGCTACCAGATGAGAGAAATTGTCAAAGACTGAATGAGTTTTTAAATGTAATGCGGACACACTGCCAGTGGGCTGGGCTGATGGTGATTACCACCCGCGTGGAAATCCACAACATCTGTATAATTACAAGATTGTTTCCGGCCTATAATTTTGGGTATCGTATAAATTGCGATAAGTTTTACCTAAACAAGCTGTTCATTCACGTTTGGCACGGGCTTTTAAATTACTGCTCTGGGTTCAATATAACAGAGCAAAATATGTTTCACTATAAACTCAAGTTATCTAAAAAATTCAAGTTCTGGTTTGCTTGAATCTTTGTAGTTTGAAAAAATGCTTTCACCAGAGCATGGAGCTTTTTATTGTTAGTTAGGTAGTTTTAAGTTTTATTTTATTTTGTTTCCGGTAGTACCAACACAGAAAGGCTTGAGTAGTGCGATCGTTGCAATGAATTCCACCGATTACAACTACACAAAGCAGTTAAACTATCATAATACAACATTATTGTTGCAGCGAAAATGTTAATTGACTTAAAAATAGAAACAGTTGTGTCTATCTGTGCAAGATCTTTGATTACAACTTGTTTCATAGCCGAGTGTAAATAACTTTATTATGTCTTAATTTGTTTGGTAGGTACCTAGTCTTTATTTTTAAGCCCAGTGAGTAGTTTCCGCTTACCCGTTAGATGGACCATGTATTTGTCCTGCCAATTAAGATAACATAAACAATACTATCAGAAACTAAATCTTTAAAAAGACAAAAATCTATTTGACGACAACCCGATTTTTCCGAAACCTATTTGTCATTTATTTATTGAGTTAATGTTTTTGCCTTTCATTTTTAAGTGTTTGTGGCTTGTGCTTATCAGGACGTTGTGTTCAATTTTTTCAACAATTTTTTGGATGAACCTTGTTGTAAATCATATTGGATTACAAATTGAAATTTTGCGGACAACGACAAACGCTGTATTAATAAAGGGAAACTAATATTTATTTTCCTCCATAAAGAAGCCAACTGGTTAAGGTAATTTTATGATGGGAACAATAAATCTTTTTGATTAATTTAAAGATGTGATATCAATTAAACTATTAATCCATCAAGCCCCGGAAAACCAGACACAATAGAAAATCTATTGTTTACGCGACACCCGGCTTTCGGTCGGGTGTTTAAGAGTTAATTAAACTATTGCTCCGCCTGATCTCTTCGTCCCACCGAAGGAAAGCCTGCCACTTGGACATGATTTGCCATGGTCAACCTGGAAATCTCTGAATAGACTTCGTACCCAGGTTGGCCGTAGCAAGGAGAACAGGTTCAGGTGGGGGTTTACCGGAGAGATGGACCTCGCATGCGAATGTGGTTTCTCGCCCCAGTCCATGTGCCCTGTCACCTGTACCCTGAGTGAGCTAATCAGTGCGACGGATAACGCGATACGCGTCGCCGAGTACTGGGCCGACTTTGTGTGAATGTTTGTCATCGACACGAAAAGAAGAAGAAGAATTAAACTATACGAAAGTAAAATACATACTTTCATCAAACACTACTAAGAACTAATTATATTTGCATTAATAAAGTAGCTATCTAAATTATATCATTTTGGAACAAAAGGCGATGGCTGTTTGCGTAACTTTAAATTTGATTTAATTAGCATTACCTACTTTCCGAAGTGGATTTAACGATTGCCTGCAAACGTGAAACTAAAATGTTATAAGTTGTACCTACGTAATAACAATAACAAAAATTATCTTAAGGAATTACTATCAATCAAGAGCATCTTCACGGTGTATGTGTATACTAATATTATAAAGAGGAAAGATTTGATTGTTTGTATTGAATAGGCTCCGAAACTACTATATACACCGCGGGTGCACCGATTTGAAAAATTCTATCACCGTTTGGAAAGCTACACTATCCCCGGGTGACATAGGGTACTTTTGGTATACACAGTAAAGTATTTTTTCTGTACTCAAAAGTGATATCGAACAAGTTGAGTTAAACAGAATTAAAGCAGAAGATCTTTCTTTGTGATATTAAATAAATAAAATGTATTAAAAAAATAAAAAAAGATATTCGTTTTAAAATATTTACCAACAGGAATTCCGTACTTTTTTCTGAATTTCATTATTTACTTTTACATGCTTGCCTCTGTTGCAACTGCCTCTGTGGCACTAACTGCCTCTGTGGTACCTGCAGTGGTTAGAGCGTTGAGCTCTAAAACCTGGAGGTCGTGGGTTCGAATCCCGCGGGAAACATCACTTTGTGACTTGTGTGATTGTTTCCAGTTTGGTTTGGACATCCAGGCTTGAATCACCTGAATGTCTGAAAAGAATGATGATTCCGTGCTTCGGAAGGCACCAGGAAGGTGTTAACAAGGCTTGTCAAATCTAGGATCACAGTCGAAGCGGACCCTGAGCTCCATACTGGATGCAATCGGGAATACGCTGGGATGATGATGACTTTAACATAATTTTCGTTTTCTATATTTTGTTCAATAGCTACTATGTTAAAAGTTAACGTGAACAGAAAAAATGGGTTAGAGATTATTTATCGAATATTTATACAGCTAGTCCAATTCTTTCTCTATTTTATGCTTTTTTATGTTTTTTTTTGTATTTATTCATTACTTCAGCGAATTATTTTGTACAGTTGCGTATTAAGTATAAAACAATTTTAAGAACACATTTGAAATAGGTAATTGTATGGTTTCACTTCCTGTCTATAGATACGGCAGGCATATTTTATTTATCAATTATTGTTTGTTTACGGGAAACAAACAATTTATGCATACTTAAAAGACATAACTTATTGGTATTATTTCCTTTTTATAATAATTAAATGTATACTTACTACATATTTTCACCGAGAAATATGATTTTAGAGCAATTAAGTAGAGCAATATAATTGCCTTCGCAATGCTTTTACAGTATTAAATTTGTAAAGAATAATTCGCAGAGCACTCCGATCAAATCGATAAAAAGAAAAGTATTCGAATGCAAATTAAACAGGATAAAATATAAACAACAGATAAAAACTCTTTGATCGTCAATGTTCACAATAATGATAAACTAAATTTACCTGTATATTAATACATATTAAACTCTGTGTTGGATCGTATACTTCATTCCTCATTCGTCATACATCCCGTGTTCCTGATGGCAAATTCAATTTTCACGAACAACACAACATATTTTTCTGCAGTTATCTTTCCTGTCGTAATTAAAGGAATATCTTGAAGATTACACTTCCGATCTACAATTGCACTTATGTCGTCTCACGATAGTCAGTTTCAGTAACATACTCTATACTTTAAAAAACTCGATGTGCGCTTGGACACCGGTGGCTCTGTCAGTTTCACCCCACCTGCGCAGGCCCCTCCAAATGCAAGAGTAACTGCGCTGCGTGCGACAAGGAGACAGTTTCAACCTTTCTAATATGGCCGGATAAATCGGGTTAGTAGGGATGAACCAAGGGGCTCCATTATGCAACTCTTGGACTTGCAAACTGAGCAGGTATATAAGCTTGTAGAGCGTTCGGAAACAGTAGAAAGTAAGCCAGTCTCAGCAGGCCAACTGTACCACAGAATCAGTCCAGCAAATTAAAGCAAGATGTACGCGAAACTCGCCGTAAGTCATGATTTCGTGCTTGCGAGAAAATTCGTCTTGTGGGATAAATCATCGAATAATTTTAGGGGATGATAAATAATTCTATATTTTTTTAAATTTCGTTTTTTTTATTCTTCTTTTCTTTCGCTTTAGAACGAACTTATGTGATTTTTTCATATTTTTTTTCAGCTCGTTGCTGTTTTGGTAGCCGTGGTGGTCGCCTCCCCAACCCCCGGCGGCGGTGGCGGTCACCAGTAAGTACTGTTTTTTTTAAAGTCCTAACACTTTCGCATCTTGTTTTTACAACTAATAATGATAAGGCACAAACAAATATTACAAAAAAAATACTACAGACAATTTTCAAATTAAATAACATACAATGTTTCAGTTCCAATAAAATTAAAATAATTTGTTAATACAAAAACATGTATATAATCTCAAAATAGTAACTTAAATTTTTTAACTTATTGTTAGTTTACTTTTTCATATATCATATAATTTAAAGATTTAATAATAGTCGTAAACTGTTTATCATATTTTTTGTTTTTAATAATTGTTTTAAAGAGTAACACTTATTAAAAATGTAGATAAGCAATATACCTCAGCAAAAATTAAATATTTGGACGCATCTTGTAACGGAATTTCTTTACACCGCGTAGGTACAGTTAGGCAGATACTAGTAGGAATTTTGCATTCGAACTATCTAAGGAAGTGACACTGAACTTGCATTACATTACACCTAAAAGAGCAAAAGTTTCCATTCAGTGAAGTCTAAAAATAGTAGAAATAAACCATAACGACGATTATTATGTAACAGTCAAGGCCAGATCGTGACTAGAAAAGCATTTTAGACGCTGCTCAAGCGATACACTGCGCCAGATAAAACTTCAATAATTGATTTTTTTTCTGAGGTGCCTAAATTAATAACTCGTGTGTATTTTGTTTTTTAATTTGCAACTTTAGATGCTGATAAAAAATTAAATAATGCATTAATCCATATCAAAGTATTCCTCCCAATGGACTAATGTCTATCCACTATAAAGACAAAATTGATTATTTTTCTTTTTAATGTATTCATATTATACTCGTAACGTCTTAAAATGCTTATTGTAAGTGGTAAACATGTCAAATAATGTAATTTGTCTGTCTTTCACTACCCATTTTTGTTATTACATAACATTAATGAGAAGATTAAAATTAGCTCATTCCGTTATTTTTGGATTAATTTTATTGTTCTGCTTAGTGATCATCACTATATAACTGAGCTTAGTTTATTCATTAGCATTGTAAACCGCTAGTTTTACTTTCATTGAAATAAAAATGAAACATGTTAGTTAGAAACCAACTTTATTGATTATGCAAAACCACATCTGTCACAAATCTTGCTTTTGTAAAATATACTTATGTTTACCTTTGCATATAGGATTAGTAAACTGTTTTAGGGGTCATTAAGTTTCCTGATATTATTTTGCTTGCTGCGCTATAGCAGGCTTGTCAATCTATACCATTTCTAACAAGTAAAGAATAAGTCAGTTTTAGAATAATTCCTATCTTAAATATTGACGGCAGAAAATACTACCATGTATATACTATATACTCAAATATACAATGTAACACTAGTTGATTGTGAAAATTTAATTCGTGCAATTAAAAAAAGGTATGTTTTAATGGCATATTTTGCACATGCATTAAAACCGACGCGAATCAAATGTGACGCTCTAGTAAGTACGTAAAATGAAGAAACTTTTTATTTATAACAGTGATGAATACTGATAAGGTCCATATTTCAACGAACAGGAAATTGTTGAATTAGATATGAGATTACAAACGAACAACTGCTCATTAAAGGAAACATTGAAGAACAATGAAAAGCACGTTGGAAATTTAATAATATTGATGATTCTCTTAATAAGCGCTATGCGATTGCCTTGCTATTAGATTTTCATAATAGTTAAACAGATGCGTGTAGTGCAGTCGTCATTGGACTGATGTTTGTATCCTTCAATGTTTGATAATGCTTTGGAGTAAGAAAATTGTCCCTGTTTTTAAGTTACTTGAACCAAAGTTAAAGTTAACCCAAACTAGCGTTGAATGCTGTAGAAAACTAGATAGCTCACGCGATAATAATTAAAAGTTAATTTTGATAAACTATCAAACATTTTTTAACGCCCAGGATTTTTTTTCTATTCCCAAGTTATGTGTGGTCAAAGAAAAAGATTCACTGTTTACCTTCCAAAATATTTTGTTTCCAATTTTACACTCACTCACTTTTAATTGATTGTAAAAAGTAACTTTACGCCTCATTCATAAATGTTTAGATCTTACTTCCTCGTTTTTTACTCCCTAAAAAGAAAATGACATGGAATATACAGAATGTTCAGGTGCTTTACTCGTAGCCGCCTCCCGTAAATGATTCGCGGTTTTGCAATGATAAAGTACAGGGTGAGTTGAGTAACCGGCAAAGCAATGTGGCTCAAATGTCAATAGTGGTCGGTGATGCACCGCGGCGCGCGCGCATTGCGAACTGATGAGCGTGATGACGTCACGATGACCGTAATTTCGTGCGTCACGTCTTAACCGTCACTATTGTCACTATGTAACAAGTGCGATGATTTACGATCATTGCGAAGTTGATACATTTGAATCTATTAGCTCCGCGAGGCTTACATTTGAGATAATGCAAAATTGCGGAAAATGATAATAAGTTATTAAACCCGTTCAGCAGTATTAAAGTGAAGAAGTTTAAAGAAAAAATAAAAAAAGACTTGTACTGAGACGGTCGTAGATTTCATTAAATGTACTATATTTTCAGCTAAATACTTATAAAGTCGTGTTTGTGAATTTACTCAATACTAAACACCATAAAACTTTTATCTTTTCCACTTAAATGGCCTCGTAATTATGAAATGAGTTAACATTACCCATGCAACTTGAAACCTGTTTTACTTCTGGAAGCATGTTTTTCACACTTTCCGTATCTTTAACATATCCTGATCCAGATTCAATGCGAGTTAGTAGGTGTAGGTAAAGGCCTTTCTTTACTAGAACTTGTAATTTCATGTTACATTATTAGCATAATTATCATGATTAATTTTTGAAATTTTAGTTTTTACTTGTAACGTTGAGAGACGATAATGCTTCATGATAATTATCGTTACCTAATTGCACACGTGCCAAAATCAAAACATCCCTTATGGATGAATTGACAGTAAGGAATCTTGACTTTGATTGAAAAATTGATTTAGCATTTATTATAATGCATATAAGCAAGATCGCTACCAAATGCAGCATCGAGCCTAAAGCCAGCCAAAAATATTAAATAGGGATGGAATTTTTATTTCCATATGAATATGCGTGCAGTAAAATTTAAAGTAAATTATCTAAAATGCTTTTTGAAGGCATGCCATCGTTTGTTTTTCTTTACTCATTCAGGTTTTGCATACAACTGCGGATAGGATTTTAGCTTTTGTAATGATGGCAAAGAACTCAAACCGGCAGAACTATGGCATCAATGTCATTTCTTAGCGAGTTTACTGTTATTTTCGACTGTAGTATCGACGAGTAACAGTAAAAAAGAAACAAAACTAAAGCACGTACGCGTTATGCAAGAAAATATAATTGATCCACTTTCGAAATGCACTAAACATTGAGATTCGAGGAGGCAGTGTTAAGAATCACATAACAAAACGCGGAATGAGTGTCGAATCCTCCAACAAGTGAGGATGCCACTCGGACAATCCGCACTTGTGTAGAATTTAAAATAGCACCACATGGTTATGCCGGCATGTAAATTTGTGGAGTAAAATGCCAGGAGTTATTCCCAAATTTGAACACTTATTGAAAGCTTTTTACAATATAGATTTATGTAGTTCAGTAAAATGATGAAGTTTTGATATTCTATCGCTTATTTTACAAACTTGTAAAATAATGTTAATACGTAACTCAAGAAATAATGTCTATTAAAATAACTATTGAAGTAGTTCTCTATAAACGGAAATTATACGAGATGCACGCGTTGTAAGATAAGGTTCCATTTCCCATACATTAGGAGAAAGTTGTTTTGTATGCGGGTCTCGACTCTGACCACGCATTGTCATTTGCTAATCACCGTATTATAATAAAATTGTCAAACAATTATCTCGACTGGCTTCGCGGTCGCTTGCTGCACAGATTTCAATTGAAATTAGCCTGCTTTTCCGACATTACAATAAAATTGCGGGTACTCTATAGAACCAAGCCTGATACTTTCACCTCTACTAAGACAGTTTGGATTAAAGCTCAAGGGCTTTGTTATCTTTAATGGATACGGAGTGATTTTTTCTAGACATAAAAATGTTCTTTATAGATTGCTACTTTTACATCTTCCATTGTTGTTGTTATATCTTTGTATATGTGGGTAAAGTTTGAGATTAATTGGCTATAATATACAGTTCCGGAAATTTAAAAGTACTGCCTCAGGTACTGCCTTCCTCCTCTTCCAGTAAACTCACTGGAAAACCAAGAGTCAATAGTTTCCCTTAGTAAGTTTCATAGAGCGATGTTTTCTTAAGTCTCCATCAAATGAAAAGGCCGCAGTGTTCGCTTAGGTTCATTCCCGTTCGTCCCACCAAGTTTGTCCCACAGTGGGACGAACGGAAATTCTTATTTTCACTTCCCGTTCGTCCCACCAGCAAGTTTGGTGGGACGAATGGGAAGTGAAAATAACAGAATATATAATAGTACTAACTCACTAGCAAGGCTGTGTCTTACCCAACTTCGTCTACTAACAGAAGTAGTTCATAAAATAGACCTATGACGTCACATATTCAAAAATCTCCATTCTTTCCAGCAAACACGTGACCATCCACGTCCCGTACAAGGTGCACACGATCCACCACCACCACGTCTCCAAGATCCACGTGCCGGTCCACGTGCCGGTTGTGAAGGAAGTGCCCGTAGTGAAGGAAGTACCTGTGGTGAAGCACGTCCCAGTACCGGTCGTGAAGCACGTGCCATACCCCGTCATCAAGAAGGTCGAGGTGGAGAAGAAGGTCTACGTGCCCGTCCACCAGCACCATGAACACATCGAGGAAAACCACGGGTGGGAGAGCGAGTCGCTGTCGCATGGCTGGAACTGATTACTGAAATTCTCGCTGAGCATTTAGTTTAAGGTAAGTGGGTCATCATCACTACATAGTATAAAACAAAGTCGCTTTTTCTGTCCCTATGTCCCTATGTATGCTTAAATCTTTAAAACTACGCAACGGATTTTGATGCGGTTTTTTTTAATAGATAGACTGATTCAAGAGGAAGGTTTATATGTATAATACATGCATATTCCCGCGGGATAACGTCCTATAGTTCACGCGGGCGAAGCCGCGGGCGGGCCGCTAGTTACATATATTACGAAAAACACAACAGTTGGATAATAAACAGGTTTGTCAAATCTAGGATCATAGTCGAAGCGGAACCTGGGCTCCATATTGGGGAATACTGGTAGAGTAGATCGTCCTGGTAGATCGTTCTTTGAATAGACCCTGGTGTCACTTAGTTACATGGGTCAGCAGTCAGCCTGTCAACAGAAGTTGTAATATAAAGAAAATTAAAAGTTCCTAATTTCCTTTTTATTTACGGAACATGTATTTCCGATCTCGTCGTCCACCGAAGATATGGGTATGTGAACATCCACAGACGTCTCGATCTTTTGTCGGAAATATCCATTCAAGCACTCGAGCGTTTTAGTTTATTGCATAACGTGGATACGGGATATGTCTCGGCAAACGACAATAGCCATTCATTCATACTATACAGATATAAGAGTATAGTCTAACGTAAATCCACGTGTCCAGTAAATACTTCTATCAGTATGCTTCTATTTAAAAACTTGGTGCGGAAGTGTAGAAATACTTGAAATTCTCCCTAAATCCACTTAAATCAATCCATTGGTGGATCATTTTGCACTTTCATGTTCATTTTAATCACTGTTCTGGAATTCTTTGCAAAGTGGATTTTTAGAACTAATGTGTGTCTGAAAACTCTACTTTCATCTATGAATAGGTACAACAGCTATGAAATTAAAGTTTTTCTAAAACGTTGTTCTATCATAATTTATCGTGTATCATGATTTATATCATTAATGACAATGTTCATAGATCAATGGCCATAATATTAGACCGATAAAAGTGTTTGTCAATATCAGTCACGGTGTCGCGCGGCGCTCTGTTGAGTCGTATTATTGCTTGTAGATAACACAGTTAAATGAAGAGGCAACACACATAAAGTTATATAAAGCGCAAACGAGGCCAATTATAAAGGAAAAATTGTCATCAACTTACTATTCGTCTGTCGCCTACGAAGCGTGCAGGCTTGTGATTGCAGAAGTGCCTTACGCGATCACTGATTTATGTAACATTTAAACTAGACTTTTACAATGAATTATTATAGGATAATAAATTGTCTGAATAACTAAAAAAGGAAGACGCTCCCTGTTATATAGATCTAGACTTAAGCCAAAATTAAGGTTTCTTTTCAAAATTGAATTTGTGTGCTCAAACTTCCTGCTGTAACTGAATTTTCTTTAGGCATAAATGTTTAACGTTTAAGCAAGTTTTGTGGCTGGGCTTTTTTGGCGAAATCTTCGTAAATGTTGAATTCAAGAATCATCCAAAGTGCCGATCAATGGGACATTATTGTAATATTTAAAAACATTTTTTGTTTGCAGATATATCTAAGAACATCAACACTAAAACGGTGAAGACCCATCAGATGGCTGGTTCATCAAGATCATATCACTTAGTATTGTGAATCTCGTTACCGTAATCGTAGTTGTTACATAGGTATAAGAACCAAAGAAGATAATAAAGATGTGAATAGCTTTTGTACAAATATAAAATGTTGTTTTTTTTTTTCCTTTTAAATACTACGAGATCTTTAGCCTTTTGACTACTGGTTTTTAGGGAACATATTGTGGATACATAACCTAAAGATTTATTAATTATTTATGCACTATGGGTTAATGCCTAAGCCCAGCAGTGGGCGTCGTTTGGCTGATGATGATGATGATGATGGGTATTCCAGATTTCAATGGACTGGTGATGTGTTCCTCTTGTCTCCGTAATGGTCTTGTTATTTTTTCCATTCTCCTTGACTATCCTTTCAATCTTTATATTGCTTAATTTCAATGAAATAACGAAATTTACCAAATCTTAGATAACGTTCCAAGTGTACACAGTTGACATCATTGAAACTAATCACGAAATGTTGTCCACAATTCTCCATTAATGCTATTAATAAGGTTGAGGCTTGCCAGGGTTGCCAACTCTTAAAAATATTTATCCCTAAACCTAAGTCAAAACCCCCTAAAATCACCTCAATTGCTTGAAAATCCCCCCAAAAATATTTAATAAAAATAATTACAATTAATTAATAAAAAATGTGCAGTAATATAATTTGTTTTTACTCTTCTTTAATTCCGTCAACTGACAAGTGCCTCGTAAACAAAAATCTCCTCGTAAAAAAAACAAAAATCCCAAGGCTATGGAGACTATACTCACCTTTATTTTGCTGAATTTGGAATAAAAAAATATATATTTAAAGTTATTAAAATCCCTAAAAATACCCCTAAAAATATAACACCCCTAAAAAAATCCCATCTCACTTATTTACCCCCTAAATCTGGGGGGAAAACCCCTAAGTTGGCAACCGTGAGGCTTGCGTCACATTAGGTACATATAAGCTGACGAGACTTAATTGATATTCAATAAGCGATATTTATATATACCATTGCTTCACGTAACAATATTGTGGTCAGTAGCGGGATAAACGGTGTAGTCCGAGGATGGTGGTTGTTACATCTAAAAAGTATATTGTACGTATAATATGTAATCATTGTATGTAATGTATAATTTAATTCAGTCGTTGTTAAGTGTTACGTGTCCTTCTTTACAATTCTATAACATAAAAAGTTTTTGAAATTAAAAACTAAAGTTGAATAAAGGTACCGAAGCGTTTAATACAAAATATAAAACACAAAGCTACTTAAAAAGTTTTTCAATAAATCATCACTCTCTCACAGCTCAGACGTGAACGGGACTCACTCTATAAAATTCAACTCTCTTATGATGAAACAAGACAGCTCGTAAGTGGTGAATGCAAAGACTGTGGTCCAGGTTGCCTTCCAGCTTGTGACGCTATACCCTCGGTACAGCCCATCTCGACCCTCGGTTCTGTACGTCTCCACGAGGCATTGCCACAACCTCTTGCACTTGATCAAGTCTTTTGACGTACTTGGGGTTTTAAACTTTTCATCCTGATAGTGTGACTGCAAGGAAGTGTGAATATTAGAAATAATTATGAAACGTTAAATGATGGGTCATTGTCGTTATATCATCAGGCGTTATGAAGTCAATTTAGTATCGTAAAAATGTTTATTTTATTTTATCCTAAGTCCTTTTATTGTCTAAAAATTAAGATTGATAACTTTAGCCCACACCAGAGGTATCATGAGGTCCTAATTAGTATTAAAACCTTAATTGACTAAATGTGGATCGAAAGATTTAAAATTTTAAGATGTTTGTTGTAATAATGTCAGCTCATGAATTATAATAAGAGATAACACAATACACCGTAGTGGTTAGTACTTCTGCAATTAGGATTCATATTATGCAACTTGAAGTATCTGTTGGTTGTATGGCCGTCAGCAGAGGATAAATTAGATAATATTTAAGCACCATGTAATCTGTTGTTGATAGAATACTGAACTCCAGTTTATTTTGCATCATTAGATAATCTTCGGTCAGTGTTAAATCATCGGTCAAATTGTCGGGTTATACACTAACCTTTCTTATATTCGCGTCATGGTGAAAGGATGAACAATTTAATGTGCATTCCGAATATTTCGAAGCGGAGATGGTCGAAGCTTACGGTTTTATCGAATTCGGGAAGTTGTACTCGTTCAATGGGGCTACTTTCTACCTAATGCACGCACTACTGTTTACAAGTGTTGCGCAAGTTAGGAATGATGTAGAGCAATAATATCATGGAAACATGATCATTACTCAAGTAAATGAATGTCAGTGTGGATAATGGTGGCTTCGTGGCTTCGCAGCGTCGCGGTAGCGATCACGCAAGGTCCGGTGTGGCGCTTCTTGTCTGGTAAGTAATGAGGGATAAATTAAAAATCGTAATAAAAGCTTGAATTCTAAGAGGTGTTAATTAATTATCTTCGCCAGTGTCCCTTAAGTATATTGGTACTTACCTCATAACAATATTGTGTACAGTTTGCAATACCTGAGATAAGACGTTCCACGTAATCCACGTCCCAGTCATCCCAGAAAAGACGTTAAGAGTGCCGCAGGTTTTAGAGGGTATCGCACTCTACATTAGATTTGTTAGTAAGCAGAATTTCACCGAAACCCCCTCTCGCCCCAGACAATCTTAAATTCCACTTGAGCCCCCCGTTTGGATCCCCCAGGAATGATCAATTGGACAACATCACACGCATTGATGAGATCCCAAACTTAAACACTGATTAATTTAAGTATCAGAATCAACGAAGGAACCACAAATATACACTTTAAAACGGCAATTAAATCTACAAATAGTGTGTTAAGAGTATAATGATTTTTCTCGCTACTAGCCAGTGTTGGTCACCAAATGGTGGGCACAAAAACAATACCCCTATTAGGAAGCAGTTAAGGAAAAGATTACAATGGCGTAAGGGGCATTACACTGATCTGCGTCCCGGCTTACTTGCGCGACTTTTGCATTACGATAGCGAATGCAAATGCGTTTCTTTGCGAAAAGTATTGTTTTAAAGTAATTAGAGTTTATGTCGTGATTAGAATTTTACAATTGGTCTTTTAGTGACGGCTTTAAATATTGTAAAACGTTTTGTTTTAGTTTACAAGTAGAAGTACATTATTTTTCAGTTACATTTATTTAAACAGTTGTTAAATTGTTCCTATCTAGGTGCTTTATAATAAAACAATATTCTTAATAAAGAGTATTAAGGTTTATGAATCTTTCTTAATATTTCCAAACGGGATATACTAATAGAAGGCTTTAAGCTTTTGAGTAAAGTATTAATTATCGTGGTTGTCCTATAATCTAGATTAAAAATGAAATAACCTGTTATGTTGACCAATTTGCGACTTTAATACTTAACATAGTACTGTATAACACTTTCCTTAAAATTAAATGTCAATTTTAAACTTATTGACACGGATACGCAGTAGATACAAGCGTAACCCTAATTTTCTTTTGATAGTGCTTGCGTAACAAATGTGGTGTAAAATATTATGGTCACTGCCGTTTTATGGAACATAGATGGTCGCTGGTTCCTATTATTATGGTGTATGTAATAATCTATGCTTAAAATAATTTGGAAAATGTGAGAGAGGCGAGTTAGTTTAAAAAATACATAGTAATGAGCTAGCACTGTAACGATGAATTTGATAGATACTTTCTAGCGAAATGGAAAAGGCCAAAGTAACAATTTATCGTTATGTGGACTATATTTTTATCAGTTTACAAAATCTGTATTATTGAAAATAATTGTTTTGTAAATCATAATCTTGTAAATGTGAACTTTCAAAGCATGCCGACAAATTTACTCAGTAAGGACTAATCGGAAATTGGACCCGTCATTAAATCTACAATATTAAAATGTCCTGTTTAAAACAAGACCCTCCCAAAGGCCTAAAATTGATTCCTTATTTACACGAATTTTTAAACGAATGAAAAAGAAAATTAAACGTAATCAAAAATAAATTTATTAAAATATCGACTGAACTAGGACTATGAACAATGTGAGTAGTTTACTTAGACCTGAATGACGGCGGTCACGGAGCCGGAGTAACGATTTCCCTAAGCGCGTAGCAGCATAGCTCATATGTGGAGAAGGCTACGACGCTGGTGAGCTGTGCCTTGTAGATGGTCACCTTCCAGCCTCGGTAGAGGCCGAGAAAGCCTTCCTTCTGGTACGTCTCCGTAATGCACTCCGTGAGCTTCCTGCACTTCATCAAGTTTTTTGATGTGCTTGGAGTTTTGTACTTTTCATCCTCCCGATGGCTCTGCAAGGAAGCGATGATAACATTCATCAAGGGAAATCTAATAAATATGCAGAGAGTCTTTCAATTAATAAATTTGCGTTACTAAAAAATCCCCGAAACGAACTGTGCTTTACCGCCTATAAGATCGATAATCGACTTGCAAGAAAAAAAGTTACAAGATGTACAAAATATTTGTATTAAGTCATTAGTAACCCGATATACTGCAGTAATAGCGCAGGAAGCTCACGAAGCGAAGCCGTAAAAGTCGAAGACATTTAAAAGGCAAATACTTACAGCGATTAGTGATTGCGTTTCATCATCAACGACGTAAGCCTGACTAGTTTAACAAATTGTAGATCCCTTAGTACTCTTTCCTTAGCCTCAAGATTATCTTCGTAATACGATTAAGGACTTTCAGAAAGCCTCCTTCACAATTTTTAGGAAAAGGCATTCGGGTGTTTAATCTATTGATGCTATTTAACTGAAAACTATTTGTCTAAGAGAGCAAGATTGTGTATTTTGTTAGAAAAGCACTTGCATCCTTCTTTATACTTTGGATGCTTGTTCAGATATAAGAAAAGCTTGATTCGTCCGGACGATGTTTTTGAATTGTTCAGAAAGAAAAGCATATCTACACGGTAGTAACGTGGGCGATATCCAGATGAAAATAAGATGAAATAAATAATTACGAATGTAGGATAAGGAATACCTTACTTTGTAGATGATCCAGCTTATAAAGATGAAAAAATAGAAGTATGTACTAATATTTTGTCCCCATAATATTTTTTGTTGCTCCAGGCAATCAGATGAGATTCGTTGACTAAGGCATAGTAAATAACAAAAGTGATCCTTACAGCGATTTGTAGTCTTCTTTTGGCAAGGTCAAATGGGTATGTGAAGGTCTTGGACACGAAGCCAGCAATGCCACCGGCGAGAGTGCTTGCAATAAGAAGATACTCAGGCCGATGAGCATTCCCACGAGCATGTTTGCACTCGCCTGAAGAGCAGTCGTGGAAGTAGCTCAATATCCATGGTTGGAAAAACCTGAACACGCTGAAGGATATGCCTACTGCAGGACCCATCTGGAAACGAAACAATATCTCTACTTAAAATGGGGAAAACTTGCGGCTTGACGATGTTTAGGTGAGTAGTAGTTATACTGATTATGATGACAAAGGACCATGCAAAGGCGCGTCCCCACCCACCAACAGATTTCAAACGTATCTCTATTTATACCTCTTGCCATACTGATCTTTTTTTTGTATGACGACATCCCCCGTAGGAATGGGGATTTCACGCAAATCGAATTTGAATGTTGTATTTTTCAAGTATTTTTTTGACACAGTAAATTGTGAAAATAATGTGCAGGCGATCAAGAGTAACCCCCCCTGGCCTTAATAAAAGTGTTCAATAAAATATAATCTTAAAAAATATTTTACAGTCGAGTCTACTTGAAGCTAGACACTTACAGCGCAATTCTGATTCTTAGGCGTACGGCATAAGGACGTTTTTATTGTTTTTGAATACCCCGTCATTTTTTGGATTAAAAATGGTTATTTGTCTTTTTAAGGAATGTCTTAATAATATTAAAACTAGTGCCAAGTCTGTTGGTGGGTGGGGACAGAGCCCATACAACTTCTTGCGTTGTTCTTTTTACAAATATTTCTCTTCTTGGGGTAATAATTTGGTTTTGTTTAAACTAAAATTCTTTAATAAACAGGCAACTTGCCTTTATAGACACGAGGTCAGTTAGACTTTAAGAGGTCATAACAGCCTTTTACGACAAACAACCCCTTTTTTGAAAGTGCAGCTAAATGTGTTTTCTTCTTATTTTCAAATCTGTTGCTTGAAAAGAAAAGTACTTCATTTGAGAAAAACCTGTAACAACGATGCCGACAGGCCTTCGTAAAAGGCTAAGATGCCGCCTGAGTTGTAGACCGCTCGAGCTCCGTTGAAAAACCCGCGGTACTGCTCCTTTACTAGCATCTGCCTCACTCGCACAACTTCCAGCGGGATCACCAGAGTAGCACTGCAGCCTCCAGCCAGAGTTCCGCAAAGAAACATCAGGAATGGTCTGAAAGTTATTTCTTTTTTTAGTTCGCAGACAGGCACGCAGCCCACCATGGCAAGCGACACTGCTGTCTATTCCATGGCGGGATACTTAATCAGGAAGCATCGCTGAAGAATGAAATACTACTTTAACACTTTCAGTGCGTTGGCACAAAAACCTGAACTTGCCGCGACTGCGTTACGAACAAATACTGGTCGTACGTATCTAAGCCAGAAGTGCGTTACGACCAGTATTTTGACGCACCACGACCTGACTTCCAGGGCCTACACAGACGTGGAAACTCATCGTACCAAAGATTTTCTTTTTCAAACCTTTAGGTCATATCCCTGTTTATACACAACTGCCGTAGCACAGGGTTCTGAAGGATATTTTGGAAAATATAAGCATTTTTCGAAATCATTGATTTACGACCATATATTAGGCGTATAGCATAGAAGCGAAAAAATACTAGTGATGGGATCTAAACAGTTAAACAACAAATGATTTTTATCGATATTTTTTATTCAGACCTAAAAGATGTTACATATTTTTAACTAAAATATAATCAATTAAGGAAAAAAGTATGAAAATCGTTAGTTTACCTTCAATCATTATTAATATAATCTGAGGTAATTATTATATAACCGTATTTTTAGCGTTTATTTAACCAATTGCGATTTTATAATTTGGCACCTGTAAATTTTACTTTTATATTAACCACAGAAATAACACAATATAAGATTTAATGACAAGTTTTTTTCGCGATCATTTCATTCTCGCGAGCCTCCAAAAATCTATCGATACGCGTGTCGATATTACAGGCAGAACTAGTGCGAACTGAGGCGCAAGCGGGTGGTTGCGGGGCTGGGGGGGTGCGTCAAAATACTGGTCGTACCGCACCAGACGATAACAATTTCCTTTCTATGCGTTACGACCATTATTTTGCCGTACATTTTTTTTGCAGATTATTGTTCTACTAGAAACAACAAAAATGGGAATACCACTATCTCTTTTATACACGTATGGGAACATAGAAAAATAGCCCCCGCACCAAGCGTAAAACAGGGACAGAGGGCTGCCGCGCTGGCGGAAAGGCGAATACGTCAAAATAGTGGTCGTATCGCACTGAATGTGTTAATACTTATATCTTTTTGAACCTTGTTTTTTTTGTTCATATAGGGTAAAATCAATGAGAAAAAAAAAATGTTAATAATTTTTTTGTTTAAATTCCAAGCGCCTTCACATATTTATACCGCAAATGTTTTGTAGTAAAACAAGTCCGATTCCATTTGAGTGGGCGTTTTAAGTTGATATAAATTATACTTACTTAAACCTTTCGTCTACAACCAGGTTTGTCACAAACTTTGTTGATAATTCGTAAACGTAAAACTGGCTGCTGACTGCAATAATAGAATGAACCTGAAATGAAAGATCAAACTGAACTACCCTTTTTCATCTCTTTAGTCATCTCTTTAGTTTTTTTTTAACGTTATGCAAATATGAAATATAGTGATTGCACTACCTGCCCTAAATTGTGACCATGCCAAAATGCGGTGACCCCTTCTTCCGAAAGAATCTTCCTCGTTGTCGCGAACCATTTCCGTTTGGTCTCCAACGCTTGCTTTTGCTGCAGCTGGGTCCTTATCTTAACTACGTCTAGAGGTTGTGTTATAAATCTGGTAGCCACGCCGGAGATGCAGCCGGCGATCAGCTTCTGATTTGGAGTCATCGTGTCATTTTTTTGGTAGCCCACCATTGTTTTTGTAAGTGCATGGTGGGCTCTGGCCTTGAGTAGGCTTACGATGCTGGCTCTGAAAGTCCATTCCTACTACTGATCATTCTTGTTTTCTCACACTTGTGTTATGTATTGAACTCCGTGAGCCGATGACTTAAAATGACAGATGGTCAGTGTCAGTTGTGACAAATTTATTTTATATTTTATAAGGTTTTAAATGTTCTTAATGCAATCCAAACTTTTTTCAAGAAGGAAAATACCTCTTTATTTTTGTAGTGATCAAAGGGCTCATATTCAATTCCTGGGTAAAGTGAATTTTATGAAACATAAATGTCAGTACAAATATTTGTGTGATTTGTCTAGTGTTCGAAGGCCTAATGGGATCCAACCCGCGACCTTTTGTGTATTACGAGTAGAAGCTGACTTCTCAACTTATTAATAAATAAGTAATTGGTTCGGTTGACAAATGCTTGGCAGTCACCCTAATCTTTCGAATTTCTCTAAGCTGTTTGGCAATAGCCAATGCTGGGTAACAAGTAAACGGGTCTTCTTGGACTTTTAAGGGCACAGATTCACAAATATTAAAGATAGCCTTTAAAATATAAATTAACTCTAGTCAGGAACCTCCAATGAAACAATTTAATGATGTCAGCTTGCCTGAAAATAAGACTAAGAAAATAAGTGTTAACTGTAGCCATTAAGGGAAACATAAGTAGAAGTTTGACCGCCTCCGTGGAACAGTGGCTAAGCCGCTTGGGTATTAAAATCCCCGAGGTCGTGGTTTCAATTCCCGCCTTGGGTCTGTTTGGTAATAGGGCTTTTTTAGAGTCCGAGTGGCTAGCCAGCCGGATTTATTCAGGCCCCCACAGGTGAAATCTGCCTCCATAACAGCTTTGGCTGTGTTCCGGCAATAACAATGTGGGAGCCAGTACACTTGAAATCGAAGGTTCGAAGATCAGATGAGCCTACAGTCTAGCAGTACATTGAGCGACGCTTCCTGATATGGTGTCCCTCAATGAAATGGCAGCAGTGACCGCTTATCAGGTGGGCTGCGTGCCTGTCTGCCAACTGATCAACTGACGTTGTATAAAATAAAAAAAGGAAGCATAGCTCAATGAGCTGCTACACTTACAGGTGGCAGATCCTCTAATCTTGAAGCCTTAATTAAAGTGTAATAGCACCCGCATCAAAATTTCTGGAATATAGCAAAAGCTTTTATTGCGGCAGTGCTCCTGTGTGAGTGACTTGCCCAACCCTGAATAAATCCTTCTCCACCAAACTCGAAGAAGGACTTGATCCCATGGACTACCAGGCTTTAGACTTGAGCAATCTTTTTTTTTGCGTCAGGAAATGCTGTTACGCACCGGCCCGGCGTCCCTGACAAAACGGACGCCGGACCCCTCCTGCTAAAGCCGGGGGTCACTCAGGGACGGAGGTTCATCCCGAGCGGTGTGTCGGACTCACACTTCGGCCCCACCGACTAAAACCTGACGATGACCCTCTCAGCGCAGTGAGGGGAAACCGAGATCCTCCATGCCGAGACAACGCCACGGAACCTCCAGTGCGGCGCATTACGAACCACACGGGCCATGGTGTGGTCGTCTTCTCCGAACCCGTTGCCGGGGCTGCACGCGGAACATCCCGCGCCGCCCCAGTGTTCGAAGGCCCCGTTCAGTCACCTCTTACGACAGGCAGGGGATACCTCGGCGGTATTCTAAGGCTGCCTGTTCACCGGCGCGGAGCGAGGCAGCGGAGCGGAGAAACGGAGAAATATTAACCAATAGGATTGCACGACATCTAAGCTCAGACAGGCAGTTGCAATCCTATTGGTCAATATTTCTCCGTTTCTCCGCTCCGCTGCCTCGCTCCGCGCTGGTGGACAGGCAGCCTTAGGCCCCCCACCGAAGGGCACAAACTTGAGCAACCTGCCATAAGCCGTTGTTAAGTCATCTCTGTTCCTCAACGGTATTCTGTTCTAATCTATACTGTCTACCAACTTTAATTCTATATACAAATACAAAAAAGTAGGTAGTACTATAAATAATCTGATAAACCGATTCATCATTGAAATCAAGTCGTCGGTGCAATGATAGGTGCTGGCTTTTTTTCCGGAGGAGAATGCTTTTATGCACCATAACCGCAGCCTAGCTGCGGCCGTGTGTGGGACTCGAGACTAACGCGTCCACTACGCACTAAACTTCCGCGGTTTCCCCTTCACACCCGATTGGGAAGTTTACATAAAATTAGTTTTTGATAAAGATAGCTTCAGAAAACCTTCACTTTACATATATACCTATGACGACCTAATAGGTGTACGGTTGAGAAGTCGGTTATTTACAAAGATAATAAAAGTTTCTACTTAAAAACCCGCCGGTAGTACCAGTACTCTTGAAAAAACTTTAAACTTGTTTTAAATGTATAATTTTTAAAGTATTTTATTTTTATTAATTTATTGAAAAAATTTTTTTTTTAAATCTAATAAAATGAATTGTCGTTAATAATGTCACATAACACCAGCGTGAAATAATAGTAACTACTATTGTGTTTTTTGGTCTGGTTTGTTAGAGTGTCGCAGGCCCACACCCCCATACCCCCATACCCCCATAGGCCGACAACGCTTCAGCGATCCCTCTGTTGTTGCAGATGTCCATGGCAAGGCTAAGCAATCACCGCCGGTGATTGCTTAGCACCAGGCGACCCTCTGGCTCGTTTGCCGCCTTTGACACAAGAAAAATGTGTTTACGTACGGTTCGCGCGCGGACGAGTTCCTTTGCAAACATCATCAGTCATTACTGAAATAATTAAGCTAATTAGCTAACCACTATTTGCGGATTATGGGATTAGCCCGTCCTGTAAATTAAGCCAAAGACCTCGAGATCACGGCCTAGTAATCAAACCACTAGACACTGACTTAACTTTTATTCTTAAAAAAAAAATGGAAATGCCTGAGCAATTTCATTTCATTGAGCAATTAAATGTTTTAAGCTAAGAAATAATTATTATCAATATCTTAGGCTATCTAAGTTCATTTGAGTTCTTCGACTGGATTATCGCGATTATAATGACCTACGATACTTCCTCATGCTATAATATCGTTGACGTAGAATAGTAATTAACACAAGTGGCAAGCCCTGGCTTTACACAGTGCCTAATATTAATAAATATAAATAAGCGTGATTATTCCGTCATACATATTGTTAGCATTTATTATGCTGCCCTAATTATTCATTCAATATTAAAAGCACTTTCCTAATAATTTGCATCAATCTCTATGACAAATTGATTTGACAGCGCCCCCCCTCATTCGTTCGTTACTTCAAACGTAAAGCACAGACAGACCGGTATTCTGTTACGAGACGTCGACGCGAGCGGACGAAAGTGATAACTTGTAGTATTGTGGATTGATTACTGTTAGTGTTTTCCCGTGGTATTTTCACGTAAGTACTGATTAATACCTAGAATAGAAATGTATCGATGGAAAATATGATTTGAGTTTGGATAAAATCCTTTTAATTATGAATATGATAGTTTTCTTCTCTGGATTCCCTTAAATCTGAACTGTTGGCCATCAGTTATAATATAGTATATAATTTTAGTTACCTACTGAAATCAAAACTCCTGCAAATATAATAATCATCTATATATATAAAAGAAAGTCGTGTTTGTTACAACACTTATAACTCGAGAACGGATGAACGGATTTAGATGAAATTTGGCACACGCATAGTTTATAACCGGGATTAAAACATAGGATACTTTTTATCTCGTTTGTATAAAAAAAACGTAAAAAAAATACAATTTTATTTATAAAAAAAAATGTAAAAGTCTACTTATTTATACCTCTAAGGCGGAACAGAGTTCGCCGGGTCAGCTAGTATAGTAATAAATAGAAGGATGTGATTGTTACATTCACTTTACAGGGATATTGTCTACACAACACATATACATAATAGGTACTACAACTCATAAACATTTTATGTAATTTTTAAGAAGAGGTAAGTCGGCCGTCAACAGGAGCTATTAGATTAAAAAGCACGTTGACAGCCCTGGATAAGTTTGCACTAGACTCGAATTGGAAAATGAAGGTGTTGTTAACATTTTATGTGGCCCATGTGACATAAAGGGCGATTCCCATCAAACTTAAAGATTGATTTTTTTATTAGGTGAAGCAACAGCATGTTTTATGCAAAAATAAAAAGAAAATAATCATGCAAACGAGAACTTTAAAAGGCAGTTCTCTCAAACTTCTCGATTATCTTGAATTCACTTGAGAAGTTACTACAGGTGCATTGTTCAGTGGAACGATACGGGTAATGGGCGAAATCCTTTCCCTATTTAGATTTGAAGGCAAAGATTACGTTTAAAAAGTCAAAACTTCATTAAGAATTAAATATTAGCATAAGCTCCAAAATTTTGACAATAAAATATAATGATTACTTGTAACAGTCAACATAGGTAGTAGTAAAATAATTGTGAAGGACTTTTTGCTCATAGCAAAGTCGGGAAATTAAACTTGGACCATAAGGTAAGGTAATTTTAGACGAGTCCATTATGAAGCGATTAATCTTCGTAATACTTCGACAAGGGAAGGGAACGAATTGAAATTCAATGTTACAATTTATCCCTTGAACTTGAAATAATCGTTGCCATTTTAAGGGAGTCTTTTAAAAAAGTTTAAACTCTGGGTCAAAACCTTTTACCCACTCTGGGTATTGTGAATAAGTAGGTAGATCTACCACGTCATTTAACTAAAATTAAACTAGAAATCAAATGCTCGAAAATCAGATGACAGCACATTGAGGTATTCTTACTTTATAGTGAAACCTCTTACGACGTGGAGGGTCTACGTGCACATGTTTGCCAACTAGAGACTGCAAAACTAAATGTAGGTACCTTACCAATTGACTAAAATTAGTTTTTTTCTATAATGTTATTATAAATATCGGGCCATATGGGATACACTCGCTTTTGCAGAGTGCTCTTACCTACCTGTTTATTAATGTCTTGAAACGAGCTAGAGGTAGCCCTGTGTTAATTATCCTGGCATAAATGGGCGCATCGTAAACACAGGTGTTGGGTGGACATGGCCGATCGGGCAGGCCATTTCGATCGAGACTGCCTCAGCGCTGGCGCGTATTGTCGTTTGACTAATTAGTTATCACCGGACAGTCAGACTGTTGGTCAACTGATAGTATTATTGGCTCTTTGTGGACTTCGCTCTTTGTGCTAAGGTAAGAAAGCGCGTTTATGTGCTGTTGTGTGCTGAAATAGAAAAACTTCAAAGAAGAAAAGTTCTATTGCGAGGGAAAATATATTCGGTGTGTCTAATTTTTTTTTTATAAATTTATAAATATATTATGTGTGCTTTATTTATAATAGTAGCCGCGAAAGAAGTATTCAGCCACGCTAAGATTTCTGAAATACCTACCTAATTTAAAAATTATTTAAACTGTTAAAAGTTTATACCTATTGTATTAAACACACGCGCCATTATATTTATGAGTAATAATGAATAGTTAACAAAAGGGAAATGAAAATTTTACAAAATCTTTTAAAAATAAATTAATCCTATTTGATTGAAACGAAATTTCCACATCGTTTTTTATTAAGTTTCAACTAAATGCTTATATTTCGATCTTCTCAATAAAAAATAAGAGAACATATTAACTTCCGAATCAAATGTTTGTGATATATGACATTATTGAAAATAAAAGGCAAAACGTAATAAAGATTACATAAATTAATAAAACAGTTTTGGCTCCGCTAATAGATAAGTCGAGTGGTTATTAATGCAATAGAGATAAGAAGTTAATCCCTTTTCCCTTTATCTGATTATAAATGCCTATGGAACCTTGCTTGAGAGCTTTCATTTGTTTGATTTTCGAATTGATTCCGCGTCATAATATGCCTATTTAGTAGTTAGTTTTGTCTGTCATCTAGGCATTGAGAACTGTGTTTACACTCGTATTCGTTCAAAGAGATAAGTTTCGTATGTAGGTATTTAAATGTTTGCTATCATTGCAACTGGAGTATACAGTTTGCAACCAACATAATTATTTACTCGTGTCTGGTTATTTCTTAGGTAAGTGCATTTATTTTCTAAAACGTAATTGACATGTCGATACCAGAAATATGAATTAACGTAAGGGACAAAACACTGTTTTTCAGGAGAGCCAAAAAACGATAAAAAAAAATTTAATCTCTCTATAACTTTTTACTGTCTGCTTAAATTTTAATTGTGTCTAGAGCAAAGTTTCTTAGAATTTTCTCTTCTTTCATGCTATGAACGAATAATTTAGAAATACCCACTGGTTTAAGAAATAGCATGTCCCTTACAATAAAAAAATACGTTTTGTTGTACCTTACGTTGCTAATATTTTATTTGTAAACCGTCAAGCATAACGTAAGCAGCAAGACAAATAGAAAATTATACGAAATTCTATTGTAAAGGACTTTACAGTGTTGCAATTTGATGTAACTATAGATTATAATATACTAAATTTAGAGTATTATAATACCATGCAAATAGGTTATTTGCATGATTAAATGTTAGTTTCAGCCTAGCTATCGCAGATTTAAATGAAATTTAGGGAGACAAAAATAAAACGATTTATTATTAATATTTTTTTATGTTCGACTTTTATGTCTGCGTAATTATTGTAAATTCAACACACTAATCAGTCTATTAAACTTTTTGTTGAGTTTAAATAAATGTTCTAAAAGTAACAATGTTTAAATAAATGTCCTAAATTATTAGCAGTTTTAGACACCTTTTACTTATCAATTAAAAATAATAATTTGACTTTATGATCTCTTTTAATTAAGAGTCCTATAACAAACTCTAAGTAGTTTTAATAATTACGTATCATTGGCTTTAAAATCAGAAATTAAATTTAAAAAAAAATCTAAGGCTTAATCAAACAGTATTTTTATTAAGTAACTGAATGAATGTACTTAAAACGAAAGACAGATGAAAAAATATTATTTGTCTGAAAGATGAATGAATAAAAAAATATAAGTTATATTTATATTAATATTAGAAATATATATTACTAGGGTCGCCCTCGCGGTTTCACCCGCGCGTATTTTTTTTTCAATTATACCCCCCTTTCCCCCATCAAAGGATCCTATGTCCGTATCCTGGTTCGAAGCTACCTCTTCACCAATTTTCAGCCAAATCGGTTCATCCGTTATTTAGTTATAAATAGTGTAACTAACACCACTTTCTTTTATATACATAGATTACAAGATTAAATAATTAGGAATGGGCAGACAGATTATGATGATAATATAATGGTGAATAATATAATGGTAATAGAATGGTGAATTTTTAATGGTGAAATTGAAGTGGTTAGAATATGTAACTTTTTCTATTTAGTATTTTATCTAGTTATCATTATCAGCTGTCATCACCATCTTCACCGTTCGTTGGTGTCATTTAGAGTATCTTTAACTGGGGTTAAATTAAATTCTTAAAAAAACTCTATTCACGAATTAAAGTAAGGGACAAGGTAAGGGTGTAAATTATTTAACACCATAGACTTACTTTATTTTTCAGAGAAAAAAAATGTAAACGTCTGTTACATCATTTTTTTTTGGCATAAAACGTTTTACGCAGGCCAAAAAACCTTACTGTAAGGGACATTTTTTTAACGATAGAACTTTTTTAATAACACCAATCGATAGAGCAGAAAATTCTGAATCCAATGATATATATAACTCATTTTCGCCAAAATGTCCCTTACGTTAATTCATATTTCTGGTATCGATGTATGTTATATGGAACATGTTATAATATGTTACATATTAATAAATTTGATGTTCTGAGTATAAGCATATAACCTCATCTTTGCTTACGTGAAAACGTAACAAACATCCATACTTATATCCTTACAAACTTTCGCGTTTATAATATTAGACATTAGTGGGATTACATTAGTATTGAAAACGTGTAATACGCGCGGGTCTTATTTGTATGAGTTATGTCGCGGTTATACAGCGTGTTAGGTAACCTGAGGGACATATTTAAGGAGAGTGTTCAGAATCCGATTTAGAGTCCAATTCGCTATAAAAAATATATCCTTAATTTTTTTCATAATTATCCTAATAATTTATGTATGCATGAACTACCTAAAAATCCCGTGTGCTGAGCGGCTGGTTACACCCCAAACTAAATTATACCCGAGTACAATTTGAGTCTTACTTGAACGAGTGCACGAAATAGGTAATGTGAAGGGAAGAGTGCCCGCACGTTACGCGGATTTTCAGGTTTCGACTAAGGTTATTGGCAGATTTTTATCAGAGTTTTTATTGATTTATACTTATTTTGTTATAAGGAAGCATAAACTATTTGGGGTTTAAATATGTCCCTCGCATTTCCTGTCATACTGTATATGAACGATTACTAGTAACTCATACAAATAAGACCCGTGCGATTTCCATGCGATTCTGAAATCTCGCGGTTCCCGCCGTGTCTGATCTGAACTAGCTCTAAAGCACTCTTTCTAGTTGCAAAACAGTAGGCTAATAATGATTATGGGCACTTTCCATTAATCTATTAACGGATCAATTTGACATCCCCGCAGTAGTTGACAAATGATCATTAATTCAAATAACACAAACTGGTGACCTTGCAACCCACAGATCTACGTTCAAAAGTAATTACGTCGTAAAGTTTAAACAAAGGGACGTCGCCAGACTTGTCGGTGTATAGTACAGTCAGCATCAATAATATCTAAGAGCCCAAAGTAGTCAAAAATATCTTGGAATCAAAGGAAAATTTACTCTTTTAGACTCAAGTAAAGCATGATTTTGAGTGACATCAAATCTTTGACAGTGCCAATCAAAGTCTTACAACTTCGGAATAAATTACGTTTTCCTTTGATGCCAAAATATTTTTTTTAGTTATTTTTAGAGCACACTGTACAGTGACATTTAGGTGGTAATTAGGCTGGCTACCATTCAGTGCACGAAACAATAGTGTGTTTGCAAGCCAGGACAATGTACACCTTTCTTTTATAGGCATCGATATACTTGTTAATGATGTAACGACTTTGTATTGATATTATTAAACAGATGCATTTTTAAATTTATTCTTCTGAATAAATATGCATTCTTGTTAATAATTTATTTTGTCAATCGTTATGTTGTTAGGTCTTTTAAATATGATTCTGCACCATATTATGTGGATTTTAGTTTGTGAGTCAACACAATTCATTTGAACTTTCTCATTCTTTCAGTGCAATTTGCACCGATAGGCAGGGAGTAACAAAATAATATAGAGTCCTGACATGACTGGAACTTACATGGGCACCATATGTGTAATTTATAATTTCTCTTGATAAAATAAAAATGCGAAATTCATGAGGTAAACGAGTCTTCAACTTGAATTACAAAATTATTAAAATATGATTATCTAAATATTAGTAATGTTATTTCTAGAGTAGGTTTCAAAAACTTTAATTAAATAGGATTGACTACCACTGCAAAACAGTGGTGTTACCCGGAAGTTGTAGTTCCATTGTAAACTTAAAACGAAAGTTTGGAGGGCATGTCGTCTATTACCAAGTTGGCCAATTACCATCAGGTGGCCTATTTCAGTCAACTGAAGTATTATAAAAAGTTTGACACTGGACAAATATATATTTATTCTATTCTTAGGTATTTTACTGATTATTATCATAAATAAAACATAAATTCATTATTACCCATTACATTCGAATATTAATTGTAAAGGAGAATCTGTGCACATTGTTTTCACACGAAATAAAACGTAAAAACTGATCTGATTTGTAAGCTTAATTGCAATAATAACATTTGAGGAGTAAACAATTCAACTTTGTCTAGTATTTCCACGATTGTAAATACTGATCGCACAGTAAAGACAAAACTTTGACTCAGCTTTTACAACGCTCTTCATAATTGCCCACGGTCAATTTGGGCAATCAATTTTATTAACCTTCCATACTTTCAGTTACCAATAAATATTTGCCCAGTAAATTACCGAAGGCCCGGGAAAATGCAATTAGAAAATGACTTAATGGCCACTAACAGTAATTAGTCATGGCGAATATCGCAAACGGTAAGGCCTAATGTATTGAAACGTAATATCTATAAATGAGTGGTTGATAAAATCATCTAGCAAAAAGGTTATTAATACGATATAGATTCTAGGTTATATGGATTTACTTGGAATTCCGATTAATAGCAATTACGCATTTTCACCGTCTTTATGAATTTAATGTGGCTAAAGAAACTCCCACTAGAGAGAAAGATTTCAAGCGTGAAACAGCAATTAGTTATTTGAAATTAGGAATAACTAATAAGCTTCTACTTCCACCAGTTAATGTTTTTTTTCTCTTAGTCAAATATTCGTCTTTTATGTTACATCAGGATCAGGTTTTGAGCGGTGTAAACACATGGCCGAATCGTTCTAAGCTAAATCTGGCTAACTACATCTGCGTGGTGCCATGCATCCAACCGGGGGGCGCTCGGGTTACCGCTCACCTAGGGTTTTACCGCCCATCCCCAATGGTGAAACACCTCAGGCTTCTGGTAAGTACTATTTCTTCATTTGGAGGCACATTGGTACGGTAACGTTCGATGCAAGCCCGCAAACTACGAGTATGTGAGAAAATGTGGTCTAGTTGTACCGTCCTGCTGGGGTCCGGCAAAAGAAGTAGGCGCAAGAAGTTTTGATTTGATGTCGTGGTGTATTACGTGCGTGACGACACACTCACACACAGGACGCAGGTCAACTCCGTATAAAGTGCAAATTTGCACCATTCAGAGCATGAAGGGTGCGATGAACCGTGAATAGCGGAAGAACTTCAGTTCTAACGAGAGCTAAAAGAGTGCATCTTTTGCTGTCGATTGTACTCATAGACTAAATTTTTGTCTGTTTCTGCAGCGCTAACGTCAGTTTCAAGTTATATAAATGTTCTTCTATTATTAGATGAATATTCAGGCGGTTCCAACTCGCTGAAGCCCCGGTCTGGGGAGCAAAGGTCTTGGTCGCGGTACCACAGCGGCTGTGTCGACAGGAGCCCATCACGCGATAGTGTTGGCAGGGGGCAGAAAAAGAAGACATTCTGTAAGTAATAAAGATATAATTATAAAGATATAAAATAAATATTGGACATCACTTAAATTGATCTGGTCGAGTAGTATGCTAAAAAACTTCTGGAATGGGTAGCAAAGTCAACGATGGTACCATAATAATTATATACTTACAAATCCAGACTAATACAAACACCCATGCTCATCACATAAATGAACATAATGGGTGAAATTCGAAGCCATATCTGTACAAATGGAATACCTACTTAGCCCAAAATTCCAGATTTAATACGAGATACTAAAAAGTATGGTTTTTAGTTTCGTTTTGGCTCTTATATGCAATGATTAATATAAACAAAAATCTATTATTATTTTTACCTTTATATAGTTAACTATTCTACTCGTAGATGTTTTCCGGTCAATATGTGGTTATACCGTAATGCATAGAATTAGTTTATTCGACTTCTTCGACTTATTCGGTCGACGATCAAATTTCCCTCCAATTAGTCAAGTTTGGAAACCAATCCAAATGCATTGTATAAAAACATTTACCTATGTACTCGTATTTACGAGTAAATGCTCATCACTTACCATATCTTATCTATATCATATAAAAATGAATTGCAGTTCGTTAGTCTCGCTAAAACTCGAGAACGGCTGAACCGATTTGAGTAATATTAGTCTTTAAATATTCGTGGAAGTCCAGCGAAGGCTTAAACGATGAGAAATTATTGAAAAACTGCGAGGAAAATACTAAAAACGATAATTATATTGTCCCATACAAACTGTTCTGACCTGTCAAACCAAGTGATACGAAGTTTACCGGGTCAGCTAGTTATCATTAAATAAATGTATAATTATGCTTATATGTTTAACACGATATATTTTGTTTTATTTCAGTTCCTAATGAACGCGTTAGGCCTAAATTTGGAATTTTTAGGGGTGAGTAGTGAGTGAGTACACTTTCACTGTCAAATTGAAAGAAAGAAAGAAAGAAAGAAACATTTATTAGCCATCATACATTGATAACTGACTATCAATTTTAACATTTAGTTTTTGAATTATTTAGGATGACTTGTATTTTGCCAGATAGGTGAACTACGGGTACATTATTTTGAATAGCAGAACACCTAGGTGAACCAGGGGGTACAGAAAGTTAACCTTGGAACACCTAGGTGGACCACTTTGGTGTTCCACGGGTCAGAAAGGAATACTAATTGTTGAATTCCAGAATTAAATGTTTTTAATTAATATTAAAAACATTTAATTCTTGAATTTAAACATTTAAATTCAAGGGAAAAGAACACGTGGTGAAGAAGGTATACCTATTAACGAAATCAAATATTGGAGAAGTTTAGTTAAAATCCATTCTTTATTTGTATAGACACGTGCATTGATTAGTATAGGTACTCATAAATAAGCTAATTTAAAAAGGAGCCTTATACACAATACCTATAAATTTAAATGCTTGTGTTTGTAACATGTCCGCTACGCTATTGCATTAGCTTTAGCAAAGTTGTACCTTTAAAGTTAGCGTAAGCACAGAACATAGCGTAAGTTTGCTAAATACATAATAATGTATATGTAACCGGCTAAACCCGATTTTAGGATAAACTAGTTTGGCCTAGGCCAAACTAGTTTGCCCTGAAATCGGGTATGGCCGGTAAAATATATAATATTATTCTTCTAGATGGTGCCAGTGCGGACGCTTTGAACTATTTGGACCGCAACAGAGATGTTCTAGAAGCATATGTGGTCGAATCGGTGCCAATCGAAGATTTGGAGCGCTGGTTCTTCAGAAAACTGAAGCAGAATTTCGTGAGTCAATATGATTTATTGAAAAGATGTGGTTTTGGACATTTCTTTTATGCTAATAATTGTCTGCACCATTGTTCTCTTTAGTGCATTTTCTTATTATTAGGTAAGACCTCCTATGTTTATATCATATAATATATCAGTTTGACAATGTAGTTGGCATGAATATAGTTATTTTTCTTGTTATCAAAGTCGCACTAAAATTAATTTTAATTATGTAGATACCATTTTCATAGGCACAGTTTATCCTTAAATACACAGCTTTATCCTTAAATACTCGAGGCGCATCTTTGACCACTTTGGCGCCTAGATAATAAAAACTAATTATGTAGTGTTTGTTTAATGCATAGTCTAAAAAGCAGATTTGTCAAAGTTGATTTCTCACAATATTAAAAATTATAATGTATAATTTTTCAGATTGACGACGACACTACACACTATGGAAACCGCTCTAAACTGAAGCAACCTGAGACGACACCTACAAAGCCTACTTTCATTGTAAGTTTGTGCGTCATCGCGTCATCCCTCGCGAAAAATTTGAGACAAGCCATTGAATGTGTCCATTGAATTGTATTCCAATGCATGTACATTGTACATAGTTGACCCCAAGTTAAATAATAAAGATGTATGTAGTTTAAAAAAATTAATGAATTTTAACCAGCTTCTCTTAAACATCGGCCTCGAATTTCGGGGCAGCGGGGCGGCAGTGGCGAGATTTTTTGTATGGAATCCCATAGTTTCGTTCCTGAATACAGCGGGGCGAGAGCGGTAGCGGCAACATTAATCTATCAGTTCCCTAATCAAGAACATAAAATATAACACAAACACTAAAAAAAACAAACTATTATGGGGCAAAATTTTCTTCGGCTGTCTTTACTTACTTAATCAACCAGTTCCTTAATAATATTATAACTATATACATTTTTTCCTTAGAGCCTGGTGAAGCGGCTTCAAGGTGAACTCAGTGAGCATGCAGTCCTCACAGAACTGGCTAAAACCATCAGCTCAACCGTGTGCGTGGACGCATACAGGGTCTACAAGCTTCTTCCAGAACATCCGTCGTACGTTCAATGCTTTGTCATGGACACAAACGTCAGTATATTTGACTGTTAGATTTTTTAATTAAAACATCACGACTAGTTTTATTTAATTTCGAAGGTATACGAATACGTACCAAATGCTTTTCTCCAAAATAATATAATAGATCATCTCGGTTTATACTCAGACTATAACATCTATAAAACGGGGTCATGGGAAGTATTTAGTAAGATTTTAGCACAATTAGTTCTTCCACCGTTTTTATTATTGCCTTTATTAGCTACTTATGTAAGCTATTTCATGGCTGGAATAAAAAAACTGGGAATAATTTTGACCTAATGGTTTATTGGGTTTTGAACGTGTATATTTTTTTTCACAAAAGTCGTTTCACGATCCATAAATTTATCGATATCTGTTTTACGATTTATCCATTTAGACAGAGATAGATACGAGTATCAACATATTTATTAAATCTTTGCTTAGGTCCCCAGTTACTTGGTTCATTTGAAAATGATTAACACAAATTGTATAAATATCCCGCCTAGTCTAACCTTTCTGGGAAATGTAAAGATACAATACCACAAAACAAACTTAGTATTTGCTTTGTGAAAAATACTTATTAAAATTTAATACACATTATACGACAACAGCACTCAGAAGAAACATCTTCATTGAAGTTGGACCGCGTGGACAACGAGCAAGTTGCGTTAGTACTAGAGGTAGCTAACAAAATGACCTCTCTGCGCATCTCGAGGCATGAAGACCCCGTAAGATTCCCAGTCACACCAAAGGAATTGTTCAAATCTTTCAAGAACAAAGGCGGAGATGTAAGTAAAGAACAGTGTGCTACAGCTGCCAATTTAAATAAATAAATATCTTTGGACACTGTTCACACAACGCTAACTAGCATCTAACAAAGCATTAGCTTTTGTTTGGGTGCTAGATAATGGAGAAACATTACTAGGTATACTTTTTCTTGTAAATTCAAACAGTACATGTAAACACCCAGACCGTTACAAACATGTTCATGCTCATGTTTGTACCGCGCGGGGTTCTGGTGGTGTAGCTGACTTTTCGACTACACCATAGCGGTCGTTAACAAGTGATTCTTTTTTTTACTATGTAAAATTTAATTAAAAATACAGATGTTTCCAACCACTTATAAAATATTTGGTATTTTAATACCCAGAAATAAGAATCACATTCAATGTGATTCAATGATAAAATCAAATAATGTCAAAATTTCCTAAATTATTATAATCTGTACTAACCAGAATAAAAAAGCAAAATGTTTCTATTTTTCAGAGAGAAGCAAACCACATTCTCTACCAGCCTATTTTAAATTCTTCTGGCAAAACTGGGTACGTCATCGAAATGTGGCGTATGCAGGACAAGTTCCGGGAAATGGATGAGCAAGTTAGTTCTAACTTCATGGTGTGGGGAAGTCTTGCACTGCACTATTGCAATTTGTATCTTGACAAGAAAAGAGAAAGGAACATGTCTGATTTCTTACTGGATGTCGTAAAGTAAGTTGATTTTCGTAGATGAGACATTTTGTTATAATCCTTGCTTGTTGCAGTGCTGCAAAGGAATCGGCAAATGAGTTTATAATTATGGCCCTGCATAACAATGCATCATCCTTATTTTTTACTTTTTACGGAAGTAGTAGATACAAAACTCTCTTAAGGCAATATTACACCTTCTCTTACAGAAGAAATAGATTTTTACTAATGAATTTATAATTCTTAAAATAGGAACTTATATGCGGCAAAAATAAATAATAGTTAAATAGAGCTTAATGTCTATGCCACTGTGTGATTTGCATTCTTCTACTCTAAAACAATTTTTTTCTTAAGATATTTGTTTCGATTTCAAGGGCAATATTTGAAGAAATGGTTTCTCTAGACCAACTGATCAAAAGAATCTTAGAATTCGCGCAACGGTTAGTGAACGCTGACCGAGCTTCTCTCTTCCTCGTAGACTACAGGAACTTCGAGTTAGTATCCACGGTGTTTGATTTGAAGTTTGAGCCAGGCCATGAAAGGGATTTGGAAAAGAAAGAGATCAGAATGCCAATCAACCGAGGGATCGCTGGGCATGTTGCGCTATCTGGGGAAACTATGAATATTCCAGATGCGTATTCTGATTATAGATTTAATAGGTATGTTAAGGATATATGTAATGATTTTTTTGTGCGTCCATATCACTGATTGTTGCTAACACGTTGGTTTATTGAGACCAAACATTTATACTTTGTTATTTGCACAATATATTTTGTCGTCAATGGAATTATTTAAATACGATGTTACACTGCGCTTTATTGCACTACATTTGGAAGGTCGGGTTAATAAAGATTTTTTCATTTCACCTTTATCTTCTAACAATCGAACAAGGCAATGCCTGAAATTAAATACACCTAAGCACAGAATTTTTTAGCCAAAATAACCATCTTATTTAATTGACTCATCTAGTACCTAACTATACTATAAATAAACAAATGATTTGTGTAAAAACGTAAAAAATAACGATGTGCTAAAAAATACAAAACTTATTTTTATTTTCAGGGAAGTAGATGAAGCTACGGGCTACAAAACAGTAAGCATTTTATGCATGCCAGTGAAGGTAGAAGGTAAAGTCATAGGTGTTGTACAAATGGTTAACAAAAGAACTGAGGATAATTTCGATCATGAGGACGAAATGTCTTTTGAAATCTTTTCGACTTTCTTCGGCCTGGCCCTCCATCACGCTCGACTTTACGATAGAATAATGAGGAAAGAACAAAAATACAGAGTGGCGTTAGAAGTTTTAAGCTACCACAACACTTGTAGGGAGAATGAAGTGCAAGCGATGTTGTCTGATGAAAATGAAATCAAAGCTAACCTGAATGACTTTGCTCTGGATCCGTATAAGTTAAGTGAATTTCAGAAATGCAAATGTGTCATAAGGATGTTTGATGATCTCTTTGATTTATCTAAATTTGATTTATTGACACTAACAAGATTTGTGCTGACGGTGAAGAAAAATTACAGAGCAGTTCCATATCACAACTTCGACCATGGTTGGTCTGTGGCCCATGCGATGTACGTGATTCTGAATAATGATAAAAAAGAGCGATTCGATTATAAGAGAGTAAGTTTTAGATACATGCTTAAATCATTTTTGTAGTATAACACAATTTTATAAATTGTTGGAGTTACATTGGTATTATCTGTGAATTTGCTTGCATTTATAAGTAAGGTGTTAGACTCTTTACAATTATACCTAATTATTTGTTTCAGTTTCTACTACGAGTATTGTTACTATCATCTCATAGAAAGATAATTGTAATTATCCATAATTTTTATTTTTCAGAAACTGGCACTCTTTGTGGCTAGTTTATGCCATGATCTGGATCACCGTGGATACACGAACAAGTACATGAGTGAGACTGCATCTCCTCTCGCAGCCATGTATACCACTTCTACTCTGGAACACCACCATTTCAATATAACTGTCACTATATTGCAGCAGGTCAAAGTGCACCCAAGATATATTATATTTTACTTCGCCTCTTAAGTAATACCCAAATTGTTCACTTCACACTTTGTTACATTGTCATAATGTGCTTTGTTTATAAATTTTTGCTACAGGATTCTAATATTTGAATTCATTAACTGTTCTAAGATAATAGTTATTAAAGTCCGCAATACTCTTATAATTATGACTTTTATCTTAATACAGGACGGTCACAATATATTCGCACACATTTCAAGCGAAGAGTACAAAGAAATATTGGGATACATTCGTCAAGCAATTCTTGCAACTGATTTAGCTGCGTTCTTTCCAAATCTGGAGAAGATGAAAGATTTGCACAGTGATAATACCACTCAAAATTTCAGTTGGAAGATTCCGAGCCACAGGTGAGTTTATTATCTTTATTTATGTATAATTATGTTTATTGAGTAAATGTGTAAAACGTTGAGTGGCTTGTTTATGCACTCGTAGAGTACTAAGTGATTAGGAAAATTAAAGAACAAAACACTTGATGATAATGAAAGAACTCAATAAAAGTACCTAGTTTTATGAAACAGAAGACTTCATTAACGATTTACGAGTAGTTGTACTCTATTATGGACATAATTATAAATAATGCTAATGCAGTAATGTGCGAATTGCAATATTTAAGTTTGTGTTACCATGCTAAGCGAAAGAGAGCTTATATAATATGTGATTTTGAGAGACCTTAGTATGAAAGTTTCGATGGCAAAAGTCAATATTATAAGATTAAGACTTTACAATTGCTTTTGCGAATATAGTTGCTTAATTCTGTGTATAGCTTTGTTTAAAAATAGTATAATTATGTAGGAATGTTCGATTTTAATTTATCCATATATTTTAGTGATCTTGCCATGGCAATATCTATGACAGCTGCTGATCTGTCGGCTTCAGCAAAACCTTGGAAGATACAAATTAAAACTGTGAAAGTCATATTTGAAGAATTTTATGGTCAAGGCGATAAAGAAAGAGCTATTGGAAAAACACCGATACCTATGATGGATAGAAACAAACCAGACGAGCAACCTTCAACCCAGGTATTTAAGTTTAGTTAGGTTTTTTGTAGGTTGTTTATGTCATTAAATTAATTTTGGTGTCCCATAGTTTGCTTATTTCGTTCTTTCACACAATGAGAAAGAAATGTTTTTTCTTTTCTAGGTGGGCTTTTTGAGCCAAATATGTGTACCTTGTTACACAATACTGCTTAAAATATTACCACATACGGAAGCCATGTATAATATGGTAATGGAAAATTTGGAAAGGTGGAAATATAGGGCTGCCAAAATTTTGGATAAGGGTAAATACGAGGCTATTGAAAGCTGTGCTGATGAAGGAGACATATCAGAATTAATAGACAGCTTTGATGAGGAAGAAAATGTATCTTCTGACGGCACTACTGGCGTAGAAGTCCCGGTTGAGGAAATTATAAAGGATGCTGTAGAACCAGTAAGAGACCTTTCGACCGAGGGCAATCAAGATGATAATACAATTTCCTGGGAAGAAGAGTCCATGACAGATACTATACCAGAAAGTGTAAAACGGTTAAGCGGTACTTTTTGGAAAGACGAAAACGAAGAAGAATGGACCGACGATGAAGGGGTCGTAGTTAAATCTAGTTCATTGAAAAAGATTGTTAAAAACGTTGATGAAGATTCAAAGTTCTCTGACAAAACGTAGATTTAGAAATCATCCTATAAAAGTGTGTTAAGTTGTCTTAAGGATTTGCACTTTATCGTTTATTTCTTTTTTCTATAAACTATGAATGTTAGTTCATTTAGTTTACATTTCAGGTTATTTTATAATATTTTCGTTTACGTTTTTCGTTTAACAAAAACGTAAACGAAAATATTTTTTTGACATCGCAGGAATAGTTCATACTTAAAGAAACAAGTTTATTTGTAAATCTTTCAATCATTTAATATAGTTACATTTTAACATTATATAAAAACAAATTCAGGTAGTTTTGTGACCTAAGTATTAATTATTCCAAAGCATCTACTGTAGTACCCTTTATGCCGATGTTAGATTTTTCTATGTCGAAGAATGTAAGGAAGAATCTGAAAAACAATAAAGTTTTATTGAGCATGACGTGTTTCATTATTTTATAATATTATGGTAATCTCTAAGAAATAACAATATTGCACACATGATAAATACATAAATCAGATGGCAATAAAAGAAATAAATATCGAATATCCTTGGACACTATTTAGTATTCATAGCCCCAAATTAAATAATTATTAGCAGCTATAAGGTTTGAGTTTTTATTTGAAATGATAAATATTATACATAATTTCAAATAAAAAATCTAGAGTATATAACCTAAAATGTTTTTACTAACTTGTCTGGTGAGATGCCGATTGTTTGTTTGATGTATTCGGAAACTTCTTTAGTGACAACCTTATTTCTCACAGGGTCGATGTGGCCAATAGACTCCAAGGTGCCAACTGCACATTTACTTCTGCCATCTCCTTGGAAATACAGAGAACAGTCTCCAGTAATCATGCATACGAAACTCTGAAACAATGAAAACTGTATTAACCTTTGTAAACTTTACCTGCCTCTGTAGAACAATGGTGAAGTCGTTCAGGCCATAAAGTCTGAAGTTCGTACGGACGATTTCTGCCGTGACCGACTGACTAGCTTCCTCCATACAGGCGAAATCTACCGTCATAACAACATAGAAGAAAGTGCAAAATTCATCCACGTCCAAACATTCACACAGTAAAGAGAACTATCTAAAAAAAAAGATGAAATTGAGTTTAAAAAGATGGCATACTTTTAAACTAAAATAATGTATTATAACATAATCATAAACATTGGCTTGCCAACGAACTTATACATGATATATGCAAAAACAGCTATTTCGAACACTTCACCTGAACGAATTTTAGCAAATGAACTAATAATAATATGTTAGACTGTAAGGATGGAATTTTAAAGTTGCCATCTTTTTGTACCCAATTTTGTTTATTTTTTAGATACTCCTCTTTGCTGTAGGACGTGAGTTAATTTTGTATGGGCCGTGCACCTTCTCCTTTGGCTGTGTTTTTCTGAAATATTATTGTGGGAGCCAGTACACTTAAATGATGTGGAGCCTACTGTGTGACAGTACATTGAGTGATGGTTTCTCGTAAAGTATCGCCCAATGGAATAGCAGTGGCGCGTACCATTGAGTGGGTAGCTGTCAGCTGAAATGACAAAAGATCAAGAAAGAAAAGAAGAAAGGGTGGGGCTTACCCCGTAAGCACCGGTTGTTTTTTTTTCATGATGGTAGTATCATGGCATCCGTGATACCACCGACAAGGGAGTATAATATGTGCTCTACAAAACCTTATCCTGCGGGGAGCGATGGAATGGCTAGGTGCATCGAGCCATTGGTAATTAATATTTACGCCTCGATGATGGTCCTTGTGGTTCAAGTACCGGGCCGTGATCTCTGGGTCCTGGGTTCAATACGTTTGTCAAATGCGGATTGCTGATCGCAAACCTGAGCTGCGCCCGAAACAACTGTTGTAATTATGTTCCTTGACCAGGAAATTGAACCCAGAACCCCAAGACCAAAGACGCGTAATAAACATCGTTTCTTTGAACTGAAGTATGTCAAAGCAAAAAATGTAAACAAACGTTTTTCTTTGATGTGTAACTCAATTTCTATGAATAGTGACATAAAATAAAGAAATAAATAGTTTGTTTCATTAAATTAATTACTGTTACAATTTCCAGGATATTTTGTAAACAAACTCACCTGTGACGGCTTTCCCACTGTTCTTGATAGTATAGGAATTATTTTCTCTGCAAAATCTGCCGGTATCTGGCTTCTAGGCACATTTGTAAAAATCTTAAGGCACGGCATTGTGTTCCTCTCGATGTATTTGATGAAACTGTGTTTAAAAGACTGTCGTTGACTGAGATAAAGTCGTATTGATTAAATTATCAGTTGTTAAATAAGTAATGCGGTTATCAGTAATGTACGTAGGTGGTTTAGCGTTTGTTACTGTAAATATAGATAACTAGTTACGTTGAATGTTAGATAAGTAATGGCTAAGTAAAGTTCATGTTGGACACTAAAACTTTTTGTTCTTGTTATCTTAAGTTTACCATTTTCGTAGTGTTTACGATGGTCTTAAATCTGCCTTATTATATTTTTAAAAATAATAACTAAATAAGTGGTTCTTTCTTGTTTTAAATCCTGAATGCTGACGATTGATTTATTTAAAGATGGAAAAATATCATCGCTCTTTCCGACCACGAATGTTGTTTGTAAATCAAACATGCTCTACCTACATTTTGCCTTCCTAGGCATAGCAGGAGTTTTTTATTTATATGCAAATAGGCTGTAGACCTAACACGCGCCAAACAAGTCTCCCACACCACACCTTGCGGAGAAACGCCGAAAATAAACTAGAGTATTTGGCCATTTTTGCCCGACTAGAGCGTTGGAGGTCCCTCCAGTTTACCAAAACTTAATGGGCTATTCCACTTATCCCACCTAACCATCCCACCTGTCAATGCGAGAGACCTCCTGTCAGAGGTTCAGTTAAAGTCACTTGTTAACAAACTAGCGAATCTTATAACAAATCAAATTGATTTACTCATTTATTTATCAACAAGCTTTTAGTGCAGGTCCATTGTTTTATAGAAAATTCATATGAAGATTAAAAAAAAGAATTCCTGACATTGGCATTTAGCTTGCTGACGCAAGCTAGACCTGTGACAGTAAGGGAATAAAAGCACAATATTGTGCTTGCATACTATAGTAAACCTACTTAGATCATTTCTTGGGTTTTCCACAAGTTTTCCATCATTGCATTATAAAATAGTAGATAAGTTTTTTTTTCGGAGGAGAATGCGTTTTTGCACCATAACCGCAGGCTAGCTATACCTGCGGCCGTGTGCGGGACTCGAGACTAAAGCGTCCACTACCCACTTGACTAAACTCCCCCAGTTTTTCCTTCACACCCAATTGGGACGAGCCGGTGCCAGCCTCGTGGCTATTGACCAGCCCATCCCCGGGTACCCCGACTTGAGTTGAGAGGACTCAAGTCATGGTGGCGCCTAGGGAGAAACTAGTTGAGTCAGACTTGGCTCGAGCGACTTGTACAATGCGGGCGTTGCGCGTTGGGGAGCTTCCCCACCCGCAGGTCAATAAAATAGTAAGTTCTGCGTTTTAGATTTAGTGTTTGGATCCAAAATACATTGCATTACATGCAAAACAGGTTTCGAGGTAGAATCGAAAGTAATAAAATAAAAATTGCTTTTAGCCGATAGAGGTACCTACTTCTATAACAATGTTAACCAATCCCGTAAAGTGGACACGTGGATTTAATCCCAAAGGGTCGCATGCCCTTGAAACTATACAAAACAACGTGTTGCTGTGTTGTGATACTTGTGATAGTGTTTCGAACTTAGTAACAAACAATGCATATTGCATGCACTCATCTACGAGTACCTACTTTATAAGGGTGCTTTTTAGTGATAAGGTGCCTGCATTGCAAATAAACAATAAATAGAAGGTTCTATTTACTGCTTATTTGCTGATTATCATAAACAAAAGGATATGAATCGGGAATTCTTCTAGTTCTGAAGGACAAACCTAAATGAGTAAATACTAAATTATGGTTGGTTTCATGTTAGTAGCCTTTTCCACATAGCGTTATCCCAAAGAAATGTAAAATATCATAATTTATGCTATACTAGCTTTCCGCCCGCGGTTTCACACGCGCGTAATTTCTTTTTTTAATTATCCCGCGGGAATGAGACGTTTCCCGTAGGAATTTTATGGCCTATGTCCTAATCCGGGTTATTAACTATACGTGTGCCAAATTTCATCTAAATCCGTTCAGCCGTTAAGGCGTGACTGAGAAACAAACATTCAAACATCCAGATTTTCGCATTTATAATATTAGTAGGATTACAACATTTTCGCATCTCAAAGCGACCGATATGTAAAGTGACCTCGAGAATTATGATACATGCGCGGCACTCCCTGAGCAATCAACGATTCTCTCCACATACCACATACCTATTGGTTAATCCTTTCACTATGACGGAAAATAAAATCTTCCATAATTAAGACTAGCTAGTTTACTGCACAATCTTAACGGATAATAAACGAGTTTTAGTCAATAAATCACAGTAAATCTTTTCATCGTAATACTAGTATTATTTCAGCTAAGATCGTACTCGTGATCGTAATAAGCCGATTATAAAATGCTTTGTTTTTATGTATTAAAGTATCAGCCTTTTTAATGTCACAATCATCTCATTGTCGCAATGATGGTTTAATCGCTACGCTTGCCAGATGCAGATTGGTGACCACAAATCAGAGCTGTGTTAGAATAATCCGACATTTTTGGGAATTGAACCTAGAACCCCGATCCGAGTCTTGGCCCCATGGTTCAACACATGAACATTTGTGTGTGAGAAGTTTATTAAATACTAGGATTTACCCGCGCGTAATTCCTTTTTTAAAATATCCCCCGTTTCCCTCCGCATTTCCGGGATAAAAAGTACCCTATGTCACCGGGGATAGTGTAGCTTTCCAACAATGAAAGAAATCAACAAACAAATCAAATCTTTCCTCTTTATAATATTAGTATAGATATTAGGTAGGTACTATGTAACAAATTGTTCCAGATCTCAGGATTATGAGTTACATTCCCCCATGTAAAAAAAAATTCTTTCGTAACTTTCTACGAGTAAGTTATTGGCCCTTGTTTTGTGTTACATAAAAAAATGACCTGCAATTGAATTATCTACTAACAACAATTACGCTATTTTTAGAGTCAGATTGTGTAATGTGTATATCAGATTGTGTGTGTGTAAAGGTCACAAGGTGAATGCTATATTTAGCCAAAGTAGCACATCATTCATAAAAATTTAAAAGCATGAGGCAAAAAATGCATGTTCATTCGTACTACATTTTTGCGTCATGTAATTGATCATTTAGATAAAAAAAGTTTTTATAAGTAAGCCTATTTAGGTAACAGAGCACTTGCAAATGGTTTTTAACTATTGAAAATGTGAATAATGATGATCAATAGAAAGTTATGAAATCAATATGCAACTACTTATTAAAGTAAATTGATGCGCGCCGTAAATAAACCCATATTATACAATACTACGATACCATACCAGCTTGGAGGTTTTGTAAAGCAAGTTCTACACGAGCTCATACGGATATTGATATGACTGTCGGCGCCTAAAGGTCTCTAGCTATGTAATTATGATTAAGTATTTCTGCCATGGTAACTAATCCGTGTTTGCCGTGTATTTGAAAGATATTTATAGCAGAATCATTACGCTGACGTCAAATATTTATCTTGTTTCACTTATACTGTTGTATTGGAGTAAGCGATGTAGGAAAACTTTCAAAATATAACTTACCATTTAACATACCATTCTTGTTGTAATATTTTATTTGAAAGTGGTATCTAATTATTAGCAACTGGTCAGTTAACGTTTTTGAACGTACATAGGTCAGTTAAAGTGCGTCGGAAACAATGTGTCGTTGTAAATGGATACAATAACTGCATTAGGGTGCAACTGCAGTAGGAGGATGTTTTTCGACTAAAATGATGATAAAAAATACTGACATCTAAGCTAATCCGAATGGCTAGCTAGCTAGCTACGTCATTATCTTCATAGGGAGTCCAAATACTTACTAAGAAAGATTATACCTAGTCTCTAAGATCCAAAAACACTAAGTTAGACAATTACTGGTAATCAGCCGTAGTAGCTAGTAATCGTGCCCTGCAAATAAACTGTTAAAAAACAAGAACAAAACTCAGCCAGTCCGTGCGCACTCGGCCTTGGTGCACCTCCAATTGTGTGATATAACAGACGAAACTGTAATTAAATTGTTTGCGGTGATGATCACACCCGCCCCGGTCCAAACTTTCCTCGCGTTTGTTTTGCAACCGACCACTGCTCGAGGCCATGTGAGAGCGCCTTTAAGCCGCCATTCCCATACCTAGTCGGAAATAAGTGGAAGTTTCCACTAAGATCTGGTGAATGCAGCAGACTACATTCCAAGTACAGCTTACAGGTCGCGAATGTCATACATTACAAACCGCCTTGGGTCCAGAGTCGGAAAAAAAATGATTGTGTTTTACTGTTCAGAATACCTAACACAACAGTCCGGCGCGGAGTCAGTTTGGTGGTGTTAATAACCCCGTGCTTCGGAAAGCACGTTAAGCCGTTGGTCCTGTGCCTGATCTCTCTTCGGTCGTGACATTCTGCTGCATTCGTGTTGCGCACGCACTTATGCACTTTATTAATATCCTGCATACTTGGTTGATCGTAAAGATTGGCTGCAGTAGCTGAAAAGGCGGCTTAGAGGACATTATTATCTATTATTGAACTCGGACCGGACGATGTGATTTGGTTTTTCTGATCAGAATATTAGGATACAGTTTAAAGTTAGGAATTTGGCGGTAATAGAAATACAACCCTGCCTGCACCATAAGTCACTGGCGTTGTTTTTTGTCTCACCTAGCTATAGATTAAAGGAATAGGGTGAAATAGGTGTAAGGCTAGCGTAAAGTTACATTGTAGAAATTGACCGCCGTAGCCGAAACATACATTATTATTGGTGAAATAATCGGTTTTATCCCTTCTTTAAATATATTCTTGCAACGTCTTACTGAGGAAACAATTTTGAACTGTAGGCCACTAATAAACTGACGATTGGAGCTTTGTCCCGGTCCGATCGTTAATAGAAGGTATTTAGAACACAACCAATTGGACCATGACTTTTACTAGAATGAGCTGGTTTTCGCAATACTTTTACCCTCTCCTCGTTGCTTAAGCTTTGTTATGCTGCTTTTACACCGCATAATTATAAAACCTATTACGAGTAAATAACCATTTCTTTTGTCTTTAAGAACATCAGCGAAATTATGATTGATGTAAACACAACGGGCATTAAAGATTTTGGCCGTCCTGCTGGTCCGCCATTTATTTTTTGTAACAGCGTTCAATAAAATTCTTTCAAAAATAGGTAAGCCAGCCGCCATAAAAAAATCTTCATACTCCTTTTGTGGTTGTAAGTATTTTTTCGTTACTATCTGAAAGTAATAGATTAATGAGTATATTAACATTTTCTTTAGTATTTTGGCATATTCTTAGTTTATATTAATTGATACTAAACTGTAGACATTTTTTCTTTTTTCCGGCCATAGTCTCGAAGTTTTAATATTTAATTCCCGGGGGGAGCAAAACTTCACTTTGATCGAGAGCTGACGACCAACCCATATTTGGTAAGGACGTCACCTATCTAATAACGATAATATAATATAATTTTAATGATCGATACCTTTGCCTCGCTGTGAGATATAATTATTTTACATTTACGTATAAAAAAAAATGTTTTTCTAAAATCATTGGCTTGGCAAAATTAATTATTATGTATAGAATCTAATGTATAGATAACTTTTTACTTTCATCTAAACCAGTTCAGTAGTCTTTACGTGTATAAGTAACAATATCCATCTCACTTAAGAAACTTGCGCATATTATATTAATATTAGTGATGGTGCTTCGAGGAAATCCTCTTGGATATGATGTGCCGGGCCTACTTCTTGTAAGTGCTTTAGCATTTCCCATTTTTTTTTAGCAAATATTAAACCTCATTTACCACAGATGATCTATAATTTAAGTCATTATAAATACTCAATTGATGCTGGCTGCCACTAACCAGTAATTAAACTAGAAAGTCACCTTTGAGATAATCTTTTATAAAAACTAGTGAAGGCAGAACAGTTTCTGCCGGTGGTGGTTCTGTATAACTGTTCTGTAAAACAAACGAAGGATTATTACAATTAAATGGGATTTAAATATATCTTTTTATAAATTATATTTTGCTTTTATTTGCCACCATATTTTTGTAAATGGCTTTAGATAGTAATGATCAATAGCGCTTATCGTTTCACATAATATTCAATAAAAAACTAATAAAATCTAAATTAAATTATCTTTACTGTCTTTGTTTTATTGATTCTACACTATCTTAGACCTAAAATGATAGCTATAAAAATATTATAATTAAATTAGAAAACCCATATTTTAATAAAACATTATTTCCGCGTCGCATGCATAACTTTTTAATTCATTAAGCTCTGTCAAAGCCAAAAATACATATTTTTATTTATTTAATATTGTGAACAAATTTTGTAACGGATTAATTATTCACCTTTATGGTTTATTCGGAGGAAGATGATACGAATTAAGCGTCAAAAAAGAATATAGCTTCAAATTAAGCCAACAACAATTCCGGATCGGCTAAAGATTGCTTCTTGCCGTTTTCACCGAAAATGCAAATCTTACCAATTGTCGGCTCTTCCGCGGATCCCCGGCGATCATCTGCGTTCCCAGCATTGTTAGACGACAATAGCAAGTGTAAGTTCAAGTACGAATAGCATGATCTGTTCACATGAGTTGTTCATAGACGTTCTTTGCTGCAGATGGTACCCTTTTATATAGCTGCATTTTAGTGGACCACGAGCCGGTAAACTTTTTTTTTCGGAGGAGAATGGGATAATGCGCCTTCACCGCAGGCTACACCTACGGCCGTGTGTAGGACTCGGGACTTAGCGCCCCACTACCCACAAAATCCCGCTGGAAAGAGACGTTCCCCGTGGGATTCAAACGGGATAAAAAGTATCCTATGTCCGTCTCCTGGTTCTATGCTACCTCTCCGCCAATTTTCAGCCAAATCGGTTCATTGAATCCGTTCTTGAGTTATAAATAGTGTAACTAACACCAACTATCTTTTATATAATATATAGATATAGATTTATTTGTTTTTTCGGATATCCAACAGCAAATCTATAAGAACAAATTAAGAAAATATGTACATGATTGACAAAACACAGCATATGTTAAATTTACCAAGACATCAAAAATAAAAATTAAAAAATTCTTGAAGTATTTGAACAGTGTGTTGATGATATTTTGCACGAACATAGGCACCCTTAGTTTAAATAATTAATTATTGAGGTTCCTTTACTTCTTACGCGCGCTTGGCTCCTACCTTAATATGTACGAGTAAAACACATTTACCACATTACGATAGATTTGGTTTGATTCGATTTTCTGAAACGTAAATACATGGTTTAATTTACACTCGCTTAACAAAAGCGAAATAAACCAAGTGAACACTCTGTAGCTACTGATGTTTTATTCTATGTTAATAAAAAGTTAATTGTGGGAATGTATGAGTAGGAAGTAATATAAGTGCGTCTAGATGATGAATCTGTTGACCGAGCTAAGCATTTCCCGTGTTTAGAAAAACACGCGGCTCTGTATTAACATTGAAAGTGAAAATGAGAATTTATAATGTTTATTCGAGCTTGTATTTAACTCGTTATTACTTGATGTGTTGGGTTTGCTCATAATTTTTAAATCCAACAAATTGAACAAGGCCTTTCAAAAAGTTATATTACTCGTATAATAAGTTTGGTAAAATAATATGTTCAATGTTCATACCAATAAAACAGTCGTGAATTATATAAATCATATTATGCATACTTAAAATCTATAATATGTACTAATATTATAAAGAGGAAAGATTTGATTGTTTGTTTGTTTGTTTTGAATAGGCTCCGAAACTACTCAACCGATTTGAATAATTCTTTGCTACACTATCCCCGGTGAACATAGGGCTTTTGATCCCGGAAATGTAGGGGAAAGGGGGGATATTTGAAAAAGGAAATTACGCGCGGGTGAAACCGCGGGTAGAAGGCTAGTTGTATATAAAACTATTCATCATAATAATAATACTTTAATTTTTCAAGATAAAACCTAAAAGGATGTAATCTTTAGCAAATAAATTGCAATTTTCTGTAAAATAAAATAGATACGTTGGGTCAATTTATTTCAATCACAGACTCTCATAAATGAAACATAATCTGTGTTCGATGCATTTCCTTATTATTTAAGCTGTTGGATGATGTAGAGTTATGAAATGTATTACTAATCTGGTGTGAACTCTGACGTGCCCAACCAAATCATAAATCATCTATTTGTGCTTAAGCATCTTAAATGAAACGTGATGCCGTAAAATTATAATGAGGCTCGAAAACATTAAATAGACCCGATAGATTCCTATTAATTACTAAGATCCTCATGGCACAGATAAGTTCTTACTCGAAAGGTTACATAAGGAGTATTTTGTAAGCGGTTTATTTATTCATTTGTTTTTTTTTTTCAATTTCGCAAGATGCTCTTTTGAAGTCACCACCTCACAAAAAAGAGCTTTGTGCCAAAAGCTCCTCGTCATCAATCATCAGGAATTTATATCTTTCGCTGATGAGTAGAAAAATACAGGACAATAATATCACGGAAGAAAAGGAGACAGATAAATTTTATTTTATTTGTAATGGTTGGTCCTGTCGAATGTCATCTTTAACATAGTTTTGAGTTACCCTTGAGTATACATACATATAATGACATTGCAAAGATAATATTACGAGTCTTCAAAACATTAATGATTCACGATTTTGTACCGACTTTGATAACGTATCTGGAATACTAAAATTTTATCGTTGCTTGCACCTGATATTTTTCTCGGTATTGCTAGATAGTCTAAGATATTAGGTACGAAAACATTTTTATCTACATCCATACCATAATATGTCTATTTTATATCCAGGAGCGATGAGCAAACGCCCTACATTAAGATATAAGTATCTGTGGCTGCATTGAAATGTTTACATTTTAGTGTCGGTAACGACACTTTAATTACGTTCAAATTTCGAACGTCTTCTTTAAAAGTAAAAATTAATAGGTTTTTTCGATAATCGAATTAGTCGATTAGTAATTTTATGTTCCATTCCTATGCATTTAATTCGATGCTGAAATTATAACAATCGATTTGAGAATCGAAATCAACTCGAGTCTAGATTGTTTATGGATTTTAAAAACTACAAACGTCATTTATTCAAATAGACCTACAAATTATGACATGATTTTGTACTTATTTGCTCATCGATCCTGACTATAAAATAGACATATTATCGTATGAATGAAGATAAAGTTATGTATGTGACTGTACATAATTAGTCATTAAAATACTCATGTGATTCTTTTATGAAACTCACTTCGTTCGTTTCATAAAACCACATTCGTATTTTAATGACCCTCATTATGCAGCAGTCACATAAATAACTATTGTACACCTTTGCTGTATTTATCAAATAAACCGCTTAGTTTGGTAGTCGTGCAGACTACTGTAAACAAAATTCACTTTAGTATTAAAAAATAAAGTTAAATATTATTTAATAATAATTTAGATATTTTTTATGATCGATTTTTTTAGATTTTTTTATATATTAGTCGTTACTATCAAAAATACCATATTGATAACACAATGGTCTTATTGGAAAAGAGCCTGAAAACTATAAATGAGATTTTCTAGTGATCATTGAAAGACCTCCAGATAACAAGGGGTTAAGGCTCAGGAAATGTAACGTCCGCAAATCGCATTGGTGGAACCCGGGCATCGAACCCGTGACATTTGCGAAGAAAGTCGCGTTGCGCAACGACGTACGGACATAGTTATAAGTTATAGGCCAGTCATTAAAGCCTCAAACCCGGAAGAAATTAGAAACACGGTAAAATTTTGAGGGGTTTTTAAGGAAGGTGGAATAACATACAGTGTGATTTTGCAGCGCTCTGGGGGGTACGGAAAGGGTTGAAAAGGGGTGAAAAGTGTTTTTTGTTAATAACATTGTCAAAAAAATTAGTAACACGCTGCAAATTTAGAATTAGGTTGTTCTTACCGTTTTGTAACGTGTATTAAATTTGCAGCGTTTTGCAATGTACGGAACATTGTTTTTTATTAAAAAACATTAAAATTTGTTAATAACAAGGGTAAAAAAATTAGTAACACGCTGCAAATTTGGAATTAGGTTGTTCTTACCAATTCGTAACGTCTATTAAATTTGCAGCGTCTTGCAACAAACGGAACATTGTTAATAACTAAACAACAATGGAATTTGTTAATAACAAAGTTAAAAAAAGTATTAACACGCTGCAAATTTATATTTAAGTTGTTGTTACCGTTTTATACCGTACATTTGATTTTCAGGGTTGTGCAACTAATTTAACATTGTTTATTATTAAAAAGTAATGAAATTTTTTAATAACAAGGGTAAAAAATATTAGTAACACGCTGCAAATTCAGAATTAAGTTGTTTTTACCGTTTTAAAACTTCTATTAAATTTGCAGCGTTTTGCAACAAACGGAACATTGTTTATTTATAAATATATTTATTAACCCTTTCAACGCCAATGTCTGATATATCAGACAAACCATTTTCGTGCTTTTTTTATGTTTTTAAAATGTGTCACATTCGTTGCAATTAATATTTTGTGTCAGTTGTGTTATTCGTATCGTAACTACAATATAATTATGTAATAATGCTGTTTAATGAAACAACAATCCCATAGTTGTTGCTGTGTAAAGAGAAATTAATTTTCATGAAATATTATATTATTAATTACCTTTAAAATAAAAAAAATAAAAAAATCGTTTATTTCGGACAATAAAATTGGTATCCATATTTTGTTAGTAATAATTTTCAGTATACTGCGTGTTTTTTTAGTCGTTGTTTTCCCGCAGCAGAACGCTTCACCTTCAGTAGTACTATCGATTTTTGCAAGATTTTTATTTAAAAATTTTTTGTAATTTTTTTTATAGTTTTTTTTGAATTTTTTTTTAGGGTTTGATGGGAAAATGGAAACCAATGATAAACGCGAAGTGCAATGACCCCACAGCGTGGAATTTTAGTCGTTGTTTTTCCGCAGTAAAATTATTATATTTTAGTAGTAAAATAAATTAATAAAGTTCTTTTTTTAGTCAAATCAAAAGTTTTACAATTATGATAGACGAAACTTGAACCAATAGTACTAGCTGCGTCACGGACGGTCACCGGCCGGGGTCATTGCCCTTCGCGTTTATCAAAAAAATGATTATTTACTATTTACTCACATTTGGTTTCCATTTTCTCATTATAATTTTAGAAAAAAATTCAATAAAAAGATTTAAAAAAAATTCAAAAAAAAAAACAAAAATAAATTACTTGCATAAATCGATAGTGCTACGTTAAGTAAAAATGACAGTTATAAGCTAAGTTAGTAGTTTTTAATAAATAATTGATTAACATTGTCATTTAAATTTAGATTGAAAATTAAATTTAAAATTAAATTTAAATTCACTTGAAATAATATTTTTATTATGGCATTCAATATTTTTAGACTTAGATTTATTTAAAGGGTGCGGGCGAGGGGCGGTGCGAGAATGGGGTAGCAGTATAGCAATTATCGTTATTAATAACATTTACTTACAAACTTATCGATATTAAGATACCTAAACCGGAAGTAGTCACATCACTAAAACTAGATAAAGCCTGTATGCCTTCTGCTGCGCTTCATCTGGTACGCCAAAGTCTTATATATCAGACAAATAGTGATGCGAAAGGGAATTCCTCTAAGATATATTTTTGCGCTTTATATAAAAAAATATCCTCCTGAATTATTTCAAAATTGTTTTATTCTTTCTATATTTGAACAATAGGGTGATTTTAATTCAAACATTAGTTTAAAATCATTACAATATAAACATTTTTAATCAACCTCGATAACATAGTGTCTCCGCACTACTATAAATGCGTTTCAAAACGGTCGTGGCGTGAGAGGCACCATTTTCGGAAAAAAGCGTGGCGTGGAAAAGGTTAACATTGTTTATTTATAATTTATAGTTATAACTAAAAAACATTCACAAGGTAACTATGATGCTGTGTAACTAATTTAACTTATAGGAGCTTTTAATAAGACGTCTATCCAACAAACGAATTCTAGCATTTTATATGACCTTAACAAGGATAAAAGCAATCTAAATTCTGTCGCGGGTGTTAAATAAAAGTCCACACTGCGTACACAAAAGAAATTTAATAACAAACGAACTGGTTGCCGGCGGGTATGGGTAGGTAGGTAGCCCCGACTGCTAGTTTGCTTCCGTGGCCCAGACTTCCCTGATGAATCAAGAATCAATCAAGAATCAAATTCATTTATTCAATTTTGGCTCGTACTATAGCACATATGAATGTCAAACGGGACGGGTGGCCGAAGGTGGATGGTGGCCGTGGAGGTGACGGGCAGCAGCAGCGGTGCGGAAGAATGAGGAGGCGACCCGACCCAGGTCCGTGACATGACGTGATGCCCTGGTCGAGGATCAGCCGTCCAGGTTAAAACCCGAGCAGTGTTCCCTGGGAATGAATATGCCAGCTTAAGCTACGTCATATTCCAGCCGACGATTGCGATCAACACCTCAGCCAAGCAAGGAAGCTGGTATACGTAATGTAGAAGGTGAGTGGCGTTGATTGCAATCAGATCGGAGGCAAGCACAACACAGAAATAAAAGAAGAAAATAACTAAAGTTACGCCAACCGCAGATTGTTTACAATTAGCATAAAAATTAGAAACATAAAAATAGCTACGCCGATAGCAGTAACTAACTAAGTACATTTTATTTTACATAAATTTTCTTTCCTTGAAAAGAGAACTTTCTAGAAAGCATTTTCTACCCACATAAAAAAAAACTAACACTACTAGAAATATTGGTTCATCACTTACCCTGTCGGGGAATTAATGTTTTGCCTAATTACGTAGGCGTATCAAAACAACACCACTTAGTATTAATTTTGTGCTTTTCGAATGTCGAAAAAAATAAATCGAGCACTAAAAATATCTAATTCCTGATGTGCGACGAAATACGTCCGCGCACTTCAGTTTTATTAGAGGTCTGTCCAGCCGATGCAAAAAGTGAAAGGGAATACGACAAGACCACAAGGTCAAGCAAGTTTTGCACGAACAGAAGATTTTATAAGGATCCGCGAGACGAATAAGCGAACCATTGCAACTGAAAATTGCGCGGTTCAATATTTTAAATTTAACCCTTTCAACGCCAATGTCTGATATATCAGACAAACTATTTTCGTGCCCAACACGCCAACGTCTGATATATCAGACAAAAAAAACAGGATCAAGAAACGTTGTATTTTTACTTGCCTGAATAAGCGTGGCGTGGAAAAGGTTAATAATGTTTTTGATTATTGTTTTAATTTATATTTTATTAAGTTTAGAATTTAGTTTTGTATATTTTTAAATGTGTAAATATGTTAATTTATTCTTAGTTAGTTTTAAGTAGAAATAGTTTTTAATTAGAAATAAAATACTATGTAAATATTTTATTTTATTATTTAATTATTATCTAATTTAATTATTAATTATATATTTTATGTTACATGTAACGTTTTACGTTACAATTCTCTTATACAGTGAATATAAAGATGTTATTCTCTTCATGGTTACGTTAATGTAAAATATTCATTATGCAAAGTTAAAAAATGTTTCAGAATAGCGTTCACAACATTTTTCCACATTTCAACTCTTTACTGACTGTTTGACCATTGTTACTAAATTAAATATTTGTTTATATAGTATTAAACAATGTTCCGTTTGTTGCAAAACACTGCAAATTTAATAGTTACTATAAAATGCTGTAAACAAGGTAATTCCAAATTTATAGCGAGTTACTAATTTTTTCTACCCTTGTTATTAACAAATATCATTGTTTTTTAGTTATAAACAATGTTCCGTATGTTACAAAACGCTGCAAAATTAATGGACGTTACGAATTGGTAAGAACAACCTAATTCCAAATTTGCAGCGTGTTACTAATTTTTTACCCTTGTTATTAACAAATTTTAATGTTTTTTAATAAAAAACAATGTTCCGTACATTGCAAAACGCTGCAAATTTAATACACGTTACAAAACGGTAAGAACAACCTAATTCTAAATTTGCAGCGTGTTAGTAATGTTTTTGACAATGTTATTAACAAAAAACACTTTTCACCCCTTTTCAACCCTTTCCGTACCCCCCAGAGCGCTGCAAAATCACACGGTATGTTATTCCACCTTCCTTAAAAACCCCTCAAAATTTTACCGTGTTACTAATTTCTTCCGGGTTTGAGGCTTTAATGACTGGCCTATTAGGCGAGCGGCGGCTTTGTGAATCATAAACATGTCTAGGATCCTTATAGATCAAATACATAATCCGTCTAGAATTCAAATTGTCTTCTCATTAGATAAAAATGAATTGTTGTTCGTTAGTCTCGCTAAAACTCGAGAACGGCTGAACCGATTTACCTAATTTTATTCTTGAAATATACGAATATGGAAGCCCAGGGAAGGTTTAAACGATGAGAAAATACGAAAAAAAAGGGTTTAAATTAATGTGGTTTATATTAAGAGGTAAGTGATACGATTTTCACTGGGTCAGCTCGTATACTGATATTGTTTACATCTAACGTTTTATTTATAAGTAAGGTAAAGTTTGAATATGTAGAAAATCAAGAGAATTAATACATAATTGGCACTCATTCTTTGATTAATATACTGTCTTACTTATTAGATAAGGAATCCAAAGGGATTGTTATCCTTGGCCATTCCTTGGCTATCAATATAAGTGTAAGCGCGGTTAGCGCGGAAGATAGCGTACAACAACTAATCTATATTATGTATTAAAAATGCATCGCCATGATTATTTGCACTTCACAAGGACTGCACCGAATAAGGAATTCTTTTTTGTTATGTTTTTTATTGTCAAGTATCGCGTGTAAAGCGGGAGCGGGCAGAAAACATTTAATATTCATGTTTATGTCTTAGAAATATCATTCAATCATTGCGCAATAGGTACATCGAAATGATGATTCGACTGATTCTATGATTAATATTTATGCCGATTTCTATGACACTACCACTGATGCTTCTGTTGGGTACTGTGGTGCTTGGTGGGTATACCTACCCCTCAGGTAGGGATGTCCCACATAACTTCTGTCAGGTCTTGTTGTCGTTTCTTGCCAGAACCACCCAGCCGTCGAAAAGCATAGCTGCCACGCAATTAAAAAAAAGTTGAAACAAAAACAAAGTAATCTGTTTACTACAATTGAAAAAGCATTAACGACAAGTAAATATTGACGCATCCGAAACAAAAAAAAAAAAAGATATTTGACGTAACGTTGATCTACATTGAATTACAAAATACAAGCAATTTCATTATCGATTACGGTCATCGACTTACGAACACACACTGCTTGTATTCAGCGCAAATGGAATCGTCTTGCTCGTGCTATTAACACATAGGTAAACACGTTGTCTGCGGTCCACAGAACGCGGTCAGGAATGCTAGACTTCCTAGGTCTTCGAGTTTCTAAGCGATATCGGCGATGACGCAACACGTGAGATCGTTCGTATTGTGTGTTCGATGTTTGTTTATGCATCTCGTCCGCCGGTCTAATTAGGCAAGATGCAGCGGGATAGTAAGGTTGTCGAACTTTTCATTTTGTTTTTGCCCAAATAATAAAATAATAATCATAATTCTTTTTTGCATTCAACATGGTACTCGTAGATATTATGATATTAATTCCATGAAAGGCCTTTCATTAGTGTACAGTTATTTTGTTAGTGTACATTTACAGGTTTGACAAATACTATCAGTAAATATAGACAATCTTTTTTTTGTTGACACAACCATACCTAGGAATGCGTTTAATTTGACTTTATCTTACTGATCACTAACAATAGCAACGTAGGTACGTACCCTTTTCTGTTTTATCAGTCTGCAGGTGTCATCGTTTGCTAAAATAAAGTTATATGACGATAGGTAAAAACACCCCGGTCCAATCAAACTGGTAATTCATGCACTCAAATGCATTGCATAGCCAACCCTAAAAATAAACTAACTCTTGACGGGCCGTGACTAATTAAATTAACAGGTACATACGAGTAAGCCAGTTTCTACGGGATTGTTGTAAATGCGATCTGTCAATGGCCAGGTGACTATAATAACTAGCGACTGAAGCACTGTAATGTTCCTGTTCCTTGGTCGATTTTATCAAATGAACCAATTATAGAGAAAAAATCAAAACACCGCCATAAGCTTCTTAAAAAAGTGCAACACTTTATAAAAGTTAGTAAAACCGGCGACGAATTCTTTGCAACCAGTTAGTATCGGAGCGCATTCAACCGGGATTTTGTGTAACTGACATATGGGTACGCTACTGACTGACCGGTTGAATTGCAGTGTGTGAGCCTGCCTCGGGCATGCTTCTAAATCCGTTAGCTTCTGTTAACGTTTCAATTTCTACGTATCCTCCAGTTATTTGTTGCGAGATAAATAAAATAAATTAGAGAAATCATAAGACTGAACATCAAGTGATTTTACTTACGTAGATAAGTAGATATTATTGTTTTGAAAACGAGGGTATTTTAAAGCATTATAATATTAAATGTATCATTGCCTCACTGTCTGAACTTGAAAGAGTAGAAGCGATAAGAAACTTAGGTACATCTTTAGTTTTAGAGTGCTATGTAATTGTAAATTGTACTTCTATCATTCATTATCAATAGAAATACGACTCATAAACTATACTACAGACTGTTATGGTTTACTTTCAGAGCAATTTTTTTTTTAATCTGGGCAGTTGGTAATTTCTAGTCAATCCAGAAATACTGATAGAGAAATTTGTATTAATTTGCATTAGGTTTTTAGCGTTTCATTAAGACTGAAAGTGGTGTTGCCGTTTGCTATTTGATACAAATCAACATGTTTATAATGACAAGTTTGGTGAATGAATAAATGCGTTTTTTTTTTTTTTTTTTTGTAATAATGAACTATAAGATGAAATATCACAAATATTAACTATACGAATATATATTTTTGTTTTTTTTTATGTGTTGTTGTATTCTTTTACGAGTAGATGATTAATGATATATTTGTTATATAATAAAATGTAAATATCTTAGTATGGTGAGAATTTAATCTAATTTCAGTGTCGTTTTAAAAGGCACCTAATTCAGAAGAATTGAGTAAAGATACAGTCAAAAATAAATGTAAATAATGACTCAGTACATAATATTACACTTCATTTCGCCCACTTAGCGTCTCATGAAACCGCTCAATGAACGTCACATTTGCTGAGATTACATAAAAGCGTCGAGATGTAGGTAAATCTCTTTTTGCTAATGTTTTTTTATTTTCACTTAAGGCATGAAGTGAAGTATTATGTATAAACCATAATTTAAACATTTACAACCGCACTTAATGACAATATAAATAATATTACTGTATTGTATATCAGGAGGTTTTATTGTAGGTACAACTTGTAACTGCGATATGCGGGCAGGGTTGTGCCTTTTAATTATTTATTTTTTTAACTTAGCGATACGCGGTAAATAAATAAATATTCTCGAACTAACTACTTAAATTATCGCTCACGCCTTTTGTTTTGCAACTTTGCAGTCATTAAGATTATTTTAAATATTATAAATACTTAGAGTAGTAAATAAAATAATACCCCATCGTTTCTATGCAGGTGGAAAACAATACACCACCCCAAGTGCGTTCCTCAGGGACAAAAAAAGAAAAAGAAAAAATTCTAATATATTTTTACGCTTCGGACCCCGAGATCTCGGGGTCCTGGGTTAAATTCCCGGGTTGAGCTAACTTCGTGTCGGTTGTTTCGAAGACAACTTGCGTTGTGGGGAAAGCGTGGCTAATAAGTCAGTAATAAATAACAATAACCTAATTTCAGGAAGACCTCTGCTCCACAGTGGTACTTTAGTATGTTCTGTGACAGTGGCACATTAATTTATTTTTGAAGAGACGACATCCTTGTTCAGTATTTTGCAATTTGTAAATTCACGAGTGAAGTTCGGTAACTTGAGCACATGGGCATTTACGGTCCGACCTGAATTATGCAGCGGGACAGAATGATTGCTGACTCATGCGTTATCTCCGCAACCGGCCGACAGGTGTCGCTTGCGGGGAAGTCTATAAATTGTTCTTTTATTTTATTCTTATCACAATACTTTTACTTTGGATGATATGTGGCTGAAGGCGCTTGAGAAACAAACGTGACTGTTGGATTTATAGATTTAAATACAAAAATTGATACAATCATTTTAATACATATCGAAACTCTTTACTTTGTACTATGGTAAGCTGTCAGGTGTCATGGCTTCTCTGTGTCGAATGCGAATAATTGAAATATAAGAATTACATTGCTGAATCCTAAAGACCAAATAATCGTTTGATTTCTTCCCGTAACCCAATTTCCAATAGGTTATGGGCCCAGTGAACGCTAGTTTAATCGGGATTAATAAAATAAAAGTTTAAACATTTTGATCGTTATATAAAATTTTAAATATGGAAAATTTGAAAATAAAACGGCGGAATATAAAACCATTCGACGGAGAAAAGGACAGCATTTGGAAATTTAGAATCCGTGCGTTATTGTGTGAGATGGATTTAATTAAAGTTATTGATGATGATTCTATGATACAAAGTGACGAGTGGGAAAAACAAAACGGAATTGCACGGAGTTTAATCGTTGAGAATTTGTCCGATTCCTATCTTGGTTTTGCTAAAGAAAATTTAACGGCGAAAGATATTTTGAAAAGTTTAGATACCCTCTATGAACAAAAAAGTATAGCTACACTACAACTTGCGTTACGAAAAAAAAAAATCTTTAAAATTACAAGGAGATTTACCTCTAATAAAACATTTTTCAATATTACTAAGCTACTAACTGCAGGAGCCAAACTTGAAGAAACCGATAAGGTGGCCCATTTATTTCTCACACTACCCTCAAGTTACGACGGAGTTGTGACCGCGATTGAGACCTTGACTGAAGACAATTTGATCTTGGCATTCGTTAAAACAAGACTTCCACACCATGAAGTAAAATTAAGAAACGAGTCAATTGATACAAGCGTTAAAGTATTGCAAGTGGAGAAGAAATCTATGCCATTCCGCAAAAGAAGATTTGATGATTCACAGAAACAAAACAACAATTACAAAAAGGAAAATAAGCCAAACAAAATAAAGTTTTTTAAAGTGCTATCACTGCGGGCGAAAAGGACACGTGAAAAATTATTGTTATTATTGTAAAAGGATGAATAATTAAATGACAAAAAGTACAGAACGGATAAGGACGGTTCAGGTTATTGAGACGAGTCAACCATTCCATTAACCTCAAATGATTATTCTGGATTTGCATTCATGACAATGATCATATGACATGATCAGATGACAAAACATAATTCTGGAGCCTCAGACCACATTGTAACAGGGAAGACCGTTTCTTTAGCTTCACGACCTTAAATTAAACACAAATTAAAAAAAAAATTGTCAAACATAATTTATTTATTTTCAGCTACTAAAAGGGAACACTACATGTGACTACAGACTCGGGCGTACAAGGAGTGTTGGAGAACAATATGCTCTTCTGCCGTGAGGTCCCCTATAATTTATTATCTTTCTCCAAGATGCAATAAGCTGGATTAACAGTTATTTTCGAGTTTTTCGACCAACAAGGTACTCAAATACAAGGTACAAAAGAACGGTGAATATGTTATTATGAGAGGTAAGTTAATTAACAATTAAACTTACACACTTATACCTAAATCAGATGCATTTAATGCATCAAAGCCTTGCCGCTAAAGGCGAAGCTAAGTTTAATACAAAATTAGTTAGTTTGTATTGTGATAACGGTGGAGAATACTTATCCACTGAAATGAAAACTTATTGCGATGAGAATTGCATTAGTTACAATTAACAGTTCCAAGAACCCCACAGTTGAATGATGTTTCTGAACAAATGGTCCAAACAGTAACTGGAAAAGCTAGTTCATAAAATAATAATCAGTGCTAGTTTGGATAAACGTTTTTGGGGCAACGCAGTCTTAACTGCTGTTTTCTTAATAAATATAACCCCAACTAAAGTCTTAAAATTTAAAAAAAAAAATACTATTTTATTTGAAATGTGGCATGGTAAAAGCCGCAAATTAATTTTTTTTTAAAGTATTTGCATCCACAGTAATATGTACATAATAAAACATATAAGACAAAGTTTGATGCTAAATCATGGAAAGGTACCTATACTTGTAGGTTATTGACCAAACGGATATAAAGTTTGGAATCTAGAATGCGAAAAATTCGTTGTTGTCAGAGATGTTATCGTGGACGAGACTGATTTTGTTCAGTCCAGGTCTTCTCGAAAACCTGAAGAGAATATTGGAAATTCTCAGCGCAAAACTGATAATGGTGATATACCTAAATCAGTAATAACAAAGTCGCAAAACTGATAATGGTGATATACCTAAATCAGTAATAACAAAGTCGCAAAACTGATAATGGTGATATACCTAAATCAGTAATAACAAAGTTGCAAAACTGATAATGGTGATATACCTAAATCAGTAATAACAAAGTCGCAAAACTGATAATGGTGATATACCTAAATCAGTAATAACAAAGTTGCAAAACTGATAATGGTGATATACCTAAATCAGTAATAACAAAGTCCCGAAAATCTGACAGAAATAAATCAGATACCGTGAAATCTGATGACGCTGATTTCAGTTGTCCTACAAAAATTCGCAAAATAACTAATGACACTAGTGAACCTGATCTCAATAGCTCTTATAAAACACAAACCACAGAAAAATTTGATGAAGCGAATAACAACAGTAAACTTAGGAGGAGTGATAGGCTCAAAAATCTACCTTCCATATCATGTAAAGAAAATGAAAAAGAGACTATCTAATGTGTGCTATGTCTAATTTATTTGAAGTCCCAAAGTCATTTGATGAAATTATAAACTCGAGATGACAAAACTCAGTGGGAAAGCGCAATAAAAGATGAATTAAATTCTCTTTTTGATAATCATACATGGACATTAGTACCGAGACCTGAAAACAAAAATATTGTAGATTGCAAATGGATTTTTACTCTAAAAACGGATGAATTAGGAAATCCTTCTAGATACAAGGCACGTCTTGTTGCTAAGGGCTTTAGTCAAGAATACCTTACAGACTACAATGAAACTTTTGCACCTGTTGCTAGAATATCAAGTTTTAGATTCATAATGAGCTTTGCCAACCAGTTCAATTTATTAATACATTATATGGACGTTAAAACAGCATTTTTAAATGGTGAATTAAAAGAAGAAATTTATATCAAAGTTCCAGAAGGAGTAACTAATAAAGATAATTATGTTTGTAAACTAAATAAATCTTTATACGGACTAAAGCAGGCAGCAAGATGTTGGTTTGAAGTGTTTGAGAAAATCATTAAAAGAGAAAGGATTTCAGAATTCTCTTGTTGATAGATGTATTTATTTGTTAGATAGAGGTGATGTTTCTAAAAATATTTATGTGCTATTATATGTTGATGATTTGGTGATAGCATGTGCTGAAATTGAAACGATAAAAAATTTCAAAAGATATTTAATGAGCAAATTTAAAATGTCTGATTTAAATGAAATCAAATTCTTTCTCGGTATCAGAGTTATAAGAACTAATGATACAATTACATTAGACCAAAGTGCCTATATTAAAACCATATTGAGCAAGTTTAGTATGGAGGATTGTAATCCTGTCAATACTCCCATGGATAGTAAATTAAACTATGAGGCATTAAACTCAGATGAAAAATATGACGCACCATGCAGAAATGTTATATGTTGTTTAATGTATCTCATGTTAGGCACTCGGCCAGACTTAAGCACAAGTGTAAATATACTCAGTAGGTATACTGACAAGAACAATAAAGAGTTGTGGCAATGTCTTAAAAGAGTGCTCAGATATTTAAAAGGTACAGTGTCTCTAAAGCTATGTTATAAATGGTGTGTATTTAATAACATTTTATGTGGCTATGTAGATGCCGATTGGGGTGGAAATGATACAAATGATAGAAAAAGTACTACTGGTTATTTATTTAAACTTTTTGATCATTGTACTATTACCTGGAACACAAAAAGACAAACGTCAGTGGCAGCTTCATCAACTGAGGCTGAATACATGGCTCATGGCTTTATTTGAAGCTGTCAGGGAGGCATTGTGGCTCGTCTTAAGCATTAAGTATAAATTTAGGTATAGATAAACCTATTGTTATTTATGAAAATAATAATGGATGCATAAGTATTGCGAACAACCCAACAAGCCACAAACGCTCGAAGCATATTGATATTATGTATCATTTTTCACGAGAGCAGATTGAGGAAAATGTAATCAAATTCAATTTCAATCCCACAGGTCAGCAGTTGGCAGACGCATTGACCAAGCCATTACCTTCCAAGAAATGAGAAGGAGGATGGGTTTGGTTTAGCTTATAATAATATAAGCAGTGAAATAGTCTGATTAGGTTTTTCCTGGGTTTTCCCTAATCCTAAGCAACGAATGTTGGACTATTCAATAATTGTATTTTCCCCAGGAGATACTTGGAAGTTACATGACACTCTGTTCGGCACTTATTGTTATTTGTTTATTATAGTGTGAATTGTATTGTATTATGTTGATTTTATAAATCAATTTTTGAGGGGGCGTGTTGGATTTATAGATTTAAATACAAAAATTGATACAATCATTTTAATACATATCGAAACTCTTTACTTTGTACTATGGTAAGCTGTCAGGTGTCATGGCTTCTCTGTGTCGAATGCGAATAATTGAAATATAAGAATTACATTGCTGAATCCTAAAGACCAAATAATCGTTTGATTTCTTCCCGTAACCCAATTTCCAATAGTGACTGCAAGAATGAAACTAGTTTACATTTTTTTTAAACCTTTTAATACTGTGTTAATAATATTACGAATACCCATTTATGTTAACACTGGGATAAACATGATTGAAATCAAGTCATCGTCAAAATTATGGGTATTAACATAATCAACAAACATCACTGGTAATACCTACTGTTAAAAATTTTGCAATTTAAAGACATTTCGATTCTACTGGTGGCACATAAATATAATGTACGAGCAAAATTAAATGGTATGCCATTAAAGAAACATCAACAGTCAAATATTGATAGATCGCAAGATGAAAATAATGTTGGTAATCTTTTCATAGTAAATAAACATGTAAATCTTTTTACGACACAACAGAATAAGTTAATAAAAAAATTCCTAACAGAGGTTATTCGTAACGTATTAAAAAGCAATTGGGCAAAGGATAGCAATTGCGCAATTAATAAGAAAACACTCAATTAATTGGTTCAATGTTTTTTATACCACGTCAGTATTGGCAGGCAGGCCCACCTGATGGCAAGCGGTCACTGCTGGCTGCCTATTCCATTGAGGGAAACTTCACCAGCATCGCTATAAGTGCTGCCGGACTTTAGACTCATCTGATCTTCGAGCCTTTGATTTCAAGTGTACTGGCTACCACATTAATGCTGCTGGAACACAGCCAGAGCTGTTTTAAAAGAATGATGATTCCGTGATTCGGAGGGCACGTAAGCCGTTGATCCCGACTTTGTTCCAAGTAGGTCTGTCTGGTTTTTCCCTTTATAATAAGGGTTACGGAGGTCAGATGGCAATCGCTCTATTGTCATAACCAAGCTTGTCAAATCTAGGATCATAGTCGAAGCGGACCCTGAGTTCCATACTGGATGCAATCGGGAATACGCTGGGATGATGATAATGATGATTGAGCGATGCTCTAACCACTTGTAAGCTACAGGCATTAGAATTTTTCACTGGTATTACAAATGCATTATTATTTATTACGCAATATGACAATGGGGACTTACCCTATGCAGGGTTTGAACTTGTGTTTACCCTGTAACTATGTAGGTATTTAAGTATAATATATGCGGAACTTTCGTTGCTTTTGGAAGTGCTTAAGCTACTTGGTTGATCAATGTCTGTGATGTTGTCCATTATTTATTTATTTAATCTTTAACCAATACATAATATGCTAAACCAAGTCACTATTACCAAAAACTATAGCTAATTGTAAAGTGAAATAGGATGGTAGTCATGAATATTTCATAAGTACGGCCTATATGGTACAACAATGAGATGACCTGAGCACGCGTCTCTTGGCATTCGGTGTTGCAATGAACCGTACAGTATTAACACTAGAAATCTGACTGGGCGGAAATGCACCAATTGTTATTATTAATAATCTGTATCTATATTTGATACCTACCTTTCTAGTTTTATTGTTTTTTTGTTGTGATTTTGTTCCTGTTTTGGTTTTTTTTTGATCCTTTTGTAATCTATGTTTTGTTTTGTTATTGATTATACTATGTGTCTGTATTATTTTATAAGTATAAAATAAACATTTATTCTATTCTATTCAAATGCTACAGTTTTTACGCATTACTTCTTCTGTTCTGTATTTAGAGTCCGACTGGCTTTGACCCCAGACTTGTGCAAGGAAATAGGCTTCTAAAATAAATTTCAATTAGCTCGTAATAATTTATCACAGATAACAATGATAGTTAGCTAACTATAATGCTTTCGTTTTTTTTTTAGAATAGACCAAACAGATAGTATCTAAGTTATCTGACTGATAAGTTACCTCGGACTTATCTGAGCGGCTCAATCGGTCTTTAGACAAAAAAGTGTCGTCATAATAGCACGGTGGGAGACATTGGCACGCGAAGATTCAAGTGTTAAACGAACGGTTGTGAACTGTTATTACGTCAATCTGTTTTTAAGTTTAGATGCTCCCACGCAGTTCACGGTAACGATACAAGCACGGGTCAGAGGTAGTCGATTAACCGTAGTGAAAGTTGTATGATCGCGCTAATACAAAATATGCTGAGAATTGTAATCAAAATACATTTTAATAATGGTACACCTGGGTGAACTACGAAGGTGGACCATGGGCAATGACTGAATTACATCCGTGTTTGTTCAATCGTCGGCTTGAATGCGCGTGACCGGTTTTGGGTTCTATTCCCGCGTCGGGCAAAGTGCTTGGTTTTTTTTAGTTCTGAGAGGTTACTTGAATGTATAAAAGCGGCTTTTAAATATATTGAAACTAATCCTTCTTTTTGTAATTAATTCCATTTTTATAATGATTTGTGAGATACAAAGAATAACGGTAATAAACGTAATTTTTCTTAGCAGAATTATTTTACTAATAGCAGATGAAATCCAAATTGGACATTTTCTAGGTAGGTACAGCAAAAATGGCGTCCTTTAGAGACAAACAGACATATTATAAATCTCAGGACCGATTTATATAATCGATCGTGCTGTCTAGACGGTTTGTTAAGCTTAGTGTGAGACCGAAAGCCGGTTTGTAAACCTACTTCGAGAACAAACATTGCATGCTAATGCCTAGCTTATTTATTTTCTAATAACCTCGTATTCAAAGGGTTTCATAATAACCTTGACTCATTTTGTTGTCTTTGTAATTAGGACTTGTCCTTTTCTAGGAGAGCTATTTTAAAATTACGAAACGCACTTACCTCAATAGGAGACATGTGGCCCATGTAATGTTAAGTGGCCAAAGAACTCTTCACCAAAGAGCAATGTTTAATGCACTGTCATTACATAATGTTCTCCTAGCTGAGTTTCGGCAACAGTTCAGTCTTTACGATCAACTAAGAATGATCGCAAAATACCTAGCAGGATTAAGGCGCTTTGGAGACGGCGGGGCGGGCCGGGCCAGTCAATTTCACCGCGAACGATAGCGCAAAGGGAATCCTATACTGCCAACGCACAAGAAGGGCAAAAAGACCGCGTCGCAGGTGCCCGCGGACACTGGCGGCGTGACATTTCTGTAGGTGAGGGCAGTCGCGGGCATTGACGGGCAGGCGTGGTCTTTAATACTTCGCGGTCAAAGAGACCGGCCCGCCCCGTCGTCTGCAAAGCGCCTAATAGAGCAATTAACAAGACGTGAATGCGCAGGCACTGATGATACTCCCTTTTCCCTCAGTCTTAGGGTCGCCGCACACTGCCCCACACGCCACTGCCACAAAACGCCCCGCCCACTGGAATATTTTTTGTAGTAAGTCTCATATTACGACAGCAGTCTGACACGAAGAAGAGAATTCCACCCCTTTTTTCTTTTTTTCTTTCCTTCATTCTTTCACCGATGAGTATAATAATCAGGACTGTGACTGAATAGATATTTTCTGAACAAAAAAACCCAATCAATAAATAATCGGTTCTGCTCGGGAGGACTCTTGCCGGGAGCTATTAGTTTCGGCACCACAAATTGTTATTACATAAAATACACCGAAATGTATGTGAGAGAACTACTATAAAACGACAGCATCAAATATATATATTTTTTGTGTGTGTAAACAAAAATATAACATAGTTATAATTTTTATCAAAAAGTGTCACTCGTGCAAAGCTTGAAGCGCCCGGCTATGTAGTACCTAGCACCAAATAAACGTTATCGCTACCTATAATGAATGCACGGCTATTATACCCAAATTTTACTTGAACGATTGATTACTATCGAAACGTGATCTGCGAATTAATCCGATTAACTTCGTTTGTGCACTAATAAAAAACTAACTACTGTTTATGTTGATGAGCTTCAAAATGCGGCTTAATTTTTTTTTAAGATTCTTAAAATGAAATATTAAGTTTATGTCGTACTATATAAATTTTATCTTTAAAAAATGAATGCAAAATATAATAGCAAAATATTTTTTTATTTTCTTTACAAGTATTGAATCTGTAGCGTTCGTGTGCAGTAGATTGACTCATAATAAAGTACGACGTTGCATTGACACATTAATAGGCTAATACTTTAGTGACGTTAAGTGATATAATAAAGGTGTGGACCTACCTTAACTTCCTCGGTGTACAATAAAAGCGACACCTTAACGTTGGCATACCAGAGCACGTGGGCCAAACAATGCTCTTGCGTAACCAAAGGGCCCATTCACGCTGACCACTCAGTCTGAATAACGATGTCGCCAGAGGCTAGAGGCTTTCTGTAACATTTTTATTGTTAACATTTAACGAGCTCATTTAACGAGCTACCATATAACACTTCCCATTAGATTATGGATAGGATAATTTATGGCCTTTTGAATTTACGACACAACAAAGCATTTGAAACTTTTATTTACCTACAACTCCATATATTTCTTTGTGTCATGCCGTGAAATTGATTTTATGACTTTTTTTCAATTATGGAATTGGTAAATTATCTTCTCAATGCTGAGTAAGCAATTGTGATATACTTTTAATTTACGCTTTACTCTTGGTACTACTTCAGTATCGCAGCAGTAGACATAAAGTGTAAGAAGATTATGATTTTTTGAATAGAATTTAAACAGAGGCCAAGGCGTAGATGAATTAGTATTTAAAAACAATAATTGTACTTTATTGGTTTCGGTGGCGCGACAGCGGTTTGACTTCGACAATTGAAACAAAAAAAAATTATAAAAATACGTCGAGTCTATTGTGATTGATTTAATTTTTTGTTATTTCATAGATTTGATGTTTTCATATATATCTTCAGATTTTATTTATACAATTTTCTCATAATTAGGAAATTCTCCGCAACAATAATTCAATTACATCATCAAACTTATGCTGACGTATCTCAGTAAAACCATTTATCATATCAGAATGTTTGGCATTTTGAACTGACAAGATAGAATTTGAACGAAATATTGTGTCAAAGGGTCAGAGTCCATTTTGGCCGAACGTAATTATTCTGCCGTCAAGCTAAATTGGTTACGAACATATTCGTACATTACGTATCTTCGTAATCCAAATCAACTCCACATAAATGTATTCTGAATTTTGTTGTAGCCCAAAGATGGTAGTAAAATGTCGTCTTCAATATGAATACAAAGGGCTGTTATCCAAATACGCAGCATTAGATGTTTTATTTTGTTTTCCTGAGTGTTCCAACAAAAAATTAGACTTTTATTATTAACGTTTTAATGATGCGAAGTGTGTCCTAGACAAAGAGTTATATTATTAGATTCAATCATTAATCGTCTTCGCAGCACCTTATATAAAAATAATATCATAATCTTCAAAGACGTTAACACTGTTGTGTTACATACAAGCACAATACCAAAAACAATAAAGTGTCTTGCGAATTTCCCCTGGATCTCACGAGTCGGAAAATCGCAGAGAACCGCTTTACATAGCATACTATAAATACCCGACCGGACAGTGAAACATCGCCATTTCACCATAAAATCAACTGGAGTCAACTCCACTCTTATTTACGAGTATTATTTCTTTAAAAGTATACGTCTTTAACTTCCAGCCTTTCGATCAAAGTATGTTTAGCACTATAAATCAAATGGTTTGGCGTAGTGGATACAACACAAAAGTTGGAGTAGTAAATTTCACACAGTGCCCAGTACTAACATTGTTTAAGTCGGTGTTATTTTTTTTTTAAACCATATTGTTATTTGCGCCCCTCTTACAAGTACTTGGATGGCACCATGTGAAATATGGCTTAAGAATAACATATTTTATTTATTTCATTACTACACACGCACAATCGCACATACACGCAATTTAAAAGCGTTCCTGCAGTTTTATATTCACTGATGTTCAATTAGGACCGTGTCGCAATAGAGAAACTTTGGAGCGTTTAATTTTCGTCTAGTACAATTTACTATGGAGTGTTATGTGCATTATGTAACTTGTGCGTTATTATTACTTATGACTAATAATGATTTTTATAACCTTTGACCTGGTTAATGTCGTGCGAGCACATCCAATCCAACTCTCGCTTATTTGGGGCGGAGAAGTAACCGTATATTATAAAGTCGTCAGTGAAGATACGCAACTTGCAATCGACGTAGCTGTAGTTTGACAGAGTGTTTTGTATTGTTTCTGAGTTTGCAACCGCCTGTTGACACAGCGTTGGTGCTTTCGCAAAGAGATCTAGTCAGATAGGCGTAATCTTTGATTTTATTTAATTAGGATTTAGTTGAGCTCATATCTGATTGCGGATTTACCCACTAATTAAAACTTTATCAATTCATTGTACAAATCTAGATTTGAGAGTATACTATTTTTACTCTTTATTTCCTCATGCACTTCGTCCAGTAAAACGGCATCGGCAATACTTCCATAATAACATAAAAAATTTCAGAAGTTACTTTATATGTTGTTTATATTTACAAATAAGTGTAGTAACAAGTGAACATAACTCGGGTTTCGGATCAAACACTTTTGTATTTAAAATGAATTGTCTTATAAGTAATGCAATGGTTACATACTGTAAGGGTTAACGTCCTTAAAACTTAATACTAGTCATAAATTATAACTCAGTCTCAACTCACAACAACAACAGTCAACTGCTGGACATCGGGCTCTCCAAACGCTCGTCTTTCAGTTCCGGCCGCGACTTTATTTTATACACAATGTATAAAAAGGATACGTTTGATTGAAACAATAGACCCTAGTTCCTTACTGGTTTTGGAATGACATTGAATAAAAAAGAAGATTCCGTGCGACCATTAATATTGTTATGAAATATTAGAGTCGCGCCTACATATGTAAAATGATGTATGAATTGATAAATTATCAATTAGTCATTGTCTAGACTGAGATTAGATGTTTGTATAGTGGTTACTGTTATTTACTGTTTTGATTTATTACAGATATTTATATAACCAGCATTTCGAAATACCATATAAACCTGATTTAGTTTGCTTTATCTGTGATTTGAAACTTGCAGTTTTCATCACTTTTACCTACTTTTTATATCTAGGTTCTCGAAATTGTTTTTGGTAACGTTAATTGGTAAGAGCAAAAGGTAGCGTTTGCCTAAGCAAACGCTACCTTTTGCTCTTTACTGGATAATAGCGGCCGCCTCCGCGGTTTCGCCCACGCGTAATTTATTTGGTTAATTATCCCCTCCTTCTCCCCACATTTCCGGGGCAAAAGTACCCTATATCACTTGGAGATAGTGTAGCTTTCCAACACTGAAAGAATTTTCCAAATCGGTTTAGTAGTTTTGGAGCCTATTCAATACAAACAAATCTTTCTTCTTTATAATCGATATAAAATATATAAAACTCAAAGGTGACTGACTGACTGACTGACATAGATAGATATCAACGCACAGCCCAAACCACTGGACGGATCGGGCTGAAATTTGGCAAGCAGGTAGATGTTATGACGTAGGCATCCGCTAAGAAAGGATATCTCGATATTCCCACGGGAACGGGAACCACGCGGGTGAAACCGCGGGCGCCCGCTAGTATTGGTATAGATTAATAAATAGAAAAATTATGGAATCAAATTACTTATAATGCACACACAGTATAGTGAAAAAAATGTCGTCTTTAAAATATTAAAGAGGCTGTCATCGACGCTACCCACAACATAACTCGTAGTGCATTCTTATAAAATATGTAAATATAACATTTGACCAGTGAAGGCCCACAAAAGATAAATTAACATTTCTATGATGTTTACATAAAAGCTGGAGAAATATTTAGCTAACTATAAACTATTGCATTGCCTACTTATCATAAAGAGTCGAGTCATCGAGTGTTATTACATAATCTTAGTTAGTGCTGATCGTAAGATTCCTCTATGAATTGGCACAGAGGTCATTATAATATGAACTCAAACTCATGAGTACAAAGTTGTATGAAACCATGGTATAAAACACATCCAGTACTTGACGAACCGTCTAGAGCAGTGGTTTAAAACACTGAGCGCAAAGTTCGATTAACGTACTAACACAGATTGACGACACAGGCTTTTGTGATAGGTCTTAATAAATTCTTAAAGTTTATCTTTGTCGTTTCTTTATAACAAGGAAACCTGAGCTAGGGCCAGGGAGAACATTATGTTGTGGTCTGTTGTAACAATGTATCTGAACATTTTTTTTATTCATGTATTGATAAACCAATTTTTTTTTTACCTTTCATAGGAATCAGGAAAAATCCAGTCCCAGTCGGTAACTTCCATTGTCTCAAGAACGCTCTCCGGTGGCGTTACCCCCACTTACGGGGAATTGAGTCGGTAATTCACCCAACCTCTTTTATGCTGCAGGAGTCCGAAGAAACGGAGAAATCTTTGTAGACCAACCCTCACTAATTATGCTGGGATAATAAATGTATAAGGTGTAAGGATGATATCGTGGGGTGTGTTTCTTTAGGTACAATCCTCGCTATGTCACCCGCACATTATTTTGTACATCTATTTTTGATTCTTAATTCGAGGTTGATGACTTATCACAAGTCGCTACCCACCTGAACCGAATGGGACCACCCCATAATTGTTTTACGGAAACCTACAGAAGATAGACTGCAGAAAGTTTCTTTTAGTTACTGCTATTTCATGCATTATTTAATACGATAACAATCTGTTTGTGTTGTCTGTATGTCAGCCTTAATTAAAACTATAAGGGCCAGTTCTTTTTATCATCAACACATCTAAACCATAAATACAAGTTTCGTTACCTTCGGGTTTCGGAAGTAAAAAGTGCCTACAAATATTATTCTGATTATATTTGATCTGCCATCAAACATGAAAATCTTCTTACAACAGTCAATTAGACTAAAAAAACAAACGCCAGAAAACTAATAAAACCACTTTTCAATTCTCACGCCTTAACATCACAAGTATCAAGGCATAAATCGATTTTGTAAGTGGTAGTGCGATTGCGAAAGCTTACCGACCATCTACGGCTATGCGTAAACGCAACTCAAGTGTCTTCCGTCATTCAAAACTGCCGACTCATGTTATTGAGGAGGACCTTTCAACGTTATAAGTATAACTTTCATTAAAATCTACAATGGTGCGGCATCATTGTAAATTTTAAATATTTGGAAAGGTCAACTTTGATTAATACTTTGATTTTATTCGTCACTTTAGAGCATCATTAACATTTGATTTGTTAACTTTATTATTACATGTTACAGTGTTGCACCATTATTTTAAGGGAAGATTTATGGAATAGACCTGCCTAACAATCATTAGCACGCACAAAACATACAACTAAATAAAGAATAGTTTTTTTACGATTGAAGACAATTGCATGATTGTATCAACAATCATAAAAGAAAATTACGACTTGAATAAACAGATAAACGGGACGAAGTGTTAAAATAACTGAAGCGGTTTAACCTTTGACCAAGAGGAAGTAAACATGTAACGAAAGGATCCTCTTGGAGGTATTGCGCAATTGTGGCTAGTTGCCGCAAAGTGTTATCGCTTACAGAAGAAATATATTTAAATACAAATTGTAAAAAACAATAGATGTGAAAGAAAGAAACAGTTCATGACCAAAGTATACACGTTTTATTCTTTCCTAAAAACACAATAGCCACAATTATACAACATTCATTAATCAGGGTGGTTATCAGCACTGTCGAGCGATACAACGTCCAATGAGACAAAATTCTTACCTAGTGGCACAGAATATAATAGTACTAACGCTAGTAAAAGGAGTAGTAAAAGGAGATGGCAGAGGATCCCTAGTAGTTCGCCGCTTATAATACCTGCGTGTTTGGCTCATGAGTAGAAGCCACCCCACAAAACAGAAGAGACCATACATAGACACGTACGTTTACGAGTGTACCTTGCACGGAAGTTATTCAGCACTAAATTCAGGTCAATATAGACAACCCTACATTTGAATAAAAGTCATGTGCGTAACATGTCGCTTCCTTGAATGGACAAAACTTTCAGATCTCATTGGATGCTCGACGTGATTGATGTGCAACCTGATTTTCAAATATCTTGCAAGAACATTTTCTGCTAAGCGTCAAAAGAGAAAGAGACAATATTTTACTTTTCTGCCTTTGCAGAAAATGTTCATATATGAGTAACTTTGATAACTAATTTATTAAGCTAAGAAGAAATTTTTGACTCTCAATTTTTTAAATTTTCCGCCAGTTTCTTTTTTTATGGTTTATGCATGTTTATGGACTTTACGCCGACTATTCTCAAAGACAACAGGCACCATTATTATAATTATTTTTAATCAACATATTGAGTAAATTACTTCCTGGTCCTGTGTTTCTTTCCATAAAATTGCGAAATTGCTACTTTGCAGATAGAAAATTAAAAATACTGATTATACCATACCTATGAACTAGGAGTATACTATTGCCCTGAGGTAATTTTAATTACATAAAGTTAATTATGGTGAATTAAGCAATCATTTCACATTAATGTGCTGCAGGCTAATCGCACGCCATTAACGTCAATCATTTTAGAGACATTTGCATGATTGTATCTCCACATTCACTTCCTTAAAAACATCAGAAGTTTTGACTTTAAACTATTTCTTCATAATACGTAGAATCTACATATACAAGGCATTCAATTTTATAGGATCGATAGACAGATTAATAGTAGACCTATTGTTTATACCCAAGAAAAACGTTGTGTGGCACCACCTTACGCCCCCAACGTTTCGTTGCGGATGAAATGTGGGTGGTGTGTGGCTTTTACCCCTTACTTGGAAGGGTCGAGTTTACCCTCTAAACCCCAGCTATTCCTCCTTCAGGGATGTGCTGGTCAATCACCACAAGGCGGACATCAGCTTGTTTCTCACAGGCGTAAAGGGGAAAATGGCGGAGTTTAGTGGGTAGTGAGACGACATATTAAGTCTCTCGCTAGCCTGCAGTAACATAAACTCATTCCTCTTGCCTGATCATAGAGTGTAAAGAGACGAAACAATCGATAGATCTTTATATTATCAGTCGTGTATGGTCTTCATTAATGTAATAAGAAGGGTCGTGGGGCGTTTCGCCCCACGAGTTATTCGACCCGCGGGGCGAATCGCCCAAGAGCTCTTTTTGAATGGGGCCATTCGGCCCGCAGTGGTTACAGCGGGGCGAATAGCCCAAGTCATTTTTGAAATGGGTCGATTCGGACCACGGAGCGAAGCAACCCAATGCGCATTTTTTATGCCCAGCTTGACTCATATAATAAATTTTAGGATTCCATTTATTTGTACAGACGAGTAGAAAAGTGGTTAGTGAAAATAAAAGATTCCGATAAAAATAAATTCCGGTAATAATCAAATTTATTAAAAAAATATATACAATTTAGAGGTGGCATAATTACAGATTCAGTACTTAACCGTCTTACTCACGGAATAGAAAAAAAAATCTATTCTGTGGTCTTACTGCAAAAAAATATAAATTATTATTGAGCAAAAATGATGCCAATTAATACCTAACTTGTTTTTGACAAGTGCTCCGAGTGTTTTATTTTTACTCAACATAATGTTATCTTTAGACGTAATAAGGCAATGGTTTAAAATCACAGTTTGATCACCCTTAATATTATGTCTTTTTCTTACAACCAATCTTGCTAATCACGGGTTTTGATGTACACTAAATATATTATTTAGATGTGGATAATCATAGATTAAGTACTAAACGTCTTCCTAAAAAAGATAAATAATATTGAGCAAAAATAATGCTAATAATAATACCCACTTGTTTTTGACAAGTACAACAAGAGTGTAATATTTTTACTCAGCATAATATGTTATCTTTTGACGTAATAAGGCAATGGTTTAAAATTACATTTTGATCACCCTTATTACATAGGTACCTATATATAATATTTTCTTACAAATTACTTTTGCTAATCACAATGTGATAGATAGATAGTGGTAGTGTGTTTTTTGTTTAAAAGATCTAATAAGAAACAAAACCTTTTACTAAGTTTCACTTTATTTTTTTTACATTTTAGAAATTTTAAATTAATGCATACAAATGCATTTTTATCTTTAAAAACTTTGTCAATAAAATAAAATAAAATAGTTTTTAGACGGTATATAAAAAGACTTAAACCGCTTAAATAGTTTTACTTTAATTTACTTCAGATCGCTAAACCAGAATCGTAAGTTATATTAATTCTTAAATTTTCCTTAAAAACTTTTAAGTAAACTTTATATTATTATGTATTAAATATGTTAAATGCCTAAAAATTTACTTGCGACAAATATTATAAGTTTTACTTACCATATTATGAACTTCACAACACAGAATTTATCCCTTTACGTCACCACTCTCAAAGTAGAGATAAGACACTGTGACGTTTTAAATCTAGAAAAATTAAAAGGTCACAGTGTCTTATCTACACAAACTTACACTATAGAAGCATCTACCAATCAGGAGCATGCGCAGTCGCACGGGCGCTCCAGGTATTCTTTTGTTTATGTGCCAGGTAAGTTTACTTTAACAAAGAGTAAATTTTACCTGAGATTCTTGGAATGCATGTACGCGTTTATCGGCACCTTTTTGCACTTATTTTACATAATATTTTTACATACAATAATAATGCAGTGCAATAACACAAAAATGTACAGTCAACAGCACATCACGGTATACACTTGCAGTTCGATAATAGCGCTTATGCCCCTGACATAAGAGCGGTACAAAGTCCAAAGTGTTACGTCTGACGTGCTTTCGACTGGTACTCAATTGGCTTATGACATTTCTAACTTATAAATTATTTCGTTTGCTCTGTTATTTTGTGCACGGCTGTACTTTTAGAGATATGTAATAAAACTATATATTTTCGATTAAAATCATCCATCAAATAAGAGAGCTCTTCTATGCCCCACTGCGGTGCGAATCGACCCATTTCGAAAAGTTATTGGGCGTTTCGGTCCGCGGGGCGAAAGTGCCACTTCAAAAAGGGTCCTTGGGCGTTTCGCCCCGCGGGTCGAATAGCTCGTGGGGCGAAACGCCCCACGACCCAATAAGAAACACTCTGTACATTGCAGTGCCCTAACGGGGTTCACGTTAGAACTATATTCTTATAATAAGATCTTTTGTAAACACGTGAGTGCAATAAAGAATTTTGAATTTGAATTTTGTAAAATATCTCTAATGTCCAGAGATATTTTACATTAATGAAAACGGTGCAAGGTGGCAAAAGCCACATATGCCTCATTATCGGAGCGAAACTCGAGTAGAACAAAGAATTATGTAACAGACACAATTTTCTCCAAGAAATGGTGTTCTGACAGAGTACTTTGTCCATTTCTATGGGTTTATAATGTTTTTCTCACGCGTCTGAGTGAGGCGTCATTACGGGTTATTATGATAAAACTGAGAATACCGCGATAGGCGAGCAAGGGTGTTAGTTGCGAATGGAGTTATTTGACGCTTGAAATTACGTAATTATTTTGTTGTTGTCTTCAAATAATAATTATAAGTAAAACATATTTGAGGTGTGAAACGTGTCAAATAAGTATTTTTTTTCAAAAATACTTGATACTATGTTTATGTATATATACAATGTTTTGTTAATATGTGCACCATGGGATAAAATTCTTTAAATTGGTGTTCTTCAGTGAAAGCCTTGCTCCAGGCCATGATCTGCCATGGTCGACTTGGAAAGAATAGACTGCGGACTCAAGTTGGCTGCTGCAAAGGACAACCTGCAGCGTTGGGGCTACGTGGGGCCTTCTGAAAACGTTTGCGACTCCGGTACCTCCCCTCAAACAAAGGCACATCTCTTGTGTTGCCCCGCGTGCCCTGATTCTTTCACAGGGGAGGAGTTTTTGCGCGCTGACTAAAATGCTGTTCATGCTGTTCGGGTCGCTGAATTCTGGGCCAACATTTAGCCATCGACACGCTAAAAAGAAGAAGAGTTGGTGTTAGATCAGATATATTTCAATTATCTATTGAGGTGATGTCAGCAAAATTTTTACCACAACAACTGTTATCCTCCCAGCAGCAATATTTCGATGTCTTTTAGACTTTGACGTTTCGCCTCCATTGTTGAAAGTATTATGCCATAGCGTTTTTAACATCGTGAAGATTTCACAGGTCGTTTATCATGAAAAGCGCATAAGGAAGGTTCTTTTTTGCTAATCTGTCACAGATATGTCGTGCTTAGTCTTCTTTATTATGTTTTGGAAAGCTGACGGCCTCTGTAGTGCGTTGGCTTACTACTCTTACTAGGTAGTACTTTAAAACGACGGACGTGCCTGGGTTCAAATCTTAGGCCGTCAACTCGTTAGTCATGCCCCTAATCTCTCTTAGGTCGTGTGACAGTGCTGCCTCTCTTTGCAATGAGAGTATAGGTAATAGGTATTGCATTTATTATGCTTTGACACTTATTTGAGCAATATACTAATATTCTGTGTGTAATGTTATACCCAGCCCAGTAGGGCTAGGAGGAAACTATGTATTATTATTCTGAAAGTCATAAGTTAAATCTGAGAAAAGATTGACGTAGGAACAACGTGTCAAGGTACCAACCTTGAGCGTTATCAAGCAACTGATGACATTTCCCGTATTATTTAAAACAATCATCTGAACTTTAAAATATTCTCGATCGTAATGTCTGGGTTACATACATTCTGTCCCAAAAGTACCCGGAAATTATCATTTTAAAGACCCGTGTTAGAGATATTTAAAAAAATCTTTTTGCATTACATTGGTACAACTGTCATTGGTTGCTGGTGAAAAATAATCTTACTTCAGTCGAGTATTTTGTGAGTAATTAACATTTATGAGAAACAAGTTTTGTGGTCGCGTCGTTTTTTTACTATGGCCGATTTTGTTGAGCAACGATCTTGTGTTAAATTTTTGTGTTTTTAATAAATTTTCTTGCGCCAAGTTCCTTAAATTGTTAAAATAGGTGTTTGTTAATTAGTGCATGTACAAAACTCAGGCATACGAGCAATATAAATCATTCATAGAGGGAGGTACAGTGGTCGGGCGGGCTGGAAGGTCATCCACTTCAACTGACGACGATTATGTCAATAATGTCAAGGAAATTATAAAGAAAATTCGTCGTGTGAGTTTAAGACACATAGCCAGAGACATCAGCGTACCAAAAACTACAGTACACCGCATATTGACTGACTTGTGGCCAGATTTGTGTTAAAATCACGTGTTTTCCGCACCAGCGCTATCGCGCCAGCTCACACAACCATGATTATTCGTAGCTTTCTGGAAAAACATGCAACTAATATCGCTTCGCAGGTACCCTACTTACTAGGTATGTCACCATGTGATTATTTTCTATGTTCTAAACTTAAATTGCCGTTTCGCGAAAAGCATTTCAGACCATTGAAAGTAGGGAATGAAAAAACGAAGATAGTGCTGAAGGCCATCCCGATTTCAGCGTATTAAAAGTGTGTCGAAGACTGGTTGAACCGTTGGCGTATGTTTATTCCCTCTAATGGAAGTTAATTTAAAGAGGACAAAATAAATTTGGCTGATTAAAATTACCATTTGAATTTTATTTACAATTTCCGGGTACTTTTGGGACACAGTAGTACATATATGGCATATCATTGAAAGCCTTTCCAATTCCTGCTCAATCAATTACTATTGTGTGAAGGTCGAGCTCTTCGCGCGCCATCAGTTTAATTAGTCTTGAAAACGATGTGCAAATTACTCGCAAGTCAACGAGGTCGAACATTCTTCGATCTTTGAAGGTTATGGTGATGAAAATTGATACCAAAGATTACTTATGACGGTTCGTGAAACAATAAACAAGTCTGGAGACTAAAGACCCGGATATCTTGGGTCCAATACACCGGGTCTGTGGTAGGATTGGTATTTTCCGGCAAATTAATAAAGTTATTTAATTGCAATTATAACAAGTGTGTATAGAACACACTTCAAAATAGGTTGAAAATGATTCACATATCAAATGAATATTTGACCTGAGTGGGATTGACTTATATTTACACACCTTCTGATGACATACGCTCACCAATTTTAATAAACCGTTTTGTTTATAATGCAATTATAAACTCACCCAGCCACATTAGCATATAACGCACAGTAGCTATCAAACAAATGATATTGACGGAACCGATATCAATAAAACACAATTTCCACTGCCCTTAATACAACTGAATAAGGTTGACTTTTTAATCGTCAAAGCTTTGATGTGTATACACAAACCTTGGCATACATAAGGTGTTTGTGCCACTTGTCTTATTTGCGATGTACTGTGATTTCGTTCGTTAACACTGCCCGTTGTTTATTTGGCTTTTAATGTGTTAAACTGTTTGTTAAGTATGGTCAATGGCAATAAATAAAAATAGCAAATTTATTTACTGCAGTTAACCTTCCACCGGATAGTATGTTAACAATAAAGGTTGAAAATTTGATCAAATATACACACAAAAGTTTGGACCGTGTGGATCCAAGCCGTTTTCTCGACCATCACTCCGGACCATTTTACTGTCTAATGCAAATTAACAAAGTATATCTATACTAATACTATAAAGAGGAAAGTTTTGATTGTTTGTTTGTATTGAGTAGGCTCCAAAACTACTGAACCGATTTGAAAAATTATTTCACTGTTTGAAAGCTACATTATCCTCGGGTGACATAGGGTACTTTTAATCCCGGAAATGTGAGGGGAAGGGGGGATATTTAAAAAATAAATTCGCGCCTGTGAAACCGTGGGCGAAAGGGTAGTAGTAAGATAAGAAAGAAATTATAAATGACGACGCGTAAGTTATCCGGTAGCGTTACTTAAAACAAGTAGGTGAAACATGTAACTACCTAAGTGTTAATATTTACTGAGAGAGTTCACGTTTGGTCGTTAATGCTTAAGTAAACAACAAATATTGTTTTTTAGAGATACTTGCTTCGTGTCTTTACATGCAAAGACGCTTCTAAAGCATGCTTTAGTCTTCTTTCCTACTCCTGTCATTTGAGGTCAGCATAGTGTTTTCTAGTTCTAAGCTAGCTTACCTAAAGCCACAGCGTTTAAATACTAAAATCTCTTTGTAAAAGCACTGAGAAATTTTCGCCTCTAGAACCTTTTTTACTATAAGTGGCAAAAAGACTTGACACTCACCTAGTCGCAAGCCGCTGCACCATATTCCATTCTGATATCCTAGACCGTGCTGCCATACTTCAGGCTCCTTTTAGATTTTTTTTTTATACTTAGCCCGGCAAATGACCCCACTCCACCTGATGTTAAGTGGAAGTGAAGTCTAGACGCGAGGACTACTGGTGCAACATAAGGGACGTAGCATCAATCACCCTCACTCTGCCGGCCCACAAAGTGCCTCTTAATGCCTCTTTTGAAGGACCCTATGACATAGGAAGAAAGGATACATATAAGCTGGCAGACTATTCCATTTTTGGTGGTGCGACAAAGAAACGAGTTACCGAATTTCTTTGTGCGTGATGGAATATTGGAAACCCTAAATTGGTGACTCCGGAGAGCAGCGCGCGTACTCCTATGGAGGAAGGGAGAAGAAGGAATGAGGTCAAAGAGTTCTTCAGAGCACTCGCTATGGTAAAGACGGTAAAAGACACTGGGTGACGCAATAATATTTCGGCGCAATTGCAATGGCTCGAGAAAGTTAGTTAGTTATGCATTTATAAATATTTTCCCCTTTTTAATATCTTTGGTCACCGGGTTCTATAAGTGCTCGTCAAGGGATAACATTATGTTATACATAGAAACATCCGGACTGATACAGATATGTAGATGTATTCATGTACACAAATGTGTCGCCATTACATGTATAATAAATAGTAAAGCTACATTGTTTTCGGTGGAAAAACCCGATACTGCGTAGGAGTAAGTTCTGTGAGTGACTGACATTATGTGAGCATGTTGGGATAATGTTAGAGGATAATTAAGGTGCTTGTTACTAAGTGGATTTAACCTTCCTTTGACTTTATTATTGCGTTCAGAAATTGTTCATAATGTTCATTGGGCAATTATGATACGGAAAATGTAAACAACGGGAAAACATATTACGGGAAACCGCTGTACTCTATAGTCGCATAAAATCAATAGTGTTGCTTTAATCTGATTGTTCTAATTCCTCTGAGCTGGTTAATTGCTATAAAGCAGGTATAGGCTCGTCCCTTTTGGGACTTAAAGAGCTGAAGTCACATAAAAATGGTGAAAGCTACCAGTAAACAAACAATACTATTATGGTCTATGAAAAGTCACTAAGCAAAATATGAAATAGGAAAGAAAAGAATCGGAATACAATTTTGATTACCCATCCAGATACCGACCACACCTTGAAGTTGCTTAACTTTTGAAAGCATGAGCTTCACCGGCCTCCCGCTGTTTCTATAAGTACCTATCATAACCACTTTTGACTCCTAAAACTATTTTTTGAATAAATATGTTAGGTAAGTATATTGAGACTGTAATTGGTTTTTTTTGGGTTCTTTTTAACTGCACATCAAAAAATAATTGCTAACCTAACCTAACCTTTGGTGTGCAATCAGTTATTTTGATGTACGTTTCAGTATTTTTTTGATGTACACTTAAAAATATCCCTTTTTTACTACTATGCCCGGGATTACGGATTTTTCTGTGAAGTTTGTAATAATATAGTAGGTAAGGTTCTTTTTCATATACCTTCTTTCATGATTGGCATAAAGACGCATTACGTCTGCGTGTTTTTCTTTGTTTGGTCTATACTAATATTATAAAGAGGGAGGAGTTGTTTGTTTGTTTGTATAGAATAGGCTCCGATACTACTGAACCGATTTAAGTAATTCTTTAACTGTTGGAAAGCTACACTATCCCCGGTGAACAAAGGCTACTTTTGATCCCGGAAATGTGAGGGGAAGGGGGGATATTTTAAAAATGAAATTACGAGCGGGTGAAACCGCTGGCGCAAGGCTAGTTTTATATTAAAAAAGCGGCAAACTGATCACCTGATGGCAAATGATCATTTTGGCCTATGAACATTTATCGCCAGAAAGCGGGCACCGACTCGTCCCTTTCGTTTGTGTTTGGGATAGCCTAGGAAGCTTAGTGGTTAGTGGCACGAACTCTTTCGTCCCAAGTCTTACATACGGCCACTGGTCTCGCTAGTCTGCGGTCAAGGGTTAAACGCATTCTCCTCCGAAAAAAAAAACAACTATTGCGAATACAATACAGCTGTGGTGTCCTTATTTTGTGATGGACTGTTAAATACAGCAACACTCTTATCTGTTTTACAAATGAATCGTGTCTGTTAGGTAATCTGTCCCTTGTGTGGTGCTGTATTAACCCGTCATAGTAGATAACTTGTAGTTCAGACATTTTGCCCATTTCGTACTGCGTTAGACATCCTAACTAACGTATGTCTATTTATCAGCTTATCACAGTCCACAGCTGGATCTAGATATTTCTGTAAACCCAAAACAACTCGTGTTTAAATTTAATAATCCATAGTACTATTATTATCAGACGTTACAATTAAGTGTCTTTTAGCTTAGGTCAAACAAAATATTTTAGTACCTACCGGATTCTCCATAGATGGTCTGAGCTTGTTTGTATTTGGTAAGTAAAGTGATTATGCTAAGTATCTAAGCTTAAACTCCGCGTCGCATCGCCGATAAAGATCTTACACTCATAGCAAAACATGTGGACGTTACGAAATAGGTATAAACAATGATTTTTATGACATAGTTTAGGATTCCTTCACCTTTGGCAAATTACAAAATAATGGCGAATTAACTTCCTCTAGATTACGCACGAAGCTTGTCTTCATTGGGTTACCTACGTGTTGATTTTGTGAGTACTTAGCAATTTTTTAGGTTAATTTATATAACAATGGCCTAAAGCTAATGCAATTATATCTAACTAGCCTTCCGCCCGCGGCTTCGCCCGCGTAAACTATAGGACGTTATCCCGCGGGAATATCTTTATAAAATGTAGCCTATGTGTTATTCTGATGTATAAGCTATAATATTGTAGAGTTTCATTAAAATCCATCCAGTAGTTTTTGTGTGAAAGAGTAACAAACATACAAACTTTCGCCTTAATAATATTAGTAAGATAGTAAGATTGTAAAACTGTTTTCACAAAAAAAAAATGTTGGTACCGTGCGGGGATCGGACCCTCCTCTTTGTACAGTAGCCGACTTCTTAACCATTGCACAAAATCGGTTCAAATATAATCACATTCTGATTTTATAAATACGGAAGAACCTAAGGGAAGAACATATTTCGAAATGTAAAATATTTTGCATAAGAGTAAAAATGGAACGCATTTCTAACATTCTTATAAATGTACTTACTTATTTACCATAGAAGCACATAAAAGGCGAATGCGTACATTCTAAAGCTTGGAATGCTGTTTTATTGTAACGTAACAAATTTTATTTGTACATCATTAATATTCCATGTTTTAATATTTATGTTAATCAGTTGACACATAAGTAAACATGGCCCAGTCAAGTATAGTCAACCTTCAATATTGGTATTCAAATTGTCTTTATTTAGCAAAGGTGATTCCAATTGTGATCTTCAGAATTTACGAATTTATTTTCTTCTGTTCTTTTTTTGTATTGAAATGTGTAACAAGACTCGTACACCTGATGGTAAGCGCCACGTCTGCCCTTAGACAGTTCAGTGCCAAACAGTAACTAAGCAGTTACTGTCTGGCACCGCCCTGCGCCCGCTACTCCGAGACGACAGTTATTAGGTCTCATGTACCCAGTAATTTCACTAGCTATAGTGCCTTTTTCCCGAAACACAGAAGTGCTTGACACACGTCTATTTCACGGGAAAATAGCTGGCACTGAGGTGGTACCCACCTAGACGGCCCAGTACAGGAACCTACCACCTGGTAAAACACCAAAGTAGTCGCTAGCCGCCGTAGGTCCATACGGCCGTGTGTGAGACTCGGGACTAACTCGTCCCACTACCCACTTTACTCCCCCGGTTTCCCCTTTCGTCCCTTTTACACGAAGAGGGACTAGGGCGTGGGTGACCTGCGTAATGTTTTTGGGCTACCCCCGTACGGAGGTCATCCGACACATTTAATAAGGATAAACTACACTTTTTAGTATGTAGTTTATCCTTATTAAATATAAAAATAATGTTTTGGAGAATTTACCTTTAGCTTCCGCTAGCATTTTACCCGTGTATTAATTTTACCATATATGTTATTAATTACTGTAAAATTCATCTAAACCCTTTATGAAGTTTCTTTAACAAACTTACATTCTGCCTCCCAAGCTTTCCATTAATAATATTAGTAAGTAACTAAGTTATACCAAAATTATCAGTTCATATTCAAAATCTTATCATAAATACACCGTTAATATGAGATTAAGCACTACTCATGCTGACTGTCCAACTTTACATGATTTTATAAAGCTACCGAGTAAAACCATTTATCCAATCAACGCTCTGCTCAAAATGCAATTGTGACTTTTAACTTTATGTCTTTCCTATAAAAGTACACAATCGCTCTTTGCTTCAAATGAGTAAGGTAATATCTTCTTTCACCATATTATGTTAATGTGAACATTCCATTGTACGATTTCTATAGATTATTTATTATTATAGCTTTATTATTGCTGATAAGTATTGTGTTTTCGGCAATCCTTTAATAAAATCGGATTGTTGGAATTTGGCATTTTTAGTTAGATGCTCCTTAATTATAAATATCTCCACTAGCCTAGAGAATATCAACTTGAAAGATTATTCGACTTTATTAGGTAAAAAAACCATTTACACGGATGATCTGGCGGTTTATTGACGTTTGCTGTCTAAACCATTTTTTACTGCTTTACTACACTAAAATAGCAGACTTATTTTAACTATGTCAATATCGTCAACGCCAATTCGACAATATAAATATATAAATATATACGATAACCCGTTGAATAGAAAACAACAATAGTCCTACACGTTTTTGTTACACCAGCTTCTGGGTAATTTATAATGCAATGATGTGTCTGTGGGCGTTATTGCTTATAAACTGTGTTATAACTTAGATTTAAGTGAGGACAGGCCTAATATTTTGATTAGCAACAGATTCATAGCTTGTAAATATTTGTTTTATCATTGTGTAGGCCGTTCCCCTCTTTTGTATATCTATGAAGAGTTGATCATATGTTTTTGGTGTGTTGTGACGACATGTTTCTATAAATTGTTGGCAAACTATGTGGAAGTAGAAGTAAGAGTGTTTAACTGTATTTTACCCGTGAGTCGCAAGGCGCGTTAAGTAATCGTCGCGGACGCTATGTTCCTCTTTCATCGTGTAGTTTTTTTATCCTAGATCAGTTGGAAGAGAGGCACACAACCCACCCGATAGTAAGGGTCTACTGGGGCCTATGAGTTAATTGAGTTTGACAGTTTCTTCTTCAATCATTTTAAACAATCGTTATATATACGCATAAGTCAAGATAAGTATTTCTGCTCCATAATAATCACGGAATCATCGTGATTCAGTAAACTTAAGAGAAAGACACATCTGTGTTTATTTTTAATACCAACATCTATATTTAATAACATCAACAAAGACTCAGAGATACAAACCTACACAAAAATAAACCTATTTCGGGGCAGTCCTTTTCAAGTAATATTTCGAAGAAGAGATTATTCACACACACCTATAATATTCACAGTTGGCAATGACGTTCAATTTAATTGAGTGCGTAAATTGTTAGTATTGACAGAGCGCAAGAATTTTTTTGGATTATTATTAGTACAAAAGTTATAAATGATCTTCGGCCACATGTCTAAAGTGCCCAAACCTCTCGGTGATCAGGAGCTGGTTTGGCCACAATATTAATAGGCCACATAATATATACTAGGCTGTAGCATAGTAGTATATATTATTCTTTTCGGGGTAGAGCTTATAAGTAGGTAGAGCCTAGTTTAACACTTTTTATAAAATCAGTTGGCCCGCTTTCATAAAATATTTTTAATACTCTCTTTTTAAAAATATGTCGTATAATATTAACTAAAATTGAACTTATTTAAATATAAAAGTGATTGAGTAGCCCTAATCAAATTAAATAGCAGTAGGTGTCATTAATTAGTTTCTAAAAAACGCTGTCGCAGAAAAGATTTATCCGAACTGTTACCAGAACTGAAAGATGCTATAATGTTAACTCGGATTGACTCCGAGAGACAATTGACACGAAAAAAAAAGAACAAAACCAGGGCTTTGCTGCATCATCTGCTGACCTCCTACGCTCAGGTATAAAAACACGACCTCTGTGTTCGGGGTCAGATTCCCACTATTGTCATGGGTCTGATTGGTGGTAGGGCTTTTTCATAGTCCGACTGGCTAGCACCCCCACAGGTGAAATCTGCCGCCATAACAGGTCTGGCTGTGTTCCGGCAAAATTAATGTGGGAGCCAGTACCCTTGAAATCAGAGGCTCGATGAGCCTACAGTCTAGCAGCACATTGAGTGACGCTTCCAGGTGAAGCGTCCCTTTAGTGTATTGTGCATACTTAAAATGGTACAGATCTTACTGCAATTCGGTCACAACGGGCACTGCAATATTTAAAATATCGGAATGTTCCTACTGGTTCCTACACATGCAGTGAATTATAAATTGTATTGCGTTATTTTTCGCAATCCATAACCGAAAGGCTAGCTAGTAGCCACCTTGTTATACCTGCAAACATATCGTATTATCCTACTAATATAACAAATCCAAAAGTCTGGATGTTTGGATGTTTGTTACTCAATCACGCCTAAACGGCTGAACGGATTTAGATGAAATTTGGCACACGTATAGTTTATAACCTGGATTAGGACATAGGCTATAAAATTCCTACTGGAAACGTCTCATTCCCGCGGGATTAAAAAAAAAAAAATTACGCGCGGGTTTAACCAAGGGCGGAAAGCTATTTTTCATAAATATGAAGCATTGAACATTTTGAACAACACATGAGAAGTCAGCAGATTCAGCGGCTTCGGTCCTTCGGTACTAAATTTTATCCTGTACTTTTGATGCATGATGTATTTGATGTAGGCCGTTGCACCACATCTGCACTGTGTCTGTTGCCCAAAGTGCAAGTTTAACTCATTTGGACCTAGATGGCGCTATGAGAACAAAATAACTTTGGACAGATGTATCCAGCTATCTAATCTGAAGGCCGTCAACATTTTAAATAGATCAAGCGATATTCTCCAGACATTATAAAATTTTCATAGCGTTGGATCCGAGACAAAAATACTTACAGGTCAACGTCTCCAAAGTCCTAAATTAATTCTAAAATCGTAATCGAATGATTCGCACGTGTGCTCCGGGGCCTTCAAAATTATTAATTTAGTCATATGATATTTCTGACGACAAGTGTTATGGACACCATAGATTATATTTTACCTGCTTAATTTGCATTGGCGCCATGTTGCGTAAATTTTATTAAGATATTATAATCTTATGCCGGAGCGTGCCTCGTGCGGCTTAAAGTATATTTGGGCGGGTATTCACTGTTGAAATATTATTATTCGTATTAAATTAAACCGTCTCCAACCAGTAGGTATGTATAGTTTTCATTTTTTAATTTGAAAATGGTGAGGATTTCTTACGAAGCATGTCATGGCAGATTAATATATTATTATAATATTTATAATCAATATAATATTTTCTTTGAATTATTCTAAGAATATTTTATGCTAATTTATACAGCACTATCTAGGACCCAAACTAAGCATAGCTTTTGATATGTCAAACCCATTATAATTTTGTTAAGTGAAACACCCAGACTGTTACAAACACTAGTACGTGTACCACCAACAATGGTACCATGACTGTCATGAATGGTTTTAAATGTGATCGTACTTATGTAATGATTGACGAGTTTCTTTTTACAGTTTAAAATAGAGGCCGAACATTTAAAATCAATGAAATAAATATAACCCCGGACATTATTAAAGCAGCGCGGTTTATTTTCAATCTAGACACGTGCCAGATAATGGATAAACTTTACTTGTAAAAACTTCTATGTTTATACATATTAGGTATATGTACATAGTAATTCTTAGACCATTACATAGAGTCATATTGATACACATAAATGTTTAAGCTGTGCAGGGATCGAACCCAAGACCTCTAGTGTAATAGCCAGCTTTTCACGCATTACACCAAACCGGTTGACTTTAGCGAGTGTGTGATAGACCATACCATATAAATAGACATTATGCTAGGTGTAGTTATCAAATGTTGATGGCATTGTATTCAACTTTACGAGTAAACACTTTGACGAAACTAATCGCCTTAATAGAATCACAGAATATATAACAGTACTAACTAGGATGATACTCGTACTATACAGTGCGAAACAAAAAATACTCCGAATGCTTACTTACCATGCTAATGTTACTACAACCAAAGCGCCTCTACAACATCATCTACAACATCATTGTCGTATTTCATAATTACAAATATTTTTCGTCACATCATTATCGATGTTGTTGTAAAGTCTAATAATAACTTTACGTAATTCATTAAAAGAATTTAGTCTTCCAAAAGCATACCAGATTTTATTGCAAGGAAAACAAACGATTTCTTTCCGCGTAATTGACACCGAATTCGAAAGTAGTGCGTTCATTTTGTTTGTTCACACAGTGAAATGGCCTTAAACAATATTTTTAATGATGTTATTCATTTTGTTATAGTGTTTTTGTTTGTTTTTATTTGTTTACAAATACCTCGATGATTTATTTGAATATTTTGTTATTATTTTATGTCATTGGTCTGTTTTTATGTTTTATCTGATTGTCAGATTATTATTTATTTAACCTTTTCAGTCTATTTTTCGCTAGAATATATTTTTTATAATTTTTAAAATTATAAAAAATGCTTTTACTATCTTCTACATTTTGGATCCCAGTTTTAAGGGCTTTGTGTAAAAGTACCTTGTGGTAGAAGAATGTGCTGACTGCTAACCCTTGAAAACAAAATCACACATATTTTAAAATATGCACGATAGTTTTTGATGGACGATCTGCGATTTTATTGTGCTATAAAATTAATTTCTTAACTACCTATTTCTGTTAAGTAACTTTATTTCAATAACAACATCTAAGAAACTGTTAGGTATATGATATTGTGAAACCAATATGGTTTAACTGAGTGATGTTATAAATCAACAAGGTTATTTCAAAATTCTGATAATTTAATAAACGCAACTTATTTACTGTTAGATGCTAAAACTAAATTTACTGTATAACGTATTATATTTTTTATACCACATTTTTATTTTCAAGTGTACTGGCTCCCTGTTATGGCGGCAGATTTTACGTGTGGTAGCTAGCTAATCGGACTCTAAAAAAGTCCTAACGCCAACCAGACCCAAGGCGGAAATCTAACCCACGCTCTACGAGTTTTATACCCGAGCGGCTTAGCTACTGTTCCACCGAGGCGGTCAAAATACAACCTAAAATATTATTTCTAAATATAAAAATGATTGCAGTTTAAAAATCATACAGAAGCTAATTAAAAAGCTACTTCGTAAAATGTTCATAAAATATGAATACAAAAAAGTCAGACTTACATACTCGTAATTACCCGGACACTTAAAACACTTAAGTTATCTTTTGTACGAATAATATAAGAATATATTTGAATTGATTTTATTGACAAATTGCAGGAAATGAAGGCATTTTGTTCAATTTAAAGTCTCACTGGATATCTTTGTATAGTTCCCAGCACCAAGAATGCTCGTACAAAACGGCTAAGAATGTTTTTATACTCGTATTCATCGGTAGCAAGGCTTGCATGGGTAATGAAAAATTTCATCCATTGTTCTGGCAGCTACATTATGCACTACGAAAAGCGATTCCGATTTCCGCGTGCAGTTTTGTCCAGTTTTGCCCGCTGACTTATCTGTATGCGAGACTCGCATAATTCGAATAGAGTTATATATCTACTTATTAAAATAACTATACTGGGACATTAACCACGCAACTCCATCCAGCCCAAAACTAAGCATAGCTTGTACTATGGGTGCCAGAAAAAGGATACATTACTTCACTTTTTTATAGAATATTAATTATATACGAGTATAGAAACATCGAGACCGTTACAAAAGACAATGTTCATAATGTTTAAGCACACAAGTGTTGGAATCGAAGCCGCAACCTCTAGTGTAGGTGATAGCAGACTTCTCAACGCTAATACTAGGTATATCGGTCGTCGAATCTCGAATATGAGTAGAACATTTGTAGTAAAGATTAAATTATATAGCTATGAATATGTAACTATGACATCGGTTTAAAGTAGTCTCATAACAATAGTAACCTAGTAGTGAAAGTCAGGTTAAAATAAGTTAAAGAAACATTTAAGAAAATAAGAAGCTCCTTAATACATATTCAGTTCTAATTAATTCTGGTATGTACAACATTAGTGTTACAGTCAGTGGTGGTCCATTGTTTTGTATTCCGCACCATTTTAGCCTCCGTATTTATAGCTTTTCACACGGCTGAATCACTAATCTAATCTTTAAGAGTTTTTAAGGATTAATATATTGCGGTTGATTTCCTTGCAATATCTATATATATAAAACTCAAAGGTGACTGACTGACTGACTGACTGACTGACTGACTGACATAGATAGATATCAACGCACAGCCAAAACCACTGGACGGATCGGGCTGAAATTTGGCATGCAGGTAGATGTTATGACGTAGGCATCCGCTAAGAAAGGATATCTCGTTATTCCCACGGGAACGGGAACCACGCGGGTGAAACCGCGGGCGCTCGCTAGTGTATAATATTCCCCTTGGCGTTATCGAATTAAACATTTGTGAGTCCAGTAATTATTATTAGTTGTATTCCCCGGGTTAAATGGAGGTTGATATGGTCTTTATCCTCTGTTGACGTCGAAGGACATGTATTTAAAAGGATCTTAAAGCTGCCTATCCACCGAAGCGAAGTGAGGCAGATTACACAAAATCTCCGCTCAGACAGGGAGTTACAATCGTATTGGTTAATATTTTTCCGTTTTTCCGCTCCGCTTCGGTGGACTGGACAGGCAGCCTAAATGAGATCTGATTCCTCAGAATCAACAAATGGACGATCCATTCATTTAATGAAGTCAATCGCCTCTTAAGTGGTACGAATAGCCGTCAGTCGTTTGGTGTAAATCTCACTTTTACGCGATAAGTGAATGTGATTTCAATGGAAATTGCCAGAGTCCAAACTTAATTGTATTATGGAAGGTGCGTGCACGCATCGCAAGTGACTGATTCTTCTCCGTGTTGCGTAAGCCAGAATGACCCCTTATTTAGATGATGTACTCAAAGCTTGTAACTTATTAGTTAAGTAGGACAACTATTGTTTGGAAATATCCACCGTCTAATAAAATGTACATGTATTTTTGCATGTAGGTAGATACATTTCTTATTACTGATAACGGATTGGCACCTAGTTTACTTGGTGGTAAACAGCTAAATATTCTCTTTTCCACTAGAAACCCCACTAACTTTAATCTTTGGTTTTCTAGTGGGAGGATATACTAGTTTTTTCTGAAAACTTTTTTGTAGAGCCAACTAAGCTAAATATTTGTGCTGTTAATAGTAAGCTATTAACAGCAAAAATATTAAGCTTAGTTGGCTGTAAGTAAATATTTATAATGGTAAATTACTTGTCCGTGATAGTTCAGTCAAAAATAAAAGGGATACGTACGTAGGTATTTTGGAGTGAGGTCAATGTACATAAGAGTATGATTTAATTTAGACAAACTTTATCAAGTCTCAAAAAATAGCATTACTTGCAAATAAATCCATTCAATTCAAAGAAAGAAGCCTACACAGATGCCATAATATACCTAATCCTAGTATTTAGAGACGGCCAAGCCACTTAGCCGCGCATATTAGCGCATCAAAATCTTTGATCGGCGTACGCGCATAACACTCGCATGCCATTTCCAGGTTCTCAGTAGGCTAAACGGGGTCGTCAATGATTTTCTAACGTTGGGTAATACACCATACTTGCGAGGCATGAGACTGCACTGGTTGACCCGCCCGCGGGCACTAAGACCGCATAATATAACGCTTACACTATCACGTAACACTATGATAATGTCATAGAGTAGATATTTGCAGATTCTTTTCCATTCTACGTAAGTATTGATATCTGATCTTCATTTTTAAGCTCTTCCAAACTTGTCGACAAAATATTGGTGTGTAATTAAGTTTAGTACTCCTGACGATTCAATTAAATTTTAGAATTTCTAATTTTTGTTTTTGCAACATATTTGACTATTTTCCAACTGATTATGTATAACGAACATTATGAAATATCTATATAATTGAGAAATAAAATATAAAGCTGGCGTGATCGTCTATCAATAAAGGTTCCCTTTTTAATGCCTGTGGAAATTAGATGGCAGTCGCGCTAACGTAATTACTGGACCCATTGATTCCTGGACCTTCACCTGAAACTTAGAAACAAATTGACCAGCATAAGAATAGGTGGGTTTTCCCCGGACGGCTCATAGACCAAGGGTTTTGCTGTTGACCCGTGGCCCCACAGTTGGGCGACGAGGGGTTTAGTGCGTAGACCCTCCAGTCCCACACACGGCCGCAGGTGTAGCTAGCCTGCGGTTATGGTGCATAAACGCATTCTCCTCCAAAATAGAGCACTGGGAGTCCCACACAAGGTCTCGTCCACCACCAAAAATGTATACAGTATTTGGGTTAGGATGAAGTATTCGGCATAACAAAATGTCATAATGTAAGTAACTAAACTTATAATTACTTATGGACGTTTCATTGCATATTTTTAACTATATCTCTTATGTCCTCAAAATTTTATCAAAATCGGTGCAAACGGTTTAGGCGTGTAAGCGTAACATAAAGATTGAGTTACTTTCCCGTTAATAATATTAGTATAGATAACCTCAAAGTTTGGCAGCACATTCAGCGGTCTTTTCTGATGAAGTGTCTCTAACACCATTATTACGGTTCACTTTCTACATCATTATTACGTTTTGACAATATAAACACGAAATTTCATGGTAATTATTGTACGATCATATCATCAAATGGTTATTCACATCTGGGCGCTGAGAGCGTTTTGTTTTTAAAACTTATATGACGAAGAGACTCATGCAAACAAGCGTTTGTACCGTGGTGCGGGGATCGAACGAAACTATGACCTCTGGGTGTACTTCTCAACCATCACACTAAGTCAAAACTTGTATACACACCGTATACACCCCACACAAATACACATTTTGCTATGGATAAAGTTTATTATGGGATATTAAGCTTAAATTGCACATTTTGCTTTACTTTAGATCTCATTCACCAAAGGGTATCGTTTGCAAATAAAGTTGAATTACATAGCTATAAGGGTTTGCAACTAAACAGCTTATGTGTGGTAGAGTCCGACAATTTCTGCTCCTCAGATGAAATGAGTCACCTCGATGACCACAGATAACCAATGATGAGTGGTAGCCTTGTGTGCTTCGTTTGGTAAATGAGAGTGCTGGAGTGTAACCCCTTTCTTTTTCACTCTTCGCAATTTTTATTTTTTTATACGTGGAAGACGCATAGATTATGATCAATGCGTCGTCTTCCTAGAGGGCGTAGGCGTCCATTAGCGATTGTAGTAATTTTAACCTTCAAGTGTCACTCTTGTTCGTTTGCCTCCCTGTTTCATTAAAAAAGAAAGCAACGTTCCACATAAAGAAGAGCCAGAAACACTGGGTAACAATAAAATCTAGGGCCTATTACAGCAGACGTCGCGGTCGGTAAGCGAGGTCGAATAAAATTAACACAGCTTACATTAAAAAGTGCTCGACAGTTATCACCGTACCTTCGTAATTCCCTGCCGGTTTTACATTAAGCACAAATAATATATGTAAGCATATTTGGTACTTTCACATGTTAATGTTTATATAATGACCTACTCTGGATTTTCATGTATTATAAAATTGTAAACTATTTATCCATGGTAATTGTAATTTATTACATAATTTTTTGTTAAAATAATTGTCCCTTAAATTATGATAATTTATAGGCAAAATATTTATTACAGAACAACCTTTACCCTAGGCCTACGCCTACCCGAGCCTACGTGTGCCGGAGGCCAACACCCCCCATATCTCCATCCATAGGCCGGCAACGCATCAGCGATCCCTCTGTTGTTGCGCCCCGCTAGCTCGTTTGTCACCTTTGAGATAAAAAAACCCTAGGTATGTCTAGCATAGCCGTAGACATCTTTTTGTTGCCGGCACCGCACTCCATCGTATGTATGGGACAAGACACAAAAGTGTTTATTGACATGTGCGCAGCACCCCAAACATAACCCCACAGACGTTAAATAAATAAGGTTTTTAAATGCATACGAGGTACAGCTAACATACAGGATAATAAATATCGCCGAAAGAAGCACAAAAATATTATCCGGCCTTGCTATTGCTATACAATACAGAACTTCAAAGTGAACAGTTGCCTGCGGGCTGTACGTACGCACCCGTGCCATCCATTATCGTGAACGATATGAAAGGCGATTATAATTGTACATTTTGTCAGTTTCACACTTAACTCTCCATGATTATACAACTGATGTACGAGTATCTCCAACATTGCACTGGGCAAGGGAAGACAGCATATTAAATTACACTCAAATGTTGTGCCAACATGTAACACCCAGATTATTTCCAATAAAACCTGTACTCGTTTAAGCAAGTTATTACACCAGCAATTACTTTGATAGGTGGGTTAATAAGAGTTTCGATCTGCGGTCAAGTTCGGTTGGACTAGGTCGGTTTTTTAAGTCGTGAAATAATACGGTTATGTAAACGTTTTGGTGTCTGTCAATATTGTATTGGTAAGGGGATTCAGCAGAAAGTTGATATAGAATAGCAAAGTACTCGTAATTTTTTCGTTATTGTCTTATTTACTAATAAGAGTAGATGTTTTACAATGTTTATTTTTGTGTTTTTAGTAAATAAATATCTCTGTTCAGTATTCACACAGCGCCATCTAGTCCCAAACTGCCAGACAACGGATAAACATTACTTAAATACTTTTTTTGTAGATACATACATTTTTAAACATAGAAACACCCAGACCGAGATCAATATATGTGATGTTGTCCAATATAATATATTGGACAACATCACATACATTGATCTGACCCCAAAGTAAGTAGCCTAGAAGCACTTGTGATAAGGGAGTCAAAAACAACGAAGGTGCTTACAACTACATACATACATACAAATAAACATCCAGACACAGAACAAACACAAATGTTCATCACATATGTGTTTGTCCTGGGTGGGATTCGAACCCACCCCTGGCAAATAGGGCAGGGGCACTACCAAATGCGCCATCGGACAGTCAAATTCAAAGTCATAATCATCGCGTCACCACACGGAACCGATCAATTAGAACAAACACGAGCGCTGTTAAAGTTAAATCGCCCGTATGAATGCAACTGAGCACCAGTTGCATAATTGCGATGTCAAGTTGCGGTTTGCTGAATAGCCGAGTAAACGGAGATCTTGATCAGAGCACGACAATACTGGCACTCGAACCGTGCACGTGCGACGATGCGAGTATTTGAGTTGCACTTGTTCGCGGCAATTACACAATTTTTGTGTTTTTTAAGAGAGTTGCGGAACCTTCGATCGAGAGATATTAATAACTAGTCAGCGGTTTGAGTACGCGCCCGTCATTTATCTCTGTACTTGCAAAATATTAGTTGTTTTTGACTTAATTGCTGTAACTTATTACGGGGAGGTCAATGACGTCGTGATCATGCCTGACTTTTAAGTATTGGTAATGTTTTGCAATAGAACATCTTAAATACTGTACAGAAACTAAGCGTCATTAGTGTTATTTGAAAATATAATTTAATAAAATTCATTTCGTTTTCCCCCAAAGGTTGACTGGTAGAGAATGCTTTTAGCGTTAAGTCCGCCTTTTGTACCCAACTTGTGTGGTCAATAAAGTTTTTATAAATAAATAAATAAATAAAATATTGTCCGTGTCTTCTTCTCTTAATATACCAAGATTATGTTTCAGTTTCGACAATTCATCAGTGCTTTTTAATTTTACATGATTACAAAAAATCTCCTCGATGGTCTAGTGGTTTACGTACCGGGCCATGACCTCGGGGTCCTGGGTTCAATTCCCAGGTCGAGCTAACTTTGTGTCAGTTTTTTTCGGACACAGCTCGACTTTTTACCAATCCGCATTTGGCAAGCGTGGTGATTAAGCCATTACCCATTATTGTAGGCCTTCGCCCTGCAGTGGGATATTAATGGGTTGCTACTTTACTTTTTTTTTACTTTTTCAAAAAATCTATTACCAAAGATTGTTACCGTTGACATAAATGTCAACCAGTTAAAAGATCCGAGGTGTGTTATGGTGGATATGTCAGACCACTCTCGCCTGTAACAGAGTTCCAGTCCATACAAATGTTTACAAAACCAATGTCCAAATAATTTATCCAATGTTTAGCTTCAGTAAAATTAAAACATCCATAAGTGAATGAGATTTTAAACATAATTATTGTGATGTCCACAAATTATATTCTAATTTGTGATAAGTACATCTTTATTTAGTAATGAAGTCCTGTCCAATTATCCAAACAGTAAGCCCTTTTGTTGCAACACAACTAAGATCGACGAGATTATCTATACCCAGACCTACATAGAGATACTCTTGCTTTCATACGTGCTTTAGCAGGCTATTAGCAAATGATTTATGCATCTATCATGCTCAATATAACAAAAAGGAGCAGGTTTGACAAGAATTATTCTGGTACCTGTTCTGAATTTCGAAAAAAATTGCTCGCTTCCATTGCGTACCGAGAAACGTTTGTGTAATTGCATAGTAAAAGGGTACACAGTACGTTACCTTTATGTCATGTATCTATGCGTCGGCGCACGCATACTCAAATAAAATCTGTTTGTTTGCACTAATTTACTTAATTTGATGTGGTGCTAGATGAAGATGCTTCGTATCCCCTGGACAGCACATAAGACCGACAAACTTATTCTGTAGCAGCTCTACATAGAGAAAAGAACACGCCTCTCCACTGTGTGTCTGCGCCGAATCTTCGAATTCTGCGGTCACATCACACGCAGATCCAGTAACAACTTGGAAAGGCTGATAGTGACTGGAAAGGTAGACGGCAGAAGAACTTCGCTCGATGCGATGGTCTGACCTGATCCGCGCCACCCTCAACTCCAATCAGCCGACGCCCTACATTATTAGGGAGAAAATTATCCCGCTTCAGCATCGGTAAAGAGATCACGACCCCAGGACTGCGGAATCGACTCGACCAGGAGGTTTGCACTAAACGGGTCGTGATTTTGAATGAATGTGCGAGCGGCGACCCTTAGATACCTACTATGGCGCACACATACAAGCCGCGTGCGGTGTTTGTTTGAAGATAAAATACTGTGTACTCTTTCGACTATGGTTGTTGTAACAGCAATCGTCAGCGATGATAAAAGCGTTGTCGTATATTACTTTTTTTAACGCAGAGCACGTAGTGCGCTTTTCATCGTGAAAGGGTGTGTCGTACCCATCGAACCATGTTAATGGATTTCTGCAGGTGATTTCAGCTGGGATGTGATTTTTCTGCGTCGCTGGAATGCAGAGCTATGGGAATAAGTTAAAACATAAAAATGTATTTGTTCTATAAAATGACGAAGTTGGAAATCTATCTATATTTATTAAAAAATATAATTTGCCAGTGTATTTGCGCGCATAACTATAAAAAGTTAGATATTATTTATTTTGATGTTTTTGTTATTATCTTTAAAAAAGGACTTAAAGATTACGTCATGATTTTGAAGAAGATAATGTTAGATTAGGAAGTTTCCACATTGGTCATCGATCGTAATAAAAAAAGAAGTATGTCGTATTAAAAAAAGAAAATATGAAAAAATTAAAATCGTATACAAACAGTTTATATGAAGTTAAAAACTTTTTTATGCTAAGCTTACAAAGTATCAATGTCTACCTTCGTTAAATAAAATGTATTTTAGATAATAATGTTTGTCGGTGTCTTCGGAACTGTCGGGACTACTGTTAGCCAGCAACAAATCACCTAATGAATACATTAACATTCAGACATTTATCTGTTTACATAATAATAGTTTCGGTCTTTTAATAACTAATAATGATTTGGGTATTGGGAACATAAATTACTCCGAAATATGTTAAGCGTCAGATTGAATGACACGGACTTTGATCTTTGACATGAAAAAAAGTTCGGTCGCTAAATATGAATAAAGAATTTCGTACAATGACCCTACGCATCGCCTAGTGACCGGTCCATTCCTGGACGACGATCTTACCCTGTAATAACCTACTTTTCAACCATTACAACAAAACCTAGTATTTAAAGTTTTTTGTATAATCTAAGTTAATTGTCATAATATTGTGCTGCCAACAGAAGCAAACCATAGATCCCGATAGTTGTGTGTTACGACTGTCCCACAGAAACGACTACGTGCCACATATTTTGTTATGTAATGCAGGTGTACTACTTACAGCTTCACGTTTTGATTGTGATACCAATCATCTTTAGCTTACTGGCATCTATTGACTTGGAACGCCTTGTAAATCTTTGTTATGATATCGAAACGTTGAGCTAACCTGTACTAAACAATGAATACCGCATTTGGTCCGGTCCCGTTATTGTTAGTCATCTTTATATTGCAATGCGAATGTCAAAAGTCATATTCATATTTATTCATACAACTGAGAGATAAGACATTTTTTAATTCTTTAGTTTAGCAGTTGAAAGATAGGGACCCACATGGGCGGTCTAGAGAAAATTTTAAGAGGACCTAGCCTCAGTTGCCTCACAGAAGCGATAAATATAATCATCGTACCTAAAAAAATATGGCGTGGGCACCAGATTTTTAATTTGTTGAGTGGGCACGACCTCCCCTACGCCCTCGCTTCTTACCCCCATGAGGACTGTAACGACTTATTGCAACGGGGGCAACCAAGAATTATCAATTAGGAGTGTGGCAATCACAAGACTTCTCTCATCTTCGAGTTTTTGATGTCACGTGTTCTAGCTGCCACATTAATATTTATTACCTACTGACAGAATTGTTTTGGCGGCAGATATCACTAGTGGGAGTGGCAGTCACGGAAATTTAAAACTGTCGAAACTTCGTAAGTACTAGTCTGCTTAATATCTAAATTGAGACTTGAACAGAGCGTCTCAAGCCAAAGCGCAAGTTCTCGGCAAACATGCGACCTCTACAAAGATTTGCATTTTTTAAATACAGTTACGCAATCGGACTGCCTCCAGTGATGAGAATAGTAGACTAGTAGGTCGTTGTCGCTTTGAACAGCAACGCTGAGGTCCTGTGTTATCCCTAAACGGGCGCCCCAGGGATGTTGGTGCGAAGAGTGAGGAACCTGCATCCCTGAGTATGTCGATAGGGGGAGGCCTCTCATTTGCTAAACGCCATGAGGAATGGGGGAGGTTATTATACTACTATATAATATTATACTATAAAAAAGGCTCCTGGGATGAAGCCCCGGATCATATCGTATTTTTATTCAGTTCGCAAAATGCGAATTAGTCGCGGTATGGAGTCTAGATGTTGGCGGTACATAACTCCCCCGTGTCTCAGAAAGAACGTAGGTACAACCGTTGGTCCTGCGCCTGGTCTCACTTCGATCATGTCAGACTGCTATCCCACCGTGCCGTTAAAGTGAGGAAATAGGAAGTATACCTGCGCTTGCGCACACTTGTGCTCATGTACACGGAGTAGTTGGTTGATCGTAAAGATTGACCGCCATTGCCGAACACTCGGCTAGGAAGACATTATTATTATGCAATCTTAATCCATCCACTTTTAAAATACGCCTTTTTCATGTCGCATTACCATCAATAACATTTTTCAATTATAGTTAATTCATATCGTACATTTAAATTACGTTTGTTTGGTACTTTATGGTTTTTTTAATTTCTGTGTAGTCTTTCATATGATAAACAAAGAGGCTTACATTTACTACACGTAATCGCATAACGATTGCAATAAATGCACATAATTGCGATATGGTAATCATAAAATGTTTAAATAAACCAACACGGCCAATATTTCAGTTTTATTGTTTGTAAGTTTTATGACAATTAATTGACTTTCCCTTTATTTTTAAAATCGATATAAATTATGTATCTTACGAAAGTATGGAGTCGCAGTTTACTTTGTAACGTTTGCTGTGGCTTTGGCCCGAAAAACTTGTTCTTACTAATATTATATTACTTAAACATATTATTTATGTATTATATTATACATATTATATTGTCCTTACTAATATTATTAATTAAAAGTAAAAATTATATTTTTAAAAGGCGATTGTTGATTAACAATACATAGGTATAACCACTTCTCAGCTGATATAGAGCAAAAAAAAAGCCAAGTGCGAGTCGGACTTGCGCACGAATGGTTCCGTAGGTAACATTATTTGTAAAAACTACAAAAAACAACACGTTTGATATTTATGGGAACTCTTTAGTGTTCTTTTTATTCTGATTTTAGTATTTGCTTTTATAGCGGCAACTGAAATAAATCACCTGTAAAAATGTCAACTGTGTTAGATACATCACGTTCTATGAGATACAGCCTGGTGACAGAAGGATAGACAGACAGAAGAACGAAAAAAGGAGTAAAAAGGTTCCGTTTTACTTTTAGGACGGAACCAAAAATAGTTTGAATCAACGAACTTGTTTTGTCTAAACGGATGCAATTCTTAGAAAGTGACTTCAATTGCTTTTTTTGTTACTATTAAACTTGAACCAGTATACCAAAGTCAAAGTTATGTTTAAGTATAAAACAATTTTTTTTGACAGGGCTTCGACTAACTTTTTGGATCTTTGAAAATTGGTTAAATGCTTGCGTTGGTTTTATACGTGATATAGAGTTAAATTAGGATAAAATATCATTTCAGTTGATAATGTCTCCTGTGAGAAGACATTAAAAAAAACATTAAAAGTGAAATTATGTTTAATTTCACTTTTTAGAACAGCAAAATCTGTCCCATTTTGAATTTTTAGAATAATTCACGTTTTAAATCCTTGTCTATACTTGTATAGAAAGGTATTATTATGCAAACTTTTATATATGATTATGCAATCGTAAATTTACTTTTATTCTTTTTTGTTGTAGTAACTTACTTATGTATTTAATATACATAAAAAAATACTTTAACCAATACAAATAGAAGTTTTCATGCATACAAATATCTGACCGTACGGGAATACGGAATACCTATATTTTGGTGTAGCTGTCGACTTCTCAACTTATCGAAGACACACATACGAAACTTAACAACAGCGATCCGAGTAACAAGTGTTTCATTAATATACCATAAATGTTCGAAACACGTTGGTGCTGACCCGCGGAACGATCATGCGCGTGGGCACAAAATACAATGCTGACCGATTTCGAAACATCGCACAAAACAATGCAACACACACCTACTTGCACGGAAAAGACACTATTTGCATCTGAAAACAAAGAGCGACAATCTGGATTGCCAATCACAACTAAATAAAATAGACTGTTTATGCGTCTTTAGTTCTTCGGTGACCTGTTACAACGACGCTACATAACAAAACAACCACTTGCTCCGGTATTTAAACTTTTGTGGTGATTTTTTACTTGAATGAGAATGAATAGCTGTTCTTTATACATTTGAAGGCTTTCTTCACATTTTTTTGTCTTGCACCGATACCGCGAGCGCGTGACCTGCGGTGCGTATTGTGTGATTCTGACCTAAAGACGTTCGTCCTTCAACCCACTTAGCTTCCCCGGATTCCCCTTCACTACCAAAAGGGACAAGGCAGTGCCCACCTTGTGGCAATTGACCAGCCACAAAGTACATGGTATAAAATGGTAAAAACAATCAGAAAGCTAATTTTACGCATGTGAAAAGGAGAAACTATGAATCCACATCTATGTACATTTATTATTTTTAAATTAAACAATAAAAATACTAGTTTGTTCCAAGCTGACCGAATTTTAATATTTTACTGGGTTGTAAGTTTGACATCCTTCTGTCACATCAATTATACCCCGTGATAACATTATTTAAGATCCATTTCCTATTGCATGTACCGGTCTTTAGAAGACCGCAGTGCATAAGTAATTACCATAATAAACCTACGCCTAGTTGCGTACAAAGTACAGCGATACCCACTTGCGTATGGTCACAACCTGTCCTTAACAAACCTCTCTGCCCAGCTTATTCGTTTACGTTAATTACTAACATGGTTTATAAGTGCCCCTAAAATAAACAATTGCTATCATTCAAATTATACTAGAGGCTTAGAATAATAACTTATAGTGTGGTAGAGCCACGTTGCAGGCAGTTTGCTTGCAACATGAATGGGCCGGCTCGATTGGTGAAGTACCACAGTCTCACAGAATTCCAGCGTTAAAGCGATAGCCTAGCTTTTGTGTTTCGTCTGGTGAGTGAGATAGCCGGCCCAAATCCCCCATAAAAGCGGGCAACGCGCCTGCGACCCCACGGGAGTCTCAGGTGCTTATGGGCGGCGGTGATCACTTACCATCAGGTGACCCACTTGCTCGATCGCCCACCTATATCATAAAAAAAGAAAGATAGTCTCCCTACAAGAGCTTTTTCAAAAGTGAAGCATAAACCGATTCACACTGACGCGACGATTACTTGCTATTACACCACAGAACAACACAATGACCCAATATCAAAATAATAATATATGTTTTCACGTGACACGATCGGCTTTGACATTTAACATTACAGAGTGGTTCGGCGATTGGTGTCATTTACGACACCAATGAAAGAGCTTCAAAAAATAGCTCAGACTAGGTTTCTTAAAGTAATTGTTTTTAGACTAGAGATGTTCTTGTGAGACACGAAAATGCAGCCACTACACTAGTGAATAAATGCTGGTCCCAAATACAATAGATCGCAACATCATTGCGTACCGAAAAAGCAAGGAGAGTAAATAACACAGCGTTATTTACACCCATTTACATCTTACGTATGGACGTTTATTACGTCTGCATCGTATCACGGAAGTTGAACCTGATAATTCCCTCACGCCGGTGTATTTAAATAAGTGCGGTTACAAATATTTATTACGTATTCCCCAACATGAGTACACAAAAATATTTTTTTTTTTTCATGAGACGTTTAAAAAACTAACGATAGGAGATAAAAGATACGAGTACAGCTTATTCTGCTGAGATTGATCACTTCCCTGCTTCCTAAATATTGAACAATATGGCATTACTCGTATACCTACTGTACAAGCTATCTATACTGAGCACTGACTGATTTTATCTACGCTGCGTCATCATAGATCTATTAAAAGGTCCGATATTTGATTTAATAGGTATGTTTTTGATATTTCAAGCCTCGGCCTCGAATTTCGCGGGCAGCTGGGCGGCAGCGGCAGCGGCGTGATGTTTTATATGGAATCCCATAGACCCATTCTCGAATACAGCGGGGCAGGAGCGCACTGCCGATCACAGCTTGACAGCATCGTACCGCTCTTGACGGCCCGCGACTAGCGGAGACCGCAGTGGGCTTGCGTGCGCCGCCGCTGCCGCTGCCGCCTCGCTTTTATCTTACAGTGACATCCCACGCAGGGGGTCAAATTGTCTTGTCAGTTTTCTTACACTCCCGACTGTAGGGCTAATTCTTACGCCCTTGACGCCAAGTGTAATGGAACTCTGAAATATAAATCCCAAAGATTCGAGGATATCTTAACAAAAATTGCTTACCTGAGTATTTATGCAATCAGCATTTCTTGAATTCACAATGCCTTTCCCTTTCCGGTCCGGCCTTTACATGAGCTATTAAGTACTTAATTTCGTGTTTAATTTATGCAAATAGCACATATAATTGCAAATGGCATTTTGTAGTTATAAATAAATATCAGATAGCATCGCATGCATTGATCTGACCCTAATGTAAGATCTTTAAGTATGTAACTTTTTTTGAGGGTTTGTTCAGCATACCCATAAAAAAGCAAAAGGTAGATGAACGACACCATACCATAAATATATTCCTAAGTAGATGTTAACAACCAGATACAGAGAAAATATTAATGTCTGTCCTGAGTTCCCATTTTTAACGCGCGGAAAGCAGAAACATCCCCCCGGATTTTCACCGAAGGTTCACGGAACAACGGTAAGGCCACGGTAATGATAAGATATCATTACCGTGGCCTTACCGTTTATACACCATCGATATTGTTTAGTGGGTAAACCCCTGAGCCGATTTCCATCGTTGGGCCAGGAGCAGCGCTAAAGAAAGTAAAGACTTTCTGAGAAACACCCAATTACCAATACTGGCGAAACCACAAGTAATAACGTAGAGGGTCACCACTTCGGCCTGCCGCTAAGAGAACCGCGACTGACAATAAATATCGAGATAAATACTTATGTCATATAAGCCCTTATCACATTATATCTTGGAAGTAATAATTTGAGATGACTCGGCGCATTATTGAAGAGATATAAAGTAACATCTTTCTTCTGATGCAATGAAACATTTTTGTACGAGTATACGATATTTAACCCAATTTCTTAGGGCTGTCAAATCAAAGATCTATTTGATACATGTCTGTAATTGTCGTTTCTTTTTAAGTAGTAACAAATGTCCCTTCACATACGTGAGGTGGATGGTTCGAATTTGAATGGATTCTTCTTTGCGTAAATACGCCCGGGCAAAGAGGCCAACCTCACACCCGAACCATGGCCAAGCTATGAGGAAACTGATCAGAAAACATCGTGAAGAAACCTGCAGTCTTATGACTGTGTGGCCATAATCCAATTGGTTTAGTGTAGGACTACAGAGGTCTGATGGAAGTAATATCGGCATATCTCATTGATTAAGCACAGGATATGTCACTTTGCTAAGGAATGCGCAAGCACAGGTGCACTTCCTATTTTCTTACTCTGATGTCTTCTTAGTTGGACAGCTAATTGATACAACTGCAAAGAAATTAAACGCAGCATTAATAGCTTTAAGTGATTTCGGAGGCAATGAGAACTTGCACTATGAGTAATAACAATAATAAAATATTTCTGGACATTATTCACTCATCGCTACTAAGCATTAGCTTTTGCTATGGGTGACAGACAACGGATAAACATTACTTATATTTTTTTTTTGTAAATACATACATACTGGATGACTTTGTTTACCGTCAGGAAAATTTGCGTGTGAGATAGGTAAATAATATAGATGACGACAGCACGATTAGTTTAATTTTTTTTTAAATATTTTTGCGCGTTTACTATGGCGACCGCGTAAATCTCGAACGGATTCGCCATAGTAAATGCGCAAAAATATTTTTACTATCGTCACATATATCATTTACCTATCTCACACGCAAATTTTCCTGACGGTAAAAAAAGTCACCCAGTATATACATAGAAACACCCAGACCGATACAAAAAGACATGTTCATGCACACAAATATCCAAAAAGAAAAACCCGAATCGCAATTCTTAGAAAAACAGGAAACATTTTTGTCCTGTCCTGTAGGATTTTTCTAAGGACTAGGTTACAACCAAGTCTCAAAAAAAAAATCAATATCCTCAACATTGCAAATTATTGGGAAAGTTTACCAAGCCAATTTCAAACCCAGAATTAAATTTGAAAGCGGTAAATCGCGTGCCGATTTACATAATAAACATTTTTATTTGAACCTGTTTGAAGAGTTTTTTAATTGCTGTAATGCTGTGCACACATTTACTATATTAGGCATGCCGCAGGATGATTAGTATACAGAGCCGGATTCTAAGTTCATTACTTAATGCATAACCTGAAAATCCAGTTTCACTTCATTCCGATCGAGATAAACAACTTATAGTTCGCACATACTATAAGACATATATAGGTACAAATACATTTATATAAATAAGAGTAGGTACATATTTTTCGGCGTCATGCGTGCTTACAATGCATGTTTTTTATATTATGTATAAATAAATAATTCAGGAAACTATTCATATAGTGCCGTCAAGCTCCACAACAGACAAATATTACTTTTATACTTTTTTTGTAGTGGTGTGGGTGTGACTATGTATAATATGTGTAATTCTGGATGCTCCAAGCTAGTATTCTAGCGCCGTCAAACCACAAACTAAGCATGTAGCTTGTGCAATGGATGCCAGACGTCGGATACATTACATCATCATCATCATCATCATCATCAGCCTATGTACGATCGAGGTCTCCCGCGCGTGATCACTTTTAGAAAAATATACCGTGCACGCGCATCGTGAATTCTTAGGAGCGGCGCTTGTAAACGTGAAAATACTGCACAGGATTTTAGCCTTAAGAGTGATCACGCGCGGGTGACCTCGATAGTACGTTCCCACTGCTGGGACACAGGCCTTATCTCAATTGTGAGATAGTGTGGGCCATACTCCACCACGCTGGCCTAGTGCGGGTTGGTGGAGGGGTGCGTAAGGCAAGTGACCAACCTTAATGTCAGATGTTATCAAGCCGCCAAATGGCCTCTGACTAGGCTTGACGACTAATATTTACATTATAGTAAATATCAGCCGGGACCAACAGCTTAACGTGCCTTCCGAAGCACGGAGACGCTCGAAATTAATGTCACTAAATTATGGTCAGAATGGTCACCCATCCATTAACCGACCGCGGCGTAGGTAGCTTGAATTTCGTTATCGCTAACGAACCACTGTCACAGCTGCGCCACGAGCGCCTCCATTACATAATATAAACAATTTTTTGTAAAATTAAAATTACATGCTTAGTTTGGGGTTGGCTGGCTGTGTGAATCACGGAATAGAAAAAACTTTTTTCTGTTCCGTGGTGTGAATAGTATCAAGAAGTATTTATTACTTACCTGTAAGTAAATCCGACCCTGGCGTACTGTTGCGTCAGTACGGGTCACAGTTCAACCCGCATCCAGCCAAGCTCACCAACAGCCACATTATTTTTAGATATACACGAAGTCGCCACCCCGAAACCCTTCCGGTATCACGTAATTGCATTTTCACATCACGATTTACTCGTATTTGCACATTGATCGATACGTCGTTGCATATAATACGCTTAAAGTTGCTTCGGTATACCTAGACACGGATATCTGAATAGTGTAACATGACCATATATTTTTTAATCATCTTTATTTAGGTGTAAAAAAAATACAAAATTGTATTGTTTTACTGAAGTAAATCTTGGATGTGAGATAAGTAAATGAGTAGATACTTCTCGAAAATAAAAACAAATGTAAACAATTTTAAATAAAATAAAAACAAATACTATCTTAGAGCAGTTTACATTTACTGCTCTAAGAACAATACCAAGCTAAAAGACATCAACGCGCATGCGCACTTAAGTGTTGCTCTTATATTGACTCGTATCAGCCAAACTTACATTAAGCTTTAACCAGGCCCGGGTAGATGAAATTTTTCATTGGTATTACAAGAACATAAGGTGGGATCTATTTTCCTAATACCTGATTGAGGGTTTATAATGTTGCTTGACAAGCAAATAACGTTGATAAGAAAAATTAAAACATTAAAACCTTATCACCTTTACACTTTAACATCTACTACACACACAGATAAATAATGCATTGCTATTGGTTGTTAACGTTACGGACAAGCGCAGTAGACGTCATTTTTCGCATTATCCTAATAGCATTTGAATCGGATATGTAATACATGTCTGTACTATTGGCACAGAATAAATAATATGTAGTAGTATGTAACGTACAGCTCACATTACCTATCTGGCCTCGGCCTCGAATTTCACGGCAGCGGGACGGCAGAGGGAGCGGCGGCACCCACAGGTGCGGTACGTTGCTGTCAAGCGGTAAACCGTAGTGCGCCTGCGTGCGCTGCCGCTCCTGTTCCCGCCCCGCTGTGTTCGAGATCGGGTCTATGGAATTCCATACAAAACATCTCGCCGCTGCCGCTGCCGCTCCCGCGAAATTCGTGGCCGAGGCCTTTCTGTATACGTATACACGTATATATACTCTCTGAGATGTGGCATGACCAATAAACCACCTACCACCTACTCCTATGGGTCAAAAATAAACAAGTCACTTTGTATTTTTAAGCATCTGCTACACGACGCCCACTGTACCTATGGAGGGCAGCGACAGTTACCATACTCTTCCTAATAGGGCATTTACCTCTTGAGACATATCAACAAAGGCACAAACATCTTATGCAATGAAGAATAAAGTAATTTGCTTGATGAAACAGAGACAGACTTATTAATGCTGGAGTATTACACAATTATTTGTTGTTTGTTGTTAGCTGTGGTAGACGTGTGGTATGAAACGTCACAAATGTGTGAGGTCGGTGGTTCGGATCTACTTCAGCACGCACCTATGGATTTTGCTATGCGTATTTACCACTAGCTCGGCGGCTATGGAAAACATCGTCCTGCACAGTCGAATGACTGTGTAGCCATGAACCAATTGGTCTGGTTCCCCCCTTTTCAAGGGTTATAGAGGTCAGATGGCAGTCGCTCTAATAATAACTGGACTTACAAATTCCTGGATCATGGTGCGCTTGCTTTTACCCTGACTAGTTTGCCTAATTATATGTTTATGCCTAATTTATAACTATATTAGTAATAATTTGGAACCTTAGTTTGGAACGTCTTACACCTATTTTAATAAAAATGCCATTTGCCATCAACGCGCTAAGCAGAAGAACATATTTAGCCGGTTCTACCGCTGTCAGATTTATGTTTATAATAGTTTATCTATCAGAAAATAATTCTGTTTTTTTTTCCAAAAATGATAAAGCACAGAATGATTGATATTTGTCTAATCCAAGGATATTTATTTATTACTAGCGGTTGCCCTCGCGATTTCAGCCGCGCGTATTTTCTTTTTTTAATTATCCCCCTCTTCCTATCCTTTCCCCCATTTTTCGGAATAAAAAGTATCCTATGTCCGTTTCTTGGTTCTAGGTCTCTCCGCCAATTTTCAGCCAAATCGGTTCATCCGTTCTTGAGTTATAAATAGTGTAACTAACACCACTTTATTTTACATAGATTTTACTATTCGCTCATCCATTCTTATAAAACTAAACACTATTTGTTGAAGTCGCTATTCAGGTAAATAACTTCCAAACTATTGTCGGGTATCAATAAAGGTATTGGTTCATCGGAGTCAATCTTGACTCCGATGAACCAATACCTTTAAAATTCAAGAAACATTACAAAACCTGTCTTCAACTGATTTCTTGATCGCGAAAGATGCCGTTGCATTTTTATGCAGTTATACATTCTAATGCAAATAAGATGACCAAATACCATCAGACTAGACGTACGTTGCATCCACGAGTTTGATTAGATTACGTCATTCTTAATTAACCATTGAGCCACTAAATGGATCTCAAACATCTCTCTTGTGAATGTCAACAAATCTTATTTGCACACAATTTTATAGCCGTCGTGCTAATTTACTGTGATTGTAAGCAGTTTGAATGACAGAATTTGTTAGCATCTTCATTCAAATTGAACATTGATGTTATTGACAATTTCATTTCATTGACGGATAACTATAATGTAAATAAGTTAGTCAGAAGGAAACCTTATTAATTGTAAAATAAAATAGTATCGAAGTAACCATCAGTTATGAGAACGCTTCGAGTGAAAAAATATACTTAAAAGAAGCAAAAATAAATTAATTATTCATTGCTGCTCATAATTTGTCAAATTCATAAATTTTGTAAGCTTAATCACGCCAAAGAGATTTTTTACATTCAAGGTGAAACGCACACTCCTGCCAACACAATATCAAGCTAAAAAATGACGTCACCCTTGTTTAGTTTATAACACGAGGCGAAATTACGAAAACGGCATAAACACTTCAATTTTAACTTATGTAAACCTAAATTTGATGTCGCAAGGTAGACTTGTGACCGAACGGCATCACAATATGCCAATTACAAGGAGATGCGCCGACGATCTGTGAACGATCGAGATTGCAAAACGCGTGCCGACGAAAACATTGGGAAATTGGATTTTCATCGTGTGCACGCGTTATCAGGTGTAACACACCTTTACATGAAGCGGTTTGTATGTTCTACCATGGTTCTACCCCATTTCAGATAATACTTATAATATTAAAACCGAAGTAGGTACGAAGGCTAAAATCAATAACAAAACCACTACTCGCTCAGTGTAAGTGAAAAATCACAACAGCAATTCCTTCTTCCTAGACCGTCATATCAGCAAATGGATGCCATGCATCACTAATAATTTTTAAAATAAAAATATTTTTTATTAGTTTGCACGTATTACGCAAAATAAGAGCCACAGGTTCTATCAACCATTTATGGCACAGTCATGGAACTCACGACTCAAGACTGTTACTATGCAGGCATTTGACATCTATTATGTAGACTTTGTAATTAACATGGCTTCGCCAGATTTAGTGTCGCATAATTAATTAATAATAATAAATATCGGTGAGCATTATGACACAAGGTCATTTGGACCCAGACCAACATAATATAATGCTCTCATATATAAAAGATTGTAGAGCTGCAATCGAACCTGTGACCTCTAAGAAAAGTAGCCAATATCTCAGCCATAAAGAAATTGCTAATTGAAACATTAGTTGCTATTGTTTATTTGCACATACTCAATTTACAATTAATCGTGGCAGTTTAACAAAATATGTATTTTATTAATTTATTAACGTTGTTTGGGGAACAAAACTTGTCAAGAAGGTTGATGACCGCTGCTTTAATGTGCGTTATTCTAGGTAATGGAGTAACAATTGCACCATATTACAGTATTTCGTATCTTTGACGCACTTACATTGTATTTGAGACTGCATTGATCATCTCGACGATAATAACTATAAACTACAAGCCTTTCGCCCGTGGCTTCGCCCGCGTGAACTTAGCGGTGTTTTCTCGAATGTAATAATATTTTTGGGGTTCCTAAAAAGTAATCAAAATATGTAGAACCACTTTGATCCGTTGCGACGCAAAAAAGCGCAGTCCATGAACTGAGCCACGAGACCAAATATACCCCATGTCTTTTTCTAAGATCTAGTCTAGTATGTCTCTACCAAATTTCATCAAAAGCAGTTCAGTTAAGTAAGTCATTTGAACCAACTATCCACTACGCTACGAAGGCAGTAGATACACTATTAGAACTATGTAATAAGTCGGTTGATACAAAAAGCATCGATGAAAATTGCTCAAAGCAATTGCGATTGGAATATTCTTATTACGTTTCAAGCCGGATGGTAGCGATTCTCTTTGATTAATGGTCAATTTCACACGTGGTCAATTGAATAAGTGCTAAATGAGGGTACATCACCTGCATTGCTCTTTAAGGCCACGTGCATTCATGTCATGTCACTCCACGTGATGGTGTTGATAACACATGACAAGACGTTGTGCGGGGAATTTCGAAATAGATCATATTTTATAAAATCAAAAACACTAATAAGTCCTCTTGGCACCTGTAGCCGATTAAATTCTGATACCTAAGTGACAAGGGAAATCTGTCCGCAGTTAACCTCACTTCCACTTTAGCTTTTGCGCGAAATCAAAGGTAACATTAATAGAAAAGAACTATAGCTTTTTTCTCATTCATTCAAGTCCCATACATTTTTCAAATAGTCACTCTAAACTTAAAAGTTTAGTTTTTCTGCTGTGTGTAGATTTGCTGAATGCTGATAAAACTTCTGTTTGTGTAGCTGAATACTGGTCCAAATACATATAGCCATAAGGATAAGAAAAAAATATTTTTATAAGAAAAGAGAGAGGACAAAAGATAGATAACCTTATATAAATATCAAAGCACACAATTATAAAACTCGTGATTTGAAATAGCGACCCAACGAAACGAGTTGCCAAAACGCGATGCAACTTTGACGAAATCATTCATTTAAGCTAAAGATAGCGTGAGTTGGACGTGGTCAGTTCACGTTACTAGTTCTGTGACAAAGAAATTTAAAGGTCATCAATTTCTAATGCGAATCGATGAATATTCAAAGCGTACCCCGTGCCTGGGGTTGCGAAAGCCAATGGCGGAAACATGGCTGTGGTATTCTGGTATTCCACGCGTGCAAGTGCACTTGACACGATTGCCTTTGGGTTATTTATTATGTCTAATGTTGTCGATTGTCGTCAAGGTTTTGTTTGGGGTATGAGAGTATTTTCTACTAGAAATCGGGCAACGTTGATATGATTTTGATTTGGACGAACATCGTGAAACCTATCTCTTTTATTTTCTTTTTCCTTTTAGTAATATGCCGATATCAAACCATCAATACAGCAAATAATAAGACAACTGTTTTATCATTTTTAGTTTTCATAATTTTATTTGATCTTTGATGCGGTAAATAATTTGTCAATAAAAAGTAATCTTTTACTATGATAACATTTTCTATAATTTGTATTTTTTTGTGTGGAAGACGGCTATTAACCGAAATATATCTTTCTGCCATCAAATATGTCATCAAAACTAGAGAGATTTACAATTTGTATTGTTTTGTAACATTTTATAATCTAAGCTACAAGAAGGCGATATTGCTATTGTATTTTTATTATGGGATATCATCTCATCTCTTACTCAAGCCCTTTTATATTATAAAAAAATACCCTTTTGAAGATTTAATGTGATTTGCCAGAAATAAACATTAATCTTGCATCTCCAAAAAGCATAGTTGCTGCAGCTTATGATAATGTTAAGTAATAGATCGTATTACATGTGGATGAAGCCATTCTTAAAATAAATTAGAATTCTAATGAATGGAATTTTACTATTACTTCGGCAGTCATTGAGAAACTTTTATATTACTAGTGTCCGTGTATTACACTAGGGTAATTAGCATGAACGAAATTGCCTGAAGCGCGTTCGAAGCACGCACTTACTCTTTATTAGCACCTTTTAAATACACAACGTACAAAACTACAGAGAATTAAAATCTTTTCTAGATATCGAAAAGTCTACAGCTTCCTTATTAAGAGATCTTTAGGCAGGCTGCGTGCCAGTTAGCCTACTAGTCTAGCATACAAAAAATTGGAAGTGCAATGATAAGTATACATAGATTGGTAATTTTTTTGTGTTTGTAAGGATCCACGTTGTACGCAACACAACTTACCCTGAATAAATATTGATTAATGAACCAAATATTTTCTAAGGAATGTGTGCGAATGCTTAAGTGCTTTCAAGGTAATTATCGCTTTGCATTTTTATCATTTTATGTTGCACCGTGTCTTAAAAATCGTTTTTATTTTGTGAGAATTTAATATAGAATTTTGACGGACCATCTGGTGTAATAGTCGAGAAGTCGGCTATTAGGTACGCCAGGGTCGCGGGTTCGATCCCCGCACGGTACAAACATTTGTGTGCATGAACATGTCTGTTTGTATCGGTCTAGGTGTTTTTATGTATAATAATGTATTTACATATTCCATGTACATAATGTTTATCCGTTGTCTGGCATCCATAGCACAAGTTAATGCTATGTTTGGGGCTAGATGGCGCTGTGTGAATATTGTCCAGATATTTATTTATTCATTACTATGTACTTGTTATGAGAGTATGTCCGAATCGACAGTAAAAAAATATTAAAATTAAAAAGTGTCAATTCGGACACTGTGTCCGAATAAAATGTGTCCGAAACGACAGTTAGTCCAAGTGCTCAAGCAGCGCACTATGCAATCTAAATGACTTAGTTTTATTGGTCAGAATACTACCAGGGTAGTACCCTTTAATTTTAAATGTTTACGTATTTTAGTGTAAAGGTTTAGACTCGTAATTCCAATACAGCCTGCGTACTTATAGTAATAAGTACGCTGGCTGTATTAGGATCACGACCGATTTGGTAAGACGTCCGCTATTACACCAAGAATGAGGGGTTCGATTCCCGCACGCAACATTTGTATGTTGCGTCGAAAATCGAAATCGAACCCCTCACACACCTGCACACAAGTACATGAACATGTTTGTTGTATTTTTTGGTATATTATGTAACAAACAAGTACCAATAAAAGTAACTTTATCTACATCCATACCATAATATGTCTATTTTATATTCAGGAGCGATGAGCAAACGCCCTACATTTAGATATAAGTATCTGTGGCTGCATTGAAATGTTTACATTTTAGTGTCGGTAACCGACACTTTAATTACGTTCAAATTTCGAACGTCTTCTTTAAAAGTAAAAATTAATAGGTTTTTTCGATTATCGAATTAGTCGATTAGTAATTTTATGTTCCATTCCTATACATTTAATTCGATGCTGAAATTATAACAATCGATTTGAGAATCGAAATCAACTCGAGTCTAGATTGTTTATGGATTTTAAAAACTACAAACGTCATTTATTCAAATTGACCTACAAATTATGACATGATTTTGTACTAATTTGCTCATCGATCCTGACTATAAAATAGACATATTATCGTATGAATGAAGATAAAGTTATGTATGTGACTGTACATAATTAGTCATTAAAATACTCATGTGATTCTTTTATGAAACTCACTTCGTTCGTTTCATAAAACCACATTCGTATTTTAATGGCCCTCATTATGCAGCAGTCACATAAATAACTATTTAACCGTTATCTGCACCCATTAGTACATTAAGCTATATATGCTTAGTTTGGGACTGGACGGCGCTGTGTGAAAAGTGTCCAGTAATATTTATTTATTATACCCTCGGTTACAAGTCCGATCTTATATGGATGTGAATCTGGTAGTAAGTCAATTCGCGGAAAGCGTAACGGCGCAGTCACATACTCAAGCGTGCGTCCGCGCATTGCGCAATGCGGCGCCATTTGACCGCTGGTAACTTGCGACTTAAGACCACCGCCTAGAAAATAACGTTTTGTGCCGAACTTACTAATATAAAGACAAGCACATCGTCCACGATTTTATCCCGGTATTATCAATGTTTATAAATTGTTTATAATGTTTCCTTAAACAACCTTTTTCTTTATTGATAAATATATATAAAAACAAACTATCAACCCCAAAAACACACCCTTAGGGGTCGAATTTTAAAAGATATTACGTATTTTGCTGAGCGGTTTTCTGTTTGGGTGCGCATCTTTACGTACTTTGTGGTACCTATAGTCACTAATAACAACGCTTGCTATAATCACTGGTTCATTGTATGTTTGATTTAATTTTTTAAGCTTCCTTTTAAGTACTTCGAACACCCAAAAGATCGCTTAATAAAAAAAAATTTAAGGAACGCTCGATTTTTGCGTTTTAGTACTATAACCGCAGGCTAGCTGGTTGCGGCCGTGTTTGGGACTCGCGCCTAAAGCGTACAACTACCCACTGAACTACCCAGTTTCGCCTAGGCGAAGGGGAAGCGGCCTGCCCCCTGGTACCGCAGCATGTTGGTTTCAGACCGAGATTGCCCCTTAGGAAGGATCACTCTTAGAAACTAAGTGCTCCACATACATGACGTGGGAAAGGCCAGGCCCTAGTGGCGATTGATTGGTCTAAAGGAACGCTCGTCGAGTATTGAGTTATTATTGATGTATATAGGAAATGATAGACAGTGTTTAGTTACTGTAACTTGATGCTGAAACTACACTTTCCTCTCAGTTTCCCGAGACAGAATCAATCTGTGTTATATTTTTTAAAGTACTATAATTTTAAAGAGTTAGATGTGGTGTCTTTTCAATGATTTCACGATTACGTAATTATTGACGGAATGAAAAGATATTATTATAAGAAGAAACACAATTACAATGACACTTCAATTTTTTAACCGGTATGAATGGCAACATTTGCTTAGTATAAGGCAAAAAATCGCTGAAAAATTACCAGGAATATTGTATTGACCAATGCGTTGCTATCGTGTCATACACCGGAAATGACCTGTAATCAATAAAAAATATCATAAAGCTGATAAATCCGAATCAAACTTTTCTTTTTCCGAATGGAAGCCATGACCTCGAGATCACAGTTATATACTTACTTACTTAAGACTTTTATAAGATCTTTAGTTATTATTTTATTATTTAATTTCTGTCAAAACTTTTTTGATGATTAGTTATTACGATTAGATACGTTCTTTGTCCGTGTCCAAATAAAAGCCACTACACACTGAGTTATTTACATTAAAATTAGCAGCATTCCTCCTTGGTCCTCAACCCATTTAAGCAACTAATTAATTTAAAAGTTGTTAGTTTAAATGATGACTTGTGAATTATTATTACCATATTTTTGTGCTTAAAACCCCAAGTATAATACATATGTAAAAATAAAAACAATAATAAAATAATTCCCATAAAATGCAACATGGCGGTGGAGTATTAACACTTAAAATATGTAAAGTAATCTTAATGATTGAGCGAAATAAAATTACTTCACATGGTCGCATTTTCACCTCTACTTAACGATAAATTGTATACCTTATCTCGAAAGTAACTTTTGTTACCATAAGAACTGTTGCAAACACTTGTAATCAAAGGCAAATAGTCAACTTTCACCGGGTCGATGGCGTGTTGGCTTCACACGCTGTATTCGATTCCCGATTGAGTTTGCTTAAGCATATTAAATAAATTAATCAATCAAAATCAGAATATTACTCATTCACGAAGGCTTCCAAAGATGTACATGGTTTGTTATATAAGAACCGGCAAGATATTCCATAATTACTCTTTTCAATCGCCAACAATTTTAATTCATCTCCGTTTGAATACTATATATTATGTTCGTATTTTGTGTTAGGGTAGAAATTATAATAATTTTAAGAAAATACTGGATGCCAGCCGACCAGTCCCCAAGGTGGTACCTGAACTCAACTATGTATGTGTCAGCCATAATTTCACACAACTATATCATATGAAATATTATGATCCACCACATAGCGCCACCAACTCAGAGACATTTTAGTGAGCGTGACTCCTAGAACTCTGGACAATATCAATGAAAATAAATGAAAAAAACATAAAGCTATTGTATAGGAGAAATACAATAACTGAATCGTGTACAACAAAGATATAATGTATAACATCAAATGCAAAAAATATGAATAAAACCATCATATTAAAATAAATTAGTATACTAAATTAAATATCCTAGACACTATTCATACAGCGCCATCTAGTCCCCCAAACTAAGCTTAGTGTACTAATGGGTGCCAGACAATGCATAAACATTACATATAAACTTTTTTTGTGTAAATACATAAATTTTATACATAAAAACACCCAGGCCGACACAAACAGACATGTTCATGCACACAAATGTATACCCGGTGTAATAGCCGACTTCTCAACCATTATCTACACCAAACGATCAATTTAAAATAAAGATATCGTAAGCGGGGGAGCGTAGTACTATTACCACAATAAAACTTAATTATATCATACCAATTATCCAGATCTAAGCCTAAATGCACTTGTTAAATCAGTTTGCGAATGAGGTACGGTCTAGATATCTTACAGATCAATCTTCGATATTACATTGAGTGCCTCTATCAAAGAGAACAATGCAGCTTCCTTCCTAAGACTTGCCTTGACCAATTGTATTGATATAATTTTGCGTATTCTAGAACTATTAAAGAATAAGAACTATGTATGATTGTATAGGGAGGCTACTTATGAAAGTATGAAAAAATTTACTTAATAGTTAAAACATAAATAAAGTTCTACAAATAGGCGTACGAGCGAGTATGTATGTGTGAAACACTAACAATTTTATACTAATAAAAAGATATCATTAATGTTCGAGAGTGTCAAAGTTAATATCGAAAACGTTTATTGAGCCAGAAACAATAGTGCCAGAAAACTCTTTCTAGAAAATTGTTGCAAAAAAATTACCAATACTTAGTTAACCAAAATCAAAACATGAAGAATAGACAAATATCTAAGCACTTCGTTTATCAAACGCAATGAAAAGTTGCCCAGCGATTTATCTTGTTACATTTATCGTAAACTCAGTAATCCCCTAAAAGGGAAGTCGAGCGAAATCCCAATTATGGCATGTCATGTCATCGTTCACCGGTGCATCGCGTCACGAAGTGCACGTCACGAGGCGTGACGTCGACGTAACGACAGGACCATCGTCGGCGCAGGCGCACCGCAGGAGCGAGAGAGGGGTCCGTTGATAAAAGAGTGCGCGCGCGCAACCACACCAGTCGCGGCGGGCACCTCCAATCCAAAATGAGGACGCTGACTTTTACGGTGGGTGCTGTGTGTGTGTGTGATCCTTCGAAAATAGTGATTTATCAAGGACGTTTTTCTAGATGTGTTAGAAAGTGTTGATTGATAATTTCGGATGAAAGTGTTCGAGTAATTGATTTTAGTAGCGTCTTTTTTTTTAAAGTGACTGTTGTTTTCAATTTAATAATTTATTAAATTTTGGGTTTATTACGAACAAAAATATTAAAAAGTTTATTTAATAATATTAATACGATAAAAGAGTCGAAACAAATTCTCAAAATTTTTCAAATATATTTTTAATTATGCAGTTTTCAGTCATGTTACGATAATACTTTAAGCTTGTTTTAATTCAACGAAAAATCTGTAAACTCAAACACGAATTAAAAATAGTGCTTAAAAGTTTATTTTGAAGTATATCATCGTTAGACTGCCTAAGTACCTAGGTATATGTTTTTAAATACAGTCGTATTAAATTCTAAATTTTATAAAAACAAAACATACCGGTAATGGTATATTTAGCACCGTTTGTTTACTTACGTGTCGGCGAAAAGTGAAATGACAACAAACAATAGTGCAATTAAGCTTGGAAAAATCCCATCGCGAGATTGTACTTTGTTAAAAATACCTTGCTTTAATTTCGTCTTGTTTGACTTGATTTATTTTTTGCTTTCAGTTGTGGGTGGTGCTAGCATTTGCAGCATCGCTAGCTGTACCCATCAAAGATGCGGACAAGGATACCGAACTGGTAAGAGAGAAGCGGTCGCCAGGAGGATGGCACTCACCACCACCAGAAGGAGTTTGGAAAAAGAAGCTCACTTGGAAAGAAGAATGGAAACAGATTTGGAAGACAGAGAAAAAACTAGAATGGAAAACTGAATGGAAAAAAGAGAAAGTACCCGCTTGGAAAACAGAAAAAGTCCAGCAATGGAAAGAAGAACAAGTTCCTGCTTGGAAAGTAGTCCAGAAACCAATCTGGAAGGAAGTTCAAGTTCCCATTTGGAAGGAAGTCCAGGTTCCTGACTGGAAAAAGGTACAAAAACCAGTATGGAAAGAAATTCAAGTTCCTGTAACCAAGACCGTTCAAGTACCTGAGTGGAAGCAATCTTACATCCCCGCGTGGGTTAAAGAGGGTGTTCCCGGAGAAAAATACTTGGGCAAGGACGACCACGGTTGGGAATACACTAGCCACGATCTATGGAGGAAGAAAATGATCTGGAAGCCTGTATGGAAGAAAGTCTGGAAAACTGAGCACAAACAGGAATGGGTAACTGAAAAGAAGCTGGAATGGAAAGAGGAGTGGAAGCAAATCTGGAGGACCGAGAAAAAGCAAGCGTGGGTAACTGAGAAGAAGCAAGAGTGGGTTGAGGAGAAAGTCCAAGTCTGGAAGACCGTTAAGAAGGAAGTTTGGGTGCCTGTCCAGAAGAAAATTTGGGTAGAAAAATGGAAGCAAATCCAAGTACCTGTCTGGAAGACCGTGGAAGTACCGGCGTGGAAAAAGGTATGGAAACCCGTATGGGAGAAGGTCTGGGTGCCAATACACCATGAACACCACGAACATCACGGCTGGGATTAGATAGGTACAATCCATGACAGAAATTTGTATATATAGACATAACATTTTTGGTCATAGTCATTTGTTAAATATTGTTACCGAACGATACCAAGAGTTGTAAATATGTTAAAGTACGTACGTAATACTCAGGATGCCAGTCAATCATACCGGATTGGTAAGTGCTTAAATAGCGTAGGGAAAATGGGGCGTACGCGAAGGCGAATGCTTTTGGCTTTTGGCGAATGTTGAAATGTAAATTTTAAATAGCGATTGCGAAATGTATTTGGCTTTGCGTGCGCCTTAGGAAGTGAACCTAAATTTTTAATCCAAAAAATATTAAATTGATAAATCTTGAATGTTAAAAACATTTGTGTTCACTTCCTAATTTTGATACGCCTTTAACAGTTCAAATGTAATATGGCTCGATTTTTTGCGGCCATTATTTTAATATTTTATGGTATTCCATAAAAGTCAAGATAACTTTGAAATGAGTAAGCGGTCAAAGTGAAAGGGAAACTTTGCATCGGGAACGTCTGCTAATGATTGTCGATGCTCTGTGTTTTCTTGTACGTTGTGAGAGTATAATGTGACCTCGGATATGACAGAAGTCAAGTTCAATTTTGCGTTGGCAGTAGATGATGCCTTCTATAGAAAACGGACAGAGGCGTAAATCAGAAAGCTTCTTCATTGTAAATATTTGATCATCGGAATAACTAAGAAAATTGATAAAAAATAAATCTACCTAGTCGTTTTACAAATCGTGTTTGATAAATTACTTATTTCAAAGTTTTATGAGAGGCTACAAAGATTTTAGTTAAGCAGTTAAAATGCTTACGTTGGTTTATGCGATAAACAAGTAGGCATTTTTGTTTTGTTGTATTTGTTTTATATAAGGCACTCCTCTTATAGTAAAACAATGAGTACGAAATAATTAGGCGAAACGAATTATAAGTGTTGTTTTTTCTATTAGAGGAGATGGTTCGGACTAAAAATAACTGTCGATACTTTAAAAACGATTCTTATGTAATATTAATTGTTTTTTTCAAATTCGAATTAAATTCGATTACAAATTAAAACACGGTACGTAAGACAATTATTATTGGTCCAAAATTGAGGCTCAAAACTGGTGTGAACCTATGGAGGTGGGTTCACATCCCAGTTTAAGTTGAAAGTACAAGTTTGTTTTTATGTTTTATTTTATGTTATTTTATAGATTTTTAAAAGAATATAATGTATTAAGATAATCATTGTTCTTTTATTTATATTAATTATCACTGATTTCGAGAAAAAGTAAGTATTTTTTCATGCTTTTAATGTAATATACATTAATAACAATGACTTATTGATGATTGATTACTTACGAATACGAAACACTTAGATACTTTCAATTATTTTTAATTATCTCATTTTTAAGACCTTACAACTGCTCCTAAATAAGCAATAACTAATTCAGTGTATTATCTATACAAGTTTTCTTACAATATAATTACATTAATGGAAACCTGGAAATGGCATCAAAAAGGGGTGATTGTTTATGTATAGCTTATTTGAGATGAGAGAAAGAATTTCCGAAAGAGAAGGATGGATTTGGTAATGATGTAGACATGACTGTCGGTTGACAGATGTTACTGACCTTACCGAATACCTAAACTACAAGAATAGGCCAAGAAGCTATGATGACAAACCTGACGATTAACATTTTTGTTCTTACTTGCCTAAAAAATTTCTTAGGGATATAAATAGTTTACAAGCAGATATATTCGTATTTTAATGCTCTGTACTAACAAATTAAACGCCTGAAGAACAGAAGAGCCTACAGAATAACAGCAAATTAAGCGATGCTTCCTGGTGAAGTGTCCCATAATCGAATAGGCCATCAGTAGCCGCATACAATTAGGTGGGTTGCGTACCTCTCGGCCAATTAAATCTATATATTGTGAAATCATAATTATTATGCCCAGTAGCGTTAAAATTATTAATTACCAAAGTTGTTTAATTTTTAACACTGTCATCTTATGCTGATATGACCATTACACAAAATTTTGATAATCTATATTATATTATTAAGATGAAAGATTGTATTGTATGTTGGTTTTGTTTGTTTACGAGTATTAATACAAATATATTAGAAAAAAATCAATTTGTTCAGGTATCAGGCTGAGTATATTGGTACGAAATGGTTTGGAAAAATCTTTCACTGTTAGAAATCCCCGGGTGACAGAGGGTACTTTTTATCCCGGAAATGAGGGGACAATGGGGAGATTTTGAAAAAAGAAATTACGCGCGGGTGAAACTGTGGAGGTGGCCGCTAGTGTATGTATAATAATACATATATGATAACATTTAAGGAAGGATGGTAAACCTGATTGTAAGTATTTCATTTAATTTGAAATATAGTCCAAATTAATCTGAAATTGACTCAAATTACATTTTTGCTCAGACATCTTGACATCAACAACGATTACCACCACCAATTAAACCACCCAATCACCAATTAAAATCTAGAAACCACACGATAGATAATCTTGAGTTTGATTTGACTTTTTTAAAGGAGAAGATGGTTACAATTTGGAAACTGTTTGGGATTTAAAATTAAAAAAAGATACTACAGTAAACATTACGGTGGATCACTTAAAATATTTTGTAGAAATACATTTCGTTACAAAATAAACTGAGTCTCCTTTACCAAGAACTTTTAGCCCGTCCTTCCGTTAAGTGTAGGACCTGGAAATGGTGTCATTGATTAAGATATAATATGCGTATAACTAAATTATGCTAAAAATTAAAAAGAATTCACGAAACACACAGAGACGGTCAACACCTCTATTAGATCGGATTTTGTTAAAGTAAGTTTTTTCGGTGACAGCAGCGCCCTGGTTATCTCGTTCGTGTCCAGATCGGGACAAAATATTTAATTGGAATTCCTGTTTGGCAATCATCAAAGTCCTTGAAAGTTAACGCCTCCTTGGCCATATAGTTTTTGTGTACAGGTTGCAATAAAATAAAAAGACACTTTAAGAATAGATCGGGTTCCAGGCGACCAATCCCCAAGGTGTTCCACTGTTCACAAGGATGGTGTATGTGTTAGCCACCATTTTACTCAACTATATCAGAGTTAATGTAAATACGCCACATAGCGCCACTACCCCAGAGACATTTTAATGAGCATGAGCATCCAATGTGTATTACGAAACCAAAGACTACGTCGACGGCACTTACGACGTTGGCAAATAATTTTAGATGATAAGCCATCATCTTATCTCAGTGGGTAAGCCTAGAGTGTCGCATGCATTAAAATGCATTCCCCGCATAAAGAAGAAAATTATATATAAGATTGTTTCAGCACTATGGGATTGAGCATCCCCCGACCGTAAAAAGTAAAGCTCTTGTCCGTTTTGTGTGGAAGGAAATACATTCAAGAACTTTAGCCTCCAGACTAGCTAACTTTAGTGGCTATTTTCCTTGGGCCAGACCTAAAATTGGTTTTAAAGAATTACAGCATACAAATAGATAATTTAATGACACTCTGAAGAACGTTACTTCCAATGTCAATATTTCATGTTATCTATACAATGATATATCTACAATCTATATAAATCCAGAGAAATTTTCCTTAAGTATAGGGCAGCGAATTGTCCCATTATTATGGAGTTTTTCTATTCATAGCTATTCACAGAAATCACAATTATATAATGGTCTTTTTATGGAAGCTCGTTACCCACGTTGTTATCTTCGTTGGGCAATTACTTAGAAATAACGGATCTATTTATGAAGACACGTGGAAATCTTGTTGAGAGTTTTCTCCTCACAATGGATTCAGACATTGATTTGCCTGATTACAAATCACTTAATCTTTAAAAAAATTCTCTTACCCGGTTATTTTATGCGACAGCAGCCAAAACAGTCTTAAGAAAACATTATTATTGTTCTTTATTTTAAGCAGGTAGTTGAAGGTGTTAGTTGAGCATACGATAGGCAGAATTTCTCCATTGTAACAAACGAGGTCATCATTCCATGATTACCCGTCATTACATCACTGAATGACATGTCAATGGCACTGAAGGTGTGCGTGAGCCGAATGTGTCTTTAATTACTACGTGATGACAATTACTAAACTGTGATGATGTCTCATAAATAGTAATTTGTAAAAGCAACCTTATTTCGGCTAGTATTATTGTCAAAGTCTGTCCTGGGGGCCTAGACAAAGTAACATTTTGATAGCGATAGCGAAATTCGCCAACTTTACATTGTATGGATTTGACAGGTGTCTTAAAAAAGTCACGTGGTCAATCGATATTGAAAGGACACGGGCGAACATCCATAGAACGTTGGGCCTTGATTTTTTATGAATTACACTTACCGATTTACTATTATTATGTAGAAAATGAAGTAATATTCCAAATACACTACAATTTTTAAATCCACTCCCTGGGAAAAAATAGTTATAGGATGATTTTGATTTCTACAAAAATAACCCCAATTGTCGAGTTCACTGGATCCGTTGTAAAGCCCGCTCTACACTTAGCCCGCGGATCGCGCGCGATGGCTGCGAAAGGGCGCGAACGCGAAGTGTGGAGCCGTTTCGCATAAAATAGAAGACGGCTCCACACTTAGCGTTCGCGCCCTTTCGCAGCCATCGCGCGCGATTCGCGGGCTAAGTGTAGAGCGGGCTTAAGAAAAGCTTAGGTCGTTTGTTTTAGCTGAAACCGTCATTTAAACGAAGCGAAAGTCGTCAAATATTAAACCAAGCATTCCAACAATAACGACAAAACAAAATAATTCACTTAAATTATTCAAAACAAACAGAAACGAATGATTGACAGACGTTGTATGACATTTGTTTTTTTTTTACTTTTCTGTTGCCATAATTTTTTCAGAAAATTATCGTGCCTCTATTCTAAGCTGTCATTATTTTGTATGGGATCTGATCGGAAAATCAGTATTTAAGTATCTTAACTAGCAACATTTTTATTATTCTACCGGACGTACTATGCACTATGCACATCACACACCGGATGCACTACAAAACCAATAGTATTTTCATTTATTAGATTATATTTTTATCCCGGGGTAAAAAATATTAATTAAAATTGAATTTAAATATTAAAAATCTTGTAACGAATATTAATTATATTTTGAATAGTGGAACGAACGCTTAAGATCGAGCCCATTTCTGCCGATGTCCTTTGGGTTATGACATTCGCTATCACTTAGTGAGCGATAACGAACGTCATAAGTGCCGCTTGTCTAGGGCCTCTGGAGTTCACAAGTCAATTGTACCTATTATAGGCCTCAACTTTACATACTTCTTCAACATTACACCAAATGCAAACTGTCATTATTCATTAATTCCTTATTTGTACAATACCAGTTAAGCATTACCCATAGAATTTTCCTTTTCCCCGTTTTTCTACAATATCTATCGATCCCACTATTTAAATTGTGAACCTTATTTCGGTGCCATAAGCATCTGTTTATCTAGCACGCCACTCATCACTTACACGGACACGGAAAGTAGATAGAAATGTAACGCCACTTACATTCAGGACGTGTTGACATTACTTAACAGATTAAGTAGCGAGCGAGTTGTGCCACGTGACATCATACCCATTACTATACGGCATGCTATCTGTGTTCCGCTACGATTTTGTGTTTGTTTTGACTCCATAAGAAACATCATGTTTCATTTTCATCATCAGCCTTTCGCCGTCCACTGGTGAAAATAGGCCTCTTTAAATACTCGCAAGCTTTAAGAGGATTTGCCCATAAAATCGCAACGTTGGGCAAGCGTATTGACGCAGGACGTAGCTTTTGCACCGGTGACACTGCAGCCCGGCACGGCCTTTGGGTTTTTTTGTGACTGTGTTATTTAAGCTCCAGAGAGAGCTTTAGAAGACAGAACGGGGTTATGACTTTGGGTTTGGACGGTTATACCGCCATCAGTCGGTCATTAGAGAACCTCGGTCAGAAGAGATTTTTGTAATAAATAAATACTTTTAAGCGTTAATATACTTACAACTTTATAATTGCGACATTAACTTATGTCTTTTTGAATTAGGAAGAGAAGCTAATGGTGGCATGCTTTGAACAAGTGTTAAATGTAAGTTCGTTATTACTGAGTTCTTTTTCAAATACTTCAACTAAAGATTATAGAATTATATGTCAATGGTCATGGGTTTGATTCCCATGCACAACATACATTTATAAAAATAAAATGTCTGCTGCTTTTGCTTGATGAATCATAAAAGGTAATAAATATTATATTAAATATTTTTGAAGTCTCAACAATTTCAAATCAATTATTGCTGGAATAGTACATATATAAACCAAACAATTTAAGAAAAACAGGTTTTTAGTTTTAGTAGGATTATAAATGTCATTGCCTTTGTTTCGAATTTATTTGAATTCTGAAATACATAATCGATAAAAACACCACAATGTCAGTTTTATTTTCTCTAATTCCAATAGCTATTATAGTTCATTTAGACAAAAGGGCTAATCTATTATTAAAAATCTGAGCAAACTTCGGCTTCAATGTGTTCATAAAAGATTATTTTGGCTCAATACATATTTGTTTCGCTTAAAAAAGAAAACAGTACCTATAACTAAGCTCAGAATGTGCACAAAAATTCTTCTCGAACCTGCCAACTGAAACTTTCAACACAATGTTAGTCATTAACAGATACAACGTAATCTCTTCATTAACAAAGAAACTTTATATCAACGTACCTTCACTATCTTTTGCTGTCAGATTTTAAGATACAATAACAATTACACAGAACAATAGTTGGAAGGTTGATAGATAAGAAGCAAAGCTCATGATTAATATGATTAATGCCATTTTAATTTTCCTTCAAGGTAAAAATCATTTTACAAACACGGGAAACGTGGTTATTTGTGGCTATTGTGTTGTTATCTAGATATAAAAGATATCATATTTGCATGCGTACATTGTGTGATAATTCTGGTAGAGGCTGAGCGACGTCCGTTCAGTTTATTAAGACCGGTGTTAAAAATGTATGCGGCTGCCGCGTTCTAAGAGTAGGTACAACGCGGAAGATGATTAAATTCTGGCAGTTGAGTTTTTTCAATCAAGTTTACTATGGGAATTATACGGAATGGTAACTCGAGAACTACTCTTCCTATTGAATAGTTTGAATTCCCTGAAAACACTTCCGCCATCCAAAAAATTCCTGCACAACTACAAAATCACAAATGAAATGATCGAGTTTGAAGTTTCTCAAGACTCTTTTGTGAACAAAGAAATTAAAGCCAAACTAAAAGCAAAGTTAAAATGACTTTACTGACTGACTGATAAAGTGTCGCAGGCCGCAGGTGACCGCTTACCATCAGGTGAGCTGCGTGCCTGTATGCCGACTGATGTGGTATAAAAAAAATAAGTATGTAATAAGTCGGTCAATTATAAGTTATACAAGTGAAAAAATATTCGTTGGTAAGCTGTGTACACTGAAACAATTTATCAATGCCTCTATAAGTTCATGGCACTGACCTGAAACAGCCCTGATTAACAGGCAGGTGGACGAACAACTAAATTGACGCAATAAAGGTGCAGTCAAAGATCTTATTGGGAGCAGTTAAATTGTTGTCGGATGACAGAGCAATCGCAAACGAGAGCAAGCCCGACTTGTCCAACCAAGTAGGTACTTTCACTGCGACCTACGAGTATGTAATGTAATGCATAACAGGTAATATATCACGACTGTCACCTGTCGTGTCCTCGTCTGCACTATGGTCCAATAATTGCATTCCCTGGACATTTTTGACCAAAGTCCAAATCACCATCGAAATACTTTTTATTCTTTATTCTTACATAAGAATCGTCATTTTGATACAGAAAGTCTTCAGAATGTTGTTTTTATTGACAAGAACCTACACTAAAGGTTGGTTATTAGTAGCTTACGTTAAGAGGAGTGTTAAGGATTCCAAAATAGTTAATTATGCTTCTAAGTATCTCCGCTCATCATAGCTCTTGCAGTGTCACACTTAACATAATTTAAAAAATGTGTGTAGGGGCCGTTTACTGAAGAAGGATAAATGGATCAAGCCAATAATATCCGCACTAAAAAAAAACACTTGGGCTTTGCAGTTTTACAGAGCTGAACTATTAATATGCCTACATAGGCAGACACAGTAAAGAAAGTCCGCAAATTATACAGTGAACTGATAGTCCAGTCAAATAAGACTTTGAAGGTTACAAAAATTCCCAGAGAGCTAAAAATTGGTATGAATGTTCAGAATACGATTATAAATGAATTGTGAAAAGTCCTCATCAATCCTCCTTGTGCATTTTTTTTTATTGACGTTGAAAGTTTGCAAAAATTGGTTTTCGTGTTTTTCAGCTAAACGGTGAGTTTTACAGCAAAAATAGTTTAGACAAAATTGTAGACCATCCGATTCCCTACAAAAAATGTATCCACACTTTTATTCATAAGTATTGCCATTTCCGTGATATAGCGATTGAAGAATTGTAAAAAATATTTTATTCGTAATAGGCACGTTGATGTACTTTTATATACATTTTTGAACCCTTATCCACTCATACGTCCACTGTAACCACAGTTACAAAGACCATATACCCCAGGACAGTCCGTGTAACTACAGTTACATTTTTAAGAATTCGCGCCCGCCGATTGTTTTTTTCTTTTTCTTATCGCTGTGGATGTTTATAGTCTGTAGTGTTGCTGGTTTTTGACGCTCTATAAGTTTATTTATTTTATTTCCATGATATGTACTACACCTTATTTCAAGTGGAACATAACTTCGGCTCATGGCTACAAAAAAAATAAATTGTCAAGTTGCTTGTTGTTTTTGGTGATCAGTGCGCGAGTGACTCCAGCTATTTTATTCGAGAAATCATGCCGTAAGTAATAAAATATTATTGTTTTGTATATCAAAATATTTATGATATTACATATTTTCATATTTTATAACATTATGTGCGATTCCAGTCAGTTTTTAAGTAAAGATTTGGATTAAAAATAGGTCGGTGACTCTGTGTTTTTATTAGTGAATAATTGGAAGATCTAAAAAAGTTCTTATATTATATCGTAATTAAATGTTTTAATATGAAAACTTATTAATATTATAGCCTAGTTAATACCATACTTTCTTGAAATATTCCATATTTCATTCTGGATTAGACAATTTACCATACGTGAACTTCGATTTCACAGATCATGTAGCTTTAGTTTTTATTTTATTTGTAATATTTTTAAGATGATTTATAATGGGATTTTGGTTCCAAATGAAAGGCCATTAAATTACCTAAAACCCAAAATTGTTTTAATATTGTAAACGTCAAAAATATCTAATAAAAAAAAATATTGAAATTGAAAACTAGGACAAAATTAGCATTTCTTAAAGTTCACTGTAAGATCATTAATAGAATATAATGTTAAAATCAAAGATAACTATTGCCTAAAAATCGTCAACTAATGAGCCTTTCATTAGTATTTTTCATTTTGCGATATTTGAGTTATTTACTGAGTAATAGGCATTTATTTAGCATACGTCTCCTATCGATTTTATTTTGCGCGTATCACGTGACTCGCGGACTGTCCTGACAACCTAGCGAAACGCGCACGGACGTTTGAGTGGTTATACGAGTGAAAATATGAGTCCCTATGTCTTATACATATAAATTATAAAATTCTAAGAATATAAATGAACGTCAAAAACTCAGCCCCTATTTTCATTTTTTTAACAAAGGTTGTGCATTTTACGGTTTTTTATTTATTTATTTATTTATTTATTTATTGGATCACCAACATAAGATACAGCATTACATACAAAACATAATACAACATTTACGCTTAGGGCTAACTGTTCTTACAATTACAGGCAACCACAACATGCACTGTAACATAACAATTAAAAAATTTACTGATTTTAACATTAAGAGAAATAAGACAAAAATTAAAAATTACGAGATCAAAAAAAATAAAAATACTTTGTGATTTTAATAGGCAGTGAGAGGGGCATCACTCTTTTTTAAAATTGAAAGAAACTTGGGAAGGCTCTGATGGTTAATGTCAAGTTCGGGCACTTTTTGACTTAGTAAGTTATAAAGACGGGTAAGACGGATTGCGGGTGAGTTTTGACCCGCCCTGGTTCTACAAAACTTATTTTTAAACAAACCACAAGAATACCGAGGCAGTCTGACTGGTACGTTGAAATCCAGTTTACTTAAAAACTGTGGGCTATCTATATGGTTGTTCATTATCTTAAACAAATAAGACATATCCAGGTATATACGTCGCACAAAGAGAGGCTCCAGTCGGAATAGCTTTGCTTTTTTTGAGTATGATTCCTTTAAGTTGGATTTCTTAAACCTAAATGTCAAGTTACGTACTAATTTCTTTTGTACCCTTTCTATTCTGTCCTTGTGTACCTTGTAGCTGGGACACCACACCGTGCTGCAGTACTCTAGTTTACTTCGCACATAACTGTTATATAGCAATATGATTGTAGATGGTTTTTAAAAGTCTTTTGTACTTCTTAAAATAAAGCCCAATGCTTTAAAAAAATGTCGCATTCTGCATTTTGTAGTCAACCTTTGACTGAAAGTGGAGTTGTTACTGTTGATCACGGCATGAATGAAAGCATTATTAATTGATGCAAGTATTGAAAGAGGTGATGAGTTTTCGGAGTACCTGAAAGACCAGACATCTGTACAAATTCATGTGCAGTGTTGAAAAAGTATACTCGAAAAAGTAGCATTGATGCCGTAAAAAGATGACGCTAAGAAGAAGAAGCTGGTTCATCAAAAATAAGTCCTCATACTAGAGCAAGAGTAAGTGAAACTACATTTTGCTTCAATCAGTGATGTTTATTTTGCGGCAATAAATTAAATGAAGAGTTGGAAAAGAAAAAAAGCACTGCAGTACCGTCGTCGTAAGATTTTTAAAGTGACTACATATTTGTTCAAAGACAGTATCCTAACTATAGCTAAAACTCGTTGTGATGATGTAGCCAAAGCTGTTGCTGCTCGAATTGAATTTGACTATGATTTAGTTGCTGCATACTAATTGTAAATGTTCTAAATTGAAGCGTTTATTTTTAAAATAACCTTCACAACAACGAGTCTTAGATACTGTCTTTGAACGAAAGTGTAGTCACTTTAAAATTATTACGACGGTGTTTTTTTCGGCATCAATGCTATTTTTTCGAGTATACTTTTTTCGACACTGCACATGTATTTTTACTGATGTCTGGTCTTTCAGGTACTCCGAAAACTCATCACCTCTTTCAATACTTGCATCAATTAAAGCTTTCATGCCGCGATCAACAGTTACCACTCCACTTTCAGTCAAAGGTTGACTACAAATATAGCAGAATTGCGACATTTTTTTTTTAAAAAAAAACAGTAAAATGCACAATATTTTGTTGAATGAAAATAGGGGCGGAGTTTTTGACGTTCATTTATATTCTAAGAATTTTATAATTTGTATGTATAAGACATAGGGACTCATATTTTTACTCGTATAACGGTTATAAAAGTACATTAACGTACATATCTATATATACCTATAAAAGAAAGTCGTGTTTGTTACAACACTTATAACTCGAGAACGGATGAACGGATTTAGATGAAATTTGGCACACGTATAGTTTATAACCGGGATTAGAACATAGGATACTTTTTATCCCGGAAAAGTGGGGGGAAGGGGGGATAGTTGAAAAAGGAAATTACGCGCGGGTGAAACCGCGAGGACGACCGCTAGTTACAAATAAAATATTTTTTTCAATTCTTTCAACCGCTATATCACGAAAATGGCAATACCTATAAAAAAAAAGTGTAAATACATTTTTTGTAGAGAATTGGACGACCTACAATTTCGTCTTAACTATTTTTGCTGTAAAACTCACCGTTTAGCTGAAAAACGCGAAAAAACTATTTTTGCAAACTTTCAACATCAATAAAAAAAATTGCACAAGGAGGATTGATGAGGACTTTTCACAATTCATTTACAATAGTCTTCTGAACATTCATACCAATTTTTAGCACTCTGGGAATTTTTGTAACCTTACTTCCATTTTAAGACCTAATTTGACTGGACTATGATGCCTTATTTTTTCTGACATATCGAGTCGAGCGGGGTCAAATTGGCAATTGACGTAATAAAGGTGCAGCCAAACTGTTATCGTATGACAGAGCAACCACAAACCAGAGCGATCCGCCGCCCGGTTTGCAGGTACTTTCACTGAATCCGACCTGTTGTTATGCGCATGACATGTCACGACTGTCGTGTTCTCGACTGCACGGTGGTCCAATTATTGAATTTCCTGAACACTAAGAAATACAAGGTATACTGAGCGGAGGTTCAAGAGTTCTGAAGTGGAGCTACGTAAATAAATAATCATTTATAGTTGACTTGCATAAATATTATGTATATTCCGATCTCGTCTGAATATCATTTTAATTTCATATGGGAGCAACTTTTATCTAATAATATTTCGCAAAATGACTGACCTTGTTATAAATAAGAAACTTTATTTATGTCCAGAGATTATTGGTTGACGAAAGTTATCAGTACAAATAAAAAGTGCTTATTATTTATTTAAAATACCTTGCCGTAACATTTGCTTTTGCTTGCCACCAGATATCTTACTTCCAATTGTCTAGTTAACAGATCCGGAAATGATCTTCTGCCAGGGGGTTAGTTGATATGTTTATAAGGTTTTATTTTCGTTAGAGTATCAGTTTTTAATGAGGTCAAGGTATTTCAAATTAAAATGAGCTATATATAGGTACTTTGTAATACAAAAAATAAGAGAATATTGATCCCGCAAGGACAAAACAAGATGAATTACAAAAAATGTTACCTAGGCGGATTATGCACCAGGAAATCTTTTTTAACGGTTAAATTAATGGACGAAACGAACAAAGATAAAACATTGATGTTGCTCATTATGTAACAAAAGCTTTTTTTGTGTACGCCTTCGGAGCGTCAATTTTAATGAACTTACACTACAAAAGGTGTCAGCAAAAACGTGCAACGATGTTTCGTGATTTTTAATGCTTAATAAATATTCAAAAGCAGAAAAGCATTAGCAATTTATATTCTTCTCGTAGTTTTAACTCACTGTTTGATAATCCTCACTAACCTAAAGAAATATATTTTTAGTAGCTTAGATATATAATATGATTGCTAGTGGCGTAGTTTCACCTGTGTTGCGGGTAAGGGAAATGCTCTTCAGAGAACAAAAGATACAAGGAATAAAATATAAGATACAAAGAAGGTAAAGAAAGGTTGGCTCCTTTGAATATCATAGGACTTAGTAATAGGTAAACCTTATTAGCATTCTCAAAAAGAGACTCCCTCTGTAGCGATGGAAGTCCCACACCTTTTTTTACCTTTTATGCTAGTTTAGTTGGTAGACAGGTACGAAGCCCACCTGATGGTGAGTGGCCACTGCAGCCTATTTCCTCAATAAATTAAGGAACTCTTAACAAGAAAGGGTCACTCAATGTCCTGCTACACTGTAGGATCCTCTGATCTTCTAGCCTTTGATTTTAAGTGTATTTATTTCCACATTAATATTGCTGGAGCACAGCCAGAGCAGTTAGGCGGAGATTTTACCTGTGAGGTTTCTGGGTTGCCAGTAGGACTTGAAAAAGTCCTATCACCTCTCTGCTTCCGCCGACTACGACATGTAACAGGCATTATCTATGCAGAAATATGTGTAAAGCTACATGTTGATTTAGTGTTTTTGTCGTACCCCCCTGTACTATTAATCAAATAGTGTGAGAGCCTACGCCGGAGTCGACGGGGCATCTTCAATCGCGGAGAAATTGTTCACAGGCAGTGAATAGAATCGCCGGTAAGTAGGTGGATTTAAGAGATGGTTCGAGTTACAAGGTGCAGCGGGCGACTTAGAAGAGAGCTTGCACTTTGCTTCCGTCTTCGCGTACGTAGCGGTTCGGGTGTATTTAAAGATTGCGTGCCTTATATTTTTAGATCTCTGCTTAGTAATTTTCAGCATCATTTATAATATATTTTTATTCCTTTACTCGCCTCCGTGGTTCTATCTATCTATTCAGCCCGTGTCCACCTACTATTGGGTATTATTATAGGCCTCCTCTCTGCTACGCCAGCTCTTCCGATACATTGCACCCAGTTCACCTAGTTGCTCAAAAAGTGTCTCTTTATATTCTCAAATTAATATCATATCAGCCATATGACGTCTACCTACGTTGAGCATAGGCGTTCATCAGCGACCTCCACAATTCCCGATATTTAATAATACCTAGAGTATCCCAGCTATTAGTAAACAACGTTATGCAACATTTCTATTGCACATATTCCGCCTTAATAGTACAGGTGTAAGACATTTGCATATTAACTTGAAAGATTATTTGTAATATCGTTGTACTATCATTTTCTTTCACCTTACTCATTACAAAAATAATAAAGAAACGGACCACATAATGATAATGTGAATATATAAAAATGTTTGAATTAATCAACATAATTATTTGCAACAGTTGAGTAAAACGCGTGAAACATTCTTTATAGTTGTTTTGAGCTATAAAATAGATAATGCGGGTCAGATGTACCTGATGACCATGCGTAATGGAGAAGAGAAACGCGAAGGCGTTACACGAATTAAACATTACCTACTGATGTAAGTCGAGTCTTATCTTCAACTCGTATTACTTAACACGGAAGCCGACCGAGTACTTGGCAATATGCTTTTTTTCTTCCACGACCAATGTCCATGGCTTAATTGTTTTGGCCCAGTATCTAGCTACCCTACGCCAGCTACCGTATCCAAGCAGTTAATATTGAAATGTATGGGACCTGACTCACTCGGCGACAGTTTGGCAGCATCGCTTATTTTGGCATTTAATAATGTTCTCCTAGCCGAGTTTTCGGCTACGCTACGGCGGCTAATCTTTTACGATCTGCCAACTACGCAGGATATATTATAGTGCACCAGTATGTGCGGAAGCACATGTGCACTCCCTATTCCATCACTCTTATAACACGGTGGGACAGCAGTCTGACACGACCAAAGAGAGACCAGGCGCAGAACCAACGGCTTAACGTGCCTTCCGAAGCACGGAATCATCATTCTTTTCAGACATTCAGGTGATTCAAGCCTGCAATGTCCTAACCAAACAGTAAACATTCACACAAAGTGATGATCCCCGCGGGATTCGAACCCACGACCTCCGGGTATTAGAGCCCAACGCTCTAACCACTGTACCACGGAGGCATTTACATGCTATCTGACAGGATATGGTAGCCGGCGACGTCGCCATGGCATCCCAATACGGCAGGGCACTAAAAGCATAAAGAATTTTCGTCAGCGCAACACCTCTTGTGCAAGTATCAGGGCACGCGGGGCAACACAAGAGATGGGCATTATTTGAGGGGAGCCACCACAGTCGCAAGCGTTTTCAGAGGGCTCCGTAACCCCAATGCTGTAGGTTGTCCTTGCAGCGCCCAACTTGACTTGTCAGTTGTATACAATAAAAGAGGGCAAACTAACAAAAGGATCACCTGATGGATAGTGATCATCGTCGCCGATGAATAAATGTAACACCAAAGTCTGTGGTTCACTCTCGGAATAAACAGCTGTATGGACGCACGCCTTTTATTCACCACTGGCGACGAGGATGGGACTTGTTTGTATTGTTTTTTGTATGGTCTGCATTCAGACATTTTTGTATGTATAAAATGTATTTTATTATAATACATTACAATAGACACGTTTACAGAACTAAACTAACAGAGGTGAATCTGGCCTTTTGCCTGTTTTATGATAAAAACTAAAAGGAGTTCGAGTAAAAAAGCACCGTGAGTTAAGTTATCTGTGCCGTGAGTGAATGTTCTTTTTTCAAGTGGCCGTTGTTTGTTTCTAGCACCCGCACCCCACCTAACTACCTACGAGAGAAAATGCGTACCGAGCATAGGTACTTATTAAAATAAATTATTTTGTGCCTTTTGTTATAATAAGCTCACTTCTTCACTGCACTACAGATATTAGGGAGCAGAAGAGGGCTTAAATATTTCTGTTTTCTCAAACAGAAATAATTAGACGCTTTTAAATTTATGTATTTACGTATGTAGAACTTTTTCCTCATTTTAATTAATACTGCTTACCGTCAGAAAGCTAGCATCTTGTCTGCAACTGAAATAGCATAAAAACAAATCGAAACTGCTAAGAAATATGTTGCTTTTAGAACGTCTGATTCAAAAAGAAACAAATAAGGCAAAGAAACTGCTAATTGCTATTAGCGACAATTAGTACTGTGGAGCATTGAACTATGCTTCTTGTTCACAGTATGTGATTGTCAAGGTTTTTGTACAACATTAAACTGTGAAATAATGGATTGGTCTTACAAACAGTAATAATGAAGCGCTAGAAGCAGCTATGGTTGCTAAAATTAATAACAAATAACAGCTTTGCTCCCATCCGACACTTTATAATAAAGAATCCCTCAATAAAATGACTATTAAACTATAGTGAGGGAAATCTTATTAATTCATAATAATTGTTTGAAATAAAAAAAATAGAATAGGATACAAATTAGATCACATATTGTGATGGAGAAAAATATTATGCGCTACATCCCTCTCAATTCATGGTTTATGACTTAAAAAGCGGCCAAGTGCGATTCGGACTCGCCCATGAAGGGTTCCATAGCAGCAAGTATCATCATAATATAAAAGTTCTTGTAGTTCTTTGTAAAGGTAAACTGCGGTTTACGATATTTATGACGTATTAAAAAAACCAATTAGGTACTTGATCTCGTTCAAACCAATTTTCGCTGGAAGTCTCTCGCGCAAACTATTCAGTTTAGAAAAAAAAATGACATTAAAAACCTTCTTATTATTTTTAAAGACCTACTTATCCATAGATACCCCACACGTAAGGCTTTGATGAAAAAAAAAAAATTAGTTTCATTTCTAAGTAAGCCCCCAAAATTTATTGTTATTTTTCCATTTTTGTATGAAAAAATACATCTACTTACCAAATTTCAACAGTGTAGTTCTTATAGTTTCGGTAAAAAGTTTCTGTGTCATACGGACGGACAGACAGACAGACATGACGAATCCATAAGGGTTTCGTTTTTTGCCATTTGGCTACGGAACCCTAAAAAGCGCATGTTTTCCTATAGTATAATTTTTTTTAAAATACATAATGCATACACTCTTATAATACATACACACATAAACATTCAGTTAGATAGACGAAACCCGTTTTTGCACACAAATGCTGTTACTTAAGGGATCGAGCCCGCGACCTCTGATATAGTTCCCGTTTTTTCAACCATTACACCAACATGGTCATCAAAACACTAGGAAAAGGTAGTTTATATAACAACTGTTGGAAGGTTACGAAGATGGTCAAATTTAAAACATTTAAGTGTCAGTGTATATAAGTGAAAGTCATTTTGTAGTCTCAACAATGACGGAAGATATGGAACTAGTATAGCAAGTTTTAATGAGAGCCTTTCGTAACTCTCCGATCTAATCAGTATACCGTGGTTCATAGTTCAATGCGAATTGTAGGAACTCAACACTTTTCACAAGCCACAAGTATGTACTTATCAGTACATCCGAGATACTATCAATATTGGCCTTCCATTTCTACGCTTGTGGAAGTTCCATGTGTAACTAGGGAAAAAAACGAGTGACAGATTTTCGTGCAGGAAATACCTATCGAGATATACTGTCATTTAATTTACTATAAAAAAGAGTAAGTGTGCAGGTAACGTTTTAGGTAGACATTATCAGTCCATAAAACACAAGGAACCTTACTTACGTTCAAAAAACTTAATTTGAATCTGATGAATCAATTTGTCAAGGTAAGTCAATTTCAGTTATGTCACCTTTTTAATGAAGTTGCAAGTCCTTTGAATCTGAAACCCAGTTAATAGTTAACGAAGGTATTAGTTGAATGAGTGATAAATGAAGGGATTGAATGCAGCCACTGAGTGCCTGCTGCAAAACAACCTTAGTTGTTATTCCGGTCGCATTTCATGCTTACAAAGTAAATTAACACCAAAGTATACTTTGTCAATAACTAGTATTTTAATAGATTTTTTTGTCGAATTATACCAAAACCTACCAACTTCCAAAATGCATTAAAACAGGCCACTTACCATAAGGTCGTCTGCGTGCCTGTCTGCTGTAGTATATTATTAGATATACAGTTATAAAATATCGCTTTTCTTTGTAATAAACTGTAGAAGTAATGTCATTTTTGGAATTCATGTAGATGTTGATTACACTGTGGTACGTCGATTCCGTTACACCGACTCCAAATATAACATAACTTTTAATGACATACAAAGGTTGTACTTTTTTTTTATTTAATAGTGAACATGCACTGCATAAAAATATATTTTTTATTTCAATCAATCAATCACAGATACTTAAGCTATTCTCAAAAAGGGATCATGATGTACTTTTAAATTGTTATACTTTACGAATCTTTAAATAGATTTGTTTTAACTTACCGAATTTACTATGTTATGCGTACATATTAGCTGAGCGAAAATTATGCATGAACTTTAAAATAGGATTTCCCCTGTATAGACCAGATAATTGGAGTGCATTCTGATAGATTAATTTATTGAAACCAATGATACAATATCTAAAGCAAAATGAGTACACTAAAATTTCCCTAGAGATATCATTTTTAAGAATGAAAGTCAAGCATTATTTTTTGATTTTGTCATAGTTAAAAGAAAAAATTAACAATAAAATATTTTATTTATAGTTATTTATGAGTCTCCTGAAAGAGTGAAAGATGTCGGATTTGATTCCTTGTCAAGCCAAGCCCATAGTTGTTTTTATGGAACCCATAGTAGGTCGCAATCTTTTTTGAGGTCAGATAAGTGTACATTTTTATCAACTGTATATAAACAATTATCTATACTGTTAGTCGTATAAAAATGGACAGTGATACAAAATTAATTAATCCGAGACACTGCATTCTTACCTGTATTTTTATTGATTCAATAAAATATACAGTACATTTCACAACATGAATCCGGGAAAGGTAATAAATTTGAAATGCCACTTGCACTGTACTTAACAGTAGCAAGCTTATCGGTCCATCGGAGAGGCAGTGCCATTGTCTCAAACGGACTCGAACCCACGACCCCTTGCGCAAGCGTAAATTGCGTAAGTCCTCGGAACGGATGCTTTTGTTTATGTTATTACGGGGTACGATTTTTGTACTAGTCCAATAAAAAAGAAAGTTCAACTGTTAATTATAGACTTAAGACGTAATACAAATTTCGAGTGATCGGGAATTTCCAAAAAAGTTAAAGTGGATCTTAGGGTCCGGTCGTTATGCCCCCATTCCGTAAAGGTGCTCCCTCACCGGGAGCATTCGCATGTAATGTAACATTAAAGATTCGTCTTCCGAGCATTACATTACAATACTACCTTCCTGACCGACGAACGTTCGCGTGTAATTGATTGATTACACATTGTATCATTACAAGGTGCGCATTGTAATGCTCGGTTCTCCTCCTTCACTGATGTAATGCTCGAGTCTTCAACGTTACATTACACGCGAATCCTCCCGGTGTGGGAGCACCTTTAGGCTCAACTAGTTTGTCCTGAAATCTGGTTTGGCCGGCCGGTAACAAATACAAACAAAAGACGGTTAAAACAAAAAATAGTCATTCATCACACTCGTAAAGATTGCAGAATAATCGTATGACATAATTAAAAGAAACATAACACAAAGGTTTTCTCATAATAAATTGTGTTATCTAACGCACATCCTGACAATTCAGTTTTGTTTAGCATGAAATATTTTGACAAGGTAATTTAATTAAAACTTAGATAATAGAAGCTAAAAAAGAAGATGACGCGCAGTGCCGTAAAAAAATGGTGCGCCATAAAGTCGGTAATTTCTTTGATTTTCTGAAAATTTCGAGGGTGGTCATTTCAGTCTGTACGGCATCAGTTTCATACTGTTTCAATACAGCTTCTAAACCATTATCCCGCAACGCCGTACAAAAATCATGCGACAAGGGGAGAAAAACGAGGGTTGCAACCCCCTCTTTTTCCGTGGTCCGGGGGGTGATTTGAAAATACTTTTTCATGCCGTACAGAATGAAATGACCAAATTTACCCTCGAAATTTTCAGAAAATCAAACAAATTACCGACTTTAAGGCGCACCATTTTTTTACGGCACTGCGTGCTTTCTTATTATTTTTCATGGATCTATCGATGGTAAAAATGCCGTACAAAAATATATGACCAAAATGTACTCACTCTGTCTGCACTTTTGAATCCTCACCAGCACTCAGTTGGACAGCTTACAAGTGACGGCATAGTGTTGAATCTTATTATTTTATGCTCTTATATCGTCCCATATACGTCACCTGGTGGTTCATATGACCCATCCATTTTTTGGGTGGGACCGTAGTCTATAGTTATATCTGAGCATAACATATTAGTTAGGAATATACCGCATTTTATTTTTTGTGGAGGCGCTATGTGGCGCTTCATTCTCTCTAAAACAATAAAAATTAATTAAAACAATAACGCCTCGATGGTCTAGTGGTTTATGTACCTTGATGTCATAGGTTCAATTCCCGGGTCAAGCAACATTTGTGTTGGTTTTTTCGGACGCCGCTCGGGTTCTGTGATCACCAATCTGCATTTTGGCAGCCAGTACCCATCATTGTGGGACATTGATAGGCTGATAATTTTACTTAGATACAGGCAAACAGATTACCTCCGCCGTATACATAGAATCATGAATGTGAGGTGCCATCTATCGTAAAACTAGAGTATTAAAACACACCGCGCTAAGCGCAGAAAAAAATGCTTATTGCAATAAAAAGCAAGCTTGAAATTCAAACCGAGCCGATAGGTGGAGCTACTGGTAGGTAAAGTAGGCGAAGCGAATCTGCACAAAGCTGGTGTTTTTCATTCATACGTTTGGTAACATTGTGCAGGCAAAAATGTTTTCATTTTAAATCCATAATTTACATATATGATTCTACTTGAGTAATAACACAAAATATGGTAATAAACCTAAGTGATGAAAACGATTTTCATCGAATTGAACGGATTTAATTATTATATTACCGCGTGCTTTGATTAAGAATGCCTAGTGTGGTATTTAAAGAATTTAATTGAATTTAAGTACAATGATTAATGTTCGAGTAAATTTCTTAAAAATAGGCGAGTATAAATCCTCTGCTACTATTTTCAAAATGCTGTTGCTACTATCTACCTCTCACTCTGTGCAGTTATAGGGAAGCTGTTTTTTTGCGTATTATCGCATGAAAACTGTCTGTTCGAGCTTTGGGCAAACATCTCCGACGCACTACAATAACGAGGCAGTCTTAGAAATTTATGAAACCGTAGGTCTCGGTAGTCCCCTGTGTGGGACTAAGGGAGCACTAAAGTGTCCCACTACCCACAAAACTACCCCGGTTTTCCATTCACACCCGAAAAGGACGAGCAGGCTTTTTGACAATTTACCGGCTCATACCTGAGATGTTTCCTTGCGCCCGAGCCAATAGTTAAGAATGTACATTGAAATCAGAATCGATAATAACGATACGAAATTCAATAAATTAATTATGAGTAAGAAATATTGAAAAGATCTTTTTAATGGAAGCTTTATTACTCTATGACGAAACCACTACGCTTCATTTTTTCCATCGTATATCAAATTAAAGAGAGGTGGAAAATCAATAACCGCGGAGGCTGCATCCCAATGGACAGTTATTATAAGTACACGAATGAAGTCCAGATGGTAGTGGGCGGGTTGGTTTTTATGTTGTTTTATGTAATGGTTGAGAAGTCGGCCATTACACCAAGAGATCGAGGGGTGGATCCCCGCGTGGTACAAACATACAAATGTTTGCATGAACATGTCTATCTGTATCGGTGTAGCAGGTGTTTCTATGTTAGTATTTACAAAAATTAAATAAAAAATAATAAAGGGCAATGGAGAGGGCTATGCTTGTGGTCTCTCTGCGTGATCGCATCAGAAAAGGACCAAGGTCACCCATAATGCCCGAAGAATTGCGAGCCTTAAGTGGCAGTGGGCAGCTAGGGCACATTGCAAGAAGGAGGACTGACGGCCGTTAGGGCGGAAAGGTCCTCGAGTGGTGGCCACGTACTGGGAAACGCAGCAGTGGTAGGCCTCCCAGAAGGTGGACCGATGATCTTATAAAGGTCGCCGGAATCCACTGGATGCAGGTGGCGCAGGACTGATCGGTTTGGAGATCCTTGGAGGAGGCCTATATCCAGCAGTGGACGTCTTTCGGCTGAAATGATGATGATGATTTACAAAAATAAGGATTTATGTAATGTAAGTATATCCGGCACCCATAGAACAAGCTGATTGCTGGGTTTGGTAAGAAAGCGCTTTGTGATATTTATTTATTTAAAGTTAAAACATAAAAATGGCCAATTACATCCACTCTTCCCTGTGCCTACAAAGGATCGGGTACAACAGCTGTTGTTAATTTTTTTTATATCCGATTTCCGGCTACATTGATTAATCTCAACGGTCAAACAACTAGGCTGTTGGACATAATAGTGGTTTGGAAAGCATACTCGTATATTTTATGCTTTCCAAACCACGCATTTGCAACGCAAGCGGACCGTATTTAATAGTTTTGGGAATAAAACCCGAATGAAAAATCTTCAATCAAATAAAAAAGAAATAGCTGGTTGGCAAGAAACATTGGTTTGATTTGCAATAAAACAATCTTTACAGTTTTCAGCGTTCTTTTTTTATGGTATAGCGGGCAGACGAGCATATGCGGCACACCTGATGGAAAGTGACTACCGCCGCCCATAAACATCTGCAAATCAGGTGGAATCACAGATGCGCTGCCGGCCTACACTCTTTTTTTAAATACTTGCAAGTCGTATAGTATTAGGGTATTTTGTTGTATTTTTAATTTTATGACACTTCAGTTGGCAGACAGGCACACAGTGCGCCACTCCGTCTGTCCATCCGTCCATTAATCACGTGAGCCTCGAAAGGGGGGAGGGGTCTACAAAAAATCACCAAGTATCACAAGCGTGGGAGGGGATGTAGCAATATGTCACGTGTATTTTTTTATTTGGCAAACGCGCGGTACTCAAACGAAAAGCGGCGTTACGTGTATTAAAATTTTAATCGTCAAACGCGCTACTTTGAAAAAAATTTTTTTGATTATAAAAATTTACGTTTTAAACTTGAAATCAAAGGCTCGAAGATCAGAGGAGTCTACAGTGTGGCAGCATATTAAGGACGCTTCCTGGTGAAGTGACCCTCAATGGAATAGGCCGCAGTGGCCGCTTACCATCAGGTGTGCTTCGTGTTTGTCTGCCAACAGAGGCGGCGGAAGGCGTGGGCGACGTGGGCCACCGCCCACGGCCTCGCGGTCCAAGGGGCCTCGCGCCTTGAAAGCCCGTGAACGCGAATCAAGCATCTAGCAATAAATAATAAAAAAACCGGCTAGCAAGTATCTGGCAATACTAACCTACCACATTCGTTTTAAAAAAATCTAATTTGGCAACATTTGCTGGCGTTTCGGGTGGTGAATGACGCGGGGAATCCTTGCTTCGCCAGCTTAGCCTTTTTTTTTCAGAGGAGAATGCGTTTATGCACCATAACCGCAGGCTAGCTAGACCTGCGGCCGTGTGTGGGACTCGAGACTTAAGCGTCCACTACCCACTAAACTCCCCCGGTTTCCCCTTCACCCCCGATTGGGACGAGCCGGTGCCAGCCTTGTGGCTATTGACCAGCCCATCCCTGGGTCGCCCGCTTAGCCTAGTTAACGAATAATTTGTGGATGGAAAAGTCGAAAGCGCGAACATAGACGGGGCAAACAGAATGGGAAATCCCCAGCTAGTTTGGTCAATGAATGCTCACAAGGGGAGTGTGGATAGAAAAGTCGAAAGCAGAAACTTTGACTTAGGAACTTTGTTTGGACTAGTCAGGAGATAAACATACTAAAAGTCCTTACCCCTCCGAGGTGAGCCCGAGGGGGAGGGGGCACATGTTTTTTGCTTACTTCTCGAAAACGGTGCTTTGTACGAAATTTTGTCGTACTACATAATAAAAGCTAATTAAATTCTCTACAACTTTGTCTTTTGCACTTTGTATCTATCCTATCGCCAATGGTTGCCTAGCTATGAGCTTCTAAAAGTAGTCAATTTTCAAAAGTGTGTTTTTTTCTCTGGAGGACTCAGACCGCTCGGATGTCACTGCAGATTACATAACTAGAGCCATGAATGAAATTTATAAGCACATGGAGACTAACAGTGACTGTCAGTTCTCCATTACCATGAATGAAATTTATAAGCACATGGAGACTAACAGTGACTGTCAGTTCTCCATTACCATGAATGAAATTTATAAGCACATGGAGACTAACAGTGACTGTCAGTTCTCCATTACCATGAATGAAATTTATAAGCACATGGAGACTAACAGTGACTGTCAGTTCTCCATTACCATGAATGAAATTTATAAGCACATGGAGACTAACAGTGACTGTCAGTTCTCCATTACAGAATTGCGGGCTGCAGTATCAGGGCAAGTGCCAAATGACAAAACGATCATTGGAAAAGATGTTGACTTGGTAGTTCTGCTTATAGCAAGGACTCCACCTGACCATGATATTATCTTTGTCAAGCCTAGTAGAGGTAAAGTACCTACCACCTATTATTCAAGTCAGGAATTGCAACAGCTAGGCCTGAAAGACATATTATTTCTACACGCCCTCACGGGATGCGACACCACTTCTGCTGCAGTTCGGAGAAGCAAAGTTGGTTTTTGTAAACTGTACTTGAAAAAACCTGAGATCCGTCAAGCCGCAGAGGTGTTTTCGAACCCCACTTCATCGCATGCTGACATAAGAAAAAATGGAAACTTATGCTTTTTAAGGTTGTATGGAGCGAAACCATGCAGTCAGTATCAAATGTCCAAACCAGACATTTCCTCCCTTCCACCAACTGAGGGAGCAGCGTTGGAGCACTCTTTCCGAACCATCAGGTACAGGCTTGGCTTGGACAAGACCTTTGTCCTGAACTATGGGGATGGAAACGGAATGAAAGCAACCTCTTGGTTCCTGTTCCAACTAAAGAACCAGCTGCACCGAAAGAAATATTGAAGCTGATATTTTGCCGGTGCACTCAGTAGATTGTAGTAGTGCTAGATGTGGGTGTAGGAAGGCTTCCATTCTATGCTGTGCTCTACCATTTGCCACAATTGCAACAGAAGCTGCACGAATAGCATTTTCATGTTGGAGGACAACGATGATGGGGATGATGAAGCAGAAGTAGTAGCTTACGTTCCATCATCTAATAACGATTTGACCGATGACGAGAAAGAAGAGGCAAAAGTTAAGGAACGACAACCAGGCCCGTCATGCCCAAAGAGAGGCGAGTGGTTAAGTAATCCATTTATTCATGCATAGGAGGAATATTTTTTTTTAGTTAGTTATGAATCTTGAAATCTACGGTAGCAGCTGAGAACAAATATATGCCAGAAAATGTAAGAGTGTAGAACACATTTTTCAAAATCGACCACTTTTAGAAGCTCATAGCTAGTAGGCAATGATTGGAGAAAGATACAAAGTGTAAAAGACAAAGTTGTAGAGAATTTTATTAGCTTTTATTATGTAGTACAGTAAAATTTCGTACGAAACACCGTTTTCGAGAAGTAAGCAAAAAACCAAACAACGGGACCTTCTTTGTGCCCCACCCCACCTCGGGCTCACCTCGGAGGGGTAAGGACTTTTAGTATGTTTATCTATTAACTAGTCCAAACGAAGTTCCTAAGTCAAAGTTTCTGCTTTCGACTTTTCCATCCACACTCCCATTGTGAGCATTCATTAACGAAACTAGCTGGGGATTTCCCATTCTGTTTGCTCCATCTATGTTCGCGCTTCTAAGCACATGCAGTCATGCAATCATGCGACGACGCATGTGCCTAATATTTTAATGTATACTCACCGGCAATGAAACTTGGCAACTGGGCTTTTTTCATACAAACATGGTCACTTTAGCGTCAGCGAAAATTGAGCGGTTTTTGGCAATTTTTGAAACTGTGATTCAAAAATTGGGCGTTTGGCCTCTCCATTGACGTAATAATCATTGCACAGCTGCAAATAGTTTTCTATCTATGAGACGCATAAATGACCATGTTTGTATGAAAAAAGCCCAGTTGCCAAGTTTCATTGCCGGTGAGTGTATTTCCAACAGATTTCGATGTGAGAATAAGTGTTGCGTTTCATTGTATGAGAACTTAGAAATAAAAATAAATCCATCCTTGTGTCATCCATCAGGGGGCCTCGCAAAATATATCTTGCCCACATCAAAATTTGGTCTTGCCCCGCCACTGTCTGCCAACTGACCTAGCATAAAAAATATATATTATTATTATTATATTATAGTTCAAAAATGGGCGAGCAGTAGTAAACGGGTGGCTTTTTCCTTCCCTACCATTTTCTTATTCTCTAACATGGTCTAATTTATTGGACACTAGCCTTCCGCACGCGGTTTCACCCGCGCCGCGTAATCTCTTTTGTCAAATATCCCCCTCTTTCCCCCACATTTCCGGGATCAATAGTACCCTATGTTCACGGGGGATAGTGTAGCTTTCCAACCGTGAAAGAATTATTCAAATCGGTTTAGTAGTTTTAAAATTGTTTTTCCCGCGGGAATGAGATGTTTCCCATAGGAATTTTATAGCCTATGTCCTAATCCGGGTTATAAACTATACCTGTGCCAAATTTCATCTAAATCCGTTCAGCCGTTTAGGCGTGATTGAATAACAAACATCTAAACATCCAAACATCCAGACTTTGCATTTATAATATAAGTAGGTTATGTCGGATCACACATATTATAGGATCGTAGAAAGAAAGGAAGGGAAAGAGGTGGAGGAAGGTGTTAACGGCATCACTCTCTAATCCCGCATTGATTTTTGTAAACAAAATATCTACTTCTATATAATATGTTAGATCTAGTACTTCGATTAAAGCTTCTGCAGCAAATTTTCCCTTAGTGAACTGGCACTTTTTTGAAAATCTAATAGGTAAAATGTCCATAGCAAACATCTTTGGCATAGACTAGAGCTGACGCGTTGGCTCTATGCTAAACGTTAATCATTCTTTTAATTAAAGCGGTTCTTATCGATCTCCATTCAACGAGAGAGCGTCCTTTATCGGATCATAAGCCTTGCGTTTGATTGAGCCTCAAGCTGCGATTTTCGTGGAAATGTCTCCATTTTAACTTTCCTTTTTTTAAAAGCGTATGCAGGACCCCCTATAATGCGCTCCGCTCACAGGCGTTGATGATGGTCCTCTAATAATATGAATTCATCTAATTTTGACATTATTCATCTTTGAAAAGCTATAGCGAGCTCCCGCAACGTAAAGCGAAATGTTGCCAAAGTGTTTTTACGAGTAGGTAAATCTGTCGTTTATCAGCTTCTCTTTTTAACGAACACAGAAACAGTACATTTTTGTGAGAGAATGAATGTAAAATGGAAGATAAATTTAAAAGCGCGATATAATGTCACATTATTTATTGTGTCGGAATAGTGTTCGCAAGTTCTATCAGTTGTATGATTTACCGTAGGAGTTGAAGCGCGTTCACACACCGCGATGGCGATGCGGCAACTCTGACTCCGCGCCGCGCAGCCGGCCTCAAATCCACTGACAAGTGAAGTTATTGCCTCTCAGTGTTGCCCGCATTGCTGATTTGTACTTTCACTGTAATTGAATCACAGCTGTACTTTTTGGGTTGGGTCATATTTTGTAGTTTAGTTTTAAATTGAAGTAAAATTTTTGTCTGCTCATTGATGGCCTCTGTGTACCTATTTTTGTTAAGGTATAATAGAATGTAACTATTAGTGTACGAGTGGATAGGTTTCTTTTGCATATCATTAATTTTTACTACTTCAACAACCTGAATTGCTTTGTTGAAATTAAGTGCCGTTACAAATTAAACAGTTAACAATTTACTGAATGGCAAGAAAATATAAGTAGAAAAGTGTTTATTTTGGCAAAACGTTATAGTTATTTAGTTTTTATAAAAACAGGAAATGATGTTTTGTATTATTTCAAAAATAGTATGTAAAGTCAAGACTATTATAATTAGTTACTACTATTATACTACTATTATAACTATTATAATCAGTAAACATATAATCTTAATCAATCAAAATAAATTTAAAAAATATAAAAAATGGAATTTTATAAATTAAACATAATTATAATATTTCGGGGGTGTACCCAAATTCCCGTCCCTTCTACTCGTATTAAATGTTAAATATTTTTTAAGTACCTTATAGTTTTTTTTAACTGTTAGAGGCGACATTATGCTAATTTGAATAGAGTTATAATGGTTTCTTATTACTGATACTGATACTGATTATCACGGAATATTATATGTAAAATGAAAAGTTCTTAATACAAAACGTGAAAGGAAATCAAAACAGAACTTAATATTTGTCCCTAATTACTATGATGTGTGAATCACATACCCTAGGCTACATCGCATTATCTAAGTAAAAAAACAAGATAGACAAAATGGCAACACCATTTAACCAACCGGGTCGGTAAAGCAGTTTGGCTTTATACTGCATCGCTGGTTTACGTTCGTTTGTTATCTCTATTCAACTGTCATAACATAATATATTAAATAACCTCAATTGGTTAGCGTAGTAAAACATACCGATGATCCAAAAGCATTCCCTGTGATACAAGTGGTAGTGGTGCAACCCCCTATAGATATTATGTGTTATTTATGTTTATTTTCACCATAGACAGGTGAGTAAATCTCTTTCGTGTGTAATATTTTCAGCATGCCGAAATATTTTATGTTTACATAAAAACATGAACGGTGCAAACTTTATTATTTTGTTTTTGAGAACTTATTTTTTACGACTGTGGTTCGACCGTTTTATTTTTAATTTACGTTGATTTACCTATTCAAATTTTAGCATTAAACATCTTTTTATGATGTACGTAAGACGAGTTTTATTCTTATTTTTGTGTCTAAAATGTGTCTTTGCGTGACTTATTTTAATACAGTTTTATGCATACAGTTTACCTACATTTGATTCTAAAATATGGGTCAGTCAAAAGACCCAATCAAAACTTTTAAATCAGCATAGGTATAAATAGATAAACGTTAGGTAAGAGGAATAATTATATAAACGATAATTAGTTTCAATGAACATACTTTGTAATGCTGAACGATTATCTTAAGAAATTATTGTTATCTATCGATAATGAAGACAGACATGCTCATAATTATTATTGGCTTTAACGCGTTATTGAAGTAGGTATACGTCAATATTGATAACTAAATAAAATATCGGAAAATTGATATGGCAAATATATTTGTTTATGCGGACATTCACAAAAACATCTCAACACGACTTTATTGCTTAGTGCATAAAGTCTACGTACATATGTGATGTGTCTAAGCATAGTTGTATGTTGCGAAAACCTAATTCGACTTGCGCAGGCGCAGGAAGCGCCATTGCAGCATCTACCACAAAAATCCATAAAGGTACATTGAAGCATCTGTCTAAGATTACGAATTTCTCCCCTCCAGCGTTTTGTTTCGAATGGGCGATTTTCTGACAGGCCATTTAAAAAAAAGAAAGGCTTCCAAAAGCTTCACTAGATGGCGTTAAACAAAGTATGTACATCTATTACCGCGTTTACATTCAGCCCATTGCCGCGGCAACATGGGGAATAAACTGGGAAACGCGAGAATGTAAACAGGTCATTTCCATTGCCTTTTCGTTGCCGTTCGCATTGCCCGGCTATCCCCCATTTGGCGGTTTTTCTAGCGGACATCAAAGCGCGGCAATGCGAGCGGCAACGTGTGTTTACATGTTGCTCTCTCGTTCAGTCGTTAAAAATCCTTATTGTTCTATTACGATGAATTGCTATCATCCACCATCTCCTCTGACGACGACGTCTCTTTTGAATTCTATTTTTTTTAAACACTTAAATAATTAATAAAACTTAAAAGGCAGAGCGCCGACGCTGCGACAATTTCCACGTTATCCATGGCCCAGAGTCGAATTTAAAATACATATGAAGCGGCAATGTAAACACTCATTTCCGCTGACGTTGCCACATCAATGAACGGGGAAATATGTACGGCAAGGCAAGCAGCAACGGAAATGGCTGAATGTAAACGCGGTATATTGTTACCTCTGGTTTTGTATCTAGGAGCCATAATCTTGACTCATTCTTCTCCTTCTTCAGAATTAATAGCTTGCTTTGTGTTTTTTATTAACAATTCCGCCAATTGTAATTTTTTCGGGAATGAATCTGACATAAACAAAACTTGCATAGGTGGAATGGCGCCATCTATTGAGAACTAACAAAACGGGCTGTCAGAAAATCGCCCATTAGGTACTATCGAGGTCACCCGCGCGTGATCGACCTTAAGGCTAAAATCCTGTGCAGTATTTTCACGTTTACAAGCGCCGCTCCTAAGAAGTCACGATACGCGTGCACGGTATATTTTTCCAAAAGTGATCACGCGCGCGAGACCTCGATCGTACACTTAGTTAGGGTATGCTTGCACCATGATCAAGGTTTTGGCAAGTTCAATTATTAAATCGGAACGACTGCCATCTGACCTCCTTAACCCTTAACAGGGGAACCAGACCAATCGGTTCATGGCTATACAGCCATTCGACTGTGCAGGTTTCCACACGATGTTTTCCGTCACCGCCGAGCTAGTAGTAAAAAGATTACTAATTTGTATTTGAATATTCTCTCATTGATGCAGTTGAATAGAATAGAATAGAATAGAACTTTATTTGGTACCATTAAAACATAAAATACAAACACAGTAAATTAATAAAAACAAAACAAAAACAAATTTGAGTTGAACAGCGTATTAACACGCATATTACGCGTATTAGTATTATTTTGTCTTTGATCAGCTAACCGATTGTGATGTTAAGAAGAACATTTTAGCTATAGCCTCTAACGCTGTTGGCAGTGACAGTGTTAGCCGTAAAATGATTATTCCTCTCCTTGACCTTTTGACTCCTATCATTACCCATATCCTAAATTACTCCTTGTCCACGAGTATCTTTCCGACTTCTTGGAAACACGCTCAAATTATTCCACTCCCAAAGAAAGCTAATCCATCTTCCCTTTCAGATTTCCGTCCTATATCCATTTTACCATTCCTATCCAAAGTCCTGGAGCGTGTAGTTTATTAGCAGCTCAGCTTTTTCCTGTCTAAAAATAACCTTTTAAATCCTTTTCAATCTGGTTTCCGTCGTGGTCATAGTACGGTCACGGCTTTAGTTAAGATCACCGATGACATCCGCCTTGCTATGGACAGTAGACGTCTCACGGTGCTGGCTTTGCTGGATTTCAGTAATGCTTTCAGCGATGTTGACTTCGACATCCTGCTTGGTCTGTTACGCTCTCTTAACATATCTCCAACGGTAGCTGATTGGTTTCATAGTTACCTGCATGGTCGCCGGCAACGTATTTATGTTGACGATTCCTTTTCAGCATGGAATGATGTCAATGCGGGTGTGCCTCAGGGTGGCGTCTTGTCTCCTCTACTTTTTTCTACTTTTATCAATGGTATCACCCATGGACTATCTTCTTTCTACCATCTTTATGCAGACGACCTTCAACTTTACTCCCACGGTGATCTTGTAGAGCTTCCGAGTGTTATTGGGGCTATAAATGAAGATTTGAATCGTATTTCGGTGTGGAGCAAGTCATTTGGGCTTAAGGTCAACCCTGCGAAAACGCAAGTGATATTAGTTGGTGGATCACGGTTGATCTCACGGGTGGACTGTGGTTCTTTACCACCAATTATGCTTGACGGTGTCCATATAGCTTTTAGCCAAGTGGTTAAAAACCTGGGTGTTTATGTTGACAGCACTCTGTCTTGGGATAAGCAAATTGGGGAGGTGAGCAGGAGGGTGTTTGCTTCGGCTCGTTCTATAAACAGACTTCGCAATTTTCTACCAGTACCCACCAAAATTGTGCTTGTGCAGGCCCTTTTACTGCCGATACTAGATTACGCTGACTGTTGCTATGTCGATCTATGCGAATCATCTCTTGATAAGCTGGAACGACTGCAAAACTTCTGCATTCGTATTATTTTCGGCCTTCGTAAATATGATCATGTGTCCGAGTACCGAGCACAGCTTGGTTGGCTTCCTATACGACGTCGCCGTGACTTACACGTTCTCAGTCTACTTTTTTCTATACTATTTAACCCTTTATCTCCTCCCTACCTAAAAGAACGTTTCAATTTCTTGCAATCCACCAGAGGTCTTGATTTGCGTTCTTCCCGTAAGCTGCATCTAAATTGTCCATCTCACTCCACACAGTTTTACTCTCAATCTTTCACTATCGAATCTATTCGCCTTTGGAACTCTCTGCCCCTATCTGTCCGTGAATCCCAGACACCCCACATTTTTAAATCCCGTGTCAAATCCTATTTTCTTTCCCTCCGATAACTTCCGCGTGACTAGGTTACTCAGTTGTTTTCTTTCTTTCTTCTAGTTCCATCTTCATGGTTTACTTTTGTCAGATGTTTCTTTTGTGTGAAATCCATGGTTATTATTTTCTATGTATTTATTATACTAAGTCGGTATGTATGTATGTATGTATAAGTATGTGTATGTGTATGCCTATATAAGTAAGTATTTGTTTTATTTTATTTTTAGATTATTATTATTATTATTATTTTTCTCTTACTTTGTTGAGAAGTTTGAATTGGGTTCAACTCGTATTTATTTCTTGCTCTTGAGTTTACCCTCTTGAGTTTGCACTGCCTACTTTATAAAATTAATTAAAACTTTTCCTCTACCTTAAGGTTGACTGGAAGAGATTGCTTTTAGCAATAAGTCCGCCTACATTGTATTGTATCATCCAATCTTGTAACATATTTTTCTTCTAAAATTTTGTGCAATAAAGAGTATATCTATCTATCTATCTAACACCTAGGTACGATGCTGAAGTGCATAAAAGATAATTAGTATCTACGTCTGAAGTTATACGTTGCAGCAATTACACTAGGTAGATATGAGATCATAGTTATAGATTCAACATTGCCTTTTCGCTGTGCAGTTGGTGCACTTTACTGTATTCAATAGCCAAGTTGAATAAACTTGCAAAGCATGGTGATTAACCCAGTATCCATAGAGACCCTGTGCCCTGCTGTGAAACATAAATAGGCTCATCTTATATACATATAACGTACACCTATACTGTAAACAATATACGTAAAGCATATTTATAGAGAATTTAACGATTGTCAACCTTTGCTATGCATAATGGGTCATCACATTACTTACAAATTTATCGGTCATTTTCAATTTCACAAAATCATCAAGATAACAACGCATACCAGATACATGCAAACGAATATAAAAGTCTAAGTGAAGCAAATACCTATTCGTCCAATTTTTTTTTAGGCATAGGCCTGGTTCTAGACTCTCCTAGACCACAAACTTCCTTTCATGTAAAGCGACGCGGTATTTTCGTATTTATCTCAGAAGGGGATGCAAACAACCCCAAAACGCCTCAACTCAAAACAACATTACGGTGCAATTTAATTTGAAGACGGTTCGGCGTCAACCGCCGCGCTTGGTAGTTCCTCAAGTTAACATGACCGACTCATGAGCCGAACGTTTTCATTGAAATATTTGGTGATTTAGAATGTTTTTGAGCAGTTGAACAAGAATGAAGGCTTGCTCTTAACGTCCTGCTCCTTTGTAATTTGAATCTTCACTCTTCGGATAATATTCTCATTGTACCTATCTGCCCCAAACCACCCCGAACTAAGCATTAGCTTGTGGTATGGGCGTCAGACAACGGATAAACATTACCTACTAATATACTTTTTTGTAAATACATACATTATTTATAGAAAAACAAAGACCGTGCGGAGATCGAACCAGCAGCCTTTGGTGTAATAGCCGACTTCTCAACCTACACCAAATTGATAGTCTTTATCTAAGCACCAATCAAAAGTTTCGTACGCAAATAGGTACAATTATCTCGATCGAAAATCATCAATGGACCACTCCCAGCAGGCTACACAGTAGGTACGCACCAAGGAAACAAGTTAATGTGTGACACTGAAATCACAGAACAAGAAAATGTTTTTTTCTTTTCTATGACTGAAATCCACAAACACCATCCTGCACTTCTCAGTGTATTTATATTTTACCAAGCAATAGTAAACAGCAGTACTACCTACTATGTATTATGAGTAATAGACATATCCATGGTTTATTTTCCTTTTTCTATTTATAGCATAATGTTTTATCTGGAAAGGCCTGAAGAAACGCGACAGCCGTCGCCATTTTTTGATTCAATTATAGGAATTGAAATTATATTTCCTCTCTAATTGTGTTAGCTCCGTGGTTGGCTAGCAAGGGTATTTTATAGGATGCTTTTACGCTTTTTCCTTAAAAGATAATGCAGAAAATTTCACTATTGCACGCAGCGGTCTTTAGAATTCCTCACATGGACTTTAAAGTAGACAAAACATCTACGATTGGTCGGGTACTACTATGTAGATGTCTATTCTCTTAGATAAACCTGATCAGACGACCATGGTTCCCATATTCCTCCTATGTACCATATACAAAAAGACTCAATATTTAAAAGTAAATAATAATAAATGGTATTTAGAACAATAATTTTGTTATCCAAGTAATAATACTCGTAATTGCTTAATAGTACTAAAGTTTTAAATGTATTTTTAAGAGAAAACAAAAAATATTTTAACACATTTTAAGCCAAAACAATCTAAAGCTATACTCGTATTTTAGACGCAAAAAAACCTTAAACAATATATAAAAATAGTCTAAACATGAGTTGTATTTCAGTCAGGATCAGAGCAAATTGAGATAAAATTATTTGTTAAACTCGAGAGTACGCCCGAGGGTGAAATTTGAACTGATAAATAGATTTGCAAAGCTAATAACAAAAATATTAACCCTTCCTGCAACCCTGGCGCGTAGCCGGAGAGGAGTTCGTAGCCGCCGTGACTCTGCTTTAAGCGATTTTATAATAATTATGATAGTTACAAATTGATCAACAAAATCCTTCCGCAGATTATTTATTGTTGTAAAATTAACCTGCATCTTTTTTTGTTTTCTATATTCTACGTTTTAACGTTTCCTGGGAGACATCAATATTGATAAAAATGAATCGTTGTATGAAAATTGAAAATGTATATCTTTATAAGACTCGGAGCCGAAGTGGACAGTGGGTACTTAATAATTATTAAAACAAATAACTTTAAAGAATTGATTTTAAATTACCTTTTAGTCCACCTTTTCAAAATTATAAAATACCTACCTAAATATTGAATAAAACGATTACAATCATATCATTCAGTGATTACAATTGAGTTGAAACGTTGGGCGCCTGGGACTGGATAATTGAAGCGTTTAAAGTTTGTTTTAATACATAGTACCTAGACACGTAAATATCAGACAATAATAGCAGTAGTTGTATGACGATAAAATACGTAACTGGTATTCATTAATTCCACATATTTTGCATCGCCATTTTTTGGATGAGGAATGGTAATAAATTTACAAGTCTAGCAAATCAAAATGAAGGTTGACAGTGCTGAGGGTCAGGACCTTAATATAGTTACCTAAATAGCCGAGTTGGGAATTGAACGAAACCTTACTAGTTGTATATCCATTTTACCTAAAGATTGCCTTTAAACCAATGAGGTTCAATATAAAACTAGACACCCAATCTCTAAGAAAAATTCCTCAAAAAACGTCCGAGTGGCTTTGACACTGATGACATTAACACATTCGTTCAAATTAACACCTTATCTCGTGGCATTTAGTGTTTAATGTCAATTGTATACAACTAAACGAAAACTCTGCCCAATAGTCGGGTGGGCAGACTTTTGCTTCGGACAATATTTGAGCGTGATTGTGAGTCTAGTTTTTTAATTGAACGTCATTGCTTTAAACTTAGCACTTTTGTCATTAGACTCTCTGCCATCTGGTGGGGAAAACGGTGAAAAATTCGTAGTCCTCAAAGAAATTTTTCCAATTAAATAGAAAGGTAGCGGAGCTTGTAACTCCAAATCATTTCATCGCGTTAGACTCCGACTCCATTGTGTAATATTAACAATATCACAACGAACAAAATTACGTTTACATTAATCTGACCCTTCAAGAGTTAAGTACCCATGTCCTTAAGACACTAACGGTTTCGCTTACGTCGTATGTTGATAAAGTATAGCCTGTGTTTGTCTGATCAATCGTTTTTGCGTAAAAAAGTATCAAACAACCTTTAAATTAGTACGATGAATGTTTTTTCATTTAACCACTTGTATTATGAGAAGAAGAAACAAAAGACCACATATACGAAATACGTACAAATATTCCAATGCAGGAATATTCTATACACAGGCTATAAAATGCGCCATCGAAGTGGTCAAAGAAACTAAACCTCTCCTACCTAAAGTTCTAAAGAATACCTTAAAGCATCTCAATATCATCTAACATAAGAAGCACTGAGAGCGGAACCTTTTTATTGCCTTGATCTCAAGTCAATAAAAAGGAGAAAGGTTATTAATACGATTGTATTTTTTAATACTTCAGACTAGCAGACAGACACGTAGATCAATTACGCCAAGGCACTAGTTTTTATGACGTAGATTTATTAGGTATCACTTGGTACTACTACCACTAACCAGACCCTAGAATTCGTTTGAGGCTACTATCACAAAGACATTTAGTACTCGTTTTTGAAACTATTAATAAAAGCGCCAAAAAGACTTGTACCTCTTCTGACAAGGCATATAGTTGCAATCAGAGGGAGCTCTATAATCAATCAAAAACAAACAAATATTTGAATTTTGAGTCAGTCGAATCGGTTTGTGCCCGGAATTGACAGCCATTGTGAAACTCGAGTGCTAATAATTTCCTAATTAACCCAAGCACCTATTGAAAATTTGAAATCGATGCATTCGCCTCGGGCGTGCAGCAAGCAAATTATTTATACTTGCACCGAAGAATTAAACAGGAGGATCGGATTCCATTTCCATCAGAATAAAATCAAAATGTAATCGATCTCTCCAACTGTGTCCTCGAGATTTCTTCAAAGAAAGACAATGAAAGGACAACGATAAAATGGAAGGTGAAGCCCCTTAGCACCAAGTTGCACCACATAACACTGCACGAAAAATAAATGATGGTTGAAAGAATACTCTTTCAACCATCATTTATACACGCTTAAAGATACCTTTTTAGGTCCGCATAAATTCCAAGTAACGTAGAAAAACATCATATCATAGAATACATGTATGTAAATTTATATTTTATTTTTACATGTATAAAGAAATAAGTTCAAGGAATCCTACGTTCATCATTATCATCATCATCCTGTTTCAGTCCTCTGCTGGACAAGGCCTCTCCCAAAACTCACCACTTAGTTAAATTTTTGGCTATCCAGCTCCTGCCAGCCACCCCGCGCAAATTGTCACTCCACCTGGCATGAGGGCGTCCTATACTAAAGGAGACATTTTATTTTTGTATGGAGGATAGGCCCACTAAAAATTGTGGCGGATAGTAATGAAACATATATCAAATTGTTCCTTAGAATGTCTAAAAATCATTAGCAATATTGGTTTTTCTTTATTAAACGAAAATATTTAAAAAAAATCAAAAATCCACTCACAAGTTATTGCACACTTTCAGTCGTTTCTGAAAGTAATTGTCTTTGTACGTTCCGTTGAAATCTCACTGCACAGTTAACACAACGGTTCGGTGGAATAGGGGCTGTAATTGATGCCATTTTCTTCTATTTTTCGTTGAAAATAAGGAATAACACAAAACCTCAGTTCAAAACAAACGGAAGGTATGATGAATGACACTCCAACCACTCCTGTCAATGTCAGTGATAACTGACAAACGTCAAGACGGAATCGCGTTCAGTTTCACGGCCTTAATATCATAGGTATAACCATTTTAGCAAAAATCTTAAAAACACAATTAAATTATTTTTTACTGAAATCTTCAATTCCCTAAAATAGATAAAAGTAGACAAAACATGATCTAAAACAAATAATCACCTCATTGAAATATTTTTTTTATAAGCAGCCCGACGTTTCTTTACACGCATTGTTGAACCTATGATCTTGTTTCAATAGTTATCTATGCCTTGACTTTAAAAAGATGGAATGTCGTGGACCGGTAGTCAAAACATCGCATTTTTAAAATTGATTTTATAATTCCCGTTGCATTTAAACGTAAACTTTTGTCTAATTGTCTAAAAAAATTAGTTATTAATTTAGGGAGTAATGTCATCACTGGGCAACTGGGCCTAAAATAAAATATCTCCTTTGCCTAGCCGAGACGCGGTCTTCACTCCAGAACCCGTATAACCTACGTTCAGTTATAAAAAATATTATAGTATCTAGAAATATTTTGAATTTTTCATAGTCGTCTTGTCGTCGTCATAAGCTCCTTGCTATTGTACTCGTAAAACTAAATTTTACGAACAATGGATGGAATGTAATGGGACAAGCCGCCGATAGACGTGTCTGGGAAAAATCATTTTTTTTTTTCAGAAAAACTACTTAGTTAGCGTTCCGCAGAAACATTCTCGTTCGATTACGAGTACCTTCACTATAATTATTAGGTTTTGCTGCTGTTTTAAATTGTAATTAATATATAGTCTAAGATCCGAACTAAGGTCGATCTTCACCGAGTTGATAATAGAATGAAACTTATTTTATTAAGAATTTAGCATATTAGAAAACATATTAAAAATGGGTTGCCTAAAAAAATCCTGGACCGAGTATCTTTAATTGTATTTTAAAAATTTTTTTTTAACAAAATCCCAATTTTTTGCAGACAACCATATATCAACGTGTTCATAATAAAACAGCGCTTATGATGATATTAAAAAAAATCTATTATCCAATTAGGTAAAATTAACTGGTATCGACACATACGTGTTTATACCTGACAACCCAGTAGTCCCCCCACGTAAATAATAGAAAACCCAACGGCTGCACATTCTATACGTTTTGTACGTTAAGACAAGACATAATTTTCTTATTATCTTGTTATTGCAAAATTTTGTTTAAAATAATTAAAAAAAAAGAAAAATTGGTCGGTCCAGGATTTTTTTAGGCAACCCATTTTTAATATGTTTTCTAATATGCTAAATTCATGATAAAATAAGTTTCATTCTATTATCAACTCGGTGAAGATCGACCTTAGTTCGGATCTTCTACTAATACATTACAACTGTAAACAAAATTTTGTAATGTATATTAAAAGAAAGATTTTTTTTTAAATTATGCTTTATACGAGTACGACATGTAGGAGATGCATGAAAATTCATCCACGGTACTCAATGACGTTCAATAAACAAGTAAAAGCATGGACTAACTTCGTGTCCGCGAAGATAATTAGCTTTTCTTAGAAATGACATGATTTAATTTTTTTGCAATAAACTTGTAATTAGGAGTGTTTTAAATGATAAATGACATTTTTTAAATTGTTTTTGTAATGTTTTACGAATGTTTCCTATGCGCATTATTTATTTCAAAGTACTGTACTATATTTTATCTATTAATGTGAGTTATCATGGTTCTCGGAAAAGTGGTATATTGACTCGAAAATTTTGTACTTAGTTTTCGACTTTCAATCTGTCTGACCGTCAAATTGAAACATTTTGTATGCGAAAAGAAACGTGTTTTGGTGTTTTATTGGCTCTTTTACCGTTTTGTATTTCAGTAAAACTTGCCTTTATCTTTGAAGACCAAACTTAGACTTAAATGCCTATCTGGTATAACCATGCTTAAGTTATTTGTTTATTAGCAACACAACAAGTGGATATTATTTGTTATAAGTATATTAGACCTGCATTAGCTTGGTAATTGTAGATTATTTATTCATACATGCTATCTCCGTATTGCACTATGCAATGGGATTACAGTAACATTTATTTTAGTAAAGTATCAAAAGAGTCTTCGAGTAGGTACATACTTTTTGTTTATAAATTATGTACTATTTCAATTCTAACTTTTAGATTTATTAGTTTACTGTTTTCTATAAATTGGTTAGGAAGGTGGGTCAATGTATAAAAGATTATAATAATTATATTTTACAATCTTGTACATACGGTTAAAATTTAATGTATATTATAGTAGATACAATCTGAAATCGGAATAAATGGCTTCGACATTATTAGTATCGCCGGATCACACCCTAAGCTATTATACATGATGATGCAGACACAAAACAAACAGAAACGTTTAGCAGAGACCTTTGTACCGATCTATTTGAGACATTCTTGCTCGTCTTGTCCCAGTCTTATCAGGTTACCAATGGTCTATGATTCAACATTCGGAAAGTCCAGACATTGAAGAGCTCAGAGCTCTATAATCGTTGACAGGAACCTTATTTAGCTTATCATGTTCACAGTATCGTTATCTGAATATTATTGATTTTTAGTTATTTGGTTTTCCTTACAACCAACTTTAGTGCAAGGTTTAGGCCTAAACAAAGTTGCAAGTGAATATAAGTTAAGTGCTAAGTACTCTAAGTACTTACTTAAATGACTTGCTTCCATTATTAGCGCATACAAGTACAAGTACGAGTGCTATTTCAAATTTCGTGGATTTCTTGCAGATCTAATTAAGTTTAATATTATTGGTCTTATGTACAACTATTTCATTACAATATCTTTAAATACAAATCAACACCTAGACACAAAACAAAAGTTCACCACACAAATGTTACCTCACGAGGCCAGGCAAATGATAAACACAACTCCTACATCGTGATTTACGAGTCAAAATACATACTGGCATAAAATGACTTTCCATCTCACTAACACACAGAAAGTTTTAAATTAAATTATGCCCGGTAAAAACTACAAAGTGCAAACAGAGGAAGCAATTAATAGTAATTTTTTTCTTTTCCTCTCCGCTGCAATACAGTTATATTATTTACAAACCAATCATGGCAAGGCTGTTGAAAACAATTAAACGTCATCTATTTCTATGACTATAGCTTGCCTGGGACACTTTTAGAGTACGCTAACAAAACATTTAACTAGACATAATTAGTCTAATGTATTTTTTAGTTCGCACCTACATTCTCGTATCGTTTCTGAAACTGTTGACTTATAGCTTATGTCATAGTTCGGCATTGTGAACTAATTTGAAACATTGCTGCGTATTTCCAAAAGCCTGTAAGGCAATGGTACCTCATAAATGAAGCGAATATGCGCTCAATGTCCAATGACGTCGCCCACGGCGTACGACAGATCTAGTCATGACCATAATGGCACTTTCATGCCAGTTCTAGCCTGGAGATGCTTGAATGCAAGGAATACTCGCAATCTATGGCCTTTCTAAATATACGTCAACCGATACGCCACAACCTTCTTGTGTAGAAGATCGCTAAGTAAATATCAAACCAATAGATTAATTTCAAGTGGAACCTAGAGTATGACAGCACGCAAAGATGTTTCCACCAGATGATAGAGTAGCTGCCTTCCAATAACTGGTAAGCATGAAAGTCTGTCAACATAGTAGAAAACTTTTTTTGAGTTTCATATTCGAAATTGAATGACTAAAATTTGGCCAACTACAACAATTACACTCATTTGTCAAGTTTCGAATGTCATTGTTCCCTGTTTACGTACCTCCTCCTGAATCCACAAGAAGCTCATCAACACAGGATAAATAGTATTGCACTTGTCACTAATCGCAAAGAATCACAAACGTTATTTTAAATTACGGAATACATCTAGTCATAATAATTATTTAGTTTAAATCTTAATGATCAGTGGCAACATGATGACCACTAAGATATACACAATAAGTGGTTGCACGCTATTGAAGACCCAGCGATCCTTATCAGGTCGTCTGTCCAACATATTAATACAGGCACGTTCGTGCTCGCACACAAATGTTTGTACCGTTATAACTGACTACACCAAATCAGTTGTCAAATGGTGAAGATTTAGGTTTTCCGGCAGCTAGGCCAAATTCTTTGAAGGCACTGTATTAATTTTTGACCGCATCCGTGGAACAGTAGCTAAGCCGCTCGAGTACAAACGGGGCTTTTTCAGAATCCGACTAGCTAGCTACCACCCCCACAGGTGAAATCTGCCTCCATAACAGATAGAGACCTATTGGACCTAGATGATATAAAGAAAAAAAATATATCATATAATGGGGGGGAGCGGCTATAGATTTTCAAAAATGTAAAAAAAACTATTGCCTGTACATACTCGAGCGCGTCAGATATTGATATCGTTTATGTCATACATAGACACTATAGTACAAGGATGTTTGTAAGAAATACGAGCATAGTTTATAGAAGTAGTTGGCGTTGCGTACTGTCAATACCCTGTAATCCAAACATTGGCGTAATCCCGTCAATGGCTTGACCAAAACACACTATAAAACGAGGAACTAGCGTTCTTAGTCATGTAAAATAGTGCTCGATCTAGTACTAACTGGACATGCCAACTCACCTTATCTATACTAATATTATGAAAAGGAAAGGTTTGATTGTTTGTTTGTTTGTATTAAATAGGCTCCGAAACTACTGAACTAATTTGAATAATTCTTTCACTGTTGGAAAGCTACACTATTCCCGAGTGACAAAGAGTACTTTGATCCCAGAAATACGGGCGGAAGGGAAATAAATGTACTACAAAATATTTTCAGTGACCTTTCTTTATAGGGCAAGTGGTTTTGCCAATATTTCACGAAATAAGTGGGAGTATCCTGAAAATTTCTTATTTCGACAAATATTGGTCATCTTCAAATTGCCATAGCTTGGCTCCTATGGAGTCAACAGCGCTGCTATGAGGCTCAAATTGCAAGTAATTTAAAAGTTTATAAGTGTAGAAAACATCATTCGCAATAAAAGCATAGTTTTGGCCCTGGAGAAAAATAATGACTAGTGAAAAAAGTCCCAAAATTTCGAAAATTTTCTCGATTTTCTCAGTTTCCGCAGGTTTTCCGAAGTTGCAAATTGGAATTCACACTACCCTAATAGACCCTTACAACATACCAAAAATGCAGAACTACATCACGCTTTGCGAATTTAATGTCTATTTCCGACGGCCTATACCTACAATTTATGAAGATATTGTTTGGATTCCCGCGGGATAACGTTCTATTTAACGCGGGCGAAGCCACTGGCAGAAGGCTAGTATATTTAAAAAAAACAGTAAACTATAAATAGATAATGTTGAAGCTATCTATGTCTACAGGACAATCTCCCGCATGAGTACACATAATATGCTATACTATAATTTAGAAATCGCGAAAAAGGTAATTGCTCAATGCCTAATCTCTATCAATTTTCAAGTGACCTGGATTTATACCTCGCTTTTACTTAACAAACTAATTATACGCTCATTGTTTTCACCATGCTATTAAAACAGTTAGTTACTATTTTTCCACTTAAAAAATAAATTGCAATTATAGGTGGTGCTACTATAATAGTACGAACAAGGAATACATAAGCGTGATTGTAGCTATGCGCAGGTATTGTCATTAAAACAAATTACAACAAATTGGACTCGTACAATTCAATATTGGAATATTATATATCTGTGTATAATGTCAACAGTAAACTTATATATATTTTAATTGCATCGCTTTAGATTTCATTGATATTTATAAAATCCTGATTTCGATGCTTACTCACAGATAGTCAAACAAATGTTGAATGTAAAATTCTACAATGCTGATTTTTTCTAGGTTAGCTGAGTAAAAATTAGTTTAGATTTTTCAATACAAACTTAATTTTTTACTAGAGATCTGAAAATACAAAATGTATTGAAAATTATACGATGCTGAAAAATAGAAATATTATGTTGTTGTGTTTCGGTGATCCCTATTTATTCACGTAGGCATATTTTTGTTACTGTGACTGTTATTAATTGTCAAGAAAAATGTTTTAGTTTTTTTAGATCCCGTGCAAAACTAAGGAAAGCTAGCTAGTCTATATTTTTTTTAAATAAAACATCTTTTCTACAGGCTATTGGGTCCGTGCCTTTTTTGGGTTGAAATTTTTGGGTTAGTTACATGTTGCTGTTGCTCCGCTGCAAAGACAATATCAATGTTTTATTGTAAAGTTATTTTGCAGTTGGAATACAACAGGATATTTTCAGTAAGTGTTTTTAAATTACCCATAAATAAAAGTATCGTTTAGGCCCGCTTGCCCAGAGACGAAGCCAAAGTATCTTAGGGTACAGGACATGTAAATCAGTGTCCTTGTCCTTGAGCAAAATAAAACGAGTGGATTTTCTCCCTAGACAAAAGAAGCTCTCTGTGTATAATTTAACCCTGCTTTTCCGTAGATATTCATAAATTGTAACTTTCACTTAGAATCCGTTTTATTATAAATAGCCATCTGGCCGCGGTTTCACCCGCGCGTAATTTCTTTTTTCAAATATCCCTTCACCTCACATTTCCGGATTAAAAGTACCCTATGTCACCCGAAGATAGTGTAGCTTTCTAACAGTGAAAGAATTATTCAAAGCGGTTTTATAGTTTTGGAGCCTATTCAATACAAACAAACAATCAAATCTTTCCTCTTTATAAGATAAGATAAGACGAATGATAAGGTTTAGCCCTCAGAAACAAAAAAGGTCTAGTTTTTCCCGACATTCGTATAACTTATTTGATAAACATTGCATTATTTGCTTGTACAAATATTTGTGTGCCAAGTACCTATTTTTATATTATTTAATATATTTTTAACGACATCAGTAGGAAATTAAAAAAAAAATAACAACTGAAATGACCGTTAATTTAAATTTTAATAATTAAAATGAACACAATTGTTTTACCAAAACAGAGGAAAAAATACTCGCTTCTAACCTAAATCTAGACCATCGCTTTGGACCTAACCTAAGACCTAACCTAAGTCCTAAACACAGCCTAAACGCCACGGGATTGATCCTAACACTACGACTACTACGAGCGACCGATACGTGAGGAGAGCGCGCTGCGGCGTAGGCGTTTGGTGGGGGGGGGGGGGGGGGTAGCAGTGATGTCATTTGAGAGACTGCTTAAAATATTGTATTTCGAAACAGTTTGCAAAAAATTTTTGAAGGTTTGTTGTTGTTTAAAGGAAACATTTTACTTCATACCTATATTGTTTTTTCGCCGAAATATCGGGAGAACGTGGGTTCTTTCCAAATGTTTGGAACTTCTCGACTTATTACGAAAGCAGTTGACAGGTATTTTACTCAAATTTTCCCAACTCTTTCACAAGGGTTCGTTTACGTCACGTTTATAAATTATGTTTAGCAAACTGATGTAGAACTGATGGGTGATGATTCATCGAACTTATTATTGTATCTCTTAAGAATATCCTTGAATCTAGACAGCAGCTGCACCTTTCAACATTTTGGTTTATTACAATACATCTTTCAAAAAAAAGCTATTGTGAGTTATCATATATAAAGGAGAATGCAAAACTTGCCATTGTTCTTGGGCCCAAAAAAATTGATGTGCAGAGATGAGATATATTCTACGTGAAAGACCACACACACACACCATCAACTTTTATTATGATGACACCATAATCGGTCCAGGGGGAAAAAGTTATCGTCCATAATCATTTATTATTTTTATATATATATAAACATAAATAATTAACATAATAAACATTTTTTTTTCACTAGGACCAATTATGTCAACGACTCGACGCCACGCGCCATAATAAAAGTTAAGGTGTTTATTGGATCTACGTCGTAGTCTATGTCCCAAATCTGCACAACATTTTTGTTTAAGGCCCTGTCTTTTGCATTGTCCTTTCGCCACCACAAGTTGGACTTCTTTTAATTTGTCTCCCTCAAGCCCCATTTAGAAGCATCAAAAGAGGCGGCATAGTTGTTTAAAATTTGGCGTATCGATTAAGTGTAATGAATTTATTGAGTGAAAATGGCACTTTATTAATATTAGAATAGAAATGTAACGTGTATAATAAGTTTTTGTTAAACATACCACATATTATTACTTACAAAATCCATTTTAAGTATTATGACGAGAACTAGGGTCTATTTTCGTATATCATCGTCGTTACGTATTTGTTTCATAAAATCATCACGATCCTTAATAAAAAGAGGAAGCTTCGGAGGAAACTATATTAGCAGCTCTTGCTTCGCTCTTAATATAATATCCACGGGAAATAAATGACGTTGAAGCACCTCGGTCGCCTAAACGGAGGTTCATAGCTAAACACTCTACATAGGTAGTTCTTATAGCTGATGGTTCATAATATTATATCGTTTCTTTTTAACTTTTTTTTTATTGAAGAATATGTGAATCTTTGACGGCAATCTCACCTGATGGAAAGCGACGATGCGGTTAAGGGTGGAGCATACTCACCTATGAATATTGAATAGCCTATTTACTCTAGCCTTGAAAACGCCAAGGTCATATTTTTTCGGAAAAAAAAGGCCGGCAAGGAATTCCATTCCTTTACGGTTTGCATAAGGAAAGAGGTGGCGAACCGATTCGTTCTAGCAAGCAGGAGGTAGGTATGTCGACGATGTAGGGATGGTATCCCGTTAAGCGTCTGCTAGTCCGGTGGTAGTGGTGGTAGTAATCAAGATTTTCTGTTCGGAAATTCGCAGATACAGGTTTGGACCCTGGGAGTTGATGTTGCCAAATAAGATGTTGCAAAGAATTAAATAATTAAGTTATTACAAAAGCAAAGACTGTGGCTTATGCTACATTGAGCGTAAATGTAATGAGGTTATACATTGTAGTATTTCACGTTACACCTTCATTCTTGCGCCTGATCTCATTTGGGTCATGTCAGATTACAGTCCTCCGTCTGTGAAAGTATGTGGAAGCGTATAGGGAGTGCATTCCTATCCAAGCTTAACTATTGGCCAAAACTTATAATATGATATTTGTGTGCATAGTGATTAAATTAAGATCAACGGCTTTAGCCCGAATCATTATTAAAATCATTTTTCTATCGAAGTAATAACATCCAAGCGGCATGTAAATATTATATTTATGAAATTTAAATTGCCAGGGAAGACTGTGAAATGCTTTTGATGACGTCAATTATTTTGTCGCGCTTTCAATTGAGCGACTAGGTACACGTTGAAAGGACTTCTCAAAACATGATTTGGAAAACAACTCAATAGCTGTTTACTGCCTAGTTTGTAAGTTATGCCGTCAGTTAATTAATTTTTATACAAATTGATCAGACCTTTTTCTTCGGTATGGTTGTGTTGATACAGAAAATCGTGAGGTTATTTAGCAATTATCGTAAAGGATAACAATAACAAATAGGTACCCAACATATTTTTTTTGGTAAAATATTTATTACATTACTTTTTCCTTTCGTAAAAAGAGGGTTCATATTTTTATAGCATGTATATATTACGGGCCATTTGATAAGTCCGGGCATTATTCATAATGGCCGGTCTGTATTAATAATGCCCGACTTAATTGGGCCATGTGATTAAAACAGCATGATTTATCACTTTTCCCGGCCATTATGAATAATGCCCACCCTATCTTGGGCCAAGTAATAAAATAGGTGAACAGTATTGTTTTTGTTTATTAAAAGACAAAAAACTTACAATTTTTTCATGAAAAGTTACCAAAAAATAAGCGGCATGACGTATATATATATATATATATATATTACCGGCCAAAGCCGATTTCAGGACAAACTAGTTTGGCCTAGGCTAAACTAGTTCTTACTAAGGGAGAAATCGACTCGGATGGATATAGGTTAGAAGGCTAAGGGCGGGAGCGAAGCGAAGCGGAGCTCCCGCCTTAGCCTTCGTGGTTATTTTTTTTAAAACCCTGAATACCTTTTTTGTTTTTTCTATAATAATATAATTCTATGTTGACTTAAATTAGTTTAGCCTAGGCTAAACTAGTTTCGTCGTTAAGTTGTTAAATCGTTAATTTGGGGAATAGGTGTTAAAAAAAAATAACCACGAAGGCTAAGGCACGAGCTCCGCTACGCTCCGCTCCCGCCTTAGCCTTCTAACCTATATCCATCCGAGTCGATTTCCGCCGCACGTAAGGCACGGTCGCGGTCCAATTTATCACATTGCCCGGCTACAAGTAGGGAATTATTCATACTGCCCGGTCCAAGTGATAAATTCAAGCTATCTTAAACACTGATTTATTACATGGACCACGGGCCGTCGGGCACTATTAATAAGGGCCGGTCAAAGTGATAAATTAATCACTTTGCCCGTCGCTCTCGGGCATTATTAATAATGGCCGGTCCTTATTAATAATGCCCAGTTAATCACGTTGCCCGTAACATATATATTTTATTCACGCGTATAAATAAATAAAAAATCCTGTGGGTATATCCCGATTCTGCTCTTTCGTTTTTTATTGCCCGACTGCAAAAAATGTGGAAGTTTTCAATTAAAGTGCTATGATTAAATGTATATTACATATCGACCGATAACGCCGAGGTTTCTTATATATTTTTTTTCATCTTCGTGATTTCTTTATTAGTTCAAAAGCATAGTACCTACCTAGTTTTCATTTGGCCTCATTAAAAAGTTGATCGTTAGTTTTTCAAGACGATTCTTTCAAACATTGTTTTTTTTTTTACTTTGCTCCACAAATATAAAGTACACAAGTAAATAGTTAAATAAAAATATGTGCCAGTAGTAGTCTACTTGTTGTGGCTGATTGCCAAAAAAGTTAGACCGACGACAGATGTTAATAAATTGGTTGATAAATGATTTAACAACATAGCTGATTTTATACGGCGTAATGCTGCGTCCCCACTTCCCCAGTAGGCAAACTGTTAGCTGAGTGAGCCGCAAAGTGGCGAACTGAAATTTAAATTTCGACCGTCGCAACCGGTGTTGCTGGGAGTCGGTTGCTCACAGAGATAGTCGGCGCGCGTAGCGCTGCAAACTGAGTACAGTGAGCGCAAAACTAGCAAACTGTGGACACTTCTTTGTTATACATATATGGAAAGGCGTACTAAATCGATAAGACGCAGACTGTCAAACTGTTAGTCTGCCGCTAACAGTTTGCCTACTGGGGACGTAGCCTAAGTTTAAATAGGCTGATAGGCTTAACTTTTTCTTTTATTGGCCATCCAAATGTCACACGACCTAAATAATCCGAAACGGCTTATCTACGTCTATAATTAAAAACTCATGTCATTATTAAAACTTTAACCGATCGCCAATCCGCTTCGATAAACAAACTAATAAGTCGGTTGTTAATTACGATAGCCTCGTTGTTATCGGTGTAACAGGGAAACCGTTGTGGCATGAGTATAATTACAAGCTTAGTTGACAGGACAGCAGCGCCTCAATAGTCTAGTGGTTTACCGGGTCGAGATCTCGAGGTCCTGGGTTCAATTCCCGGGTCGAGCAGACTTTGTATCAATTTTTTTTTGGATACAGCCCAGGTGGTGATGACCAACCCGCATTCGGCAAGCGTGGTGATTAAGCCAGTACCCATCATTGTAACGATGACTTGATTTCAATAATGGAGGCCTTTGCCCTGCAGTGGAACATTAAATATTCTGATACTGGTACTAGTTGACAGGACGGTGGATATGGGAGCATTTAGTCTAGACTTGTTTATACTCGATCACTGGATGGATCGGTCCGAACTAGTACAGATGTTTAAAGGAACTAATTCAGGATTCTAGTACTATCAGATCAGTTCAATTCGTCGGTCTGTCGTAATGGAATACAAGATCTACATCTCCTTCATAAGTAACTGGCTCAAGAATGGAATTTTATGAATCAAACCCTTTTCAGTAATTGAAACAAAAATAATTCATAAAAAAAAAGAAAGGAATTACTACAATGTTTCATATTTGATCGTTGGTTAGTTATTAAATACTACTCGTATTGGTTTTTTCTCTTCTTTCCTTCTACATAATATTTATTTTTTATTGGTATGTATATTTATTATTATTATTATAAAGGTATTAATAAAATACTGATGTTCAAAAATACTGAATAAGTATTAGAATACCATAACTGGTCCGGAGAAACCGGACGCTTCAGTCTTGGGTCCCACACACGGCCGCGGGTCTAGCTAGCCTGCGGTTATGGTGCATAAACGAATTCTCCTCCGAGAAAAAAAAAAGCTCACACTTTCGTAAAAAAAAGAACCAAAGAGACAAAAGCCAATAAGACCGATTGCTCGTTTTCGATTAATTCATTTGACGCGATCCTGACTTAGTTATGATGAATTTACCTTAGGTAGGTACTCATTCATAACATAATTGAGCCAGTACCTACGTACTTAGATGAATGATTTAAACTACCGAAACGGAATAGTTCGTTCTCGTTCACATAAAGGAATTGCGTCTTACTAGTACATGTACTAGTCCTGTACAAGCTTAGTTTAGTCAGCCTTATGTATCCCTTTCAATACTGAAGCTCGACTTTGATCTTGGTTACTCAATTACAATTGCATCTGGATTTGAAGTGTGATTGGTACATTTGGCATACCTATGCGCTGCCGGCCTTTAAGGAAGGAACGCACGATTGCAAGTCGTATCGAATTGGAAGCTGATTTGGAAGACATTAGAAACCCTTTTGCTTACCATCAGGCTAAGTGGACAAAATGTACTAAGCTACGATTAAAACAAAAAGAAATATCGTTAGATATGATAGTATCATAAAAAATCGTAAAAAAACATAAATCGTTTATTAATTGCAGTAAATATGGTGTTCATATAGGTGATATAGATGTGTCGCAGAACTCGCAGACAATTGTTTCACTTATGTAGGTATTCAGCCGTTTCCGGCAGGCAATTACTAAATATTTTGATTTACATTATAAAATTTTCATATATACAATATTTTTAGATATCATTATTACCATCATTAATTTACATAATTTCAATAAATAATTGTCAAAATCTATAATAATCATAATTACTATTTTATGTCATTCGATAGTTATAGTCAGACATTATACTTCCCGATTTATCGGTAATCTGACGATAGACAATCGAAGTACAATATCGAGCACTTTTGTAAACATCAGTCATCAAAACCTTTTTATATGCCAACCTTTCAGTTAACAGTTCATTTTCGTTGGAATGTGACATTGATATAACAATATTTTACGTGAATACAATCGATGTTCGGATGTTTAATAATGTTTCGTGAAAACAAGCGCTGTTTGTAAGGCGATAGTTGTTTAACTATCGCCTTACGAACATTATATGAAGGATAGAGAGAAAGGTGCACATAGACTCCAGTAAACGATGCGTGTTTAGGTTTACGCGTGTCTATGTGCACAGTCACAGCTCTTGTTTAACTATTTGCTGCACATATATTACGTTCTCATAAGAGCTGGTGGTAGCCGAGTGGTATGAAACATCACTTCAGATGCGTGAGATCGTTCGCACTCAATTCGAAACCAGATTACTCAACTGATAGTAATGTGCTGTGATTCGGACTGTCCTGGTCGAAAGGGGGCAGAGGGCCCTGCCCGGTTTTCACTTCGGGTTATTGTATGTAGGGTGGATCTCGCGTACCGTAATCCGATAATTGCATGAACGTAACCATCGAGCCACCTGTCTACGTGTCGTGTGACTGTGTATGTTGGTAGCATAGGATTAAATTCGGACTTCCTCCAAGCGTTGTTACTAATTGGTCATTATGATCAATATGAAATAAGCTGATATATATGTATAATGCTACTACGCTATATAATGTTTGAGACAAACAAATTTTGTTCTAATAGTAGTTAATACAGAATAAATAAAATAAATGTAATATGTATGATGATGAAGCATATTCATGTCATCAGGCCTCTACGTGTTGGCATGTAGGGACCACGGATTTTTGAGACTTTACGCACGTTGTTTAAGAACTTCCAACGCACAATAAAGAATAATAATATCCTCGATTTATCAATAATAAAGGAATCTTACGTGGCAGTTAACGGCGTTGGCTTATATTTTACTGTACAAAATGGATTAATAAAGGCGGTAGACTTTGAAGATCAAAGACGCTTTGTGAAGTGTGTCTCAACAGGAACGGCGTATAAGCCGCTTACCATCACCGAATAAGTTGTGAGACTGTCTGCTAACAAAAAGCTCAACAAGTTAAGAATTTTAATATTTATGGCTCATTGAGCGCTGTAGGTGTGTCTAGAATTGGACGTAATGCCATCACCCACACTGGTGAAGGCTATCGCTTTAATAGCTTTGGCTGTGTTCCAGCAATTTTAATCAGGGAGCCAGTACACTTGAAATCAGGCCCGAAGATCACTCGTATGACAACACATACGTGATGTTTCCTATTTAACTGTGCCTCAATGAAATATGCCGCTTAATATGAGATGGGCTGTGCAACGAATAAAGTTGCATGAAGAAAATTAAACATCGATTTTAAATATTTTACACTAGCCTTCCGCCCGCGGCTGAGCCCTCGTGAACTATAGGACGTTATTCCGCGGGAATCTCACACAATATCTTTATAAATTGTAGCCTATGTGTTATATAATTTGTAAAGTTTTATTAAAATCCATTCAGTAGTTTATACGTGAAATAGTAACAAACATCTATCCATCCATACTTACAAACCTCGCGTTTATAAATTAGTAGGATGTACAATAATATATATAATTATATATTGTAGTACCTTATTATGATGGCTTGATGAAGTCATTTGCTATACAGCGGGACATCAAAGAACTGATTCTTTGATGTAAACTGTGAACCAGACTTTTTTATCAACGCGTAGAGTTCATAAAGGGTTCCATATTGAAGCTACACGGTGTCGAGCACTCGGAATTTCGATAAATAAAATTTTAATAAGAGATTCCTTTTATGATGAAACAGACACCAATTAAGGAGCTAATTTTTGCAATACCCAACTCTAAAGGGTGAAAATAAAGATTTTTTATTTCGGAAATTAATATTGCCTCTGACTGCTTTTGACAGGTAAATTATGATGCACCCCTTTTTTAAAACGAGCGATAGATGAATGGTGATTAATAAATACTTGTATTCTGAATAAATAAGTCAAATAAACATAATTATGTGTACATATTTGTACAATGTCTTGCCCGTACTGAATACTTATAAAATTGTAGTAGAATTTTACTAAATTTTCATACTTGTATATTTAAGGGCATAATAACAAGTATTGCCGAACCCTAGGCAAAAAGCTATTGCCAGCAGATAACACTAGAATAAAAGATAGCAACACCACCAACAACTCCCACCATCTATAGGCGGGAATTGAATCCACAACTTAATGGATTTTACACCTAATTGACGTAGTCACTGTTCCACAGAGGTGGTCAAATATAATAATTTTAAAACGTTCTTTGCACAAGCAAAGTATTAGGTACGGTCCGTGTACATTTTACACGCATGAAATACTCCGGAGGTAGAGGCGTAGCAATGTGGTGCTTAGTTTAGGGTCTTAATTACAAATTCGGACGTTTAATTTATAAATAGGGAAAGCGGTTTGTTCAAACTGACAACATAATGTATGTTTAGAATCACTAAAATTGCACGTTCGCGACATTTCCAATAATCGCACATGGTTGGGTGATAAGTTAGTCCCTGGCCATAAATAAATTTAATAATGACAAGATTATATTTTTAACCCCCTACTCAAAAGGAGGGGTGTTATAAGTTTTACTTATCTGTCTGTGTGTGTGTATCTATCTGTCTGTCTGTGGCATCGTAGCTCCCGAACGGATGAAGCGATTTCAATTTAGTTCTTTTTGTATTAAAGGTGACTTATGTGCGAGTGTCCTTAGACATGTTTCATCTACTCTACACGGTCACTTTTGCACTATATTTTGCCTTTTATAATTGGTTACACATTGGACGTATTATTAACACTATATTCTATTTCATTTATGTCGCAAATATAATTTTAAACGTATCCGCATTCAAGGACCCCAATAAATGGTAACAGTTGTTCTACAATATATGGCGACAATAAACGCCCTTCCTTGTATAGTTACCTACTCTGTTTTGCATGCAAACAGTTGCCGGGCTGTTATACGAGTACACAATACCGCCATAGTTAAGCAATGGACAGTATGCCATACCAGCCCTGTCGAACCTCTCACACATTGCGTCAAAGAAGTCTCTATCATATAATTTAAGGCAATCAAGGCCAAATACACATTATAAAAAGAAAATGAGTATTTGTTATTATTTTAATATCAGGCACATTGTTTTTAGGCACCTTGCGCACAATTAGACTAACGTTAATACTTCTGTAAAGTAAAGGTTCTCTTTTTCCTCTCCTTCCTTTTGTGCGGAGGAAATTTGTTTAACCGCAACAACCGCAGGATAACGAGACTTGAAACTTGAGATATACTATATTTTTTTTTTTTTTTTTTTATACTTAGCCCGGCAAATGACCCCACTCCACCTGATGTTAAGTGGAAATGAAGTCCAGACGCATGTTATACGACGTATAACGTATAATATATGACGTATGTATATGTATGTTCGACCCAATTACAAATGTAACTCCCCCGTTTACTTCATTTGTCACCCGGGCGGGAGTAGAGGAACAAGGCGGGACCTTGTGGCGGTAGTAGTTTACTTAAGTTTGATATGACTCATGTAAACCAGATTATTTAGAATGATCATGCGGCCTTGATCTCCGGGATCCTGTGTTCAATTTGTATCGGACTTTCTTTGTTATGTTATTACTCGTAAGTCTGATACTGCAGAAATACGTTATTTTGTTACTTTACTGCTATCCAGTTTATAGTGTGGCAATAACTATCGTCGCCTCGCAGACGCAACAATGAGCTTCATTTATTTGTTATGTAACGCTTATCAATAAAACTTGTTGGAACGGTTTTTCCGAGTACCTACATCGGTCCTTGTAGGTCAAACAGTTCAAGATTTGTCATACGATGAATGTATGAAAAGGAATTTTGTTATTTAAAAAATAAATATGAACAATATTCACTATACTCATCAAAAAAACTCATAAAGGTTTAAGCTCAAAGCAGAATTAGACACATTTTATTATCTTTGGACATGACACACTCACACTGCGCTATCTAAAGCAAAACTAATAAAATCATGTACTTCAGTTGCCAGACGATTGATTTTAACATTAATTGGGGTAATTTATTTTTTGATACATAGACACATAGTATACATAGGAAACACCAACAATGCAAACAAACTAAGTGACGTAATAATTTATGCCAATCGTATTCTTCTTTTTTCTATTAACTATTCTCTGTATATTTTCCGTGCGCAAATGAACGTTTTCTTTCTTAATCTCTTTCAATTGCAAGTATTGTAGGGTCAAAAATCTAGATACTTAGCAAGAACCGGTTGACTCATAAATAGCTGTGAATTGCACATCTGCCTCATAAGATGGTCGGCTGTAAAGGGCAAATAAACAGGTGTGCAATACTTTCATTAATATAGGCGTGTAAGTGTTTAAAACGCCCTGTTTGTCGAGTGGTTATTTAGTCATTATTTCTGAGCACCCTTGGCGTTGATAGTAGTTTTTTTTTATTAACCCTCGGCATGCCTGGATGGGTCTGTCAGACCCAGGGTGACATGAAAATCATTGTTGTGCACTTAAATTTGAATTTCGTGCGCTACCGCTCTCAGTAGCTGGTTATTATGAACTTCTGTATATTCTCCACCATTTTCCTCAGTCTGCAGGAACTTTTCAAGGTAGAAAAAGGAGTGTAAAGTGCGCGCGGGTCTCTCAGACCCAACCAGGCATGCGGCGTGACTTTTTTACGTAAGTATTTTATATTATTTTTTGTGGGATTATTGATATTTGTGTGCTAAAAGTTATTTTTTAATGTATATTTTTTCGTTAAACATAATTACGTAAGTAAATTTTATTTAGTTTCCTTTACTAATTGATAGTTTGGAGCAAAATGGTATATATTGACGATATGCTGATAATTTATTGTAGATTTTCTAGATTCAACGTGGGATCGAAACTGCTGCAACTAGGAGGATAATATTATATTTTTCCTGGAATAAAACGAATATGTCATGTTTGTCAAGTCAATAAAGACCGCAATACACAGTATGTTGTAAGATATTTTTATGTATGCAAAAGCTACACTCATTTATTTCCTGAAATCTTTCAAATCCTAAGAAAATGTTGATCCAGGTGAAGAAGACTGAAAATTGTATTATTTTTTATAAGCATATAGTAGTGCCTTATGAGAAATAAAACCTGATTTCAGACTTTTTAAAGTTTGATAATAATAATATGATATCCAAGAATAAGTGACTATTTTTTGTTAAAATAAAATGACTGTAGTTGAATTACAATTATGTCAATAAATATTATTCAAATGACATGTCTTTAGCATTATTTTATATTTTTAATCCCCTTATAAGGCATTAGGATGCCAAACAAACTAAAATATATAGAAAAAGTTAAAAAAAAAACGAATTGTAAATCCGGGTCTGAGAGACCCACCAGGCATAACTCGTAACTTTTTACCACCAGGCATGCCAAGGGTTAATGCGACGCGTGGGGTCACGAATTTGATAGATACTCCAGAATTTTGAATGAAATCACCAAATCTTTCTGGCTCATTTAGACGCCGGCTACGTATCCAAGCAGATAATATTTAAATAAACCAAGAGAGGTAGGTCCCTTAAGACGAGGTGTTAGCACGATTCCAAATTCGTTTTTCACCCGCGCGTCTCGTTGTAGGCGGAGCGCAACCGCCAATCAGAGAGCGCAGCGTGAACACAGTATACGCAAAACAAGCAGACAATTCACCTCCAAACAAAAACTGGTAGTTTTAATATTTTGAGTAGGTACCTCTACCTACTCACTAATATCAAAACTTTTTACTACTGTTTACGAGGTCTGGACATCATACTAAATTTTAAATATCAATATTTGTTTTAAGGCAGTTTTTATTTTATTTTTATTTATGATTTAAGCAGGTTAATTAGGTTATTTTGCAGGCTAACTCATAAATTCTAGAGAAACTTAAATTTCGTTGGCAAAATAGCTAAAATAATTGAAAAAAGGATAATACATGAAACATGTGATAGTAAAAACTAGAATTTACGAACTAGATCCGTCATCCGAATGTCTTTGTGATTTTGATTTCACGGAGACGGATCGGATTCGGATCGGACGTTGTGCGTAAGCGCTCTTAGGATGTAAGTAAATATAGTGTTGTATTTTTTTTTACTTACAAAATACGTAAGGCCATTTATTTTTAAAAGAAGCTTATTTCAGATCAGCAAGAGACAGCTATGGCGATGATGCTATTAGTCATGTTCAAATAAAAAGACCTACCTAGGTGATGTATGTAATGTAGAATCACGCCTGAACACCGCATACGTACCACACCTTATCATTGCATTCTAAACTGGTAAGGATCAAGAAGTTTTAAATGTAACCTGCGAAGTTTGTGCCGCCAGCAGAGGTGGCTGTAAACATACTAGGATTTTTAATGTTGCTACATCGTCGAAGCGAGGAGCCTCAACGTCCTTTGGAACTATAAAAAACAACTTTTCCTGCGAATTGGTAGTTGTATTTTTACATTTAGGCACACCACATGATTTCCTAGTATTTGGATTGGACATTTTTAAAAGTATTTAGGTTTAATTTCGACGGCACGGGCGCCGAACGCTAGCGGACTGAGTGCGCCAGACTGAGCGAGTTGTAAGATGACGTCACACCGGCACCGGCAGCCCGCGCGTGCGGTTACAACTTGTTTTACTTCTAAATCGGAAACTAATTGACGTATCGAAAATATAAAAAAATACTAGTGAAAGAATTACTTATTCTTTCACTAGTATTTTTTTATTTTTTACAAAGAATATGAAGTGCTAATAATCAAAATTAGTTAACATTCTTCATTATCATTTTCAAAGACCTATCCATAGATACCCCACACGTAAGGGTTTGATGAAAAAAAATTTTTTGAGTTTCAGTTCTAAGTATGGGGAGCCCCCAAAATCTATTATTTTTTTTCTATTTTTGTATCAAATCAAATCAAAATCAAATCAAATCAATTTATTAAAATTCTTAGAACTATTCTATCAGCTAGTACAAACATTTTCTTAAGATCTAATTAACTTTATGAGCCTGAACTAGGAAATCCTGTGTTTCAGGCGAAAATATAAATTATATTCTAATGGTCTACAAATAATTATATCACTTAGTAAAATAGGCAGGTGAAAATTGAAAATAAATACTAAATGTTAAATAATATGGAACTACTTATACCTATTTTATAAAATAACAATACTCGTATATCTATCTACTTTAATACGGTTAATAAGTTCTCTGTATCCTCGTAGGACATACATTGGAGGGCATCTTGGAGTTTATTTTTACATTTACTGTAGCACAGGGGATATATGTTACATAATGCATTTAGTCTATTGTAAAGAAGTGGACCTAGAAACATGTAAAATTTGGATGTAAATGCATGTTTGAATATTGTTTTTGATATGCAAACAATATCCTTTCGCCTTTTGTTAATGAGTGTAGGAATGTAAGGGAGATCTAGGTGCTGTTTTAATACTATATTCATTATAAACAACTGTCTAACTGTTAGTACGTTACAATTTTTATATAAAATGTTAGTAGGGAATAGGAAAGGGCTAAAAGTAGCTACCTTGAGAATTGCTCTCTGAGCCCTTTCGATGGTTAGTAACAAAGTTTTCCCGACTCCACCCCAAGTGGTGATACAGTAAGTAATTATTGATTGGCACAAAGCCAGGTAAACTTGTCTAATAATCTTTGAATCTGTAATGGAGCGCAATATTTTAAATATAAATATCATTTTACGAAGTCTAGTGGCTAAGGCATCGATGTGTGGTTTAAATGAGAGATTATCATCTATGATAACTCCCAGATATTTTATTTTATTTGTTAAATTAATGACTGGGCATGCACATTGGGTATTATTAGGGATCTTACAATTATGGGCATGCAGAGTGGGAACAGTAAGAGTACAATTAGTAGGCGTTCTTTTCCGCATAGAAAATTTCATAAACCTAGTCTTATCAGCATTTAATGTTAGTAAATTTTGCTGAAGCCAATTAGTGACTACATTAAATCCATGCTGTGCGTGTTGGTGAACTAGGTCTTCCGAGTCAGCCGAAAAAAGTAGAGCAGTGTCGTCAGCGTACGATATGACTTTGCCAAATTTTAGTTTTAGTTTGCAAAGGTCATTAATGAATATTAAAAACAAGGTAGGACCTAAAATACTTCCTTGGGGGACCCCAAAGGATGTATTTTTCATATCCTCGCTGAAAACACTACCGATCCGTACGCACTGGGAACGTTCCTCCAAATAGCTACTAAAAAGTTTCAGCTGTATTCCTCTAATTCCAATGTTTTCAAGCTTGTGCAGTAGGATCGGAACCGAGACGGTGTCAAAAGCTTTGGCAAGATCCAGGAATATTCCTATCGCGTGGTTACCTTTGTCAAGTTCCCGGGTTAGATAGTCAGTCAACTGATGTACGGCATCGGAAGTGGATAACTTAGGTCTAAAACCAAACTGCATGTTAGACAGAATTCCTTTATCCTCTAAATATTGTACCAACCTTTTATTAATTATTTTCTCTAATATTTTAGATAGGGCTGGCAATAAGGAAATAGGTCTATAATTTGTAACATTATCTTTACTGCCAGATTTATATACCGGAATAACAACAGCCTTTTTTAGACATTTGGGGAAAATGTCAAGATTTAAACATTTATTAAAAATATTAGTCAAAGGTCGTACTAAAATGTGTCGAAATTGTTTTATTATCTTATTTGGTATGTTATCCCAACCAACCGCACAATCGTCCTTTAGACTCATAATAATCCTGTCTACCTCAGCTTCGTCTGTGTCCAGCATTACAAAAGATGATACGTTAGTGTTACCCTCGGGATTCGTGGTTATCTGTGAATGTGAATTTCTATGAACCTTCTCCGCCAGGTCCTTCCCAACATTAACAAAGAAATTATTTGCCATGTTAGCAGATGAAGACGGTGTTGAGTGGGCGTTCAATAACCTAGATGATGACTCATGTTGCCTTGATGAGTTTGTTACCTTTTTAATATGTTTCCAAATTTTTTTGCTATTTGTTCCTGCTTTTTCCAATTCCGTTTTTTCGTAGTCAATTTTAACCCTTTTTAAGAGATCGTTACAAAAATTACGGTACCTTTTATAAGATAATGACAGGATAGAATTATGTGGGTTAGATTTTGCTTTCATGTGCAATTTATCTCTATGTCTCATGCAGCGAATAAGACCTGGCGTAATCCACGGCTTTATATTGTTATTTTTGTTACTAAGCCGAATACTTGTTGTGTTGTTTTGTAATGCAACTTGTATATTGCTTATTAAATAAGACAAACAGAACTGCGGGTCAGCAGAATGGTAAACCGGGTCAAAGTCGATTTTACATAATTCTTTTTCTAGACTATTGATGTTTAATTTACTGATTGTATGAGTATTGTTTGTCTTACGTAATTTGCACTTTAAGGTTAGTAGGGCAGCATTGTGATCAGTTATTGACGAGTTAATAACAAGTGCAATTGCCGGATATGATGTTTTTAATATGATGTGATCTAAACAAGAACCACTTTGATGGGTTGGGCGCGTGTGCGCAGGGAGTAGACCATGAAAAGAACAAATGTTAAGATAGTCCTGGGCCACTGCATCCGCGAATTCTGGAATTATGTTAATATTAATGTCCCCGATTAGTATAACATTTTTAAAGGACGATAAGTTATTCAAGGTGTCATTGAGGCTCTCAGTAAATTGATGTAAATTTTGAAAAGAGGGTGGTCTGTATATTGCTAGTATTGCAAATTCTGATCCAATTTTAATTAATAATCTATTACAGTCCAGCATATTAGGCTCCTCAATCGAAATACTTAATTCATTTTTAGCATAGACCACTATCCCATCGTTTTGGTTATAATTTATATCACTATTATACATACTATATCCTGGAATTTGCGGTATATTATATCCCTTTTTTAGCCAACATTCGGTTAAAACAATCACATCACAATCGATATTTAGCCTCTGTTGGAAAGCACTAAAGTTATCGAAGTTTTTATGAATACTGCGTATGTTTTGTGTAAGTATTGTTAGTATGTTATTGTCCGAGGATAGATATTGTCTGCAATTATCGGTTTCACAAACTTTAGACTCGGATACAGAGAAGTTATCTAAGTCATGAATTAAATTATTAAGCATTAAACAATAAAAACAAGTAAATTTAAATAAAAGGACGGAAATAAAATTAAATTACGGCGCTCTTAGGCGCCCTCATAATCAATGGAGTTTATGTACCTCTTTTCGGCCATTATTTTTGCCGGGCAATCTGCGGCACCCGTGCTATGATTGCTTGGTTTTTTAAACCGAGAGCAAGAAGCACATTTTGGATCCTCTGCCTTTCTTGTACATTCTTTGATGTTATGTCCTTGTTCGCCACAGTGGCCGCATGTGTGTGTTGTCTCCCGGCAGGATTTGGCTGCGTGGCCGTATTGTTGGCACTTGAAGCAGCGAGTGACTAAAGTATAGTCTCTTACGGGGCATGAGGACCAATTTATAAACACCCTTTCCTTTTGAATCAGAGCTTTACGGATGGCCGCTGAGACTTCTAACACGTAGTTACAGGTCTCAGCGTCTTTCTTACCTGACTTATGACTGAGCTTGATGGAGTCGAGGAATAACTGGAGGTCTAGATTTTGATTTTTCTCGGCTATGTTTTGTTCAAAGAGGCAGGTAAAAACTTCTTTGTCCTGCATAGCTGAGGGCACTCCAATTACCACAATTCTGGGCTTTCGTTTGTGGGGCTCGTCGATCGTGAGGCCTGAGCTCGTTATCTGAGTCGATTGCTTCAGCTTCTCTATATCGTCCTTAGTCTCAGTGCTGATGATGACACCGCCATTTTTTGTTTTTCGCAGGCCTCTCACGTGGAGTTTCAATTTTTCAGGGCATATAATTTTTTGAACAAGAGATTTGGTATCTTCGCTTGATTTTTGTTTATCATTCGGATAGATAGCCACTGAGCTTAAATTAATTGGCTGAATAAAGTTGCCGGCACCTTTCTTTACCATATCAGCAAAGGATGATTTGTTCTCAGATTTTTTTGACTCTTCTATACTGATCTGAAGGTCCTGCAATTGCTGCGAGAGAGTGCACTTTTCTTGAAGGGCCTGGAGAGAACAATGGGTCTGCATGGTCTTCACTTTCAGGGACTGGTATTGTACTGCCCTTTGTGATGTGCCATGTCCGACTTTTCGGCAAAGATTGGTTATACGTACTTTTTGGTCCGAGTTCAGCTTACCCTCAGCCGCTATCTGGCACACCTCATTCAGGCATTGCTCGATGGTCGTCATCCAGTTTTGTATTTCTGGTGTCGAGATAGGTCCATGTCCAGTGGAGTCCTGGTTGGATGCGGAAGCAGCTTGGGGCGAGGGTGGAGGAGTGCGGGCCGTCCTACCACTTCGGTTGAAGGGACTGCTATCCATGTTTAATTTGTTTATTTACTTAGTCTTTTAAACACTTAACAAACACATAATAGGTACATTTTCACCTGACAATTGTTACACTATGTCAATCGGAAAAAACGAGGGCACGAGTCAGCCGATTATTATTTGTTTATTTTATTTTCACTAGACGTCTATTCGCATCGATGACTAAACGATCAAATGTCAAAATGTATGAAGTATGAAAATCTTAATGCGGTTCACAGAATACATCTACTTACTAATTTTCAACAATATAGCTCTTATAGTTTCGGTAAAAAGTGGCTGTGACATACGGACGGACAGACAGACAGACATGACGAATCCATAAGGGTTCCGTTTTTAGCCATTTGGCTACGGAACCCTAAAAACACCAGTTTTTTAACCAGTTATGGACAGCAAAAAACCAGTTATGGACACCCAGTAATGAACATAACCTAGTCATGGACATCCAGTAATGAACTTAAATCTAGTCATAGATATCCAGTAATGAACTTGAACCTAGTCATAATATTATTATGTATCTAGTAGGTACTAGGTGTATACCCGGGGATGGGCTGGACCCGGGGATGGGCTGGTCAATAGCTATCGCTGGCACCGACTCGTCCCAATCGGGTGTGAAGGGGAACCGGGGGAGTTTAGTGGGTAGTGGACGCTGTAGTCTCGAGTCCCACACACGGCCGCAGGTTTAGCTAGCCTGCGGTTATGGTGCATAAACACATTCTCCTCCGAAAAAAAAAAAAAAAAAAAAAAAAAAAAAAGGTACTAGGTGTATATTACTTATATGTACAACCTAATCGAGGAATCTATGATGAATGTCAAGATGTAGATGCAAAATGTGTGCTCGTAAAAACGCTCAGGGCTATGTGTACGTGTCCTAGACGCGCTACAGTACGAGATGAGTGGCGGCGGATTGTAAAGGTTGCTACCACCCCTGATGTGACGACCACGACCACTCTGCCAAGAGTGTGACGACAAGGAAGAAGAAGAAAACATTTATGAAAATACTGGACCTTTTAAATATCGTCAGTGGCTAAAGTACAGTCAAAAGCACGTCAGACGTAACACTTTGGACTTTGTACCGCTCTTATGTCGGGGGCATAAGTGCTATTATCGAACTGCAAGTGTTAACCGTGATGTGCTGTTGACTGTACAAACCGTACAAAGCCAAAACCTATAAAAATAGACTGTCAAACAAATTGCTTTGCAGTTTCCTGCTGTCAATCAATTGATGATAATATCTCGAGTGTCATCCCGCGTGTATTCCTCGGGTCTACTATTTCCGGGAAAATGCTGTGCATATAAAAGTCAACGGTTTTTTTTTTCATTTTTGATTTCCAAAACTTATTTTCTCTTTCTATGTACACATACTTTACAACTCCCTTCAAAAAAAAAAGTCTATGTATTTTAGAATAGTAAACTCTTAATAGTACCTTAACCTACCCTATAATCATCTCAAAATTACGTTAGTACTATTACTATATTCTGTGTCAAAATGCCATCGGATTGACATGATTACGTTTCACAATTTTTTACTGTCAAAATGTATGCAGAGAAAAAGCGTTCATGATTGCCAGCGCCGCCAACTTAGAGATGTTCATTGTGGTCATCTTTCGCTTACAATTATTATCGACTGTAACCGAGTTAAATTTCGAAAAAAATTGTTTTGTTAATAACTTCATACGTAAAATCGTATAATAAAAATAATAATCAAATTGATTAAAAGTATAACGCCTTGGATAAAAAATCTAAATGTGAATCAGATTCGGAAATAAGAATACTTCCTTGTAGTTACTCAATCTTGCAGTATTTGTCGTTAAAAAATCGATTTGATACTTACGAATCGATTTTTAACTATTAGTTTAAGATAAATCGACGTCTCTAGATAAATATTATTTCACTGTGACACATGTCGCCGCAGGTATTAATCCTTGATTTTACAAACTATTGAATCATATTTGATTGACATAGGTAAAAAACAATATTTTTAGATCTAAAATCGGTGTTCGTTCGGGAATCGACAGCACCGCATCTCTAGTGAACTTGTCAAAAAAGCAGCTGTCATGCGACACAGAGCGTCCGGAGCCGACCTTTCACCTCGAGCGCTGCTCGACAACTAAACGGGTTACAGCGGTCTATTTTTATTCTACCGCTTTGGGTTTTTGAGTTGAAAATCGCATATCACTAGAGTCCGACCGAAACTGGTTTTCCGGCCGAAACCGAAACCGTAACCGAATATTCGGCCGTGGCTTCAGTTTCGGCCGAAACCGAAACCGAAACCGAAACTCACGTGGTCAAGAATAAAATTCCTTAAAATATTGAAAATTTATGCATTTTACCCATTTTCTGCATTAATTAGGACATGAAATGAAATCACAGTATATTAATTTTGTTGTAATCATTTATTTAATACTAGACTTCCGCCCCTGGCTTCGCTGGCGTAGGCTACACTTTAAACCACTATGAAACCCCCCAGGTAACTTCCAAAACCCCCTTCTTAGTGGAAATTTACACATTATAAAGCACGCTTTTAGATTTAAAGTAAAAAGATTAAACCATTTTTTAACACCCTTGAGGGGTGAAATATTCAAAAACCCTTTCTTAGTGGGAGCTTACACATTATAAAGAACCCCTGTACAAATTTGGAAAATTTTATTTTTCGACCCCTAATTTTATTCCTTTGGGGGTGTTTTTTTACCCCTTTTTAATCACCATTGGGGGTAAATTTTCAATAACACCTTTTTATTTGAAGCTGACACTAAACTAAAAATATACTTTACGAATTTTAAGACTGTAACTTTTAAAATGACAAAGTTTCATACAAATACCCTCTTTTTACCCCCTTGGGGTTAATTTCGAAAAACCCCTTCATAGTGGGAATTTACACATTATAAAGAATCCTTGTACGAAATTTTAAATTCCTGGGTCTTGTGCTTTGGGCTGGGCGTTGATTGTCAGTCAGGAATTCATTCAGTCAGTCCATTTTCTCCCATTTATTTAGAAGACTAGCCTTTTGCGCGCGGTTTCACCCGCGCGTAATTTCTTTTTTAAATATCCTTCCCTTCCCCCCACATTTCCGAGAAAAAGTATTCTATGTCACCCGGAGATAGTGTAGCTTTCAAATAGTGAAAGATTATTCAAATCAGTTCAGTAGTTTCGGAACCTATTCAATACAAACAAACAACAAATATTTCCTCTTTTTAATATTAGTACCTATACCTATAGATAATAAAAAAAAAAAATTAATAATACTTTTTTAATTTTTTCAAATCAAGTTCTCATAGCAAAATGTTTATCAGTTATCAATAATCGAATCACTAATTGTTACTGTTTAACTCGCTGACTATGTTGTGTTGCTACAGAGCTATCCGAACGACGCAAGACAATGATTCCCAAAAGGTGCGCCGCCGCCAAAGCGTTGCCGCGAGAAACGAAGTTAGGCGAGCGTGCACGACAACTTCCGAAATCAGTTTCGGTTTCGGCAAAAGTTTCGGCCAATTTTGGCCGAAACCGAAACTGCCGCCGAAACTTGATTTTTGGCCGAAACTCGGCCGAAACCGAAACCGAAACCGAACCTTCGGTCGGACACTACATATCACACATAATGAAAATGGCGGCTTTGAGTTCGAAGATTATATTTTTTGCGGGTTTTCATTTAATTACTTATAATATAATTATGAAATAAAAAATCTAATCCGATACTTCTTTAGAGGATTAGCTTGGCTATTTATTTTGTAAAAAAAAAATTGGGGTCGTCGCTGAAAATTCAGAGTAATTGAATTTACGCAGTTTTTTTATTCGTCATTTTGTAATATTTTTTTTGAAAGAAACCAGATGGTTTTTTCAAACTATGCTCCGATACTCCACTGCAACAGACTGTTCTCTACCTACCATATTTTTTATAGTTCATAAATATGTTTTATACCCCCACACGTAAGCGTTTAAAAATACCTCTTTTGGTTGAATTTGGACTAATACCCTCCCTTAAATTTCAATAAAAATTGCTTGGATACAATAGCCGGCGTCGCCATGGTGTTCTGATGAGACAGGGCTGAAGGATACCATACAGTTCAACATGGCGCCTTAACGAGGCAGATCTCAGTGTGGACCTATATTAAGGTTTATGAATAATAGTATGAGTCTAACACGAACGTTACGTGAGTGAAGGTAAGAGATAACAGACTATAGAGAAGGTACTGTCTACCGTCTGTTCGTAATTGTAAAGGGATCAAGTGTTTCTGTCGTCTCTATATCTGATGCGAATATCACCTCTGTTCTATTTGTTGTTAAAAAAAACAGATCCTTAGAGCATGGATCGTAAAGATACTACGTATGTCCTATAATGCGTGTGTAGCTATGAGTAAGTGTTTACGTGAAGTTGTGCGGACAATAGAATCTGATTGTCAGATATTACTTATAATCCGATAAACATTGGTATAAAATACACCGACAAAGATATTAGATATCTTAATTCTCTTGCTTACAAATATTTGAATGAAATTATTTTTGTTATTTTTATAACCTAAGTAAGTGAACATTTAATATATTTTGGACTTATTCACATACTACCAAGTTTAGTTTGCTTGCAGTTTCATCTCTCGTGCGGCGAATTTTAGTGCACAATCTTCACTAATCTAGTGGTTGAAGCCATAGCTTTATCAGTAAAAATATCCCACCAATAACATAAATATTAAAAAGGGAGGGTCAAGTTCAATACAAAAATTATGCTTGGCTGTGGGCTTCGCCGCAAAAAGAATGGAGATCTAAATGAGTTCCAAGTTCTACCTATGCAAAATCCAAATGTGTATTTAAAGGATTCCCTAAGACACACTCAAAAGAATCAACTACCTTGGCATGTGACATTAATTCATATCGGTCATGCCAGTAATGTCCCTCCCTACCTAACTGTTAAATGCCCATGTGGCGAAATATTCATAGTATAATATATTACTGAATACAAAAAAGAATCTATAAATCGAGCGTGATTTTAAATGAGGTAAAAGAATATAGCTTAGGATCTAAATGCGACTTATACAGCACTTCATAAATATACAAATTGGTATAATCGCATGATTATAGTCATTAGGTCTTTCTCTGTTCAATTGAAATAACATTCATCAACTATTCATGCATATTTTATGAAAGAACGCTATGAGCATTGAATTAGACCCATCAGAAGTTGTTAACCATATTACATTATTTTACAAAGTAGACAAAATTGTAAATACATTCATAGCGTTTGTAATTATGTTTAACATGTTACTTGAAACGCAAGTTCTTGTGAGATTAAACCGAATTTATAATCATCGCCTTAATTACAAATGTTCTTGTTTCGTAAAAATTAAATAGAAGCTATATTGTCTGGGGCCCCGTATGTTCTTCAAATGAGCATAAACTTTAACCTAATACAAAACTATATTCGCAAAAGTATTCAAATGAAGATTGTATTTTATATCATATTATATTTCTTTTGGCGATTGAAAAGAGTAACTTTCGAGTTTCTTGCCGGTTCTTCTCGACAGACAACTACATTCCGAATCCGGTGGTAGAGTCAGTCTGTATTTCTGTAACATTAATGTATGACGATTTATAAGTGCTTGATTAAAGCCTACGTAAATATTTTGTTTTGGATTTATTAAATTCTTTCACTTCTCTAAGATTAAATACAGTTGTCATGAAACTATGTATTTATCACTTCCGGACTCGGACTCTCACTCGGACTTTACTCATCGATTTTTTTTAAAAAAGGAAGACCTTTTTGTAAATATTTAAAAAAAAGTCACCACAAAACAAATAGATTTCGATCCAAGTTTTAAGATATAGTGTGGAGTGAAGAGTGGAGACTCGTGTTTTATGAGAAAAATTATCAAAATTTAGTCAGAGTAGGATCACTTACACCTCCAATAAAATGTTGGTCATAGTTTCTTTTATTTTATGAAACAAATTATCAAAACACTAATGTGTGGAATATAGATAAATAGCTTAGAATACATTAAGCTTCAAGCGCAATTAAAGTTCTATAAATAGGCTTTGTGGTACTTTATTACATATTAAGTCAAGTAGTTTTCGAGTCATTCTGAATTAATCAAATGGCTGACCTTTGGCGAAAATAGTTTATTTCAGTTAATATAGTATGGTTTGCCAGCATCGATAAGTAAATAAAACACAGTTAAAATTAAATATATGAAAGATATACGAACTTTCTATTTTGTCGTTGAGTGCCAAATACAGGTATGATAACGCTACATACGAACTTCAAATTACTAGTTACATCAGCATGGATCGCAGATGGCAAAGCAGTGTTAATCAGTTGGCTGGTATTACGTTCATTACGCTTATAATCTCACATCTCTCGTAATCCTGTGATAACGATAATGAAACAGTTTGCAACGTGAATAGAGCATTTAGCTCACTTTACATACTCGTATTTTATAGGAACTTGTTTGTTAATGTAGAATAAATTTATTTCTTTTTAAGCCAATAAACAATTTCACTTCACTCATGACGCAGCGTTTGAAACAAATTAATTTAATGAAAATGTTGATTATGAATAAATAATATTCAGTACCTACTATTAACTGAATTTTAATTATTACCAGGAATTTGGTCCAGCTTTATTTAAAATGTCTTAAAATTCATACTTACCGGAACAGAATGAAAATGGAAATGTAAATATCCAGTTTCCCATTAAGCCATTTTGATATTTTAAAATAACAAAATTAATTACATTTCCCATTAGTGGTTAGAGTTTTGGTTTCACTCCATTTTGTGTTCATATCATGTTCTGTCCACACAAGTGAGAGTTAATAACTGAGTAGCCATTTGATTAAATACGTTACTGGAAGAATTATTAAAAATAAAATAAGTAAATGTATATCAGTTTAAAAAAGAACGTTGTATATTTTTAGTATAATCTAGTTTTGATAAAAACAAACAATAATTAAAAGGAGAATGACCGGTTCTGGACCAAATGCTGCCCAAGCATGGGAACACTTTAATTTGTTTCCTTACGTGAATAGTTATAAAAAAAATATATAATAAAAAAAATCCTTCCACGGATTTATAAATAAATAAATAAATAAATCCTGGACCACTCACACCAATTATTTAGTCCTATACAGAGCATTGCTCGTATTACAGGGATCTAAATAACGGATTAGTGCCTTGTTTGGTTTTTGGGGTGGGCTAGGCACCAAGACGTTGTGAGACGCTCTGCATTATTTTTAGATACAATAATCTTAGACTTACCTAGACGACATGTTAGTGCCTACATGAGGTATTATAACATAGGGTAATTATCATTTTTGGTTTGTTTATCATCTCTGTAAACCAATTTTTTTTCCATTCCAATCCATCTGATCCATTGTTTATATTATACACTCTTTTATTTTCAAAATAAGCTGTTGGTTATGATTTTTGTTAATGTAAGACCACTACATTCAATATTTTCTTTTTCTTAAAACTCCTGGGATAGATTTTGAAGCGCTTTGAGTTATAGACTAGTATTAATCTAAGGAACATTGTGCACTATGTTTCAATGTTGGGCGGCACTTGGTCCAACGTCCATACATAGATGGTCAATGTCCTTTAAAAGCAGCAAAAATATGTTTCTCTTATTCCGAAATTAGTTGCAGATTTTGGATTCTTGGGTGCCTCGGACCAAAGTCGGCATTCTGCGCCTGATCTCCCCCCAGTCGTATAAATAAGTGTTGAATTACATCACATTCATTGATATGACTCGATAGTAAATATCTTGAGAACTTGTGTAATTGGTACTACAATAAAGTCAAAAGCACATTTGACAAGATTTTGGACTTTGTACCACTCTTATGTCGGGGGCATAAGTGCTATTATCGAACTGCAAATGTTTACCGTGATATACTGTTGACCGTACGAGTAATATAGTATTGACTGGAATGAATATTCATCGTATACCTTGACGCATTTTGAGACGTGATCGATTCCACGAACCCTCTTTTTGTCCTAATTGGGCTCTTTCTTCGTTATATTGAAATAAGAAAGCGATTACGCCAAACAAAAACCCTCTAAGGGCTGTCTTAAGTGAAGGTTGGTTGGGTATTATAATTAATCACACATAACGCTGGCTCAAACTGCTTTTATATTTTATAACTTCAGTTGTGAGACAAGTACCCCACGTGACGGTAAGCTGCCACTTCCATTGAGGGTCACTTCACAAAAGCATAGTTCAATTTCCTGCCGCTTAAATAAAGGCGCCCCCTTACCCTTTAAGCCCTTTGTTTTAATTGGACGAGGTCTCCTATACATTATGAGAACGTTTCTCGAAGACTTAATATTATACGGAGAGAGTAAGGGGAGATAAGTAAAACGTAAGACTGATGATTAAATACTGACTTTATTGAATAGTGCAATGGTTTATATATTCATTACGTAGGTAGCAACAGGTACAAATCTATTGTACCACTATACCACCCATCCAAAAGGAAAAAAAATGTTTACAATATTATTGAACATTTTTTTTTTTTTAAATATATGTACTATGTAAATACATTGATTTTGTTTTTATTATTACCTTTTGTTTACATTTAGTTAGGTATATTTTAATGATTACACTTTTAGTTACAATCAATAACACAATTTTATATTTCATTAAACATATTTGCGAACAATACACAAGTATAGGTATAAGTTTATTCATTTTTAACATAGTATAAATGCATAATATAATCAATATAGTTGTCATTTGATATACAGTTTTGTACGATTCTTATGTACTAAATCAATTTTACCATCTTTCATAATTTCTACATTTGGTGGTTTATCACTAACTACTTTATATGGACCAGAAAACACTGGACTTAACTTATTGCCTGTTTCATTTTTAACTAGGACCAAATCATTAGCCTTATAAGTAATAGGGTTAGTATATTTATCATAAGATACTTTCCTACTATTTTTTGATTTAAGTAAATTATTCCTTGCATCCTTTTGTGTCGTTTGCAAACGATACTTAAGTTCACAAGGGTAGTCATCAAAATTGTACAGTGGCTCTATCTGTGTAGTCAAATTACTAGGAAGTGAACATTTTTTACCGAAAACTAATTCAAATGGAGTGAATTTTGTTTCTGTGTGTACTGTTGTATTGTAAGCAAAAGACCAGAATGGAAGCCAATCGCTCCATGTTTCAGGATGATTATCAGTTTGGATTCTGAGAAAAGAATTTAAATTTTTATGTGACACTTCTAGCGCGCCTAAAGATTGATGGTGATAAGCCGTAGAGCTCAACTGTTTTATTTGTAACAATTTACATACCTCTTTAAAAGTAGCTGCGATAAACTCCTTCCCTCTGTCTGTAGTTATTTCTTTTGGGACTCCATACCTGAGAATGAAGTTGTTGACGAAACTTCTGGCTACTTCTTCTGCCTTTTTTGAAATTAAAGGATATGCCTCAACGTATTTAGTGAGCTCACATTGCAAGGTTAAAATGTAAGAATAATTATGATTGTCTACTTCAAATGGACCCACTAAATCTAGATATACCTTTTCAAATGCCGTATTGGCAGTGGTAGTAATTTCCATTGGCTCCTTTATCGGTAACGAATGCTTTTGGCGTTGGCACTTATCACAGCGCTTTACATAATTTCTAACATCATTATCTAGGCCAGGCCAATAATAATACCTTTTAATATTGTTGACCATCCTTCTCATGCCAGCATGGCCACTACTAGGCAGGAGATGGAAGTCATTCATAATTACTTTTCTATCATCATTATTATAAATCTTTTTAACATTATTTATTATGCAAACACGCGGACCTTTTCGTTCTTTTATAGACTTTATTTCATCAATTAGTTTCTTAATAAACTCCTTATTGTCATTTGTCTTTATTATGCATACTTCTTTTATTTTAATATCTTCACAAAAATTATCTAATTCTTTCACGAATTCGCGTCGCGTCATTCGTGAGTCTGAACTTAGATATTTAATATAAATTATATTTTTAATTGCATCATAACAAAATATTTTATTTTCTTTATTTATATTTCCTGACTTCCTTAATTTATTTAAATCATTTACATTTATCATACAAAGTTCAACAGATTCCACTGGTTTGACATAAGTGCTTACGACTTTTGGTTGATCAGACCTCGAGTCTGTACGCACCATGTCCCACGAAGAAGAATCTGGATTATTAATTTTTCGAGACTGTGCTCTTGTCATAACATTTATTTCACTATTCAACTCTTGTAAATCTTTTGATGTTAAACAGATTCGAGACAACGCATCTGCAGCTGCATTATCTGAACCTTTAACGTATTCAACATCAAAATTGTACTCTTCCAACACTAATCGAAACTTCATAAGCCTACTTGAAGGATCTTTCATTCCAAATAAGTAAATTAAGGGCTTATGGTCTGTTTTAATTTTAAAATATTGACCATACAAGTAAGGGCGGAAATATTTAACTGCCCAAACTATTGCCAGTAATTCTTTTTCTATGACAGGGTAGTTGGATTCGGCTTTATTGAGAGTTCTACTAGTAAAAGCTACTGGCCGTCCATTTTTATTTGATAAAATTGCACCAATTGCCTTATTGGATGCATCAGTTTGTACTACAAAATGATTGTGTTCCGAAAAATCTGGGTAGTCTAAAATTGGTGGTGAAACAATGCGTTGTTTAAGTGTTTCAAAAGCTTCTTGGCACTTATCGTCCCAATTAAAATTTACATTTTTTCTGCAAAGGTGATTTAAGGGTTGTGCAATTTCAGCAAACTTTGGTATGAATTTTCTGTAGTAGTTTGTGAATGCAACAAATCTCTTAACTTCGTCGGCGTTTTGTGGAATAGGATAATTTTGAACAGTAATTACTTTGGCAGGGTCGGGTTGTATGCCTTTGTTAGATATTAAATGGCCTAAGTACAATATTTCCTTTTTTAAAAATGTGCATTTAACTGGGTTTAATTTTAAATTGACTTTGTGCAATCGTTCGAATACTTCCTGTAAATTTTTGTTATGAATATCTAGATTTCGCCCAAAAACGATTAAATCGTCAAGGTATATTAAGCATTTGATATTATTTAAGCCTGACATTGCCAAATTCATCATCCTAGAAAATGAGCTAGGACTTGTCTGCAATCCCATGGGCATTCGGCAAAATTGATATCTACCAGAATGGAACGCTGTAAATTTTCGGCAATTTTCGTCTAATTTAACATTATAGTAACCTTGATAAAGATCTAAATGAGAGAAATATACACTACCAGACAATGATTCTAGAATTTCCGTTATATCTGGAAGCGGGTATTTATCGGCTTCAATGGTATTGTTCAATTTTCTATAATCAATAACTAAACGCCATTTTTTCTGACCAGATGAATCCATCTTTTTCGGAACTAATAACACAGGGCTCGACCATTCACTTTTACTAGGCTCAATAATTCCTTCACTAAGCATTTTATTAATTTGCCGATCGATTTCCTCTTTCTGAACCTTAGGTAGTCTGTAAGGTTTTGAGAAAACCGGATTCGAATTTGGTTTTAAATTAATATTGTGGGTGTAAATATCTGTGACGCTTAGTTTGTCTCCTGGACAATAAAAAATATTTGCATATTTGGCACAAATCTTTTTAATACTCATACTTTCTTCATCATTAAGACCGTCTAATTTTAGTAAAGAAAATAAAGTTTTTACTCTATCAGAATTATTTTCAGCCTTGTCAAAAGAACAAATATTATAGTCACTAAGTCTATGAATTGAAGGGCTAATATCAGACAATGTAATTAATTTATCCGTGGTATTCAAAATTTTTATTGGTATCTTTCCATTTCTTGGACTTGCTACAGAACTAGCGAGATAGAGACCGTCTTGCAATTCCTCTGAACATATAACGCAATCAGTTTCGAATTCAGTTTGAATAAAATGTATCGACTCACTACGTGGCGGAATTTGTAAATTATTTGAATTGTATTTATCCGTAATAGGTAAAATAATCTTTTGATTTGTTCCGATATTCAAAGTTAAAATGTTTTTATCAAAATCTAAAAATGCACCAAATCGATTTAAAAAGTCTCGTCCTATTATTCCGTTCGACGAAATCGGTAACGATTGGAACACATAAAACTTGTGCTCAATAACATATCCATCTAAAGTCATTGGAATGTAAACATATCCAATAGTCTGGACTTTGCCTCCGAGTCCATTTATGGTTAGGCTATCGTTATGGAATGGAATGCCTAAGTCTCTAATATGCTTATAACTTATAGCCGATAATGAGGCGCCGGTATCGACTAAAAATGAATAAGTCGTATTACATGACGGTAATAAAACGTGAATAAAACAATCGCTATTACTCGCTAAAATTGTATGTTTATGTTTATTCACGAAAAAACTGATCTAATCTCGGTTCTTTCTCTAACGTAGGACTTTCATTTTCACGTATGAAATTGACTGAGTTTTTGTTTATCCCTCTATATCCACGATATGGTCTACTGAACTTACCTCGATGATAACGCCCTCGCTGTCCTTGACCTCTTGAATTCGACGGCTGCCAGCTCTGTTGCGGCTGGAAGTTTCCTTGAGGCACGTTGTGGTTTCCTCTGTACGAAAACATTTGTCGGCCGGGACGCCTATACCCTCGGCAGTACCTAGAGTTGTTTTGATAATTCCCCGAATTACCATAATAATTTCTTTTGGACATACCTAATATCTCTCCTGAAGTTGATGGGCTGGAGCTTTCCTCATCTTTGGCTGCCTGTATGGCGTCCTTCAAGGAGCTGAAATTCCTAGCAGCAATTAAAGTACTTAACCTACGATTTCGTAAGCCGTCGGAAAACTGTTTAATAGCTTGCTTTACATTTATCGGTTTTAACACATTATAGTTACTAGTGTTTCCGTCGGCTTGCGCGATCGTAAGGTCCACAAATAATTCAGTTATTTCCTTGCCAAAATCTGAAACAGTCATATTATTTTGTTTTAAACAATGTAACTTATTTTGAATAGCGGTTGCACCTTTTTTTGGCAATAAATGCTTTTGCATATCTAGTATTAAATTATTAACACTGGAATAATTATCTTGTAGACGTATTTTAGCACTTTGGGATAGTCTGCTTTTTAAAATAAATTGAATTAAATTATTTTTACACTCGGATGACTTTAGCAAAGAATCATAATATACTATATTGTCTATCAGTTGTTTTACACTTGTTTCATCGTCTGTCATGACGGGTAATAATGTCAAAGCCGTTTTTAAATCGAAAGTATCCATTGTTACTCGACTTTTACTTTTCACACTTTCAGTACATAAAATCAAAATTTCACTATGCAATAATTCAAATTTTTTACAAGCGTTCTCATAAAATTCAATATCCGCACTTTGGATTTTTCCTTCCTTTACTTTTATATTAAAGTCCAATAGCCAACTAGAATATTTACTTAATATAGCATTAGCCTCATTTAACTTAGTTTGTAAAATATTTCCTTGTCGTCTACTTGGTCCAATCTTAATTAAATATGTTCGTACTTTATTTAATTCTTCATATAACTCTTTTAATAAAACAGCCATAACTTACCAAAATTACGTAGAAAGAATACGCACACAACTAATCTTAAAAACATTTTTACGCCTTTATGTTAATTTTTTAGATATATTATGTATAAACTACACTTAAAGTTCAATACTTAAAACTTAGAGTCTCTGCTTTTTTATTTCCGCGACGGACCATAATTTGACACTTTCCTACACTTATGTATTTTTCCGCACTATTTACGCACTAACCATTGCACTATTTATTCCCGCACGCGCGCACTCACTCATGCTTTAGACGTGGAGAACTCGTCCTTGGGCTGGAACTGGAACGCGTCCTGGGTTGCACCGATGGGAAGAGGGGGCCTATACTGTCGGAACAAGGATCTCCGCAGCGTATTCCTCGTTACTTCCGTAGCTATCCAATTCAGGTGGCACCGTTTATATGCACGATATATGCAGTAAATCAACCCGATGATCATCACCAGTACGACGACGGAGAGTAAAATATTGGTGGTGGATAGATGAAACTTAAATTCCTCCAATTGCGAATGATTACTGCCGCCCGCTGCATTTTGCACTATGATCGTTTCTTCCTTTGACTGCTGTTTGCCCATTGTTGATAATTAATTTTAACACGTTCACTTCTTGACACGGACGATAATAGAAAGAAAGCATCTTGATTTAATTAAAGCAACTTCATTAGCCGAAGTGCAAAAATTCCATCCCAAATATGGAATACACGCGCAGGTCGAGCGCGCGGGTCGAGCGCGCGGCTCGAGTTACCGGGCAAAGTCCGTGACCGTCGGCAGGGTCGCCATATACGGAGAGAGTAAGGGGAGATAAGTAAAACGTAAGACTGATGATTAAATACTGACTTTATTGAATAGTGCAATGGTTTATATATTCATTACGTAGGTAGCAACAGGTACAAATCTATTGTACCACTATAATATGAATAATGCCTCAACGCTCTGTTAAGTATTACTAGGGGTTTAACTACTTGTCCATGATCTCCTGGTTCTGGATTTGATTCCTGGGTAGGGGAAAAATTTAAATAGGCTAATCTTCTTATAAATAAAAATGAATTCGTTAGTCTCTCTAAAATTCGAGAATGGCTGAACTTATTTTTTTAGTCTTGAAATATTTGTGGAAGTCCAGGGAAGGTTTAAACAATGAGAAAAAAATGGATAAATTGCGAGAAAAATTCTAAATACATATTTAATTAAATGTTATAAGTAATACGAAGTTTACCAGGTCAGCTAGTTATATTTAAAACTCTATGTAGATAAGTAGTTTGCTCATATCTTGAAACGATCGATATTTTCCTGTCGAAAAAACATGTGGACACTGATTAAGAAATCCCACCTACCCACATTGTTAATTTGGGTGTAGATAAGAAACGCAATATTATGCGTATGTAACATTACTGCCCTGCAATACGAGAGAAGCACCCATGGATTAGGCAACGCCACGCAATCATAGAGTTTGTTATTGCCTTGCATAAATTTATTCTTGCTCATTCAACGCTTAACAATTCTGGTGTTGCAGATGTGGGCGGCGGTGATTGCTTATCATCAGGCGATCCGCTGGCTCGTTTGCCGCCTCTGGCAAAAAAAATCTAACTAGAATATTTCTTTCGTAAAGATTATTCAACGCACCTTCGATTTCATGTCTCGCCGTGAATATAACATCAACATCAAAAAAAAAAGAAAAGGCCACTGTTAGACAAAGGCCTTCTCCAAGGATCGCAAAATATCACTAAGGACTACAATTATATTAAATTAAATATTGGACAACATCACATACATTGATCTGACCCCAAAGTAGGTAAGTAGCGTAAGCACTTGTGTTATGGGTGTCAGAAACAACAAAGGTACCAAAAATAATATACTTAAATACAAATAAACATCCAGACACAGAACAAACACAAATGTCCATAACATAAGTGTTTGTCCTGGGTGGGATTCGAACCCACGACCCCTGGCGCATAGGGCAGGGTCATTACCAAATGCGCCATCGAGCCAGTCAACAACAATGACAAAGACGATAACCAATAACAATTATATTTTCAGCGAAATTCACTTATTACTCTTTCTATCGTGAATCTAAATCATGTTCTACTAACTAGACTGTAAAAACCAGGCATTTTAACAAATCTAGCCATCACTTTTACTTAGGAGCTGCATCTGAATCCCTGTGTCGAGGGATTGACCCCTTTATACTGATGTGGAATAGAAAGGTAACCTACTTTCACAGTATGATTAACTCCGTTGAGTGCAGAGGAGTTTTTTTTTGTCTCTGGTAGGTATTTTAGCTCGTCCAGAGAGAGAGCTTTAGAAGACAAAACGGAGTTAATTAAAATAGATAAATAAATAAATAAATATCTCTGGACATTATTCACACAGCGCCATCTAGCCCCAAACTAAGCATTAGCTTGTGCTATGGGTGCCAGACAACGGATAAACATTACTTATATACTTTTTTTTTGTATATACATACATATTATACATGAAACACCCAGACCGATACAAACAGACATGTTCATACACACAAATGTTTGTACCGTGCGGGGATCGAACCCGCGGCCTCTGGTGTAATAGCCGACTTCTCGACCATTACACCAAATGGCTCGTCTATGTAAATGTTTATTATATTATGGAGAGGAAAAATGTAGAGAAGGTAAAAGTGAGTATTGGTGCTCATTCTACCTGCTTATCTTGCTGAATGGCTTAAGGAAAGGTTGCGATGCGTAAAGAAAAATATTAATTCATAATTACATTACTTTTACGGTCAGAAAACGAACTTTTCGTGTAGTATGTATTCTTTATGCGACAAGCACTAATAGATTCGTTTCTTTAAGGAAAATGTACTGAATAGTTCACTGAATTTGCACAAAACAGCGATAGCTGTTCGTGTGTCGATGGGATACTTCCTAGAAATTTCTAAGTGCTGTTGCAAAATGTATGTGTGTACTTTAACAACAGCGACGGATTTAAAATACGTTGCCGTCTTTGTATCGTATATCGATATAATATGTATGTATATTATACATATATATCAATTGAGCCTTTTATTTTCAACTCAGTGATATGAGGTTTCATAGGAAATATGCGACAAAAGAACGCCATCGATAGGGGTGTGTGGGGTGCAATAACATTTTGCGTCAGGTGCAATAGTGAAATCCAACGATAGGTATTTTCGTCTCATTCAACAATATTCTGTACACGAATCGTTATATATGCAGCAAAGGGTGTACAAAAGCTACGTTTCCCTTCATTGCCAAAGCATCTGCCATGCGTCTGATATTCTCGTTTCATTTTCTGTTTCTCTGTTGAGTGTTTACCGCGTACATAATTTTGACCAAAACGACCCAACGTCAATGCATGAAGATCTAATCCCGTTCCCGTCTATTACAGGATTCGCAAATTTAATTAACGACCCCTCGCAAAGCTTGCCATACAAAACTACAAAAGTAACTTAAGCACACGATTCTGTAAATATCCTCCTTTTATCTCTCATAGGACAAAGAGAGGATCGAAATCTATTTCAAGTTACGTCGTTGAAGTTCTTCGATCGTACATAGCTACTTCCAAAACAAAACTATTGGTTAATTTAATATAAGTATTAGCATAGAACTGGTGCCGAGTATATTAAATTAATGTACACAAACGGAACCACACTTATGCTTCTGTCAACAGGTGGCAACCAGAGCTACAAATTTTCTTATGTCTATATATTCTAGTGGCTTAATTTGTCAGACTATTCACCTTAAGGCAGCTCTATCTAAATGGTTTTAACCCGCATGTTTACGACTAACAGAATACACGTTATCCAAACTGAGACGTTGTTTACCTTGGCTTTTATTCCACGACACGTTCGTAATTATGAACATTCTAGCTAGCCCTTACATGTTCCACTTTAACAGGTTCTTTGATTAAGTTTGGCTAAAGCAGTTTAGATTAGTAGTGTTTATAGTTTAATTTAACGTTAAAAGTTGAATATAATATTTAATACGTCATAATAATTAACTTCGTTTCTCATGTAAGTATTTACCATTAGCTCGGCGGTGACAGAAAACATCGTGTCGTGAGGAAACCTGCACAGTCAAATGGCTATGAACCCATGCATGATCCTTTTGGTCTAGTTCTCCTGAAAAAAGTAACGGAGATCAGAAGGCAGTCGTTCCTATATAATAACTGTTCTTTCATTTCGACAAACGTCTCGTGGAATTACAATTCATCGATGACAACTAATCGACTTTTTGTTTGAGCGATGCGTTATTTACCCAAAAGTTACGTCGATGGTTCATTTCATTAAGACATGTGTGATGATGAGAAAAATGTGGATTTCATTATAAATACCTAGCAATGATATTATAAATATCATCAAATGCCTATTGATAGTTGTATAAATTGCACATATTTAATTGATAATAATACGAGTAAGTGCTGATTAGAAGTAATAATTAAAGTTAAATCGCGTGACTCACTATTTTAATCACGTCAATTACATGATAAGTGCTGATTTTATCACTACATAGTATAAAGCAAAGTCGCTTCCCGCTGTCTGTCCCTATGTATGCTTAGATCTTTAAAACTACGCAACGGATTTTGATGCGGTTTTTTTTAATAGATAGAGTGATTCAAGAAGGTTTATAGTAAGTTAATATAGTAGAGAAACACCATTGCATCTGTGCGAAGCCGGGGCGAGTCGCTAGTAAGTAATAATTATATTTAAGGCCCCTCGCTCACGGCGACTTTTTGTAGCGATGCTGTCGCAGCATCGCTACAAAAATTTATTATAAATACATTATATATTATAAATACCAAATATTTATCTCTCATGTCTTTTATGCTTTTTATAAAGCCAATGTTACAGCTCATTTAAAGCTAAGTTCAATATTGTCTTCTTAAAAATCATATTGTATTTTCTAGGAAGCCTTTTATAAGCAAGCGCTTTAATGTACGGTACAAAATTGTGTAAGTTTATTTTTTTTTATTTCCGTGTATATTGACTTTTAAATATTATTTTTGTGCTTATTGCAGGAAAGGTGGCGAGGGAAAATATCTCATAGGAAGCAGAAGAGAAATTTACGTAAGTGACAAAATGATAAGTGTACTAATGAATATTATTATTGATAAGGGATTAAAACCATATCCTCTGTACTGGCAGACAGACATTTATGACTGCGTCAAAAATTTCCGCAACTGGCACGCAGACACATACGAGACATGTTTCCACGGTAATCGACATAGTTTCTCAATTAATTTTTCAGTTTTTTTTTATTTTTTTGATGTTGAATGTTAATGCACGAGCTAATTACTTAGTAATTTGTCTATTTGAAATAAAAGGCACTTTCATCACCATCATGGCACCATCACTTTGACTACTCGTTTACCCTGTCCGGTACTAGGGATAGGCTCTTTGATGAAGTTTATTTGTTAATTCTATGTGAAGAACAGACCCTAGCGGCTTACAATCAGGTGGACTGCCAACTGAAGAAGAAGAAAAATCTATTTCTCATCATTTGTCGAGGGGGTGGACGCGGAAAAGCGTAGGTGGCGCCACCTATCCGTTAACATGGAGATGAAATGACGTAAACAAACCATTAATCATGTCTTTTGACACTAAGTGAAAACTTAGAACTTTCTTGGACAATGATGAATGAATATTTTTGATTGGCTATCTTGGCCTAGTACCACTGTCGAAATAACAACTGCTATTCTCGAGATTACACACTGCATTCGGCACTCCAACTATTTAGAGCCCCCATAGGCTTCATCATCAATCATTCGGACTAGTAGTGGTGCGTGCATGCATCTTCCATTTTCCTATCTGATAGGTATAATAACAGAAAGCGCTAAATGCCGCCTCAAAATGTTAACTGCGATTTTGAGTATATTCCAAGTAAATTAGATATATCCAATCAATTTTTAAAAAAATACTTGAATCATACCTAATTATCATAATTGAAGGAAATAATAAACCAGTCACTTTATAGTATTATGTTTGTTTGTACTCAAGAAGAATATCCTTGAGTACAAACAAATAAAAACTATAAACTTAACATCTTTTCGAACATTACAGAATTGGATACTTTTCACTCTAGAGGATACTTAAACGTCAAGGATACAAAACGAAGAGAGACGTACTAAACGATTGTGATTGGCATGTAACTGCTCTTACTCGTACTAATGGGGTGTTAGAGAAACACAGCTCTAGCTTCGCACGCGCTTGTACTTATTTCGCATCCATTCTTTATTTGTTTAATAGAAAGGAAATTGCTCCACCGACAAGACCGAATATCGTTACTAAATGATGTCAGTTGAAGGTTTTCGATGTGAATGGAACACGCTCAGTGCTCCTAATTTTATTCTGAATAAACCTAGAAAAGTGCCGTTGTGAAAATAAACCGAACCTTAGTGTGGTTTGTAGTCAATGGGCTTGTAAGAGGCTTAGGAGTTAAAAGAATAATCCTTATTGACACTAATTTGAAGACTTAAAGTATCAGGATTACAGAAATGTTAATTGGTCGGGAAAGTTAATTCTGTCCCCTTGGGCAATGACTTGAAATATTATGAACATTATTGTTCATTACATACTTTACCTAGATAATGTATACAATTGTATACATTACCTACAACCTTCTTTTTTCCTCGGATGAGAATGCGTTTATGCATCATAACCGCAGGCTAGCTAGACCCGCGGCCGTGTGTGGGACTCGAGACTGAAGCGTCCACTACCCACTAAACTCCCCCGGTTTCCCCTTCACACCCGATTAGGACTTATCTTGGTCTTTATTTACTAACTTCCTATGAACTTCCTATAAAAGACGGTCAAACAATGACGTTCAATATAAAACTAGACATACAATCTTTAAGAAAAATTCCTCAAAAAACGTCCGAGTAGCTTTGACACTGATGACATTAACACATTAGTTCAAATTAACACCTTATCTCGTGGCATTTAGTGTTTAATGTCAATTGTATACAACTAAACGAAAACTCTGCCCAATAGTCGGGTGGGCAGACTTTTGCTTCGGACAATATTTGAGCGTGATTGTGAGTCTAGTTTTTTAATTGAACGTCATTGCGGTCAAATGAAACATGTAAATCAACTTTATTCAAATTAGCAAAAATGATTATAAAAACTTTGTTTGCACTAGTTCCACCATCGAAGGTGAAAACCGACTTAGATGGATATAGGTTAGAATACATACCTACAATACCTGCTGGCATTGGGTATTGTATCGAATATCTAGGCAAAGTATAAAATAAATAATATTTTATACATTAACTGCCCATTGTAGGTATTCTATAAATTGTCTAGGTATTGTAAAGCATTATACCGGATTATACATATTGCCGGTAACATATACTTTTAGTTCGAATATTGATGCTGTGATTTATATTGATACTCGTTATATGCTAAGACCTATTCTATAGCGACTACGAGTAGAAGCCATTCACACTTTTGAATGCACCACCACTGTAACACATCCTAAAAGAAACTGCAACCAACTCGCAAGAGAACAAAGGAAAACTTGCTTTGCGAGTTGCATAGGTGGTCGCATTATTAAATTTCTTTTTATATTGTTTTTTTTTTATTGCGATGTGTCACAATATGGTTATAATTGTTCTCTTGAATATAGTTCAACTCTCTTCATAAACGATTTAATTTCTTGTTCTATACACTGCGTTTTCCAAACTGCATTCCGCCAAACAGCAGAGGGATAAAGTAAAAGCTGTCTAAAGTGTCCCTTATGCCAAGAACACTCGTTTCCACTTAGCAAACACGCAAACAGATGATCGGTCGCAACATAGTGGAAAGAGTATACAGAAGGCTATCTCCGGCCCTATCCGCGATTTAATTTCCTACTATACTTGTCTGTCTCAGGGTTGGCACTTTTAGCTAAAATTTAATTCAGTACTGCGCAAGCGGCGTTATGCCGAAAAGCCGGCGTACGAACTTTGTTAGCGTGTGTGTTGACGAGACAGTTTTTGCTGGGCCTTTAAAGGGTTATAATTCGGGCTTACGCCCGGTAATTAATTAGCTACGGTAGACTGTGAAGATGTGTTCACGTACCGGTTACAAACGGGGCTCATCAACACGCTTAACCGGCACCGTCCGACGCCGAACCAGGAAAATCCAGCTCATCAACACACGCCCTTAGCCCCGACTGGCGCACATATATGTAGATAGTATGGTGCAGACATACAAGCCGCGGTCGGTGCGTTCGTATGAAGATAATGTACTTTTCACTCTCTCTCCTATGGTCGTATCGAGCATGTAGCGCGTGCATCGGGACTGCACGGACGGGCATACTGGGGAAGGGCGCATTTGTTTACATTTTCTATTGCGTTAATATCACTTACTGCGTATGGATCGAAGACGCAGAGGTATAAATTCTGTATTGACTTCTTTCCCAGGTTCTTATTGAGATGCGAACGTGCGATAAAATGAACCGTGATCTTTTTGAATAAGTGTTTTTTACACTTCAGATAGAAGTTACCGTGTAATGCGGATCGCCTGTCACAAACTCGACCTTAGTAGGAAAATTCAAAACCTGCCGACACAGGAATTGAATCCAGAACCGCGAGATTATGGTCAAGTTTTATTTAAAATTTGAAAAGAGATACATTTAAATAAGGCGTGCTGTAGTCTTTATACTTTAATCAAAACTTTGCAGTAAATCTTTCAATTATTTTTAATCCCAAAGAGCTCGATCAGCCAGTAACTAGTTAATTAAAATACCCTCTCAACTCCAGCCCCAGTCTTAGACAGCCACTCTAGCCGGTTTAATTACTGTTTTACCCCTGATTTTCCTTGACCGTCGATATCTTGGCTAGACCGTATTTAACTTCATAAACAAGCTGCGGTACAAGCCGAGTATACAGCCGAACCTAACTTATATGATGAAGAGTAACAACTTTCCCCTTTGGCCCTCTCGATACCTACGGATAGTCAGCAGAAAGCAATATGTTTAAGATCAAAATACATATTGACATGCAAAGCAACAGCAAAGCCTTTCAGGAGTTAATGTCATACAAGTATGAACTTTACAAGTAAACAGGTGCCTTTGGCGACGATTTAGCAAAAATAAAGTAATAGAGCTTGTATTGATAAATACATACTGTTTGTTGTAATTGTTTTAAAACTTTTATCGGCGGGATAAAATACAAAAATGCTTTTGAGTACCTGCCTGTTACTGATCGGTGATATCACAAGCTTGTAGACGTTTGTATGGAGTGTTTTTGAAAAAAAAAACCAGTGTTATTTTAAATTATTTATATCTTGAATGATTCGTACACCATTGTTCTATTATTGTGACAATATTATTCCATTTATTAATAAAAAACTATATACATTTAACTTCTTGAGCCAATCAGACGCGCCCTGGCCCCTGACTGTACAGCTCTCAGAACAAGAAAAAACAGCTAATAAACATATTCTAATGTATATCGAAGATAACTAATTCACCCCTTCAAAAGCTGCGCTAAAAGAGATTAATTAGTCTGACCCCCAGTCTGTGGAGCCAAAAGCCATCGATCGATTGAAACGCTAGATGTTGGCAGGGTGGAATTATTAACTAATCCGAAGAGAAAATTGATGTTTAATAACATTTAATTTAGTTTATGGTAGCCGAGTATAAAATTTCATTTCACATGCGTGTGGTGGGTATACCTCGGCTCGGTGTGCACCTATGGATTTTTCTTCGGTCAAATGGCTGAGTAGCCATGATCAAGTTTTTATGGTTCCCTTGTTAAAAGGGTTACGCAGATCAAATGGCAGTCGCTCCAACGTAATAACTGGACTAGCCAAATCCTGGAACGTGGTGCAAGCGAACCCAAACTAGAACGGGACAAAACGCACGGAGAAGGAAGGACACACAATTTAGGTTACTTTATACTTACTTAATGATCCCACTGCTGAGCAAAGGCACCCCCCCCCCAAATACCTCCAAACATCACGATCTTTAGCTTTTTCTGGCCAATCTCGGATATACTCGTCAAGATCGTCACGCCATCTCTTTTTGGGCCTGCCGCTTTTCCGAGCCCCATCGGCCGGCTGCCAAAGAGTGACAATCTTGGTCCACCTTTCTGGGTCCATCCGGCACACATGGCCTGCCCAATTCCACTTCAACTAGGCACTTCTTTCTCCCACATCCGCAATTCCTGTCTGAGAGCGGATACAGATATTTCTGACTCTATCAATAAGCTTAATTCCTAGAATGCAATTTAGGTTAATATTGATAAAAGGATTAATCACTATGCTTGCCAAATGCGGATTGATTAACACCAATCCAAGCTGTGTCCAAAAAGACCGACATAAGGGGTCTATAATTACAAGATCATCTATAAGAAGAGGAAGCTTGAAATATTAGACGATCTTGTAAATTAAAGTACGTCTTACATATAAAGCACTTGATGACACAATCAGTCGGCGGCACATCTACTCTAAAATATGAACGCCCGGACAGAATACAAACACGGATATTCATAATATGCATGTTTGACCGATGTTCAAAGTTTCGTAGTGTAGTAGCTCTCAAAATTAAACCCGAGAACACCAAGGCGATCTAATAAAAGTTAAATACGACGACATATTTTAGTTTTGAGCAGGCTTTATAACTTCTCTCTATGTCGAGTCCGATTTATATGAGTATTAAATGAAAATAGTCAGAACATAAATATATGAAATTGTGTCTAGTTTTGTATCCGCTTTCTCTGAGTAGTTCAAGTACTGACTAGTCGTTACGAATATTAATAGGAGGCAATAATAGGTAATATGAATATTAAGCTTCGAAACTATTGATCAGTTTTAAATAACAATATGTCTAATAGTTGTAATGTAAAATATCTGTGGTCACTTCAATTGGCAAACAGATACGCAGCCTATCTGATAGTTTCTGCGGCCTATTTATGTAAAATAGCATTACGCCAGATTTTGTGAATATAATACTTTAATAAACCCGGAATTCACGTCATTTACACCCGTTTTATTAAATTTGTAAATTGAAAAACAATTTAATAAAGAAATCGAATAACCAGAATCATAATCCAATGTCCATATTCAACCACCGTGCATTTCATTTGATACAATTACTGAAACGTCGCAAAACGGGGTCAGACATCTGCATATTTATTTGCGAAGTCGATACTCGCCATCGAGGCAGATTGCGCCATACATACCTAGTCATCGAATAGAAGAGCAAGTTCGGCGCCTATATAGTCTACCTATCCATCGAATCCATCGATAGATAACCGATCCTATTCCAAAGTCAATAGTCCCTTAAGGCCACGGTCATGAATTTCGCGGGCAGCGGAAGCGGCAGCGGCGAGATGTTTTGTATGGAATCCCATAGACCCACCACAGAGTGCTCGAACACAGCGGGGCGGGGATCGGGAGCGACAGCGTACGCATGCGCACTGCGGTTCACCGCTTGACAGCATCGTACGTTCGTGACGGCCTGCGTCAAGCGGTAACCGCAGTGGGCCTGCGTGAGCCGCCGTTCCCGCTGCCGCCCCGCTGCCGCGAAATTCGGGGCCGAGGCCTATTAATACACAAAAATGCAGCGTTTCTGAGCACAATATTGACAGTTACGACTAGTTGTTTTGCTATGATCTGTTAAAATATGCATGTACGTTCCCGTATCTTTTTGTATTTAGTGTCTCCTAATTAATTATAAATACGAGTATGTACGTTTTTTTGAAATTATTTTTCAATGCTTGATGCTTCGGATAATCATAATACTTATAGCGTTGCTTAGTTGGGCTCGAAATAGCGCTGTATGAAAATGGAAATAGAATATTTATATTAGTATTTTTTTTTGCTGACCGACATAGTTTAAGGTCAAAGATTAATACTAGTCTTTGTCAGATATTACACGTATTTTGATATCAGTCTCAGCCAGACAAGGCTGTCACCTTGAGGGACCAGTAAGGGAACAATGTGAAACTAGACTCCCCTATAGGCTTAGTACATAATGGGATGATATCTGGATGATATACCATTATCCCTATGAGACGAGTTATTTTAGCTTCTAAATTTTTATATTTTTTTCGTTGTGATATTATTGTTAACAAAGAGGTCTAGACGAACGAAACAATAGCTCTATCGAGATTGATACCTTTCTTTGCAAAGATGTAAATATCTTTCTTTTTTCACGCTGTATTAGTTTAGTTACTTGACTGTCTTGTCACCTATATTATAGTTAGCTGACGCCTTGGTCAAGAGGTATTTCAGTAGAAATACTTTTGATTAATAGAGAACCTCGTACATTTGCCATGTCATTTACTTAAATAATATTAATTCCATGTGTCATTCACTAAGGTCATAAACAAATTAATATGTTTATACAAACTGTCAGAATTAACCTCGCTTGTAACAGACTTCTCAATCAATATATTTTTTGTAAATACATAGAAACACCCAAAATGCTACAAACAGCCATGCATACAAAAATAAATAAATGTTGATACGTGACAAACATGAGTGGTGTTTATAGCCGACTTATTCCTGTCGTTATTTTATTATATATTAGGTTCAAAATTCAAGACTTTTCAAGAAGTGACCTTCCCAGCAGCCTTAGGAACAACTAAAATTACGAATATGTCGAGTGCCACCCACTCCATTATTTTAGTTGGATTCCAGCAATTTCTTAAACGATTTTTGACTTACAAATACTTCCAGTCTTTACATCGTGCAATATTCGATATGAAAAATCAAAGCGAACGATGAAGTTATCCTACATTTATGATTCAATATCCCGCAATGAACGCCCGTGAACGCGCATGAACATGTCTGTTTGTATCGGTTTAGGTGTTTCTATGTATAATATATTGTATATGTATTTACAAAAAAAATGTATATATAAGTATTGTTTATCCGTTGTCTAGCACCCATAGCACAAGCTATGCTTAGTTAGGGCTAGATGGCGCTTGTGAATAATGTCCAGGGATATTTATTTATTTCATTTATTTATTTATTTATTATTTAAATGATTAAAACGAATGCTCAACTTTCAACCTAAAAACAAACGTGCTATGCATTTGTAAATAAATGTTCTGTGTCTTTTAAAAGGTAGGAGAGTTAGGGGAGTGATGTGCACTTCATTACATAGATGGTAAAAAAACTTTTATTTTTTTGGTCATAATCAAAATATTCCACTACACATATTTGGCAGTATTGTTGCTAAGAAAAGTTCTAGAATTATATTTAGTCCATAAGTTACAAAAGATCTTCGGACACAATATGTCCGAAGTGGAGGTTTGGGCACTGTATTAATAAGCAACATATATACTACTATACTACTACTACTTTACTACTATGCGTGAGTATTAAATAAAATTGCTTTACTTTCAAATTAATTTGAATAACTTTATTTTTAACAAATGTTGAATCCTCATTGACATGTAAATAAATAAACTTTTTAAAACACAAAAGAAAAAGTTAACTTAAGTAGATACTTACACTTTCCAACAGATGTCTTCGTTATATTGCTCCAAATCACAAACAAAATATTTACGTCTGTACGCAACAAACAGTTAAACGCATATTACTCGTACTTGACAACCAAGTGAAATGACAGCAAACTTTAGTGATATGGTAAAAAATAAAAACAATCTATTTACCATAGATTTCGAGAAATAAGGGGGTGCCCAAACCTCCCGACTGCCCATCCATCCCCTAGCTCCCCTACGAGTTTTTTATCTGTGGTTTTAAGCTTGTTAAAGACGCTAACAGTCTTAGTGAAATAATGTTGGTGTCACTTCTGGATATTTTTTTGTTGATTGAATTTTGTACCTTCTCTGGAGGTATACTGCGTGTTTTTTGTCGTTGTTTTCCCGCAGCAGAATGCTTTACCTACAGTAGTACTATCGATTTATGCAAGTATTTTTTTTTAATTTTTTTTTTTTTTTTTTTAATTTTTTTTTTAAAGTTTGGTGGGAAAATGGAAACCAAATGTGAGTAAATAGTAAATAATGTTTTTTTTTTGATTAACGCGAAGGGCAATGACCCCGGCCGGTGACCGTCCGTGACGCAGCTAGTACTATCGGTTCAAGTTTCGTCTATCATAATCGTAAAACTTTTGATTTGACTAAAAAAAGAACTTTATTAATCTATTTTACTACAAAGATAGAATCATTTTACTGCGAGAAAACAACGACTAAAATTCCACGCTGTATAAGACTCTCTCAAGTGGTCACTACAAGAAAATAATCATGACCTGCGTACAAGTTCTTCTGATATTCGACGCTCCCACATTTATATAGCCAAAGCTATTAATCAGATTTATCCAGTGAAGGTGTTAGTTTGCAAAATAAATAAATAGTATGAAAACAAGATTCACAATTACTTTAGCCTTCTAAATTCAGACAAGATACAATCTGAACAACTTTAACCACATTAAGGAAAAAAAATAACAATACTATACTTCTTTTGGTACCTATTTAGATAACTACTTTGTATAATCATCGTGTTGTTCATTCAAGTTTGACACTCATTTGCATACTCGACGGTTAACCTTACATAAAATCAAGGCCCTGATCCCGAGTTATTGTGAGCATTTCACAGAAGGTTCTTAACGTAATAACATTTGTCATTATGTCTAAATAAAATGTATATTTGACTTAAACGACTATTGAACCAAAATCTCAAAAAGCGACGTTATTGATATTCGTGAGTCTGATTTTATAAGCGTGGTCAGTGAGTTAGTTGAGTGACGAAGTGCTATCCCCCAGATGGGCCATATCACCTCTTTGCGGTGGCGTGGCGGGGGCCTAGGTGGCTACTAAGCCCCCCTACCAAACCTACTGTCATTAGACCTCCGTAATCCCTGTCAGGAGATTAAGAACAATTGGATTATCGCTACACAGCCATTCGACTGTGCATGTCGAACGATGTCATGATGCTTTGCGTCACCGCCGGGCTAGTGGTAATTACGTTCACGTGAAATCCATAGTTATGGGGCTAGACTCGAACCATCGACTACACGCATGTCAAGAGACATTTCATACCACTCTATTACAACAGCTTTACTTATATACATTTAGCTTGATTATACGTATATTACCTATGTGTTATTCTAACCTCACACCTCGCAACTCGCAAAAAGGTATCGAGTAAGACTTTAGTTGGGCAGACAATAGTATTGTTACGTATATGAAATATAATCACCCATTAAGGAGTAATAAAAGTAACGAATAGGCGGCCTTGAAGACATCAATTCAAGAAATAAATTAGCAGTTACGGTTAATTTGTTCATTCTCTGTCATTTGTTTACTTAATGCTAAGGATGATGATGCTTCTTCCACTTTGAATCAGTAATAAAGGTGGGGGATTTTGCTTGATGATTTTAGTTAAAGAAAGACCCGCAGTCTAGCTATAGGCAGCAAACTTCTTACAATTATTGTGGAGGTGGTAGTTAGCACACTGAAACGGGTTCAACGGTCCTACCACCATCCCAAGGCGGGAATGGAATTATTAGTAAGAATGGCTGTGTTCTCAAATTACTGTTCTATCAGCAAAATTAAAAGACGACGCAGTCAAAAAAAGTTCACGCGAGTTACGTCATACGCATTAACTGTGTAACAGGCACAGTAAAACACGGTAATGAATGGGCAATCAATCTCAAGCAAGGCCGTCTGGCGTCAGCGCCGAGGAGCATCTGGGATGCTCTGGGATATGACGCGTCCTGGTAACACTTGGAAATAACGAAGGAAGCGGTATAACGTATAATCTATAGATATACTCTATCTATACTAATATATAATATTGAGAGATTGGTTTAAGAGGAGAGATTTGATTGTTTGTTTGTATTGAATAGGCTCCGAAATACTGAACCGCTTTGAAAAATTCTTTCACTCGTGGAAAGCTTCACTATCCTCGGGTGAAATTTATTCCAGAAATGTGGGGGGAAGGGGTATAATTGACAAAAGAAATTACGCACAGGTGAGAGAATAATACGTTTATTTATTGTGTGTAATGTTCCTTTTTTATGTATTGTGTGTGTCATATTGTTTAATATATACGCCACTCTTAGGGTTCTGCCAGAAAACCAGCGCTGTTGTGCCGTTAATTAAACGTCACAGCACAGCAGCTTATGCTGAGGTATGAACCCTATTGGCCATACATTCCATTGTGTTTTTATCGGTTTATTTTTTTTGCTTAACTTCTTTTTTTTATGATTTATATTTTATTTAATTGTATTTTTTGTGTATTTTAATTTTTGTATTTTTCGTTTTTTTTTTTTATGGTCAATAAATGTTTTTCTTTCTTTCTTTCTTTCTTTCTTATAAATAACAAATTTGGCTGAGATCGCCGTCAATGGGAAAGGACATACCGTCCCACAATTTGCATATTTTATCATTATCAATAAAAATTAGATACTCTTTGTTGGTAAGTTATAGTGTCGAGAGTACGTCCCCAGTAGGCAAACTGACAGTTTGCGGCTTATCGATTTAGTACGCCTTTCCATATTATATTACAAATGGAGTGTCCACAGTTTGCTAGTTTTGCGCTCACTGTAGAGCGGCCGACTCCCTTCAAAATGCTTCAAAACAATAGCTCGATGACAGTTGTCACTAGTGATGAGGTGCAGTCGATTCGCAATTATACGAACACCGATTTTGGATCGTAAAAATTGGATTTTTCCTATTGTCAATCATAATGATTCAATAGTTTTTAAAATCTAAGATGATACCTGCAACTTTAGCCCACGCAGGTGGAATACGCGGGCGGAAGGCTAGATTTGCTATAATTAATTGCTAAAATATAGATCGTAAGTTTATGATAGCAAAATTTATGTTTTAAGTTTACTTGGATTTGTGTAGACTCATTAGTAATTAGCGTTATCGACAAATATACTCTGCAGGAGGAAATCAATGGGCCGATGTCATAATATTAAAGGTAAATGAAACTAATCCATCTAATAAATAGAAATGAACTTCAGTACGACTAAAGCAAATAAAATAGTTATTTTTGCATTATTAAAGTAAAATTTATTATTACACCGCGGGCATACATTATTATTCAATACTAAAAAAAAATTACCTGTCAACTGTAAATAATATTATTAATATTTCGTAATGGAAAGCTAGACTTTTTTGTGTGAAACACAGGCTAGTAAACACAAGGTGTAATATTTTTTATTATTCATAGGACTCTTAAACTTTTTGAATCTAGCTGGGTATAACAACCATTCCTACGACTAAAATCTGCCTGAAAACTTTAAAAAAAGACATTATGTTGCAACAGCATGCTTGAAACAAATTGCTCTAAAACCGAGAAGCCTACAATAAAAGTTTCATTGCCGACAGGAGTGGCTCCTTCCCACCAACACCAAGCCACCTAACTGTTCCTATTTGCCAACTGAAGTCGTAAAATGCAAAATGTTTATTTCAGTTCTGTTGTATTGTCGTTCTCTACTCAGGTTTTTCAGTTGTTGTAGTTTACCGTATTTTCCCAGTATTTATAGCACAGAACGCCCTAGTTTAAAATTTTCCTTTGCTCAATGAATAAAGCGTGGTTTCATAATCAAGTCAGCCATTTTAAATTTACAGCAGAAAATGTACTCTATTAATATGGTTTCAAACTAGAAAAGTTCTGTGCATAATTGCAACATGGTACTTGGCTATTTTTTATAATTATTTTATTGAAGAGTAACAATATTTATGAAACCGAAATATCGCTCGTCGAAGAATCGTTCTTATGTCGATACCTCCAATGAACACTACGCTAACTCAAAATTTGCCATTTTTCGTTTTTTATAGAAATCGACCCACTTTTTTACTAACATTATGCCCCCAAATTTTCATGACAATATCTTTAAAAACAAAAAAGTTTTGAGATTTACATAACGCCAAGTAAAGGTACTTTCTTCAATTACGGGGTGGACAAGCCGCTGTCTTAATATAGCGGTGTGTATTCGGCTAGCGCGACTGCCGGCCCGCGGGAGATACGCCGCCAACTAGGAGTTGGCGGGGTGTTGCGCGGGAAAGTATTTGTTCATGTGACAGTTAGCGGTGTGTGTCGCCCGTTGAATGCACTTTTGAACAAATAATTATATAACGTAGTGTAAATCAGAGTTAAACATTACTAAGTTTAATAATTTTCACTAACTTGTTGTAAATTAAAATCGAAAATAGCTGCATGAACTGCTACAATTATAATACAAGAGTTTTGTTGTCTAGTATAAAACGAACCGCTTAGCCCTTCGTCCATATTGGTAACTAAGCTTATGTAACTAGTTACAAAATTATTTTTTTTGCTGTTTGGTAACTACCTAGTTGTGGAAGAAGAATAATTTTTCCATTTTTGTAACTTTTTGCTATCTATTATGAACGTTAAATGTTTGTGACTGGCCACTTCTATCGGAATATAATTATTAGTATAATGACTTACAGTAATTTATAATGATTGTTTATTATACTATGTGTTGGGTGTCAAGGAAACCAAATATTAATAATTGTGAATTTTATTAGTTATGGAGGAAACGATTGTTTTTCAGATTTGTATTGGCTGATTAAATAAATGACGTAAGAATTTTGACGAAAAAGTTGTTACTTGCACTTTTGATTTTTTTTACTTTACCATTCACAGCTAGATTGTTATTACCCAAAAATAGTACCATTGTTTTTTGCCATCCTCCAAAACCAAGACAAGAAAAAAAAATCCTTTACAAATAATCAAAACTAAATTTCCTCTCTGGAAACCACGTAAAATGCTTGTTGCTTTTAAAGATTTGCTTTTAATGGCATTCAGAAACCATATCCTCAAACAGATGTAAAAGATTGTTTTAACCACTTTAGTCAAACTCTTTTTAAAAAAGCGGAACAGCTAAGTATCAAGCCATCTTAGAGGCGGCATGTTGCAAGATGTGCAGGTTTGGCCCAATTGCTTATAAAATATATTAGCTGATCTAATAGCACAATTGAATTTTTACTTCGATCGTAACTGGATACAAGATTCATTAAAATCTGGTGTTGTGAAGGGGAACAGTTAAGCAGTATTAAGGATGGCAGCCATTTGGAAGGATGGCATGCTAGAATTAATCGTTTTGTGGAAAATAATAACCCATCCATCGCATAAGTGTTGGGCATTCTAATGAAGGAAACAAAAATTTAATAAATAAATTCAGCAGTTATAAACGAAAAAATATCAAATAATTATCATGAAATTGACACAGAAATAAGTGCAACTATTCAGCAATTAAAAATTTAAGATATTACAGTAGGCCTGCCTAAAATTTTTCTAAGTATTAATAAATGATTTAAAAGTGTTTTGCATAGTACGTTTTAATTCAAATCAACTACACCGAGCCAGTTGTATATCACAACAATCCCACATCATATCGGGATTTTTTGCACAATGTCTCGGGTTACTATAATGGAAATAATTTAATCTACGAAGTGGAAAAATAATTCTTCCCTCACAACTACTTAAAACACCAACGAAAAAATAATATTTTTTGGAACTGGTTACATAAGCTTAGTTACCAATATGGACGAAAGGCCGCTAAGTAATGACACAGTTAAGATACTCTACGCTATTTATTTGTTAGCGGCTTGTATAACGGCTCAACGATTTTCGGCTTATCCTACTACAAAACGCTAACTTTTCTTATTCATAAATTACGATCTTATTATAATAAAAACATTGTTCAAAATACTCTAAATTGGTAATGAAGTCGATTTTAAATGTAATTATTTATTTTATTTTATGTAGTATACATTTAATTTATTATTTTGTAGCCTGTAATATTCCCGAATATATTCCGCTAATTTAGGATTGGCGGAGTGTATCCCGATCTTAAATAAGAGCTTTCTGCGTTACATCCCGCTAAGTAAGGCTAATTAAAAAACCCATAAGTTTTTTTAAATGTTACTATGCGGAACTTAAGCATCAGTAAATTAGTTACTCACACAAAAAATATCAAGAAAATAACTACAAAAATAAAGATTTTATCAACTTTTTTCTTTCAAGAGCTCCTCCTGTAAACCTGCACTTTTGAAGTTAGCGTAGTGTTCATTGGAGGTATCGATGTGTCCTTAAGAGAAAAAAAGCCATCGAGTTTTTTGGTCAGTTCTTTTTTTTATTGCAATGTGTAACAAGATAGATACGAGTAGCAACTTTCTAAAGCCGGAGGTACTTGCACTCTGTAACATTGATACAGGCGCCGGCAAACTTCTTGATTATTGGAACCAATGTACACGTTTTATGATATTTCATATTCGTACTTAATTTATGAGATTTCAGTTCTTATCCTCTTAATGCTCCGCTTCAATTGGACGTAGTTTAGCAAAAACGTTCCAACCCACAACCCAGGTAAAATTGAGTTAATATGATCAATCCTTCTATTTTGTTACTTTTTCATCATTACAACCATAGTTATTCTATGATTACAACATAAAAATTTCAGCTTCCGAATTCAAACTTCGTAATTTTTATGTTGTAATGATGAAAAGTGTCAAAATAGAAGGATTGATCATATCAAGTCAATTTCACCTGGGTTGTGGGTTGGAACGTTTTTGCTAAACTACGCCCAATTAGCGTTCATAATTATTTGTACGTACAGATTGACATACACCCTTCAGCGGACAATTAATCACGTGAGTGACAAAGAATGCCTCTGAAAGAACCAAAGCAGTAAAATTCTTCTGGTCGCATTATTTAATTTTACAGAATAAATCAAAATCAATAAAGTATATATTTATGAATCGTCAATTACACAAAGTGACTCTACCACCGGATTCGGAACTGTCGAGAAGAACCGAAAAGAAACTCCAGTTACTCTTTTTAATCGCCACAACATTGATAAATAAATCCATCTGTACTAAGCCATACCTACAGTTTTCGTGACAATATAGAAATAATAAAAATAATTAATATGTATTTTTTACTCTAACGTTAAGCGTAACTATAATATCTACTCGTATATTCGTACGTTTGTATAAGTCGCAATATACGCGCGGTAAATGCAATGTGAAATATTTCCATTAAAGCAAGCATATCAAATGCATTTTAAATGCCTTTGAAGCATGGTTAGAGTTGTCTCACACATTTGAATGTCCCGTATGCTTAATATCTGCTTCAAAGTGTATTTAATTAAACTGTTACTGTTAGTTGCACATATTTAATAACCATTTCTTCTATGGCTGCTCTCTATAATAAATTATGTTATGCCAATAATTATTACTACCGCTGTTTCTGTGTTCAAAGGGACAGACTTTTTTCTCTTGTAAAAGAAAGTAATGATTTTATATTAACTCTTTCTACAGAGTTATTTTGCAGGAATATATTGACGAGCCGTATGCTGTAATGGCCGAGAAGTCGGCTATTACACTAAAGGTCGCGGGTTCCATTTCCGCACGGTATAAACATTTGTGTGAACATGAACCTGAACATGTCTGTTTGTATCGGTCTGGGTGTTTCTATGTATAATATGTATGTATTTACAAAAAAAAGTATATCAGAAATGTTTGTCCGTTATCTGGCACCCATAGCACAAGCTAATATTTGAGGCTAGATGGTGCTGTGTGAAGTGAATAATGTCCGGAGATATTCCGGAAAGATTTAATATTACATTTTCCGGACTCTCTCCAGATTCTACCTAGTCTAGCCATAAATATTGTAAAGAAGAAAAATATATTTTTCTATGACAAATAGCATTTTATTACTTTTACTGAGTATTAGTTTAATACATAAATATATAACAATTTAAAATATAAAAAGCTTATTCGAAATGGTCTCCATTGGCTGCAATACAGTCCTTAAAACTTTGAGGCCAGTTATCAATAAAAGCACGTACTCTTTCCATGGGAAAATTCTTCACTGCCGATCGTATGGATTGCTTTAGGGACTCCAAATTATCATGGCGTTAAGAACAAGCCGTACTCTTTAAAACTGACCACAAATCATAATCCAGCGGATTAAGATCGGGACTAGACGACGGCCAGTCTTCAGCTCTGATGAAGTCGGAAACGTTCGATTTCAACCAAGACTGCGTGGACCGAGCTTTGTGACCCGGTGCCGAGTCTTGCTGAAAGGACCATTCTTAGTTATTGAACATGGTGTTGTTAAGGGGTTTAACTACCTTCTCAAGAATGGTATCTTGATACACTTGTGCCGATGTTTTGATACCTTATTCAAAAAAGTATGGCTCAGTCACTCCTTCATAGCTACCACCCCACCAAACCATCACTGAAGACGGATAATGCCCACGTTGCACTCTGTCGACTAATTTGGAAGCTTCCTTAGAGCTTTGAGCATAAATACGGTCATTTTGTTTATCAAAATGTTGCTCAATTGTAAAAAAAATCTCATCCGTAAAACACAATTTTCTGTGATCACATTTGCGTACCGCTTCAGTAGTTGTTTTAATTTTACCACCTACCTACTACCTATTCTTTATTAAATTATCAGTTAAGAAATGACCAGTACGTCTAATATATGCCGCAAGTCCTAAGTAATCTTTTAAAATATGCGACATGGTTCTAGGCGCTATTTTCATCTTCTGTGATAAAATCTTTTGCTTTCGGACAGGATTTCTTCGAATATTTTCCCTTACTGCTTTGACCACCTTTTTCGTACGAACACTACGTGGACGGCCAGATCTTTTTCTGTCGCAAACAGAAGAGGTCTCATTGTACCTAATAATAGCCCGGTACTTAAAAATTTGACTAAGACCGAGCGTATTGAGAGTTTTAAAAATTGCATTTGGCTCTATACCTACTTTGTGTAATGCAATCACAGCGATTCGGTTCTCTTTATCGCCTCACTCCATTTTAATATCGCAAAATATTGTACAATTTATACGACGATGATAAGACAATGAAAAATCATATAAAAATAACAGATTCCAAATTCAAATGTAATAATTTGATTATTTTTAATTGTAACAGTATTTATGGCCAGACTGTGTATACTACCTCCGTGCTAAAAATCTTGTCGGTTGTTATTCCTTTGCTACGTAAAACAACAAAAATCTATTTCTGTTATCATAAAAAGGTAAAGTCTATTTCTGTACTATTTATAGACGTGCGTAATAGACAGGCAGAGTTACTTTCGCATTTATAATATATGTATGAAATGTGATTCAACAAATTGTTTTGATGGGAAATATAGAATATTGTGTTTCCTTGATTTACAATACTTATGTACCTACAGTTTTATTTGCGTCATCTTAGTGCCACATTCTACTGAAGGTTTTTTCTTGTAATAGTTACGAGTGGGGCAAATCCCAACTCCTTTGGGTATTGGTCGGCTGGGATCCAATCAATTCTTCTTAAATAATATTTTCTAAAAAACTGTATGATTATACAAGTGAAGATTGTATTCATAAATTGTAAAAAATGTGGCGTTAAAAAGAGTAACTACCGAGTTTCTTGTAGGTTCTCGTTCTCGGTAGATATCAACATTTCGAATCCAGAGGTAGTCATTTTGTATCATTGATAAATAATTTAATAAATGACGCATTACAGCAGTGTGACGTATGTGTGAGCTGTCGATTCACTCAACGATATTATGCTCAAATGTAATGTCTATAGCGCCACCTCCAGAACAAATATTATGTAAAGTTATTTTATTTTGTTTTTTTTTTTTATAGAGAATCACGTGGGAATCGAACCCACGTCTCCATAGTCATGGCTCGTTAAGACTAGATTATGGAAACATTTAATTCCCAAGAATAACAAGACAAACCCACAATCTGTTATGATGATGATCCTTGGGAAGGATGTACCTACATCCTCGCTGTCTTAACAAAAGGCGAAAATTTGTTAAATAATACGCCCTCATAACTTATCAGAGAATTTCCTTATTAAATTCAGCTTTTGTATTTAAGTATCGATTTGAAATTGGCGATTAATATTTACAGATTAATATAGTACGTTTTATTACAGTTTTAATTATGACGTCGAATTTTATATAATAATCAGCATGCATTTAACTTTTTTTTGGAGCTTTAAAAATTATATTATTGTTTGATAAATTTATAACTAAACTTTTTAAATTACTATACTAGAGTTTGCTGGTTCGATCCCCTCCATAGATCCAAGCACAGTATAAAGTTTATTTTCATTCGTTAACTACCTACTTTGTCATTAATAAGCCAGGATGTTTATATGCTTTCCGAAAAAGAAAAGTTTACTTACTAAGTTAGCCTTAACCATTTTCTGCCATGAAGACCCACAAATGTTTGATAAGCAAAATATAATTCTGAAAGGGCCACATTGTATACTTGAATCCGAAGCGTTTAAATTTCAAGACGATACGGGTCAAAAGAAGTCGTCTCCGCGAGGATTCAATGCTTACATTACTCTGCAACAGATTGGTCGGATAATTTTATTGTAACGGAGCGTACTAAAGAAAAGTAAATAAATATCTTTAGACGTTATTCACATAATGTTTTCTAACACCAAATTGATCATAGCTTGTATATGGGTTAAACAACGGGTAAACAGTACTGAAATTTCTTTTTTTTATATTATCATAATATAGGAGACACTAATTTATTATTATTAAGACCAAAGATACATATTCATGTTCATTCAATTGTAGCCACTAAATCGGTTGTCAATATTATTATCATTGTTTTTTAAGCAACTATTATTGTTAAAATAAGGTAACGTCACTCCGAAAATAAACAATTAGTGAGAAAATTATCGTTTTATGTCACCGATAAAAATATACAGGTTTTTTTAATGTTTTCATGTTCAAACCTTAAAACCTTTAAAGTTCGGCTGTATTATAAATACTATAAATTTCCTCCCACAAAATTAGTAAGAAAATGAGCTAAAAAGTTACCAGCTTTTAATACGATTTAACAAACTCAAAATGGCTCTTAGAAAACATTGCGAACCGCAAGAAGTTAAATAACCTGTCTGTCCTGCGACATGATCACTTAAGCTACTAATCCCGAACGGATAACAACGTGATTGGTAGAGGATACCATGTCATTAAGTCCGCTTTCTGTACGTTTCTTTTGTGGTGCAATAAGCTTTCATATATAAATAAATAAATGTAACAACTTCGTTTTTTTTCGGTCTTTTAGACCCGTAAATACAAGACCTCGAAGATCATGAATTGTATTGTTAAATTTATTAAAAAAATATATAAAAAGTATATCTTACCTTTGTCATCGGGTCAGGCCATCTTCATTTCATTCAATTTTAGCAATTTCAATAAAACTGATGCAATATTTCAGCGAGCAAGTCTAAAAAACAGCCCGCACTAACAAAGTTCCTTACGATTCGTCAGAATTATTTTAACAAAACTGCATTTAAAGTTAAAATGTTTATTCTGTCTCTCTCTTTCTAATATCTTAAAATACGCGCACATTATAGCGATAACTCTAAAAACTTCGTTTAAAATATGCTAGAACGAGCGAGCAACAGATCGAAAGATAAACAAAAATACACGCGTCCCGCTTCATACGTTTCGATAAATCGCGCAGAAGTGTATATTGACAGAGTAGAAGAAGACGAAAGATGTTGCGCAGGGCGGGTGAGTGATAAAGTGGCCATAAGGGCGGCAATCGACAGGTAACGCCTGATGAAGTTGAGACGCATTGAGAGTGATGCATTTCATCGCGAGTGCGACTGCAGGGGATGCAAGTGGGCGGCGTCAAGGCACAGGCTTTAGGCGGGAGCCTGCCCTATTTCAGGAGAGGCCGGGGCGCCGGACGTCCACTTCGCTTCCCAACGCCTGACACAACGGACGCGACCCGGACCAGTCATTCGCCTCTGCACTCCCTATATTTTTTTTCGCCGAAGTTTTTTTTTAAATCGCATTTTTTTATCACCGATGCGATGCGAGTGACTGGGCTCGGGTCGCGGGGCAGAAGTTATTAGCAGTAGTTTATCGGTGCGTTTAAATTTTTATCGCGATAGTTAATTTTAAAGTGCGTTTTATAATTGTTTTGTGAGCTAATGTTTCCCATTAATTTTAAATTTTAATTTTAAATTTTAATTGAAACACTAGATTTATCGGCACAAGCTAATCATGAAGCGATTTAAGCGGTATAGAATTCAAGTGACGCGACGTAGCAATTTAAGTTCCGGAATACGAGTTTTTAGGTAAGAAACTTTTAAATAAAATTTGTATTTATATTTTTAGATACCTAATATCTAAAAATATAAATACAATTATTATTGTTTTTTATTTTCATTTTTATACTTTTTATTTGAAGTTTTTAATTTTTATAACTATGTTGTGGTATTGGTACAGATCTGCAGCAAAAAAAATATTTTTTTTTATAAAATGGAGGAAGATTTCACTACCATTACAAAATTCAATGTAATAAAATGTTGAATTTTATAAAAAACTTGTAGTTTTGGGTGTTTAGCACACAAATTCAAGTTTGTATTTGTGTTATAAAATTGTGTAGCCCGTGTGAAACTGCAGATAATTGGCGATACGCTATTTACTGTTTTTAAATAAATCACGAATTCGAAATGAAAATATTATATTTTCTTTTCGAATTTAAAATATTGTCTTGATATTTTGAAACGAGTTGAATAATGAAAAAAGTATAGGCAATGTTCCTCATAAAAACTAAGACATTGGTTTTTCCTCAGCAAAGCAAATATACATTCTGAAATGTGTCAAGTGTAATGAAAACATACATTCAACTGGTTTCTTACGGTCATGTTTAAGCATAAGCTTAAGCGAGTTAAGAGGTGTTTTGCGGTACCTATCATTTTTGGCCGAGTTATTCTAATATCGTAAAGTTAATAAAAAGTAAGTAGAAAGTTGAAACTTAAAAATCGTATTTAGAATTAATAAACACTTGTTTTATACGTGAGTGATATTTTCATAAGATTGCGCTATGTTAATTTGAAAATTAAATTTTTAATGGAAATAAACTGCAATAAAAATATTTAATGGTTAAATAAAAATAAATAAAATAAAATAAAATAAAAATCGTTTATTTCGGACAATAATTGGTATCCATATTTTGTTAGTACTTAATAATTAAGTTAAATATAAATGGCAGTTATATTCTAAGTTAGTAGGTTTTTAGTACAATATAATTAACATTGACATTCAAAAAATTGAGATTGAAAAATTAGATTTAAAATATTTAAATTTAAATTCACTTGAAACAATATTTTGATTGAATAACATTAATATTAAGGTGACGCCGCGTTCAACTAAAATTCTGAAATTCGACGCGTGCCGCCCCCCCACCCCGCACATTTTTGACCAGAGACGAGCACGGAGCAAAGAGATCCGCGCGTCCACTAAAACCACTGACCTCCATTATACAAGAACGCTGGACAGGCGATCGCTACCAATTATTTGATTCGATTTGAAAATCGCCATATTGGCCTAACTGCGCTGGAGAGCAGTAATTAGTGAGTGAGTGTACTTGGAACTAATACTAGTGCTATACAACGACTGAATTTTGTTATCGATAGAAACTTTTTTAGATAAAGTGCCCTCTTTGTGTAGCCAATCTAAGTACATAGGTATCTTATTAAAAACTCTCTTTGGGGAGGGCTAGGTCCTTAAGGAAGTATTCTCAAGTCACTTATTTTATTTAAATAAAAAAAAAAGTTATTCCTAATTTTTTGAAGACCCCAAATAATTATTATAACTTTTAGATAATTCCAAATGTCATTGGCCCGTATTTATAGACAGGTCTCAACTATGAGATCGATCTTAAGATGACTCTTGAAATAGTGGTTTCTGATGTTTACGCGGTTACTACCACAGATAATAATATAATAGTAGTAGTTACTACTCATTAAATAAAACAACTTAAACGGATAAATCACGAGTTTTATCCGTTTCAGTTGTTTTATTTAATGGCTCTTGAAATATTATTTTTAGACAAAACTACAACTACGGGCTTTAGTCTAAAAACAACGTTTCGAGATAATATGTGACAATGCTCCAAAATATTCTAGAATTAATGCACGAATAAAATTTCATTGTCTAGCCCAGATTATTTGCAGAGTCAAAAAATGTCTAACTTTCTCACCGGTCAACAATTGAAAGGTACTTAGCACGTGTTGTTTTGGTAATCTTTTTTAATAATTATGGTTTAAAATCATCGGACTGGTTTAACATAATTATACACAATCATCACAAATCAGTTTTTTTTCTATTTTGTTGTCATATCAAGTGTTTATTATTGTAAGAGATCACTATGTCCCTTTAATAATAAAATAAAATTATCGACTAAGAAATGACATAATATCGACATGAATTTAGACATCCATAAACTAGTTCCTATGGTTTGTTAAATCTTGGATGATCTCTGCGACAGCTGTCATCGATTTGACAGCTGTTAAATTTCACAATTTTTGACTGTCAAATGTATGAAGAGAAATAACGTTCATGATTGTAGGGTCCCGCCCACTTAGAGATATTCATTGCTATTATCATTCGCTTACACTTAATAATAATAATAATAAATACACGACTAATGCTATTTCACTCACTCACAAATCCTTTCTTTAGCTCGTATCGCAACGCGATACGGTTTAATATCCTTTATCGATAGGTCTTGGATATCGAGCTAGATATCAAATCGAGACGCATCGCATCGATCCAGCAATATCGTGTATCACCAAATATATAGTTTGGATACGCAGCGATATCGGATTTTACGATATTGGCCTGATATACGATTTAATATCTATATACGATTTGTATCGGCCATTCCTACGCAGAGATCATCCAAAATTTAACAAACTATAGTACACTCACTGGCGGCGCTTCAAATCGACACAAAAAATAGCTGTCATTTCAATGTCTACAGTTCCTTCAGAGTTATTTTACCTTTGACAGCTGTCAGTGTCTTATTCCATGCGGTCGTTTGACGATGCTCCTCGCATTTTTCTATTTAAAAATGATAAATTTATCTTGTGTTATGCCAAAAAGGATTCAGAGTAGTGGTAAAAATATTGTGTTATCAGTACGTGATTTTTGAAAGAGAAAAAGACATTATAGGTCGTTTAATCCCATTTGGAAATGTTCGCCATTTGAAAATGCCGCCATAACTGGTTAGCAAATAGGGTTACCTTACCAGTGTGCAACATTTTACCCCAATGTGAATGGAGATAGAATGTTGTGATATATAAAAGACAAGACATAGGTATCGATTGTTCGAAGCTATAATTAACCCACTAAAATGAACGTTTTCCATTATTTTAGGTCTATCCAAAAAAAAAAACAGCGCCAGTTATCAATAAAAGAAAATTGTATTGGATGATTTTAATTTATGTGGAGTCTAGTAAAAAGGCGAGTTGAGAGTTAAAATGTGGTACAAGATGCAAACAATGTTGTCAAATTAACAGAAGTAGCATTCCAATCGGTCACTCACTGTTACTACAGATGAATGGCAAAAACAATGTGAACATGTTATCCACATCGAAGACCAATTGTCCGAAAGAGAAGTAGGTACTTAATGGATGCCGAAATGTACAAGTTCATAAGAGAATTAAAAAAATACATCATTTTTACTGAATCAGACCAGACGGCATTTCTGAAGACTCGAGTTCAACGGATAGTGATTGTGCGTAGTCAGCTATCTTTTTAGATCATTCTTATTCACAATAAAAAATAATATTATAAACATGATGGTGAATTTTAGAAGCTAAATATGGCCACACATATCTCAGGTTGGGCAAACAGACTGTATAGCCAGTCCAGCGTACTATGTATATGATGGAGGTCAGTGGTTTGAATAAATATTCGAAAAACAAAAGCGAGCGTGGGCGGAGAGCAGTTGACATAGAACCGTCTCTGGCAATAGCCGGGAGCGTACTGCTGGGGCCGCGCGACGCAAGACGCTCTTAGAAAACCCGCTCTAAACGAAAAGAGCGTATGCGAAAAAATGGTTTTATCCGTGTGATTTAAAAACTATAAATGTATTTTAAATAATATATGGCCCAATTATAGTGTATGGTTCCGTGATTATATTTAGTAATTTTGAAGGCTTAAGTCGCTTCCGATTGTCGTAAAAATGACAATCCCTGTTTTTATAGAGGTATTTTTGATTAATTATTCTGTGTTACAAAAGTTGACCAATCGTGTATTCAATTGGACTAAACAAAGTCAAAGACATGATGAATCCTGCCAATTAATTTTATTTTCTTAGCTCTAGTCATTGCTGAGAAAAATCGATATCCTTGCAATACAAATATTCAATTCGTCCTCAATTGGAATTTATATTAAATTGGAATAGAAAATACACTGAATTGAAATTAAATTAAAATTGGAAATAGCATCACAAAATGCAATAAATATTATTTCAAGTCCCATTGCCAAGGGTGACCATCAGGTGAAAAGATGAGTTCCGGTGATCGTCACTCTTCGCACAAAGCATCTCCAGATCGGTGATGTAGTTCGGTCTGCTAACGTCTTCAGGATGCTATTGGTACTATTACGAATTCTACAGATCAGGGAGGCTGTTTTTTTACGTAGGACAGCTTCAAAGCCATTCGTTTGGTACTCCGCAAACATCCCCGATGCACTGCAGAAACGCGGCAGGCCCAACATCATCCTGAAGACATTATTGTATAGGATTCGCAGGGTGTCCAGCGATTTTTTGGTGTGTTTGACCCACAAATTTCCCGTGTAAATACCCTGACAATAGGCTTTAAACAGTGTCACTTTCACGTCTTCTGTACAGCGAGAAAACCTGCGAGCCAACATATTACCTCTAACCGCCAGAGCCCTGCGCTCCCTTTCGATATCTTCATCGTCCCTGAGATCATCAGTGATAATATGCCCCAGATATTTAAATTTATTCACACGTTTGATGTTCACGCCATTAAGGGTAATGTTAGTTGTAATATCGGGACATTTACCAGCGACCCCAAAGACCATGAATTCAGTCTTTTTAACATTGTAAGTAAGACCATGCAGAGCAGCGTACTTCTCACAAACCTTCAGCATCTCCATCAATCCCCTCATCGTGGGGCTGAGCAGCACCATGTCGTCGGCATAGCTTATGTTGTTTATACTAACACCATCTATCCGACAGCCGACACGCATGCTGCTCAGCTCCTCGATGAGATCATTCACATATACACTAAAGAGCTTCGGCGAAGACAACCCCCCCTGCCTCACCCCGCACTCCAGCATATATGTGTCAGACGCAGATTGGGCCCACCTAACATAATTTGTTTGGTTAGCATACCAAAACTTGAGCATATTAAGCAGTTCTTCCGGTACACCCCTGCTCTCCAGTTTCCCCCACAGCACATCGTATGACACTAGGTCAAAGGCCTTAGAGAGATCCAGGAAGCAGGCATATACCGGCGTCCTACGATCCGTATAATATTGGACAGTGTGCTTAAGACTTACTATAGCGCTTTCAGTGGAAAGTCCAGGCCTAAACCCAAACTGCGCATCATGTATGCTGGAATATTTTTCCAGTTCAGAGTTAAGCACACTATCCAACACCCTCGCGATCGCTGTTGTCAGTGAAATAGGACGATAGTTCCCCCTATCCGAGATATCCCCAGTTCTGTCCTTCACAATGGGCACGACGATGGTTTTCATTAAGTCGTGTGGCAAGTAAGAGTGACTTATGCACATTGAGAAGAACACAGCTAGGATCCTCGGTAGGTGAACCCCTGCGTATCGCAAGTGCTCCACACTAATGCCGTCATGTCCGGGGGATTTACCGCCTCTCATTTTTTTGAGTGTTTCTCTTATTTGAGTCGCAGTAACGCGCATCAACGATGCCTCTCCCCGACACTCCGACACGTTACTGGGTGCGGAAAGTGACGGACCCAGTGGAGAGCGTACTCTAAATTGATGCATGAAGCCATTGGCGATCTGCACCGGATCACTCACCCCCCCCACACTCACCGGCCGGCCAGGCCCAACGTCACACTTCTTGGTGGCCTTCCAGAAATTTTTAAAATTTTTCGCGGCTTGATGCTTTGCGAGAGCGTCCATTTTGAGTTGGTCCTGGTTACGCTGACACCACTTTAGCTTACTTTTAAAAACTTTTCTGGACTCATTCATAGCATCATAAATTATGCCAGACGGTGGTCTATTGTGCAACACCCATTCTTTAAAATTAAGCCTGGCCGCCCTATGAGCATCGCGGACATGCCTATTCCAGCCACAAAGATGCCAATTTTTATTAGGCCTAGTACAGTGCTTAGTACACCGCTGCTGCTTTTTGGTCTTACTAGCGGCGTCGCTCAAGGTGTTTACAATTTTATCATAAAGGCTGTCCAAGACCCGTCTATGCTGCTCCAAATGACACAACCCTCGACTACAGTGTGTGAACTCAGAGGGAAACTCAACATCTCGCAGTATTTTATGACAATGCTCACGGTACTGATCTATTTGAGCCTCATCTCTTTCTCCCCACACCACAGAGCTGGCCTGCAAGTCCCGCTTCAGTATCTTAGGTCTTACAACTTCTAAATCACACACCACAGTCAAAGGAAGGTGATCCGACACAAACACATCCTCGACAACCTTTACCTTGGCGACGGTTTGCCAGGCTGACTGTGAGACAATGCAGTGATCCAGCCATCGTCTACATCCGTGGGCCGCACTAACATACGTGTAGGTATTTGAATTTAGGCCTAGTTTCTCCACATCAGCACACAGCCAACTCTGGTCAGAGCAAAATCTAACTAGTTCCCTATAAAACAATTCGTGAGGGTGTGAGTTAAAATCACCTAAAATGTATACACTCTCAACATTTTCACTTTCCACAATGGCACTTATTTCCCCCAACACTTCTGTAAATATAGGTAAATTTTCCATGGAGTCTGTGGGCATGTATACAGAGAACACAACTATTGACCGTTCGCCAAAAGTAGCCCTTATAGCCACGAGCCGATTACTCATACATTTTATCACAGCCACGCTATCAAAAATACCCTTCCTATAGAGTATGTAGTATCCATCAAGAGGTTAGCCATGTAATTTTTTTAATAGGCGTAGTGAAAACACGTCATAATACTATGAATGATGATCATATTCCTGGGAGATGGGCTCGTCTGGGCACAATAAGGTACCTACCCAATAATATAATATCGGCAAAGCTTGACAAAACCAAAACCACTTAAAAAACATAGAATAATAAAATAAAATGTAGCAATTGGTATCACGGTTTTACTAAATAATAACTTTACACCCCAAACACCGAAACAGTTAATTAATTTTTTATTTCGGCCTCACTAAAATAAATGGCCGAAAAACTTCGACTGCAAACAAAAAAAAACAATCAATATTTTAGGCCGAAATATTTTTTCTTTGAGCAGTTAAACCTTTTTACGAATGCAGTTTTGTCTAGCAAGAGTTCTTATTTGTAATTTGTTTCGCAGAAACATGCTGAGCCCAGCGAGCTGGTTGGGGCGTCTCTTCGGCGTGTGTTTCTACGCACCACGCAAGAAGTTCACGTATCTGGTTATGCTGGTTGCCTGTGCTGTGGCATTCGTCGTACTCAGCAGTATAGCATGTAAGTAACATTTTTTCCACTTAGACCTTATCCAGAATGGGGCGAAATACATGTGTTTTACACGGTGTGTGTGGTACACGGTGCCAATACGCTGCAATAGGGACTATGCATGATTTTATTATGTCTTAAAATTTTATCATTTACATCCTGTAGACAAAATATTCAAATAACTTTTAAAGTCATTTGAATTATTTTGAGCGATGCAAACGAACAAAAATCAACATGCACTACAAATCACCACTGAAATACAGGTAATTTATATATTTTCTTACAGTTTGAATATTGATGATTGATGCTGATAAATTCAATGTTGTGTCATCTGACGTCAATCTGTTTCGACAGAAAGTAGCGGTTTCGCCGTATTTTGCCAATTTCGTATAACTTTTTATGGGTTCAAATAATAATTTAATTTAAAAATTGTTTTTTCATTGTAATCTGACGATAAAAATCGAAAAAAAAAGGTCTTTAAAATGTATGCATATTCCCTATTCGCTGTGAATTGGTTTCTTTCTGGACAAGATCTTAATGTCAATGTCACAGGTTGTCGGCGTTCCAGTGACTGAGCTTTTGTTTACGTATCAATGGTTATAGTTCCCTTTATCTCGTCACTTCATTCAGTTAACATCGCCTGGGGTTGAGCAGCGTGTTTTGCTACTGTATTTATTGAAGCCTTTAGGTGTACAGTGTACGGCCGATTGACGCGAGCTTCATGTCCAAAGAAGAAAAAAAAAATCGTTGAATTTCTACTGCAATATTCAGAAGGCAACTGTGGTTTATTAAAATTAATGCTAGCCACTTTGTTAAAATTTTGTCTACTTGTTTTATTATTTGGTAAAGTTTTGATGACCGCGTTACTCACGAAGCCTCACATGCGTGAACCAAAAAGTCGTTAGTCAAGTTCATACTTATGAACTTGTTCTCAGCGGTGGCGAAAAACATCTTGGAGATATTCGTCACAGTCAGATAACGAAGACTGTGCAGCCATGACAAAATACATCTCCAGTAAGGTCATGTTGCCCTAGAACCAAATTCAAATAAACTAGTTGCAATAATATTATTGTGATTTAAACTGTATTGATTTTTGATAATACAAAGATTGGAGGGACGCTTAGTTAGACGATGGTAGCACTATTTGTGTGGCATTTATCTACGTGACTATACTTTACCATGTGGTCTTGTAAAATTCAATCAAACGTGTCAACAGTTGACAAAAGCATAGGTTTCACCATCTGGACACGCGTAAATTCTTTGCGTGACCAGATGACGAAATAATAAATGATACTAATTTTGAATTTAACTAACCACATGAGTGACACGCGTGCCCAGTTCTCACATGTCGAGTTGGTGAATAACCCATCCAATTGGTCTGGTTAAAATGATATTGGTTACGGAGATCGATGGCAGTCGCTCCAAATGTAATGACTGTACCAGCTTCCACGGATCATAGCGCAAACGTGTTCTAACTAAAAACGACGCTGCGAAAAAGTAAGAAACCACTCGTTAATTCAGTATGATCGAATTATGGAGCAAATCACTACATAGTATAAAACAAAGTCGCTTTTTCTGTCCCTATGTCCCTTTGTATGCTTAAATCTTTGAAACTACGCAACGGATTTTAATGCGGTTTTTTTCATTAGATAGACTGATTCAAGAGGAAGGTTTATATGTATAATACATGCATAATATAGTAGAGAAACACTGATAATTTTAGAGGTTTTTAATTTAAGGTCGTAAATAATCGCATTTTTTTGCGCTTACATTGCAAACGCTGGCTGAACCCTACGAGATAGATCAAAATAATGTACTACACTATTGTACACCTTAAAAAGTTTTACAAAAAAGTCCGCGATGGTATATGTCTATCTCTTAGGGATAACCCACAATAACCATTTTCCTTTACTTATTACGATAAAATAATGGCTTATTTACGAAAAAGTGATTTTAAGCAATACAGTATTAATCCTTATCCAATAAAGTACCATAAATAAATTGTGCATGTAATATAGATCAATATGGCCCTTTACATCATGTAATTTAAATGAATAGTTTCGAAGATATTACAGATTTAAAATGCAGGGACATAGCGGTTGCGGCGGTACCGGCCGGGGAGCGGATGGATCAACTTTTGTTATTCTTTCACGTAAAAACTACTGAATTGATTTTAATGAAACTTTACAAATAATATAGCTTATACATAATGATAACACATAGGCAACAATTTACAAGATATTCCCGCGGGATAACGTCCTATAGTTCACGCGGGCGAAGCCGCGGGCGGAAGGCTAGTATTTCTATAAATACAAACTTTCCGCGTAGCTTACGACGTTTATTCCCCATGTCACTGGTTTAGGCAATTATGAAGTTTCACAAGTTCAAAGATTTTCAACGAATAATGTAACGTGTTTTCGTTTTCGACATAATTCCTCGTGACTCTCGCTTTGTTGTATTGTTTTGTATATTTTCTTGTTGTTGTTTTAGATGATTAACGTTTAAAATGTTCTTTGATAATTATTAAAGATCATTTAAGATTAAAATAATCATGTTTTTAAATACGTTAAGATTATTATGTAGATTGCGAGCTCTAAGCATTTGATCATCCAACTTTTCAGCAAAAGAAGATGACCTGATGACAAAGTCTGGAATGAGTTTCTTTCAAATAAAAAATGGTATGCTCATATCTTGAAAAAATACTCGTCGTAAAAAAAAAGCTGCATGGATATTTAGTTATCAAAGTAATTAAGTAATATTTTGATAACTAAATAAAAGATAATTTATAACCACCTCTTTTTAACTTTATTAATTTGAAGATTTTTATCACCTTTGTTTAGTTTGTTATGTGTACATTTTTACAACCTTTGAATATAAATAATTTTATGAACACCTTTTACACTGCCTCATTCGTACTTTAAACTAAATAATATGAAATATAGCTAAGAAAAAAAAATCCTTAATACTTAATCATAAAAATGTATAAATTAAATTGTTAACAAAAACCACCAAGTCACTAAAAAAATTAACTTGATTGAAATGCTAGAAAAGACTTACAGTATGGGAATAGGTAGGTCGGCAACGCGAGAACAGAACTACCTACCCAGGTTTTTCTTATTCTTGCCTTTTTATAACAAAGTATGTTCCAAACTAATATGAAAAAAAGCGAAGTATCAGGCTAATCATGTCCCACAACAGGGTCTTTGCCCCTCCTCGGAAACCGAGGAGTTAAGTGGGTAGTGGACACAAACGTCTTTAGTTCGGAATTTATTTATTTATTTATTACAAATTACGCTATTCTGCGGTTATAGTGCTTATAAATTGTATATCTTAATGTATAATGATCCTTTCTCACGTTTATCACCCAATTCCTCTTAAAAATATGGAATCATGTTTACCATGTACATTACAATGAATTCTTAGATGGTTTGAAAATGTTGGACCCGGTAGGTGGGAATGCTGTTGATATGTCACCAATTTTTTTTTGAAACCTTATGGTTCTAATTTCAACACGTATTACAGATAAGTTCGGGATATTTTATATCTGTCTGTTTCTTTTAAAAATTGACAGAAATTACAGAATGTACGAGTAAGTTATCTGCCTAACATAAATTATCACGAACAAAGTGGTAAAAATTGCCCTTTGAATTTGAAACAGAGATGACTATAAAATTAAGGTAAAGGAAAAGTCTATACATTTATAAAGCATGCGAGGAATCATTTCTGTATGAAACAAGTTGATTCGTTGCATTGTCTAGCACGTATCGACTTGGCCAACTTGTACACGTAAGCCATATGTGAATTCTTTATGATAACCGTGTAGCAGAATATTATAGACTTGAGTGGGAAATAACACTTTTCAACGAAAGGGCGGACTAGTTGATGATTGATGATTTAATATTTAAAAAATAGGTTCTAATCACGTTCTAACGTAGACGTGCTGTCTAAACTCATTTTTTTCATTTTGAAAGTATGTATGAGAAGTCGTTTTTTCTGAACCCGACATTAAATAGGCTGGTACTTAGGGCACGGTTACAAATCTACAACTTAAAAAATAAGAAAATTGGAAACAAAATAATCCCAAGCTGAGGATTGTTTATTGAAGTAAAATCTGCTAGGATTACTGCTCCGCCTCTGGCTTGGGTTCAATTCCCTGGCTTGCCAAATTTTAGTCCATTTTGCGATACGAGTCGCCGAGTACAGATTTTGTTTAATTTATTTATTTATATTTGCCATGGACACGAAAAGAAGAATATTTAATTTTTTAAAATATACATGACTAGAAATTATCTTAACCCCCATTTCACGGGATTTTGCCTAATGACACATTTTGTGTTTGAATCAATATCAGGTATCCATTTTTGAATTAAAAATGATATTGATGTTAAGTGAACACTATTTTAGTCTAGGCACTTAAACCAGGTGACCAACGAGGCGGTAATCCATTTTTGGTAGATATAATATTGCCTCGTATACTTTACATTGTGTAACATGCGTTGCGGTTATGGAGCGGTTAACATTATAATTAGTCATTTTGTACTTCAGTCTTTGACGTCTTATTTTGCTAATTACTTAATTAATACTTGACTAGCAAGATGCTAACAAAGTTGGAAACAATGAAAGTAACATTAAAATACTTATATTTCTTCAAGATAAATAAAATGGGCATCGAAAAAAATCATGAAACGTACCAAAAACAATTTTTGAAATAGTAATTAGTTATTGAAAAGCACTTCTTAAATAAGTTTCAATAACTACTGACAGATACATTTTAAATATTATTGAGGACTGTAGATCAAATTGAAAATCATTTCAATAGAAAAACTCTTCAAGTGATTCGATATCGCGTCACTGTTCTTATTCCAGACTTAGCAAACGCTAGGCAAGAACACGTTTTCAATCAAGTTAACCACTCAACGCCGAACCGGCACTCGGGTGCCGCATAACAATAGATTTTCTATTGTGTCTAGTAATCCGGGGCTAGAAGGATTAAAACAATAAACAATGAAGGACGAATCCAAACAAACAGACTAAACGGATGGTTTGTAAAACCTTTCTATCATTGCTAACTAGAACTGTTAAAGGCAGATGTTTTTTCCTCTGTATGTGCAAAATCCGAAATTATAAAATACTTTAGTGCCTTTGCAATTTTTTTAAATGACAAATTTAATTGAAACAAGTACTTTACTCTCGTTGGAATTTAATTTGCAAAGTTACTACGTGTTAGCTCACTTAAGAATTCGATTATTCCCGTTGGCCACCAATTGAATTATTTTAACACTTTTGGTGGTTATCTAAATGTTTTAGTCAGTCAGTAATCTAAAAACTTAATTTTTTTTTAATGTTACAACTAATTATCATTCTTAGTTACACTTAGTTCTAATTTTCGAACGGTCCTGCTAAAGCCTTGACAGAAAAAAAATCCATTGCTAAAAAAGATTTTAGTGGATTAGTTACGTTAGATCGAATTACTTTAATTACATCTGAAAAAATGCTATAAAACTATTTCGTTAAAGCAAAGGTGATGCCTAAAAATACACGAACTGAACCTGCCGATCGGAAATTGAAGTTTCAACTAGAGTTGTCCAACTATCGATAGTTGACCTCGAAAACTAGTATCGATAGCACAAATTAACCAATACTTTTGATTGAATTGATGCTATTGCATCATAATCAACGATCATAATACTAAAGATATACGATACATATATATCGATAGTTGGTAAAACTATCAATTGTATTGCTTTACAATATTATGCTGGTCTTTGATAGTTTCGATACTATCGATATAGTATTGATCTATCGATTAGTTTTGCGATAGGCAACTAGTCTCAACTCTAGGTACTTCAGTTTAGTTCACTTTAAGTGTAGCTTTGTAGCACTTTACTAATGTGAATGATCTTTTTTTCCTCTTTAAGTTAAAGTTTCACACAAGTTGTATCGTTGCAAAAGTTTTTTTACACTTTTGGCTGTTGCTACATTTTAACATTTAGAATGTTCGAGTTTACTTTAGAAAATTAAATAACAAGTAATAGTAACGAATGAGAAGAAAAGCGTAAAACCATCATTTCAATTCATAAGTACATTTTCATTTTACAAACAGTTCGATTTTGCAAGCGTCAAACCCGCCTTTTCTGACTGAGATTGGCTCAACCTACAGTTTAATCAAATATAACCGTACAAAGCCAGTGCAAAATGGTCCCGAACTTCGTGTTGGTGCCTAACCCTCGACAGGTCCTCCACCCAAAGTATTCAAGGTAACAATAGGAACTGCAAGTTACTTTGTCCACTTAACAATGCTAGTTCATACGTTAATTACTAACTTTCGTTGAAAACATTCTGCAGTTATATACCTGATTCACCCACGGTCTTGCAGAGCCATAGTCCGGAATGATTGTGGATGAGTATGGGGCTTAGATAATTTGCTTGTGTTACGTATAGTTTACATTTCAAAAGGCAAGATTAGCGGACGCACTTGGGCGTAGCGCAGGCGCATGGTTATATGGCATAGACGTACGTGACTGTCTCTGTGGCGCCGTTAATAGTTAACCGTAGTATAGGTCTACGTCCCCAGGAGTTTCGGGTTAAACCCTTGACCGAACCTGTGTTGTTAGCTGATGCCTTGAAAACCATTTAAAGCCGTGCAAGCTTGTGTTCTCGTGTCATCATCATCATCAGCCTTTATACGTTCCCATTTCTGGGACACAGGCCTTATCTCAATTTTGAGATAGTGTGGGCCATACTCCACCACGCGTGCCCAGTGCGGGTGGTGAAGGTGTGCGTAAGGCAAGTGACCAACCTTAATGTCAGATGTTATCAGGCCGCCAAATGGCTTCTGACTAGGCTTGACGACTAATAATTATCTACATTATAGTAAATATCTCGTTTCATATAATAATATATAATAAAAATAAAAAGGCAAACAAACTTGTCTTGTACTTTAAAGGCAAGGTATGAATGACGTTTTGCGAAATATATTTATACTTAATTCAGTAACAAAATATGATTAGTTTATTAAGCAAAACACATCTAAATAGACGAATTGACTGTTCGATTACTCTTCAAATGTGACACCAGTTTTTACCAGTACTAATTACATAAATATGAGCTAAAAACTAATGCCCTTCACCTACCTTTAAAAAAACTATTCGGTATATGAACACAACAACAGACGTTGTCCCTATTTATGTAAACTTTGAAATGAAAATCCCAAGAATATGCATTTTGGGATTCACTTTGATGTGAAGGAACATTTCTGCCTTTGCGGACAAATCACTTTAGCTTGAACCGGCATGGGAATATATCGTTGTTGCATACGACTAGGTTATTATCAGATACATATATACGTGCGTACTTCGATAATGACATAAGCAGGAACCGCAACAGATTTTACGGTCTGTTAAGCTCCCATTTACCTTACTATTAGACAGTTAGCGGACTGTGTGATGTGATTTCAGTCGGAGTCCTGCTCGAATTATCTTCTGCCTTTAATAGATTTACTACTAAATGTGGGCAGTAAATATTGCACAGTTGCTCGAATATTAGCTTAGCCAACATAGGGGGACATCCAAGGAGACATTTCAAACGAAAGCTTGACTCAAATGGCTACTCTGCTATTTGAGTTTGTAATTTAATAAATACTCACATAAACTTAAACTATGTAGGTACGTTTATACTTCACCGGGATAGGAATCACGATTAATGTAGTAACAGACACAGACTTTTAAATACATACTAACCTCTACCTCTCAGCTACGTCGACGGTAAAAATCATAGTGCGCGTAAAGGCTATTTTCTGCATTTTATTTTTTAATTGAACATCATTGATTTTATTACAAAGCTTGCATAAAAAACTGTCATTTCTCGCGTCAAATGACCGTCGTACGTACCCTTTGTGTCAAACGCACATCGTTCATGTGGACAGACGCTTCGATGCTATTACGATGCAAAATCGGACACAAGTGAAAAAGTTACTAATATGCGTAGCTTTGACATTCTATCTCTGGCGCTCTCGCTTGTCAAAAGCACTGTTTATTTTCCGAGAGTAGGTAGTCTTGTTATTAGTCCCAGGGTGAGTCGCTGAGTCTTTGCTGACTGACTCTCTAATTCTCGAGTTCACAACCACGAGCATCAGCTGCTACTCAGCCGCTCACTGAATGAGTCGGCAAGCAAAAGGCCGCAAAGAACGTACATAACGCGCGATATGGACCATCCTTATTTGGCCATCATTAATATAATGAAAGAGTGTTAGTTCACCGTTGTCAGATTAGTTTTTGCTATTTATATCAATGATCTTCTTTCTAAAATGGACAAAAGAGACAGCATCATTTATTTCTGACATAGACAAAGAAAACGCAACAAGCATAATTAACACAAACCCTTTCGCATTTATTTAAACAATTACAATAGAAACCCCAACCAACGTATTATTCATAAATTGACATGCGATCGCACCTCATTAGCAAAATTTTTCCTAATTAACCACTTGTCCTTGTCTGGGTTGGAATTAATTTCCGCGGAAAAATCCCATCGGGTCGGGTATAATACTCGCATCTTGTTATATGGGTACAACCTTGTTGAAACAGATACTCGTGTATATATTTTTATTAGATAGCACAATAATTGCCGGAATTAGACGCAACATAAATTTGTATTATTTACTTGTACCTGTACATTAATTGTAAATAAGGTTTTGAGTGTTGGTAGTCTACCCTTTTTTTAATTTTTTCAGTTGGCAGACAGGTACCTAGCCCACCTGATGTTAGACGGCAACTGCGGCCTATTCCATTGAGTTACTGAACTAACTGTACTTTCATCTATGGGATTGGTAGCCACTAACTCACCAAAAAAAAGTCCTGCTACCAATCAGATACATGGCGCAAAATAATCCTAACAAACTTCTCCACTGTTCATTGTATCTCTGTCTCGGTCTGTCTCTGCTTAAACTTTAAGTACTTGCTCGTGCCGAGCTGATTTCAAACGCTTTTTCACATGGCATCTTGACAGTTCGAAACTCGAACGAACCTTTAAATTCTAAATTCGTATTTACCGTGAATCAAACATCGTCAGTTAACCTGCGCGGTCATATGAATAGGCTACGTAACGTAACCATGATTCAATTTCTTTACAGACCTGACAATGCTCTAAGGAAATAACTGGACATGTCAAGTCCTGTATCATTTTCAACAGTAGCTTGACTAAATCGGGACAAAGCGGTCGGAAAATTATGCACTTTAATTACTCGTGTGTCCACACGTATAGCATGCCGTCGGAAGGTTCCCACGTGACGGACTCGTCCGGAGTTATTGTGCGGAAACTGGCTTGCTGACACACTTGCTTTTTGCACCAGTTTAACATTGCTTTACGGAGTTTCACATTTGCATTGTTCACGGGACAAAATGGCACTTCACGCGGATCAGTTAATCCGTATACAGGGCGTATTTAATACAATGTTAGATCTAAGAAATTGTATCCAGCGCTTGAATTAAGCACTGATGAATCATCAAGATCTTTTCACTTTAATGTTCATAATATAGCATTAAATATATACATAATTATAACATACTCACAAAAATAATTATGCGTAAAAATAATTTACAAAGTTTATTTTACCGGGCAGGCCGTCCCATTGGTGTTTTTTTTTCAGCAGTATTAGTTTTTCCTTATGGCCTCAATAAGTAATGCCTATTTATGAATGCAAGATAAGTAATTTATCAATCTCAAGGAAAAAATTGGTATAATTCCCCCGCAAGTACATAATTCACTTTCAGTCATAGTCACTATTATATATTCTGTGTCATTGTCTGCAGACTGGAAATTAATTTATTATAGTATGTCTATTTCCCTTTCTGGAAGATATTTTTTTAAACATTTGAAAGGAGTGAGATCGTTTCCTTTAATTCTAATGAGAAATTTAAAAAAATATTGAGTTGTGTAAGTTGTCAGCCAGATATTGATAGAATTTTCCCGTGAATCTCCCAATCCGTAGCTAAACACGGTATGAATAATTTGTTCTGTTCTAACTTTCTTCTTCTTCTTTTACAACTTGGGTAGTCTGTTGTCAAAGTACATCTAGTCGCCTATTAAGTTCAGACCAATGATGTTTTAAGTATAGATCTCTTCCCCTTGTGTGATGTAGGTATCGCATCATTTGTTAAATCACTATGTCTCTCTCTTAAAATTTGCATCAGTTGAATTGAACAAACGTTCGATTGTAACTCTATACAATAACTGCTCATGAAAAACACAAATTGGCAAACATTTTATGTTAATTGTTGTTCATTATTTTAAATCTCAACGAGACCTCTTCAATACATAAGAGGTTTATTTGTACGTGCTGTCTATTATGTCAAGTGAACATTGACATTGATTTAACTTTGCGTCAATAAAAAGTCCAATTGATCATGCAACAATCTCTAGACAACATTACTTATATAAACAAGTAGTAGTAGTTTAGTAATCTGTGGTAGTAGTATCCTACTGTCCTACTAATATTATAAATGCGAAATTCTGGATGTTTGGATGTTTAGATGTTTGGATGTTTGTTACTCAATCACGCCTAAACGGCTGAACGGATTTAGATGTTTGGCACACGTATAGTTTATAACCCGGAATAGGACATAGGCTATAACTTCCTACGGGAAACGTCTCATTCCCGCGAGAATAACAATTTTGAAACTACTGAACCGATTTGAATAATTCTTTCATTGTTGGAATGCTACACTATCCTCGGTGAACATAGGGTACTTTTGATCCTGGAAATGTGGGGGGAAGGGGGGATATTTGAAAAAAAAATATTACGCGCGGGTGAAACCGCAGGCGGAAGGCTAGTTTCTAATAAACACAGTTGAATACGACTTTTTTTTATCTTAGCTGTCGATGTCTAAAACTCTTAAGTACATAATATCTGTATCTGGTTATAAACCCTTAAAAACTTTCTTTCTAAACATAAGTACATTCCACGATTCGCAGAACCTTCCTCTTTTAAATGAAATCATTAAATTATTACATCCTTTCGGCCTATCTGAAATAGAAACATAAATTGATTTATTCAAGCCAAAACGAAAATGGAACTACATATTTCCAGTCACCCGTCAAGACGTCTAGGCACCATCAGAGTTGTTTTTATAGTCAACTATCGATAGTTTATCGATATTTTTATTTTAATATCGATATCGAATAGCTAAAATTGACTTATACTCGTAATTTAATGCAATAGTATATCGATACTATTGATAGTATTTACTCCAAAAGTATGAATACTATTGATAGTTAAAACTATTAATACTGTAGTGTAATCTATCGATAGTGTAAAATTTCAATTTGTGCTATCGATACTACCGATAGCACTATCGATAGTGTTATAACTTCGATAGTTGTACAACTCTATCTCTAGATCCGGACAAAAATCAAAATTAAATTAAATTCAATGAGGCACTTATAAATCATCAGAAATAAAATAAGAAAATATAGTGACTATACCACTGGATTCGGAATGCAGTCATCTGTTGAGAAGAACCGGCAAGAAACTCAACAGTTACTCCTTTCAATCGCCAATAAGGTTACATGAATTCAATGTACAACCTTCACTTTTATATTATAACTAAGTCATACAGTTTCGAGTAAATTAATTAAACTACTGTCAACCTGAAGGATCTGTGAGTCCCGGCAAACCAGCACCCAAAGATGGCACCTGCAGTACAAGTATGATGTTTGTGTCAGCCATCGCTTTACTCAACCATCTTGGAGTGAATGTAACGACCCGCCACATATCACCACCATCCCTAAGCGAGCATGACTCACCATGACAATAGAACCATCCGGTTATTCCTGTAAGCACTACACAGGCTGTCGCCTCAATAATAGAATATTCAAGGATTATTCCGAGCATTTGCAGCGACGGGCTATAGTTTATTCAGGAGTGTCTCCATTAGTATTGCACTTTAATAGTAATTGCTTCAAAATAGTGTACTACTTGGACATCTAGAGCTAGTGACTATTTGAACTGGAACTGGTTTATTAAGATTATTATATCTATTAATGACGAAAAGCAGTTTGAGAAAAAAAATGATTATTTTGAATATTCGAAAACAATTATTGTTAATTATAATGTAAACAGCCCAGTTTTGTAAAAATCAAATGATCGATGTTTCACGAATGTATAGAGCCCTGGCCTGGACATTGTACATGTATACTAATATTTTGGCCCATTTTCCTTAAATGATTAGTGGAAAACATTAAATAAACATAACTAACACAGGCAACACGTCCAACAATCATGTTGTGGCGGCATAGAGCCGCATAGGGTCTATGAGTGGCGGTCACGTGACCTCTGTCAAAGGAAATCAGTTGAGCCACAAGAAAATTTGAAGCTCCAATTTGTCTCCAAACGAGCTGATAAAATCTTATAATAATTATGTATAACAATATAAACTATTTACCGTTGTGTGTGTACCGATGTGCATTGAAATAGACGAATGTACGAACCAGCGCACGTGTATTATTTCTGGTGCCCCCAAAATGTTGACATTTGACGTCTCAAAGAGCATGCGTTCAGAAATAACAAGGGAACGGGTATCCAATAAAATATTAAATAGAAAATTAAAAGCTGTGATTTAATTGTAAATAATTATTTTTCAAAAAATAATATTTTTTTATCCAATATTAACAATATGTAATAGGTACCTTTCATTTGGGATTTACATTAAATCGTATACTTCAAACTAAGTTTCGGAACAAACGCATAATGAAATGTGCAGGCCGGATTTGAAACATCTCCTTTATCCTAAATGAAACACGTTAATGCTAATAAGTACACGTTAGAAAAGTTTAGAAGCGGTATACCAAAGTCTGTACCACAGGAAAATTTCGAAAGAGAAAACTTTCCTTTCCATCCAGCTATTTTCAGATGTTAAGTTTGACTAACGAGTAACTGACAGAGACTGTACAGTCCTTTTTACCAAGCTTTTATCAGCTTTATTTTTAAAAATGTTTCTGCTGTACTAATTGGACGTCTGACATCTAGATGCCTTGGTTAATGTGAATGTCTGGTTGCAGATTGAAAGTGCCTAAGTGCATCTCAGCATTATTGAAGTAAATGGAGCATCGACCGTTTAGAAATATTCTTCAATAAAACCTTTTTTACACACACAGCTTTGACTGGAACAGACCCTTTGTTATTCATAAAATAAAAATATCAATCCACATTATTGCTTTTAGCTAAAATTCTTATGTTCATACAATTTCAGACCACAAATCTTATCCTTTTATTGATGACAACGGCGTCAATTTTATTGATGACATTCGTGTATAAGTATCACAAGGTTTTAAAGTAGGCATCATAAAGTATCCCATTATTTATATGATGATATCATAAAGATCGCCGGAATCCACTGGATGCGAGTGACGCAGGACCGATCGGTTTGGAGATCCCTGGGGGAGGCCTTTGTCCAGCAGTGGACGTCATTTGGCTGAAATGATGACGATGCATAGGCTTTATGCGTTTAAATCGAGTCATCGACACAGAAAGGAAGTTACTTTAACAACCACTATACTCACAAATGTGAGTTGAAATATTGAGTTCTGATACATTTCAGTTTTGCTTGGATAAGAAACAAATTTTGCTGACGTTACATACGTGTAGCTAGATTTGATGACAATCATTTTATTGTACGAATCAGAAATTCAATGTAGATTTTAATAATTGGTAACTGTTTGGTAACAGATGAATAAATGAACTTTCGATATTGATTACATTTTCATTTTCGGTTACAATTGTTCGAGTGGCGAGTGGCGGTCACTTCACGGATGAACAAATCATGTTTATAATTAATAGGGATGCATTCGACATCAAATTAATAGTTTGCTGACACGGACCTACCAGTGGAATTGTCAGATACATTGGACCACTATAAATATGTGAAGTTTCTGTTTGAAATAATAATGGGATAGTTACTCTGAAATAAGTTAAATTTACGCTGATAATAATAACGTTTTGTGAAAAATCTTGATTTTGGTAATACATATTTATGTGGGAGAATGGCTAAAGATAAAGTTTGATCTTATCTTGGTTATGCTCGTGACTTGGAAGAATTTTGAATTTAATATAAAACAAAAGATTAAAATTCTCCCACCTTTCAAGACTTGTTGAACGGTGGGAGAATTTAAACGTAGTTGTAGTATTGACAAAGGGTTGAACTACAAACGAAGTGGGTGTAGTCACGCCTTCCCACGACCGCACATATTGAACAAAGGAAATTGTTATGAAAGGTGTCAAGTTATTAAGGGTATTCATTTAATATGTCTTTTGCTGTGAAGTGGGAGGTTTACTATGCAAATAAGTAATTTTATATCTTATTATGGATAAATTATAGTCTTATTACTTATCGGTACTTACGGTAACCGCTTACCATCTGGTGGGCCACTTTATGGCATAAAAAAAATCAGACTTTCCATGTATGATAACTTTAATCCTATCCAAAAAAAGGAATGTGTAGGTACTGCGTAGGCATAAATTGTTCCTATGCAATTAATTAGAATGATGTCACACAAGCGTGACTATAACACTGGTGTCATTTACAACAATAAAAAGAACAATATGAAATATTAATAAAATGACTGAAGTATATTATGCCATTGTTTTTCATTTTTCCGTAATTGTAAGGACATTTTATTTGCTAACGAAGCCTGTATACTTCAAAATTTCGTATTATAAAGCTGCTTGTTCACTGGCTCGAAGCGAGGCGATATAGCTAAGACTGGAGTTGCAGACTATATGGTGTACATTGCTGTAGAGTGAGGAATCAGAGTGTATCTTACACAATGTCAACATATCGCGTCGCTTTTTTTTCATGCGCGTTCTTCGCGAACTTCGCGTTGAAAATATGTATATCCATTGATGTATCGGAACTGGTTTAAATTTTGGAGTTTAATATTAATCAACGTGGCAAATCAACTAACATGAGTTTTTAAACAGTAGTATAATCGAAATTGTAAAAAATCCTATTAGTATTGTTATAGTATTGTCTGAATAGCTTCTCCGCTACACTGCACTGGTAGCCCATTAATTGTTCGTTGTACAGCATTATACAATGTTACTCCAAGCCACGGCGTTGACCGCCTAATAAGTGTTTATCACGCAAACTTTTCAAAGGTATTTTCCTGCGAGAAGAAAAATATCTTACAATTCTACAAAAGTATTGTATGAATGGTGAGAATTGTAAAAACAGTTTCGTTTGTTAGTATTTTTATTATGAACTTGTCAAAGTAAGCGTAATATTTAAAATTAATCAACTTGACTTTAAACATTTCTATACAGTAAACGATTCTAAACAGAATCGCCTTAAACATAAAAATATTTTTCTGTTCGATCCGATTAATATCCCTCCCATAGATCATCATCATCAGCCTATATACGTTCCCATTGCTGGGACACAGGCCTAATCTCAATTGTGAGATAGTGTGGGCCATACTCCACCATGCTGGCCCAGTGCGGATTGGTGGAGGGTGCGTAAGGCACCTTAATGTCAGATGTTACCACGCCGCCAAATGGCCTCTGACTAGGCTTGACGACTAATATCTACATTACAGTAAATATCAGCCGGGACCATCAGCTTAACGTGCCTTCTGAAGCAAGGAGACGCTCGAAATAAATGTTACTAAATGTGGTCAGAATGGTCACCCATCCTTAACCGACCGCGGCGTGGCTTTCGTTATCGCTAACGAACCACTGTCACAGCTGCGCCAGTAATATGATAACTCACCTATCAAAATCCATTAATTTTAAAAGTTTCCGAGTAAAACAATCACGCGACGTTATATTAAATGCTGCTAGGGCTAAAAGCCACTTAAAATGCACGATGCATTCACAGTGGCTCGTATTTTCGATCCTGTATTTATAACGGAACTCAATTATGTGATTAAAAAAAAACTCTTTTATTTCATCAAATAAAGCATCAATATTTTGAAGCTTCAATTATTTCACTAAACTCTATTCAGTTGTATAATTATATCACTAAACTTGTAGAATATCATTATTAATAAATCGCTTTTGTGTAACATTAACCATGTTACGGTATACTAGGTATATTCCTAGGGATATAACTATTTTCGGATTTATTTATCTTACTGCGACAACTACATACTCGTACATATTATATTGGACAGGACCTTCATCACTGGGAAGCCCTTACAAAAAAATAAGAGCCATGTGACCATGTGACTCTTTTATCAAGTCTAAATCATTATGATAAGAGTGAAAGAGCTTCGGCTACGCTGGCTAATGTTTACCTTTGACCAACGACGGAGAATATTTAAAGTACAATGCTAAGTAAATGCGCAACGGGGGAAATCCTCAATCTCTTACTCTGACTCCAGTGTAGTCAAATTAGGTTGACAGACATTCATTTTTGGTGAAAGATTGCAAATAAACGCTTTACGAGTCTTTCAATCATAAATAAATCGAAAAAAATATTATTAATATTGCACGAAAATGTAAAAATAAATATAAGACATCACGTTTTCATGCTCTGGCACCAGCTCAACTAGCGAAAACTCTTGTGGTATGACTATCAGAAACAACGAAGTTATCACAACTACACAATCAAATACAAATAAAGATCCTGACACGAAACATTCACAAATGTTCACCATGTACATATTTATCCTGGGTGGGATTCGAACCAACGACCCCTGGAAGACAGCGTCAGGTCACTGCCACAAGCAACATCGAGGCAGAAAAGTTTTCAACTGATTTTCTATTCTCAGTCCAAAAGTCTTTGAAGAAACACCTCTGTCGAAAACAAATGTAGAATTAAATACGCGTACAACGGAACACTGACATCAGGCAATAAATCATTTAGTGCAAAGGAAATGTTAAGTCTGACTTAACATTCGAGTAATTCAACTACAGTAGAATTTCTCCTTCAATTGGGCCGAGTAATTGTTATGTTTAATAATTTTGGGTCAAGGTAAAGTTATTTATTGATTTTGCATTATTAATATTAGATTGTTGATATTAGAAAATTGAACCCTAGCAACCTTTTTATTGTATGTAATTATCTATGGTACAAATTGTCTTTGATAAAAATTCTCTCAAAATAAAACTACGTTTGTAAAACCAATTTCTTTATTTTTCATTTAAATCATCAGGTTATGGGCCCAGGCCACCTGATTTTGCTTAAAGTAAAATAGTAAAAGTGAAAAGTGTGAAATTGATAAAATCAGTACAAAACTACGTAGTTCAGTATTTCAGTATAACCTCAAAACTCGCCACGCGTTTTCGATTTTCTTCATCTGCAAAAATGTCGTCAAATAATACGATGGCTCTGATTGAAAAGCTGACTGGAAGAGAAAACTATCCTACGTGGAGATTTGCAGTGCAAACCTATTTAGAACATGAGGAATTATGGAGTTGTGTCACCGCGAAAGACAATGAAACAATTGAACCCAAACTTGATATAAAAGCGAAGTCGAAAATTATCTTATTAGTACATCCCATCAACTATGTACATATACAAGAGGCCAGAACAGCTAAAGAAGTTTGGAATAATTTAGCCAAAGCTTTCGATGACAAAGGTTTGACACGCCGAGTTGGTTTGTTGAGAGATCTGATCAATACAACGCTTGAAAATTGTCTGAACATTGAAGATTATGTTAACAAGATCATGACCACTGCTCACAAGTTGAGAAACATTAATTTTGAAGTCAATGATGAATGGCTCGGGACTTTATTACTTGCCGGTTTACCAGATATGTATCAACCTATGATCATGGCACTTGAAAGCTCCGGTGTGACAATAACAGCTGATTCTGTGAAGACTAAGCTTCTGCAAGATGTTAGAAACTCTGAGTCCAGTGCATTTTATGTCAAAAGCAAGGGGAATCAGTTTGTCAAACAAGCTCAAGATAAGAATAAAACTGGTAAAGGTCCAAGGTGCTTTGTGTGCAATAAATATGGGCATGTAAGCAAATATTGCCGAAATAAGAAAAAGGAACAGAAGTCTAATGAGAACACGGATTCTGGTTTTGTCGCTGTGTTTTCTGCAACAATAAACAACGACAATAATTGGTACATTGATTCTGGAGCGTCAATGCATATGACAATGGACCGTAACTTGATTTATGATGAAACTACACCTCCAATTTCTACAATAAGAGTAGCTAATGACAAGAAGCTAGTTGTGAAGGCCTGTGGAAAGGTAAATCTTAATGTTGTCAACACACAAGGCCAGTTGGAAACTATCAAGGTACAGAATGTTCTCTATGTTCCTGAATTGGCTACGAACCTTCTCTCTGTCAGTCAGAGATGGGCGTAATCAACTACTTTTTTAATCGGATTAATAATCTGATTGAAAGTAATCATGATTACTTTCAATCAGATTAAAGTAGTCGTGATTAATATTAATCATGATTGAATATGTAATCTTTAATCTTGATTACAGTAATCAGTAATCTAAATTACATGATTATTCTTAACTAAGTTTAAATGAATTAACGAATATAATTTATATTTTATTGAGTTGCCTCCAGAGGCAACTGGGAATTTTCATTCCCCACTATTTCATTTCACAGAAGAATAAGAAATTTAATTTGTTTTTTTTTTCTTGTTATTTATAAATGTACAATTTCATAAATTCGAAAAGAATATAGAATTTTAATTTGTTTCTGCAATAATAATTAAACTTTGTTATTACTTCATTTGATTTTTTATTTAAATGAATTTTTATCTTTCTTCAGGGAATAAGTTGATAAGCGTCGGTGAACAACTGGATAAGTCTCTTTTTAAATGCATTAACAAATACAAATTACATTTATTTTGTAACGTAGACTTAAAACAGCTCCTTAAAGAACCTAAAGGGAAACGCCGAAAATAGGCCCAGAGTGCACAACATATTCAATTTCATGAATGAAATCTAAATATTCGTACTTGATTTTTCGCGTTTTTCTTTTTTCAGTAAAAGTCGGGAAAAACATTTATAAATCATTTAATATTTCAACGAGTATATCCTTTACATTTCACTACTGACGTTGTTTATACCGGTCCGAAACTTACGTTTTTATATTGCGTTAATCGATAGAGCGGAAAATATTTTATAAATTGTTAAATAATATTATTAAAGACAAATTAATAAATGTATATTTATTTATTAATGATAAATTAGTATAAAACTACTTTTTATAATTATTATTATTTCACACTGTAAAATGTTTACCGCTATATCGAAAAACGTAATTAATTTCGGACCAACCAACAAGAAGAATAAAAATAAATGATTAATGTCAGTGGCCGATGCACAAACCGTGCAGTGCCAAGAAAAAAGAAAAAAAATAGTATAAAGTATTGGTCCGAAATTAATTTACGTTTTTCGTTAAAGCGGTAAATATTTAATAGTGTTATTTAATAATTATTAATATTATAAAAGGTAGTTTTGAAACAATTTATCATTATTCATAAATATACATTTATTCATTGGTCTTTAATAATATTATTTAACACTTTATAAAATATTTACCGCTATATCGAAAAACGTAATTAAAAATAAACTGTTTCGGAACAATTTCCTATTTATTATCAAACATCATAAGTGACATGTAAACATCATGTAAAGGAAAAAATCGTTGAAATACTTAATAATTTATAAATGTTTTTCCCAACTTATACTGAAAAAAGAAGAAGGCGACAAATCAAGTACGAATATTTATATTTTATTCATGTGATTGAATATGTTGTGCACTCTGGGCCTAAGTTACTATGGCTTTCTGGCAATCCCCTTTAACTATCAAAAAAGTAATCATCATTAATTTCGATTTACCAATAGATCGTCAACTTTAAATTGGCCGCCCTGAAAGTATGCAAAAATGACATATCAACTTATTCACGCCAGGTACGGAAATAACATTCTGATGGTTCCAATACAGTATTTTTTACGTCAAATAATTATTTAGGATATAAAAAAGCACAGAGTAAAAATAAAGATGATTTATTGATATACACTATGTTCTTTTATTTTTTTAAATTTCGACTGTTGGTTTTATTAATTAATCATAATTTTGTAATCAAGATTACGATTACAGATTAATAATCATTAATCACCGATATGATTACATTTTTGATTGATTTCTGTAATCTGTAATCGTGATTGAAGATTACATATTGTAGTCGTAATCCTTAATCATTAATCTGATTACATTTTGCCCAAGACTGCTGTCAGTCAAATAATAAATAGTGGCTGTCAAGTACAATTTGACAAACAAGGCTGTAAAATCTTGAATAAAACAAACAAGCAAGTTGCCGCTGCTAAAATGATAAATAATATGTACAGGCTGCTTACACCCAGTGTTCCAGCATACATATCTGCCTCAACAGAGAATGATTCTTATTTATGGCATCAGAGAATGGCACATTTAAACTTTGAAGATTTGAATAAACTGTCAGAAAGTGCAGGAGTCAAACTAGAAAATACAGACAAAGTGATATGTATCTCATGTTTAGAAGGGAAGCAAACAAGACTTTCATTCCCTTCAGAAGGTACCAGAGCACAAGCAAAGCTAGAACTTATTCACTCCGATGTCTGTGGTCCAATGGAGACACCTTCTCTTGGTGGAGCTCGCTACTTTCTTACTTTTATCGACGATTTTACCAGGAAAGTATATGTATTCCTAATAAAACAAAAATCAGAAGTATTCCAAAAATTTCAAGAATTTAAAGCATTAGTTGAAAATCAACTTGATTTGAAAATAAAAACTCTCCGCACAGATAATGGAACTGAATATTTAAGCAATGAATTTCAAGCTTTTCTCAAGAAATCTGGAATTGTACATCAAACCTCCACTCCGTACACGCCACAGCAAAATGGCTTAGCGGAGAGAATGAACCGCACATTGTTAGAAAGAGCCAGATGTATGCTCTTAAATGCAAAACTACAGAAGCATTATTGGGCAGAAGCTGTGTCAACTGCAGCTTACATCACGAACAGATGCCCTACAAGAGCTTTAGCCTTTTTAACACCGGAAGAGATGTGGAGTGGCAAAAAGCCAGATATCACACATATGAAAATCTTTGGCTGCGAAGCGATGGTACATGTTCCCAAAGAAAAAGCTAAGAAGTGGGACTCAAAGGCAAATAAAATGATATTCATTGGATATAGTGAACAAACCAAAGGATACAGGCTTTTAGATCCCAAAACTAGAAAAGCCATTATAAGCAGAGATGTGATTTTTCTGGAAAGCTCAGTAAAAAGAAATTATGCTGCAGTACCATTATCAGAGTCAGTCTCAAATACCTGTGAAGATACTTCTGTAACTGAAAGTATTTCTGAAAGTGACACAACTTTACAGAATTTATCTGAAAGTATTGAAGATACTAAAGAGGAATCCAGTGATGATTTTTATTCAGATGAAGGATCTTTGTATGAACCAGAAATAAATATAAATCAATTGGAGTCAGTGTCAAATGTCACTACAAGGTCTAAAGCAAGATTGTGTAAAATGCAAGGAAATACCTATATGTGTGCTGAAGAAATCGCAGGACAAGAAAATGTCCCACAAACATATGTTGAAGCAATATCTATTGAAAATGTTGAAGCTGAAAAATGGAAGCAATCAATTAAGGAAGAACTAGAGGCACATGAAAAGAATAAAACTTGGCAATTGATTGAAAAACCTAAAGGAGTGAGAGTGATAGGTTGTAAATGGGTTTTCAGAATCAAAGATGAGTCATCTGGTCCGCGTTATAAGGTAAGATTATGTGCTAAAGGATGTAGCCAGAAACAAGGCATTGATTATAAGGAGATATACTCACCTACAGTGAGATATGACACAGTTCGAGTTTTACTTTCAGAAGCAGCGCAACATAATTTGAATATTACTCAGTTTGATGTCAAAACTGCATTCCTTTATGGTGATGTCAAAGAAGACATATATATGTCACCACCTAAAGGTTTGGATACTAATTCAAATATGGTATGTAAACTCAATCGTTCTCTTTATGGCCTTAAACAAGCACCACGGTGTTGGAACCAAAAGTTTGACACGTCCCTAAAAAAATTTGGTTTCAACAATAGTCATGCAGATAGGTGTTTGTATGTTGGAAATGTAAACAACAACAAGGTTTATTTATTACTGTATGTTGACGATGGACTTTTACTTTCTAAGTCAAAGGATTCATTGAATATAGTAATGCATGAATTAAAGCAAAACTATGAAATAAAACAGTGTGATCCAAAGAACTTTGTAGGATTACAAATTGAAAAATCTGAAGAATGTATCTTTATTCATCAGTCAAAATATATTGAGAGACTATTGCATAAATATAACATGTATGATGCTAACTGCAATACTATTCCAGTAGACCCACACACCACACTGGAGAAGAGCACTGAATCTGTGGACAAGAATATTCCATACCGAGAGGCAGTTGGGTCACTTATGCATCTGGCTGTGGTAAGCAGACCTGATATCATGTATGGAGTCAGTCTGGTGAGTAGATATCTAAATTGTTTTGATCACACTCACTGGAACTTAGTCAAGAAAATAATGAAATATTTAAAAGGAACCAAAGACTATGGCCTGTGTTATACATCATCTCAGCAAAATGAAGTTGAAGCTTATAGTGATGCAGATTTTGCTAAAGACACTGCCACTAGAAAGTCATTGACTGGGTATGTGTTTATTAAGAATGGAGCCGCCATAACATGGGCAACACAACGACAGCAAAGTGTCGCTTTATCAACCACAGAAGCAGAGTTTATGGCTGCCTGCTCTGCGACAAAAGAAGCTTTGTGGTTAAAGAGAATGTTACTAGATATTGGTGAATTTAATCAGAATTCTATTTGCTTAAATATTGACAATCAAAGTGCAATCTGTTTAATTAAGAATGTGGACTATCACAAACGTTGTAAGCACATTGATGTCAAGTATAATTTTATTAAGGAAAAGTATAATGAAAAACAAATAGATCTCAATTATGTTTGTACCAAGGAACAATATGCTGATATATTTACTAAAGCTCTGCCTAGAGATAAGTTTCAGTATCTTAGGAGTAAAATTGGTATTGAGAAATTAAAATAATATCTTATTAATGTATAAAACTTAGTATTAATTTTGCTCAGAGTTTGCTAACTTAATTGTGTTTTAAGTCTAGATTTTTGTGTTCAGACTGTTATTTATGTTCTAAAATGTGTATGTATTTAAGTTAAAGGGTTCAAATTTGGTGAGAGTGTTGATATTAGAAAATTGAACCCTAGCAACCTTTTTATTGTATGTAATTATCTATGGTACAAATTGTCTTTGATAAAAATTCTCTCAAAATAAAACTACGTTTGTAAAACCAATTTCTTTATTTTTCATTTAAATCATCATACAACCTATCGGTTTGGTTTAATGGTGCAGGCGACGGCAACCACACGAAAGGTCGTGAGTTCGATACCCTCAGGGTACAATTATTTGTGTGATTGAATGTCTGTTTGCATCAGTCTGGAGGTTTCTATGTACAATATGCATGTATTTACAAAAAGAAGTATCTAGCATCCATTAGGCTTCGGCCTCGAATTTCGTGGCAGTGGGGCGGCAGCGGGAGCAGCGGCGCATGCAGGCGCACTGCGGTCACGTGCATGACGCGGGCCGTCAAGAGCGGTACGATGCTGTCAAGCGGTGAACAGCAGTGCGCCTGCCTGCGCTGCCGCTCCCGTTCCCGCCTCGCTGTGTTCGAGAACGGGTCTATGGGATTCCATACAAAACATCCCGCCCCTGCCTCTCCCGCCTGCAAAATTCGAGGCCGAGGCCTTAGTTGAAGCGATTTGCCTGGTATGTTTGGGACAGGACGGCGCTGTGTTAATAATGTCCAAAGAAAGATAAGGGTATAAAACTATGATACATACATTCAGTACAATACAGTCAGAAGTTTCGTTTCGTTACATGATCTATACTATTGAGTCATTGACAAAGTGTCATCTCTCTCATGGGAAACACATTTTGTTTGCGTTTTCAGCAAAACAGTATTACACAATAGTAACACGAACATCGTGTGAGATTTTCTTGCTGACACGTTTATTTATTCATATTACATAAAGAATCATACTATCTGGTTACGAATATTACAATCACTCAGCTCTATGCTGTGACTTAGAAATAATCTATCACCGTTTTAATGTCCCACAACAAGACAAAAGGAAAGTTATTTGAAATCAAGTTTTCGTAACAATAATGGGTACTGTTTTAATCACCACTCTTAATTCTCTAGATGTGTAAAAGCACATTAAAAATGTACCGCCCTTCTTAAATTGTTTAATACGAGTATTATGAATAAACCATTAGCTTTACTTTTCTAGAAATTCGTATTGATTTATTTTTTGTTTTGTTTTTGTTTACATTCTTGTGCATTCCTGTTTTAATTGAATCTGTTGTCCGCAGCACAACTCCCTCGAGAAGAACAAATGGAGCAGCGAATCGCTGACATGCAATCACATCTGCAGTTTCTGGAATCCCTTTATCGCACTCGACAAGAAGATCTTATGATTTTAGAGGTAAGTCATTAAAACATTCTGTCATTTAAATGGGTATCTTGAATGTCTTGAGTGAAAGAATTTTCCAAATCGGTTCAGTAGTTTAGGAGCCTATTCAATACAAACAAACAATCAAATATTTCCTCTTTATAATGTTAGTATCTTAGGCCTTTTTCTGATTTGTCTGTTTGTTTTGTAAGCGCGGCAGGCAGCAAGGCAATCAAGAACGCTCCATTCAAATATAGGGTTTTGATTCCGATGTGGGCGAAAGGGGGGGGCAATATTGACAAAAGAAATTACGCGCGGGTGAAACCGCGGAGGTGATCGCTAGTATATTAATAAACATACAAAGGTCACAGAGTTGTCAATTTAAGTAAAAAGCTATGCAAGTCAAGTGCATGCGATGTTTATCTTGACTGATACAGGTCGATAAAAGTAGATAGAGCACGCAATAACTAATTCAGCTTTACCTTGATTTTTTTTTTGTAGCCATTGAAAGATTCTTATTCATCAACGAACGGCCATATCATACCAGTCTCAACACAACGTCTAAAACATACTAAGAAAGAGAAAGAATTTTGAATGAAAAAGAGAGAAAATAACATAATATACAAAATTGTTCGCCGACTCCAAATAAATTGGGAACAGGGCAGGGAGATGATGATAATGATATAAAATCGTTCGCTGACTTTCCGGCTGGAGGAAAAAAAACTTCCTGAAGTCATAAAAATATTAGTCCATTGTGTTTATTATTAATACATAATGTATATGTATATTATTAATACATTTAACCAGTTATATAGTCTGTCAGGTTTTACAAAATAAAATATTATTTTGTAAAATCTATAATCTTTTACTATACTAGAAAATTTAGAATACAGTTTCTCTGTGTTCCGCATGATAGGCTAATACGGATCAAAAACCTCGGAGTTTTTGGTGTATGAATATACATACAAATCTTACCCGATTGAAAACCTCCTTTTTTAAAGTCAGTTAAAAAGCTGACATCGACAAAAGATACCTTAACAATAGGTTTCAAAGGATACAAAAATAATGAAATATCATAAAATATCAAAGTTTCCACCGGATGCGAAGCAATAAGAGTCCTCTTTAATAAAAGATGCTTTTATTCACAACTGCATACTCTCTAACGATGTTGGCTTTTCCTCTCGTATACCTTTAAAAAATATCTTTTAAAAGTTTTTAAGTACTTTGCAGTCGACAGCGCGAGTGCAACGGTACAAGTCTAGTCTAGAAATTTTTTCCCGAAGACACTTAGAAATTTTAAGCTAATGGAGATTTGCTATATTTTGACGGCTCGCGGAGTCTTTGAGTTTTGATGGTGACTGGCAGCATGATCTAAGCTGGCAGCTTACTTCGAGAGTCGCCACAACATCGTCGCGTGAAAGTACTTATCATGTCTGCTGCACTAAGTGCTCGTAATCTAGATTTTTTTACATGAGTTAATTAGATAGACACGGCAGTAGTCCAGGTGATAAAAATTAGACAGTACGAATTATATTACTGAGAAAAACTTTTTTTTTAAATTTGAATTTAACTGGCCGTCCGCGTACGTTAATTATATTTGCTTTAATATTTTCGGCGCCTTCTCTTATTATTTTGTAGAACTGTTTTGTAGCAAGCGTGTACTTGATCTTTGCTGATAAGTTAGAAGTGCATATACAATATAATTAAACACAACTAAACAACAACAACATGTATAACTATGAAAACATACATACAATCTATACTAATATAATAAAGAGGAAAGATTTGATTATTTGTTTGTTTGTTTGTATTGAATAGGCTCTGAAAATACTGAACCGATTTGAATAAATTCTTTCACTGTTCGAAAGCTACACTATCCCCGGTGAATATTAGGGTACTTTTTATCCCGGAAATGTGTGGGGAAGAGGGCATATTTGAAAAAAGAAATTACTTGATAACTTTATAGACTGCGTAAATAGATAGTCAAGATGAATGAAGAAACGTAATAGCAACGACCTTTTCAAAGAATATCTACCTAGCCGGCAGTGTCACAGAAAACGCTAGGAAAAAACCTTCGGAAAAATTCGAAACGCTATGTACATAATATGTTTTTCTTTTACATATTATGTAAAAGAAAAACAAAACTTTTAATTTACTTTTTATTACTGTCAAACTTTTGTGGCACTATTGCCAGTGCTACTTTAACATAACAGAACATAACAAAATCACCACGAAGGTTACATCAAATAAATAACCAAGCAGGTTAATAATAAGTTTTTAAAAATTAAATGCTGGCTAAATTATTCAGAAAAATCTATACGCCATTAAAGAAAAAAATATTTAAGTAATTTACTTTTTATTGCTGTCTTTCAGAAGCATTGTTGCCAGTGCCTCTTTAAAATAAAGAAAGTCAACGTCTTTTCAAAACTTTTTGATATTTCTTTAAAAAAAAAAAGATTTGCTTTTTATTGGTGTCAAATTAATCGTAACTCTGATGCCAGTTACATTGAAAAAACCAAGCAGGTTATTATGCAAATTTTTCATTTGATGCTGGCTAGATTCTTCAGAAAAAAATCTAAACGCCTTTAAAGGAAAAAGAAACAATTATTTTCTTTTTATAACTGTCAAAATGGAAAATATGCTGCTAGTTTTTAATGATTCAAAAAAGGTTGCATGTTTTTTGAAAAAAATGATAAAGATATACAAAAAAAAAATCTATTCGACTACCAAAATATTAGTATTTTAATAGTCGAAAGAGAAGAGAATAAATAATTGGTCATCGAAACTACTGAACCGATTTGAAAAATTCTTTCATTGTTGGAAAGCTAAACTATTCTCGGGCGACATAGGGTACTTTTTATCCCGGAAATGTGGGGGGAAGGGAAGGGACATTTGAAAAAAGAAAATACGCGCGGGTGAAACCGCGGAGGCGACCGCTAGTATTGTTTAAAATAAAATATTAATAAAAATTCGCAGGACCAATTACACGATGGAACTTAATAATTCGCCTTTTAAAAGTTTCTGACGCCAGCTAACGACACAAAAACTACCTTAAGACGCATTACTACTTATGGAAATGAAAGTAGGCTTTAAGACTTTTGTTTGTTTAGGGCAAGGTTCTCGCAAGGCGTAATAGCGAACAACCTCAAGATTTCAGCCCACCCACGATGACCCCAGAAGTTCAGAGCTTGCTAAAGAACATCTCAGGTAAGTAAACTAATATTACAACAAATTTTAACAATAAATATTCCAGCATACCTCGAATTGCCACGAAATAGTTACGCTGACATTATATGTTGACATTCCATTGATACGAACAGCGCCGACATTCTTGAAGTATCCTTTGAAACTGTGGAATTTACTCCTAGCTCGCAAGTTTCCTGACGCAAAAGGCGTTTCCTAGATACCAGGGAATAGTCCGGTTTTAAGAAAGCGTGTTTTATCCTCGACGCTGTCATCCCTGTGTGTTTTTCTTTTTTAGTTTTTGACTTTTTGTAGGTAGTTAAGGCATAGAAATAATATTACCTATAGGTATATTACGATACGATATACCTATATATTACGTCTATGAGTTAAGGTAACACTTTAGCTGACTTCGTGAAGACATCTTGGAGCCTTATTAATGGTTTAAGATTTGAACAATTTTGAAAAACGTTGTATGCTGTCTATTTAGATATTTTTGAATTGTGTAGTGAGGATACTTACGATTTATACATCTTTAATGATATCTTTAACGGTGTTATACTTTGTTGATATCTTAAACGGTGGTGTTAAAGATATCAACAAAGAGTCGTAAGAGAGATCTGGGATGATCTAGACCAGACTAGTATTTGTTCTGTGACCACGGTCAATTTTCTGCAGCTTCTATCACAGGATTAAAGTACCTACTTATTGTATTTTATATTTTTTGTAATTTATTCTGCAACAATTTGTTGCTTTGTTAGGCAGATATAATTTCCACATTTATACAATAATTTTTAAATATATGAATAAAACATTAAATATTTTAGTGGTAAGTCACACGATAACATTTCTGAGTTCAAAAAGAACCAACATTAATCGGAAATTGCTTGTCAATATTCGTTCTTAATGTTTTGAATAAATTAGGTCACTTTCAAAAGTTAATTATGAAAGCTTAGGAGACAAAATTGTGACCGACTGTAACGAATGAAGGTGGTAACGAAGTAAATGTATCAAAATTATTTTTCGTGAGGAACACCATTTTCATTTCTTTAAACTTCCTAACTTCTTGTATGATAATACTTTTGTCAACATCCAAACTTATTCATAAAAAAAACCTGAAATCAAAGTGCATCGACAACGTCGTCGCTGTCAAACAAGCCATAAGTCGTACCTATACCTTACTAATTCAAAACATTCTTCGACATTTCTTTGAAATCATGTCGAGAAGGTATCGGTACGTTGCACAATAATAACAATGTATATTTCCTTGGGAACTTTTCCAGTTCACTTTGAAACATGTTGTTTGGAATCACGCTATAGATATAATAAACACGCCTTTCCTAAGTGCATTGGGGCGAAGCTAGTTCGCGCCTCCCGTATCCAGGCGAAGCGTAGAGGGATAAACGTCGAATACGATATACTGTCGGGTTGATATTCTAACTGCATTAGTAGGGTGTCGTAAATGCAATTTCTAACGAACGATAGTGTAATAAAGCTGTTAAAAGAAACGAGGAGGGAGTCGATATTTTATCTCTGCGTCGCATTGTTTAAATGTTTGAGTTTTATAGTCTGCTTTGAGATTGCGTTGAAAACTTTTCTACGCCAATAATAACGTACTTTATTTTGGCAGTTTGGCATATTAGTGTTGCAAAACGTCGAGAGCAAAAAAAAAAGATCAATAAAAATTCGATAACAACACTAGTGCACAGAATATATAATATAATAGTACTGAGGTATGTCTTCGCCTGCTGCCAACATTCGCCCATTATTATTTATTTAGAGTTAGAAAGTGCTTTGTAAAAATGTCCAATTTTATGAAAATACTAGCTGTGCCCGCGACTTCGTCCGCGTAGAATAGTGACTTTTCGGGCAGCATATTTTAAATAACAAATACCGTCCTTTGGGTAGCTAAAAATTTGAGTATTTATTCCCCGTGTCCCATTGCATCAGGGATTGCTTTCCGGTCTTATGATTTTGTCGATAGAAAATAAAAACAGTTAAACACAAAACTTTACAGTATGCTTCTCTGTAGGTATACGATATGTGACGTATGGCCATCGGGAATGAAAGCATACAGGCTCCTAGGATTGCTAACCCGTGTCAGAGCCACATACAACTGACCGTGCGAGAAACAGCTGATACTTAGATCTACACCCACAACTTTCATCGTCTGACCTTGGGCTTTATTAATTGTCATCGCAAAACATAGGCTGACTGCAAAAAGTGTTAAGATGTGTAAACTAAACGTACAAATTTTATGAAACAAAAGTATTGCTAGAAAAATCAATTAATAATCTGAGCTTATAAACTTGTACTTAAATAAAGAAAATCAAGAAAAGAATTGCCTAACCTATACCAAATACTTATAAATTATTCATATATACAAACCCGAAATAAAAAATTAAGATAAGTATACCAAAAATCAAGGAAAGAAATGCCTAACCTATAACAAATGCTTACAATATTTATTTACAAATTTTTAAAGAAAATTAAGAAAGACAACCTAACCTACAAACCCATAAAATATAAAAAAATGAAATATCCAAACTGTCAGTATTCAAGTAAATCGCAATAATCGAATGCAACTACCTATTCGCCATACTCTCAACGCGCTTTATATACGGACGCGCAGCTCAGGCGCGAGGCGTGTACCTTTATATTGACATAACTTTTTTATTTATGAACCGATTGACATGAAATAAACACTAAATGTTAAGTGAAGCTTACCACAATATATTAGTGAAAACCGCATCTCAGTCGAATAAGCCGTTTCTGATATTAGCGTGCACAAACACACAGACAAACAGACAAACAGACAAACCGACAAACAGACAAACAGACAAACAGACAAACAGACAAACAGACAAAAATTTTTTTAATTACAATTTCGGGTTCGGTATCGATATAATAACAACCCCTGCTACTTTTTTTTAATATATTTCCATTGTACAGACACCACTTTTCTACAAATTTATTATATGTTAGATAAGTGCAATTAATTTCAGCATAGGTAGGTTGAGTACATTTTATCACTTCAGCTCTCCTTTTCATTTAAATATTTTTACCAGTTTCTTGTGTACTTCTGAGTATTTTAACTCACGTCCCTCATTTAATTATTATATTCATATAATAATGTTTTGTTTTTAATGATGAATAACCCCAATTTAAAAATTTTCATAATTCTTTATGAATACGACGGTGATGTGAAACGTGAACGTTTCAGAGTCAACGGTTTCACTTCAAAATTAAAATAAAACATCGCGGTCATTTTGCAGGAAAACATAAAACATATTTTCAGATAGGTTTAACTTAGAAAGTCTTTTTATTACCCGAAAGCGAGGTTAGTTTCTTATCAGCCAGTATATTGTCTTATTTGGTGTCATGGTCGAGAAGTCGGCTATTACACCAGAGGTCGCGAGTTCGATCTTCGAACGGTACAAACAATTTGTGTGCATGAAAATGTCTGTTTGTATCGGTCTGCGTGTTTCTATGTATAATATGTATGTATTTACAAAAAAAAAGTATATGTATAAGTAATGTTTTTCGTTGTCTGGCACCCATAGCTCAAGCTAATGCTTAGTTTTGGGCTAGATGGCGCTGTGTGAACAATGTCCAGAGATATTTATTATTATTATTATTTAGGGACAGTTGTATAGTTTTAGGTTTTTTAGCCAATTGGTTCTGCTATGAAAGCAGAAGAATATGCGAGTATATATTACAGGATAATAATTTTGAGAAAACAATAAAGTTTGTAAGATATAATATACAAAGAAGCATAGCTGCAAACTGCACTCGAACTATAATCTTCTATATAATATACTCGTATATTCAGACATACGGAGTGTAGTTCTTCGTGAAAACATTCTTTCTTATGTGTACCTATTAACCTCTGCTCAGCGATTGTCTCAAACATTATTATTTGTACAAAGTGTATGTCTTAATAAAGCATTACAGTAAATATGAGCCACAATCGCCTTACTTACTTTCTATAAAGTAATTTTTTGGCTACTGTGATTTTTTATTATAACGGCATCAAAACATGTTAATCCACAACTATCAATTATTATGACACTGAAAAAGTTGCATTTTTTTTTGTCCTGTATCTCTATTTATATTCATTGTTGTCTTTATTACATATACTCTGTACAAGTACATATTCATCACCCGCTCTGTTCAGCAACATGTACATAGCCTTACGGCTAAAATAAATTCGTCATTTTTCTCCGTAACCATGATCGAAATCGTTCTGTCATCTCTAGTGTATGCAATGCGATTAACAAAATTTTTGAGCGCTTCGCGAATTCTGTTTATTTTTATTTGATTGGTTTTGGGCGAGTTGATTACAAACCAGCTTCATTTAGCCTGTAAAAAAATTGTGCAATATTTATGGGGACTTACATAGTTGTATACGTCCAATTCACAATACAAACAGTACGATTGATACACAAATCCACCCAAATCATTGATAACAGTTAGTTCAGCTTATACCTTTTTTAAAGTTCGTAATCATTTATTTCCTTAAAGGGTTTCCGCCAAATCCCATAGAAAAAAACCCCAGTCCCGGCGCAAAAGAATTGTATCTCAGATTGTAGGTAATTATTAGTAGAAACAATATCAAGTGTCACTATTTCCTGATTCGGTGGCTAACATGGTTATTTTTCCCAGAGAAGTTTCATAGGCGCTACATGCAAACCTGACACTTTTTAGGAAAAACTTCATGTTACTGTACTAATTGACATTGAATTGGCAAAAAATTAATAAAACGCACACATATATACCTAGTACATAATGTTATTAAAGAGTTTATTGTTGTTATGTTGTGTTTCTGTGTTGTTTGAGGGCCTGTTCATATCGAATGTAATGTATATAAGAATACAAAAAATAATAAATCCTGCTAGTTTATCATCTTCTTATGTAATTGTATGAGGTATTTAAAGGTCCTAATGTTATTACATATTTGGTGCAACAAGAGAGATAAAATAAAACCACTACAAATTGTATATAATTATGATGCAGGCTATACATATCAGTGTGTACGCATATGTAGCTATTTTATAATTTTTTTGCAGTTAGCCACACGTTTGTGTTTTTAATAAGTGAATTAATACAGTGAAATTAAGTTTTTTAAAAAAAATTGCATATTTATTAGGTACATTATATTATTATTACATATGTGATAATGTGTTTATATCATGTGTTTTATTCATTTTTTGCCAATTCAATTTCAATTAGTACAGTAAAATGAAGTTTTTCCTAAAAAGTGTCATGTTTGCATGTAGCGCCAATGAAACTTCTCTGGGCAAAAAAAACATGTTAGCCACCGAATCAGGAAATAGCGATACCTGATATTGTTTTTACTAATAATTATCTACAATCTGAGATACAATTCTTTTGCGCCGGGACTGGGGCAATTTTGGCGGATACCCTTTAGTTGTATAAACACTGTTTAAAAAAATCTGTTGTAATCTTAATACACAAATGACGTTAGCTCTGCCTTACTAGTTTAATTCCTAGTGGTCTTTTACATATCCTGTATTAACAGTCATCATCTCAGAAGTGACAGTAAGAAATAAATAGATACTCCACAATTTTTTTTTCCAAAGAAGTTATAAATTCAGAAAAACTTGTGATGCGAAAATGTCTGATTCCTTTTCTGATAATCTAATTCGATTACATTGATGGATCTTTACTCTTTACTCGACTGAGCTGCTCGTCGGAGGAAGTACCTCCAACAGACATAAGAGTAAAGAGATAGATACTAGAAGATACTCGCTACAGAATACTCGACTTAATGAAAATGGCACCAACTACAAAAAACGACTTTTCCGTATGAACGCGGCTTGCAATTAGAGTTGCACAACTATCGATAGTGCTATTGATGGAATTGATAGCACAAATTGACTAATACTATTGATTCAATGGAATAGTATCGATACTATCGATTGCATTATGATTCAATAGTATCGATACTATCGATAGTTATCTACTACTACTACTGATACTATCGTTAGGCTATCGATACTATTGAAACGGCGTCAAATATCAAAGCTATTGATAGTCTATCAAAAGTTGACTATCGATAGGCAACTCTACTTGCAACTCTACCGTTATGGCAATCAAATCGAGTTCCGATGTGAAAAATTAAATCCCAATCCTTCCGAATAAATGGATCGCCCCAATGTACGAGTACGTTTGATTGACGTGGACATTCATAAAGCGGCTATAGCGATATGGAATATTCCGGAAGCGTAGTGATCTAATTTCACTTTGTACTGAATTGATGGACACGTTAAAAGTCACAGCCGTTTCGGTGTGAATGCCAAAATAAACTTGAATACATTAAAAATATACTCAAATATTTGAACATCCATTTGTAATGACATTAACTAAATTAAATTCACATGAAAGTGCCTCTAACGGAAGTTATTTAATAGTGTGACAATCGTTTTGTCGGATCTTTCAGTGGTTAGTGGAGAATCGTCAGATTATTTAGTTATTTTTATTTTAGAATAATAGTTGCCCCTTCATTGAAATAATGAATACAATCCTAATCTTTAAAGAAACGTAAACGAAACGTATAAACAATACGTAAGCGATCAGGAAAAACTCGTCTCACTACAAACTCACTACATAATTATCGTCTTTAGTCATATCCCAGTCCCACCGCAGACCAAAAGGCATTAAACCGCGAGTACAATTTGAATACCACGCTTATTTATTATAACACACACAAATAGGATAAAATTAGTTTTTCCTAGTATGAACTTTTCGAGTATGAGTATGATTTTTCTGCGAAGACAAACTGTAAATTGGACATTTTGCCACATAGGAGTTGATGCACCACAAAAAGGAGCCTTTTATCCGATCGGAAATTACTTATGAATCTCTTAAGGTAGCAGGAAAGATCTTAAGACTGAATAAAAAGGGGATGTATGTAACCAAATCAGTGACACAGAGGTGTGGCCCTGCTGAGTATTGCAGAGTATGTTCTTACCTTATTATGGATAGTGGAACTAAATTTTTCTAAAGTTGGCGCTTCAATTCGAAAAAAAGAGGCTGTCAAGATCAGGAATTAAACCAGGAAAACTTATATCATTATTTATTATATTTATAGTTTAATTCTTTTGATATAAATAAGTGAATAATACGACAGTTGACTGAAAACAGAAAACTTATCAACTTACACTTTGTTAAATACGCTATCCCCAGTACGAGAATAAAGTTGTATAGGTACAGTCAGTCAGTTTATTCCATTGTATATTATATAGATTTACAAACTGCTTTATACACAGTGACAATTTTTAAGTCCTTTTCCAACTATAAGTCTCAAAGTGTCCTTTGTAAAAGGTGCAGAGTGAACATAATGCAACACATTTTTACAATGCAGGGTCACAAGTTAAAAACTCAACTTCTTAGTTACTTAACCTTTACTCGTCTTGACAAAGAGAATGTATTTATTACTCTTCCTATTTTATGAGTAGTATCTCGACTCTCGTAGATAGATTTTTTTTTATTCGCATACACAGACACACACGCGTACAAGGCTAGATATGAGTACAAATTAAATGAAAATAAGCATTCAATGAGATAGATGTTTTTGTTAAGCAAGAAACTAATTATTTTATTTCCTTTTGACACGTAATAAAAGCTGTGAAAGTTTTTTAAGGGAGGCGTATGTTTGTATTTATACTAGGTATCCATTTTTTAATATAATTTGAATCTTCACAGCCCTAGGTTTCACAAAAGCAAAATTGAATATATTGGTTTGTAATCAACTGGTTCATCCGGCTTACACTGACGGATATTTGATAATATACATAGGCCTTTCGATAGTGTAACTATTTTCGCTGTCAAAAAGTTGCAACATCACGTCTATTGTCCCTAAAAAATGCTGGCGCGTAGAAACTCCCCATAACTTGACTTTGAAGGATCATACCACTTAACAGGCAGCAAAGCAGCTTCGGGTATTCATCCGAGAAACATGGACAGCCTTCGACTCCCGTTTGTGTACCAACTTCTGCCGCACCTGATGGCGGATACAAACAGCTTGAAGCCGGCGTACCACATGACTGGAGGCAGGCTCTTCGCAGACGTGGTGATCGGAATCCCTACTGTGAAAAGGGATAAGGAGAGCTACCTTATGATCACCTTGACGGTAAGTCCCTTAGTTTATTAAGCGCCCAAAAATCGTAGGTGGCTTTTCCGAATGCGCTTATAGGGTTATTATAATACTGTGCTATGGTGAGCACAGTATTACAATAACCCTAAAAACTGTGACCATAGCCTCAGGCTATCAAAACCACTTTCCACTTAACTCCCCCGGTTTCCCCTACACATGTGTAGTGGGACAGCCGGATGTGGCGAATATCCGGCCCCATGTCCGGTACCTCATATAGTAAGTAGTAGGACTTCAGAAGTAATTTTCTAATAAAAACTAAACCGTTTGTTATAATAACGATATCGTTAGGTCCGAGTGTTTTATTCTTTGTCACGTTTATTAAAATGAAAATAAATATTTTTTGAAAATAAAAAGACACAGGTATCGTTTAAATTAAAAATGTATTCATAGACGTAAAAAATAAGCATCTTATTGTGTTGTAAATATTCTAAGAGTAAAAGATGAAAAGGGCATAGACCTCTACCATTGAAATCAAGTTATATCACTATTACATATTATTATGTTAAAAAGTAGTACTTATATTCATTTCAAATTTATTTTTATTTTTTTATTTATTTAATATATTTAAACAGTGAATAATACAATGATTCTATGCTAAGGACGATGTAACATAAACCTACTTAGGTTTTACCGTACACCGCTTACAAATGCAAACATGATAATTATACAATTTTAGTTCCTTACAATATAAGTTTATGAAACAAGACAAAATTTGATTTTTATTTCTACTATGTCGTAATTGTAGGGTATTCACAACTGCAACAGTACCAGCGCAAGCGCATTGCCGAAGCCGCAACACAAGTTAGGTTTTGTCTCTGTCTAACGCCACAATTGCCACATGTGCATCACTCTCGCTCTAATGCCAATAGCAAGACGGTTGTTGGTTAAAATCAAGTAAATACATGAGGTTTGTGAATACACACGGGTGGATAATCGAAACTACATTTCGAGATTTGACCATTTTAAATTAATAAATTACAATAATTCTGCCAAGAAGTATTCTTTAAGTTTATTTTTTATATTTCTTTTATTTATATTATTTTTAAGTTCAGGAGGTAGGTTATTAATAAGGCTGGGTATCTGGTATTGCAATAACTGCTTTCCATACAAGTTGTTGTATCTTGGAATTTTTAATTTGTTCATAAGGGCACTACGTGTTGATTTTTCATGTTTGATTACGTTTTGTAAATCGACGTTGAAAAAGTTTTCCAACAATAACGTGTACCTAACATGATCGTGGACTGGTAATATATTACAATGAGAAAAAAGTTTGTGGTAATCTTCTTGGTACTTAGACTTGATTTTTGGAGGAACAATAGTTTTAAGAATTCTTTTTTGTAGTGAGTATATTGAATCAAGATGTGATTTGCAGGTCCTGCCATAACTACTGAGACCATAGTGTATTATTGATTCTCCTAATGCTTTGTACAGTAGTAACCGAGTAGTATATGGAATCTTGCTTTTTACAATAGACAATTTAGCCAAAATAGCTCTCAATTTATCGCATACATAGTTAATGTGCTCGGTCCATTTTAGTCGGTCATCAATTACCAAGCCAAGGTACTTCTGGTGTTTGACTAGTTCTACCGGTTCGCATGAACATCTTTGTGGATTTTCATGTAAACACTTATGATTGTGCGCTATGAGTTTCAAGCAGTCTGCTTTTCTGTTTTGACTTGAACTTACGTACATAAGTTTGGTTTTTTCCGCATTAAGAACCAGACCCGCATCATGAGACCATTTTGCAAGTTGAGTAAAATCAGCCTGTAAGTCTTTTAGTGCCACATTTATATCTTCATTTGCCGATATAAGGCAGGTATCATCAGCAAATTGATATATTTGACATTTATTTACTACATTAACTGCGTCATTGACATAGGTAATGTAGTGCAGAGGTCCTAAAACTGATCCTTGTGCTGTTCCACCAGAGACTGTTATATGGTTACTGATGGTGTCACCAATCTTAACCACATATGAACGATTGGTAAGGTATTCTCTGCACCATTCTTTAAGTGGTCCCCTTATACCGCTGTCATCGAGCTTTTCTAATAATGTATCGTGTCTCAAAGTATCAAACGCTCTACTGTAGTCTATAAAAACAATGAGAATGTGTTTTTTATCGTTCAGGTGTTGGTAGATACAATCAGTAAATTTTGAAAGTAATTGTGATGTGCTTTTTCCTGGTTGAAACCCAAATTGTGTTTTAGTAATTACATTATTGTTTTTATAGAATTCATGCATTTGCTTCGATATAACTTTTTCCACAATTTTATCAACGGTAGATAGAATGGTTATTGGACGATAGTTGTCATAATTTCGGTAAGTTCCTTTTTTATGCAATGGCCTAACTATACCTGTTTTCAACTCCTGTGGGTATTTTGCTTTTTTAATAGTTGCATTAATAAATATAATAAAATATAATAAAATATGATAAAATGAAGAAATAGTTGCGTTCTTTGGAATGTGGTTCTAAACGGTACTTAGTATGTCACATTGATTATCAACCTTTCATTTGTATTGATATGTTAATAAAGCTGCTTTCAATCTTGTGTCATGTTGTGACGTTGAAAATATAACTTTTCATATTTTTTAATAAACCTTTTGCAGCAACATCATAGAGTTTTGTTAGTGGTTGTTTCATTAAACATGGGCTTCAACCTGGTGTTAAGTGGCTACCATGGCCCTGCCAAACCAAACCTAAACCAACAAAATTAAGGCCATGTTATTGTATGACATTTACGTAGTATTTAATACTTCTCTGTTTCTTCATTACCTACCATGTTCGACGTAATGTTACTTCGTGAAATTCCTAATTTTCATCAATTTAATATTTTTCTCGAACAAGTTTCAATTACAAAACAAGGCCAAAATAAAAGATTGTATTTTATATTTGCATGTGATCGCGACAGGCAGCAATTTATCATACATTGTCGCCTGAATGCATCCTATCACTAATAAAACCAATATGAGGTCAGTTGCCGATACGTTATTGTTAATCAATTGGTTCCTGTTATGCACTTATGCATCAATACACTAAGTGAGGACATTGTCGGGAGTTGAGAGGGATGATTGAAACCAGTTGATACATTATTGAGCTTAAATTGAAATTGAATAACATTCAGTGGTCACTTCATTATTAGTGGCCTAACGCTAATTAACAATTACCCTGCTAATACTGACGGATTAGCCGTGTTTGATTATATGTTATTTAATTACAGCATTTAGTGAACGGAATGAAAGTCGAGGACGCAAATTCAACCCTCATCGTAATTATGGTGGGAGAAACTGACTTGGAATACGTCATCAATACAGCCAGACAGGTGGAAATAATGTTAGTAGAAAAAAATGTTTCTTATTTTTTTTATATCCTTAAAGATGATGTTGATCCATATTATTATATCTGTTCCAAAAAGTTCTTCTATTCCTCGTTTTGTACTACAAGTATGTACAAGTAATGGAAACAACTTGGAAGTCTCAATAATAATATTGGTCTACTGTTTAATCTGGGAAAACAGTTTCTGATCGCATCAGTGAATCAGTAGTTCAGCCGCTCAAGTGTAAAACCCAGTTGTCGTGGGCTCAATTCCCGCCATGGGTCTGGTAGAATTTTATCAGAATCCGATTGGCTAGTTACCATCTCACAGATAGGCACCCAGACCACCTGATGGTAAGGGGCAGGGGCTTGCTATCTACACACATAGCAGGCTGGGTAAACGCTTTCATTCCTCAAAACCAAAGTTTAAAAAATCTCACTTGTATATTTGTTTGTAGGTTTCCAAAACACGTGGAAAATGGCCTCATAGAAGTGATTTCGCCGTCTCCTTCCTACTACCCGAACTTCGAGACGTTACCGACCACGTTGGGAGACTCGATAAAGAGGGTTAAATGGCGAACGAAGCAAAACCTGGACACTGCGTATTTGATGGCATACGCGCAGTCCAAAGGCACCTTTTACCTGATGTTGGAGGATGACGTCATAGCGAAGAACAACTTTATGGCGGTAAGATTTTTCTTCTGTTAATAAATTAAATATTAAATAACTTTTGTCGGCCACCAACACGAAATCAGCGTTCGCTGTAATAGTAAACTGTCGATATTAGTTTTTTTTTTTAATAGGTATTTCACATACATTTTACTGTAACGGTTTATAAAGTTCTAAGCTGAAGGTCAGTTTCATCATATTATATAAGTTTGTGATGGTAAATCTTTCAGAAAACAATGGTAACTACCGTCTTCTTTTTTAGAATATTTATAGAAGAGACAGTATCTAAGTTATCAGACAGAATTATCACAAACTTGTCTGACATTGGTGAAACTGGCCCTAAGCCTATTTTCATAGGTTGTATAAAACTTTTTCCGCTATCACAACAGTGTACGTAACTGCCATCTAGATTTAGAATAAAGCATAAACATGCATGCTTCATTCTAAATATAAACGTAGCGTGTTGTTACACCTCGGCCTCGAATTTCGCGGCAGCTGGGCGGCAGCGGGAGCGGCGCGGCGCACGCAGGCGCACTTCGGTCACCGCTTGACGCGGGCCGTCAAGAGCGGTACGATGCTGTCAAGCGGTGATCCGCAGTGCGCATGCGCGCGCCGCCGCTGCCACTGCCGCCCCGCTGCCCGCGAAATTTAGGCCGAGGCCTGAAGGCTGGCCAAGGCGGCCGATATTTTCCGAAACGTAGTAAAATTGTGATTTCAAAGTTTATTTAAATTTTATTAGAAATTAATTTCTCATCAAATCATGGTTATCGCTACTTACAAATAATTATTCTTTTACCGCCAGTTTTTAAAAAAAACTTATTGCAAATAACTGAAAAAAGTTACTTTAAACAATCTGAAATAGAACAGTTTTACAACGCTACATAAATCGGACTAGTTAAAGCGTATTATTTTCCTTATAAGATAAGATAGATAACAATACAATGCTAGATTACTCATTCAAGCAGATAAGGTTATCTATTTATGCAAGTGTTGCATTCCAGAGCTGCGTCTATCCAGCCCAATACTAATTGCATTGCGGCGAATTTGTTTCATTATGCACAATTACTCCGTAAGGGTGAAAATTGTTTGCGAAGCTTTGCGAAATCTTATATTACGTCAATCTGCGGCTTATTATATTTTAATAAACTATACAAAATATGTTTATAACTTTGTTTGCAGATTTTGTTTCTAAGAGATATTGATTCTACTTTTTGGAATAAAAATTAAGCCAGTAGAACATTTCAAGAGCTATAGAAAGAAAAAAGGACGGTGAAAGAATGTCCTTTTCATCACAGATCTTTAATGCGACAGTTTACATGGTCGTCAAATTACTTTTAAAATTGAAACTTATATAACAAAAATAACAAACGTAGAATCAACTACTATACCTAGAAACAGTTTTGATATTTACCAGTGGCGCTACGCTGAAGTAGACACTTTTTGTTGCCAACACGGCATACCAATAAGTAATTACCTATGTAGATCCATAAAGTATCTATGTCTGCGCCGAGATTGCTGATTTCATGTCACTGGTGCCTAGTATTCGACATTAGACAGTAACTATTTAGTAAACTGTGATTAGACAAATAAGTGTCTAAGCGCAGTGGCGCAAAAAGCATCGGTTCCAAATGTAACTATCCTTTTAGGAAATCAAGCAGTTCACGGCGGCGTCAACAGTTACCAACCCGAACTGGTTCTTCATAGAATACTGCCAAGTGGGGGGCATAGGGAAGTTGTTCAAGTCCTCCGACCTGATCCACTTCATTACCTACGTCCAGTTGTTTTACAACAACATGCCTATCGACTGGCTGCTGGAGAGCTATCTCGTGGACAGAGTTTGCAGCATTGAAAAAGAAGGCGTAAGTTTTAATCAACCTAAGGTTTATTATCAAAGTTTTTAAGTCAAACTCTTCAAGCGACTACATATAGTGAAAATGTGAAAATAGGTATGTCATATTTATTATTAAAAGCAATTAGCTTAAATTATGCAAATTATGTAACGAAAAAAATTCTTTATATGCCAAAGTATGATAAATGTTTGATTTTGACAACAACAATCTTATTTTAATTTAATAGCACTCAGTTATATGAAATGTGATAAAAAAACATGAAAAATTATTCAAACTGCAATTACAGAAAGCCTGTGCAAAAGCTCGTCTTGAAATCCGACCACGTTACAAGACGTCTCTGTTCCAACACATCGGCCTATATTCGTCCCTGAAAGGCAAAATACAGAAAATTAAGGTAAGAGAACTAATAATATAATTAGTTATGCCGAACTAATAAAAAAGTAATATCGTATTTGGATTTATATCTGAATTCGATGTCACCTTACTTACTAATTTACTTACTTTACTTACTTATTTGCTTACTAAAGACCACCCCGTCATTCAGGTCTAAAACCGGAGGTCTGAGGTTGAATTCCTGCCTCTTCCGCCATTAATAACGACTAACTGGTAAATCAATCATAAAAAATACATTAAGGATACATGTTCCGGCAACATTTGCGTTTTTTGGTTGAAATAAACTACACGTAGTAATTATTTGTAGGTATTGGAGCAATGTCTACATAATCTAGCTCCTTTATTTTCTTTTAAATTTTTATCAATGGAGCGTTCAGTGCAATTTAATTGATTAGGGAGTGCACCTGTGCTGGTTTAACGCTGCGATTAAGCGAATTACTCGGAATTCAATGAGTCACTTTAATTATGAAATTCACACGAATTAAAACACCTGGTCATTCAGATGGTTTCTCATTTAGATTAGGAACTTTAGCTGGAATTCAATGAGCAAAATTATTCATTAATTTCCGATAAATTAAAAGCTTTTACTTCTCTTCATAGAGTTTTCAAAGAATACATCGATAAACATTCAAAGAATATGTAAGTTAACGTTTATCTACGAGTATATATCAATTGACCCTCAATTAAGTTAAAAAATTTATCAATCCTTGAAATTTTAGTTTTTTATACCCTTTACAATTATTAAATCATTTCATATTATATTAAGATAAATCTAAGTAAATTCCATACCCACAATTGTTCTAATTCAAGTCACCGTGACGATATATTATGTATGTATGTGGCTAGCTCTACCATAACAGTTAATCAATGACCGCTTTGATAAGATTAAACCCGTAACACCGATTGATTTCGAGCCATTGACATCAACATTCACAAGGACATAATAGTAAATAAATTCTTAAACACAACGTGATACCCTGTAAAGATACGAGTATACTTCAAATGCACCTCTATAGAGCAAAAATATTAAAAGTTTCAGTGTTTCGCCTCCGCGATTTTACCCGAGCGTTATACTTTTTGTAAATTATCCCCCCCTTTACCCCATATTTCCGAGATCAAAAGTACCCTATGTCACCCGGGGATAATGTAGCTTCCCAACAGTGAAAGAATTCAAATCGGTTCAGTAGTTTCGCAGCCTATTCAATACAAACAATCATTACAAATCGTTCCTCTTTATAATGTTAGTATAGATTAACTGTTTGGTATCTTCGAACATCATTGCATTTAGCAAGCAAACTTAGTCAGTTTGCTTTTGGGTCTTAGCTCAGGTGTAGGAAAGAAAGAAAAGCTACGAATAATTAATTGCCAGATTTTACTCGATAATGGACCTTATTGCAAGACATTTATTTCTTGCTTTGAAATAAAATTAAAAAAAACCACCCATATATCAGTTTTACTATAAAACAGGATATAATTTAGGCTACTTTGAACTAAGGTTTATTCGTAGACCTTATGTTGACGTGAGGTCTCATAAAGTACATATAAAATCTTAGGCCAATCATTTCAGGACGCGCACTTCGGAGCAGTGCCAACATTCTACCCCCATAAGAACCCACCAGCCGATACCCTCAGAACTACAATCGAGGAGCATTCCGATCATACTCTTAGGAGAGCTTACGATGGAATCACCTTCTTCTGGGGTGTGAAGCCTAAAAAAGGATCCGTCATTGAAATATGGTTCGAAAAACCTACTGCACTTGAAAAGTAAGTAACGAAATTTCTCCAACGACCCAAAGGTGGGATTTTACATTCATAGATTTATATAGACGCATTATTTACGTTCTCAGGTATACCTTCCGCAGCGGTAACGTGGAACATGTCTCTGATAAGTTCTACGACACCACCGTAGAAGTGCTTCAAGCTAGCAAGAGCAACTTCACCACAGTCGGAGCATTCGATGAGTTCGGTCTCGCTGAGGCTGAGCTAAAGAAAGATCTGGGCCCACTGAGTGCCATAAGGCTTCACGTCAGACGAGAAAGCCAATATTGGGTCATCCTCAGCGAGGTAAGTGCTTTTACCAAATAAATAATATAAAAGTGAGAAAAACATTAAGTGTACAAACAACTCTAAAGTTAAGTCGAAGAACTATTTGAGGTAATCCCTGCCGCTCCATTCCGTCACTGACAATCTCGACAGAGAATTCATCCCCATCATATTGATGCTCGGCGACTAAGCGATTTGACGCAATTTTCACGCATGATTAAAATATGGATTTCTTTGTCATCTGGGGTATTTCCGATCCGATACGACTTGCAAATTTTTAAGAGAAGAGCGCATTTTTTCCTTAATGGTTGGCAGCGCATTTGTGATTCTTCCAGTCTCGCAGAAAAAAAATATAGTTACATAGAACACATTTTGCAAAACCACGAAAACCGACTGTAAAATTAGAAATGTAATTTGATGTTAATCAATCCACAGATCGAGCTGAAACCATTAGAGCAAGCGGCACTCAGGTGACAGAAATCAAAATTGCCAAGAAAGGTTCACTTAAAAAGAGGGAAGAAACGCCAGAGGCGTCCACATTAGTACTAGCGTACCAAACTATACTGGCACAATCGAGGAAGATCATAAAATCTGACCCAAACTCACCTCGCCAATGCAACTACGTGTGCCTTTATGTTACTTTGTAAATCGACTGAGATTCATACAAGATGCCTAGACGGGTTAGAGTATAATTTGTGCGTGTGTATGCGTGTGTTGAAAAGAAAAGAATTGAGTATGGCATAAGCTCGGGAGTCTGGTGAGAGCTGTCTGAGAGTTTGGATATTTTATAAATGTCTATCTAGTCTTAATAGGATAAATGTGCCGTATTACCACTTTTTAAATCAATTCTGGAACAAAATTATTTGTATCAATTTGTAATTAAGTATGGCTTCCTATTTCTTTCATGTTATTTGAAACAGAAATCAAAATATCAGTTTTACTGCATGGAAGTTTTATCCTTTAGGTAACTGAAGGTGATATCACAAAAATTGATTGAAGTAATGAGAAATTTTTGGTTTCTACTTGGCTGTTTAGCAATTGCTTTATATTTATTATGTGGTAATACTGTACCCTGATACCTAATGTATAGGTACTACGGTAGATCGTTTACTTGCGTGTTGTGACACATTAGTTTATGATAAGGGTCTTATTTCTAAGGACGACATGGTATCGCACAATTAGATTTACCTATAACAATTTATATAAGTCTTATTTAGCTAGTTCATAGTTAATTAACGATATTTTCTAAGTATTTATTTCTATTATATTTTTTAATCAAAGCTAGTCCTGAAAGATAACTATGACAGAGAATACCTAATTTTACTAATATGCCTCTTAAACCAGGATACAATCTTTTTCGTGCATTTCTCAGTATTCGGTCTAGTCAAAAATAAAAAAACCGAGGCAAAAATCAGAGAGTACATTTTGGCCTGATTTTGGCAAATCAAAATTCATTTTTCATTCTCATTTAAAAAGCTGATACAAAAAGATTGTGTGGTGGGTAGCAAGTCCAAAGTTAATTTTTTTTATTAAATACTAATAAGTAAGTCCTGTTTGCTGGTAATATCTAAAAGATATTCTAGGGACGCAGGAGTTTTAAGCATGACTTCAAATCGACTGAGGCTGCCTTCATTTGACGTCTGTAGGCCGACATCACATTTGTGACCCTTCTGGTGTAACAGATATCTATTAACGGCGATTGTCATTCACCATTAAGCTAACCATGCAATACAAAAGTTGAATATTTGGACCTGAATTGGACACCATAACTTTTATTTCGTCTTTAAACTGAATTACTTATATCTGTTAAGTTCTAAATTTAAAAATTAAAGTATATCTGGTTACTAAGATCGTAACAGCTTTTTCTTAGCTTCTTAAAGTTACAACAGTGGTATTTGTCGAAATCTCAGTAAAACTTCTTTAACACTTCTTCATCGTCAAAGATCGAACATACGAGTATCACTAAATTATCTTCAAGCAACCTTCAAGACACTTGAGTCAGAAGTCACATCTTTTCGATGAAGTTTTGTTCGAAGAACTTACTAACCAGTCACTTTGTAACCTTTAGAAACGATTTCTCAAATATATGCGATTATAAAAGGTCGTTGAAGAAAATTTCTATTTAAAATTAAAATAAGCCGGTCTAGGTGCGTAAAATTTTTCGATCTGTAAATTAGGTCCTAATGGTATTCCTTGCCAATAAATGTTCGACAAGAGATATTAATTTTCTTGAAATCATAGTCATTTCCAGGATTTCTTTTGAATTCTTTAAAATCTTCTAACAACTAAATTCTCATCATAATCATCAGAACTCAGAAGCCTCTCATCAAAATGTTTACAGACGTAAACGCAACCAGCAGTCAATTTGAAGACGTTTTCTTTATTTAGGTACTTTTATGTATTTTAAATCATTTTAAATGAAATTTATTAATTAAGATAAATCGATATCGAGTAATAAATTATGGCAACAAGGATTTGACAACGTACGTAGGTAGTTGAGGACATATTATGACGAAAATCGGTGTGATTGTGTTTTATGCTAAAAGTAATTCTTGTTAAAAAAAAAAAACAAAAAACAAAAAGTGAATGTTGTTTTTATGGGATTAGGGGTGTTGTTATGTAGTTGATTGTAGAACCCTTAGTTGGTAGAACTAGATAGCTAATGCCCTTTTTAATTCGGTTATTAAATTCTTTTCTCATTCTAGAACACAGTTCGGATAATTGGGTAAACAAAAACGGCTTTTACTTTTGCTAGAGAAAAACCAAAGCAATTAGATCAAAGATTTTAAAAGTTAATAAATATCTTTGTTTTCTATTAGATTTCTTTGCAAGATATTGCAGTAGGGTTGTAAACTTAGTTATTTCGTAAAATGCGTGAACTGGTGATGCGAAAAATGTTTACTTTTCAGCGCACCTTTGAATCAACCTGGGAAAGCTACCTCATTTATTAATTGGCCTTATCCAACTTTTCTCACGCGCTGGTTTTTTTTAATTCACTATGCTCTGCCAATTTACGAAAAGACTTATTTTACAATTAGACTGCAATATACAAATTATTTGTTTTTTCTAATCTTTGTTTTTGAATCAATACTTTTTATATACATTTTTGATTGTTGTTTGTTGTTTGGTTTCATTAAACCCACCATTCAAGGCTTGATAGCATAAGGATTGAACCATTTTAAAGAAGACATCTAATGATTGACACTTCACTCGCAGGCACTTGTACCTCTTTGATTTTAACTTAAAAAAGGAAATAAAAACTATAGTTACAAACAATATTTTTTTGTAAAACAGATATTATTAAGTACTCGTTAGACATCAGCAGTTTGAACACCACATATTTTGAGCATTACACTCAATATTGTTTGTTGGAATTCGATTGCTTTACCATTCAGATATTTAATATAGGCCAACTTACAACTTTGATACTCGCACCCTATTAGATCAGTATTGACAAGATTGTATAGTGGCTTGTATTCAAATACCTAGATTGATACTTCCTGGGTACACGAGACTTTTGTATATTTTGCTAACAGAAACAATATAAGTACACGATCTGGTTGTGTTCAATAGTTCAAAATCGTCATCTGTGTAGCCACACTTACGTACCTACTTGTAGAATTTTCACTGCTGCAGTAAGGTTCATTGATCATACTTTCTGGATAGACCAGCTCGCCACATTCATCAAGAAAATCTGGAGATGATACTATATGTGCCTGCCCATATACGTTTCTGTGAATTCATCTTGGTTTTGCATACAAAATAAATTTTTCAGTGACATTCTAAGATTGTCCCTTTTTAGCATTATTCTGAGGAGTATTTAAATTATTCCTTTTTTAACACACAAGTTTAAAATCCTTTATATTTATTCCGCATAATTTGGACTCTAATTTTTTTAAAATTGGGAGTACTCTAAAAATATATTTAAATATTTTTTAAATTTTTTATGCAAAAGTGTATTTGACGTATGTAAATCACTTAGGTGTCGAATTTAAAAAGGTTGTATGGAGAGACTGCTACATCCGATTGAGTATGAATGATTGCTAAATAATTTTTCATAGCTATAGTTTTAAGCGTAGATTAAGCAATTTAGTATAGGCGAATTTGTTAACTAATTCCTAAATAGAACATAGGTAAGATTAAGATTTTAGTATTGAATCTTTTTTGGTCCAAATTCTTAGTTCTTTCGATCTCCCTTTTTGGATTAACTTAATTTGAATACTTTGTTTATTCTTAATCCAGTTACATTTTGTCAGGTCATGGAGGAAAGATTTGTTTAGTATTAGTATAAAATTACAAAATTAAAAAGGATCGCTCAAGATGTGGAATTGGACTAAAGAGGGATTGAATGATTTTAATTAATCGCACAGGCTGTATGATCTCCACGTTTAGATTTGAGTGTTAATCACCTCATTAAACAGTTTTAATTCCGGTTTTAGTATTATTACTATATTCGTATTTATTTGACTGTAAGTAAGCAATACGGGTACGGCAAGAACTGATATCACGTTATAACAATTTATTTAGATATTTTATTAAAAAAGGTACTAACTTTGGATCTTCCTAAGAAAACGAACGGACTTCTCCGATTTAAGATTTACAGAAAAATTTTGACTTATGTTGACTATCCGACATGATGACGAACAAAATCTAGCTTTGCGAATTATGGCGTATAATTTCAAAATTCTCTTTTGGAAAAAGCGAAATTCCTTCTATATCAAATTCCAATGTTTGATCGAAATACTGATTCATTTTATTGGTCTTTGAGTTGTGATTTTGTTAATTTATTTATCTAATAATATGAAGCCAATCTATTACACTTTCAAACCAATAAATAATACGAAAGAAATTCAATAAAAATTAACACTACGAGTATAACAATATTTTGGAATTCATATGATGACATATTATGATAAGATCCATGGGATACTTTCAGAATTCAGAAAATCTAAATGTCACTAGAAAAAGTTCCCGGAAAATATTATATTATCTCTAACTGAAACTTTTGAATTTTTGGAAATAGATAGAGTGATCTAGATTGTCAGAAGCGTGATAGCACAGTTTATGTCGTACCTACTATAGAAATAACGGTCTTAATTATGATGTCTGTATATATAGAAGATAAATTCAAACACGCCGAAACTTCCATTACCTTGCATAGCTGTAAATAAGGATGAGGTAGTTAGGGTGCCATGTGCTTTTTATCTTTATAATTTTCATTAATGTTCATAGTTTTTTTACGGCTTCAGGTTTTCTTCTTATCAAGCCTACAAGAATTTGTGTGTTCAAATTTAAAGTTTTATATTTCGTGCCATCATGACAGTTTTTTCAGATACGAAATTTGAAGATCCTTCGATCGTTTTCGTTTTCGATGGAATTGATATGTCGATTTTAATTGAGTTTGCCTTTTTGATATAAATAATAATTAGGTACCTACCCATTTTCGATTTATATTTTTTTGTTTTAATTTGTTGTTTTGCTTTTACAAAATTTTACTCCTTTGTTTTGACATAACTTTCGTGTGATTTATTTTGCATTTTTATTATTAAATATGCTAAAAATTTTGGTTCCAAATTATGAATTTGTTAAAAAAATATATATTTTTGCTATTTGTACAATATTTTAACTTTATTTTTTACTGTTTTTTCTATGCTTGTTTTTATTTTACATATTTAAACTTCATTGGCTACTACTATAAGTATTTAGGTAAGAACTGTTATTTAGTATTATATGCAAACGTTGTTATTAATAGAGTATGTTACTCTATTGTTGATAAACTGAGAGAATATCAGGTTAATCTAAAACATCAAAAAATAAAAAAATGTTTATTGCTTTTCTCTTTAAATAATTATTTTAAATCAAGTGTCATATTGAGTTTCTGTTTTTTATAATTTTATCTTATATTTATTTCAATATTTTCGTACTTTCAATATTTTGATTTAATAAATTATTTTAATGTTTTCTTATAGCAGAAATTTTAATTATTTTGCATTACGTCACTTCTGTTAGTGGTGCGTGATTCCTATTTAGATTTAAGGTTAGGTAATGGAGAGTTGGATATTGTGAACATCATTTAGTAGGATTTTATTACGATTGTATTATGGCCCTTGTCTTGGTCAGGCGCATAAACTAAGAATTTCCAACTTCTTCTTAATTGGCAAACAGCCTGGCAGCTCCAAAAAAAATTCGTCCATTCGGTCCTAAAACGTATCTCGTATTATCCGTAGATTTAGCCAAGTGATACTCCGACTCTCAAATGAGACATCTAAGTTTTGAGAAGGCCTTCCTATATTAAACATTAATAAGTTGTGCACACAGCTTCAGGCATATAGTGAGACCTTGGAATCAGCTTTACCGCCATCTAGCACCAACAAACTTGTAGTAGCCTAGAATACTATAGTCATAGTGATACTGAAATAATTACAAACCTTTTTACCTAATAAATAACACCCATGGCCTGATAGTATCTTGACTTACCTCAACACTACTATCGTTGGAATGATTCCAGGGTTCTTACTATTCAGAACTAAGCTTACTGGTCGATTGACACTCTACTTCGACTGACAGACATAGCTTAACTGAGTCTTTCCATCGTATAAAACTTTGCGACCTACTTTATTTTCGCCAGATTACCAGTAACCTTAAAATTTGCTGCAAAATTGTATTTTCTGGCGAAACTTTTTACTCTTATTTGGATAATGTAATAATAATCTGACCCAATGTTATCAGGATATTTCCGATTAATAACTGCCAAGAACTGGGGAAAGAGACGCGTTATACATTGAATTTAAAGAAATGGTAAGGGTTTCATTCAATGGTACAGTAATTTTAGGGTAACGATTTACTAAATTAAGTAAGGCTAGTGTCTGGTTCGGGCTTCCATACAACACGAAGGTAAGGCACCCAATAATGGATAGTTTTTATCCGTATGATCAGATCCAGATGATAAAATAAACGATTTATTGTAAGAAATCGTCATCATAGCAATTTAAGCCCAAGCAAGCGTACAACACACTACCAAAGAATATCCAAATTACTTTTTCAAACGTCATTACTATGAAACACAAAACGGATACAACAGAGATTGAACAAAAACATCTCACATTGTCACAAATCAGAATCAAGATCATTTCATCATGGTTTTACTGGTAAATACTGTACATTAAAGCACATGTACCTACCTAACGTTTCTGTAAGTGTTGAAATAGGTTAAGGTAAGCATCGGGTAAAAAAAATTGTTACTTGTTGGTCCCATTCTTGTTTTAGTGAAATTGTTGAGAATTAGTAAAACACAGTTACACCACTACATAGTCAAACAACTGATCGTGGCGTTGCGTGGAGATTTGCAGGGTCTTGCCCTCGATGCACGATGGTGCGACAGGTGCCGGTAATAAAATTATGTACCTATACCGGAGACATTAGCGCCGTCACAGATAGGGGGACGACCCGAACACGAACTAGCGGCCCTAAGGTATGGGTAAGGTAAATCGCACGTGACGCCATAGTAAATCGTAATGTAATGTTCTACTAACATGCCTTTTTAGGGATACAATAAGAGTCGCCGCACACAGGCCACAACCACGATACGTCACCACCGGCATATTACGTGTAAGTTTTCTTACATTTTATACGGCCTTACCACACACGGCTGACATCGGTGGCCGCCACACGCTACAATATTTTAGCTTCAGAAAGTAGCATTTGGTAGAAGCGATGGCCCGTGTGCGGCCACACAAACACTGGAACTTATATCGAAAACTCAAATACGTGTTGACAATTGGTAAAACATTCCACTATGCTTCGAAATTGAATACACACAGAGTTGGTTGCTAGTGCGAATGGGAAATATTGCCTTAAACAACGCACATTTAGATAAGTGACTACATGTGAATAGACTTGAGAAACTAAATGGATTTGATTCTCTTACGTGTACTTATAGCCAGTATTAGTCGTGCTGTATATTTTATTTACACATATTTTAACTTACACTGTTTTTTATTCATACCTGTGATTTACTTTGTTTTTAACCATTCGCACTTTTACTGGCGATAATATACTGAGTTTTGGTAAATGCTCAAAGTTTTTATCATAATTAGCCTGTGCCGATAAAGCTCTTGTATTATGTTAAATAGGCATTGTATAACATTATTATTGTATTAAACTTGTATACCTAACTGATTGTAGTGTTAAACGTCAACTTTAGTGTAATGTGTGAAGCCTTTATTATATGGGCTGATTCTATTTATAAATTCTTTTATTTCTATGAAAGTACCTATACAGTTTAATTGACAGCCAACGTTAGAATAGTCTCATTTAACCAAATTTATTATTATGTAGTGTAAAATTTTATTTTTGGTCTTACGTTTGTAAATTATTTAGAGATAAATGTTATTCAAGTAAATATAAATTGTCTTTGGAATGGGTTTTAAAAATGGTCTACCATTAGCGTTTCTCAATATTAACATACGCAGTTGCAAACTTATCCTACACTATATCGCCATTGACAAAATAGAGCTCCAGCTTTATTACCATTTGGATACAAAAGAAACAGCTTCGACCTCACACCAAAAGGATTGCAGACAAAAAATAATTCAGTCATTAATATATATGAAGAAAAAAAAAAACATGGTTGCATGTAAGACCGAGAAAGATGAATGATGAGAGGTCAGCTTATATTTGTTTGGAAACAAAACATAATGAAAGGCAAAATAGTGAGGCTAAGTTAAGGAACTCGTTTAGGTATATTTGTGTAAGTCATCCTTTCGCTATGACATTTGAAGGGATAGTGTATAAAAAAATTTAAACAATATTTTGTGCCTCAGTTGTTTTTTCAAAATTCGTAAAGCATTTTTAAAATTAAGTCTTTCGGATTACCTACAACAGTTATAGAATATTCAGGGGTCAACTGGTCCCAACACCAGAATCAAGATGGGACCAGTTGACCACTATCAAATTAGAAAGGGTGGAACTGGTCCCCGGGCCCAGTTTTGGACTGGGACGAGTTGCCCCCTAACCCATATGTTTCTTACCTTCAATTGTCATATAGAAGGATAATAATATGTAAGTACATACAGAAAATATATGATAATTATAAGGACTATGCCCAAGAGTTTAAGAAGAATGTGAGTACTTAAAAATTAATCCATTAAATGGTTATTCAAACTGACTGAGCTTAGCACAACTAGTATTATTGGCTCTTGGGTTTGCAAGGGCTTAGTTTATATACATAAAATGTATTTGATATAAATATGTGTAACATTAAATAATAAAAAAACATGGGAATAATAATCTAGGAGTCAAAGCCGGCTTTTTCTCGGCATTCTTATTGATAAAAAAATACTGTTGGCTTTAAATTATACGAATAAAATCATGCTCAAATCACTACCAGTTTATCACTATCTTCATCTCGCAGTAAAAACCAAAAAAATACGTTCATAAAAGTTAATAAGTACCTATGCTCAAATCAGGTCAAATCATTCAAAATATTTTTCATAAAAAATGCTTCATACTCCTGTACTTATTATTCTCGAGTATAATTTTAATTAGATAAAACATGATCTCATAATATAATTAAATTGACCAATGGATAGCATTATGCAATAAATCATAAGCAAAGATTACCACAGAGGAAATCTAAAATTTCGGCAACGCATGAGCGATCCCTCTGGTGTTTCAGATGTCCATGGGCGGCGGTGATTGCTTACCATCAGGCGACCTGCTGGCTCGTTTGCCGTCTCTGGCATAAAAAGCAAAACATTTAATTTTATTGCATAACGCTATTTGGATTTACTTTATTTATTGTAGCATCTGATGCAAAGGGTTTTGAACTTTGATGTTTATAAAAATGTAAACTCTGAGGCAGGGTTTTGGTCTTCAAGGCCGTTTTTGGTTCGCATGGATTCACAAAGTGAAGGATAAGTAGGATTTTTATCGGTGAAGGAACAATACAAAGTTCATAACTTTTTTACTAAAATCAGATAGGTAGGATCATTGATAGTGTATTTAAAAAAGAGGTAGATATGCCATCCTTTGACGCACGGCGATTATAATTTGATCCGTCGAGATATACTAAATCTATGTGCTTCACCAACCGTTGACATTATGCGTCTAAAATGATTTGTGTCAATTAACACAATATGAGCGGAGCATTTTTCGAGCGCTAGTGCCGTGTCTACCTCTTTTTTAAATACACTATCAATGGGTAGGATCCTTATTTTTTTTAAGCTATTTAAAATCTGGATATTTTGTATTCATTAACGATTTAAATAAAATAAAATGGTCTTGGTCCATTGATAATATAATTAATAATAATTCTAAAATTTCGAAATTGTTTAATTTTATAAATAAACTAGCTGACCCGGTGAACTTCGTAATCACTTACGTATTTTCCTCGCAATTTTTCTATATTTTCTCATCGTTTAAACCTTCCCTGGACTTCCACGAATATTTCAAGACTAAAATTAGTCAAGTTCTGTTCAGCCGTTCTCGAGTTTTAGCGAGACTAACGAACAGCAGTTCATTTTTATTTATATAGATTAACTTTACCAGCATTTATAAATAGGTTAATTCCATACAATATGTAATGAGTGTTCAATAAAAGTATTAAAAATGATATTGATGTGTTTTCTTTCTCATCTCAACTCTGAAGGAAAAAAAGCCCTTAAAGTAAGGTCATAGTTTGATTTTAAAGAATTGACATTTAACACAACATAACTTCAAAGTTACATTAAATCTTAGTTCAAAATATTAACAGAAAACCATAGAATTTCATCCCCATTCAGTATTAATTAATTACTCACTTACTGATAAAGCTCAGCGCCCGTCCAAAGTGTGTTGCCTTCAGAATGAGAGCACGCCACCTTTCCTGATCTTTTGCAGTTTTGCGCCAGTCTCCTGAGCCTCCGTTTAAATGCGAGAGTACCTAACTTTTTACGTCTTTCACGTCCAAACCACTGTACCGATTTAGATAAAAAAATTGACACTGACATAGTATTCATAAAGTACAATTCCCATGGTACAACAGAAATAGTAATTTTATAATTATTCTCTTGTAAAGTAGCTTAGGTTAGTTTTTATCCCTACACAATCCTTCCGATTGACCACGTTATAGGTAGTCATCCTTAGAGAAACCGCGGGTGAATGGCTAGTTTAATAATTATAAGTGCATTCCCTCTTATATGTTAGAAATAGTCAAATAACAATCTGAATGGACCAAAATAGTCTGAAAATTAAAAAGCATTTTATTATACAAAGATATCTTTGTAAAATAATGTAAATATTACAACAGCGCCATCTAGAATTCTCAGCGCCATCTAGAATTCTCATTCTATTCCAAATAGTCCCAGGTTGTTAATAGTGCTAACGCCATCTATGAGCTATGTTTGAAACTAGATGTTGAACTATCCTGCTTTAAACAGTAACATCTATCGAAATATTTTGAAAATAAGTTATCAAGATAAGTAAAATTAACAGACTATAACTTTCCACTACTGGATCAAAAGAACGATATCATAAATATGTCAAAAAAGTAACAATTTTGCGAAAAATAACAAAGAAATACCTAGGGTATTTCTAAAAAAGAATATTATGATTCGCCACGAACACCTACCGTATAGCGCCATCTGTGATTTTTACTGAAAACTAAATAGTCATGTATTGCAGGCGCCATCTGTGATTTTTACTGAAAACAAAATAGTCATGTATTGCAAACAGCGGTGACTATTAAAGCGCCATCTATGAACTCAGTTTAAAACTAGCTAAACAACAAACAAGAACCTACTGAACCTAGCCTTGTAAACAGTGAAACCTATCGCAATAGGTAACAAAGACGTTCCTGTCACTGTCTCATTCTTTTACTTACCAGAAGATGGCACGACGAGTTACAATTTTGTGTTCTGTGAAAAGCTCAGAACAATAAATATCTATAATAATAACAAAAAATATAATTATGCCAAGTTCCTGTCACTGTCTCATTCTTTTACATATCAGAAGATGGCACGACGAGTTACAATGTTGTGTTCTGTGAAAAGCTCAGAACAATAACAAAAAATATAATTATGATTTATGCCTTGTACTTATTTAGTACCCTATCAGAAAAAAAACAGTCTTTATCAGTTTTATAGCGATAGTCTATTTAATTTTATAGGGATAGTCTATTTAAAACTTATACAGAAAAATAAAATAATAACCACCAGCCACTGATTTCCATAGGCTGAGCGTATTATCATAGAGCTCAGTGCCACCAGCACAGCACATAAAAGTTATAAAGAGCAGAAATATTTAATAGGTCACATTTGACAGGTAATTTATGCAAAGCAAATTGCTACTATAAAAAAAAATGATGTTGTTAACTTGAGTTTTATTCCTTTAGCGTATACTAAATCTATGTTTAGCGTAAAGTAAATTTTTTTGTCAAATGCTCTATATCTCAGAACAAGAACTGCTTTAGTTCTTCTTCTGAGCTCTATATTCTGTGTCTATGGTCAAATGTGACATTAAAACATGGAATTAAAATAACTCCACTCGATTTTTTCTGTTCCGTGCTTCTTCCGCACTGCCACGCTATCACAGAAAAAGCACGCACGCTAGTAGCGTGACGCTACTGATACGTCTTGTTACCAAATAATGGTATCAACCACGGAATAAAAAACACTTAAGACTTGCCCGCTGACAAGGGTCGTGGATAAATCTTAAACCAATAAGGCCGGGGCTCACTAAACGCCCTTGATGCGTCTCGTCTCGACCCCAATCATACCGTCCTTCCATGTGTCATGACCCCACATGACCCTAAATCCATTTAAATATCGAATTAAATTATTATTATCACACCTTCTCTCCTCTTTGCCTGTGAAAATGTCTGAGAAGACTCGAGAACATCAGAGTGCCTTAGAGTAGGTCGAGGTGAGAACAAAGATCTTTGTTTATGTTGAATATTAATTCCATGGTTGAGAATGACCACAAAGACTTGGCAGAAGTTGGTATTGTGTTGTCGACCATTTCACATTTCACATCATTAGTTGAGTTTTTTATTTAAACTGAACTTAAAATATTTATCATCATCAAAAATTCTAATTCCAGATAATTTATTTGCTATAAATATCAGTGATCATGAATTGAGCAAAGATATTTATGATCTTTGACCATGACAGACAGCGTCAAAGAGTTTTATAAGAGTGTCATTTAGGCATTTAGGACCTTTTAGGACAATGTTTTTTACAAAATGATGATTGTATACATAGATTTAGTATAATCGTATACGATCATTTTAAACGAGATAATATTGAAGAGCTAAGTCACCAGAATTAAAATTCAAAAATGTTAGAAACTAAAATCTGAAACAGAACCGGCGCTCTGAGAAAGTTCGCAGTGAAACTTTCGTAATGCTAGCGGACGGGTACAAATACTATTAGATAACAAGTCGCAGTTTATTCTGAATTCCTCAGTAAAAGAGAATCTTCTAGTACAGGGACAAGTGCCCGCATGAAAGGGGGAAGAATCTCGGAACGGAGAAGTTGTTGCAAATCAAGTTTGAAAACCAAAACGGTTAAGGTGAGCAGTTGAACGGTCTTTGATTAAAGTACTACATATATTATTTTATCTTATCTGCTGGCTAGTTGTTAATTTTTTTGTCATCAATCTATTAGTAAATTGATTATCTATAAAAATACTAAACTATGTAGTTATAACCACTAAAAATACTACACAAAAAAGAACTAAACATTAATAAATAAAAAAATTGGCCGAGGTCTCCGTCCATGAGAAAAGTACCCAGGACACTAGCAACGTTTCCGCGCTGAATGGCCAGTGAGATGACTTCAGCAAACGCTTAGATAAGTCACGATACAGCCTGTGAGCGCTTGGACCCCACGGCCCCAGAGCGTTTCCACCCCAAAAGGCTCAAATATATAGGCATCACTGATAACAGAATATTTGCACCTTTTGAGGAATTCAGCCGAACCAGCCGCAGAACCAGCCCTGCCAACCGACAAAAAATCCTTTGTCGGTTGGCAGGGCTGGTTCTGCGGCAGGTTCGGCTGAAGACCTCAAAAGGAAGATGAGACGGCGCCAAAGTATCAACACAAGTCGCGTACCAAACAAGGGGCCGCCCCATTTTTAAAATCTTTATCTTAATGTGAGCAAGCAACGTAATAAGGCTAAGTAACGGGAAGTCGTAATGTGTCAATTTGAAAAACAAATAACTATTATTTTATTTCAAGTTTCACAAATTGCGTTATTTCAGACCATGCCTCGGTATCCAGCAACCATGTACTACAGCAGATACGAACATCACCCCCATACGTTTGTAGTGAGCAAACGGTACATGTCCTTGGTCTTAATTTTGTCTGGACTTGTTGGGATTTTCTTTTACAGAACTGGTAAATATTTCGTTTCATTTCATTGTTTTTCAATTAACATTTTTGTTCATGGATGTCGTCATGTCCAGTGGAAGTCATATAAGTGGACGGACATGCCACTGATGATAAATGGCCACTGAGGCCTTTTCCATTAACGAATACCTACTATACTATATAAGGAAGCATAGCTCAATGTACTGCGACTGTAGGCTTCGCCTTTCATTTTATGTGAACTAGCTATGGGAGTTCCTATTAATAATATTGCCGGAAAACAACCAAAGCTATTATGGCAGCAGATTTCAACTGATTTAGTAGTAGTAATTCTTCGTTTTTGTACAAGTGTGAAGCATTTCTATACTATAATAATAAAAGAGGAAAATTTTGATTGTTTGCTTGTTTGTTTGTATTTAATAGGCTCTCAAACTACTGAACCGATTTGAATAATTCTTTCACTGTCGGAAATGTGGGGGGAAAGGGGGAATATTTGAAAAAAGAAATTACGCGCGGTTGAAACCGCAGTCGGAAGGCTAGTGTTATAATATATCCATTGACCTGAAAGCCGATTCAGTCTGCATAATCTTAACTAAAATTTTAGGATTTTCATTAAAATGCCCCTTACTTTCTAACACCCCGAGATTTTGATAAATTCGGTTTTTAGTACAAGGCAAAATCCGCCTGTTCAAAGTTTTAATTGGGTAGGGGTTAGGATGTTGCAACTGCTACAATGTTAACACCTCGTTGGTCCAAAAGCAGTTGTTCCACCGCGGAAGATAAAGAAGAAGTGAGTTGGTTAGCAGCGAAAAGCGATTGTATGGTTTTGTCGCTTAGACTAGTTATAAACTATAGTGTGCGAATAAGAATACAAGCTCCACTCGCTCGAAATTTATAAAAAACTAGCGGTCGCCTTTGCGGTTTAGTACAGATGAAAAGTCGTGCACAATGTAGAAAAATAACCACTGGTGGACGGTGGTTCTCTCGTCGTAAGTTGTGATCGATAAGCAAGTAATATCCCTTTCATTGATAGCTTTGTCCCTCAACAACTTGTGTAGTATGAACAGTAAGCGATCAACTATTGTAATTTTATATTATGCATCTTTCTTGAGCGAGAAAATAGCTGATATTTAATAAATTCCTCGCTGTCGGTGGGACTACTGCCTAAGGTCTAAAGCAGCCATACTCAACCTTTTTTTTAATGGGCCCACAAACACGTTTCGATCTTGAAGCGCGGGCCGCAAAAATATTTAGGGCTGAAACTGCGTTGAGCGGGCGCCCGCGCGGGTTCATGCGGAAGTCACTTTAGGTGTTAAAAAAACATAATTCAAAATTGGCGATGTGTTTATTGAAAAAAGGAAGTTGGTCACAATAAAGCCAACTATAAAATACATGATTTTGTAACCTTTATAATATTAGGTTATGATGAATGAAATGCATTATAGACCAAATTTTGACAGAGCTAACTTTGAAAGATCTAACAATGACTTCAGGTTTTAACAAAGCTGTTGCGTATGAAACCATCTTGTTTTAAGTAATTTATTAATTAAAAAGCATTGAATTAATGGGTTCAATCATTTTTAATTTGTATAGTTCATTTGGGTCAGCAGAATAATTGCACATTTTTAGTAAAATTAATTTTTAAAAGTTAGAGATTACTAAGGACACTGACCTTTGTCACAAATTTTGTCATTTTTATGAAACAAAATTGTATTTTTCACTGGAATTTATTTAAAAATAGCTCAGTTTTAAAATAAATTGTTTAGTTTAACATGTCTTTATAAAATTCAAACCAAATTCAAAATATTTTTTACAAAAATTATCGAGATAATCATAAGGACGGTAACCATTGTAAAATATGTACAACATTTTTGAATATGACTCTACTGCAAACTAACCTTATTACATCATCCAGATTAGAGTCTGTAAGCTTGTTTCTGTACACAGTTTTTGTGTATCATTTTCGAAAAAGACGATTCACACACAAATGTAGACCCAAAGAATGTTAATAAGATTTGGGCAATTCTTTGGACGCTTTTATATTTTTGGGGAACAATGCTCCAAAATAAGACTATCGAGTTCGAATTTACTCAGGGCGCCCACAGTTTTTTCGGATGGGCGCGGAATTTTAAAACTTAGTCAAAGTTTTAAAATTCCAAGTGGGCCAATTACAAAGGCCCGGCGGGCCGCATGCGGCCCGCGGGCCGCAGGTTGAGTATGGCTGGTCTAAAAGTCTAAGCCCTGGATTATACTAGTTCACACAAAATTTGTATCGGATTATTTAGAAAGTAGCTCGCGTTTTAATAATTTGATTTCTAACTATATCTATTAGATCGTCAAAACAAGCAAGAGTTCCTATCATTGTAACTAGAAATGTTGTCTTAAAATCAAACATTACTCGTATTTGACTTGCATTGCATTGGCCCTGATTTTAATATTTATAGTCATTTTTAAATTTTCTCGTTACAAATATCTGATAATAAGAAAAACTTAGGGAGCTCTTGTCTTGGAGCGGTAAAATATTGAACATAATGTCAAAAACTATGACAAATGCTTTATTTCAGGACAATTGATTCGTTTTCGCGTTGAACTGAATCGGGCCCGATTTCTTTGTCGAGCTTGTGAAGAAAAATTGAAGAATGTCAAGGTACTTGTTAATATATATTCACACTTACATTACAAAAGCGAAAGCATCTCTGTATATTACTTTAGAGTTGTAGAACTACCTACCTACATCGTTTTTTAAAACACTTTACAGGGTGAAGATTTAGAGAATAATGCTTTAGAAATACGTAACACAACTGAAGCAGTTAACTCGTCTGAAATACAACATCTGATTAGACAAATGAAAGGTAAGATTATTAATTATTATTTATAGAAAGAACTATTTTAATAAATAAAAATACTACCTGACTAGTTCGTTGGCATTTGAAAAAACAAGAAATTACAATCAATTTAGTTAAGCGCTACATAATTTACTGTGACCTCAGGAATATACTGTGTTAAGAGGTTCCCCTCAGGAATCAACTCAGTTAAGCGCTTCCCCTTAGGAAATACTCACTTAAGCGCTACCACTCAGGGATATACTCAGTTTACTGCTACCCCTATAAGAGTATTTACTCAGTACTCCTATAAGGCCTCGGCCTCGAATTTGCGGCAGCGGCGCGCACGCAGGCGCACAGCCGCTTGACGCGGGCCTTCAATAGCGGTACGATGCTGTCAAGCGGAGATCCGCAGTGCGCCTGCGTGCGCTGCCGCTACCGCTACCGCTCCCGCTCCCACCCTACTGTTATTATATTGTGTATATGTTTCCATACAAAACATTTCGCTCCTGCCCCGCTGTCCGCTAAATTCGAGGCCGAGGCCTAAGAGTAATTTATCTTCAGGTACAAAAGCTGCGACTGGTTTTGACGACCTAAAGCCGTTGTCTTCGTTGAGATCTCTCGCACTGCCGCATATAAAAGCAGAAACTCACAGACTTATCCCGGCTTACCATATGAACAGCGATCGGAAAATGCTAGATATTGTCATAGGACTACCACATGTCAAACGTGACAAGAGGAATTATTTGTATGATACATTGAAGGTGAGTGACAGTTACCATGCCGCCCCCACTATGCACGGGAGGTTTTTATTTAGGAAAAACAGTCTTTGTTTGGATATATTGGAGAATAAGAAACACAATAAAAGAATAATTATATAATTTGCTGCGGTCTTTCCAAATCTATATAAATATAATATATATTATAATCTTTTCGTATAGACAATAACATTTCGGCAATTCAATTTTATTTTAAAGTATTATTTTAAGTTTATCTAGTAATTATTTAAAATAATGAAGGTACCTATTATAACCTACATATATTTAAATAATATAAACTTCTTATAAAAATCCTCGGATATTTTTTTCTCCTCATGGATCCCATGACACCACTTCTATGGGATCTTGAATTAATGATTTCAGCTCTTGACTTCCATGGGATCCTTTAAAGATATGGGATCGAATGGGATTAAACATTCGATCCCATATACCCCAAAGATCTGGTTATTCTGTTATATTGGTTTAATTCGATATTGTTTTATCGATAGGATTTGGTAAAAGGTATCACAGAAGCAGATGATAATTCTACACTAATAATAGTAATGATAGCGGAAGTTGATCTGAAGTATGTACTCTCTACCGCTTGGAGTATCGAGAAAAAGTAAGTTCACAGTTTTCGTTGCACTAAACTCACTTGGTGCCTATCATTCGGTTGCGCTATTTCTTTCTCGGAGGAGTATGCTTTTAAATACTGTAACCGCAGGCTAGCGACCGGCTCTCACTACGTGGAGCCATGCCGCAAATTACAATTTTTTTTATATTACCTTAGTTGGCAGACAAACGCGCAGGTTTGAGGGACACTACATCAGAAAGCGTCGCTCAATGTGCTGCCAGACTGCAGGCTCATCTGATCTTCGAGCCTTTAATTTCAAGTGTACTGGCATTTATACTGGTGGTGATAAGTATACTGGTGTGTATTTAGTGCAAATGAGCTAAGTTATTGTAAGCTGTTGAGTTACCACCCACCCATGTCTAGATAGTAGGAATTTCTAAGTAAAAGGCATCCTACATTGCAGAATTTTGTTTAATGTATCTCATTAACTGAGTTTGCCGAGTTTTAAAAAGTACGATGGAACTCGAAAAAAACTCGGCGGACTAACGCAGAGAGGGTGCTTCAAGTTTGACGTTTTGCAAATGGCCGTTTAATTGACGGTGCATAACTTTGACCTCACAAGTTATGGTTATGTAACCGATGTAAACTTTGAAATAATTTCCAATTTAAAGCTCGCCTTCGCCTCGCTCGGATGTAGAATTTAGGAACTCAGAAAATACGAAGCATTTAAAAATAAATTAAGTCTGCGTATAGATATAATTTGATATTTTACGGTGGAACGCGTCTACCACGGGGTTTTGGTACTATTTGTGATGTTATTTAATTGTCAGTGACCTGATTTGGTTAATTTAACATGCATCCTTGATGCTGTAAAACAAAAAGAAGCTTTAGCTACCATAACATGACACATAATATGTACCTACTGCTTATCAATTTCTTTTATATGCTATAGTATGTGGCTAGTTACCACATTAGACAATTGCAATGTTTTACCGTTCGCGTTATTACAGTATGCGATAGAACGTGTATTGTTTGTATAGCAATATTGATTGTAGTATACAGGGTGACTTCTAAGCCGTGAATAGAAACTGCATATATAAAGGTCTTCTCTGTCTGTCTGACTCTCTACTAGTCTTTCATTGCTACACTGTCACACTTCTAATATTTCAATGGCATCTTGCAGGTTTCCTGAGCAAGTGAAAAGCGGTCTTTTACAAGTATTATCTCCGTCTGCGTCATATTATGTTAATTTGGATAATCTGCCGTCGACCTTGGGCGATTCGCCTAAAAGGGTAAAATGGAGATCCAAACAAGTACTGGATGTTTTATATCTAATGGCATATGGCCATACGAAAGGAGCATACTACTTGATGATGGAAGATGATGTGCATGCTAATAAGAACTATATGCGGGTAAATATTGCGTTGTGCAGAACATAGTTGGTTTCTGCGGCTGCGGTAGAAAAGCGGTACATGTTACGTTTTTTTTTATACCACATCAACTGGCAGACAGACACGCAGCCCGCCTGAGGGCTCTTGTACATGCTTAGAAAAGTCGCCGGGCCTACGCAAGAATTCGTGTCGTTTCTACACACGAATCGTGTACATTGCTCCGGCGGCAGATACGGTGAAATTTCTTAGCGTGTACAAGAAGCCTGATGGTAAGCGGTCACTGCTGCCTATTCCATTGAGGGACACTTCATCAGGAAGCGTCGCTCAATGTAGGCTCGTCTGATCTTCGAGCCTTTTATTTCAAGTGTACTGGCTCTTACATAAATATTACTGGATAACAGCCAGAGCTGTAATGGCGGCAGATTTCACCACAGGTGAAAAGGATCGCAACGCTAGCGCGAGTTAGATCCGCCGCACGACGTCTAGTAATTAGCGCCATCTATCGCTTAATGAAGAAACCGAGTTACACAACACCAAATCGGTCATACTTTTATTTTATTTTATTTTACAAGGAAAACAATACAGTGTATAAACTATGTAGACAAACATTTTGGGAAACTTTTAACTATTTACATGTTTTCACCTATAGAGCCTGAGTAATGCTTGTTTATCAATAACAAAAATACAAAAGCAAAGTTACAGTCGAAGATTCCGAATCGACAGCAAATAGATTAACGGCAGGTTGGGTTCAACAACCAATTAAGGGAATACCTTGCACCATTGCTAAAGCAGATATCAATCTGGAATATCACGGCAAATTCTAATTACGCGGATTCTCGATCGCAATTAAGGGACTTGACCAAATTGCCTTGCGTCTGAGACCCTGAGTTTCAATCCGGTATTCTGAATCGTACGCCTGAAGTGTAGACTAGTTCCACCACAGTCTATTTGGCCTTAATTAGTTCGTGCTCGAATAGATTGACTAGCACTAAAACGCTTTTGGAGTAAATATTTACGTTTAAATAGACATTACAGTGCAAATTTTGCTACATAAAATTTAATCTGCACGTGCTTTTAATTTTAATGTTAACGCCTCGATGGCCTAGTGTTTCAGTAGCTGGCCATCATAATGGGGGTTCTTGTTTAATTTCCCGGGTCGAGCAAACTTTGTGTGTGTTCTTTGAATAGCTCGGGTTTGTGATCAACCAATCACCACCAACCAACCAACCAACCAACCACCAACCAACCTGCAATGGGCATTATGGGCAAGCGTGATGATTAAGCTTGTTCAGATTATACCCACAAACTTGCGCTTGAGATTTCCACAGTGGAGTTTCAGTCTAGCTGCTTCCCCAAGCGGGTAGGATATCCATAAATGGTTTCACTACTCAAAAAAGCTTACGGTAATCAACCAGGCGCAGTGCCTATCGTATTCATTGCATTTTCAACGCACCTTTAAATGGATATGGTGGTCCAGCCGTCCAATGATGCACCATCTCTCCGTGGTGGTGATCTTATATGAAATTTCATTCCCAGGACGAAAAGACTCTTGCCTTTATTATGTTGTATTAAAAGGAATATTACTGTGAAGTTGTGTCTAAATCAGTTTGTTTGTAGATATTGCATAACAAACATCCAATTATCTATCCATACCAACATTGACAATATTATTATGGTTAAAAACAACAATAAAAAATTACTCCATTTGTTTCACATTTCATTGTTAATTTAACAATTTTGATCACCAACCTACATTTACAAGCACGCGGAATTGCCTATCATTACAAGCTTTTATTGCGATGTTCGTATGCAATTTGCCATTTTTGACAAAATTAACACGCCACTTTTCAACCATTTACTGGAATCTGACTGAGTCGAAATTGGACATCATTATAATATGATTCCCTGCTAGGAAAACTTTAGTGTTTTAACATGAATTTTCGCAATCGTGGATTTGAAAATAAATCTTTTTAACTGTCTGTTACGAATGACATAATTATGAAAACTTTGGTTACCTATTGTATATTTTATGTAGCCATGCTCCGGCCGAGCAGGCCCATTTCGACTGTTTCAGCGTGGCTCTACGAAAAAATAAACCCTTAGACGGTCAAGTCAAAGCTCGCTTATGATTGACACCTTTATTTTAAAATTAATTTGTATTTCAATAAATTGATATTTCACATTTATTGCAGCATATGAAAACGTTCGTGTCATACTGCACGACTAAAGAGCCGGAATGGATGCTGATTGAATTCTCAGACCATTTCGGTTCTCTCGGCAAACTCTTCAGATCATCGCGAGTCGGCCATTTCCTCATGTACATACAGTTATTCTTCTACAACATGCCGCTAGATTTTCTTATTCAGAGCTACGTGTGGGACAAGTCTTGTGATATCACCAGGCATTCGGTAAGTGCAGTTAAAGTGGCTCTGTGCATTTTAAATTTGAAGCAAGAGTACTCAGAGTCTCCCGCACGAGTGAGGATTATGACACGTTTAATCGCACAAAAAGTTGTTGTGTCAAAAACACTGAGGAAATAAGTACATGTACATAAGTATTATTCTAGAATAAAGTAATCATTCAAAGCCTATGAGTATTAGTATTTTTATTTGCGCATTATCATCGTTGATATACGTACAATCTTCATGATTACGAAGAGACGTATCTCAATTTATAAAAAAATACACCCTTGCGGAAGGCTAGTTAGGTAATAATTAAATTTAATGTTCGTAGTTATATCTAAACATTCTTGTCCGTTGCAGAAATTTTGTCACAAAGCAGTGTTAAAAGTGCGCAAGTGGTACCCCGATCCTCTGTTCAAACATATTGGAGTATACTCTTCGCTGCCCGGAAAAATTGGGAAAGTGGAGGTAACATTTAGGGGCAAAATTAATAAACAAATACATAACTTACGACAAATGACGTTCAATATACAACTAGACTCCCATTCACGCTCAAATATTGTCCGAAGCAAAAGTCTGCCCACCCGACTATTGGGCAGAGTTTCCGTTTAGTTGTTTACAATTGACATTAAACACTAGCTGCCACGAGAAGATGTTAATTTGAACGAATGTGTTAATGTCATCTGTGTCTGTGAAAACAAGTTTCATTTCAGGAAAAAGTACTCGTAAAAATTTTATGATCCTCAGTAAGGCGGTTAAGTATCAAAAACGCTAAATTTATAAGACTTAGTATAATAATTGCTTGGTTGTTTCTAACATTTAGTATATTAATTCTCGCGCCTTTGATAAAATATCGAACTCGGATGTCAACTAATTTCCATATTACCCGCCATGTTTTTTCGATAAATATCGGGTCCGATATTTTATCAAAGGCACGAAAATTGGCTCCCAGGTGAGCTTCGATATTTCGGGAACTCCAATAATTTTGTCCCCAAGTGTAGTTTCAAAGCGTGTAACTACGGCCCACCTGTAAACAGTGTGGAAGCAATATTCACCGTTCTTCGTCGGAAACAGAATTTAGGTATAAGTACCTATTTCGTACTACGCTTTCCCGCTTACTGTATTTCTACGTAATTTTCATTGCTGGTTCGTTCGGGTTGTTGAATACAGTATTGTGTACCCACCCTAAATAATTTTAATTAACTTATAATAAGCTACTTATTAAATTTTATTCCCACACGAGGTGGAATTTGCGTGTACGAACCTTTGTTTCTTTATGTTACGAACATCACGATATTGCAGAAAATAAAATATTTTGAGAGTGTAATCATTCGTGGATAGAAAATAATAAGATTTTTTTTAGCGGTTATGAAAAAAATTTATTCAGTTCTGTTAACGGATATGTTTTATTCAGCTACTTTACATAGTCAGGTCCCGTGGTTTCGTTTTATAAATTTTGCAAGACGAAAATTATTGTGCCTCCCTTATCTATTGGTACTTAAGCGGTTATCACACTGAGCCGCGCTCCGTCGCGGAGCGCGGGGCTGCATAGTAAAAATTCCGCACGCGGGCGCGTTTTCAGTGTGTTGTGCCGCGCGAGTTTTCTATACAAACTGAGGTACTTGCATATAATGATTAAATCTGTCGTCCTGCGTACCGCGGCGGAGCGCGGTGCAGTGTGGTAACCGCCTTAAGGCTGTACCCAGACCAAACGTTAAAAAAGTCTTGTTTTTAACGGCTATCTACTCCTGCATATACAACTATTTAAAAATACGTAAATAATCTTTGTAGTTTTATCTTTAAATTCCTCGTTTAAAATTTGTGTTTATCTTTATTTATAACTACGATAACTGACTTTGAAAATACGTCTAAAATAATAGATTTCATGCATCTCCTTCTAAAGTTTTTTTTTTTTAAATTTGGCTTTCGCTAATCGATAGACAATGAAAAAAACTATAAATTGGCCGCAAAAAATTTGTCAATAAAGCTAGATTTCATCATTAAGACGAAGGCCTTGCTCTGCACTGGGACAAGAAATAGAATAATACTTCATATCTACAGATATTTTATTATCGGTAGCATGAAAGAACGCTGGAAAAATATTTGCATTACACGGAAATCGTCTTTAGTCGGAAATATGCAGCAACACCCTATTTCCCTATCTAGTTCCACTTCCATCGTTGTCGTTCTCTGTGAATGCTTTTCTAAGGTTACCGGTGCACCTATTGTTACAGGATGCCAGCTTAGTGAAAGGACTAAAATACTTTCCGCATGTAAACCCGCCGGTGAAACATATACGGTGCGATATAGAGGAACTTCCGTTTTACTCATTGAAAAAGGCTTATTTCGGAGAAGCCATGTTTATAGGGGTGAGCCCGAAGAGCGGGGACGTAATCGAATTTTGGTTTGAAAAACCAACGGTTCTTAAAAGGTACCTACTCTACTTAAACGACATTCATCCCGTACTTTTACTGCGGGTCGTAAAGTCTTCAATTCTTAATAATTTTAACATCTCTTCAGATGGTGCGATGAAATTTAGTTATTGGTTTCATAGTTATATAACTTTATTTTATGTAAAAGCTTCCACTAAATTAGCTCTGTGTTCAGGCAGTACCTATAACACTTTAAAAGTTAGACCAGAGAAATATTATGATGGCAGCATATTAAGCGATAAATTATGGTAGAATATTCTTCAATGGAACTCTCTGCTTGCCATCACGTGAGCTACCTTTAATGGTTAATAACAAAATCAACTAGTCTGTACATCACTAGTTTGTGATAACGGGCTATTTTCGAATAATTCAAATCGCCCTGATCACCTGGTAAACAACCACTAATATTATCCGATTCAAATGCTATTATTACGATAACACCTTTTGAAATTGTGTGAAAAATTACGTCAATTGCGCTTTTCCGTAACGTCAGTAACCAATAGCAACGCATTATATTATCTGTGTGTGTGTAAGTCATCACTGTCGCGTAACGCAACTCCAAAATTTCGTATCCTTATAGCATTGAATCAGATTATACTCGTATACTAGGTACTTCTGTAGAGATACTTGGCAGAAATCGACGATTTTTCAGTACCTACTATAGGATTTTTCTATGTCAGTTCCAAGCATCAATCTGCGAGAAAAGAGTGAAAAAAATAAAGCTACAAGCAAGAGCTAGATAGCTGGATCCATGCATAGAATAATGTTGCGAAAGTAGACTTCGAGTCTTTACAGTAGAAGCACATAAATCTGCCTCTTTTTTCTTGAAATTGAAGAAAGAACCATTTTCCTTATACCGATTTCGTGGTTTCATAAGGCTAAGTTCATATGACCGCGCTAACCGCGCGGTACAAGACCAAAGTAAACTGTATAATATTATCGTCTACATTACCACGCGGTACCGCGTTACCGTACATATGCCGTCAAGTGAATACTCTAATCGAGCGGCGACGCGCGGATTCGCGCGGTCATATGAACTTAACCTAATGTTCTAACTTTGATCGGTTGTGGTTGACAGGTTCAAGTTGCAAAGCGGAAACTTCGAGCGCCTATACGACATATTCGTTAACACCGACGTGGAAGTGTGTCCTGCGGGTTCAACAAACTTCAGCAAAGTTGCCTCGTTCGACGAACTAGGTTATGCTGGAGGTGATCTCGAGAAGTTCGGGCCCGTTGAGTGTATAAGGTTAAGAGTTATCGATTTTGATTGGGAAATTTCGAAGAGTGTCGTCCTTAGTGAAGTAAGTAATTTTCAAACAGTACTTATATTTTTTATACTTGTTAGACAAAGACGCAGCCCACCTGTAGAAGGACTTTTAACCAGGAAGAGTCGCTAAATGTGCTGCTACACTGTAGGTTCCTTATCGAAGAACGAAATTAGAACGGATTGAATTAATTTTACAGAAGACTTATTTTACAGTGCATGTTAAGGTCTCAAATTATTTAAAAATAAATAAATATCTCTGGACATTATTCACAAAGCGCGATTTAGCCCCAAACTAAGCATTAGCTTGTGCTATGGGTGTCAGACAACGGATAAACATTAATTATAATTATTTTTTGTAAATACATACTTATTTATACATAGAAACACCCAGACCGATAAATATCAATTTTAAATACCAATTTCCATCTTAATTAATAATTCTTAATAATTCTTTGAATATAATACTTTCTCATTTAGGATTTTTGGAATCGATTGTCATAAACCTGTTTGTATGTGGTCAAAATATAATTCATTTCATTTTTACAGATTGAGCTGACGCCAGTCGTAAAGTGATGTTAAATCGAAAATAAATTGTCTGTTTTGTTATTAAGTCAACAGTTTTTTATACTTTTTCTAATAATGTGCTGAGTTCAGAAAACCAGGATAACATACGAAGAGGGTATAGGCAGGTATACGTATATTTATTACTGTATGTTCTTGTTAAGTTCGTGAAGTTGCTTATTTTAACTTTCTGTATGGACTTACCAATTGCATGTTAGTTGGAATTCTGACTGTTATAAAATATTCTATAAACTTTATTAATCTATGTTTAGTTCTACCTTTTTATTTTTAAATGATTTACATATAACAACTGCTGCTTTGCTTCTAGCAACCGAAAGATTATAGACCTCAACCCTGAAAAGGAGAACACTAAAAAAAAGCAAATACCAATAAAATAACAATTTATATATTAACGTATATAATTATAATGTCAGGTTGTTTCCACACCTAAGTGCATAATCATTAAATATATGTACATGCAATAGAAGGGGGATATACATCAATACATTATTAAACAGCATGCGAATAATTATGATGTATATTATATTATGGTCGAAAATCATAACCCTACATAGATCACATCAAACCAAACCTTTGTTTCAGAAGTGTGGAATTTTATTGGAAATAAGCAATACTTCTTTTATAACAATCACGTTGAAACATTTTTATTTTTTAGCGTTTTGTTCATTCATTTAATTTTGAGATCAATATTTTGACTGAGTCTAGTATAATTTATCTAACCTCGGTGGTCTAATGGTTTAAATAAGCAATCGTCATAGATCTCATTAAAAAATATTTCGTCCAAACTTATGCGTGAAAATATATTACGCATAAGTTTACTAATGTAAAGGACCATGCAAAGGAGCGTCCCCACCCACCAACAGATTTCAAACGTATCTCTATTTATACCTCTTGCCATACTGATCTTTTTTTTATATGACGACATCCGCCGTAGGAATGGGGATTTCACGCAAATCGAATTTGAATGTTGTATTTTTCAAGTATTTTTTTTAAACAGTTAATTGTGAAAATAATGTGCAGGCGATCAAGAGTAACCCCCCTGGCCTAAATAAAAGTGTTCAATCAAAATGTAATCTTAAAAAATATTTTACAGTCGAGTCTACTTGAAGCTAGACACTTACAGCGCAATTCTGAATCTTATGGTGCGTCTATGCTTACGAAGCGAACACGAGCGGCGCACGAGCGGAGCACGAGCCGATCCAAAATTCGTGTACTGTGGACGGACTTGGAGCCTCGAACGAGCGCGCTTCGAGCATTCGTTTCGTGCTCGACTGTGCTCCGCCCGTAGACAGAGAAAACTATAGACAAATTGCATACAAACTGATAGTATCTATCGCATTCACACAAGAAAAAGAGGGCGATACGGATAGACCACGTAAAAGAAAGAGATAGAACTACACAATTTTTTGTCTCGCACCGCGTGCCGGTTTTTCGATATTTAGGCTGAAACTATGTTCGAGGAGAGATCGTCGTAGGCTCGTGGCAGGCTCGTTGTGCGTCCACACTTGTCACGCGAGCAGAACGGTTCGACTCGTGCTCCGCTCGTGCGCCGCTCGTGCTCGCTTCGTAAGCATAGACGCACCATTAGGCGTACGGCATAAGCACGATTTTATTGTTTTTGAATACCCCGTCATTTTTTTGATTAAAAATGGTTATTTGTCTTTATATGAAATGTCATAATAATATTGAAACTAGTGCCAAGTCTGTTGGTGGGTGGGGACAGGGCCCATACAACTTCTTGCGTTGTCCTTAGGTTTTAAAATAAAATATGATTGTGACAGGCTACCGCCCTGATAAGCACGTCTTGTTATTACTGACATTTCAGAATGAATATAAATACTGGGTGTTAATACTGTTTAGGTATTTTTTCAGAGCATTTTATAATAAAAACAACTTTAAGCAGTTGTGAATTGGTAAAATCTTTAAACATGTTTATGTACTCTAAATTCAATTTGATATTTCTAAAGTTTTTGACATGTATGTACAAAAAGTGCTTTGGTTTGTATTGTTTTGAATATTAGTAAAAACGGTTAGTAAAAACATTGTTTTGCTTTGACCGTCTGTTGAAGTAAACTTATCTAAAAGTGTAGGAGGACATAATATTATGTTAATGGTTTAGGAACACCCCGTACACCGTAGCGGGAATATTGAAGTAATATCGTGTAAAAGACGTCTGTTGCAGGTGATTTTCCATTGTCGTGGCTGTCCATTGACGTGCAAAAGTTATTTGCAGAATAAATTATTTCATTTTTTCATTTAACAATTAATTGTCAAGTGATTCACAAACAATTACTATGCCGTTTATGGTTTGCCTGTTGTATGCATCAATCATTAATATTACCGAGTAAAGGAGTATCTTTGACTTGGAATCTACAATTTTAAATTTTTGAACCACATCAAAGTAGTATTAAAAACCTAATTCGCAACTGGTTAATAAAACACTGAGATGATCCCTTAAACAATACATTCAATGATCAAGCACGAACGCAAACATTAATTAAAAATCAGTCTAAAGGAGACGGGTCCATAACTAGAATATCACATTTCTTAAGAATAATGTCCTCAAAGTTTTAATTTAAATTATGATAGACTAACTACGTATGATTTACAGAGCGCAAGTGAAAGCTTTACGAATGAACTGCCAACGTTTTCAATTTATTTAATTGACCGTGTACCTAGAAACACAAAGAGGGTACAGTACTTGTTTGGTCATGGATGCATTCATATTGATGAAATATTTCAAGTCAAACAAAACAGAGGCGCGCTTTGAGTGCACGCTCTACTGAATCACGGGTGCTGCACCAAAGGATTCGGACTTTAGAAATGGATCTGGGACACGGCTGAGGTAAACGTTTGGCAAGACATTCGATTGAGTGCATGTGAATTAAATAACAGACTTTGATCTAGGGTTTGGTTTTCGTGACTCCTCGTATGGATAGATTCATCTGTTGTTTAAATCCAACTGGTACATGAAACTAGCATCGTCAAACTTAAACAACATACAAATTTGAAACCTTATAGGTCACTTCTCCACTGACAGATAAATAACGAGAAATATTCTGTTAGATATCAACGATGCAGACCTTTTTGTCAATAAGAAACATCATTGATATCTGACGATTAAATTTCTAGAAACTTGTCTAACAGCGGTGAAACTGGTCCTTAATAAATTGAATACGTCGACGTGATATTCTAGTTGCAGTCCTAAATTTAAATTTATTAAAAAGAGTAAGTAGAAAGAGGAAGATACGAAATTAACTTAAAACTCCCAATAACAGCTTTTTTTAATTTGATTAGATCTTTATAAAATATTCAATGTCAATCAGAAAGTAATTATTTTTAGACTCAAACTTAGAAATGTATAAAATAAAAAATCATAGGCACCAGAACATTAGTTATTTGAAAATCGGACGGCTTGGAACTTACTTTAAAAACAGAAAACTTACTCCGTCCAAGAAATCTTAGGCCCGTTTTCAAATCTTAGACGCACAAGAAAACAGTTCCGAGTAGTGATTGAGCTTCTGGATTACTTGAAAACGGTCAGCCTACTTAATGTACTGTATGATTTAACATTTCTTATCAGTATCTTCCCATTTCTCTTCTTCTGAAGCTATACTTCTAAATTAATCACCGTCTCGGCACGATTAAGGCTTTGAATGGCGCTGCGGACGGCGTGGCTCCATCCACGTGGTCCAAGGGAGGTAACGGTTCCCCAGGCGCAGGGAGGAACGAGAACCTCTGCAGCAACGTGGTGGTGAATATGAAGATGTTGCATTTCGCCAACACGTCCCCCATACATCGGTGCTTGAAGAGACCGAAGGGGAAGTAGTGGTCAGGCAACTTGACCTGCCCGTCGCATAAGAACCTCTCGGGCTTGAAGGCGTAAGGATCTGGGTATAGCTCCTCGTCCATTAGAATGTTTGTGTAGTTGGAGACTATCATCGTGTCCTGGAATGGGGAAAAGTATAATTAAGTACTCAGCGTTATAAGGCTGTATAAGGCGGACAAAATCACTCGAAAACAGATAAAATCGAATTTTCCAATAGAATCCAAAACAGGCAATGCAATAATGTTGAATTTTTCATTTCCTTCAAGTACTGGAGCTAAAAATATCGGAGATGGCATACTAAGGAATGTATGTGGCTCCGCAAATAAAATGTAAATAAGATAAAGTCAATTATCAATACAAAAGTTAAGTTCGCCGCTGCAGTTGACTCAAAGAAACCTAATGGACAGAAAAAAAATCCAAAAAGGAGGAAAAGTTTACAAAGTAGCTTAACGTTTACTTGAAAAACTTCTACTTGATAAAGGTCCTTTTAAAAGTCTTATATTTAACAATGGTATGGTAAACAAGTTTGGTACGTTGTAAATTGTATTCATTTTATTTTAGCAACGTTGGTGTTTATCTTTATCATCGATTGGTCCATTCTGTATGTAAGCATTACGTCATTGCAGTCTTCTTGCAATAAGCCTCTCAAAATAATAATTGCTCTGAATTTATTATATTGTTGTAAATTTTATTGGGTTGCCACTAAGCACGGGGGAGTCGGGACGAAACAGTTCCGAATCCCACATGTGGCCGCAGGTCTCGCTTGCTTGTTTGTCGCTGTGGTGCTTTAAAGAAATCTACTTCGCAATTTTTTTAAATGTAAGTATATAGAACGAGAATTCAGCTGGAAACCATAACATCTATGCGTTAATATTTAAACGCTTACCTCAGGTATAATATATCCGGCAAGGTTGGTATCCCTCAGAGCACGATGAGGAACGCTGAAAGTCCTGCCCATGAAATGTCGCACACACTCGTGAACTATGGCGTAGTTGTACGGCATTCTGAAATGTAATAGGTAAAAAGCTTTAGCCATTATAGTTTTTTATACGTTGTACCACCATAGAAACACCATCATAGTCAAAACAGTGACACTTTGGCGGTATATTTCACCAGTGCAGTGGGAGCTCGAGTCGCGTATTCTTTAAAAGCTCTTCCACTGACCAAACGTGTGGCGGAAATAGTCCCCTGATTATATTTTAGTTGCGTTTTTCTGTTCGGAGCACTAGACAAAATGCGAATTTGACAATTTGCGCCTAAACCAAAAACAGCATGTTTTGTTTTTTATTACTTGTGTAATCAAAAGCAAATTTTAGTCTCGTCTAGCAACACGTGTTGGCAAAATAATTTCATGAGGAACAAGGAAAATAAATAACTGGCTAAGAGCTTGCACCATCGCCAACCTTAGTAATGCAGGCATATTTACTTGTATTTTAAGGTAATATTTCCAACGATTATGGGAGCAGTCATACTTAATATTTTTTGTTTATAATGATTGCTTTGTTGATTCAAATAAAAAAATGAACTTAAGGTTTTAAGCAATCATATCAATACATAGTTCTTGTTGTGCATTTTCCGAGCGCTTTAACCTGATAATATAAATAATGATCAAAGGATTTAACAAGCCTGAAAGCTGCAGAGGGGTTCTAGACAAAATTGGTTCATTGTTATACAGGTAGTATAATCTGCATGTTTCACCATCGAGCTAATAATTAATTAAATCACTAACATAGAAAAATCGACCTCGATATTTATGATGCGGCTTTAGAAACCACTGGTTTAGCACAGGTCTATTTTTATTTATAAACTACGCCTATTAAAGGCAGGCACACAAGCGCGAGCATTAAAAAAATAAATCATTTATGTTGTTAAAAAAATCAAACATGCAAAATGTGTTTTAAAAACCAAAAAAAGTATTTTCGTACCAGATTGACAACATTGCTTTTTCATTGTTCCTGCGGCATGGAATTGTCCTGCGGTAGCAAAACGGTGCGAGAGGGGTAACATGTGACGTAATAGGATGGTCATACACGTGATAAATCGAGGCATTTGACACAACAAAAACACTTTCCGAACCGTTTCAATACCGCTGCAGTAAAGCGGTACACTGTAAACCAAAAAGCCCTTGATATTTACTAGAAATTAAATTCGTATTGTGTGTAGTACTTAGAAAATAATTTTAATATCACAGCGAATTACGATGTAAATGTGAAGCCAAAGAATAGTCGACGCTAAATGAGTATAATGTTCCTTTCAGCTTTGAACGCCGGATTTATTTTCAGTAATTTTCTAACCCTTCAAAGAAACTACGGATCAACTCCGCTTAATAACTCTTGAACAACTTATATAAAACTTAAGCTTTTGAAGAACTCCGTAGGTTTGAAATGAAATGAAATTCGAGTATCTACACGAAGTTATTATCTTAAAATTCAAATAAATAACATTGTAGTATGTATTTAGTACTTTTTACAAAAAAATATTTTAATATAGTATTTCATTCGTCTGATCTCAGAAAAACGTCTTTGCCATTTCCGTGTGAACTTCACTAGATTTTCTACTGATATTTAATAAGTTGATTATCGTTGGTTGATAAGTAAAAATCCAGGTACTATCTGGTTCAAATGCTACGAGTATTAGGATACGACCAATTGGAGTTGCGTTACAAATAGATATTAATGCGTTGCTATTGGTGCTAACGTTACGGCCAAGCGCAGTTGACGTCATTTTTCACTCAATTCCAAAAGGTATTATCCTAATAGCATTTGAATCGGATAGTACTACTAGTTAAGCTAGCGGATTATCTGCCAGCGGCCGGCTAAAAGGTAGTCAAATGTTACTTGTTATGGAACGTGCTGGTATTGAAATTTTGACCGTAGATTATAGTTCTATATTGTATTCTGTAGATAGCATAGCAGCCATTTGCAATTTAAAATTTGCTCAAAGAGATAGTATGTTGTTCGCGGGCGTGCAACCGCATCATCGGAAAATTGGCATTTACTACTACTACCCAATAATTATAATAGGATTTCCGATGGAGATTTGTGGAATAACCCCTACTTGCTACCTCCTGGTGCCAGAACCAAATATGGTATCACATCTGGTTCTGTCGATCAAACCGAAGCAATCATAAAAAGAAATATTAAAATCTCCTAGAAAATTTCTTCTTCATTTTTTTATGAGATCTTGGTGCGGATAAATACAATGTACTTAGGTGCGAACTGCTTTATAACATATTACACTTACTTGTCGCGGTCGTCTAAACACGGCATTCGATTCCTCCCGACCACTCTGTCGATCTCTTCTTGAGCCTTTTTCTGGACCTCCTGCTCCCTCACTAAGTAGCTGAACCCGAAGCTCATGCTCTTGCTTGTAGTCTCTGTTCCCGCCATGAACATGTCCATACACATAGCCACCAGTTGTCCCTTAGAGTACGTGTTTACTTCTCCATGCTCACGCAATACTCTAATGTACACATCCATAAAATCCCTATCTTCTTTGTCCGCATCAAACCTCTCCTCATGTCTTTCTATCTCCTCTCGTAAGAACTTCCAAATCCTCTTATGTGTTCTCACAAAGTTTTTGTACCCGGACATGGTTGGAGCTATGATACTTAATATCGGGAAATGACTAAAAGCTGTCCCAACCATGTCGATTGCAGAAAACAAATCAAATAAGAGATCTTGAAGCACTTTCATTTGAGGCTCTTTAGGATTGTACCGTATTCCAGCCATCATTGTCCAAAGCGTGTTTAGTATGTAGGTGTTAAAGAAATTGTGCATCTGAACAACTCCCTCTTTATCTCCAATCGTTTCTAAAACATCATTAACCATATAAGCAGCCTCAGAACAGGCAATATTACCCATGCCTTTTCTACCGAAACCGAATTCTTTTAAATGTTTTACTAAAAAGCGTCTCTGTTCTTTCCATAATTCACCGTCTGTGAGGAGGACACCGCGTCTCTCTCCCCATGTTCTAGTCTGGTAGAAGATGCCTTTGGGTCTTCCATCTAAGTCTTCATTACAGAGCATCTCTTTGTTAGCCTCTAAGGTGTTGACCATAACAATTCTGTCTTTACCAATCTTGAGACCGAGTGCGGCACCATCTTTACAGTATGTATTGGACAATTCTTTAACAGCTTTGTATAAGTAACCAGTTTTCTCACGCAATTTAGACACTTCCGCGGCACTTCCCAGGATTGGGATCCATTTGGGTCCTGGTGGGAATTTTTTTGGCTTCAGGGTATCTAGATAGAGTAAAACGCAGACCACTAGCACTAAAGCTAGCGCTGCTAACCACATCTGAAACAATAAGACAGTAAGATTATAATACTTCATTAGTTAAACCATTCAAGCGTAGCAAAAAAAATACTCGGATGTACTTTTACGTTTTAGCGTTCCGCTATTATTTCAATATTGTAATTTTAATCCAAAGGTTTGATAAAGAAGTTGCTATTAAGCAATTTTTACTTATAAATTCCTTCTTCATTAATTAAGTTGCGTAATTTATTCCCGCAAAGAATATCTACTGGAATGTTATTATTTATGTTGTGTATAACTTTTCTTCCCATTTCTACGTAGGTTTAAATTTTTTGCAAAGCATAAATAAGCTTTTAATAATTAACAGTTTTCTTTGTGCCTACAAATGATGTTTGTCTGAAATTGTTTAATGACTCGAAGATCAGATGAGCCTACAGTCTAGCAGCACATTGAGCGACGCTTCCTGGTGAAGTGTCCGCTTACCATCAAGTGAGCAGCGTGTCTGTCTGCCATGCCAACTGATGTGGTATAAAAAAATAACGGCTTATCCGAGTAATAGGTACGTTTCAACTCTTTACATACCAATCGCCGCGTTAAGAACTAAACAATTAACAATAACATATCAGAAACTCTTTTTGTTAAATTCTAGTCAATTAATCGCTTGATCGTATAATATCGACGTAATATCTCCATAGAATAATTACGAGTAGGTGTCTTGATTAATTTGTTAGCCCTTGAATTATTATAGTTGCGCTCGTGTAATCCATTAGGAATAATTAGGGCATCCCTCCTGTTCCTAATTTAATGGTTAATAGATTAACTTACAAAGCGGATTGTTATGGGGCTTGTTTATTCGAATGAATTCATAAGAAGGATATTGTCTTACTAGTGTGCTTGCGTAATCGCAGGATAATAGGGGAATCCCTACGTTGATATGTACATATTAATCTGAAGATTCATATTATATTTTATCTGCCATTAAAATTTCTCATACCCCTTCTCAAGCGGCGCGTGATCACAAAGTGCGATTTCAATGTTTTAATTATTATCTTATCACATCACAAAAACATCAGGTCAAATATCTACCTATATCTTAATATTCAAGTAGTCAGGTCGATATCCACCCCTAACTATATTATATCAGTGGTGTCCACTGACTACTACCCTTTCAAAAAAGTAAATGAATGCCGGGTATTTGAAAAAAAATCTTCTGAGTTGACGCGTTAAAAATAAATACCACAAACGAGATATGAAAATATGTAACACTGGAGTAATTTAAAAGCTTAAAAGATTCTGATGATGAAACCAATTAAGTTTATCGATGAAAAATAACCGGCCCACGTTTTTCCTTAACAATTTGAACTGTATTTTTGCGTCGCTCGTCGCATTCACGTTACTTTTTCACAATCATTTGCTGGTCGTATTTACAAAATTATTGCGTGTATTTAGTCAGTGTTAATATTTAATTTGCCACGGTATTGCTACCTAGTAGGTACTGAAACAATTTAACGTTTTAACGTTTTTTTATGCTTATCCGACTGAAATATTTTAAAGCACCATCATAGCATGTTAAATTAGTGAACAAATCACAGATATACAACGTGTAATGTTAAATGCGCAAAACCTCAGACACCCCAAATCATTTTTAATTCAATTGACATAATATTGAAAGAAAAAAATTCATTTAAAACAATTAATAGGTTTTATGCGCTATTTTAGTTTTACTAGCAATTCTGATCTCTTCTTACGTCTGCGCCGACGCTTTGTCGTGGAAGGAACCGGTAGTTTAGTTTGAGCACGTGATGGCGCGTGACCTATTAATAAATTATTAGACGGGGCACCATTTTTATTAAATATTTTTTTAAAAATGTAACCAATATTAATAAGTGGTTTAATCGATTGTGCTCGTTATTCTGATCAAACTATTTTCAGGTTTTGCGCATTTAACTTAACACCTTGTACCTATATAATATTTGTCATCTTATTTGACTGTGTTAAAAACGCTACGAGTATAATATAAATATTGGACAACATCACACATTGATATAAAGCGTACTATGTATTGTACATTCTAGTTCGTTCCCTGCATTTGGATGCGGATTGACTTGCGTGAACCAATTTATCCTTTGATACATGCTACCACTATAAACACGCTTTATTTAGGAATTAATAAATTACATATTAGTACAATTTTATACTGTCACTGTTTTGTTAGAGTATTTTTAAAATATAATCTGGTAAACCAACCATAACCTTATCCTTTATTTATAAAACGGACTCAATCCCGCCGCTCAAAACCTCATCTTACACAACACAAACGACACAAAACATTCTTCTGTCAAATCTGACAGATAAGTTGTTCCCAAAACATAAACGTAATAGATAATATTAATTCCATGTCCCAAAATAACTTTGTAACATATTACTATCACTATTACATGCCACATTTTTATTTTTTACTATAAAAATTCTCTACAGTCTGTTCACCATAAGTTGTCCTTTAGCCGCTATATTGGCAGCATTGCCTACGCTTTGTAAATCTGTCAAAAAACAGATTGAATGTATTGAAAAACAATAGTACCAATATAGCGGCTAAAGGACTTCTTATCGTGAACGATCTGTACATTTACCATAATTTTCATCACCTCATTCTATAGGCTGTCAAAAACAAGTCGTGCAAACAGCCAAAATACCTGGTAATTTAATCGCGTATATTTTTTACCGGGGGTATTAACATGGACTATCCGCATTCCGCGGCGCGTTTCTCCTGACGTTTGCGTTTCAACTTTTTATTTTGCAAACAAAAACCGATGATGTCGTCATAGTCGGTCGTATCTCGTATCATAACCGTTACGCCCGAGCGTTGGCCAGCGCAAAATAACTAGTCAGTTACACAACTGTTACACAACCATTGGATAACTTTGTGCACGCATTGCTTTACGCGTTACAAAATTATTCATACTTTTTTAAACGTCCATGCATTTGCGTGTAAGAAGTTTAAAACAATATATAATCACATTTCCTAATATCAGCGTTGCGAATAATATCTTATATTAGTTGGATTAAAGTCGGTTATGTTTCGAAAGTTTTTTCCGATGCGACATTTTGTGCCGAAGGGGTTATGTCACACTAACTTGATTCGATTTGCAGAACATCCTGTAGTTTCTATATTCAAATTAAGGCATCTTTAAAACTTGTATTTGAAAAATAGTTACATTATAGAAAAAGCTGACTTATCAATAAAATTTAAAATGGTTCGAAGATATAATAAAACTATTTCTGCTAAAGCACAACAGTAATGCGAAAGCCCTGATAATTTCTTCTATTAATTGTTAACAGTCCAATTCTCTTTTTATCGAGTGTTTGTTATCCCACACTAAAAACCAAGTCTAAGTAGAAAGTTTAACACAATAAAATTAAGAATGACAAAAACATAGAATAAAATCAAGTCTTTTGCAAAATTTTCAAACATTTTAAAGTTGTACAAAAAGTCGCCAAGCAATAAAACGAAGCTAAACAATCAATACTTACTTTAAAATGGCAATATTAAACTAAAACTAATGATAAGATCAACTCAATAAAAAACATGCAGAAAATTCAATCAAACTTATCAAATACGCCAGTAAAATAGTTTTCCTTCTCTTCAAAGCTTCTTGACGGAAATTCATTTACGTGCGATAGTATTTATTTAACTTATTGAGTGAAAAATATCAGAATCGTCAAGAACTTGCCGGATATCACCACTGTTATTTTACCTCTCTTTTACTTAGGTAACTATCTTGGAATACAGAATTATCACATCATTCAATTAACTTTTCAAACTTGTTCTATAATTGACATTATTATCCATATCATTTCGCACGCCACTAATCACAAAGGGAGAAAAGGGAAAGTCCTCCCGTCACACGGTCGCGTAATTTATACTATTTATGTTATATTTAGCAATATTCACCTTTGTTCGCCTGCCGCGGCGCCCGCTCTCACTGCCGCGTGTCCGGAAGTGCTTGCTATAATATCGTAACCCCGCCAAGTTTGAGACGCGGGCCTCCGTGCACAACGTTGTGTAACAGTGCGGTTTGGTGCTTTGTTCAGCGTTCAGTCCGATGTGACACAGACGACAGCCACAAGCAAATTGACCAGAGCAATTACTGTCTTTCGGCCCTGAGTGACAGGGACAATACAAAACGCAGAAATAATCAATTTTGCTTGAACGGCGTAGCTAGATTTGTAAAGTTTTTATTTTTATTTTAGTCGGTAATTTTTCGATCGAATACCAGGCCATTATCTCGAAATACTGAGCTGATGAATCTACTTGTAATTAAGTACAAAATATTCAACATGTTTATAATAGACACTAGCGGCCGCCTCCACGGTTTCACCCACGCGTAATTCTTTTTTCAAATATCCCCCCCTTCCCCCCATATTTCCGGGAGAAAAAGTACCCGATGCCACCCGGGGATGATGTAGCACTCCAACATTGAAAGATTTTTTCTAATCGGTTCAGAAGTTTCTGAGCCTATTCAATTCAAACAAACAAACAAATCTTTCCTCTTTATAATGTTTAGTTCTGTTTAAGAATTCCTCACAGATACTTTACAGATTATATTATAGTTACGAAAAGGGTGCAACTTTCCATTGTGATTTTATGGCCTTTTTGAGATCCACATATTTTATCTACCAAACGATAAATAAAAATCCACGATAAGATCCTATCGAATACTGCTCATAGCCCAATATCTCAAGGCCCCAGACCCAAAGTAGTTCCATCATAGAACTAAGTAATGGAACTAGTGCGAATGAACCTCGAAAAATTTGTATAAGTATAATGGGGCCTTTTGATTGCACTTAGCTTAGCTTATTTACCTAAACAAAAGATTTTCAATTGTATTTAAAATGTGCGTAACTGCGTACGGTAGTTAGGAGAAACTTTGAAAGTGTAAAAAAGCGAACTGGAATTGGATTTGTACCTATAATCCTATCAGACACAAAAATGTTTTTTCTAAAGATAAGCTTGTAGAACTGAAACCCTCGTATATTCAGCACTATTATTTTCGTGTTTTCCCTTACCGTCAACGTTTTTCTTCTATTCTATTCACTACCTATTCCGAACGAAAAACGCTTTCAAAATTATGAATGTTTATTACCGGTGTAATTGAAAATGATTTTTAAGCGGGCGTGATAATGTCTTTGTTTTTGTTTTGATGTAGATCAATTTGAGGTAATCATCGCAATTGCTTGCAAAATATTTTATTATAGTACTAACGTAACTTAGTGCTGTGCTAAAGTGATTTTAATGTAACCGTTAGCTATCTAGAAGTCCATCATCATCCCAGCGTGTTCCCGATTGCATCCAGTATGGAGCTCAGGGTACGCTAAGATTTGACACGCCTAGTTATTACAATGGAGTGATTGCCATCTGACCTCCGTAACCCTACAAGGGAAACCAGACCTACTTGGAATATAGTTGGGACCTCTTTTCAGACATACAGGTGATTCAAGCCTGCAATGTCCTAACCAAACTGGAAACAATCACACAAAGTGACGCTCTCAGTGGGATTCGAACCCACGACCTCCGAGTTTTAGAGCCTATTGCTCTTTCTACTGTACCACAGAGGCAGTTAAGGCATAGTATAATTATGAGTACTGCGTTAAGCTGTCTAGAAGTAAGAACCGCAATTTATTCTATGCAAATGTTTCAAAGGCTCTTTATAAAATTGGGATTATCGTATTTTAACGATATAACGCTTTGGGAAAGACTATTAAGAACAATGTAGTATCATTCCTAATAGCCTTTTAAAAAGATAGCGTTCTGGATCCCTTCGTTGTTTATACTGGTAGGTATCTTTACGAAATTAAAATCTCCGCTCAAAAAAACCTACCTGCCTAAATACCCTAATAACTTGAAGTAGATGTATGTACTTATATTTAACAAATTATTATTTACTTATATTTAATTAGTATTTACTTATATTTAACAAATAAATTTATATTCTAAAACGTACTGCGTAACGATACCTTTGGTTATATATAACCAAAGGTATCGCTACGCAGTACGTAATTATAATTAATTAATTAGTGATTATAATTAATGTTCTCATCAGTAAAAGTAAAATGTTTCTAACTTTGTGTAATATTCACATTCACACGATCACCACCACTATTACTGTGTTAAGTAAAAGCCTTCAGCCCGTGGTTTCACCCGCGCATCATCTCTTTTTTCAAATATCCCCCACATTTCCGGGATCAAAAGTACCCTTTGTCACCCGGGGATAGTGTAGCTTTGCAACAGTGAAAGAATTATTCAAATCGGTTCACTAGTTTCGGAGCCTATTCAATACAAAAACAATCAAATCTTTCCTCTTTATAATATTAGTATAATATTTCCGTCGAGTTCTAACAGATTTTTTTTTTATCAATCACGGAGGTATGTTTTGCCGTACTGTAAATTGGCTTGGCACTTCCACACTACGACTGCGCCTGAAACAACAGGTTCCCTGCCTCCGCAGAAACCAAGTGAGCATTATAAATTAAAGCGGGGGGCTTTGAATGTATGTTTTTACAGTAATGTGGTCGTCTTTTTGATATAGAGGTAAACCAGCAAAGGTATAAAAGAAGCTAGCTAAATATGAAACAAAATAAGTTTCAATAAATTATCTCATTATGTCTACACTCATATTGTCTCCATTATACCATCCCCGAACTCCTTTGTACAAACTGCAGTAAATTATTTAATAGTATATTTGAAATAACTTGCAGAGCAGGGAAATCTAAACAATGGTGTGTTTAACTATGCTACACCAATAAGCGCTTTCTGAATGTGCATTTACGGTTCAAACTTGCGTTTGTAGTTTATTAAAACGAATTATCGAGAAATGAAAATCGACGTTATGTGTAACTATCGAAATGAAGTTAATTTATGTTTTGAAGCGTTAATTCGTTTGATATTGCGAATACTTAATTCTATTCAATAGGAATAGTGTTTGAGTGGTCATCATCATCATTCCAGCGTATTCCCGATTGCATCCAGTATGGAGCTCTGGGTCCGCTTCGACTATGATCCTAGTGTTTGAGTGGTATTATTCTTTATTCCTGTGTCATTTTAACGGAGTACCTAGTAACTTCTTTTGGGGTAGGTACTTTGACTTCACGCTTCAACGATATTCGTTGTCACGCTCATAAAAAGGAATGCTGAAATTGGCAGACTTGACTTACCATCAAGCTGAGAGTATGAATGTACTGTACCTTTACCAAAGTTCCGTCATCCAGTCTTCATTGGAGTACTCGACTGAATTTCCGCGAATCGGAAATCCTAAACCTCGAACCTCTTATAATCCGTTTTTCACCTAGTGCTTCGAGTACGATCAAAATATTTCGAGGCGTTGATTAAAAGATTACCATTTAATGCTGTATAGAGCACGCTAAACTAGCCAACTGGAAAATATTTATCTGAACATCGATAAGATTTCCAACCGACTTACAGCTGCTGCTATACTCGTACAACTTTTGTCGCTTAGCTACGACAACTGAAACAACAATTGTATGTAGTTTTACTGGTATAGCACGCTGAACAAGTCTAAGTTTGTTGTTAGACTTGTTACCGTCAATAGTTCTCAGTACAATAATAACAAGATTCACCAGAAACAGCGTTACAAAGATTCGGAAGATAGAGTGTATTTAATTTATTAAATGTGGCGCGGATAAGACGGGAAACTCGCGTCTTGTCACACAAGAAGTTGTTTATTGTGTTTTGGTCTGTACCTTGTCTGTGTCACTGAGTTTGCTAAAAAGCTTTGTTCGCAAAGACGATCATTTTCACTCACACCAATCCTTTTTTGACAAAGTGCCATGCAAAGATTACGATGTGACTTTGCTTTACTTTAAGCATTTCTAAACCGAGTCAGACTGCCGTTCCATAGTGCTGTGAAGGTGAGAGTGAGGGCATAGGGAGTAACCTGGCGAAGTGTCCCTCAATGGAATAGGCCGCAGTGGCCGCTTACCATCAGGTGGGCTTCGTGTCTGTCTGCCAACTGACTAAGTTTAAAAAAAAACCCTGTGCTTGCGCATTCACTTGTGCACTTTGATTCAGGTATCGCGCAGGACAAACAATTGTTCAATGTTCGGCCTGAGTAGCATTTGGTATTCAAATTTACGACCCTTGGCACACAGGGCAGGATCACTACCAACGGGTTGTTCGTAAATGTTAGCCGCTGCACCCGCTTATAAAGACATTATAATATTCTAAAAACGAATCTCTGGAACAAAAATATAAATCTCAATAGACCGCAAACTCTTAGTAAGTTTTCCTTTTAACTTTCCATAGCATTTCATCAAACTGAACTATATTATTCCGTCAGCTACTTTTCAAACAACCTTTAATTTCTCTTAAACCTACTCTTAGAAAAGCAAATAAACTAAGCAAGAACGAAATCTCGAAAACATCTTCCAAGTAGGTAATTACTGTGTTATTGAGTATATAGTTCACCTTTCAAAGAGTTTTAAAGTTGGAATAAGGGAATAAAGTACCTAAATAAGTTTGTTTTTCTAAGGATATTTTTATATCTGAAAATTTTCTTGGCATTTGATTTTTGCTTCATTGGATAATCTGCTCCAGCGAGTGGTAACAATATTCCTGGTTAGTTTTGTCGTGCATGCTTTATTTAGGTTGGAAACAACTAATTGATGACTGAAACGTAAAGGCTGCCTTGAACTTTTTTTATTTGTTATATAAAGATAATTTTTTGAAACAGCAGCACCACATTTTGCGGCTTCTGAAAAAAAAAAACATTACGTAGATTGGGAAAATAGCTCAAACAATGGTCATCTTCGTCATTGCAATCGAGATGAAGGTACTAATCGTATAGTTATTAGGACGTACACGATTTCGTAGCTTACATTAAAAAAAAAAACTTAGGTAATAGGTAATCCGTAAGCTATAGATAAAGATCCGGACTTACACTTCTAGACATTATGCTGCGTGCGTGTTGATTTTTAAAATTAATGAAAGTAATTATTACTTTCATTAATATTAAAAAATCAAGGCACATCATATAGCAACCAAAAGTATACCAAATAATTACACAACCCTGAGAGGTAATAACATACAAAACGCCTATCAATTTTTAAGAGCAAATTCCCATTTGTGATGTTTGGAATAAAAACAATAATGGTGAGATTTGTAGACTTGTTTTTTAACCTAATTATATGTTAGCTTAAATCATATAACAATTGAGAAAAGTATACACGAAAATGCAAATGGTTTAGATTTTATTAAACTATTCTTGAATTTTCCCAAATTCACAAAAATAAGAATCTCCTATATTCTAATTTACAAGAGCTGCAATATAACGGTACGAACATGAGGCTTTTGGTCAATATGATTATCCAGACTATTTTCATAGAGAGAAAATCCTTCCCGCTAGACAGCACATCTTCTGTGTGCTCTAACTTTAACGATAATACCAACTAAACCCCTTACGCTATGAATACTACGTGACACAATCGCGGTAGCATGTCGCCGCAACGTATTATAAGCTCCTTAGGAAATTCTGGTCCACATATTCTACGATATCCCTTAAATAATATTGAACAAGCTTAACAGAGAGTGCATTGTTAGTGGCTTAATAATCATGTTCCGTCGTAGAACAGAAAATCGATTCAGATAGAGCCTACCTGACCTACTCGTAATTCGTTCTACGTAGAGAGTCTAGACTAATCCAGTGAGCTCAGTATAAATCTGGAATATAAAAAGCTACTAAATATGGTGACACAATTTTAATGTACGAATTATTTTATCAATGCCTAAAATCACACATTATCACCTTATCTAGTCTAGATTAAACGTTGGTACCTGATACGGTAGCGATACATGCAATCCGCGCTTTCATTGCTATAGCAACATGCCTTTTTTCTAAACAGACCATAGCGTGAAAAAATTGGTATGTGGTGGTACACCTTGAAACATGACTTACATCAATGGTCTACGACTAATGATGATGGTAATGACTTAATGAGGTTAATATATTCAGTCCTAAGCTAAATAGGTACTACCTAATAAGAAAAACGTTAATAATTTATTTCTCTATGACTAAAAGTACTTTGGCTACATACTCAATAAGATAAGCAGCCCTATGAAGTAGATTTTCACATAATTATCATTGATTCTACATGCACATTTTTTTAAAAGTTCTAGTAAGGCCGGATTTTTTTTCACATTATGGTTTCCTAGAACAATAAGCAAAGTAACTTAAAAACTATTTTACAAAGAGCTTCTTAAGAGCTCTTTTAAATATCCTACTCCGGACCTATTTTACAAATTCGGGTCTGAAAATTGTGTCATATCTTACCTATATTATACCAATTATTAGATTCTCTCTTTCCATGAAAAGTAAGAACCACCTAAGTTTTAATGAATAAACTGAATAAAATAACGTTCTGACAAAAACGCTAAGTTTCAAGTGGTCTTTAATAAATGGTAACATTGATCTAAGTCCAAAGTAATTGTGTTATGCACCAGAAGCAATTTAAGTGCCACAAATATACGTCCAGAGTGCAGAGACATAAATGTTTTTCCTTTTTTTTTTATGTCAGAGGCAACAAACGAGCCTGCGAGTCGCTGATGGTAAGCAATCATCGCCGCCCATGGACATCTGCAACACCAGAGGAATCGCTGATGCGTTGCCGGCCTTTTAAGGTAGGGTGTTGGCCTCCGGCACTCTCACAATCCAGACGAAACACAATAGTAGTCATTATTATTTTACACTGGTCATGTTCAAACCTACCTATTAGGTGGTTCAAATCTACGACACTATCCCTAGCGTATTGGGTAGGTAGAGTCTCTACCGAATGCGCCATCGGGCCATCATCGGTTTTTATAATATATTCATTCATACTTCATTCATAAATATTTTTATGAATAGGTATTTGCACCAAAAAACTCATGCTCCAATAAACAGATGACCATGAAAAATGCTTTATTGAGAGAAGTTTAAAAAAAATCCTCGTGTGTGTGATTGGCACGGACTGCTAGTTATCAATAAAGCAGGCGAGTTGCAAACCAAAACCGATTACGTGCTAAATCTGCCCGCGAATCAGTGGCCGGAGAGATGCGGTATACAAATTGTACGATCAAAAATGCGCTCCAACGTTGGTTCGCAAATGTTTTCGAGGAATAAAGGATATTTCGAACTATTGGGTCAGCGGGCAAACGCGGGGTGAGTGAAAGTGTCGATAGCGGCACTGATTAAGGTACTTGTACCGTTAATTGAATTATTGATGATATTTTAACCATCGAAAGTTCCAATTTAATTACGCTCACTTTCGGGTAATTTGGATTGATGTAATGTTTCAGTGCAACCGGGTGTGAATTGTGGAGTGTTTGATGTTTAAAATTTTCATTTCTCTTTCTCTCGCGGAATCTATCAATTTATTTAATTTAACTTATTATTTCCCTGATCTCACTGTTTGAATTGTACGTACTTAAAATAAAAAATAACCTATTGGCAATGGTAACAAAATAACATAATTATTAAGTACTGTAGTGTACCAGAAGTCTTAGATATTTAGTTTTATACTTCTGAACCTATCAGCCATTATGTTAAAGAATGCCTCAATAATAGACGCTGCCACGCTGCTTTGATCTTTGATCTTAATTTTAAGTACTTAGAGTATTTATCCCCCACCCAATATGCCATGGCTTAAAACGTTCCCCATTCCTGTCCTTTCTCCCGCCCTCCCTTCCCTCGCGCCTTGTAACCCGATCTACGCAAAGGCACGTCGTAAATAATTTGTATCCCAAAAGCCAAGAGCTTTCTAAATAACTGAGCCGGTGTCCTCTGTCCTTTTCTTTAAAGGGGTTAATGCGTTTACTTAGTCCCCTGCCTCATTTGGACTCTTGGCGACGCGCTACCGTATTTTGTCAGATAGTATGGAAAAGGAAATATTAAAATTGACCACGTTGATAAACCGTTGCAAAGTGAGTTGTGTCGCATTTATCTCAATAATAACTGCTTGGATACCTTAGCTGGCGAAGCCGCCATGGCGTCTTAATGAGGCAGTGGTCTTAGAAAGACGTGCTGCCTATTGAATTAATCTTTCTCCGTGTTAGAAGATCTTGCTCTCGAAGACGATTTTTAGTGGCGCCTAAAGTTTTTTTTTTCCGACGGGCAACCCTTGCAACTTGATGATTTCCATTAAGTAATTCCCTTTGTACTGGAACAAAACTTTATGCAAAATCTTAATTTAATTACAAATGAAAGGCTATATTCAAAGAAAATACGAGTATTATGTACATCATTAAGTAATATTTCTTCTTTAATTCAATATTTTACTACTACAACTTTATTACAATATGTTCTTCTTAGCGAGTCGATGGCTAAATTTTACCAGACCAGTACTCCGCCACCCGAACAGCATTACTGTTAGCGCGCAGCAAGTCTTCCTGAACACATGTGTCAGGGCACGTGGGACAAGAAAGCAGATGGGCCATGCTTTGCGGGGAGGCACCACAGTCACACGTGTTTTTGGCTGGATGTATGTATCCCCAGTTCGTCAGGTTTTCCTTGCAACGGCCGACTTGAGTCCTTAATCTGTTGAGGGTCTTCCACGTTTGCCACGGCAGGTCATGGCCGGGTGCTAAGCCTTCACGAGGGGGGTATAGAGAAAGGGGATGTTCCTCCTTCCACTTTTCTCTTCTAACTAGGCCTGGGTCGTCGGTGAAAATAGGGACAACTTTCTTGTGGAAGGACCTTCGACTCTTAAGTCGCTGACGGACAGGCACATAGCCGTGCATAGGGTGACGGGGATCTCGTTCTCCCTTGGCTCTTTCGATAGAGCTAGCGACTTCCCTTCGAACCCTTGGCGGGGCAATACCGGCCAGGGAATATAGCATTTTTACCGGGGTCGGCTTAAGGCAGCCCGTAATTACGCGGCAAGTTTTACAATATGTTAAAACGTGAAGACAATCAAACAAACTTGCTGGATACGGCATCTGTAGTACCTACAATTCGAAAATGTCATTGTACTACATACTTTTGATATATGCAGAAAAGTTAGTAAAATGTTTGAAAAAAATATGAACGAGGAGACAGCGTAAACCCGCACTAAAACTTTATATAAACACCGAACATAAATGAAACACAATAATTTAAGGTTTCATATGAATATTCCATAACGTTTTTGCGTTTTCGTCGGGTTTCTGCATCGTTGCACAACTCTCTAATTGTTTTTTGTTGTTGAGTCAACTGCACATCAGACTTTACAGACACACTCGGCCATCCTTTCATGTTTTAGCCTCTTCATTAGCGCATTTTTCGCTTGCTTGTTATTTTATATTTTGAACACGATGCTGCACAAAATATTATTCACAACTTTAATTAAAGCACTATTTGCAGATGGAAGTATAAAGCATCTTTCCTTTCCAAGAATTAACAAAATTTTGCATTTTGAAATATCACCGAATACTTAAAAATTCTAGTTAATAAAAATAGCTCCCCATTTTGATGCTATAGTCCTCATTTGCATTTCTTTGGTATATCAGCATCAGAAAGAGATTTGGATAAAATAAGATTACTTACGATTGATATTATGTAGAGAAATAATGCGTATTGTCTTTAGCTAAAAAAAATTGAATACTATAAGAAAGTTTGTAGAAGACAAATAAGGAAAATAACAATAAATTAATGTATGGAAGATACATTCATATTTTTAAATGATGAAATAAAATAAATGGTATTGTTCTTATAAATGAGTACATTTTCAGTAAGTAATGATTTTAAAAATTATTGTATTCTTTTCTACATAATAATTACATAATCTGCACATATAAAATTTAATTGTATGGTGTACCTAAATGAATTTGGCGCGAAATCTTCGTTTTATATTAGGTATTTTTCATCCTATTTGGCATGTACGGAATGAGCCTTGTAATACGAGTAGACGAGCTATTGAAATCTTGCATACTTGCCTTCTATGTTATTGGTTATGCAATTAGAAACACGTTTGCAATTTATGAGAAGCTTTGTTTATGCATCAGCTTGTAGAATATGGAACCCGGGTCGAGCTAGTTCGTAACTAAGTTTGACTGTGCACAGTATTGATGGAGCATTTTGGTGGCAAGATATCAAATGCGTCAAATGTTGCGGATTCACGTTCCTACACGTCATGAGATTGGCCTGTTTTGAGGTAAAGGCAACTACAGTATTAAGCGAGATTTTATCACACGCAAAATGTATCTGTTTTGATTTTAGAGCGAATTTCTAGTTAGCAGTGAGCGTAATTGCAAAATTGACGGGCAACCGTCATTGCAAGGTTAGTTAAGTTTAATGATGGAAGCTCTGTAACGTAAGGCTAGGTGTATGCTGGGACGCAGGCGACGCAGCGCAGCGCAGGTTGGTTCATGTTTTTAACGCTAATAGAATTAGTTCGTTGTGAACTTTGTTTGTATGATACTAATTATCCAGATTATTCGAAAAAGACATTTAAAGGGGTTTTTAACTCGAACACGTCTATTCTTTGTGACCTAATGATGTCTGTCTAAGTAATATAAATCTGTACTGTGCTGCGCTGCATTGCCTTTGTCCTAGCATACGCCTAGCCTTAGACTTTGCAGCGTGTAACGGATGCTAAACAGCGCCATCTAATGAAATATTTAGGACAGACGACGTCATATCAATGAATATCTCGCAATTCAGCACTGAGTGCTGGAATTAATTAGTCCTTGGAATATTAAATAGATGTCACTAGTAGCTACCCTCAATAACTTAGTAAAGAAGCCAATCAATATTAGCTTAGCTAGCAATATATGAATCAAGTTATCTGAATAAATGATTATTATTATTATTAGCATAACGAAAGTATTGGACAGAAACACAATACATTAATCTGACCCAGAAATCACCGTAAGCGTTTGTGTAAAGCGGTATCAAAATCGACGAAGGTACCACAAATACATGTAAAATTGTAAACTTAAGTTATTTAAAGACATTCAATCAGGAACGACGCAGCCGACCAGCTCGCAAGGAGGGGCTCAGCAACTGTAATACCTATTCGGGCCTGAGCCGATAGTGCCTGATGGGTATGCCTTACAGTTGATCCACAAAAGTTCGTGAAAATTGTATGAAATGATACAGTACGTACACATTAGGTCTTTAATTTACACTTCACCTAAAAAGACTTACAAATAGCGCGCTCTAGGCTGCGGCTGGCTAATACAAACAATCGGGACGCACTGGCCCATAGGCGACCCGCGCAAGCTTATAAACAACTAAAACTTACTATAATCACGAACGCCTGTGGACAGCAATGGATGGGTGCAAACAGACAAAGGAAGTCTTCCCGTCCCTGGACAGACGACTGACGCGTAGTCTGCTGAAACTGTCCAAGGTGAACCTACGACACGCAGTGGGCATTATAACAGGCCACTGCATGCTTAATACCTAAGCACCTGTTCAACATCGGCATGACGGACAGCCCGGTATGCAAAGGCTGCATGGACGCTGAAGAAACACCGACCCACGTACTACTGCAGTGCAAGAGTGTGGACCATCATCGAGCGCGCCTGCTTCCCAACAACGGCACCCTGCGGGAGGTGCTCCAGAACATCACAGCAGTGCTGGAGCTATGGACCGAACTCAGATGGTTTGAGTGACGGTGTTTGGTAACGTATTTCACGTACAATGGCCCATTTTAGAGGCCAAGTGCGGAAAATCCCCTGACTACCTAAACCTAAAACTAAACTTATTCAATCAGGAAAAACACAAATATTGTAGGTATGTTCACAAGAACATACCTACACCTATGTTTCCAGTAGAACTTAATTATATACAATAACCACACGTATTTATTTAAGGTATTACAATAATTGAGAACACTTTATTATCTCCCATAATTTGATGTGAAAAGGAATTGACTATTTCGTCTTCCTAGTCTCTATAAAGGGCTAAAGGCTAATAATCGCTTTTTACTGCAATTCCTTCCTAAAAGCATATTTGTCTTTCTACTCGTAACTTTATTCCTTTCTTAATATTTTCAAACGTCATAAAGTTGGAAGAGGCGATGTTGAAAATACATAATATATTTCAAGGAATTTATTAAAAATTGCGACAAATTTTTTCCGCTCCTTATTTCTTAACAAGTTGCCACAAAGAAGCTGTGCGTTTTCCACAAAATAAACTCTTTGCTGACAAAATGTCAGCAATGAAGGTGCATTTTTCTATTTAAATGAATATCTTTTTCCTTTATGCTGTGAGGTTGTATTATTTTTAATATCGCAGATAGGTCTTTCTAAGAATATTCAACAGATCTTTTTAATATAACGTTATTTTACCGTTTAAAATTTAGTAGTTGGATAACATAACATGATATTCTTTATTGCACATGAAAGATAACAAAATTAAAATAAAAAAAGAACATAAAAAGCACAATATAGGCGGTCTTATCGCTATCGCTAGCAATCTCTACCAGACAACCCTCTTGTAAAGGATAGCTGAAAGAATGGGTATCTATGCAATTTGATATACTAATAGATACATTTGTTTAATAAATTACGGTTTTAAATGACCTAATTGGTGAACATTGTGGTTTAGTTAACTTAAAATAAAACGTACTTAAACTTCAAATAATCCCACCCTCGCGTCGCTTCGCTCTACTGAACACAAAACCGTATTTGTTTTCATTTTTTTACGTAAAACAAAAGCAGGCGAGTACACACTACGCTTACAAACCGTGGTGTAACCGGTAACCGTAACCCTAGCGTGGTGCCGGCATGAATGGACCACGGACGAGTGCGCGGAGTAACGGTCGCTGCGTTTGCGCAGCGCGCATACCTGTGCGCGACGCGATTGGCTCGTAGTGGCACAGACTAGCAGCTAGTCTAGAGAATGCTGCAACTTTATTTTTGATCCTACAAGTTTTATCTTAGTAATATTACAATTTTAAAAGTAAATGATGGATAGATGTTTGTAACTCTTTTACGCAAAAAGTACTGGATCGATTTAAAAGTTAATAAAAAACGGTGTTCTGAATCTACGAGTACAGTGAGCAGTTATACAGCTTGAACACTAATATGCAAGTTATAGAAGTAACGACATAGATCCATAGTAGAGGAAGTAGTAAGTAACAATACAAATATCTTCAAGATACAGAACAAACACAAAAGTTCACAATTTTATTATAAATGTTTATCATAAATGTTTAACACCTTCTGTAGACTTCTGGCGAAACTATGTAGAATAATATAGCTTGTTTATAAGAGAAACAAATAGGCTACAATTTATACGCGGGAGAATCCGCAACGTTATGCAAGTTTTTTTTATAAAGTTGGTAATGATGTAACGCCACATCCCCGTGGTCCAATTTAAGTATTTCCCTAACAAAGTTCTCGGCGTTTCATTTTATTCGGGGTTTCTGATACTAACTAATACGATATTATTACACATTATTAAGCCACTTTCTACATCCGCACTCCAGATTTTAAGGCATATTTTGTGATCACAGTTGCAGTAAAGCAATCGCAACGTCGGGTTTTAAAATGTAGTCTAATTAAACCGCGATTTATAAAAAATGATGAACCCAGTTGCATTAGTGGAAAAGCCGCATGAACTTATTTTGCCGCATGAAAAAAATCCACTTATTTCACCCAGGTGGGAAGGTTAGGTGGGAATGCGTTTATCATTGAAATCAAATCATTACATTACAGTCTTTATTATGGAAAATCACAATTAAGACACCTATTATAGGTGATTTATTTTTAACTGTACCTAAATAAGTAACTGTACCTTTTAACGCCTGGAGCGCCCCACTTCGTATGATTTTATTTAAGTAGTGAATTTCTTGATTTATAATATGGTTCGTAGTTTTTAGTTGAAAAGTTAAACAAAAATTAACTTGTTTAATAGAATGCGTCTGAAGAGGCTAGTCTATTGCTTGGCCAAGAAAAAGCCTGTTATAAACTAAATCAAGTATGTCTTTGTTTCGGCTGTCTGTCTATAAATCAGTTGATAGCCTAAATAATTAGCTCAAAAGTATTAATACATTTTCTTTAATTGACGTGAATAAATATAAGATTTTCATGACTATTCATAACTTCAACTTCAGAACATTCAGTGCAGGCGAGAAAGAGCTTTGAAAGTGGAATACGTTTGAAAATTTCATCGATTTCTTTTAATGAAATGCAGCGAATTTGCATAGCTCTAACTTTGAAGGCTGCTTGAGTTTATTTTCGATAAGAACAATAGCCAGACGGATCCAACTTGCTAATATGAGTAATCAAGAGCCTGTGTTTTAATGCAGAAATGTCATTTCTAAGTAAATTTGAAAAACACTTAACCATTCGTTTGTTATTTTCATTTATATTATGATTTAATGCAATATTTATCTTTTACTTCAAAATTATGCATATTTTAGTATTTTGCCCGCAATGCGTTTTGCCAATTTTGAATTTAATCCGTAACATTAATAAATCGGTTATCTCATAAGTTGATAGCAATTTAGCAGTGATAGTGCGCTTCCCTGTAGGAATAATCGAATTGGTAAAAGCATTTTACAGAATTGAACAAATCATAACTTGTTTACGTGATGTAGTTGTTTAAATGATGTTTCATACGATCTAGGAAAATCAATTAAATCTTTTTTATTTACTTTTTGTACCTGAAAAGTGAAATTATATGATTATACTCATACATTCATCAATAAGAAGTAATTAAGACATTTTCAAAGTGAAATAAATTTTATTAACCACTCAAAGCCGAACCGGCACTCGCGTGCCGCTTAACAGTAGATTTTCTATTGTGTCTGGTTTTCCGGGGCTAGAAGGATTAAATACACCTAGGTAACTGCCGAGTCCAGTTGTCAGCGAAAAGGTTCAAACATTATTCCTTTTGCATTCCATGTACCTACTGCGTTTTAACAATAACGAATGCTTTTTGATCTTGTCGCTTAGGCTAATAAAGCCAGTTAGTAAATTTCGCAGTAAAAGTGAAAATGTGAGGAGTTTCGAAACTTGCACGGGTGAGATACAAAAGGGAAATTGACACAGCCTTACCGTTCACAGGAAAGCACTTGCTTTAGAAATTCTGAAGCCTTTTATTTTGTGTTTTAAGCGTTTCAGTTGACTTCGTCTTATGTTTTTGGTTTTCTTACTTTTACTGCATGTAATTAAGCAGTCTAGTCGAATGCATTTTACTCCTTAAATTATTTTTAACGATTTAGGTCTCTTAAACTTATATAATGTTAAGATTTTACATACACATCTGCATCAAATTTTAACAAGTTAAGCGAGTGTAGTTTAACAATACTCAAATGACCTAGAATAAGATATTATTGATTGGGGCAACATTGCCAAATTTAACCCTCTGAGGTAAAGTTAGACAATTCCAACAAACATCAATAAATAATAAAAGTACAATATAACGTTAACTGACATTAACAGTCATTTGACATGACATGTGACAATGACAAATCTTAACAACAAATCTTACTGAATTCTTACTACATTACAAATCCCTGATCTACCGAGGCCCAAATCAGGATAAAAGGACGAAAAAAGAGAAAGCTATATGCCACCTCTCTTTTCTTCATTAGTCTATGCACGAGGATACTCGCGGGGCGGAGGGAAGGGAACCAGCGAGGGACGCCGCGGCGAGTGAGTTAGTCGTACGCGTGCTCTCGCGGATGAAATACGCGCGTTGTGACAAAAAATTCGATCGGCGTCACATGTAAGCGCAATGGATGTTCTGCCGAGCGGTAACCTATTCCGCGAGTTGCAGGATGTGACGGACACTGGATATTTCGAGTGGAAGCTGTCCCTGGAGGACTACTGGCAACAGGTAAGTGACTCATGCTGAGCGATGACGGTCCTACTACGGTATGCAAGCGAACGAGCTGAGCGCATAAGTATTGTTTAACAATTTGGTGTCTCTGACTGTTGGGTGGCGACGCGCTTGCGTGAGCCCCCGCGGTCGATTTTCAATCTTAAACTGTCGACGTTCTTGGGGTTCGTTGGTTTCGAATTTTCGACTCGTTTTCAAAGCCAACCGCCGAGCTAGAGCCCCGCTGTGCGCTATGTACGAGCCCGCGCGTCTAGTTTACGTTCTCGGTTTGGATTTGCTTACGCCACAACTAAAAATATCCTAGCAATGTTAAGAGGTTCAGACTTTATTGCTATCGTAACTGTTTCTATATGGAGGAATCCGTTTAACCAAGCGCCTGTTCCAGCATTTTTTTTTTCAGAGTTTAAAACTTTTATAAAGTTTGTTTGGTGGTAAAAAGTTGTTAAAGTTATTAAACCCTGGTTTTGAAGTTGTTTTGTTATTTACTAGTACTTAGGAGTGGGGAAACGAAAAGTTTTTATCATCGCAAACGTAATGCATTATTGTCAGGAGATAACAGAATACCTACTTACATGGTGTATCAAAATTTTATATGTATTTGTGTTTATCGAGCAAACAATGTCAATGCTATCATCTTCCGGCATTCACCGACTCCTTGTAATAAAAACATTAATCTGCTTACCTCGTTTCGAAAATTAAGTCGATAAAAGGAAATAAAATATTAAGAATATTAAAATAATTCTGTCCTTAAAACATTACCTACCTAAATCTAACAAAGTCTAATAGGTACCTATTATGTAACTGTCCGTTTCTGTCTCTGCCTATTCGAATTGTGTGTGCTTTTCGATTTTCTGACAGTACCTAAGTACCTTATTCCTAAAAAGTTTATTTCAAATACATATAAAATATTTTATAAGTACCTACGTGATCTCCTAATTAAGATGGCGATTATCGATTGAAAATATCTTCTTTTTTTTTCGTTTTTAATACATATGCCCAGTTTTTGTTATCTAGACACGCGGCAGCGTGTCCAGCCAAGTTCAAGCATTAAAAATACCTAATAATATTATAATTTGCCAATTAATCATATAGGTGCCTATGCACCACCAGTGTGGATTTTGAGTCAAGGGTACCTCTGGTTCTTGGACACCATTTTTGGCCAATGTCTAGTAGGTACTGGCTGATGACTGGTAGGTACCTAGGTACCTACTAGGTATTTATGACGTCTTTGAGGCATTTACCTAAACATGGTTTTGCTTGGTATGCTTACTCGAATAAGAATAATGCCTGATCCTTTTTAGTTATAAAAAGTTTCTAGTTTCTTGTAGGACAGGAATCTATGTTCTAATTAGAAAATATAAACCTAGCTTTCATTATTTATTATTTTCTTGTTTACACATTTGTTCTAATAAGATAATTAAACATTTTCGTTTTACCTTATCTAGTTAATCTTAATCTTAATTATTTTGGCACGGACTAATTTAACAAATAGGTAGGTAGGTACCATCTTGTAAAACCAACCATCAAACTTAATGGGGTTTCCAAAGCGTAGAGGATAATGGATGTCTATATTTTTACCCAGCCTTTAAATCTCAAAGATGCTTGTCTTTTGCGATCATTGCAGTTTTATGGTTATAGATGGCTGCTGGAATCACCACCACGGTTGCCAAAAGCGTGTCGATAATCTTGAACAAAAAACCCACCTAAAGAGAAATAGATTGGTAGGTTGGGTCCGCAGAATGTTCATGCTGACTAGGTATGTACCTAACAAACAAGTACCATTATGGTCTATTAATTTTGGCACCAAAAGTAAAACGAATCTGTCTAATAACGCCAAATAAATGTTGGTGATAATAACAAACCGGAGCCATGTTAAAATAATCTAAACAAATTTTGCTCTCACCGGGAATTGAACACTGTACCTCGAGATCACGGCCCGGTAATTCAACCACTAGACAAATGCAGTACACATGAACTTAGTAAGCAAATAAGCAATTGTTCTCTATCCAAATAATTTGAAAAGTTCGAAGGGCAATGGAATTAACGGAACGGAAGTAATGGAATAAGCCCCACATTGAGGCATGAAAACATGTGCTGGCGAAGCGTCTCTCAATGGAATATGCCGTAGTGGCGGTAACCTTACGAGTCATGGAGTGGAGACTGCGTGCGTCTCGGTAAACGTTGTGTAGTACGCCCTCATTCCAGGTGACGATTAGCGTAAGATGGCTGGCAGGACCTGGACGCAAGTGGCCGAGCAGATCGAGCAAAGTGGCTAGCATTTGGAGAAGCCTATGACCAGAAGTGAACTGCGACTGTCTGATGTTTAGAAATGAACGTGTAGTGAATATGTAGAACCAAAATGGTTATGTATCTAGACACGCGGCAGCGTGTCAAGCCAAGGTCAAGCAAAGGAACGGGCTAGCCAGCGCCAAGTGTATATTTACACGAACCATTTGGTGTCACTTATGACCATTCTATAACTTAAAAATCTATTTAACGTAAACACATGAAACTACCTGTGTTCAATTATATCCATAAGGACACCTAGAAGCCCAAATTTCATGAAGTTAGCTCAAACGGTTATGAAGATTTTTTCCTACGCTTACACACAATTACCGAGCTGGATTCCAAAATTTCATCCTTCTAGGTCATCTGGAAGTAGGTTAGGTTTTGCTACTATAAGTCAGTGAGTCAATACTAAAATTTACAACTTTTTAGTTTTTGACTTTTCTTTATTTATTTATTTTTATATATTTGGACTAATATCGCACTTGACCACAAAGTTGCCTGATGTTAAACAACAATGCGGTCTACGATGGAGCGCGCTTGCTTAGGAAAAGCCCGTTAATTCTGGCCTTGAAGAGCTCCAAGTTGTATTGTGTAGGAAAGACAGATCTCGGCAGAGAATTCCACTCCCGCGCAGTCCGTATCAAGAAAGATGAAGCAAATCGCTTAGTTCGTACGCGCGGTATCCCCACTGTATACGGATGGAGTCCCTGACCGAGTCTAGTAGTTCGATGATGGAACGGAGCTGGTGGAACCAAATCATGTAGCTGAGCAGCACACTCACCAAAGTGGAGTCTATAAAATACGGAGAGGCATGCAATCCTCCTGCGATGATCGAGGCTCTGTAAGCTCTCGACCAGAGTATCGTCACCGATAAGCCTCTTCGCACGCCGCTCAATAGAGTCCAAAGCAGCCAGCAGCTCTTTATAACCGTTTGAGCTAGCTTTTGCCAGTTTTTATGAGAATTAAAATATATGTTGAATAACTTTATAAAATGACTGATGTCATGAAAACTAGCCACGTCAAAACTAACCTACTTAAAGATCATAGAACTTGGCACTCATTTAGATCTCCATTCTTTTTGCGGCGAAGCCCACAGCCAAACATAATCGTTGAATTGAACTTGGCTCTCCTTTTTTACATTTATGTTTTTGGTGGGATTATATTTACATTCAGAAGGCGCAAAAAGAAAAATATATTCTGACATCAATTTGCTAATAGACTATTCACGTCTTAAGAAGGCGTTTCACTATTCTTCGTCTTAAAATAGCTTTACAAATCTGATATGTCAGCCATATACCTACATACAAATTGGTATTTATGTATGCCAGTTGCATATAAGTCTTCGTTTACTTACTTACTTAAATAAGTAAAGCTACATTATTGAAGTCGTGACGACGACGTAGGCAACATGCGTTACTAACAGGCGAAATACCTATCCTTGGTTCGGTTTTTACTTCATTGACGAAGAACTGACACAACCACAAAATACAAATACACATTAGATTTTCCTGACAAACTAGAACAGTCTAGCAATGCGTACCTATATTTCCTGTCTATAATGACTGATCTCTGATAACGATAGGGGTTAACAACCCAAGTAAAACTTTCTATAGTTTGAGAAACGGACTTAAAACATTCTCCGTAATCGCATCCGCTGTTTTTTCCTTTGAAACACTGAAAATAGACATTAATTGTTATTTAATTCTATGAGTCACGTTATACATTTTAAGGACTAAGTAAATAAACGATTGAGTTAAATGCCTATATGTCTTTACCGAATAAAAATTATCTCGTGCTCTTTAACACACATGCCATCTTTTAAACAAGCATAATAATTATTATGTTGTCAAATCTATAGAAAAAAAACATTTTTACAAATGTAATAATGACTTCATCAATGCTGTTAGGAAATTAAAAATATGAGAAAAATCTTTCCTTGGGAATCGAATTCAAAAGTAGAATATCACATACACGTTTATTACATCATTAGACCAAGCTTACGATTCGTGGCCAAAAACCGTCAGCTATGTCAGTTGAGCCGTTGGTCATGTTCATGTCCAGGAGGTTTAACCCACTGTTTAAATTATTGAACTAGTGTGGCAGCACGTTGAGCGATTCTTCCTGGTGAAGCGTCCTTCAATGGAATGGAATGGACCGCAGTGGCGACTTACAATCAGGTGAATTGCGTGCCGATCTACCAACTGAAGTTACAAAAAAATGGCTTTTGCGTGTCCTATAAATATACTGTGGACTGTCTTATTCATTTTAAAGGGCAAGTTATTGATTGCCAGCTGTTAAAGTTTGCGGCGTCGCTTGACGGCATTCGCTTCAATGTATCAACTTGCCAAATCTTGGATTATAGTTCAACCGTATTTCAAATAGATTGGAATAAAACGCTTGGGAAAGCGGAAATCTAAATTGTACGCGATCTATCTGCTATGTGCAAATAACACGCATGTCTTGAATATTTAAACCCTTTGCTTAAAACTATCGCCACGGCCTACTATACTAATAATAACATAAAGAGGAAAGTTTGTTTGTTTGTATTGAATAGGCCCTGAAACTACTGAACCGATTTGAATAATTCCTTTAACTGTTGGTTGGAAAGCTACACTATCCCCGGGTGAAATAGGGTATTTTTGATCTCGGAAATGTGGGGGGAAGGATATTTGATATAGTCCATTTATACTTTTATAAAACCATTCGAATTCTTAAATGAACTGATAAATATGTAATAATGCCAATTTTGAATTTAATCCGTAACATATTTAACACTTTCCACGCCACGCTTTTTTCCGAAAATGGTGCCCATGTGTCGCCACGACCATTAAAAAAATTTCCAAAAAATTAATAAGTTATACTCAACTCCTTCAGGCAAGTAAAATACAACGTTTCTTGATCCTGTTTTTTTGTCTGATATATCAGTCATTGGCGTGGTGGGCACTAAAATGGGTTGTCTGATATATCAGACATTGGCGTTGAAAGGGTTAAAAGGCTTAACCAATTCATTATTTAAGTCAACAATATGACTCGTAATTCACTCAAATGTTAACAGATTGCTGCTTTCTGTAAACACCGGCAACATAAAATCTGTGGAATTCAGTCAAAATTAATTTCACAACTCCAAAATCTCACTCCGTCTAATGCACCTTGGAGATTTTATGTCGTGTATTTTGTGCTCGTGTCTTGATTTCCAAGAAGGAAGGAATAAGGAGTATCCTTCGTGTAAATAAAATTAATAAACTCCTAGATGCCTCTGCCCGTTAGTTGGATGGGAGTATGGGACAAACCTCACGCCTTGGCTTCGCATGGTTGACAATTATCGTTTTTAAACTTTTTCCTGACCTCAGAACGCAGCAAGGAAAGCAATATAGAAGTGCTGAAGAGAGATAGGTATTTTCTTTTAATAGATCATAATCTACCTATCGCCTTGGCTTCACACAGCAATTGTCCGTAATGAAAAAAACTTTATAGGTAGGTACCTAGTTGCTTTCTCCTGACTTCTGATCAACAAACACAATATAATAATTTAATTTGGTTTATTAGTTCTGACTTTTTGCGCGTATTTTCATTTTGGCGATTCTATTTATAGTAAACAGAAGATAATTAGGTACTTATGCAAAAATTCGACACATGCCTTCCCCTCTTGTGAATATTTCTTGGCGTGTAACAATGCCTAATGGTTCCTCAGTAAATTTCGGGAACAGCTGGCTAATCTCACAGATTAGCTAACTACGTGAATGAGCAAGCACAGGTGCGCTTTCACACCCAGAGCCCGATCAGCAATCCTACACGATCAAAGAGAAATCAGGAGAGAAAAACGTGCCCATCTGCATAAATAAAAATCAAATGCCGCATATCAAACAGGCTAGTCACTTTTCATTTTTTTTCATTACTAAATAGAGCGTCTAGTCTGTGCAATACTGTTGGGTCGATGATTAATATTATTAAAAGGAGGTGTGGACCCTAAACGTTGCATTGGGAGAATTCTAAGTGCATAGAACAGATTCGTGTGAAAGAGTCATGCTGCAGACATGCAGACAGTTCCTTTCTTATAAGGAAAGGATCACCCACTCACAAAAAAATCCGACATTTGGGATGACGATGAGAACGGACTGAGATTGGCGGAGGCCCACACCCCCAACTCCACATTATTTTCTTTAAGCCAGGCAAGAGCACCTTAGCCGCAGGTGTCCAAGGTCAGCGTGTTCAATTACCATCAGGTGTGACACTTGTCCATTGCCCCCTTTCATAAGAAAAAAGAACTGGTATAATATACTAAGTAAAAAATATAACCAGCAGATGGTACATCTACCGCGTTAAGATCGGAAATAATAAATCAGATCCATATTGTGAGGGGCTTTTGACGGGTAACCGAGCTATGAAACGCGGCGGGTTCGTGTACCTGGAATATCAATATCACATAAATCCAATGCATTCCGATTTCACTTTTATCTCCCCACAAAAATGCTGCTTTGAATTTGTAAAATAAATTTAGATTTTAAACTAGTGGTAGTATTTAGATAGGAGAATATCATAGTTTTTTATTCTCTTTCGATCGAATGCAAATGTAACGAAATTTATAGCCGTTAATAAAATAAAATTTCATGAAATTCTACGGCCAATCCGATAATAATATTACAGACATTTTATCAATGATCCTATTTTGAAAACTTGAAGTCACTTATTGGTAGGTATCTTTTGCAAAATATGTACCTATAATTTGACAAGTCATAAAAAATATAGCTCTCTCACGCTTCTTCCTAGGTGATTTCGGTTTATTTCGCTCTACTCAGATCTTGTAATACTGTGACTCAGATTATACCTACTCGAAAGTCGAAACACATACCTATTGCCACTAAAAAAAATTGTAGATTGCGAGTTGTAATCTTGCCATAATTACCAGAGCCACAACACATGATTATGATTATCAATTCGAATTTTAAATGAATGTTTGACAAAGAACCGTCGCGCGACGAAGCGTTTTGTCTTAGGAAATAAAAAAAAAGTATCAGCCTATTAATGTCCCACTGCAGGGCAAAGGCCTCCATCCTTGAAATCAAGTTATCGTTACAATTATGGGTACTGGCTTAATCACCACGCTTGCCAAATGCGGATTGGTGATCACAAACCCGAGCAGTGTCCGAAAAAACCGACACAAAGTTAGCTCGACCCGGGAATTGAACCCAGGACCCTAAGATCACCACTAGACCATCCGTCCTGATCTGAACGCAAGACTTAATTTAAGCAAGATCCGTTTAGTAAAAATTCTGGTATGATGACATGTGCTAAATACGGTCCTGATCAGGTCAACGTACGCGATGATACAACCACGAATGACGTTAACCGATACCCGATACAATATTTTGACACCTGATTCATTTACTAACACAAACCATCGTTGTAAATGGGTTCGTTCATTAAACTGGATATCGTAAGAGCTAAACACAAGCCCCATAATTATCGTTCCCATCTTCGGAATGTAAATTACACACCTGCCCCATAAATCACCGATGGCACATTGCCTAAGTGACATCAGACATGGGGCCGTCTCCGAACGTAGGACAAGTTGTATGTGAGAATAGTGTTGCTAAACACTTGGATTAGCTTCTAACGCTAGTAAGTTCACTGACTTTTACTATTCGTTTAGATTCGTACACAAAAGATAATTTTTTGACTAGCTCAATTGCGCTTTCAATATTGATCCTGTCCTTTGCGTGTGGAAAACCGTAGTCCCGGTAATCATCTTTAAATAAATATTCGGTACTTATCTATACTTATATTATAATAGGGAAAGATTTGATTGTTTGTTTGTGTTGAATAGGCTCTGAAACTACTGAACCGATTTGAAATATTCTTTCACTGTTAGAAAGCTACACTATTCCCGGTGAACATAGGGTACTTTTGATCCCGGAAATGTGGGGGGAAGGGGGAGATATTTAAAAAAAATGCGCGGGTGGTCCTTTATGACGATAGTGCACAAAGCGCTATCAAGCACCCATCTCTATGCTTAGAGAAGCATAGAGATGGGTGCTAGACAACGGATAAGGGTAAAAATATCTTGTGATAAAAGTATAAGGTAAAAATAATTCAACCCTCTTTTGACGCATAACATCTTAGTCATTCCGTGATCTCAATTCCTGTAAGGTAATTGAAATGTATTGAACGTGAAGATTTGAATACACAGTGCTTTCATCCCGTCGATGGTTTGAATAGAGGTAAAGTAAATATCACAAAACATGAGTGATGAAAGTTCGGTGAGATCTTTTCTGTTCGACCAAAAACGTTTTATTACAACAAAAAGGGAAAATAAAAACACTTCTGGTGTATAGTAAATAGGAACTCTATATGGTTATAATTTTATAATAATTCTTAAGTTTCGTGATGCTTAAGCGTCCTTATGGTTAGTTAATACATTATTACTGTCAATACTTGATAGTCTGAAACAGGCACCCCTATTTTGTGCCTATCTGTTCAACACTCCATTAAGACGACCCATGTCTCTGTTACAACGATTAAACTAATATACAGCAATTAGTGCGGTTACGTCGATCATGGCTGGTAAGGTCACTCTAGTTTTTTCGGTAACAATTGGTGAACTACCGCTTAATTGGTGCGCTCAGTACAAAAATTGTCGCTGTTCCGAAAATAAAATGATGCGACTATAGTGAAGTCATTTTAATAGGTAACATTTGACAGTTCATTTATGCAAAGAAAAATATACCTTACTCTAAAGGAATAAAACTCAAGAAAACAATATCAGTTTTTTAATACAATTATTTAATTAGAAAATTAGACTACTCCTGATGTACTTTATGTAGCATTTTGCTTTGCATAAATGAGCTGTCAAATGTTACCTATTAAAACATAGAGTAATAAAAACGCCTCCGCCTCTAAAATGACTCCACTATAGGCGACGTATTGCTTTTGTTCACACTCTAAATATTTTTTTGTGGTTTACTCGAAAGTTTATATGGGGTTTTTGTAAATCCAGTCTATTAGTTAATCGGTATAAGGCGGGCACTGGCTTACCCTCTTACGATGTAAAGAAAAAACAGAGGGAGAGTTCAGGGGTGGGTTTTTGCTTTAAAGAATTGTTTACTTTACCAAAGTATAAGGCTGTACTATGGACTAAATTTAATTTTCTCACCTTCCAGTATTCGTACATTCGTTCGCATGATTACATTTGTAGTAGTAGTAGTAGTAGAGCCATGCTGTTTTACATTACGAATGGGCCGGCTCGTCCGGGGAAGTACCACCCTCTCACATAACACCAGCGTGAAATAATAGTACCTAACTACTATTGTGTTTCGTCTGGTTTGTGAGATTGCCGGAGGCCCACACCCATCAGCGATCGCTCTGCTGTTGCAGATGTACATTGCTTACCATCAGGCGACCCGCTGGCTCGTTTGCCGCCTCTGATATGAAAAAGATATTGTAATGGTTGAGGCTTTGAGTGTTGGAGTCAAGTCTTCTTCGTCATTGTAACCGTATATTGTTAAATTATGGAGGCCTTTGTCCAGTCAAATGACAAAGTGACTAATTTTTTTTTACTTTTGTTCGAAATAATCCCGTTTGACTAGGTCTTCAATAAGCAACGGAAGAATTAGATCTTCCACAGTTCAATGGAGCTCGGACCTAGTTACAACGCAATGTGAACTTTCAAGGCATAACGGGTTTATGCATGGAATTTAAGTGTTTTCATTTCCTCGCTTAGGTTCAGTTTCAAATTCCTTAGGTTGGTAATTGTGCCACTGAATGGCGGGAATTAATTGAGTTAGCCATCTCTAAAGAATGTCAACATCAAGCACCCTCAGCGCAAAACGTATCCTACTAAACTAAACGACGATTCCAAAAATAATAAGGAATCTTTTTTTGTGTGGAGTAAAATGAGTAATCTTTTTTTCACTCAAACGAGCCAGCGGGTCGCCTAATGGTAAGCAATCACCGCCGCCCATGGACATCTGCAACACCAGAAAGATCGCTGATGCGTTGCCGGCCTTTAAAGAGGGGTTTGATGGGCCTCCGGTACCCTCACAAACCAGACGAAACACAATAGTAGTTCTAGTTACTATTATTTCACGCTGGTGTTATGTGAGAGGGTGGTACTTCCCCGGGCGAGCCGGCCCATTCGTACTGTAAACCAGCATGGCTCTACCACTACTAAACTAGGTACCACTCATTCTACATTCGTTCAGTAGAACCACCATCATTTTACTACAACAACACACGAGACAAGTGCTATTTGCGGCTATTTGTGGGATTTGTTATCCTATCCACTAAATTCCCCTGATTTCTCCTTTTCTCGATAGGGACGACCCAGTGCCCTCCTTGTGGCGATTCCTGTGTCGCGCAACTAAAGTATTCGTTGCTATTATGTAAAATAATACATTTTTCGTGGAACAGTGGCTAAGCCGCTCGGGTATAAAAACACGGAGGTCGTGGGTTTGATTCCCGCCTGTGGTCTGGTTGGTGGTAGGGCTTTTTCAGAGTCCGACTGGCTAGCTACCACCCCCTCAGGTGAAATCTGCTGCCATAACAGCTCTGGCTGTGTTCCAGCAATACTAAAGTGGGAACCAGTACACTTGAAATCAGAGGCTCGAAGATCTGTGGACCCCACATCAGAATGCGATGCGTACTTACTATGTTCACACCATAACCAGAAAAAGTAGATGCGGGTTCGAAATTGTAATAATGCTTCATTTATACATAAGTATATTATCAATAAAAAATATTTTGGTAGCTCGAAATACTAATAATAATAAGTAATGTATTTCACTTTATAAATTAAAAATACACGGTAGTTTTCATAATTGTGATCAATTATATCGTAAAGGATCGAGGTACAAAGAAATCATTGACGTTATTATCGCCGCTTCTGATTGGTATCACATTCATTCATAAAAACGAGAATTTGTTTTACACTTACTATGAACGGTTTGAATTAATAGCCAAGGATACTAAGGAATGAAAGACTGTCAAGTAACCATTAAACGAATAGCGCCTTAATTTCTGTCCAACCCAGCTTCTTTATAAAGAAAACATATTATAACTAAGTATATTATTTACAGAACAAACCATTGAAATAATGGTTAGTTTGTTGGTTATTGGCTTCTATCAATTAATATGACACAGACTTTTTTCCTTCAACACGGGACGTAGAATAGATGTTACTCTACATATCTACATAATATATTCGTATAAAAACGTATACCTATTATTAATTTTCCAAGAGAAAAATAAACTAGAAAGCAAAGCTACCAACTAAAAAGTTTACAGACGGTCTTAATATTTTTACAAAAAAAGAGGAAAAATATGAGATGCTAAGACCAGTGCATTTCTCACATTATCATAAAATAAATACTCCTGCTAAACTAGAACATGGACGTTTAGTTCTTGTTACAAACATTAACATAAGTACCGAACCTTCGCGAAAGTAATAATTTGAAGGGAAAAATACGTCAATAAAACTGTAGTGTTATCAAAATCAGCTGGTTATGGTTGTGTACTTATATTGATTGTGAAGTTTGTATCCAGATTGATAAAGATTCTTATCGGTCCGTTTCTTCGTAAATGCATCATGCTGATAAGATATGGCTAGGCATCATAAATGACGAAAACATGAAACGTCAAATTAGGTTAGGCTGGTTAAGGTTAATTGATATAATTAGTGAATATGTTGACTCACAGCTTGTAGGTAGGTACTGCAATTTTTTTCATCTCAGCATACTTTGAAAATGGAATTAAAATTCTCACTGGATCTGGACACACAACTGGATCTGCAATTCACATCTAATAAATTAAAAATCAAAGATGTACGAGTACTTCCTGCTATCAGAATGAATAAAATGTTTCGCGGGATTTGCTCTTGTCAAGAAATGTTGAATACAAAAGTAGGACCTCAGCAATGTATACTTATAATTATAAAGCACAATTATAAAACTTTTAACTGCCAACAGCATATCTGTTCGTTCGTTATTTAGTATTTGTAACAACATTATCTTGAAAATACCCAAAGCATATCAGGTGTTAGTATCAGTATATTGGTGTTGCTCAAACTCAATGTCACCTTTACAAAGTAGGTATAAAGAAACAACTATGACTCATCGGAATATCTGGGTTATTGTTTTTTATGAAGGACGGAGACAAATGCAATTGTGTGACAAATACCTGATGCTTATAGCCTGCGACTTTAGCTCTTGGATGCGTAACCTGCTTTCGATAAAAGCCCTTTGTCTACAGGGATTGGGAGAATGTAGCGGGTACAGGACGGCAGTACGGAGTACTCATACATGAGTCGGTCACAATTTCTATTTGTAGCTAACGTTCGATATTACCAGTCTCTAATTTATGAACACGGTGGACCCGGGTATGCAGTTTTATGCACGCATTGGAAAAATAATGATCATAAATATTCCGATGTCGAATTCTTTACTACTGAACTCATAATATCCTATATCCTATCAGACAAATAAAAAATCCTATAAGAGTTTTAGGACCAATCACTAGTTAAAACATATTGATCGCAACGCAAAGAACATGAGAATAAAAAAGTCAAAAGGATACAAACTTATAGGAATGCGGTAAAAATTCATGGCTTATTATTAGAGATGAGCCACATGCGTTAAGAAGAGGATGGATAGAGGATAAAACAGGCTCAAACAATTGTTTTCCTGGATTACCATTGACATTAGTCTAAAATTAATACCGTTTAACAATGTTTTACCCTCATTTTATTGTTGTTGCTTTTTTGAATTAATTTGAATATGGCATACTTTTGATTGTATTTAAATTAACAATTGCGTGGTTTTGTACTATTTTAAAACTTAGCAATTTTTCCAATATTTTTAAACTTGAATGGGCCGGTATGCTAATATTTAAATTTATTTAAAGTTTATTTTCTTCGGAATTTTATGCTGTCATGAACTTAATATAGGCTGGTAGCGTTCTGAAGATTTCGCAAAGTAAAGATATTTTAACTCTTCGAAAATAACTGTAGATGATCACACTCTTACTTGTTATAGGTAATTATTAAGCCAGTCAATAGCATTAACTGTTATTTTAAGTTAATGACTGAGGAGGTCATCTTTTTAACTTTTAATTAAATATTATTTTATTTCAACCTTTTTTATATTGTCTTAAAAAATACCAAGGCGCAAGACTAAAGACGTCTTATTATGCATCCAATTGTAATACCCAGATACTGGAAAATATCAGCGACTACCTATTTTATATCTCCAAGGAAACTGAAAGATAAAAGCTGAAATACTTCTTTGATGCTTCTCGCTAGTGAAAACGCCGCGGATGCATCTCATAATAGACAAAGCCATTATGCACTTCAATTGCATGCTACAAAGAAGTGGTAGCTTTTGTCGCATTAGTGGCGAAGTTAAAAGACAATTCTGGGCACGTTTTTATAATAAATGAAGTAACATTTAATGCGATATTGCTTTCAACATTTTATAGAAAGAAGCTCGTTTACTTTTTCTATACGAGCTGTCGCGTTGAGGTCCGGGATTTTATTTAATAATAACTCTGGAGCTAGCAATACTGCGGCTTTTGTGAATAAATGTCTAATAAGGGGTACATTAACTTTCAGTTTAATTTGTTTTTTTACTTTTTATAGGGCTTTTTTTTGCGAGATTTTGCGAGAGGGAAGTTCAGTGGTCTCATGAAAAATATGAGAACTTCGTAGTATTCTATTACTCGTACATACGGTAGATATTTTTAATGAAAAAAAAAAAATTATAGACCAGGGAAAATCCTCTTATTGAAATCAAGTAATCGTCAATGATACTGTTTGATTAATTCACCGCGATTGCTAAATAGTATGATTGATTGATTACTTACCTCGGCTATGTTTGTAAAATCTGCAAAATTATTTGTCCGAACCCAGAATTCAATCATACACATGCTGTCGATGTCGTAGTTTAAACAAAATACAAAAAAGGGTAGATGTTACTAATTAATCAAAATTATTATTATGTCCAGTTTTAATAAAGCTTTGAAATCGTATAGAAAACATTCGAAGATGGCCAAAAAGAATTTTTAGATAAAAAACTCAAATAAAAAATGTTGACCGACTTCAACCAGACGCCCCAGCCTCAAATAAGCAAAGCAAAGCCCCTTACCCCCACTCTCTTCTACGCTTACGTAACACAAAGTCCCTACTCGGTTCCCCTGTGCGACGGGATTCGAGCATGCGTAAACGCATTTCCCCTTCACAAAAAAAGGTTAGTTAAAGCGCCCACATTGCCGCGAGCCGAGCGATTGATGTGTCTCAGACGGATATTCCGATGTTCTCTCGTCAAACCCTTATTGTCAGTCTTCTTACTGAGCGAAAGTATTTGATTACGTGTGTATCTCCAAACATTACGTTTTTTTTTCAATATTATAGAACGCAGTGATGGCTACTGTCTGCGCGCAAAAAGGGTTAATTTTGTTTACTTCTATTTTGATTTAGGATAGAGCACGTAACTCGGCTCCTTTTCCATTTAAAGGCGGTTCATTCCCGTTCGTCCCACCAGGAAGGCATACAATCATAAAACATCGCTCTATCTATTTGGGTCTTATCTTCGAGCCTTATGTTTTAAGTGTACTGATCTCCAATATTGCCTCCTGAAGTTACCAGCCACTGTATTACATAATATTTGGTACAATATCATTTACCAGATAAATATACTGCTTTAATGTAGGCACATCTGTTCTTCGTTACTTTTATTTCAAGTGTACTGACTGCAATAACAAATAAGTACTTATACTTACGATAGTAACTATTTAATAATCTGTGCTTATACGCTATGAAAAGAGAAAAACAAAGCGCGCTAACTCTGCCAGATAACTGATTGAAACTGAAACTGATTGAGATTGAAACTGGGACGGCATGCAAATTAGTATCCAATTAAGCGTACAGTGAAACCAATCTGCAATATAATGTTCTATTACACAGATGTGATGCGGCTAAAAACATATGATTTCCAATTGAACGCTTGACTAACTGCGCGAGTGATTCATCAAGTTTGTTTAGACGTTTGATCATAATCGCTCCTATCGACCTTGGTCTGTAGGTCAATACCTGAAATAACAGTTACAAATAGAATATTATGCATTGACGCGATACCAATTTCTCTTACATCATAATATTTTACAAATAAAATAAACTTTATTTAGATTTCGGTGGTGGCAATATTTTAGACATTTGCCCTGTCTGTCATTTGATTGGATCAATTGCGTGTAAGTTAGTGTCTCTGCTTTCTGTGCCACTGGTCATTAGTTCAACTGTAGCGTTTTCTTAATGTGCATATTAGGTGATACCTTCCGTTGGTTCTAATAGGTACGTTATTATATGAGTGTTTCGGCCTATAACTTAAGACTCAAAGCATTGTTTAATTTGCAACATAAAACATTGAGTGGAGAAATGTAACATAAAGCGCTATGTAAGAATTTTTTTAAGACCGGCATCGAGTACCTTTTTTATTTAATTTTTTTTATATACTAAGTCAGTTGGCAGACAGACACGCAGTCCACCTGATGGTAAGCGGCCACTGCGGCCTATTCCATTGAGGGACTTCATCAGGAAGTGTCGCTCAATGTGCTGCCAGACTGTAGACTCATCTGATCTTCTAGCCTTTGATTTCAAGTGTACTGGCTCCCACATTAATACTGCCGGAACACAGCCAGAGCTATTATGGCGCCAGATTACACCTGATTTTCTCCATAATTCTCAATTATTCCACTCCTACAATCTTCTATGCCACGTCGTATCCCATAGAGAATGGCAAAACTATTGCATTATAAATGATTATCCTATCATAATTTTCACAAGAGTAAACTCTGGAAACATCTAGCCAGGGAAAAAAGCGAGTACCTAAACCTGTCATTATTAGTATTTTAATGCAATGGAACGACTGCGGCAGTCACTTCTCATCGATGAACCTTATGCCCCTATCGCATTAGAGCAATTCAATCAGTTTCACATTCATATTTTATCCAGTGGCAGATCACGGCCGGTATCTGGACTTTTTCAGAAGAGTAAGTTTAAATTGATAACGTCAATAAATATCATACCAGTACTTTGAACGATTCCTTCCCAGCGGAGAACAGGTGGCCCGGCGCGTAATACTGATAAATCAAAGATGAGCGTCGATTATTTCGATGATTGATAAAAATCATAAACACTAACAGATGGACAGAAATAGAAGTGTGTTGAACTGAATAAACGCAACGCAAATTTTCCTAAAAATGTGTTTCAAAACCAAACGTGTAGTGACTGTTTCCTATCGACTCTTACATAATAAATAATAAACAAGGGGTAGAAGGTCGACTGTAAAAAAAAATACAAAAATCTTTACCACTCCACAAAATAACAGTATAACATATTCATTGACTAGAATAGAGACGGTAATAACGTTCGAATACAGTCATGAATTACACCAGACTACCCTTTTGGGTGCATTTAATAGCATCGCATTATCTCAGAAAATCAACAATGGAAATTGTAAAACAATAGAATGTATTTCACGCTTATTAACTGCTGGTCTAACCTAATTATGGGAAAAATTAATTGTGGTATTGGGAATATGTGGGAAAATTTCATGTTGACTCTCCAGGGCAGCCAGTGGAATAACGTAGTTGTTGAAAACGTTAGTCTATAATAAGTTTTATCCATAGTATTTACTAGGTAGGCCCGTGGAATTTAGGATAGCATACGGCCATTTAGCTATCAGTCTCCAAATTAAGTTAGTATCGGTCTAATATTTTCGGATACAAAATGAACATAAAAGAAAACAACATTGCGGCCAGCCGCTAGGACAGAATATATACTAAACCGCTAGTGCGTTGGCGAAATGTTAAAAATTGTTTGCGGGAACTTGACAGATTAAAGTGTGTCATACACTACATGAAGCGTCAAACTAGCTATGGGACATTATCTCGAAATTGGTGAATTGGCCTTCTAATATACGCATGACTGCAATCGCGCCGTTCTCCTACGCACACGTTACCTCACCGATTCAGCTATCGTTAAGCTAAAGAATACGTGGAGGTATCGGAATTAATTTTCATTCAAAAATGATTACCAATAGCTCTGTGTGGACAAATAAAGTTTTTAATCCCCCACAGCAGAACAAAGCCACCCATAATTATTAAAACATAGTTGTTAAGCTGCGTTTACTACAAAATCTTTTCCTAGTATTAATTTAATTTACACGTGTAATAGTTATTTCTTACATATAAAAGAAATACATGCTATTCATTTCTTTTGATGATGAATAATATATAAAAAAAATTTATTAGATTTCTTTAACATACCACGAAATGTTATCGGATTTAGTGTTATCATAATCTTCTGCATATGATTTAAATTTTGCTTACGAATGTCTATTACGTGATTTATGATACTCTGTAACTAAGTCAAGGTTATGGATTATTGTTATTTGTTTTGGTTGTTTTATGTTAATTCTCAGAATTTTCCATACTCTTTTCAAATATTATGTAAACACCGAACATTCTAGGTTCGGTTTTGTAATAAATAGTAACTTTTTTATAAAACTGTTCTTGATTTTCTGATAAAAAAGTTATAAATCATCATTAGCCTATATACATACGTTCCCACTGCTGGGATACAGGCCTTATCTCAATTGTGGGATAGTGTGGGCCATACTCCACCACGCTGGCCTAGTGCAGTTGGTGGCGGAGTGCGTAAGGCAAGTGACCAACCTTAATGTCAGATGTTATCAAGCCACCAAATGGCCTCTGACTAGGCTTGACGACTTATATCTTCATATATTAATTATTAAATATCAGCCGGGACCAACACCTTAACGTTTCTACCGAAGCACGGAGACTCTCGAAATAAATATCACTAAATGTGGTCAGGATGGTTACCCGTCCATTAACCGACCGTGGCGTGGGTAGCTAAAATTTCGTTATCTCTTACAAACCAATATCACAGCTGCACCACGAGCGCCTCTACTTCACAAGTACATGAATGAGATGAAAAGTACATATAATTGTACTAAATGTAAAATAATAGGTCACAGTCGTTCAGTGACTCGCAATGTTTACACACGTCATTTGCCAACTCGACGGACAAGGTCAAGCGAACTTGAAAGAAAACAGTTTACTTACATAATTGTGGAAATTGTAACTGGATGAATATTTGCAGCTTCTATTTAAAGCGGAAGGCGGCTTTTGATTACTTTCAATTTGAATCGTTAAGAGTTGTTTTTATTCCGAACGAGTGGCTTATTAAACATCTGAAGCAAACGGAACTTCAGCATTTGAAAAGTTAGAAAGTATTTCTAGATTGTTGAAAAAGGATGTTTCTGATTCAATGTTTGTCGATTCAAAATACATAAGTCACGAAATATTGAATCGTTTGTTATACAGATTGTCTCTACCACCAGCTTTGGAAGTTGGAACCACACGAATTCGACTTTGATGGTCGTAAGGAAACTTGAACAGGTACATGAGCTTGAATAGTTTATTTGAGGGTGCAGGCAGTAATTTTCATGCAGAATGGCCCACTTCAGAGAGTGCGGAAAATCCCTAAGTAAACCTGTACCTAAGTCTAGCGCATGGCCGTGATCTGATTGGTCTAGTTTCCATATTGGCAGGCACACTGGCGCACTCTAGCCTTACCATGTAAATTCCATATTGGGAGGCACTATTAGGTATACTAACTTTGTAATGGAAAACTCCTAGAAATTTACCAAGATTAGACTGGGTATAATTATAATTTTGGTTTTATTCTAAACATAAATTCTAACAATCTAAACACTGGTTTCTGTTCCTATTTTCTGGATTTCTTATTTATCTTCTAACTTGCTAGTTAGACTCAATCCTCTTAGTGAATATAAACAAGGTTCCTAATTACGTCTTATTGAAAATCTATTATTCAGGCGAGCCACATTTGCCTTATGTCTGTAATAAGGTCTTGTTATTTGTGACTTATAGACTGGTAAAAACAAGATCATTTTCCCATTATATAAATTCTAGAAGTACAAGTATTTAGAATTTCGCTTAGTAAAAAGACAAATTTTGTTTTGACCGTTTGCGACCGCTTGACAAAATGAGAATTTGACAATTTTGCGCCTCAACCTTTTGTTATAAGTTATAACGTAAAGTAACATTATTTTCTTCATTTTAAAATAGTAACGTTGATAGCGGTAGAAATCAATAACTACGTTAACTTTATTAAAACGTTTCATTCTCTTCTGCTCAACTTTGCATTGTTGTCATGGCAACGTGGACACATGTGCATTTTAAGCAGATCTGCCAACTGCTTGCTTTGCAATTTGTTGCAAACTTACCGATGCAAACCGATAAACGAATATAAAAGTATATGAAACTTTATTAGAAAAGTTACTTTTGCCTGCAAGTGGTTACGTTTCCAATTTTTTAACATTAATCCAAGCCCAGCTTTCAGTCATTAACGTGGACGTAATACAAAAATTATTCTGGGTCATTTGGTAGCCGTGGCGCGTTAAGCATTGACCGGCTTTTAAATGTCATACAGACAAGTTACAAGTTTTTTGAATTTCTGGCAAGTAACTTTTTGTAAACAACCCGGTTGGCGTAGTGAGTACTATGTATTGTATAGTGCCGTATCGATTATTACTAGACCGATTCCCTTTGAAAATGTTGATAAAACGTCCGTCTTAGCTGACTCAGTTTTAATATTTCACTATTTTTTTTGATAAACTTTATTTTTGTAATGTTAATTTTATTTATCTATCTATTATAAGATTTGATTGTTTGTTTCTTTGTATTGGATAGGCTCTGAAACTACTAAACCGATTGAAATAATTCTTTAAACTGTTGGAAAGCTTTGTTATGAATGAATGAAAAAAAAAACGTTAAATACCTATTCGTTTGTCGAATGATTTTAACCTGGCCGTGGATCTCCGGGCGGGGTTTTCCAAACAAGTGTATCGTAATGTTGTGATTTGTTTGTATATTTGGTTTTGGGTAATTTTAATGCTGAAATCTTTATCGTCGTTATTATCTTTATACTAAGCATTGGTGGGGAAGATTAAAACTAATCATATGTTACGTAAAGAAGACTGAGACATGGTTGTACTTCAGTAGTAAATTTTCTTATAATAAAAAGGTTGATAATCGTCGAAAAAAATAGATATACACACAAAACATACATACGCTCTAAAAACATTACATTCCTTCTAAATCTGCTATTTCACTCAAAAAACAGCATTTTACGAACACAATCAGATATTGTCAGAATGTTTGTTTTAAATAAATAAATAAATATCTCTGGACATTATTCACACAGCGCCATCTAGCCCTAAACTAAGCATTCGCTTATGCTATGGGTGCCAGACAACGGATAAACATTACTTAAATACAGTTTTTTTTGTAAATACATGCATATTATACAAAGAAACACCCAGACCGATACAAACAGACATATTGTTCATGCACACAAATGTTTGTACCGTGCGGGATCGAACCCGTGACCTCTGGTGTAATAACCGACTTCTCCACCATTACACCAAATGGCTCGTCAAATTTTATTTAATAAGAAGTAATTTAGTGAATATCAAAATACAAGAATGAATGTCACTAATACAAATGGATGCTCAGTTTATTGAACTTTAGTTTTTTACAGAAGAACCATTAAGGTAGGTCAAGGGCCAGAACGACCTATTTTTACCAAGTTTAGTTTATTAATTTTTATAATCTATCGCTGAATATAATATATTTGCACGTAACTTCAGAACGACTACACCAAAATAGATAAAATTTTATCTGTTGTTTATTTAATTTGTAAGGAAAAGGCTTGTTTCTCGCATTGTATACCCAAATTTACTGTGCATTTACTGTAATATTTATAAATTTTCTAATTAATAATATACTTGGACATTATTTACACAACCCCAACTACCTAGATATCCGGATATATCCCCATCTTAGTTTGGCCATTGCCAGACAACACATAAACATGACATAATATAACATACTTATCAATAAGCCTGTGCCCTGTATACATAAAATGAAAAAATATTTTCTGCAAATATATTCTTAACAAAATACTTTTGCACGACAATCTTTTTTCCCACCAGCTGTATACCTAATGTATGTTTTTGTTATCAAGAATTTTCCAATTTTGGGTGGTACTATGTATGCCTACGTGAATAAAGATTTTTAGATTATTCCTGGTAGAAAAACCATCCTAATTCCTATATTTAAATGTTACAACACTTCCATAAGCGTTGTTAAAATTAAATTGTATCCATAATAGTATTTACAAAATACCTGAACGACAATTACGTGTTATGTTTCACTTTGTTTACTGTTAAACGGCACGTTTCCACTCATGAATCACTATTTATAAGTAACCGTAACGTAAATACTTAAAATGAATCATTTTAAGACGAACCGCGGTGTAGGTGCAGTCGTTATTGGCTAATAAACTTCCTTCATCACTAACTGCCTCCGTGGTACAGTGGTTAGAGCGTTGGGTTTTAAAAACCCGGAGGTCGTGGGTTCAAATCCCACGGGGAACATCACTTTGTGTGATTGTTTCTAGTTTGGTTAGGACATTGCAGGCTTGAATCACCTGAACGTCTGAAAAGAATGATGATTTCTTGCTTCGGAAGGCACGTTAAGCCGTTGGTCCCGACTATGTTCCAAGTAGGTCTGGTTTCCCTTGTAAGGGTTACGGAGGTCAGATGGCAATCGCTCCTTATTAATAACCAGGCTTGTTGAATCTAGGATCATAGTCGAAGCGGACCCTGAGCTCCATACTGGATGCACTGTCTTTTTTAAATCAATTCTGTGATTCCAAAGTAGGTCTACTTTAGATGTCTTATATTTCTGTATATTTCTGTATTAAAATTGTTCTCGTGAAGATGAAGGGATCGCGATTACGGTCCTGAAAGCCATCTTGTAATATAATATGATAATTCCGTGACACTGAAAATAAAAAAAGAACATTATAAAGATTATGAAAGGTCGCAAGAGTACTATAAGTAGGTACGCTACCCTGGGAGTTTAGGGAGCCTAAAGCAATCAAAATAGAAGGCTATGTAAATCATAACCTTAAACTTAGTTCGAACTCAGAATGATGATAATCTATTGTGAAATAATTGTACCTAGTGGTATACATCAGCAGACAAGTGATTTGAAACTCAACATTTTGACCGGACAAAAATTTAACAAGCGAAAATAAAATTTGTTGGCATACTATCATAATTCGTTATTCAATACCTGCATGATTTAACTGATTCATATTATTACCGCGGCTGTTGTTGGTATTTAGTAGTAATTGATGCATCATTTTATAGCGAAACGTGTTGTTGGCACAGCCGTGATAAGTTAGTAAAGGCCAATGCAAAAGACTGGGCCCAAAAAAATTTTTTTCATCTGCACATTACACAACATTGGGACATAGACTACGAAGTAGATCCAATCAATACCTTTAACTTTTATTACGGCGTCGATAAAATTGGTCCTAGTGAAAAAAAAAAAACGACGGGTTGCACTCCGGGAGTGCCGGCAAAGGTGAAAACTTGAATATTTTGGTATTCGCTATGCTATCGTCCCCTAGGAAAATTTCGCAAATTGGTACTTTGCAAATTTGGTAAGCATGCTTAGAGGGTTTTACTTTCTCAGCGATAAAGTTCCCGTACAAATTCATAGATGGCGCTTGAACAAAAAACACTAATTTGCGAAATTTTTCTAGGGGACGAGCATGGCGAATACACGTGTCCGTTTTACGAATTTTCGATCAGTCACGTGACACCTGACGCGTGTTTAACATTTTTTAACCATACAAAAAAAGTGTACAACGCCGCTAAAGAAGTTTTCACTTCAAAAATATGTTTATTATGTCAATTTTTTATTTATGTATGTAACAGTGGTGAGCCGAAGATGTCGATAAAGGCTTCAGTTCATAATAAAAGAGCCGCTGACAGTTTGTGTTTTAAAATAAATGTATTTCTTCACAAGACAAAGATAACAAACTTAAACTGTCTATCACGAGCTAGCCGGGCCGAGTTCCTCTGAGGTAAAGCAAAAGCAAGGCTTTACAGTTTAATTCCTTTGTACTGGGTGTCCAACCAGGCATCAATATCTTGAACAGTCCCTTATGTCATCTCAGTAGTAAAGCCTAATTCCTTACATCTTGGCTTCACAATGACTAAAATGTATGGAGAGACCTTATAGTTCCGAAAACACGAAACGCTAGCGTGCGTTAGAACTGTATGAAGGAGTAGTGCTGCCATCTCTTGAGTATAAATGGAACTAACTTGTCATTCGCTTATGTCATTTCGTGGATGACATGTTACATGTATAAATAAAAATAATAAATTATTATGGACGATAACTTTTCCCCCTGGGACCGATTATGGTGTCACCATAATAAAAGTTGATGGTGTGTGTGTAGTCTTTCACGTAGAATACATACATCTCATCTCTGCACATTAATTTATTTTTTTGGGCCCAAGAACAATGGCAAGTTTTGCATTGTCCTTTAAAGTACTCTGCGTAACTCTGCTGTCGCTTTTCAATCCTGCTGGCCTTCAAAGACACAAGTTTATATAATATACTATATTTAAGATAAGAACGCGTAGATTAATTCATGTTTTTAGACTGCGAATATTCTATGAGTCACACACAACCGAATACTAGTGACGAGGTATAAAATGTATTTATCTTTTAATAATAATTGACAGTGATTTTATTGTTCATTTAATTTAGAATTAAATTACGTGTATAGGAAACTATTTTGAAAGGTAATGTTGCGAATAAAACAGATGTCAAACTTCCACTTGAAATGTCATTTTCGGAAAATAAACAAACAGTAGGTAATTAGGTACATACTTCTTGAATTCGATTAGTAAAATATTTATAATTTATGTGATTAAATAACTGTGCGTGATTTGCTACAGCTTTTGTGCAAAATTATTTTTGCCAATATAACTTTAAAAAATAAGCGGATATTTAAGAAGAGTGTATATGATCCCGATGTAATCGATATTCGATTATTACGTTAGTTAAAATTATTTGTTTTTCTTTATGATGAACCCATGTGCATGCAGACAATACCTACCTAAGATTAGCCTCAAAACTGTAGAAGTATCTCATCTTTAAACCAACTGCATTTACACAAAAAGGAAATAAATCATAAATTCAAATTAAAAAGCAACACAATATCCAAGACAAGTAAAGAATATTTTTCTCGAGTCCATTTCCCTAGATCCACTTCAAGTCTACGTTTGCGGAAACTTCATAGACTTATAAAAATTACATGACGGAACAACCACAAAGTAATAAGTCTAACGTAGAGTTCCAACAACTTTGTACACGTTTTTAAATGAACTTGCAATATTGAGTAATCCTCTTACTTCCTTATTTGTTTGTTATAAATTTTTCTTTGTTAGTTGTAATATTGTTTTTTGTTATTTCAGATATGGTATTCTTCTCTTATTACAGGCTTTGCCAATACGCAATTTTTATTCCTATGTGCCCCTACTACTGCAATACGTCAACAAACTGATATTTCCAAATTCGTACTTCTGACAGATAAAGGTGGGTCTACGCTAGCGAGCAGAGCACGAGCGGAGCGCAAGCCGAGCCGCTCTGCTCGCGGTGCAAGTATGGACGGAAACACAATCCACAAGCGCACTACGAGCTGTGCTACGAGCGCGATGCCAATCCCTTTGTGTTCGTCAAAAAACCGACAATAGGCGGAGTACAGTCGAACACGAGCCAAATAAACGAAGCGCGTTCGAGGCTCGAAGTCGGTCCACACTACAGGAATTATAGCTGGAGAGCTAGTGAACCCTGGGAGTAACGGTCTCCCTGTAAGGTTAGAAATTTGTATACTTACGATTTATGACATGCTAAGAGCAATAGCCATGACCTGGCAGGCGTCAGCCCTGCACGTCATCAGCCCCTTTATTTTTTGGACTGTTAAGTAAATTGGGTTTCAAAACTTGTTTCTGTAAATTTGAAAATTTAATAGGATAAAGTTTATTTATTGTACATCTTAAAAAAAAATTGACAGGCGATTACAATAAGCAGAAGTATATGACAGATCAATTAGAAAACGTACAGTAATTGATGAGGTAAAATAAACTTTATCCTGTATACTTAAAATTTTTATATGTTTTCAAGTAAACGTCTCAGAGTAAATATGTACAATGCCAGGCGGTTTTGAACAGCATAAGACCTTGACAGGCGAGGGGACAGCTGCTAAGGGCGTGCGAGTGAGAGGTGTTGCGTGAATGCCTATACGGTTCCATCTTCTATATACGACATACTTTTACAAGGACCTGCTGATACTGCCACAGCACAATCGACTGAAACTGAGGAATGCATTTCAGGTAACATACAACTATTTTATTCCGTAACATTTAATACGCAGTCCTATGTAATTGAGCTTGATATTTAATTTTTAACAACCTTATTGATTCATTAAAATATTTTTTTTTACTATTTTCAGATGAGGAAAACATTGTTGAAGAATCAGATGATGATGAAAACAGTGATAGCGAAATTTCGGATGATGCTGAAGAAAATGAATGTTAAAAATAATGTAGATTGCATAAAACCCAATAAAATACATTGCATTTACTGTATACGTTCATGTAACATTTCTTATTTGCACGCCCTTAGCAGCTGTCCCCTCGCCTGTCAAGGTCTTATGCTGTTCAAAACCGCCTGGCATTGTACATATTTACTCTGAGACGTTTACTTGAAAACATATAAAAATTTTAAGTATACAGGATAAAGTTTATTTTACCTCATCAATTACTGTACGTTTTCTAATTGATCTGTCATATACTTCTGCTTATTGTAATCGCCTGTCAATTTTTTTTTAAGATGTACAATAAATAAACTTTATCCTATTAAATTTTCAAATTTACAGAAACAAGTTTTGAAACTCAATTTACTTAACAGTCCAAAAAATAAAGGGGCTGATGACGTGCAGGGCTGACGCCTGCCAGGTCATGGCTATTGCTCTTAGCATGTCATAAATCGTAAGTATACAAATTTCTAACCTTACAGGGAGACCGTTACTCCCAGGGTTCACTAGCTCTTGGACTATTATGGGTCGGCTCGTGCTCCGCTCGTGCTCGGCTCGTTATACTAATATGTAAAGGGTTTTCCAATAAGGACTTGACAACTTTTTTTCAATATAAAATGAAAACCATTTGAGATATTTCAAAAACTTTATTATAGAGTTGAAGTATGTACAATCAAAACATTTATCAATGGAATTCGACATCGCTCATATGGCCACCGCGGGCACGTTTTCAGCGGTCGATTCGTTGGGCCCAATTTTCCATGACTCGGCCACACATTTCCGCCAAAACGGCTGCTATTTTGCGTTCAATGTTGGCTCTGAGCTCTTCCAACGTCGTCGGCTTATTAGCATAGACCAATGACTTGACGTAGCCCCAAAGAAAAAAAATCTAGAGGCGTTAAATCGCACGAACGAGGCGATCGCGCTGCGCCAATCAACAGGTCTATTTCTTGAGATAACACGCTCATCAAACTTCCTCTTCAATAGATCGATTGTAACGTGTGCTGTGTGGCTTGTGACGCCGTTCTGTTGAAACCTCATGCTGTCCATGTCCATATCTTTCAATTCAGGCCAAAAATAATGGATAATCTAAGCGCGATAACAATCACCATTCAAAGTAACGTGGTGACCGCTATCGTCGACAAAAAAATATGGCCCTATGAAGCTGCCGGCATGCAAACTGCACCAAACATTAAGCACATATGGATTTTCACCAGCCCAATACCGCATATTTTGTTTATTGACGAACCCATTGAGCCAGAATGAGCTTCGCCGAATTACGACCAAAAATCGGAGTTAACGCTCTTAAAGTAGCGGCCACCGACTCCTAATTTCTGTAGTAAATTTTTAAGATTTGCAGACGTTGTTCGATCGTGAACTTCACCATGATGAAAATGTTATGTCTACTGAATAAACTGACACTGAAAGTTCGATGTTAAGTGAAAAGGTGCGTTCACAAACTAAATTCAAAATTGTCAAGTCCCTATTGGAAAACCCCTTATTATAAAGAGAACAGATTTGATTGTTTGTTTGTATTGAATAGGCTCCGAAACTACTGAACCGATTTGAATAATTCTTTCACTGTTTCACACGAAAAGCTACTCTATCCCCGAGTGACATAGGGTACTTTTGATCCCGGAAATGTAGGGGAAGGGGGGATAATTGACAATAAAATTACGCGCGGGTGAAACCGCGGAGGCGACCGCTAGTATATTATTTAATCGACGTAATCCGGATTCCACTCGCAAGAGCGAAATGCGGGGCGTCGCTCCGCTATCTTTCTATTTTTTTTTGTATGCGTAACATGAATAAAGCTATGCATAGGTATAGCAATGCATAATTTCCCTTTAATCCCGTGCAGTGGGGAATTAGCCCCAATCGAGCCAGACCGAACGTTTGACCCCGCTTATTAAGGCGTGCCTAAAGGGCGCGGTGAGTCAATGCGCCCGTATCCGACTTCTTTTTGTGAAACTAAACTGTCGTTTTATTTCAATTATGTTTGGGACATGGCTACATTTGACCAATAATCCGTTTACTAGCAGTGATACTAATTTATCTATAAGCAGCTTTATAAATAAGTTGGTGGATATCGATATTTTTTGATGTGATGTGATTTTGTAATAAAAGAACCAATACATCTCATAACAACTATTTTACTTCATCATCATCATCATTGGCCACAGCATCTTTGCAGATGATTGTTGCAGCATCAGCAGTTACTTCAAAACCTAAAAAAATAAATATTTCATATATTTTACTGTATATCCTTCTTTCTATTTCATATTTTATTATTATTATTAAGTTGATTTTAAAAGTAGGAAGGCCAAAATCTTTATTGCCCATTTATATAAACCACCACCAACTTGTACTACTATTCACTACTTCTATCAAATAGCAACAGGCTCCTTTATTAAACCTCCATTCACAGCTCACCAGAAACGAAAAAATAACTATATATAGCAGTAAAATATCTGTTTTTATTATGGTTTTTATACATGAGAAATACCTTGATTCAAGCACATGGTTTAAGTGAGAGGGGGGGGGAAAGGACCCTTCCTTATCAACATATTTGTCGCATTCGAACGCTCGGGTTTGTGATCGCCATTCTGACAAGCATACTAGGGTTAATGCCCATCATTGTTAACTTGTAATGATGACTATAGGTTTCAATGATGTATGCGTTTACCCTGCGCTGGGACTAATGGGGTCATCCGGGTCAAACTTTTCTTTGCAAAAGAGATCGCTGTTCTACACAAAAGAATGATATAAAAAAGTAAATACTATTTCTGCGAACATCGTGAGATATTTTGAACAAAAAGAAAAACATACACGTTAATTAAAAGGAAAACGTAATCCATTAAAAATGTCAAGAGATTCGTCGTGTTTCACTCCTCATGTTTCCTTCTTACATAATCTGGGGTCCTTTAAGCGTGGTGTGAAAAGACATTTGCGCAGTCCTATCAAATAAGAGTGATAAGTTCCGTTGAAATTTTAACGCTGTTCTTTTCGCATCCAACGCAATGTATTTCATCAAGAGTACTAAGGGCATCTTAGGCGTAGTGGAGACGTAGACACTTCACATTTCTGTGTAGGGTCGACTATCCATTGATATAATATTATTAAATCCGTGTCAGCATCTAAAAAGTGTCATACATAATTCGGTAAAAAACATGATTGCTGTGATTAAGAAAGAATAACTATTTGTTTACGCCTTAAAAAAACCCAGACGTGGAATTTGCGGTTTAAGTGTGTTTATTTAATTATGGTTTATTCCGGAAATCCCCACCGAAAAATCCCTACCAGTGGGGATTGTTACTTTAAGGTTTGAGTATGAGAGCGGAATTATTAGTAAACAAAGGAAAAATACCAGTTCCAGTTTCTTATAATTGCACCCTTTTCCAAGAGGAAGTTACATAGGTACGCAGCTTAGAGGAGGGAGGGTGTTATATTATTATGAGACACATAAAACCTATATTGAATTACCCTGTTGTATTACCAGTGCATTCTAAATACGACTCTTTGCTTGCTTCTTAAGTAAAGCTTATTTAAACAATGTCCACAACAGATTTTGCGCGAATGAACACATCATCAACATCATCAGCCTTTCCCAGTCCACTGATGGACATTGGCCTCTCCCAAAATGATCGCAATTTGCCTTAATTCTCGGCTACTCGCATCACATATAGCTCCTGTCAGCCATCTTGCGCATATTGTCACTTCTGGCCTCAGGACGTCCTACACACTACGTTTACGAATTAACACACTGAATCCATAATGCACATCACGAATTCACGATTAGTTCGAAAAGTGTTCATTGTCATCTGAAACTGCATTCTAAACTGGACGTTATTAGCACGCTATGTGTGAGAAGTCGATATCACTGCAAATGTGTGAAACATTTGCTCTGCACGCGAATGCAGGTATCGTGATTTATGGTCTCTCATGAAATGTGTGCGGTGGACATACTCGTAATATATGTACGCCAACATATTATATAGTTTCAGAGCGACTGTTTGTTTTAGGGCCAGTTTTTTTTTTCAATTTATATAGGTACTGGCCTTCAGCCCGCGGTTTCACCCGCGCGTAATTTATTTTTTCAAATTTCCCCCCTTTCCCCACTTTTCCGTGATCAGAAGCACCCTATGTTAACCGGGAATAATGTAGCTTTCCAACAGTAAAATAATTCAAATCGGTTTAGTAGTTTCGGAGCCTATTCAATATAAACAAGCAAATCTTTCCTCTTTATACGGAATAATATGGTGCGTAAAGGTTCATGGTTTCATAAATTAACATTATTTGAATTCTTTAGTTGTTTTGTGCTTAAAGCCATATTATGATTGTAATTTTGCCAAGAATATTTGTCTAACACCAGCGAATTACATATTTTTTTATAAAGTTTGTCATGAGAACTTTGAACTTTGTTATAACTTTGTGCGATGTTCTAGACATATGGTAGTTTTCAAAGTGCATGCCAGCTGTTGTATAAAACTTTGGTCTAGACTAGAATGTCAGCTTGTATAACAGCACGTTAAATATTCGTTCAGCCTATAATGTAAACTTCACGAACTTTGTTTGTGTAGTACACCTGCGACAAACTCATTAGGAAGTAGGGCAGAACATTTGTGATGATGATACTAAGCTTTACGTGTGATATTTTGTACTCGATGCCATAATTATAGCGTGTGTATTTAACCCTTTCAACGCCAATGTCTGATATATCAGACAAACCATTTTCGTGCCCACCACGCCAATGTCTGATATATCAGACAAAAAAACAGGATCAAGAAACCTTGTATTTTTACTTGCCTGAATGAGTTGAGTATAACCTAATAATTTTTGGAATTTTTTTTTTAATGGTCGTGGCGTGTGGGGCACCATTTTCGGAAAAAAGCGTGGCGGGGAAAGGGATAAAATACATAGATTTCAGTTGTCATGGTACATGCCCACCCATTTTTTTTTCAGAGGAGAATATGTTTTTGTCCTATAACCGCAAGCTAGCTAGACCTGCGAACGTGTGTGGGACTCGAGACTAAAGCGACCACTACCCACTCAACTCCCCCGGTACCCCTTTACGCCCGATCGGGACGACCGGCTCGCCAGGCTTGTGGTTATTGACCAGCCCAGATACATGCCCAACCTACAAAACTCCTAAAGTTCATAAATTCAGTAAGGCAATCGTCAATTCGTCATCACTATCAGTTATGGAATTGATAATGGTACTCGTTAAACTTATTTTACAAGGACCACTGTCACAATCACTCATTAACATCACTATCACCACAATCACTTTCACCATTATCACAGTCACCGTTACCATAGGCACTATTACCACGACTTCTTTTATCAACTTCATGATAGCCTTACCTTGATCATCGTGATGAGGACCTATCCTTGGCGACGGTTTGGCCACGTCGCCAATTATGACATTTCAATATGAACTGTTTGGATAAATACGTAGCCGGCGACGTTGCCACGGCGTCTTAATGAGGCAGGGTTTTAATAACAGCTGACGATGACCAACCGCTTTAGTACTGTGGATGACTCAGCTTGAGTGGTACTATTCTTTAGACGTTCCAATCGTGTAGGGGAATTTAATTACTGGCATCCAATGTCCTGAAGTATTTTGAACTTAACAGGATATTGATGTTATTTTCTCCTCTTGCGAAGTTCGCGAGATAATTTGTTTTTATAATATTTTATATGAATGTAAATAACGTATTAATGTCTCACTACAGGACAAAGGCCTTTATCATTGATATAAAGTCATCTTTTCAATGATGCATTCGTTCTGGCTTAATTAACACGCTTGCCAAATGCGGCCAGCGGTCACAAACCCGAGACGTGTACGAAAGAACCGACACACAGTATGCTCGACCCGGGAAATGAACCAAGGGCCTCGAGAAAATGTCTAAGACCTATAGACTAACGAGGTGCTATGTGTATACTACATTTTCTTTAAAACTAAAATTGCTTACAAGTATGCGGCATCGTGGCCTATTGACGTTTGCAACACCAGCGGCATAACATTCTTTGGGAGTGTAACCAACTGATAATGTTGGATAGTAAAATAAAAAAAAAAGACTTATGTTTCCACAATAGTCATTTGTGCACAAAAACACATCGCCTAAAATACTTGCACGTATTAACAATGATGAAACAAATGTGATTCACATTTTAAAGTGGTAATAACATGCAGATGTTATCGACTAACGAGTCCCAGCCGACGTCTCTGCCCACCGTAATTTGCTTTCCAGCCGACATTTTTATTCGCAACCCAAAAATGGCAAAATGAAACTCTTGCAAAACGACTCGACAACTGCACTGCACCGGGGCACCGACGATAAATAAAAAAGAAATTGAATTCAAAATGTATATTTCTACAAATTTAATAATATTCCAAAACGCTATAGTGCCCTGCGTCTAAAAATCCAGAGAACAAAAGATGTCTGACATTTCTTCCTCTGCCGTAGTCTATGGTCTTCGAGCAACTGTTTCTGTGTACTTTGAAAGTGTAGTCTTCGAATATTTCACTGACGCAATGCAGCTCTACATGGCCAGCGTATTCGCCGTCTCGAGACATTAGATGCCGGTAATCAGTCGAGCTATGCATTCCCAACCCGTAAGACGTATCGCCGATAATAAAGTCCTTGTACCGATGCCAATTTGCCACTATTCTGTCGACAACTCTCATACGGATCTCTCTATGCCGCTCCTGAGTTCCGTAAACACAGTATGACACGGATCGGAACATGCAATTACCGTCGCCGCGAATTGGTACGAGCCGACGAGCCATGTTGCCTTTCAATCGATTGTCAATCGATTCTTAGTAATTGAAACATCGATCATCGCTGCAATCTCTATTGGCACGTGTCAAACTGATGCCGGGTAATGAATCGGATTTCCGCGCGTTGGATTGATACGTTAAATTCAAATCGACTGTATAGTTTTAAAAAAAATTATAACTTTTTACGCTGCTAAATTGTTTCGTTAGTTAATGTTTTTAATACAAAGAAGTGCGCTTTGATTTTCGCTGAAAATTTTTGACACATAAGCTGTCACGGTATTTATTTTTTATGCGATGTTTCCTTTCATTTCTCTTTTGAGGGTTTATTTTAATTTCGTCTCGAAGTGATGTCTTATTATAAATATTTGGGTTTTGTGAAATGAAATAAAACACAATCGGTTGAAACGAGTTTAAGAAATATTATACGACGCGTTGAGTCATGTTCGTGTTAAGACTATGATCGAATCGTTAGAAATCGGAAGACATTTAATAAATGTTCAGCGGCAAAAAAATTATGATAGTTTTATAATTTCAATTCTGTTGCATTTAATCGTAGTTGAAAAAGCAATATTAAATCTTTTATACTTACAAAGATAATGTTTTATTTTTTATTGGCAAATTTTTATAATTTGAAATGCGTACATCTCCAACCAATTAGGCTACTAAAAACATGATAACCCGTTTATTAAAGTGAATCATGAATAAAATAAGCCTACATTATATAATATTATTAGATATTTTGTAAATGTACATGAAATCTGTTTTAAGCTTTCTTTTGATTAGTGTTTGTGATCACTAAACAACATTATACAGATGAGGATCAAACGACACATAAATACATTATTTAACCCAATAAACAAACATAGAACATGTACGTACTGTATTAGAATAAATGTTTTTTCTAATCTAAAAATAGTACGGTGCAGTAGAACAGCAATCAGCTGGTTTTTGGGTTAAGAAGTCGAACTCAAGTGAATTCGTTCCATTTTATCTGTGGTCAAGAAAATCTGCCATCAATCAATCCATCTTAAACAAAAAAAGCTACTTGTGAAAAATTGATCGCGAAGTTGAAAAAATTCAAACCGCCCAGCCGCCAACGGTTTCGCCGACCTTCACCAGGTCATAGCTTCTTCGATTGAATAATACAGTTTACGTCTGCCATACCTGTTTTAAGGCTTATGCCTTCTCACAATTCTCACATTTCCGAGATGAATTTAAACGTTAGAGTAGCCAGGCGATTTGATTTCCTAGGACTTGCGGTGTTTTATAGAGGGAGGAAATGCATGCATAACCTATGTCTTGCCCGATGTTGGTCGGGAAAGGGGCTGTGGAACTATTGTGATGTCCACGGGAGGCAGGGCAAAAAAAAAAGTGTAGTGGTAGAGCCATGCTGTTTTACAGTATCTTACATAACACCAGCGTGAAATAATAGTGACTACTATTGTGTTTCGTCTGGTTTGTGAGAGTGCCGTTAGACCCACACCCCCCATAACCCCATAGTTCGGCAACGCATTAGCGATCCCTCTGTTGTTGCAAATGTCCATGGGCGGTGGTGATAGCTTACCATCAGGCGACCCATTGGCTCGTTTTTCGCCTCTGACATAAAAATAAAAATAAAATTGTGAATTTTGAATGTAGTGTTAGCGACAGTTGCATAAATACAATATAAATTCTATGTCGATTACTGGCGTAATAAGGCAATATAAATTACTAATATTGCTTCAAATGATCATGCATCTAAAATGTAAGACCATGGTTTCCCTACACTGGTCTACGATGTCTCGCGGCCTCCACCGTTCAAACTCATAACAGGTTTGTCTATTACGATAATTTGTAACGTTTTCTTTCGGCGGTGCTTACATAATCAGTTACCAACTGATCGATTGTCAATGTCATGGTATTAGCATAAATTGGGGCCTGTAACAGTTTTAGTAAGTGTCAATTTGCAGGTTGTAGCGAGAGCGGGAAAGATGGATCTTTTTCACATGTCTTTAACTGTTTATTAAAGTGTATCGGTTTATACTTAATATTCCGTAATAAGACAATACTTACTTACTCCGATGGCTCAGCGACCCAAAAAATGTGTCCTGGCCTCCGATACAAGAATTCGCCAGTCCTCACGATCCTGTCTGTGTTCTTGCACGCCAGTCTCCAGCTTGCAACTCGCGAAGATAAAGACAATAGTTTTCCAATAATTGCCGAATTCTGGATCACGGTGCAAGCGTACCCTGACTTGATCTGGACAAAAAGCTCGGGGAACGTAGTTCCATAACCGCATTCAAGTCATTCACCACGCTTGCCAAATGCAGGTTAGTAAACACTACTATTTACATTTACGTTGAATAAGTACGAAGCTTTTTTTTTGCTTGTACTGGGAATTGAACCAGATCACTACCGTTGAAACCTATGGTTGAAACTAGGAGGCGTTGATATATTTGACTGTTGATAAAAGTAGATTATTAAGAACCCTCCGATGAAAGAGAGGGTTCGGCGATAAAAAGGATGATCCGGTTCTGATGTTATTACTTTTTGATTGAAAACATGTATTCGTCCGAAAGGATTTCGCAGTCGAATTGAAAATGACTAAATGAGTACCGGGATTATGTTATTTAGGAACATTCTTTACTCTTTATTTATTAAAGTGGTTTTCTATTGTTTACCCGAAAATATACTATGTAATAATTCGCGCAAGCCAGAATTTTACTTACCCGAATTTCATTTGCCAGAATGTTTTGTTTACCATAAAATATATGTGACATACTCTTGTTGCCCGTATATAAGATTCCATAATGATACGATTGTCATATGTATTATTATCCATTTTATTAATCGCATATATTTAAATTTATTGCCAATTATCAATTAACCTAACGCCTTTGTCCTAAAAAGCGATTGGCTTTCTGGCACTTCGCCGGCCGCTGCCGCAGCACGCTCGCTTCGCTCGCTCGGCTTGTGCATTGTCTTTCATTTTCTTAACCTACTTTTTTGCCAAATGATGTTATGGCATATGCTAATTATGGCTTACAATAATGATAACAAATGATGTAATTGAAATTGACTCTATGGGAAACAAAGTTTCTAACACTAGACTAATACTCGTAAAAAATGAGTATGATAATTATATGAAATTATGAGAAACAATAATATTATTATGTCTTTTGACCATTATAGCAGATGGAATTATGGCATTTGCCATGGCATTTGCCAATTCTTGCAATTGGGTATACACCCACTTGCCAGAATTTCAATTGGGTACCTATACATACACCCATAAAAGTTGTTCATGTAATATGCTTTTGTATTCACCATAGTGACTACTTCTAAATATTTGATTATTTATTAAATCGTGTCGGAGTATAATCATGCGTAAAGTCGGCATAATTATGAGAAGATCTTTCAGGTATTTATTAAATTAAATACAGTTAATTTAATACAGTTCCATTGGTAAGTGTGTCTATTGTCATTCTAGTTTCTATAATTTGTATTATATTACTTACCAAAATATCTGATTTGTCATGGAAATGAGGGACAGTGATGGCATAAAATATACTACTTATTTTTTTTAAACTCTCATACGTCATCGAAGTAGTCCTGAAAAAGTCGGCGTTGTGGGAGGGTCTTGCCGAAATCCGAGGAGAGGGGGTCGCTCCCCAGTAGTGGGGGACATGAGCCAATAGGGTGGGGATATTTGCGTGAAGCCCTGCGTTGGGCGAATCCGCTCAGTGGATCAGTCGGTAACCCTGGGAAGGTTAATACCGACTGGAGCTCCGCTGCGACCACGCGACTAACTCTTGTATGTTCTGGTCTTACACTCGTATCTATTGACTAGTCTAACTTGAGTCTGGCTTAAGTTATCGTTTTAATATAATAAACGATGTGTTTGTATGAAGTAAGATCTGTCAAACGTAAAAATAATTGGGCAAGACCATATTTTTACTTTTACGATAAATAGAGCCTAATGATGACTGATCTTTGTTGTTACAAAATGTAGCGAATCTTATACTACGGGTGTACACAAAAAATCAGTCATTACTTTTTTTTTATAAGGGTAAACAAACAGTGACAAAAGGAACACTTAAACATTTACTTTATAGGTAACATGGTTGATTGCGTGTGTTTTGGAGAATTTCTTATCTTAAATCTATTCACAAAATGTAATTCTGTGCGTAACTAAGTGTGTTTTAAAGTGGCTAAGGCGGTTAAAGATTTTTCTCATTATTATTGTTATAAATATAATGTTAAATGAGAACCTCGATCTTTGTAGGTTCCGCGGACCTTAACTATGGAATTGATGTGTAGTGAAATTCGTGTCCGACCTTTATTTTGTAAAATGTTCTATCGCAGTGACGTCACAAAAGCCTCAGATTGATTTTCTGTTTCCGTAAATTCTGAAGCTAGTTTGGTACAGTCAGCGACGTTTGTTATCAGTTTTAAAATGCTCCTGCTTTCAACAAGTTGGTAATTGGTTTGTTCAATTCCATTTGCAAAGGCGCGTTGTTACGAACTTTCCCTGGAGTTGTATAGCGCGATTTTAATCCAACGCTGTTTTTTCTCACTTTTTAGAAACGAACTAATTATTGTTTGAGACTGCTCGTCCATACCAAACGAACAAACCAAGTACTCTTGAAAATTTTCTACGGATTACAAAATTAATTGGTATTTAATTACTGCAACAAGTTACTGTCATTTTGCTATGTTACAAGTGTTACAATATATAAAAGAAATATAAAGTTAATAGCCAATTGTCGTCAGCGCACAATTTTAAAAATGTTTTCACAATCTTCTATTGCATTCTACGTGTTTGAATTGAGCAAGAAAATATGAGGCTTTGGTCAACGAAAATATCCAGCTATAAGCGTAACTCCAATTGGACATTTGTCGGATTACCTAGTTTCTTTTAAATAAAGTAAAACCGAGGGCTCGCTTTTCATAAAGCTAATTTCTACGTTTATTCGGTTCTTCTTACATGCCTAACCTCGTCAAATAGAGCACTATTGTTTGTGTTTTTAAGAAGCGTGAATGTTCCTACGCTTTTTGTTTAAGATGACGAGCAGATATTATATCTTTCTGTTTATATCTTCTGCAGTGTGGCACCGAACGTCTTTTATAAGTTTGTATTAAAGTAGTGTTCGTAAACTAATCTGATGTTTCAGATTGTTACAACAGCAAAACGTAAACATTACTTTTACGTGACGGGTTAAGAGACACTTATGATGAACAATATATTCAATATAAATTCCACAAGCATCGTTGTTCTTCCTATTTTTTTCATCAATAAAGGAGAGAACAAGCTTACTAGAAATACATGTAGGTATGACATGGGGCTTTAGGGATTACTAATGTGTTTCTTTTTAAATTTTGTTGTTAACGTACCTATTAGCGAATTATCACAAATTTTATTTTGATTCATACCCTGTTTGTTGAATATCCAGATGGGTTAGGGCCGGTTTCGAATTTAGGTAATTTTGTCGACTGATAAAGTTTAAATGAGTGGTTCTTGCATCCGCCGTCCGGCCATACCTACACACTCTTACGTCTGTAATATAAGTCAGATCATCATCATCATCTTCATCATCAGCTTTAGTCCACTGGACAAAGGCCATTGTAGGATAGTGGGTGATTTTATTCCTGTAAGTTAATTAAATTAAAAACGTTTCGCAGGATACACAGGTAGTATTTCCGCAGAAGAAGCTATTTTCCTGGAAGATAAATCATTTGTTCGCAAAAATATGTTTTTGTGTTTTGCGGATCTCGATTATCCGCCAGAATACTAGCAGATTATTTCGCCAGCAAACCGATCATTAAATTACACAAAAAGTCTAAGTTACTATGTAGATGTCGTGCTATTATGTATACCGCCTTTGTTGTCCGTGGACGAGGGTTATAATGGACTGGCGAAGTTCCTTGTTTTTCGGTTCATTCACGTTCGTCCCACTGAACTTGCTGGTGGGACGAACGGGAATAAAAATTAAATATTTTATTTAATTCCCGTTTGTCCCACTGGTGGGACGAAGCTTGGTGGGACGAACGGGAATGAACCTGTTTTTCCCCTCGGTTACCGAAGTCAGTGAAAAGTAGGAATGGATAGATTTATCTTCAGGAGTTTGGATGGCCGTACTAAAATTAAAATTAATGTTAAAATTAAATCCAAACCAAATCGATATCGAATTTAAATGGACACATCGGTGTTTCATTTAATCCTACAATCTTGGCGCTCATTTCGTATACCTAGCTACTCGTATTTGCCCCGTCTATCGTATCAGATATTGCTTCTGAATCACCTGCGCTGTTAACTGACGTATCCTTGATATGTGTGTCACCGTGAAATTGCAAAAGTTGGAATTTAATAAATCTCGAGAGATTTAAATCTTTCGAGAAATGTTTACTATACTCGTACTTACATGAGTGAACTACGTGTAGGAGTATCTATGTATAAGATGTTGTCCAATAATTTTCATCGTGTGTTCAGAATGCTGCAATAAAACGTAAGGAGGAATGCTTTTAGGCGTAGACCTGCGGTCGCTTGTGGAATTAGGACTCGCTCACTACCCACTAAACTCCCTCGCTTTTCCCTTCACACCCGAAAAGGGACGAGCTGGTGCCCGCCGTGGCGATTAGCCGACCCATCCCTGGTTACCCCGGCCTGTTAATTCTGGCCGGGATTCTGCGGGTTGTCGTTGCCGGTGAAAATATTACTATAGTTGAAATAGCTTTGCACTTGTACCATTCCGTCTCTCCCCATATTATACCATTCTGCCTACGAAGGTGATTACCATAAAAAATCGGCTCGTTCGGTGATTCGTACCACAACTCGTTCGTCCCAGTGTGGGACGAAAAACTGAATTAAAAAAAAAAATTTCGTTCTGGATTCGTCCCATTAAGTTTTCTTTTTCACATTTTGCAGCACCGAAAATAATTCTGAGCACGTTCCGATTTATAAACCGGTTAGAGCAATAAAAATTTTATCGTCTTCTTTACTATTGATATGTCGAAATGAGATATACGAAGAGAGAAACAGATTTTTGGAAGTTATTTTGGTATATATCGGAAAATATAACATTAATAAAATTCAAAGGAAACGCACTGACTGAACAATTATTTGCAGTATCTTAGAAGCTAATTGACATTTTACGTACAGGTCTTCTTGCAAGTTTATTAAAAAAAAAATTTATTAACAATTAATAATACATATTAGTGTTCAAGGATTTATGTTTAAAATATTAAGTTGATAGTGATTGTAGATTGGTGAAATTAAAAAAAGTATTTCCCTCTATTTCAGGTATGCACATGAATGATAAAATGAATCAAGCGAACGTGAAGACAATTATTATTTTGAACCTGCAGACGGTAAGTACGCTTAGGAAACTACATAATGACCACTATCATATGAAACGTTAGACAAGTATAAATCAACTAAAATAAAATAACAATACATATTAATATTCGTTCCCCTCATAGACTGTTTATTACAATCTACAATACATTTTACGATTTTAAAACTCAATACTAAATACCTAGCACACGTGTGAATTCGTGAGAGCCGCCGAGATATAACTTCATATCTAATTTTAGGATTAATTTAATTGTATCATCATTTTTTATCATCGTCTTTCAAATTGGTTACACCGAGTCACGAACGAGTTATGACGTCACGCCGCCTTTTTGGAGCGATGATCGCTGTTACTACAATTGATGGGTTCAATGACCTTGATGATCTCGTTTGATTTTTATCCTATCTTCACAGAGATACGAAGGATTACTTATAAGCCGTAATTAAGCAATGAAATAAAATTATCAAGTCGGAAATTAAAGTAACCATGTAGGTACTTGTATCTTGCCCCTTACGAGTCCTTCTAAACATTTAGTCTCTAAAACATCGATCACTAATAGTGATCGAAGCTCTAAAGCAATTCTTTAAGGAAAGGTTCCCTAAAGTAACTGGGCATATATTATAAGAGATTCATCAGAGGGGATGCGGATGTCTAAAACATATAACTATAAATGTAGGACTGACGTCATACCTACTTATTCAGGCCGTTGTTTGGGCTCCGGCCGTTGTTTGAAATACAGATTTTCTAATGCATTGGGGAAGGTAATGTTAATTCAGCTATTAGTAAAGGTATTTGTGTACGCACGTGCTACGTGACAGTTTAATTAGAACAAATTTAAGGTGTCACGGCCCTCAGTACACCACTTCGACGTTGCTAATGATTCGCTGCCTCCATTACGCCACATCAATGACGTTCAATAAACAACTAGACACCCAATCTCTAAGAAAAAATCATCAAAAAACGTCCGAGCGGCGTTGACACAGATGACATTAACACATTCGTTCAAATTAACACCTTATCTCGTGGCAGTTAGTGTTTAATGTCAATTGTATACAACTAAACGGAAACTCTGCCCAATAGTTGCGTGCGCAGACTTTTGCTTCGGACAATATTTGAGCGTGAATGGGAGTCTAGTTGTTTATTGAACGTCATTGCGCCACATACATCAATTATACGTTTCATTGCTGCTATCTTTAATGACTGAGGTGAAAATTGTCATTGTTACGTATTGTCACACTTATTTATAGTCGAGTCATTTTAATAGGCCACATTTGACAGTTAATTTATGCAAAGGAAAGTTATGTACATCAGGAGGATTATCATATTAATAAGAACTGACGTTGTTTTCTTGAGTTATATTCGTTTTGCGTAAGGTATATGTTTCTTTGCATAAATGAACTGTCAAATGTGACCTATTAAAATGACTCTACTATAGCTGAACTGATTTTGAGAGCCAATGCTTTCTCTATTATGTAGTTTTCGAATGCAGCAGTGGACGTCATTTGGCTGAAATGATGATGATGATGAATGTACATTACATTATAAGTAGGGACCGAACATGATTTTAATTAATGTAAATATTTTATTAAATTAATTTTTCGGATAGAATACGTTGTTGCACCATAAACGCAGGCTAGCGTGACCTGTGTGGCCGGGTGACTCAGGACTAAAGACGTTCGTCCCTCTATCCACTAGGGCTGCCATCATCAAAATTGCTGACGCCCGATAAACACGGTAAAAACATTTGGGCAAAATATGTTATTTTTTCCACGGACACATCTAAAAAAGTATTTTTTGCCACATATAAAAATATTGTCATAAGTATCCGGGTTTCATCCGGACGCTTTCATTCAGCATCAGAAACCCCTACCGGACGACCTCCGGACGCCCTTCAAACTAGGACAAATCCGGACGGATGGCAGCCCTGCTATCCAATAAACTTCCCCGGTTTTCACTTCACTCCCGAATGGGACGAGCCGGTGCCCGCCTTGTAGTGATTGACCGGATATTATACCATACCATATACTAAGTTAAATAATATAAATCTGCGTGACAAAATGCACTTGTTTATTAAAGTAAAACTCTTGAATAAAACCTGATGAATGATGATGAATGAATAGTGTGATACGCACCAAATATACCGTTTGATGAAGGCTTATTTTTTGAGATGTTTATAAATATAAATAAGTAAATACGTGATGTATTAAATAAGTGGTTTTCAAAAAGTAATAGCACAAAAAACACTTTATCCTGTCAAGCGATTGTGATTGCTAAGGAATATTCCAGACTTGAGATGAAGCAGACATCTTGAATCCTTCACGTCACGGATGAATGGGCGCCTTTACGCATGTGTTACTTACTTACTTTTTTGGAGGACGTTTGATTTATTTGCGTCAATTCGTATGAAACTAGGGAATATTTTAATGCCTTTACCGTCCTTTAAGTAATATTTTAATGTGTTTTACCGTCCTTTAAGTCATCTATTAATTATATTATTATCTTATTGAGTGATCGAACGCAATGAATCAAGTGCTGTGTATTCAGTGGTATAACTAAAGGGCGGCAGAACTGGCAAAATGCCATTAGGCCCCCAGCACAAAAGGCGCAATATATCGCTGATAAAAAAAAATATTATGGCAGAAAATTTGAACTTTTATTTATTTTTTCCTTATGATTTATAGCCCTCTGATATGATCAGTCTTTATTTATATAAGATTTTTTGTTTTAAAGCAAATAAATTACTTTGATGAAGGCCCCATCCAAAAAAACTGTCACGGGCGTGATCTGGTATAGTGACGCAACTAGATATTTCATTTTAGTTAACTATTTACGGGATAAAGCTTACTCAGTTCGGGAATTATTGAATTTCAAAAAGACCGAAACTACTTTATCAATATGTCGGATCTTTTAATCCGACATATTGATTAATGTTATATTCTCTAGTAACTTGCCAAGCTAAATGAAAATTAAGGAAATTAGTGAATATCTGAAGTGCGAGATTGCCGGCATACATGGTCCCATAACCTATTCCATGTCAACAAATGGTACCAGGTGGTCGCCTGTCGGGAGCTGTCAATGGTTCATCAAAGGAACAATCACCTCAATTGATGCATCCTAAGATTGGACGACCGACCGGGTGCGTATGAATTTCTGCATAGCAACACTATCCATTAACCATCCAATATCGGGAGTGCAGTGAGCCTTTTGATTGTCAAAGCCTACGCGTACAGGCCGCCTTTGCGGAGAATGTGGGCAAGGTATTTAAAATATGGGAGCCTTTGATGTATGCAAATATGCAACCTGCGCTTCGAGTAATTATAGTTAAAGAAGGTGTTACGTTTTCAGGTGAGCATACATATTTTTTACTTTGTTTCATTTATAACGTATGCGTTTGCTAGAATCGTATATCGCTTCGTATAATACTTAATGAGTTTAATTTCACAAAACACTTCAGTTTACAATGAATTACTCTGCTATCGTTCAACCCATGTTTAAAGGTTACTCTTTGACAAGGGGACGTTGGAGCTAGTAGTAATATTCGCAAGAGGATGGGGACCGCTTTAATTACCCCGGGCTAGGTAACAAGCTAACTAAATGCAAGCTCGCCTGTGAAGTTGTTACACACGGGTGGACAACCAGTGGAGCAGTCCCATCAATCAGAGCCATTATTGGACATACTTCAACTTAGGGTTGTCTGCGGGTTGTTGTTGTTTAAGATTTAGGCAAATAAATTGGTCTAGATATTTTTCACATCGCGCCACCTAGCGGCAAACAAAGAACGTATTGCTCCACTTAGGGTGAAAGATTTTCGCGAAGGCAACTTCAATGTTGTAAAACTAAGGGCCGGTATTTCAATGTAAACTTATCTTATTGGTTAAGTTAAGTATTACATTTAAGATAAGTATTACTTTTGACAGGTAAAAGTGTATTACTTTAGGTGCCGCTTAACTTTAATCCTATAATGAAATACACTTAAGTCATACTTATCATTAATCCCGGATTATTTCAAGATTAGTATATATTGAAATACCGGCCCTAAATCATCACACTTGTCAAATGCTCAATTAACGCCTGAAATCCAAGCACTGCTCGAAATATGGAATTACAAACTATGGTTATATGCTTAACTTATATCGTGGAGCTGTAAAGCTAAGTAAGGCTAGTTTTGGAGGCACGCTGGCAAGGACGCGGGCAGCGCGCGTACTCGCATCGCAAGTATCGCTGTTTTTCTAAGCCTAGCGACGGATTATTCCCGTCTGCCCCTACCAAATCTGCTATCAAAAACTGCAACGTAAACCGGCAGTGAAAGACGCTACGCACTACTACGTATAAAATATTTATTTATCTATCAACGCGAGCATCAGCGTGTCTCTAAAACCAGCTTAAGAAAAGTCCATTTATCAAGTATAATTTTGTCGCATTTATTTCAAGTAAGATTGGAAATAGGATGATATAATCGCTAGAAAAGATATATCAAAGTAATTAAAATGAAGATTAACATGTCTTTGCATCGGCACCCCTGCTCTGACGACAGCAGACCGGCAGTCACATCAGTCACTTGACGTAATAATGCAACGATTGTCTCGAGATCGCTGGGCAGCGGAGCGGCGAGTCTGCTGAGTCACGTGACTTGCTTGGTCGCGTGTTATCCGTCACTGTCATACTAAAATGATAGTAATATTGGGTACCTATATAAGTACTTCTATTATTCTGAGGATAATTTAATTACATTTTAATTTTAATCCAGTATAATTATCTTCTATCAAAACCATTAGACCACAAACTAATAGTTTAAATAGGTACCTGGCCATGATCTCAGGGCCAGGGAGTTTTGAGTACCATTCTCGGATCGAGATAACTGTGGCGGTTTTTTCGAACTCAGTTCGGGTTTTTTATCACCGATCTGCTTTTGGTAAACGTGGTTATTTATCCAGTACTTTCCACTGTAACAATAACTATTAGGTACTGTTAGATGTAAATGCATTTCTCTTGATAATTACAATTTAATATACTTTTACAATATTCGGCATTATACATTGCAAGCGCGGTAAAATCTATATAGGTAAGTCTGCCTAACGTAGGAAAAAGTAATTAATTTATCAATCATTTCGCTTATCTTGTAAAAAGCCATTGTAATAAACAAATACCATTGGAATTAGTTTTTGGTATTGGAAAGGAATAGATCTGGTTGCTTTACGAATATGAAATTTATTCTAAAAAAATATCTCAAATTATTGAAAAACATAATAATATAATGATATAAATGCAGGAAATTAAAAAACTTAGTCATATATTTAACGAGGATCGGTTTATTTTATAGCCTTCCGCCAGCGGTTACATCCGCGCGTATTTTTTTTTTAGTCTAAGATCCCGTTATAAAACGACCTTCACCGAGATGTTTATTTCACGAAACGTATTTTATATTTAATTTAATATGTCAATAAATAAATTGCATATGGGTTGCCTAACAAATTTTAGTCCAGGGTATTTTTAATTAATAATTGAAAAAAAAAATTTTTCTAAGCATTCCACCGGTGTGATTATTAGATAAACTATATACCAATCGAAAGTATGAAGCCCATAGAACATGCAAACGTTAGGTTGCCCTTTTTTTCCGGTCACAACTATCGGGTAGCAAGGTATAAACAGGTAAATCTATACTAGCATTTTGCAACGGTCTGCTTATTGAATTGAACTTAAATAAAAATTAAAGATTATTTAATTATAAACACGGTGGTATAGGGTTGCCTGCGAAAAATCAGTCCCTAATTCCGGTTGTCGAATTTTAAAAAGTAAAATATCGCTGAGGTAAATCTATACTAGCATTTTGCAACGGTCTGCTTATTGAATTGAACTTAAATAAAAATTAAAGATTATTTAATTATAAACACGGTGGTATAGGGTTGCCTGCGAAAAATCAGTCCCTAATTCCGGTTGTCGAATTTTAAAAAGTAAAATATCGCTGCGGGTTGCTGCGGGTGGATGTCTGCGACTGAGATGTCCCAACCAACCATCCCATGCGATAGAAGAGGACATAGCATAGCAGCTGATTAAGGTCCGCTTATTTAAAGAAAGAGAGTGCGAATGCTATTTGTGCTTGAAAATGAAAAGGGTAGCGATAGACGCGTATATGCTGCGCATCATTTTGGAGTATTTTATTATTAGAATAGAGAAATAGTCATTAAATTTTTTATTTTTCAATCAATTAATTATTTATGTGTGTTATTTTTTATGTGACACTAAAGTATATACACATATTTAGTGAAGAAGAAGGTTATAGTAATACATATATATTACTAATTTTGCAAATTTTATCTTTATTATTAGAAGACAAAATAAAAAACAACAATTAAAAATAAACTTCTAGGTATTGTAAAAAATTAAAAATACAACTTTTTTTTAAATTATTCAGGATCCGCGTCAACGGACATATAACTTAGATCTTCAACTTCTGAATCTTCTTGGTCATTACACTCCGTTTCAAATCTTTCGACAATATCTTCAATCTTTAAGGGTGTATGATCCCCAATGAATCCTACTGGTTTTAAAAATTCATCTAAGAACCAACCGCAGTTCTCAGGCTGAAGTTTCATTGCATATTGGATCCGTTGCATGAAGCCACATGGAATTCACGAAAATAGTTTAATGATATTAAGAATTGGTATCAATAACGATATTTGGTACCATTATTTGACGAGTCATTTGGTGTAATGGTCAATAAGTCGGCTATTACACCAGAGGTCGCGGGTTCGATCCCCGCACGGGTAATGTACAAACATTTGTGTGCATGAACATGTCTGTTTGTATCGGTATGGGTGTTTCTATGTATAATAATTTTGTTGTACCTATTTACAAAAAATAATAATATGTAAGTAATGTTTATCCGTTGCAACGGATAAACATTACTTACATATTAAAACGCGTTGTCTGGCACCCATAGCACAAGTTAATGCTTAGTTTGGGGCTTGATGGCGCTGTGTGATATTTTTTATTTTATTTATTCCTTACCTTGAAAGTTTAAAAGAACATTTGCTTTGATTTTTAGTTTTGAATTGGTTATTTTTTTATTAATATTGTTATTTGATTTTTTATCTGATTATTTGTTGATATGCATCTGTTAGATTTATTATTGGAATATGAAAAGCATGTAGGATTTTAAATTATAGAAAAAAAATCGATTATTTTTTTTCATTAAAATCGATTATTGACGAATCGATTAATATTGAAGAAAGAAAAATCGATTTTTATTAAATCGATTTTTTTCCAGTATCCTCACGTCCCTACCGTCTATCGCTATCCTTTTCATTTTCAAGCACAAATAGCATGCGCACTCTCTTTCTTTAAATAAGCGGACTTTAATCAGCTGCTATGCTATGCCCTCTTCTATCGCATGGGATGGTTGGTTGGGACATCTCAGTCGCAGACATCCACCCGCAGCAACCCGCAGCGATATTTTACTTTTTAAAATTCGACAACCGGAATTAGGGACTGATTTTTCGCAGGCAACCCTATACCACCGTGTTTATAATTAAATAGTCTTTAATTTTTATTTAAGTTCAATTCAATAAGCAGACCGTTGCAAAATGCTAGTATAGACTTACCTCAGCGATATTTTACTTTTTAAAATTCGACAACCGGAATTAGGGACTGATTTTTCGCAGGCAACCCTATACCACCGTGTTTATAATTAAATAATCTTTAATTTTTATTTAAGTTCAATTCAATAAGCAGACCGTTGCAAAATGCTAGTATAGATTTACCTGTTTATACCTTGCTACCCGATAGTTGTGACCGGAAAAAAAAGGGCAACCTAACGTTTGCATGTTCTATGGGCTTCATACTTTCGATTGGTATATAGTTTATCTAATAATCACACCGGTGGAATGTTTAAAAAAAAATTTTTTTTCAATTATTAATTAAAAATACCCTGGACTAAAATTTGTTAGGCAACCCATATGCAATTTATTTATTGACATATTAAATTAAATATAAAATACGTTTCGTTAAATAAACATCTCGGTGAAGGTCGTTTTATAACGGGATCTTATGCTATTTAAATATCCTTCCCCCCACATTTCCAGGATCAAAAGTACCTACCCTATAAATATAGATAGGCATTAAAAGCGATTATTCCCGTTGGCCACCACCTGTTTGTCCACCACTGGTGGACAGCGAAACAACTTTTATAAATTGTTCCCGTTGTCCACCACTGGTGGACAGCGGCACAACTTTCTAAGTAATTCCCGATAGCCACCACTGGTGGACAACAGCACAACTTTCTAAGTAGTTCCCGTTAGCCACCACTGGTGGACAGCAGCACAACTTTCTATGTAATTCTCCTTAGCCACCACTGGTGGACAGCAGCACGGTTTTTTAAACATTCCCTATGGCCACCACCTGGAGTGTCTATTTACAAGCTACTTTATAACTTGTCTGTTAGGGTGGGCTGAATCTTAATATGTACGGGTATAGGATTTTTTGATAATGGTATTTCAAAAAAGTCATATATTATTATCCAATAAACATTTAATAAATGTTACGACAGGAGATATTATGACTCTTCCTAGGCTTAAATAATACAATGTAAAAACCGGCCAAGTGCGAGTCGGACTCGCCCATGAAGGGTTCCGTAGCAGCAAGTATCATCATAATATAAAAGTTCTTTGTAAGTTTGATCGATGTTTTTATATTTGAGTTGATTGAATGAGAGGAAAATAGCGGTTTACGATTTATGACGTCCCGTTACGTCACCGGGGTGGTTGGCACTAAATAAGTGTCATCCACCCCGGTGAGATTTTTAACGGGGCGGTTAGCACTGATCAAGTATCATCTACCCCGGCGAGATTTTGAACAGGGGGGTTCATTCCCGCTGTGACAGGATGCCAAAATAAAATCATAACACAAGTATTCTAGTTTACTTAAAGTCTGCTGGCAGCGATTCTCTAATCGAAAGAATATTTATAAGATCAATAATTCATCAGATAGTGTGAGCTATACTCCACCACGCGGGTCCAGTGCGGATTGGTGGAGGGGTGCGACGGGGAGATTTGGTTCTTGAGTTCGTCAGTTCGTCATAAATGAACTGTAGTTTCCATTAAACGCTACCGGGGTGCATGCTACTTAATCTGTGTGCTAACCGACCCGACATTTCATCGGGGTAGATGATACTTGATCAGTGCTAAACGCCCCGATAAAAAACTCACCGGGGTGGATGACACTTAATTAGTGCCAATTACCCCGGTGACGTAACGGGGCCGTTCGACCGGGGTCGATGAAACAATTTTTTCCCAACGACCCCGTTACCGGGGCGGGGCACCGGGGTGGTTGGTACCGACCCTTTTTCTCACCATCTGAAATTCATTCAAACTCTGCCTCTTTTGAGCCCCTAACGCCCTATGGCCCTAAACCACTATATACCACGGGGCAAACACACTTACCGCGAAAATAGGGCCCTACTACCGGAGCGATCGAAAAATCAATATTAAGATTCAGCCCACCCTAATAGACAAGTTATAAAGTAGCTTGTAAATAGACACTCCAGGTGGTGGCCATAGGGAATGTTTAAAAAACCGTGCTGCTGTCCACCAGTGGTGGCTAAGGAGAATTACATAGAAAGTTGTGCTGCTGTCCACCAGTGGTGGCTAACGGGAACTACTTAGAAAGTTGTGCTGTTGTCCACCAGTGGTGGCTATCGGGAATTACTTAGAAAGTTGTGCCGCTGTCCACCAGTGGTGGACAACGGGAACAATTTATAAAAGTTGTTTCGCTGTCCACCAGTGGTGGACAAACAGGTGGTGGCCAACGGGAATAATCGCATTAAAAGTGTGCTGTCCTTCTAACTGAATTTGGGCTAAGACGGCCAATCTTTTCGATGAACCAACTATGCAGGATATAGTAGGTAATATACTCGTATTATATTAAAAGTACAATTTGCGTTTGAATTAGAATTAACGAACAGACGGATATCAGACACAAGTGTTCGTTACGTGAATGTTTGCTCTGATTGAGAATCATTTGAATCCTCTCAATACTCAATTCGCCACCATTTGTTGGACAACGCGATTTGTCATTGTCAATAAGGTTTGCAGATGCGGCGCGTAGCTCTGTAGGGAGGCTAATAGGAATCAAACAAATTAGATAGATAAGCTGTGATGCGCATATTGATTTTAAAATTAATTCAAGAATTGAGATTTTATGAAGAGAATTTACTTTAAAATAAGTACATTTGTAGTCAATTTTCCGATGTTTAGCCAAAACAAGGGTTATATTTTGGAGCTTATTTAAAATTTTCTTGTTTTTTATTACAATGGGAAATTATTATGGGATATCCCTATCCACACGTAATCACGCGTTCGATTGCTCATATTAAGTGTAATGATGACACATTAGTTTCCACTCTAAAATGATTAAATTGAAACATTTGCACGAGTATCAGTCAAAATCAAAAATAGTCGGACTTTCATTCAATGATTTCCATAGAGTACATGTAACATGGTCATTCGCCCTGTCAGATAAAATTACGTGTTACGATAAACCGAAATTTGTCACGGTCCCTGGATTTGAAACGTTTCGGCCCTTAAATACGGATGTAATTTTCGAAAAGTACATACTTTATGCTATGCAGCATTGTCCATGCGTGAAAGCCACAAAACAATAGACACACGACGTGTTTTACATTCATGTTGCCCTAGTAGGTACATCTGTAAATTATTCCCTTAACATTTTTACTCAGTTATTTATTTTTTTGATGACTGTACCATAATTATACAGAATCTAATTCGGGGCAAAACGCAACTTTACAGGAATATCGGACAAACTGGATATTTTTTGGAATATGGGTCAAAACTTTGGGACGAATGAGGAATAAACTGCTGACGACTCGGACACATTATACTTGGACATGGTGTCCAAATTGATACTTTTTTTTACCTAAGCGCCATAACCGCAGGCTAGCGACGCCTGCGTGCGGCCGTATGTGGGGTTTGGAACTAAGTCCCACTACCCACTAAACTCCCCCGATTTCCTCTTTCCACACCATTGGGACGAGCCGGTGCCAATATTGCGACTATTGACCAGCCCATTCCCGGGTACCCCGACCTAAGAGGCCTCAAGTCGGGGTTGCGCCTAGGAAGGGCCACCCGAGAAACTAGGTGCCCCCAGACTTGGCTCAGGCGACCTGTGCAATGCGGGCGTTGGGGAGCTACCCCCGCTCGCAGGTCAACCCTCAGGCCGGAGAAGGCGTGGTTAGTAAGCTCGCCTTCTCCGGCCAGGCCGTTTACGCCGGAGGGGAGTAGCGAGGGGGTCATATTCGCCGCTCCCGCTCCGCTGCCTCCTCCTGCGACATTACCTTCTCGCAAAAGGAGGCGGCCGCCCTCCCACGCACTCTTGTTGGCTTGGCTACCATGGTTCTTGCCATGGCCGCTAAAAGAAGTGCGTGGGAGGCGAACGACAGGCGTCCTCCGCCTAGCGCCACGATTAGTTCGCGGCTCGCCTCAGCATGCCTGGCTACTCGGTTCACCAGTATAATGTATGGTTGGATGACTTACAAAGTGTATTGATAAGGATACTTTCAGGTCCCTTGAGTATATTTTGTGTGTAATAACCTTCTTTCTCCATTGAAGCTAATATAATAATAGCATTTTAAGTAATATTGCCAAAATATTCCAAGAAAGGACTCAACAAAAACTTAATAAGAATCATTCTTTGTATTGCGATTATCTTATTTTGCTTTGCTATGGGAATGTATTACGTTGTGTAAAACAACAAACGCCGTCTTTAAGTTTGTATATGAACCCGTTGAGTAATTCGGTCACCCATATTCTGCATCATATCTCTCGAATGTACTTAATATGTATTCGTACAGTCAAAGTGAAAAGCTTTGAAATGTTTGTATTCGTTTTCTCTGAAGTGGCACAGTGTAGAGAAGATTAGCCTCTGTTTTGTCCTAGGCAATGATTAAATTTCGGGTCGCTGAACCAGAAAACTAACAGAACGGGGGAATATCGATTTAGCACGCCTGTTTATAATGTCTAATTGCAATAAGATCATGCAACTACATACATAAAAGTATCTTAAAATACATATAATATGTTCAATTATTATCAATGAACAGTATTGTGTTATTTATAAATTATATAACAATAATTAAGGTATTTTGGCCATTAAAGTAGGATAGTACTCTGATACTACTCGATTCTTATGGGGAAAATATGAGAACTAAAAAGTAACAAGTCAAATAAAGCACAATTGCCACATTTTCGAAACAAGATAATATCAAGAAACAAAATTAGGTCACAAATGACATTGTTAGCATTTCGACATCGACTGTACATTTGTATGATGCCCTCTGTGTCCTGAGACAAAAAGTACACACGAGAACTCGCTTGCTTTCACTTTCCTGTTAACAGATTCCCCCTCAGGATAAACAACTGCCGCTTGCATTCAAATATCACCCTTATCACGTGTGGAGAGGGTTGATTGCGTATATGGAACGATAATGAAGAAAGTTTTTGTTATTAATCAAGCTCATGTTTAATTAAAGAGAACCGTGCGATGTGTGGATAACGTGCAGGAGTTGATGCGAGTCACTTGGTCGTATGCGAACGATCGGCTAGTGATTTATTTGTTCATATTATCTTTTTACCTGGAGAGTTTTTAACAATATGCTTGTAGACATAAACACCGTATTTTAATACATATTATAATGTTTAAGATGATATTGGCAGATTAAAAATTAAACGGCTCTATCTACCGTCTCAAAGAAGGCATGAACGGACAACGCAACATTGTAGATTTCGGTAGGATTATAGTGAAATGCGAAACATAGTTTGTGTGATGAGGGTGATAGGCCTAATATTAAAAATTAATTGATTTCAATGAAAGAAGACATTCAGACAATTTATAATTAAGACAATACAATCGAAATGTATTTGTATATACAATATACCGCGTGTTTTTTTTTGTCGTTGTTTTCCCGCATCAGAACGCTTCACCTTTAGTAGTACTTTCGATGTATGCAAGTAAATTCTTTTCTTAATGTTTTTTAAACAATTTCGTTTAAAAAAAAATTAAAGTTTGAAGGAAAAATGGAAATCAAATGTTATTAAATAGTGAATTATAATTTTTTTGATCATGTGACCATTCATAACGAAGCTAGTACTATTGATTCGGGTTTCGTCTATCACAATCGTAAAACTTACTACATTTATTGTACTACTTAGATAGAATCATTTTACTGCGGGTAAATAACGACTACAATGTCACGCAGTATACATTTCAATTGTATTGTCTTTTTAACTCTACATTCTTATCAATAGTTGAAGATGTGTCCAATAGTCATCACTGTCTATTATATAATAAGATGATATCGAAAGCGTTGATCTACATAATCTAAGTTAGCAAGTAATGAATTTCCTTCTGCATCCGAACTAAATATTGTCCGCCATTTAACTCGTCTTATAGGATGCATTCGCATTTCATCAGGTCCGTATATTTAATGTGAACCGTAAGCAAGGCGAGACGTCTCGATAATATTCGCCTTCCGTCCTTTTGCTTTGAGTCGAGATCATTCCAGAGTCGTCACTCGATAAGGAAATACTCGTGAGAAATACCGATATTCCCTCGAGTAAAACGAACATTCGATCTTTATTGACTTGGGCCTTTAGAAATGAAATTGCTGCTTCGATGGCGCGCGTTACAGGATGCGCTTCTCGAGTTTGAGTTCTAGATAATTGGGTTAGTCAAGAATTTTAGTAGCGATGCTGCGATATTTATGAAATAATACTACTTAGTTATCGCGCTTTCGCCCTTGTTTACGAGATTAAAGTAAATTAACATAAGAATGTATTTTCAGAACAGACAAAGCTGCAGCTTATGTCTTTTGCTTTGGTATGTTTAATGGGTAGTGGGATCTTTAGTACCGAAATCCATACTTGTCCAAACTCCAAACAGTCACTAGCCTGCGTTTGCTGGTGCTTCATTAATCATAATATAACATAAAAATCCTTTATTGCACACAAAAACAAATAAAAATTTCAATAAAAAGAAGAAAAACGCACTATTTAGGCGGTCTTATTGCTAGCAGCGATCTCTACCAGACAACCTCCAACTCCCAAGTAAAGGACTACCGAAAGAAGGGTGCAATGCAATTCGGAAAAAGAAAAAAGAAAGTTACTTCATTTAATTAATATATTTATTAACTAGCTGTGCCCGCGACTTCGTCCGCGTTGAATAGTGACTTTTCGGGCAGCATATTTTAAATAACAAATACCGTCCTTTGGGTAGCTAAAAATTTGTTTACAGTATGCTTCTCTGTAGGTATACGATATGTGACGTATGGCCATCGGGAATGAAAGCATACAGGCTCCTAGGATCGCTAACCCGTGTCAGAGCCACATACAACTGACCGTGCGAGAAACAGCTGATACTTAGATCTACACCCACAACTTTCATCGTCTGACCTTGGGCTTTATTAATTGTCAACGCAAAACATAGGCTGACTGCAAAAAGTGTTAAGATGTGTAAACTAAACGTACAAATTTTATGAAACAAAAGAAATGCTAGAAAAATTAATTAATAACCTGAGCTTATAAACTTGTACTTAAATAAAGAAAATCAAGAAAAGAATTGCCTAACCTATACCAAATACTTATAAATTATTCATATATACAAACCCTACATAAAAAATTAAGATAAGTATACCAAAAATCAAGGAAAGAAATGCCTAACCTATAACAAATGCTTACAATATTTATTTACAAATTTTTAAAGAAAATTAAGAAAGACAACCTAACCTACAAACCCTTAAATATAAATAAATGAAATATCCAAACTGTCAGTATTCAAGTAAATCGCAATAATCGAATGCAACTACCTATTCGCCATACTCTCAGCGCGCTTTATATACGGACGCGCAGCTCAGGCGCGAGGCGTGTACCTTTATATTGACATAACTTTTTTATTTATGAACCGATTGACATGAAATAAACACTAAATGTTAAGTGAAGCTTACCACAATATATTAGTGAAAACCGCATCTCAATCGAATAAGCCGTTTCTGATATTAGCGTGCACAAACACACAGACAAACAGACAAACAGACAAACAGACAAACAGACAAAAAATTTTTAATTACAATTTCGGGTTCGGTATCGATATAATAACAACCCCTGCTACTTTTTTTTAATATATTTCCATTGTACAGACACCACTTTTCTACAAATTTATTATATGTATAGATCATGAATTCTCCTCCGAAAACAAAAGGCTCCTCTGATCTTCAAGTCCTAGGTACCATAAATTATGGGCTTCCGAGCAATATTTCCGGGACTTTTATGTAAATAAGTCAGTACACAGGTTGTATTTTTCCGTCAAATGGTTTATGGTTGTCAACTATAAATAATATGGAGACCTAAACACACCTTCGCTTTCCGAAAATAAGGGCGGGCGGCTTACTGCTTACACAGAAATGCCAACATAATTATTCTTAGTCACTATAACTGCTTCCGATGTTGTCTTAATACTGTTATTGCCGGCTATTCCACTTATCCCACCAGGGTGGGAAAAGCGGAAAAGCCGCTTGAACTTATATTCTACATAACCCACCCGGGTGGGAAGAGTGGAAAAAAAGTCCATGGGATGGCTAGGTGGGATAAGTGGAATAGCCGGTTATTGCGAAGAAAAATCATTTATTTAGTTCATGGATTTTAAGAACTTAAATCTAGCTCATACCATTTTTAACTGTCCTAGATTAAAGAAGGTGGTTCTCAATTCGAATGCCTGTTATTGCTGAACTTGCTTGATCTACTCTGAACAGTAAACGCGCAGCAGTACATAATTTTGTAGTCCAATATGTCACAGTGATATCCAATTATCGATGTTATTAAGAATTATTTATCGATTAAAAGATTAAGTTGCCTTGTAATAATTGGACTCCCGTTGAATAAATAACGAAAGTGAATAATATTTTGTCCTGCCATCGAAGTTTATATACTTATTTTGATTTTGATTTTTGATTCTCCTGCGGTTTGCCCGCCTGACGGGCATATTCGATTGTTGGATCTTAATGAATGCGACATTGCGATTAAAAACATATCAATCTTAATGCGTTTACGGTTGGCAAAATAAATTAAAATCGATCACAAAATGTTTTAAGCAATAAGAGATTCACAATTTACTCTCTTTTTGCTCTTTGCTGGGTATTAATTAAAAACGAGTAAATAATAAATATATTTTGACACTCATTTTGACTATATATCAGTAATGGGTGTCTAAAATAATAATTTCTTATATTTATGATTAGATCAACTGGTTCCCACATTTTACCATAAAGTATAAAAGAATCAATCTTTTTCCAGGCTTGAAAAACTTCGCAAAAGCCAAAAAAATATCAGCGCAACCCTGATGTGAATAACATTCAGATTCAGACACAAAAATTTGTCTCTGTGCTTCAGAACCCACTGCCACTTTCGTTAGATTTTAGTCATGTTATAAGAGAAGCTTGGATAGGTGGTAGGCATTAAAATATTATGACCCTTAACAACTAACCGTTAATTTGACAAGCCATTTGGTGTAGTGGTCGAGAAGTCTGCTATTACACCAAAGGTCGCGGGTTCGATACCCGCACGGTACAAAAATTTGTGTGCTTGAATATGTCTGTTTGTATCGTTCTGGGTGTTTCTATGTATAATATGTATGAATTTAGAAAGAAAGAAAGAAAGAGTATATAAGTAATGTTTATCCGTTGTCTAGCACCTAGCACAAGCTCATGCTTAGTTTGGGGCTAGACGGCGCTGTGTAAATAATGTCCAGGGATTTATTTATTTATTTATTACAAAATTGCAGTAGTTTCAGAATCGGTGCATAATATCATATTGAAACTGGCCCATAAATAAAACTCCTCTATGTATTATTACTCTTGCAATAACCATACATCAAGAAGACGTGTCAATTTCCGATCACTTTAGTATTCAGTGTCGGTTAATCGAAGAGGTCGAGTTGAGACAAGGTTAAGTTAAATAATTAGTACTGGTGCAAGAACTGATTCATCCAATCAGTCGTTCAATCGCCTCACTTAGCTTTTTGTAGTGGTACAGCCATGCTGTTTTACAGTACGAATGGGCCGGCTCGTCCGGGGAAGTAGGTACCACCCTCTTACATAACACCAGCGTGAAATAATAGTGACTACTATTATGTTTCGTCTGGTTTGTAAGAGTGCCGGGGCCCACACCCCCCTTTAAAAGGCCGGCAACGTATCAGCGATCCCTCTAGTGTTGCAGATGTCCATTGGCGGAAGTGATTGCTTACCATCAGGCGACCCGCTGGCTCGTTTGCCGCCTTTGGCAAAAAAAAAACCAAAAAAGGGCCGTTCTACTGTTGAAGCTTGAACATCCATTGCCTATTTTGTTAAAATATTTTTTACAATGCTATGTCTTATGATTATAGGGTTTTTGGTTTTCACTTTTACGGTTTGTTAGGAAATGGCCAGAGATCCGAAAGTCATATTTACTAGAATAGAAAGTTTCGGTCGAGTTTTTCTTTCGGCAGGACTTTTGAACGACTTTAAACGTATAAATCCAAATGTACAAATAAATAATCTTCAAGCCGAATTTGAGTATATTCCATTAGAGAATGTTTAAAATAAAGTTAACAGAATTATAATCTGATTTCGCTATTGTTGTCATTCAATATTCACACTATTAAATGAAATTGTACACCAACGCAGTCACGTATTTGTAAAATAATTTAAAGAGCATATAAATGCACGTGTAAATTAATAAACCACATTGATATTGTTGCAATTGGTGCTGAGTTTAAATGGAAAAGCAGAATTTGATTGCGATTGCGAAATTGAATACGCGGTTTTAAAGCTTTCATAACATTATGATTTCTGGACATGCAGGCTCGGTTAATTTGTATAACAGATGACTGGGAATTACGAGTAATTTGGCCCGTTGTAATTACCTTACACGAATAGTTATTTACGGCCTTAAATAATTCCTGTACAAGAGGTAAAACAAAGATCGAATTAATTCGCTTGTTAAAGTTGGTTTTCTGTCGTATAAGCGCTCGTTTAATCTGATGTCATACTCGTATGTTTTAATAACCGATTATTAAGGTGCTCCAAGGGACCACTTGGCGCCCTAATGAAAAAAAAAAATGTGAGTTTCATTCATACTAATATCATAATTATTGTGTATCTCTCATAGAGGATAAAGTGGTCAAAATAGTACTCATAATGATTCATATTGGGTTTGGTTGCCAAAAGTGTTTTGAACACTAAAACTCAAAAAGCAAGTGCAAAATACTTTGTAGAGTTTACACGTTTGCTCTCATTTTACAATTAATTGAATCCTTCACTATTAGCATTCCAAGAAACAAAAGCTGATAATTTATTTGAAAATTTGAATATCTTTATTGTTGGTTTTCTTTGGCTGTCAATTGCTTTTGTGATTTTCTCTTGCCATTATCTTGTATTTTTCCCCTTCCGAATCACTCTTACGTTTATTACAGGAAGACAAAATAATGTCGTTATAACAAAACCAAGCAGCGGATATACCCAGCTTCTTCGGGTTTGTGTACGGATGAAAATAAATTTGTAATTTTTCACTGTGTGTCCAAATATTCAGGTTCCTGTCCAAAACTTCTTTTGAGCTTTGACCATATAAAGGATTTTTTTAAAAGAATTATGGCCCTTCTTACCACTGTCAGCTTAGTAACTGATACTGTTCCTTTTGTATAATAAAAAAAAAACCTATAGAGTTTCTGCCAGTGCTTTGAGATAGTCTCAACATTCCAAAGCCGATAGTAGAGTTACTCTATCATAGTAACAATTTGAGTGCCCTAAGACCGTGGCTTGGTCTCTATAAGCACTACGAGTATACTAACGAGTCGTAAAATAAAACCTAAAAACACGCATTCGTAAGTGCAAAGTCCAATATCCATTCATTTGACGCTTCAATCTCAAAGGGCATTTCGTTAGAAGACGTGATTATTCATCAATATAAGGTCACGTCTGTCCATTTGTAAGAATGTGAGCATGAGTCAACCACGAGCAGTGACATGACACATGGAAGATGCTAATTATATTATGGAATATTTAGCGCTAGTTTTACCACTGTCAGACAAGTTACTGATAAAATTCACTATTCTAAATGTAATCTTCCAGATATAAATCATGCAATCTTCTTTTATTTTATTAGACACTAGCGGTCGCCTTCGCGGTTTCTCCCGCGCGTAAATTCTTTTTTCAAATATCAACCCCTTCCCCTCATTTCCGGGATACCGGGAAAAGTACCCTATGACACTCGTGGATAGTGTAGCCTTCCAACAATGAAAGAATTATTCAAATCGGTTCAGTAGTTTCGGAGCCTATATAATACAAACTATCAAATCTTTCGTCTTTATAATATTAGTGTAGAATCAGAGTGGTTGTGAATAAAATGAAATTTAGTATAGTGGGTGTGAGATTTTGGGATAAACAAAATATTGAAATAGAAAAGAGGTAAATAAAACACTGCGAGTAGTGCAACGAAAGATTCTTCACAGATTTTTTTTATTTATTCGCTCTAACACAACTCTAGATACTTATGGGCAGATTTTCTTACAATACTTTTATCACACTGAAAAGCATACCTTTGAAACTGTTTAACACGATCGAGTGAGACTTGTGCAATGTTATAAACAACGATATATTTTTATTTTCTATTCCTCCTGTCAGGAGGTAGATAAAAACAAAATGGAAATGCTTATGCCACTGCATTTTCACACTATTTTAGAAGTTTTGAAACTCTTTCTTGTTCCATTTTATTTTTGTCTTCCAATTATTTTGTTGTAAAAAAAAACAGTACTTATAAATAAAGTTTTTTTTTTTTATGGTATAGCGGGCAGACGAGCATGCGGCACACCTGATGGAAAGTGACAACCGCCGCCCATAGACAACTGCAAATCATGTGGAATCACAGATGCGCTGCCGGCCTTTAAGGAAGGAATACACTCTTTTTTTAAACAATTGCAAGTCGTATCTGATCGGAAACACCGCTGATGACAAAGAATTCCATATCTTGGTCGTGCGAGGCAGAAAATTGCGCGTAAAGCGTACAGTTGTGGACTGCCAAGCATCGATATGGTGGGGATGAATTTTTTGTCGCGAAGATCGGTGACGGAATGCAGCGGCAGGGTTAAGCTCGAATAGCTCCTTGGAACACTCCCCATGGTAAATTCGGTACAGCATGCATGCAGCATGACGCCACATCTCTCCGTAATGCCAAAGGATCAAGCCGGTCCGAGAGTACCGGGTTATTGACGATACGAGACGCTCTACGTTGAATTCGGTCAAGGGGGAGAAGCTGGTACTGGGGAGCCCCCGCCCACAGGTGAGAGCAGTACTCCATTTGCGGCCGAACTTGAGCTTTATAAAGTTGCAGGCGATGAGCCGCAGTGAAATACCTGCTTGACCTGTTAAGCACACCAAGCTTCCTAGAGGCTAGTTTAGCCTTCCCCTCTACGTGTCCCCGAAATTGAACGTCGCTTGAAATGTCGACACCCAGAACCCCGATACTGGCTGAGGCAGCTATGGGTTAACAGTTTAACAAACAGACGAACTTTTGATCCTTGTGATTACTTCACGTACTTACACCTATAACTGATGTAGTGATGTGCTTAACTTTGTTACATTTAACTTGTTCATTAGTAGCTATAATCCCTACTGGAAGGTCCTAACGGGGAACAGAATACTTAGCGGGAACAGGGTACAGTGATTGTGGAACAATCTAACAGGAATCGCGGTCGCATACTAGTTGATGAATATGAATGACGCGGGACAACCCAGAGCACTTGTGGCCGTTTGATTTGCATAGCGCAGAACTGACAGTGAACTGGAATACGCTACGAGTTCTAGTAAATTTGTAGTGTTCAGTCGAAAATCATTATAATCATTAGACCGTAGTTTTAGCAATTGAAGTGTAGTGGTACTTATGGTAATGTTGAAGAAGTTGAAGGGACAAGCTATAGACCATTAGCTTTTAGATTATTATTTTCTTTAACGTTTCTCCTAGATGAAGATAATGTTTGCGCCATAAAATGGAGGCTTTAAAAAATCTCATGACATCACGAAAAGTAACTACCCAAATCATCTGTCATAGTAGTCATATTAAAAGATTTTGGCAGGTATGTTTCGCAAATTCTGACTACACTTTCCGAATCGAGTCGCAAAGACCTCTTTAACGTTGAGAAAAGATCGTTAGTGATAACCACTTAATTAGTGATAACAGATTCCACGCAGGCGAAACCGTAGACATTACTATTAAATACATACACCTATATCTCGCATGTCACCAGTTGAAGTACTTAAGACGAGGACATCCATAATTCTCTTTATCGAATGCATTCCAGACTACATAATTGTGTTCGCGTAATTGCCTTTTCGTTTAGTTCAGTAAGTACTTTCTTATCTTCACTGCGAGCTACTAAGTTTGATAGACGTGAAGTGACTCAAACTTTCGAGTTACTATTTAACTGCGGATATAACACGGAAATAACAGAACATTCTAAGGTAGTTTTAGTTCAAATAGCCGTTTTCTGACAAGTTCTTAGGCCACAACTTGTATTCGTATTTGTAGAGCTAATGACAATGAACTAATGTTTAAAACCGAGACCTTTGATACTCTTTTATTTATATACATATAGCAGCCGCCTTCGCGGTTTCACCCGAGCGTAATTTCTGTTTTCAAATATCTCCCCCTTCCCCCTATTTCCGGGATAAAAAGTACCCTATGTCACCCGGGGATATTGTAGCTTTCCAACATCAGTGAATTTTTTTTTCAAATCGATTCTAAAACAAACAAACAAACAAAATCTTTCCTCTTTATAGTATTAGTATAGATAATGTTTTTGCTGGTGCCTGGTTTTCAATACTTATCTTTAATTGGCTTATGTTCATTATTAGCAGAGACTAATATTCGAGACAACAATAAAAAAAAAATCTTGAGAAGTCGGCCATTACATCAGAGCTTGCGGGTTTCGATCCTCATACTGTACAAACGTTCGTGGGCATGAACATGTTTGTTTGTATTATATTGATTTAGGAGTTTCTATGTAACTCTAAGTATTGTTTATCACCCATATGTTCCATTTACAAAGAGTCTGGTCAAACTATGCTCAGTTCGACTAGATTCTTTGTGAATAATGTCCGGATATATTTTTTTCATCTTAGAAATCATAATAAAGTCTTTCATCGACCTCTAAACGAAATTGGCAAACAAACTTGCAGGTATGCGTGGCAGTTTTCCTGCTGCAACACTGCACAGTCCACCACTCCCACTTCGATTCGGCAATTTTTTTCGCCCATATCTGCAATTCCGGTTTCGGAGTACCTACATGGTGGCATTGCTGACTCTGTCTGCCCTCTTTGTTTACTAACGATATTTCGCTGCATACCTTTTCCCGTCCAGTATTTCAAGTCGGTAGTAGAAAGAAGCGATGTACTTACAAGCAAATAGAAAATAAAGTGAATTAGCTAATTGACTAAGTGTTCGCGGGTTAAATGAAAGTCTTTCACGATGAAGAGGTCATCACGTTTCCTGGGATGATTTAAGAGTAATGCAATGGGAAAATTAAAGTTCGTGGTTTTTCTTGTTAGTTCATCAGAAATAACTAAATCATGTGACAAACCTTGTGATGGACTATTCAACGTTCTGCATCTCGTCAAATGTGGTTAGATGATGGATGACGCACTTATGTACGTCCTACCTTAGGTCATGTTAAAAAAAGGTAAGGTTAAATATCTTTTTCCCTGCATATCAAGGGTAAAGAGCCCACAATATTTAGTAGTACCTTTACCCTTTTTAATTTGTTAAGTGTAAAAAGTTTACGTATTCGTTTTGCCGGTTTGTTACAAAACCCAATGATGAAGGACATAATATGCGACGCCAAAAAGACTTCGATTCATTCGGCTCGAATAAGTATGCGTTCACCTTTTAGATATATGTAATTTCGCAAAATAAAGTGATCGTTTGGTGACAGACTTTGTGTGGCTTCCAGGCGGAAGTTTAGTTTTGTGAGCTCTTGACTTGAGTTACAGTCCGCAACTGTGAATATCTGTTTGTAATTTTCTTTTTTTTTCCGGTTTTTGTTCAATAGACTTTTTTTGTGTCAATGTTGGTAGACGATAGCTAGCTACATATACGGTATTTTCCATTGAAACTACTATAATACATCGCAGTGCTGTCATACCTACTTTATGTTCCTCTGATCTTCAAGCCTTTGCCGTTAGTAACTATTTAATAATCTGTGTTTTTGCTTTCTAGTGTACCGGCTCCCACATTATTATTACCGGTACACAGCCATACCTATTATGCGGGTAGATTTAATCTCTAGCTGAGGTGGCAGCTATTCGTGCATATTTCATAAAAATATGATGTGCATAATTATTACATTGTAGTGCACAACTTTCGCAGTAAAGTAGTAAAGCAGTAAACTACATAACAACATAATCTTTCATATATATGATACAAGTCATAAGTAATTGTAAAGGATTATTTCCTAATATTTTCCAGTAGACACTCCTTTCGCTAAGAACTCCGGCACGGTTTTTACCCGCGCCCGCAGCGGTGGCGGGCCCGAAGCTGCCTGCGGTTTTATTTCGAAACTCACGAGACCGGTGATTTGCACGGTCCCGCAGCCGCCGCGGTTGCGATTATCGCCCGCAAACTTAGCGGGCCATGATCGCAAGACGTGCGTTTAAAAACCGTCCACGACAAGTTGTGTTTTGGTACGTCACGCTGCCATAAGTCACTAGTGTATAAACGCGTCCGATATTCGATTAAACGTTTTTCGCACTGACGATGACGTAGGTATCCCGCTTTCTGTACCTCCTCCCGCTAAGCGCTGCGGCTGCGGGCGGGAATCGCAAACAACCGCGCGCGCTAAATGTGTAAAAATCGCATCGTGAAATCTGCTCTTAATTTCTTTTATAAATCAACATTCTACAGAAGCTGCGGTCCCGAAACCGCTGCGGGCAAGGGTTAAAACTGCGCCATGAGTTCTTAGCATAATATAATTATAATATTGTATTTTAAAACATTGCAATAAAAACAAAATAAATTGGTACATGTAGGTACTGAAATCTAAAACAACAACACCTAAATCTAATTACTTTTAGAACATGTCTGTTTGATTTAATAATTTTGGCTAAGCGATAAGAAATTTTGAAATCGTAATTTTTTTCTTTTTCGACAACGACTGCTTTCTATGAATATGTTTCAGCTGTACAGCTGAATACATTTCGGCACACATGGAAGAGCTATTCCCACATTTGTCAGACTTAGAGGGATGTTTCATTCATGGCCAGTTTTTGTGAACTTCTTCGCCGCCTATTGTTGGTTACGTCACTAGATACTCTTTTTGTCTTTTAGACCCAGCCATCTGAGACCATTTACGGGAAGCCATTGCGGGATTTGCGGGTCTTCAAACTGGCATATTAATTCATACACTAGAACGTGTGTTTTTAATATGGAGCATTTCTACCAGGTAATATTGCAAACATGAGTGTCACAAATGTCTTGTAAGTAGGTATTCAAAAACCTTAAACAATTACCACGATTGAACACACGACTCGTTCACAATGTTTTTATGTTTTTTTTTTCTTAAGGAAAATTATACAAAGAAATAAGTTGGAGCCAATTTATTTGTTGTAAATCGCGAGAAGTTATTCATCAGGATACATAACAATACTTGAAATAGGTTTCCGTTCTTTATTAACAGATTTATATTTTATTTCTTTTAAAATAAACAGGTTTTTAACTAGATATACTATTGCTGGGTTGGGTACATACAATTAACCGCAAAAGTATTTCAATTATCTTATAAAAACAAATTACACAACGGTGATTAAAAAAGAAAATGTTCTCCTTTGAAACAAGGTCACGGTTCAAAATACTTTCCTTTAAAAATATACACATATTATTCACTATTTAAGAGCTTTACTCTGCCCTAATCGTCAGTTTCGAGAAATTACACATAAATAGGTACTTTAGAGAAAAGTAAAAGAACGTTCATGAAACAGGTTAGTGTCAGACTTTCATTTGAGTCATGAGTGTCATGAATACTGTGACGAAGGTGTTTCTCGAAAACGTCAGGGAGAAAAATAGGATGTCGTCTTTCTGCTAATCTTGTCCGATATAAAATGCTTAAAGCATGATCCAGGATTTGACAAATCCACTTATTACATTGGACGACCACCTTTCCCTCTGTAACCCTTACCAGGGGAACAGGACCAATCGGATCGCGGCTACACAGCCATTAGACTGTGCCGGTTAATATATTTTATTAAATACACACAGCTACCATAGCTAATTGTGCTTAACCAATAACTACCATTTTATTTAAAAAGAATATAAGCTAAAGTAACTGTAAAAATAGTATGACCGTCGAAACATAATACTCAAATAGAGTAAAGCAACCCCAGAGAAAACGACACAGAGGATTAAAAGCCAGAGAAATACTTTTTAAGGGCAAATATTTTAACAATGTAAACACGCTGTTTCGGTGTAACAAATGAAGCCGAATGTAGGCAAAGATACGGCAGCGTGCGGATTCTCCATGGAACGAGAAAATCGATCCTTGACCTCTTTACAGTCCGACCCGACGGCCGAGGCCTGTTATTTAAGTTCAAGTTAATGCATAGGCGAAAGCGAAGTATGAAATAGCCTTTGTTGTGTGGGAGGCTGGCAATGCTGGTAGACCGGGATATAATAGTAAAATAAAATAGTGACGCAGTCTACAGAGCGTTCAACGTTTAGAAGGAAATATTTGAATTATATCCCTTAACGTCACGTGATTAATATGAAATTACAGCCACGAAGATAATAGTTATTTGTTATACAAGAGTGCAAAGTTGCTTTATAACCGCGTGTTCAATTTTGATGACCGAGCAAGTGAAGGATTCTAAAATTGAATCACGAGCGCAGCGAGTGATTCAAAATTAGAATCCTGAGCGTTAGCGAGGGAATCAAAAGAGCACGAGGTGAAAAATCTTTGCACTCGAGTGCAACACGTAACTTTTCATTCCACCTCAGCGAGGAAATGACTAAATGCAAAAAAAAACCGTTTAACAAATTAAAAAAAAGTTGTATGATATATTCGGCACCATAGAGGTACATAGCAGTAAATACAAATGTTTTTTTTAATTCACAAACTTAGTGCACACGATGTTCTAAATTCGATTTAATTTATCCTCTAGAAGAGAATAAAAACGGCTTTTCCACTCAGATATTGAAGATTAAAAATACTCTTTCCGAGATGGTGGGATGAAAAATATATTTTAGTATCGATAGACATCAAAAAGTAGTTTCTTGTTAAATAACGTGCGATGTAACTTTTTTCTTTCAATTAAAATGTGTTTGTTCTTATTCTTTTGAAATAACACAAACGAAGTTCAAAAAAAATATCTATGCTTTGATTTCCACAAATTTAATAAAGAAAACATTTTGAGTTTACGTTTTATTTTATTTATTCATCGAGAAAAAATATTAAAAACTAAATATCTAGTGTTTTTACATTTTACATACGGACTCCAGGTATTACCAGTTTCTCTTTGAAGTCTAAATCTATTTCGGATCTAATTCGCTTGACCCCCATGACTTAGCCACGTAGGTAAGGTCCGCCAATTAGAGGAACGGCCAACCCACCGAACCCGTAGATGACGTCACCTACCTACAAACGAAGTTTAGGGTTCCGCCAACAAATTGATGACCCATTTGCTCGTCGCTTCGTGTCGCTATGCTCGTAGTCGCCTACACAGTTTGACGCCGATTTGGAATACATGTTGTTGGACGCAGGTTAAATTGATTTTATGCTACACTCTACTACATTACAACTGCACTACTACATACTACTACTACTACACTACCTGTTGTTTTTTGTTTTGTTGTGCTGCTGATGTTGAAGCAGCTCGAATTGAATGATATTTGATTAAGATACCCATGTGATTGTGGAGGAAATAAATAAAATTATTATTATTATGTAGGTACAATTTCAGATCTCGGATCCATGGGGACCCGGGGCCATTATTATTATGAGTATCTACATTACTACTACTTCTCTACTACTAGTCTTGATTTTAATACCCCGGTCGATCAAGATGCTGTGTTTTAAGTTTTGCAAGCAGAAAGCCTTTCAATCGATCCTTTGTAACGATGACAATACATGATTTAAATGATAGAGGACTTTGCAGTTTTTAGTTTACGTTATAGCTGCTGTTATGTTGGCTTTTCCACGGTAGGCTCGAAAATCGCTTAATTTCAAGGGTAATAGCTCCTGCATTAATATTGCCGGAACACTGCCAAGGCAATTATGTAAATTCTCCCTATAATCTACAAAATTATAAATCAGTATAACGTTTGATAGCGATTTTGTAGTGATCCCGCCCTGTTGGATACGAGACATTGTTTTTAATACCAGCTTGTATGAATATTGGTGTTGTTTTCATGCCCTGATTATTAATTAACACAATATAATCTAATCCATTAATGGATTTGAACAGTGGATTACAGTGGAATACTCCTACGTAACAGAATATTATCTTTAATAATCTTCGAGCTTAGGTTCAGTAGCAGGGATTCGACTAGGTTCCATTTATTGTCCCTGTACACATGATCGTATAAAAAAATGTCGAATGCCGTCAATATACATATTATCAACTTTATTAGATGTTTCCAGTTTTGAATATGATGTCTCGCCGTGTCCCATTCAAAATGGGTCGTAATGCGAAGAAATTTAATTTACTTGAATAACATTTTATCCGTGATATTTTCCTGCTCGAGACGTTTCATGTTGCCATACACAATATTTATCATTTGACACGTTTGCGAACCGGAAATTTAAGAGAGAGATATTATATTATGTATAGTAATATCTAAATCAACGATTTACTCCGTTCTACGAGTATATTAAAAGGGAAACGCCGAAAATAGGCCCAGAGTGCACAACATATTCAATTTCATGAATGAAATCTAAATATTCGTACTTGATTTTTCGCGTTTTTCTTTTTTCAGTAAAAGTCGGGAAAAACATTTATAAATTATTTAATATTTCAACGAGTATATCCTTTACATTTCACTACTGACGTTGTTTATACCGGTCCGAAACTTACGTTTTTATATTTCGTTAATCGATAGAGCGGAAAATATTTTATAAATTGTTAAAGACAAATTAATAAATGTATATTTATTTATTAATGATAAATTAGTATAAAACTACTTTTTATAATTATTATTATTTCACACTATAAAATGTTTACCGCTATATCGAAAAACGTAATTAATTTCGGACCAACCAACAAGAAGAATAAAAATAAAATGATCAATGTCAGTGGCCGATGCACAAACCTTGCAGTGCCAAGAAAAAAGAAAATAAAAAGTATTGGTCCGAAATTAATTTACGTTTTTCGTTAAAGCGGTAAATATTTAATAGTGTTATTTAATAATTATTAATATTATAAAAGGTAGTTTTAAAACTATTTATCATTATTCATAAATATACATTTATTTATTGGTCTTTAATAATATTATTTAACACTTTATAAAATATTTACCGCTATATCGAAAAACGTAATTAAAAATAAACTGTTTCGGAACAATTTCTTATTTATTATCAAACATCAGAAGTGACATGTAAACATCATGTAAAGGAAAAAATTCGTTGAAATACTTAAATATTTATAAATGTTTTTCCCAACTTATACTGAAAAAAGAAGAAGGCGACAAATCAAGTACGAATATTTAGATTTCATTCATGTGATTGCATATGTTGTGCACTCTGGGCCTAAGTTACTATGGCTGTCTGGCAATCCCCTTTAAAAGTTGAATTTCCTTCTCTATCTAATGCAAAGTAAGTTTTTTTTGTTTATTTTATTTTGTTTGTTCGATTTTGATGTTTTCACAGTCGCTGTGACGAATATCATCATACGGAGACTTTCTCGGTCCAATGACTCTTTCTGTATCTTACTAATAACTATGATGCAATTAGTTTAGTTACTGAAGTCTGAAGCAAATTACGAGTCGCTCCAAAGCAATAACATTTCCCTACATACAATTATACTTTACATAAAGTTAGCGAAATGTCGGGAACACTCAACCAATATTTTATGAATTGCAATTGCAAATCGCACCCGATAACCGTAATTGGATGCGTGACGTCACGTTGACAGTATTTAAATCCGAACGGTAACGAATGAGGAAAGACACTCGTAGAATTTCCCTTTATTACACTTGAGGCAATTTACGTCTAAATATTGTTGTTCTATTTTTTATCTCCATTTTTTAGCAAATAATAAATAATATAATAAACTGCTGTTTTAGTCATAAAGCTGCTGTAATTTGATATCCCGTGGAGTTTGAATATTAAAATTTCCAGTGTATTTCATTCAGTTGATGTGAGTGTTTACTTGCGAAAAAGTAGTATTATTATTCCAAACACGAGTTTGGAGTAAAATGTTCTTGTTTTAAATATTTAAATTAGTGCGGTAAGTGTGTCACCCAATTAACTTTTTTTGAACGCTCAGATCATTTTGACGCTGACTGTACATTTTCCATTATGATGCACTACACATTTCTCTAAAGTAGGCATTGTTAAAGTTCTCCGTAGGAATTCTTATTAATTCTCTTGTTTGTCCGTCGGCCATGCTATCTCTAACTGGGCCAATTCACTCGGTCTACTGAAGTTTGAAAAGCATTCAGAACTGGCCTTTTTAAATAGTGCAAAGTCAGATATACTAACTTTTAAATTTCTGCAGCATGAGGCATCTAAACTTTAAGTAGTATGCAGTTTTTTTAACTTGATGTTATGAGAAAAAGAGTAATGTTATGTTGAACAAAACAAGATAAAATATTTTCCAGTGGATATGGTCGTAGTTTTGCGTGCTTATAATTTGGGATCGATGCAACCTTCTTTCAATGGTACTTATCTAGTTCTGTTACAATAGGTTTTAAGATTTAGAGTACTCATACCTACCTAAATCACACCGATAAATGAAAATTTTATAATTTCTCATAGTTCGGAGTATCTAATAAATTCTTTCGCAATACCTATTCAGAAAAGGACTGTTCAACATCACAAACAGACACTTTGAGTTATTTATATCTAGATAGTATTATCTCCGCTAGCTGCAACGTCGGCAAAACTGTTTACGCTCCCTTCAAAGTCGATTTATTATCTAAGCTAATTTTCTGTTAGCTTCATACGTGAACAATATAGGAACTATCTAACTATAAATACTCTTGCAATTTAGAGTTCTTGTACAGGTAGGTCTACTTAATTTAACCGGCAAACATCAGACCACTACACCAGAAAGTTTAATTAAATTAGTGAAACATAAACATTTTTCCATAAGCAAAGCTTTGACTAGTTTTATCAATAACAGTTAGGTTCGTGATTACTTATCTGTTAGATAACTTTTCAATAAAACATTTCACAATTGTTACCTGATAGCTAAATTATTATCACTAAGTTATATATCAGGGCCTTCTGGTTTTTTTAATTTTAGATACCAGTATAAAATATTTGTTTTAAACAAAAAGTATTACGAGCCTGGATTAATAAATATAATGCTTATCCCTTAAATTCACGGCCAAGGTCTGAAGAAGCGGATAAAAATTAGCGTGCGTTATACCATATATCTTGTTTTCAACTTGGCTGCAGGAAGATAGAGCGCTCAAATTACATATGGGTTAAGTGCCCATATCCTCAAAGCGTGGTGGAAACATAATATGTGTTAACAAAGTTATACTTATCGATACCTCCAATGAATACTACGCTAACTCAAAATTTGCCATTTTTCGTTTTTTATAGAAATCGACCCACTTTTTTACTAATATTATGCCCCCAAATTTTCATGACAATATCTTTAAAAACAAAAAAGTTTTGAGATTTACATAACGCCAAGTAAAGGTACTTTCTTCAATTACGGGGTGGACAAGCCGCTGTCTTAATATAGCGGTGTGTATTAGGCTAACGCGACTGCCGGCCCGCGGGAGATACGCCGCCAACTGGGAGTTGGCGGGGTGTTGCGCGGGAAAGTATTTGTTCATGTGACAGTTAGCGGTGTGTGTCGCCCGTTGAATGCACTTTTGAACAAATAATTATATAACGTAGTGTAAATCAGAGTTAAACATTACTAAGTTTAATAATTTTCACTAACTTGTAGTAAATTAAAATCGAAAATAGCTGCATGAAATGCTACAATTATAATACAAGAGTTTTGTTTTCTAGTATAAAATGAACCGCTTAGCCCTTCGTCCATATTGGTAACTAAGCTTATGTAACTAGTTACAAAATAATTTTTTTTTGCTGTTTGGTAACTACCTAGTTGTGGAAGAAGAATAATTTTTCCATTTTTGTAACTTTTTGCTATCTATTATGAACGTTAAATGTTTGTGACTGGCCACTTCTATCGGAAAATAATTATTAGTATAATGACTTACAGTCATTACAGTAATTGTTTATTATACTATGTGTTGGGTGTCAAGGAAACCAAATATTAATAATTGTGAATTTTATTAGTTATGGAGAAAACGATTGTTTTTCAGATTTTTATTGGCTGATTAAATAAATGACGTTAGAATTTTGACGACAAAGTTGTTACTTGCACTTTTGATTTTTTTACTTTACCATTCACAGCTAGATTGTTATTACCCAAAAATAGTACCATTGTTTTTTGCCATCGTCCAAAACCAAGACAAGAAAAACTCCTCTCTGGAAACCACGTAAAATGCTTGTTGCTTTTGAAGATTTGCTTTTAATGGCATTCAGAAACCATATCCTCAAACAGATGTAAAAGATTGTTTTAACCACTTTAGTCAAAGTCTTTTTAAAAAAGCGGAACAGCTAAGTATCAAGCCAGCTCAGAGGCGGCATGTTGCAAGGTGTACAGGTTTGGCCCAATTGCTTATAAAATATATTAGCTGATCTAATAGCACAATTAAATTTTTACTTCGATCGTAACTGGCTACAAGATTCATTAAAATCTGGTGTTGTGAAGGGGAACAGTTAAGCAGTATTAAGGATGGCAGCCATTTGGAAGGATGGCATGCTAGAATTAATCGTTTTGTGGAAAATAATAACCCATCCATCGCATAAGTGTTGGGCATTCTAATGAAGGAAACAAAAATTTAATAAATAAATTCAGCAGTTAAAAACGAAAAAATACCAAATAATTATCATGACATTGACACAGAAATAAGTGCAACTATTCAGCAATTAAAAATTTAAGATATTACATTTAGGCCACTGCCTAAAATTTTTCTAAGTATTAATAAATGATTTAAAAGTGTTTTGGATAGTACGTTTTAATTCAAATCAAATAAAATCAAATAAAAATAAATAAATAAATCAACTACACCGAGCCAGTTGTATATCACAACAATCCCACATCATATCAGGATTTTTTGCACAGTGTCTCGGGTTACTATAATGGAAATAATTTAATCTACGAAGTGGAAAAATAATTCTTCCCTCACAATTACTTAAAACACCAACGAAAAAATAATATTTTTTGGAACTGGTTACATAAGCTTAGTTACCAATATGGACGAAAGGCCGCTAAGTAATGACACAGTTAAGATACTCTACGCTATTTATTTGTTAGCGGCTTGTATAACGGCTCAACGATTTTCGGCTTATCCTACTACAAAACGCTAACTTTTCTTTTTCATAAATTACGATCTTATTATAATAAAAACATTGTTCAAAATACTCTAAATTGGTAATGAAGTCAATTTTAAATGTAATTATTAATTTTATTTTATGTAGTATACATTTAATTTATTATTTTGTAGCCTGTAATATTCCCGAATATATTCCGCTAACTTAGGATTGGCGGAGTGTATCCCGATCTTAAATTAGAGCTTTCTGCGTTACATCCCGCTAAGTGAGGCTAATTAAAAAACCCATAAGTTTTTTTAAATGTTACTATGCGGATCTTAAGCATCAGTAAATTAGTTACTCACACAAAAAATATCAAGAAAATAACTACAAAAATAAAGATTTTATCAACTTTTTTCTTTCAAGAGCTCCTCCTGTAAACCTGCACTTTTGAAGTTAGCGTAGTGTTCATTGGAGGTATCGTTATGTACCAACAACTTGATAAGTTTTCTATTTATACCGAGAAGAGTTAATATATTATTGGAGATTGGTTCTTTGAGGCTTAAAATAAACTTCATATTAATGTTTCACTGCACAGCAAATTCCTGTATATTCTTCCTCTATCGATTGATATAATAAAGTAAATGAAGGAAGTTTTCCAAGCTGAAACATGTAGGAAAAATATAAGCTATAAGATTATTTACTGAACAAAACTGCTTGACTGTTGCATGAAGTGGCTAACTAATGAGTAATGCCTCATGCTTCCTTTTCTTTAGAAACCAACGAACAAAATGAACGAAAGAAATTTTAACTTAAGTAGATGTATTTATTACTTGAGAGAAAACAATCTAAGTCAGACGTAATTTCCCCCCTTTCGTAAAAAAAGATATAGTTTATTTGCACTTGTAAATAAAATGCAAGCCAAGATTTGCGTCTCTTGGTCGTTATACTAGAAGTAGCGAAGTTAGTATGTAAATGATGCATGGGAATAAGCATTCAGGGAAATAATTCGGCCTGAATGATACTATTCTTTCGATATCCGTCTTGTAAATTAGTTTCCTTGTTTTTTTAATCTTAAAAATGTTTACGCTGTCAGAAATATTAGTTTATAATATATATATAAATTAAAATAAATACTCTATTTATGCATTTTGGTAACTGTATTAGGTAAATATTCATATCTATTTGGACATGTAAGATCTTGCCAGATATAATCTTTTACGTTACAATACACGATATCTGTCATAGTAAAATAGTTCATTTACATTTATGTTAACTTTTAGTTGGAAAAAAAAGTAGCAGTTTTATTCGAAACAAATACCTACGAGTATGTTTACTCGTGGCGAAATGCCACCGTCATCGTAATTTAAACGAACACACGCTAAATAAATATGAATCTCGTTATTCTATTTGAGTTTTAAAATGTTATTTTAGTACATATTGGTATTAAAAAAATACATAATTGGTTTGGTGGTGGTTTCCCGGTGTTTTATTTAGTTTAAAATGACGCTTGATTCGGATTTGTTCTTGTTAGTATTTCCAGTGGACACTTATTGTAAATTGGTATTGATGTAATGGCCGAAATACGTGACATAGCCAAAACAAAGACGAATCCCATCCGAAATCCGTCTGGACGCACTAGGTATCGTATGATAGATCTTTTGAGAAAGCTTCCAGTCACCTATTTATCTGGACTGGCGGCTGACGACACACAATGGAAAAATCGTGTATTGCACGCCAATACCCACTTCGTGTCGCTGAGCGAGCGTAGAAAGTAAATTAAGTCGTGTGCAGCAGTCAATTAATTATTTCTAAGAAACACCCTAAAAGAAAAGGCTTTGCGTTGTATGTAGGAATGTAAAAAGTTACAGCGTAACAGAGAGGCTTTATTCTTCGTGGTCCTTTGTTATTGTTATTATTGACTTTTACGAGGATTTGCTCCGCATTCGTTTGGATGTCTCGTTTTCCTCTGCCTACAGATGTATACATGAAATAAAATTTTGTAAACCTTCTTGTAACGAATGAACAGCCAGGAACAGATTCTTGAAATGTTTTCTTTGTCCTTTATGGATTTCATAAAAACTTTATTATTTAATTTTCAAGTAACATTTTAAATATTAGATTATAATGAATTAGGTATGTAGGTACGTGGAGGGTATATCTTGCTATCTTGTCCGTACCCGTGCAACCAAATAGTACAGGATCCAACTGCTCAATTCTGCAGGTATCTGCTTTTTTGTTCAAATACATTTTAAATCAATGTTGGAAAAGTATACAGGGGATAAGCTATAGTTTGCATTTAAAAAAATGCCGAAATTATCTACAATATAAACTCACCGGCAATAAAACCTGGCCACTGAGCTTTTTTCATACAAACGTGGTCACTTTAGCGTCTCATATATAGAAAACTATTTGCAGCTGCAGACGTACAGATCGTTCACGATAAGAAGTCCTCTAGCCGCTATATTGGTACTACTGTTTTTCAATACTTTAAATCTGTTTTTTGACAGATTTACAAAGCGTAGAGTAGTGGTGAACAGACTGTAATAATCATTGCACATGATTATTACGTCAATGGAGAGGCCAAAAGCCCGATTAACAAGTCACAGTTTCAAGAATTTACACTAACCGCTCAATTTTCTCAAAAAAGAAAAACAAGTTAAGTCAAAATTCATGTGTACGATATATGGAGCGTCGAGTTCGGTTTATTGTTTTTCCTTTTTGAGAATAGTAAACGATTTTTGGCAATTTTTGAAACTGTGATTCGATAATAGGGCCTTTACATTGACGTAAGAATCATTGCACAGCTGCAAATAGTTTTCTATCTATTAGACGATTAGACGCTAAAGTGACCACGTTTGTATGAAAAAAGGCCAAGTTTTATTGCCGGTGAGGTATTTGGAATAAATTTTACGTCATTTTGAAGGAAACGATGAATAGAATTGAAAAAGAAATGGTTTTATTTTAGCCGTAAACAGCACGCTTTGAGTCACCAACCATCTGTCGGGTGACCCACACATGGGTCACGCGACTCCCAAATTAAATCATTTAGTCTAATGCGGTCAGGTGGCAGTGTGCAATTAGTTTTAATCAGTCGCGTTAGCTTCAAAGGTGTTGATTAAAAACTCTTTTTGTGCAGGTCACAGGTTGTTAACCTAAGACTTATAAATTTTTGTAAAATTCATTCTTAAGTAATGAAGAGCTTAAAGCAGTTATAATTTTTCTTTTAAGTTGACCCTTTTACCTTGTTGTCTTTATGAATCCAAAAAATTGCGATAATTTATTAACATGCCGTATTTTTTCTTGACAAAGAACACAAGAAATCCATTCGAGAATGCACCAATATTTACTGTGTCTTTTCCCCTGGTTAAACGGTTTAATTGGAAAAATAATTAGAATAAAACATACAGGCGCCTACAAAATGTTCCACTAACCTACTTTCTTCACAGGACTGTATCATTAGAGCTATTTTCCGTTGCTTTTCGTGTTTGAGAATACGTTGCAGGGAAAATTTTATAAGAATGTCTGATCGCCAATCGCCACATAGTAATTACATCTTCCCTCCATATTTTAATAAATTATCATATCCGTACCTGAATAAAAAATATAGGTCAATATCACATACAATGATCTGAATCCTAAATAAAGTAGCTTAAGAACTTGCGTTATGATCATTGGAAACAACGAAGGTACCAAAAATATATACTGAAACTTGTGATACACGCCCAGACGACTAGGTTTTAAATGCGCGACTAGGTATTGCTGAATAGGGCAGGGCCATTACCAAAATATGCGCTATCGACCCAGTCACATTTATAATTGGATATAGGTACTCGTATCAAGTTTGTAAGATGGATGATGGATGATGGATGGTTTTTCTTCTTGTTATTACGGAGAAAGTGGGAAAATCAAAACACTGAACCGCGATTTACTAGGTAACTATGTGTATAACATCTTCTACGAGTATATCGTAAAGTCGAGGCCAAAATATATATTATTTTCAAAAATAAATAAATTCGCGAATGGCTGGTAATGCTGGTCATATTTAGTTTAAAATCATTTATCATATTTACATCACAATGATTCTCCAATGAGTTGGAGAATAACTATTACATTATTGCGTACATAGTACAAGGAATTTTAGGAATTCTACCAAAATTTGCAAGTACAGTGCGGGGACCGAAACTGCAAACTTTGGTAACTCTCTGGTGTATTTGCCGACTTCTCAACTATTACACCAAATCTTATCTGATAATAGCAGTCTACTGCATGAGAATGGCTTCCAATCCGGTTCTTCCAGGTGGTCAAACTATTTTGTCAAACTGATTTGACCACGAGGAAAAAAATTCCTGTTGGTTTAACTTCTTGGATAGAGTCCTCGTGATCAAACTATTTTGTCTAACTATTATGAAACGAGTATATTACCCTCTAAACACGTGCAGTATTGAACTGGACATCAGATGCAAGCCTTTACATGAAAGTTCCCAAGATAGCAAAGTTCATCCAAATTTAATAAATAACTTCTAAATAGTTTGAATCAAACAAGCGGAGCGCATGAACGTAGACAAAGTTCAAGTCGGCATCAGAAAGTTAACTTGTGTTGATACTTGCTCCAAATCAGAACTTGAAATGGGACTCAGGAATATTAATTATACAAGTTCTCTGTACTAAGTTCAGAAAACTTAAATATACAATATTTTATACAACTTTATGTTAGATTTTGTAATAGATACTTAATTTTATTCAGACATGAAAAGGTAATTAAATACAAGATATAAATATATATTGTACAAAGTTTGATGCAGTAAATATTTTACTTGATATTGTACGCGCACATGTATTTGCAACAGTTATGAAACGAACTTCGGTCACAGATTATTAAATATGTAGTTACTTCGGTGGAAATGGCATCTATAAACCAATAGCCGCTAATTCAAGGGTAGCACGACAAAATGTCAATTATTAGTCCAATGATTAAATAATTAATATTAGTATGAACATCTATGTCAGTTATAGTTTCATTTTATACCGATTGCATGACGTGAGCATTTTTGTTATAATGGACATAAGTAAAGATTATTTTTCGAGATTATTTACCCAACGCATTGAGCAATCAAGGCACTACCGAGTAAAACACGGAAAACAATAAAGGGAAACTAATAATAAGTACGAGTGGAACTGACCCAAGGGATACACAACCCAATCGCTGAATAATTCATAGGCTGGAGCAGCACCTGAATGGATCAATCACTCAGTCGCCGCTGTGCGAAGTTTCGCCAGCGCGGGCGGGATCGATAATATCTGATAAATTCGAGAGCCGATCGGGGTTCGCTCCGTCCTTACGTAACTTTCGAGAGATTTTTCATACCAGGCTTATTTGCGACGGCGTTTTGTAATCGAGAGAATTAAATTCTAAAGTTATTAATTCGAAAAAGTCTTAAGTCCTGGGTCGGATGAGTTCTTTTCCGCCACTTTGTAATCATTCGCGATTGGCAATAAAGAAAATAAAGATTCAATATTAATATATTGAAGTAAAACGGTTTGTCAATCTTTATTTTCTCCGTCTACATCTCATAAATTTTTGCTCTGAGTAAAAAAATACCCTAGGGTTTTTCTCCAGTCTTGTCCTATTTGGTGTAATAAAATAATGTTATAATGTGAACAGCATGTTCAAATAATTGAAATGAAGTAAATTGCTTAATTATAAGTGAGGTCAATGACTTTATGTTAAACAAAAATTGTTTGTGAGTTTTATTACAATATGCATTTATTTTCTTTTTGTTTTCAGGTATGTTACAAAATCAGCGAATGTGTCAGCACATGGGAATACCTGTGGCATAGATTACTAAATAGTTACTGGTAATACGTTTATTGTTATATGACTAGACTTTGGCAGTAATTATGCATAATATTATCATTCATCCCTGCCTGATTCCCTCACTGAAGAGTATCTATCTGCTCGCAATATTTAGTCATTTTAATATATTCTTGCACAAAAACATATTATTTATACCTCTTAAACCCAGTATCTACTTATACTACTACATCAGCTTACTACCAGGGACGCTGCAGGGCTCCCACCTGCAGCGTCCCTGGTAGTAAGCTGATGCAAGGCCCAAGAACGCTGCCGACGGTGATGCAGGAGCGCTGGGGGGTTTAGTGGGTATTCTTTTGAGTCCTACACTCAGCTTGTCTACTCCAGGCGAGTTATGGTGAGTAAATGCATTCCCCTCCACAAAAAAAAGAATCTACTGGGAGTTATAAAATGTTTCTTATGTCCTCAAAAACGTTGCAGTAACCAAGGCGAGATTAAAATTCAAAACAGCCCAACTTGAATATGGAAAGAAAAATCCTCAGATTAGACTGCAAGAAGACATTCAGACAATAAAATTGTGGAGCATGTTGAGTCAGTGTCTAAAAATATAAACATTGGCAAAAGCGTGGGATAATGATATTTTGTTCGTACTCGTAGGTGCAGTTTAAAAGTCTAGTTTGAAGGCTAGTTGAATCTAGATTTGCTTACGAATAAACAAAATTTTGTCGTGTTTTATATTGTGTTATATATTCGAATGAGCGCATTTCAAAAATGATGCGAGATTGAAAGCAATGCTAGCGGTGGCTACGACATCACTTGCGTATGATTTTTTGCTAACATAAAATTTTTACCGAACGGTGACATTGCAATTATCGGTAAAACTAATGTAAAGTCCTTTTTATATCTAATTTTAATTGAAATTACATCAGTCGTTCAGACATGAAAATGGGACATACTTGTAACTTGCGCACCGGCCATAGAAGTAATAAAACATTGAAAAATAAGCGGCTATTTTAGTTGCATCAATATTCCTGATTATGCATTCTCACGCCGTTGTTCCTAGAAATATCTACCTCATTCTTATTACAAGGCAAACATCCTATCCAATGCTGATACTAAAGAATATTTATGAAATTATGATTTTGCATTCGCACTTAGTTCGCAAGTGGTCGAGATTGTACATTTTACTGAGGCAACGTCTGACTTATTTCTCACTACTGTAATACGTCTAGATTGCAACTTTGGCCCAAATTAAAAACCAAGATTTAAGTACTCGCCACGTATAATCCGATTCAAATGCTATCAGGATAATACCTTTTGGAATTGAGCTAGCAACCAATAGAGCATCGCATTATTTATATGTGTGTGTGTAAGTCAACACTGTCGCGTCAAACAACTCCAAACGGGCGACCGTTCGGCGATCATTATAGTATTTGAACCGATAGTATTTAAATATTATGGGTGGATCTTCAGAAAAGTGCTCTCCGCGTAATTTCCACGGCATTTTTGAAATCGCTAAATTATGGTGAATTGCACAAATATTCCGAAAGCTTGTGCAAATTTAAACAACATATCAAAATTCGCCACGTACGGGACCTATACTTTTGCTAAAAAAAAATGGAGAAAATTGGCGGCCCATGGAAATTACAATAATGGCCATGGAAATTACCCAGCAGATTAAATTTAGCTAAAAACCATGTCAAATATGAAATTAAGCTGTCATATTAGTTAGTTAGGGTAGTATAAAGATCTACATTGTATTAAAACAATATTTAGCAAAAATAGTAGCTTTATTTCAAAACTTACTTATGATACTCAAAGTAGGAACATGAAAGTGATAAAACTGTGATAACAAGAAAGTTAATTGATAAATTAACTTTCTTATACATTAAAATTGTTCCCATAATATTATACTTATGGATAAACATAATAGTAAACATAAAAAAATAACATATTGAAGTTTTATAAAATAAGTCTTTTCATCAATCAGTTTAAGTCTTCAATTTAATTGTTGGAATTCTTTAAAAGCGTTGCTTAGCTTGAACTATGAGAAAGTCTTTGATTCAATCGAGACCTAGGCAGTGCTGCAGTCTCTAAAAAGGTGCCAAGTGGACTACATGTATATCAACGTATTGAGGTACTTATACCAAAACGCTGCATATCGGTTTGATTGCAAAACCAGAGCTCAAATCCTATCCAACTAGAGCGAGGTGTCAGAAAGACGTAATTTCTAAACTGTTCACTGCTGTGCTGGAGGATATTTTCAAGCCTCTGGATTGGCAAGGATTCTGTATTAACATCAATGGCGAGCACCTTACACAGCTACGCTTTGCCGACGATGTAGTTCTCATGGCCGAGACCATGGTGGATCTGAACACAATGCTCGAAGATCTTAGTAACGTTTCCATAAGAGTTGGTTTTAAAATGAATATGGACACGACGAAAATTATGTCGAACGTCCATGTTGCACCCGCTCCAGTTAGCATTGGAAACGTTACGCTTGAAGTTGTTGACTATTATGTTTACCTGGACAGGCAGTTCAGTTAGGTAAGTCCAACTTCGAGAAAGAGATCTCTTGACGAATCCAGCTCGAATGAGCAGCGTTCGGGAAGCTACGGAATATATTCGCATCCAACATACCTCAGTGCCTTAAGACGAAAGTCTTTGAACAGTGTGTGTTGCCAGTGATAACATATGGAAGCGAAACGTGGTCATTCACTATGGGTCTCATAAGAAGCCTCAAGGTCACACATTGGGCAATAGAGAGAGTTATGCTTGGTGTTTCTTTGTGCGATAGAGTCAAAAATTAGGAGATTCGCAAAAGAATGAAGAAAGATTTGTAATATTTTTAAAAAAGGCAAAACTGTTGAGTTTCTTGCGGCACTTCTTTCCTTAACAGGCCGTTGACGTCGAAGTACTGGTAGGAAAAAAAGATTGACGTGCAAAAGTATTTTTTAAAAATCTGTTTGCAGAATAAATGATTTTATTTTATTTTTATTAATGTAGGTAACCGACATAGCTCGAAGAGTTGCTCAGTTAAAATGATAGTAGGCGGGACACATATCCCGCAGACCCGATGGCCGTTGGGGTGGAAAGGTTTTGCAATGGTGTCTTTCAGTTTGACCGCGCACTGGAAGACTTTCAGTGGGAAGGCCCTTTACTAGCTGGACTGACGACATTGCCAAGGCCGCCTGAAACCGCGGGATGTGTGTGGCGCAAGGACCGATCAGTGTGGAGATCCTTGGGGGATGCCTATACCCAGCAGTGGGTGTCGCATGGCTGATGATGATGAACTTAAAAGAAACAAGGTAATTTCCATGGTTCTTACGTAATTTCCATGGTGTTTTATCCATGGTAATTACACCATGGAAATTACAATAAAACATATATTTTGAAATAACTTTTAATTGAAAAGATATAACCAGCTAGTTTTTTACTGTCCATCTACATTAAGGAGCTAGGTATTTCACCTCAAAACCCATCTACTAAAAGTAGTACAATTACATCGAAAATTGTGACACGGGAATGCCGGAAAACTGGGAACCAAAATTTTTAAAATTGAAGAACGTACTCCAGCATCCAAAGCGCGGGAACCAGCGACATGGCCACCTCACCTGCTAGCTGCGGGGTAACTGACGATTCGAATACACCTATCAGGGTTCGCCTACGCCTGGCCAGCCCTGAGCAGTGCCCCTCGAAAGGCGCGCCGCGAAAATCTTGCTAAGCGTGTGACATATATACTTATGACCATAAAATCAAAAGTTTCCTTCCAATTAATTTAAAATTTGACCAGTATGTAAACTGATTTATCTATTTTAAATGTGTGTAGAAAACTGGTTAAAAACGTGGGTGGTTTTAAAAATATATGCGATTGTTCAGAAGTCGGCGCTCGTGTGACACGTAAAAAACGTGCAAAATTCACCGGATTTGAGGTGTTGATGGTGAATTACTCAGATCTTCGTAGTTTTTAATCAAAGAAATCTATATGACCTGATGCTTAATGAAATGAAGAAACGTTGTAATAATAGTTTTTATCGTAATAATTTATTTTAATAGGAGATATGAGTCTGTGACACTCTGAAAATCCTTTTCCAAGAAGTAGCCTTATAGTAATGCTATCTAATGCTACTAGCCCTAGTTTGAACTAGATAGAATACTGCATTCGCTGCAAAGTGGTGACTTCTTTCATGTTGTTTTTTTTTTTTTTATTATTTTAACCCAAAATTGCCAGAGCTAAAGTAACCCACATTTACAATATATGTTTCGGGAGATCTCTCCAGTACTTGTCATCTAGTGTTAAAGATGGTTCTATTCCCAGCATCGTCTGGCGTATTTGCATTTTGATTTGCAATATTCGAAACTATTCCGTTTTCTAAACAACTGCAATCGCATTATCGGCTTGTTTAGTTCGCGTAATTGCCAATCGCCAGGTGGCTACAGAAGAAAATGTAATCTGATCCGAAGAAATAAAACAACCGGAATCGCTCCGTGGTAATTCGTTAGTGTAATAGACAATTGAAATTCAAGACGGGGAATCTCAGAATAGTTGACTCCGATGCTTGACTGTAGATGACAATGCGACAAGCCGATTATGTTTCAGAACAACAGAGCTCACTCTGATGGCATATTTTCCTGCAAGTATTGCAGTTTCTTGAAAAAGACGCCGGCGGTTTTAAGGCTTCGACTTTTTATTACATTTTTATAACTTGAGGTCGATACTGCGAATTTTTATTAAACTGGGTCGAAAGAAAAGTTTTGTCATCGGAAGAATTTAAGTGCTGGAAATATTTTTCTTCTGTTCAGATTTTTAAAACTTGAACATTTTCTCATAAATAAATAATAAGGCCTTGTGTTTGTAGTACTTACGGGTACTACCAGAATTTCATGAACAGCCTAAGGCAATTTTATTTATAAACAAGAATTAGGTACTAACAAATGAGAATTACTAAATCAGATATACATTATGATCATAAAACTCTACAGGTATTTGCTGTTTAATGAATATCAGGAACAATATTTTTTATGACTTCCTTTGTGTTGGCTTTGAAACCTGTAATAAGCTATAAACCAGCATCAGCATCATTCTACATAATATCACTTAATAGTAAAAGCTTTAAACCAGCATCACCATCATTCTACATAATATCACTTAAACTTAAATTCCTGTTGAACTAGCAAAATAACCTATGTTTTGCAAGAGCTAAGCATTGCCGATGGCCGATTTCTGATAAATGACCCGATCGCGAATTGATCGTACATCAGCGAAGGACATTCAAACACCACAGAGCAAAGTACACTTGAAACTAATCAAGCTTCTGGTTGAGTTAAGTGAGCTGCTGTAGAATTTACTTAATCAACTACGAAGAACTACTAAACTATCGTAAACACACGGATTGGTTGTACAAGTTTATGCAAGTTAAGGTAAAACTTAGTTAAACATTAAATTTTGTAAAACACCCGACTCGATTAAATCATTTATTGCATATATTAATGAGCATTATTTCGAAGGTGGGCTTAGATCTTACAGATTGTGGTCAGCTTGATTCAACGAAAATGTCTGTCTTCTGTGGTACGAGGATAAAAAGTAGTTCTTTTACGTGGTGTGGCGGTCAAGTCTGATCTCTCGCGATGTTTATGGTCATGGTGTTAAGCAATTAAACCATTATTGTGGTGATCAAAATTACACTTATTAGGCAAGTACGGGCCGGTTTTGTCGCTAATGCCATATATATTGCAAGTATATTTTTGCTGACTCTTTTAGCCAATATGATTATAAGCAATAAGAAAACGAGTACACCGAAATTATAATTTTTATCATGAGTGTTCATTTCTTTCAAAATATCGATCCATTAATAAGGAAGGAAGTCGTGCTTCATCATTTTATTTTGTGATAAAGGTCCCGTTTCAATCCTAGTGTGGTCCTAACATCAGGACAACTAATCACCAAATTCATTTAATTAGGCTCGTATGCATCATTAATTAGTTCGCTTCAATATCCTGTTACTGGCTATTTAGTCATAATTTTCCGGTTGAGGTGTCTTTGTTTGTTGTGTTACTGGGATAAATGTTATTGTTATTAATTAGGCTGTGCATTATGAATATTAAATGGTCGATGCGGTTACAAATACATTTGATTTACACGAGTGGCATTTTAGGCGCAGAATTCCTTTTTCGATCGATGAGTTTTTTTTTTAGGTTAGACACCCTTGCGACCACCGCGATATTGCATCGAAGACCAGGGAAACCTAGTGCGGCATTTCATTGAGCGACGTTTAGTGTTCCTCTAATAAATGACAGTAACTGTAACCACCAGGTAGACTGAGTGCCAGTCTGCCGACTGACATAGTATAAACAATAGCATTGTTTACTTAAGCTTTAAGATTTAAATTAATATTCATGATTTTAAAAAAGCTCTGACATATCAGTGCTTAGATATTAATAACTTTATGTCATTAACACTGTTGTTATAGGAACCTTTAAATATGTACAGTCAGCACTCAGCACCAAAATGAACTGAGCGTTCAAACCTACCAAAATATCTAAACATTTGACAAAAATCAATCTTAGCACAATACTTTTAGGTGTAAAATATCGATTATTGTCATTTGTTCTTAAACAACAAATGAAAATGCACCTTTATGTCTTGAGGTAAGGTTGATTTTTGTCAAATTTGGTTTTGAACGCTCAGATCATTTTAGCGCTGACTTTACTTAGTCCATTATTACTCGTAAAAGACTGTTAGTGTATACTAATCAATAGAATAAAATTAGCAGTATCTTGCTTCCTCCTATCTATTTATAGTTATCTTTTTCATTATTTTGTCATTACTTTTAAGTAGGACAATGATCCAATTTTAATGAAAATTGGTTGAAATAAGCCATAAAAAAAATCAGCCTTTGTCCTTTTCTAAGGTACCGAATTTTATGGGTAGATAAAAGGTAATTAATGGTAAGACAAAATATGTGTATTATTTTTGTGTGGAACACATAACATGAATGAGACTTGTGTTTAAAACGTCCTTATTTATTATTTACTTACATTTTACTAAACGGATCATCAAATCTGCGGCTTTAGGTTTAGGTCGATTTCTCCATTATTCAAAATTTGTTGTACACGATTTATGCGATATGCAAATGTCGTGTCAGTCTGCATTTGAAACATGGCCCTCGGTTTTAATGCCGAATCAATGAGCAGAAATTAAATTTCAATCAGCGTATTGATGGGGAAGGAGCACGCCCTAGGCCGCGTAGCACTCCCTTGCAATCATGGCTGTCAATTCCATTTGTGTTAAAGTAAATTTTTAGCTTTTTGATTCGTGGTATGGGGTTTTATATGTTAGAATGGGTTGTTTTGTTCTTTATTCATTTTAGGACGTCTCATCCCATTCGTTATTTTTTCGACAGTAAATAAATTCATTATTTATTCTATCAGTATTCCAATAGCTTGAGCTATCGAGCTATTGTAAAGCCACTTAAAGTATTTATGCTTGTGTGTACGGCCAGAATAGAAATGTTTTAAACCTCGGCTTTTTCTGCTTGTAATAAAAATCATAAAATTTTAAATAAGAAACATGTGCACTAATGTAGCCATGTGGAAATTAAACAACGTAAACTAGTGTAAAATAGTTTTTTTTTTGTAAATACGTACTGTATACTTACTCGTATAATAGTTACCAACCGCGGCAGGTATACGAACACATTCACTCAGCGCCATCTATTACAAGCATATTGTCTTGTATTATGGGTGACGGACAACGGACAATTATCCAACCAATTCTTGAACTTTCAGGCCAATAATTAATTGTCTTATTGAAAATATTTTAAACATAATATTAGGTATGTGACACCTCGTCACTATGAAATTTCATCAGTTCTATCGGATGAATAAATTTCATTGTTTAGATTAAGTGTAGACGATAAAATGTGTTGGAAAATGCATTACGTCATTCGACTTATCGAATCACTTTAATGTCCTGATATAATTAGAGCTAATTTTGAGAGTGTACTTTGATAAAAATATTCACGCTAAGCTATCAGCTGATATGACTATCTGTGTTTTGACGTCACGGTTTTATTTGTAAATGTTATCAATTTGTAAGTAAAGTAACATGATACATGATACAACATGATACGTTTACTTGCATAAAAAAAAAGTTTTTTGAATAAGATTTTCCTTCGTAGAAAACAGTAGTCATTAAAAATGACTTCAGATAAGAAAATATTTCTCTGAAACCTTTTTATCTAGATATGGTCAAGTGTTTTGAAGTATCTATTTTATTTAAAAGCTAATAGCATCCCTCTAGAAATGTTCCACTTGCGGGCATTTCTTTGATTTTACTGCGAGAGAGAAAATATTTTCACAAGAGCAAATACAGATACTATAACGCTCATATTTATAAACGTGAAGTTTGTGTTTTTTAGTTTATTCAAGACAAAATAAAAAGCATGTTCTTTTAGATTCGTTGATGGTTTTTTAAAATAAATATTTATTATAACGATTAATAATCACTAAGTTCAACAAACCGACCTAAAGGTAACAATTTATCACCAATTGTCATTCCTACGATATCAAAGTCGTATAACGGCTGTGTTCCAATCTAAATTTCATACGTTTTGGTGTGTAGGATTCCGACAGTATTTCAGCGAATTTATTTAAATATGAACGATCATTTTCGAAACTTCCACGTTCATTATTTATTAATTGGATTTGACATATAGATGGTGGCCTGTTATTTCTGGTCCGATTACTACGACGTGTAAACAGACTCTATCCGTGTAAACGTTTCGTACAGTTAACAACGTGTATTTTCATTACACGTTGTTTTTGAGTATTACACGTTGTTTTTGAGTCCGTAAAGGTTGATTTTTGAATGCTTATTTATATTTTTTTATTTTTTACATCACATTTTTGTGACTATGTTATGTACATAGTAGTGGTAACCCATCTTTTTTCATGTATAAACCATTGAAAATCCTTTTTATCCTTATAAGTTTAGCTAAAACCGAAATCGTACCTGGGCCAGAAAAAGGCCCGTCTAAATTGATACAGTAACTAATAAGTATAGTAACTATAGTTTTTGGGATTAGCCAGAAATAAAAAAAACAAACTGACAAATATTTGTTTTCTGCTATAGTATAAGCATAATTATAATTTTGGAAGCTTTTTTTTAAGTTATAACTATTATAGATATTAGTAGCTAAAATCTGTTTCGACTTTTAAATTTTTGAACGTAATCTCTTTGTCATTGTATCAGGAACAGAACATAAGTACCTACTAAGTTTTGGTCTCCAATTTTACAACGGAGTTCTGCCCCAGGCTAACCTCTTTGAGACTGCTTTACTCCTCAACCATTCGAGTTATGGTTAATTGACTTAGGGGAACTATCTGAACAATTTCTAAACTTCTTAAGTTGTTAATCTTTGATATTGCAAGCGAAACCAAGTAAGGCAGAATGCAGAACTATTTGTTTGCATTTCAGACACTGGTATGACAATTTATTTTAACTATGTTTTCGCGACAGAATCAGCATACATGATTTTGGTGAAGTTTTGAAAGTACGGATGTTATTCGAAGTTTAATTAAGAAAACAGATGTATTCTCCACTATAATATGACTATGACTGCTTAAAATAAGATTTGATAGAGATAGCTAGATAGTGTCAGGTTGTGTAGATTTACGAATACTTATTGATAAGTTCTCTAGCTGGTCAATACAGTCAATACTAGCAATGGTTTTTGTGTTGACCCTATAGGAAGGCTATGATGATGACTCTTTTTAATCAGGATAACAACCTTTCGTAGTGGTCGCTTACCTGCCGGTGGGCTGCATGTCTATCTGGGAACTTCTATCATAAAATATTAATAAAATCAGCACGCCCTATCTGTAACTTCTGCTAAGAGGAAAACTTAACCAGGCACCCGGGGAGACTTGAATTTGTTCCCACAGCCATAGTCTTTGTTCGCCTATCGCTCCTAGACGGGATGAGGCATAGATTGCAAAACCCACTTATCACCCTCCGGTGCAGTGTGTTGAAGACTCGCGTAAGCGCATCCAAATGCTGATACTCTTACGAGTTTTATGCAATATTGTGTTAAGGCGCAAAGGGCTACGAAGTTCCGCTCTCATTAAATAAGAAAACATATGATATAAAGTTCTTTGGCGCACACGGGCCACAAGAAAATAGTTACAGTTGACGTCTATCACAGAACGTCTTTACGGAAATCGAAAGAGGAATCAGAATAAGAATTTTCAGCAAAAAATATGTTATTTTGCTTAAAATTTTGTTACAATGAATGAAGTGAAGAAAATACATTTAGGCACTAAGCCTAGCGAGACCTATCGGCGCCGTATGTAGGACTCGGGACCAAACATGATCCTCCCAATACCCACCACCACCCGCGAAACTAGGTGATCCCCCATACATAGCATGCGTGACTTGTGCAATGCGTATGCTATGGATCTACCCCCGTACGCGGGTCGCCAGAATTAGGTACTTGGCTTAAAGATAGATAGCCATAATAAAGGACTTCCATATACATAAATATTATTGCAAAATGATAGAGAGCAAACGGAATGCTTTTATCAGCGGACACTTAGATAACGAGTCCGATCGCGGCGTCGGTGCCATTGACAGGTAAATGGAAGCAAACACCGAACCGGATTGGAACGGAAAAACAATTTTCACCGAGACCCGTTTCGATGAGGCGAGGCGAGCACAGTAGGGAAAGTGCAGTGGGGAACTTCGGATTATTCTTTCCTGTTGTCTTTGCCAAATTGAGTTTGTTTAGCCTAGTTACTTACTCAAAAGAACGCTCGCATGGTGTCACGTGGTTATACTCGTAATATAATACCAATAATACGTGGGCATATAATAGGTACCAAATGCATATAAAAAATAAGATCATTGTAATTTAAAGCTGCGTGTTGGTTTGTATTTTCAAATCTCTATCTTTTTGTATTTTAAATAATTGAAACATAGCTGCTCATTTGTGCAGTTGTGTCCTAAATTTATTAGATTAATTTGATTCTTAATTATAGCGAAAATTAGACGCAAGATGTAGCCTCTTATATAAATATACCCAAAGGATGTTTTTCGTACCATATCCAGTTATTTCAAACTAACTTAATAAATTCATCCAAAACTAATATTAAATCGTAGTTAATGTACTTTAATAATTTCGTTAGATTCAATCAGTCTGTGATAGAATAAAAATATAAAAGAAAAAAGCTTGATATAGCGACGGAGGTCGGCAGCAATGACCTTTACATGCACCTAGCATGAGGTCAGGACCTGTCTGAGTTCTAGTCTGAATTGAGGTGGGACTTATCTTAAACATAATCTTATACGACCCTAAGCGTCTTTTGACGAGTGTATGAATTTGAAAGGGAGAAAGAAACGTTCAATTCTGAATTAACTTTTTATGGTATTTTTTAGTTTTACGAAGAAAAACGTTGTACGTAATTATATTTATTAGGAATAGGATTTCCACAGATGTCTTGCCACATTGTCCGATGTAGTCGAGAAAGTAAAAAATCAATGTCTTCGTTACAATGTTCGGAACTGGCTTGATCACCACGCTTGTCAAATGCGAATTCGTGATTACAAACACGAGCTTTATCCGAAAAATCCAAGACAAAATTTTATCCGGAATCGACGCAATACCGCCAAACATTTTCTCCGCAAAATATATTTTTGGTCTGGTTTGTTCGTTGAATTGTAATCATATTTTTAAGAATGCCCCACTTATAACAATGCAACCCGACTCGTCAGATACAAATATTGCAGTTCTACGAATTTAGTACGGGAAGCGGGAATTGTAGCAGCCTTTGTATAAGAAATAAACATTGAAATTAAACCTATATTATAACACGGTGGAAATTTTCAAATAAGAGATAAAAATCCAAAATAAAACAAATTGCAACAATTTAATTTAAACAAGCTTCCCTCCGTGGCTTCGCCCGCGACAACCTTAATTGCGTCTTGCGCCATGATTATGCCATGTTAGATGGCCTCCAATGTAAAAACTGGACTCACGGTTTTTTTTTATTGCAATGTGTTACAAGACGAAGACCAGCAGATCGTACACCTGATGATAAGCGTCACGTCTGCCCTTAGACTTCAGTGCCAAATAGTAACTAAGCAGTTACCTACTGTCTGGCACCGCCCTGCGCCCGCTACACCGAGACTACAATAATTATTAGGTCTCATATACCCAGTAATTTCACTAGCTTCAGTGCCCTTTCCCCGAAACACAGAAGTGCTTGACACACTTATATTTCACGGGAAAATATCTGGCACTGCGGTGTCCCCACCTAGACGGTCCAGTACAGGAACCTACCACCTGGTGAAATTATTCCTGAAATCTGGGAACCTGAATGGGAACTGAGTATTATCTTAGGATATGATGATTCAATTGGTCTTTTACTCCTGTCAAGGATAGCTTGGCTATCGCCTCTATAGTAATTGAACCTGAAAAATTACAGATCATTGTCAAAACGAACTTGATTAAACGGGGACAAAGATTTCTGGGAATAATTGGGTACATGGAATAGTAGACATAGTATTACTGTTGCCTGCCCAGTGAAGTGAAAAACTACACCAAACAATAGATTTGGAATTGTTGCTAATCATTCAGCGTATAATATCGTTTCAACAGCTAACTTCATTAATATCTTACCCCAATTCTGTCGTTTGATTGCTACCACAATGAGGCTTAGTTAGGTCTTAAAGTTATAATATATCGTACTATACAGATATTTTAAATATCACATTTTATCTGGTAAAATCCCTTATAAAAGGATTTTATCATACTACTCCATCCCAATGCTAATATGTACATCACAACATAAATACTTCCCTTCTCTTTTTCAATCACAGACATTCGATAAAATTCCAGATTTTAAAACAAAATTTAAATTCTGGCAATTTAATATAGTGTTAAACCCACAGATAACAGAAACTTTTTATTTTAGATCTCTATGGTTAAACCTAATCTAGTAATTTAAGGACGAGTACACCGTTGTTGCAGGATCAATTCGTCAGTCAAAATTTATAACTCCCGTCAATAATAACCATTGTAAATATCAATTTGGTTATTTTTCCACCAATAAAACAGACGATTCGTGAAAATGTTGCGTAACAAAAACTATACTAGAATAAAATAGTCTTGGTATCTGGTTTCGTTATGAAATTATCGTTTTATATCATTTGAAATAACAAACAGAAATTTCCATTACCTACCCTGCCCATAATAATATTTTTACTATTGAAATTTTATTATGTTGCTCACATGAAAATGTAACTGGCAGAATTTAGAGGTAACATGGATTCAGTGTTGTATTATATTATTATGATTGGTGAGTATTTTTTTTAAAATAAGCCTAGGTGTTCATTGTTAAATAATCTTCTTCAATGAAGTAGCTCTTTTTCAGCCGCGATTTTAAATGGTGTTATTTGTAAGAATATTCACTCTAAAGCGAACCAGGATCTAAGCAATGAAAACTCCGGAAATGTTACTGAAATTTTAAATGTAACTGATGTTTTGCCCAACAAAAATGTTGAATACAAAGCTGACATAGATTCATTGGATAACAACAACATTACCTGGGTTCAACAGGAAGAATATATTAAAACTCTAGCAAATATATCATTGGAACAGTTGGATAATATCAAACATGTCCTAATGGAATGTTATGACTTAGATGCTTCTGATGTGAAAAAAATAGAAGATTCGTTTAATAACTCAGCTGAAGGATATAATTACCTCCTGCATCTCAAATTAAAAGAAATAAAAAATAATAACACTTCTGAATTATTTCTACTTAATTTAATTGACGTGTCAAATGCTGTTATCAAGCAAATAATTGACTTCATTTTGGAGAACGTTAAACGATCCTTGTCTTCACCTACAAGTTGGCACAACCAAACATTTAAAGATAAAATCATTAGACAAGTACTGAAAGCAAGTTCAGCAGCTATTAAAATACATATCTGTGCCATGGTTTCTGTTTGTAAAGAAAAGGAGATTTATACAGACTACGTAATTGAATGGTTACGACTCTTTTTAAACGAAGAAGATTATGTGTTAAAAGAATTATTTACAACCATTCCTGTGATTCTAGACAAATATAACGATTTTGTGAAAGTTAGTGTTCAGTTTAGAAAAAATGTCAAATATGCATCGGAAATAAATGCTATGGGACAAAGGGATATAATTGATTTTATTGATGAAGTAATTACAAACCCAAATGTTTTTGATGTAATACCAGATCCATTGGTCAAGTGCGCATTGTTGCTTATCGATATATTTAATGCAATTAATGGAGATTACGAACTTAGTGACGAAAATATTGAACAATTAGATATGATATCTCAAAAGTTTTCTGTCTGGAGTGGAAGTATAACTGATGTTAAAGAAATATTGGATGATATTTTGAAAAATATGCAATCTAATTTTAAATCATGGCCAAAGAAAACACAAGTTGACATAAAAAACCTCTGGTATTCGCTTATATATTTGTAATAAATGTACAATTTATCGGCAAAGTCCAGGTTTTTATTTATATAATCCTTTTATTCTAACGAATGAGTCGAGTTGAACGGTTGAAGTGTAAGACGTACATTTTCTTTTAGTACTTCACAAATCCATATTCGGAAGTAGAAAGGACAGAGGTAGACAAAATATTCTTTATGAACTTTCTTTATTAAAGAAAATCATTAATTGTACTTTAAACATAAGCGTTAAATTTTAAAACAAGGGTAACATAAAAATGAAGTGTTCATTGTTGTTGTATTCTTGTTTTTCATATTTGCTTAGTTACTCTTGTTTCAACTTAGTACAGATCAACCAATTCTGTTACAAAACTTTGTTAGTGAAATATGAAATAGAAGCAACTGTTTAAAAACACGGCGAAGCTTCAATTGTAACCAGCGAGAGAGTTGACACGGGCGATCGAACAAAAACAAAGGTTTGCGGAAATTGGACGGTAAGGGGACGACAAATTAAAGGGGAACCTCGTGGAATTTTATTCCCTGCGGAAATCTCTGAAGTGTAGTGTTCGATGTTGGTTCGAAAATTAGTTTGTACGTCCAGTGTTTACACTGGAAAGAAAAGAAATAAATGTCATCACATTTTTTGATCAGATTTCAAAGTCAGTTCAGTTAGTTTAAACATTATTTTATTATTGATTTCAGATACACTGATTGTTTATATTATGTAGATGTGCCCTGTGGTTACTTGAAAAGCCAATAGTGCGTAAGGTCTCAGGTTCAAATAAAAAGCAAGAAATAAAACATAAGCCTTTCACATATCAGTATTATTCCTCATGCTCTTAACTCTTGTTTACGGTCGTCGATAAAAGTTACAGTTAAGTGCTTGCACTTTTCCCATTAAGGCATTAGCACAGGTGAAACTAAGGGAAAATCAGAGAACACTGCCATGCAGTTTTTCCTCACACGCTCATCCCATTGATATATGTATGTGGTAGTAAAAACAGAAGACATTTAGATGGACATGTTTGTTTATGATATTCGCTTGTACTCCACAATTTGAAATATAGTCATTGTAGCAATAATAATAACTGGCTTAACATGGCTCACAATGCTTGCAAAGGGTGAATTAGTGATCTACCCGGGCTATTATCGAACTGAGACCATTATTTTGATTGCTTGACTTGAAAAAGTACTCCATTTCAGAATACTATTATAATATATACTGTAGGCGCCATTCTTCGTACACTACAAACACACAAACAAACAAAACACTAAGTTTAAATAGACTTTTTATAGTTATACCAAAATATGGCATTAAAAGTTTCAGTCTAGTTTTATTTCTGTATCTTTGTTTTGTAATATTATTTTTGAAACATAGGAAAGGGTAAGATGGATTGCTTTCAAACTTTTCTTTATAATTTAATAGAGAAAACTTGAATAGTGAGATATTGTTATCCGAAAGTATGATACTTTTTGACAAGTTAGAGAAGTCTGGAGAGATTCTATTTTCCTGATACACACAAGAGAAGCAAACATCACGGCTATATTTAAATAATATATGCAACATTCACCAAAGCACATTACATGGACCACGGGCCGTCGGGCATTATTAATAATGGCCGGTCAAAGTGAGAAATTAATCACTGTTCCCGTCGCTCTTGGGCATTATTCATAATGGCCGGTCCTTTTTAATAACGCCCAGTTAATCACGTTGCCCGCAACTTAAATACCGAAAACCTTATGATTCTTACTCAGAAGTCAGACACAACACATTAAAATCTGAATAAATAGTCTTCCACGTTTTATTTATATAAATGACTAGCCTTCCGCCCGCGGTTTCAACCGCGCGTAATTTCTTTTGTCAAATGTCCTCCCCCTTCCCCCCTACATTTCCGTGTCCACCGTGGATAGTGTAGCTTTCCAACAGTGAAATAATTATTCAAATCGGTTTATTAGTTTCGGAGCCTATTCAATGCAAACAAACAAACAATCATATCTTTCCTCTTTAAAATATTAGTATAGAAGTCTAGAAGTATAGATTGACAGAGCTTGTTTTGCGATGCCACTATCCGTTGGTACTATATCTCCGTTTCATTGTTTAAACTCAACAATGGCTTGAAAACGAAGCGATGTGACGCGAAAACATTCCATCGATGTCCACGCTCACCATTGTATTGATACGTGACGGCTTCGCATCGATCGACTCATGTGAAAATCGACCCTATAGCTGAAGGCATAAAGCGATGACAGGGCCTCCAAATATTATGTTTGGCGCTACGATTGTTTGTGGACGCCTGTTTCAGCGTCGCTAGTGTGTGGCGTTACCAATTTTGTTCAATGATTTCTGTTTTATGTTTCACTTAATGGAATTTACATACACTTGACGCGAGGGTCTGCGTTGGTTTGTAAACATCTACTTTCAATACAAAAACTACGCTTACTTTCAGTGTCTGCGTGGAAGAGTTTCCGGTTTGTTTTGTTTATAGATACATAAACTAAAACGAGGGTGACTAAGAAACTATTATCAGATGTGAATATAACATAGCATGCTATTCGGTAGGTATTTTTGTAATTGGGCTGGTCGATAGCCACAAGGCTGGCACCGGCTCGTCCCAATCGGATGTGAAGGGGAAACCTGGGGTTTAGCGGGTAGTGGACGCAGTCTCGAGTCCCACATACGGCCGCAGGTCTAGCTAGCCTGCGGTTATGGTGCATAAACGCATTCTCCTCCAAAAAATAGGTATTTTTGTAATAACGTTAAAGTGTGACGACATCTTTAATGTTGTTTTAAGGTAAAAAACTTTGGATCCATATACTCCTTTCTACAAGTTCTGAATTTTCAAGTTTTTGTTTCCTCCTCCCGAGGTAAATCGAGAACTTTTCTATGCGGTGAATATCGCCGAAGACTGGAAACCTACTCTTTGTAGCAAATAACTAACCCGCAACAAAAAGTGTTGACAGAACACTCGTTCGCAATCTTCAAAAACGCCACAAAAACCATTTTTTAGGGTTCCGTAGCCAAATGGCAAAAAACGGAACCCTTATGGATTCGTCATGTCTGTCTGTCTGTTTGTCTGTCTGTCTGTCTGTCTGTCCGTCCGTATGTCACAGCCACTTTTTACCGAAACTATAAGAGCTATACTGTTGAAAATTAGTAAGTAGATGTATTCTGTGAACCGCATTAAGATTTTCATATAAAAATAGAAAAATAATAATAAATTTTGGGGGCTCCCCATACATAGAACTGAAACTCAAAAATTTTTTTTTCATCAAACCCTTACGTGTTGGGTATCTATGGATAGGTCTTTAAAAATGATAATAAGGTTTCTTACATCATTTTTTTCTAAACTAAATAGTTTGCGCGAGAGACACTTCCAAAGTGGTAAAAAGTTGGTCCCCCCCCCTGTAACTTCTAAAATAAGAGAACGATAAATCTAAAAAAAATATATGATGTACATTATTATGAAAACTTTCATTGAAAATTGGTTTGAACGAGATCAAGTAATTAGTTTATAAATTTTGGGGGCTCCCCATACTTAGAACTGAAACTCAAAAATTTTTTTTTCATCAAACCCTTACGTGTGGGGTATCTATGGATAGGTCTTTAAAAATGGTAATAAGGTTTCTTACATCATTTTTTTCTAAACGGAATAGTTTGCGCGGGAGACACTTTCAAAGTGGTAAAATGTTGGTCCACCCCCTGTAACTTCTAAAATAAGAGTACGATAGAACTAAAAAAAATATATGATATACATTACCATGCGAACTTCCATTGAAAATTGGTTTGAACGAGATCAAGTAATTAGTTTTTTTTAATACGTCATAAATCGTTAACCGCAATTTTCCTCTCATTCAATTAACTTAAATATAAAAACATCGATTAAACTTACAAAGAACTACAAGAACTTTTATATTATGATGATATTAGCTGCTACGGAACCCTTCATGGGCGAGTCCGACTCGCACTTGGCCGGTTTTTTAAATTAAATTTTATACTGACAATGACATAGCCATTTGAGTAATGTTACGTAACTAATGTATGATCGGTCTTTCGCTAAGACTCCACCATAGACGTAATATACATACATGTCAACGTACACTACATAGTACTTCAGTTTTAAGTTCGGCACAGATCTTTTCATAATCGTTCAGAAATTATCATTGACAAAAAATAAGCAACCTTTTATTAACAGCCGGATGAGACAGAAAATTTTAAAACAGCTTTTCCGTGCTCTACAAGTTTTACTCCAGCTGTTGCAGCTAGATATCATTTTTAAAAACAAGTATTGTCAGAAACCTGAAATGTTATCCATCGCAGCGGTTTTCAACGAATTCTGTTGCGGACGTTTCGTTTTGAAAATTTCTAAATATTATTTCCTTTTTCAGTAATAGTGCCCCTTTGTTTTATCCGTTTAACTGCAGAATCTCTGTCTCTGTGAATAAAACATTCTATTATTTAGATAAACGTTTTTAAAATTGCATTACCTATACTCGTATTCATTCACAGAAGGTAAATAAAAAATGCAGTTTTGATAGTGATTCATTAAGAAAACAAACAATAAAAAAACAATTATCATAACAAAGAAGTCCAAACATAATGTTTAACATAAATAGGACACGCATGTTTACTGAAATAATTTGCCTAATTTCCGCATTTGCATAATGTTGACTTTATAAAAGACAAAATGGAAAGCAAACACAATATTATTTAAAGACTCCGCAAACACTAATTTTACTTAAACAGTCGCTCGCTTCAAAAGGTATTTCAAACTTTCAAGTTTCAAGGTCCTACGGACACCTATGAGTCAGGCTCGCTAAATTATTCTAAAATTAGTATATAGGTATACAAGAATACCTGTCTGCATTCAAACTTGAAGCGTGGCATTCCAATACGGGCAAATTACGTCATTTTTAACCGTCGTTGTGATAAGGTCGATAATCGCATGACAGGATAAACGATTTACACGAAACAATTAAGGGATAAATGTTATTTTTGTTTTGAAAATGGAACGTTGGTCGTGTTTTTTGCCATTGTCAAGGATAATTTATTGTTAGCCAAAAAGCTTCTCATGTCGGGATAACAAGACGTGTCTTTTGTTGAATATTCCATGCTGAATTGCTTCGGTTAATTATTCTTCACATTTCTTTCAACAAAGGGAACCGGCAAGTTGTAACTTAAGCTTGAAATCATTATTTATTGTAAAAAAATAGTTGTAATATCATATAATTTACTTATAAAAAAATAAATATCTCTGGACATTATTCACACAGCGCCATCTAGCCCCAAACTAAGCATTAGCTTGTGCTATGGGTGCCAGACAACGGATATACATTACTGATATATATATATATTTTTGTAAATACATACATAGTATACATAGAAACACCCAGACCGATACAAACAGACATGTTCATGCACACAAATGGTTGTACCGTGCGGGGATCGAACCCGCGACCTCTGGTGTAATAGCCGACTTCTCGACCATTACACCAAATAACTTATGATAAGTATCCTATTCTTTAAAAAATCCCTGTTGTGCACACTCTTATTCACACTCACCGTCGCATGAATACTGTACGTGACAAAAATAGTAATAATCACTGAGCATATTGTTTATAGTAAAACGATATTATAATACCTGTCACAGCTAAGCGTAATTGCCGACATGAATGGCATTCCAACGCGTCTTGTCACGCTAATAAAAACGCATAGTAGTCGACGGACACAAATTGACACCGGTTCACCTCTGCTACTTGTTACCCGTGATTGTTATGTGAATTTATAATAGGTTAGCATCTGTCATGCGTTTGTTTATTTAGACAACTGGGGGCCTAGACAAAGTAACATTTTGACAGCGATGGCGAAATTCGCTAACTTCAAATAGTATGGATGACAGGTGCCTTAGAAAAGCCACGTGGTCAATCGATATTGAAAGTACGGGTTTTGACATTCGCTACCGTCAATTGAGCGTTAACGACCGTCATAAGTGCCGCTTGTCTAGGGCCTGCTAGGGCCTCTGATAGGAACACTGTCAGTTGTTTGAATTTCGAATTAAAACTATGTACTTATTGCGATTACGGATTATATATCCTTTATTATTAGACGATTAACACACTGCCTATTAATGTCCCACTGCAGGGCAAAGGCCCCCATAATTGAAATCTTAGTCATCGCTCTAATGACAGGTAATGGCTAAATCACCACGCTTGACAAATGCGGATTAGTGATCACCTAACCCGATCTTTATCCGAAAAAACCGACACAAGTTTTGCTCGACCCGGGAATTAAATCCAGGACTCTTTTTAAATGGCGAATTAATAAATAATGTTAAAATACTGCAATATGTTGAAAAAAAATTATTGGTATTGTTGTATTATTTGTTACTGTAAGTGTATAAATCTGTAATTTTTACGTTCTATTTGATTATTTTAAAGATCGCAAAACATCGTGATTCTTCATAATCCAATGTACCATTCGATGTTTGTTAACAACCTGTATTTTTACAAATAAACTACCTAATTTGATTTTGAAATAGAATTTAGATTACGGCCCGGTTCTTAAACCACTAGACCATCGACGCGTTACTAAAACAAATGTAACCCTTTAAAACGTAAAGTACATTTAAGGGCGCCAAACCTCTATTAAGATAAAAAATTGCAGGCGTAAACTGCGCTTTATTTCAAGTTCACTCAGCGAAATTGAAAGTCGCGTAAATTCTCTCCGCTTAACCCTCTAGGGATATTTTACTATCAAGAATACTTCGGAGCCTAACTTTGTTCGTAGAGTAATAAACTTCGCAGACTGGATAGTAATTTACTATGGATACAGTTTCTTATATCTTGTCGCCTTTTTTTTTCTTTGAGGAGAATGAGTCAAAGCACCATAACCTCAAGCCGTTCCCCTGTTTCAAGCGGGGCCCGCCTTGTAAGAGGTGGGCAGGTCGCCTTGCAGTGTCTCTGGTAGTAAGCTGATGCAAGGCCCAGGAACGCTGCTGACGGCGATGCAGGAGCGCGGGGGGCTTAGTAGGTATTCTTGTGAGTCCCACACACGGCTCTTCTACCCCACGCGAGTTATGGTGCGTTAATGAATTCCCATCCACAAAAAAGGCCGTTCTCCTGCGGCCGTATGTGGGATTCAAGACTAAATCGTCCCACTACCTACTAAGCTCACCGGTTTCTCATATCCACCCGATGCCGTGTGTTGTTCCCAGTTTTCATTTCATACCCGAAAATAGCAAAGCGGCCACTTTGGCCTATTCCATTAAGTGTTGTTACATTGCTCCTCTGATCTTCAAGGCTTTCATTTCAAGTTTGCTGACAGGAACACTAGCAGGAATATTCGAACACTGAATGTTTATACCTGGTTGTATACTTGGCTACAGGCCCCGGCAAACTTGTTGACTATCAGGTAGGGATTGCGCAAAACACGAATTTTGACAAGCCTGCTTGCTATTGGTCAGAAGCATACCTCTGACCAATAGGGCGCGCGTGCGTCGGGAAATTCGCGCGCGCTATTGGTCATGCGCAAGTGCACATGCGCGAAATTTCCCCTTCTCCATCGACCAAATGTCAAGAAGTTTGCCGGTACCAATACCATATCTAATATAAACTAAACAATGAGCCTAAAATATGTATCTATCTTATCTAAGGTAATGATCTTTTATCCCGTGTTTCGCTAATTGTTGCTAAGGAAAAACACTGAGATAATGTTATTTTTCCCACCCCCGTTGAATATAGTGTGTTCCCTTTACCACAACGCTGCCCAAAACATGATGGAAGGGACGGTGACAAGCAGGAAAATAATGGATTCGCGTGCCAGTCCGGATTAGATAAAATGAAGGAAAATTTGCAGAACACGCACAACCTTTTAATATAACTTTTAGTCATTTGTTGCCGTTTTGTGTTGACTTGGGTACATTTAAGAATAATTTAACTGTTAACTATGAGTAAAATGCGTGTAATAATGTTTAGCTATTGAAGTGCAATTTTCCATATTTTTGAAATCTTTTTCATTTGGAGAAAATCACTGAATTACTAAAATAAATATAAACATTCCATCCATTCAATCCATTAGAGCGATAATTCATTGTATTGCCCGCTTTGTTTAAATTTCAGTATGAACCTCAGAACAAACAACGGACCCAATTGTGTATGTATTTGTAGTCAGCATAGTATGTTCGGTAATAGAAATGTAGTTAACTCACCAGGTTTTATCCGTTTAGATTTATTTTATTTTAATAGGTTATCCGTTGTTCGGTCTGATTTTAATCTTTTTGTTGATTGATTCGGCCGAAATAGTGTCTGCACAATGGTATTGTATTAAAAATGGTAGTAAATACCTCGACGTTCCATTGCCTCCAAATAATTTGTCTATTTTTCTCTGCTCGCCTTCTTTTATTGATCATAAAAGGCATACCCGCGCGACCAAATGTTTGGATTTATTGCTTTTGAAATGAAAGGTGAATAGATTTTATATAAAAATACCTATCTTCGTATTCCAATAAAATTTCTTTAATAGGTCATATGCTTTTTTATTTTCATAGTTGCAGGCCAGCTTTTGTGAATAATAAAATGTTTTACTATTCCTTGAAAATAAAAAAATGGTTATATCGACAATTTACAAAATAACATTTTCAATACATTGACATTAGAAAATATGGTGTTACTAGAATCCTTTTTTTTGTCTGTCGTTACTGCCTCGAAAATCGATGGTTAGGTTTGTTCCGTGATATCAGTTCATCCGTTTGAAGCTGCAGCTATGTGCAAATTAATTAATGTATAACATCATCATCATTCTTATGGGCGCAAAATTTTCTTTTTTGACTCTTTGCGGCCTCTACTCTATTTACATTTAAATTTGAACCAGCTGCATTTAATCGAGGTGAAATCCATTTTGTCCATTTAAATTGAGCCCCAAGCCAATATGGTTTAAAAAAAAAATGCAAAATAAAAACCTACAGTGCTTTCGTTTATTTCATAAAATCAACTATCGCTACGCTGTTAAGTTTTAGTGATAAAGGAAAAATGTTAAGTCCGTTGATTGTAAGAAATAAAATAAATCAGAACATTTCGCTACAATTTAAAAGGTTAATTTTAACGAAGGGCGTTTTGTATTAAGCAATAGTAAGAATGCTGATGTATGAGTCCAGTTTGTGTACTACCCAGTAGTTTATTTTTAATACTTACATCAGTTGGCAGACAGACACGCAGCCCACCTGATGGTAAGCGGCCATTGCGGCCTATTTCAATGAGAGACACCACCAGGAAGCGTCTACCTATGTACTGCTAAACTGTAGACTCATCTGATCTTCAAGCCTTTAATTTTCGTTTTATTTTGAAATGTAGTTAACTTGATTTTGGCTTAGAACTAAATCGTTTACAATTTCTATTAATTAGACATTGAAAATAAAGAAAGACCTAAACCTTTTAAAACACTTAAACTCGGTAGTTTAATTGCTATTGCCGGTCCAACGCGCGGAAGGAGGAATTTCGGGAATTACCATTTCACGCGGCGGTGTTTTGCCTCGACGAAGCCGCATTGACGGATAACTGAGCTGGGATATTCGGAAATATCCTGCTCTACTGTGCGGCGAATTGCCCAGTGTTCCAATGACGTTCTGGCGTGTCAACGTGGCAAATCAAATGCAATCTGTCACGGTCCCTGACCGCAACGTTTGAGATTCGTGAATTCTAATTTTTTTATCACAGAACGCTCCTTGGATTTTAAGTATTTCGATTTCATAATGGAGGAATGGCAGCGAAGACTGGAGAGTGTTGGCCTGAAAGTCAGTAGAACCAAAACAGAATATTTGTTCTGTGACTTCGGCGGTCTCTCTAGCTCTTCGCCTATAAAACTCGACGGAGAGTCCTTACCAGTCTGTTCCGAATTTCGGTATCTCGGGTCTCTTGTGCAAAGCGACGGTGATATTGACAGGGACGTCAAGCGCCGAATCAACTCAGGTTGGATGAAATGGCGACAGGTCACTGCAACAACATGCGATCCACACATGCCCTTAAAGTTAAAGGGCAAAATTTACAAGAGTGTGATAAGACCTGTCGTATTGTATGGATCTGAATGCTGGGCCGTTAAGAAGACGGATGAAAGACGAGTGCATGCAGCAGAGATGAAAATGTTAAGGTGGATGTGTGGAGTGACCAGAATGGATAAAATAAGAAACGAGTACATAAGAGGAAGTATGAAAGTAGCACCTGTGATAGAAAAGATGAAAGGGAATCGTTTATCTTGGTATGGGCATGTGATGAGAAGGGATGAAAGGCACGTTACGAAAAGAACGATGAATATGAATGTTAGTGCATGGAGAGGAAGAGGACGTCCGAAAAAGAGGTGGATGGATTGCGTGAAAGATGATATGAGTGAGAAAGGAGTAGATAGCTCGTTGACCAGTGACAGAGATGAATGGAAGAGAAGAACATATTGCGCCGACCCCAAATAAATTGGGAACAGGGCAAGAGGAAGAAGAATAAGCTGACTTCCGCATTAACATTGCCGGAACACATCCAAGCTATTAGATGGTTTATTGTATCATCGTCAGGGGTAGTACCGTAGCTTCAGAGGTAGTACACATTCACAATCGGACCTTAAAAAAGTCCTACCGCCATCAGGCTCAATGTAAAAATACATTATGTATTTCTGTATGACTTAACCACGAATATAGGTACTGAGATTGTCGAAGTTCTTTTTTTTGCTAAGTGTCCTTAAAATGTTAATTATACGATAACGTGCTCACAAAATATTTGTACTAGTACGAGAAGCAGCGCATCGACCTACCATAGTCTTTCCAATTCCAATAACAGTTTTTCAGTATATTTTATCCAACGCACAGATTTCTTTTTTTCAAATAAGGCGTTTTGACAGTTCATGTGGCCATTCCTGTATCCAGAAAGGTCATTAATATTTTGACAGGACTAATTGGAGTATGCAAGTTGAACTGACTTGACCCATGCACATGAACGATATATACAACCCATTAATATTACATGAAATATTCAATATGACCATACTTGTCTCCAATAACAGCCACTAATAGATAATTGGATTTGAATACGTCGCCTGCATAATGCATCTGCAATCAACTATAAAAATCGTTCACTATTGTCTTATTGAGGACAATAATAAAATTGTCAGGTGGAGGTCATTGAGATCTTTTTATCTGTTTTGGAGTGGGATATGCTTGGTTGTATTTCAAATCACGAGGAATGGAATGCGCACGGATTCTCTTGTATTGCCAAATCACCAAAAACAAACATTAGTCATTGATTTGCACCGATCATGGATTCATTGATACAATATTAAATTAATAAAACCAATTAATTAAAGTAAACATTATTTGATTTACGCGATGTGCAATTACATTTTAATTAAAATTATTTAGCTTGTTAGTTACATAGTTACAGCTACAAACGAATTTTACGACTGTTTGGACTTCATTAACGGTATGTAATTAATTTTGTTGGTAGGTATTCTGTCATCCAATCAATGTGTTAATCTTACTATCATTCGTAAAAATAAATGAAGGAAGAATGCTTAAAGCGTGTAATTTTTTATAAATAGTTTTGTATATACTAGCAAGGTATAGGGACCTTAGCGTGGTAGGCCACGTACTAGCATTGGCTTTAAAGTTAGAGACCTGAATGACGGGTGAAGCTATACACCTACAGCATTACCTTAGCGATACTTCATGGTGGAGTTTTCCACAGTGGAAGATTGTTATCTTTCCAGGGAATCCTAACGTAAACACTAACGTGTTCCTAAGCCGGCGCGGCGGTCGAATTGGCGATTCATAAGTGCCTCACTAAAGCCATCATGGATAAAGAATGTTTGAATTTGAATCTGCTGAAGTATACAAAAGACTAAGAATCGCTTGCCAAGTTTCAACTTACCCAAATCGTTCGATATTGTACCGGTTAGTTAAAATCTAAAACATAAGGCCTTCGCCAAACTTGACGGAATTTACGTCGCGGAACTTTCGCGATATTGTCCCCAACGGAGCGACTGATCTTCCGCATAGTGTGCCCGCTATTTGTAATTTATATGCAATTACATGTATTGGCGTTCCGTCGCGGAAGATCCGCGTAATTACAGTCAAGTGTGGCAAAGGCCTCATGCTTACTTCGTTTGGCGTTAGCAGCCTGTGTTGGTTTGTCGAAGGAAGTACGATCGGTTATGCGAGTACATAATTAGTTTACTTTAAGCAAAACAAAACACTCTTGTCGCCGTTTGTTTTAAACAAATATTGATGATAGTCGATGTGTCCATTTCCTTATTTTTTCCAACCGTTAATACTGACTATCGTAAGAAGCTTACAGCGCATATTTTTTTATTACATACGTCATATTCCATTTAAATTATGATTATTAATTCGGGGATATCTTAGGACATCAGTCAACGCCATCAAACCTCAAACTAAGCATATCTAGTACAGTCAACAGCAAAAGTAGATGATCAAAGTCAGAAGTTCAATATTAATGAACGTAGCCCGCGTCAGAAATCATCATCATCATCATCAGCCTATATACGTTCCCTCTGCTGGGACACAGGCCTTATCTCAATTGTGAGATAGTGTGGGCCATACTCCACCACGCTGGCCTAGTGCGGGTTGGTGGAGGGGTGCGTAAGGCAAGTGACCAACCTTAATGTCAGATGTTATAAAGCCGCCAAATGGCCTCTGACTAGGCTTGACGACTAATATTTACATTATAATAAATATCAGCCGGGACCAACAGCTTAACGTGCCTTCCGAAGCCGGAGACGCTCGAAATTAATGTCACTAAATATGGTCAGAATGGTCACCCATCCATTAACCGACCGCGGCGTAGGTAGCTTGACTTTCGTTATCGCTAACGAACCACTGTCACAGCTGCGCCACGAGCGCCTCTGATTTTGCGTCAGAAATGTGTGATGTCAAATTGATTTTAAAGTGATTTTATATTATACACACAGTTCTGAAGCGAACTACGTTCATTAGTATACTTCTGACTTTGATCATCTAATGTTGCTGTTGACTGTACTGTAGGTGCCAGACAACGGGTGAGATCTTTCTATTGTAAATACATATTCAACATAGAAAAACCCAGACCGATACAAACAGACATGTTTAAGCACATTCAATTTTTGTACCGTGCATAGAACCTGTGATCTCTAGTCTAGTAGCCGACCTCTCAATCATTGCACTTATTGGTCGACTATTTTAATGGATGTTGTTACAGCTTAACCTTGGAAAGTTTTCAGGCAAACTAATGAGTTTATCGGCAAGGTTTATACCAACGATACCGAAATAGATCAGCAAAGAATTAGTTATTGAAAGAAGTATTGGTTTGGGGAATACATCTGCAGTAAACGTAGTGAAGGTTTATAAATGTTACGATATATTTTAAATAATAGGATGTATTATTCATCGATAATATCGTTCTGGGATATTTAACATTACAATTATCAGTTTAAAATGTACCGAAAAGGACTCAAGCACACCTGTGCTGGAGCACCTGCACTTCTCATTACCTTACTCTCATGGCATGATTATTCAGGAATCTGACCAGCCGGAGAAAGATATCAGGCACAGCATGAAAAATTTTGTGCTTTTATAAAAGTTTCAAGCGAAGCCTTTTTATAAATACAAAAACTCTATTTTAAAGTATAAATAAGTGTATTAACGTTATAATCTTCTTTTTTAAGAGCCATCTCCTACCGGATTTCGGCTAACATTTTAGGGCAATTTTCACCCATGGCCATGACACAGCTGCGCGGAAGGAATCTAGTGCTTAGGCACAGAATGTACAATTAGCTTAGGATTAGGCACGCTGTGAGGTTTTTGAGCCACGAGGTAAGAACCTCATGGCCTGGAACCTCTGGTCGGAAAAGATTTCGACCAGATGTTCTTCTGCCTTGGATTTAATAAAAAGTATCCCACCAAAAACATTCTGTAAAAAAACTAGCCAAGTCTCGATGGAGCTGCTTGTTTATCTCTAAAAAGTAATGAAATCTAGACATAGTCGTGCCAAGTCTAAGGTTCCTTACTGCGATTTCTTTATTATTATAGTTAATGTTGTGTGACTTGGCCGTTGAAGGGCCAGACGGCCAAACGGACCTGCAACTCAACTTCGAAGGGCCAAATGAGACACTAGCGTCCAATTACCAATACCAGTATGGGCTATTATATAGGTAGTTACAACAGATATAACATTACATGTAAACAATGACAGATTGGTGCAATGGAGTAATGGTTTTGTACCCTTGTGTACCCTTCAACGGCCAAGTCACACAACATTAACTATAATAATAAAGAAATCGCAGTAAGGAACCTTAGACTTGGCACGACTATGTCTAGATTTCATTACTTTTTAGAGATAAACAAGCAGCTCCATCGAGACTTGGCTAGTTTTTTTACAGAATGTTTTTGGTGGGATTTCACTTCTTTTTGTAGGAACGTGGGCATATTGATTTATTTTGTATCTATTTGGAATGAGACGTTTCCCGTGAGATTTTTTTAGCCTATGTCCTGTTCCACGTTATAAACTATACCTGTGCCAAATTTCATGTGGATTGGATTGATAATGTACTATCCCATCCCCCCACCTCCCCCTCCCATTAATATACCCATCCCCCCTCCCACCCCCCCTCTCATCTCCTTTCCCCCATCCCATCTCTCTTCCCCCTCCCATCGCCCCTCCCATCCCCCTTTCCCCTCCCCTCCCCCCTACTCCCCCTCCCATATACTATCCCCACCCCCCAGCTACCCCTCCCGTCCCCCCTCCCATCTCCCTCCCCTTCCCCCCTCCCCCTACCCCTACCATCCCCCTTTTCCCTCCCATCCCCCCACCACCACCAAATGAAGCGGCTCACTAAGTTGAGTATTTTTTGTAAAGGCGGTATATGTCGATCTGTAATAGTTTGGTTGGGCTCTTGTGTTTTCTAATCAGGGTCACCAGGTACTCCAGATCTTCGAATATACTAGTTTTTATAGTTTTCCCTTTATGTAGCCATTAAACCCTAACTCTGTACCAAATTTCAGCTCTCTGAGTTTATGGGAAGTACTAGTTCTATTTTGATGATCATCAGTGAGTCAGTGAGTGTCTGTCATAAATGCGAAACTTTGCTTTCGCTTAACTTCGGAACTAAATGACTTACAGCCTTGAAATTTTGTATTCTAAGTATGTGATTATAGCTTACTAAATGACGAAAATTTCTGCGTTCTGGTCTTATCCAGAGGTTCTCAAATAGGGGCCTGAAAATGCGGCGAAATGGTTCCAGTAAAGGATGGTACGGCAGTGTTTGCTTCGCGCTCGACTTGGCGGGGGCCTCCTGGTTCTAAGCTATATCTAACACCACTTTCTTTTATATACAGAAATATCCTATATGAAATATCAGCAAAAAAGGGAAAATCAAACATTTGAATAGCGTGAAAATCAAATTCCCTTTTAACGCGATTCAAAATTCACCGGTTCGCCGAGGAGAAAATATTGGATAGGAATTCCGTTTGTTTTATTACCACATGTGTTAGTCATGAAAAACAATATTTTGCAGAAAAAGTATGAACAGTCTGAATTGGATATCTGACTGGACCAGTCAGGTTCCCAAAATAAAATAAAAAAGCATTTAAAATCATAGAAATATTATGAACTGACGAACTAATAGTAGCTCAATGTTCGAAAGCTTGTTGTACAACTATTAGTAATAAAAGGATGCAAACTCTTACATAGAAAAAGTAACCGTTTGACAATATAGAAATATAACGTCACAGTTAAATTTAAATGGTTTGTGATAGATTTAATAAAAGTCGATGTTTTCATTTTCACCACGACACATACTAAACCGCAAACCATACAAGACCGCAAAACATACCTCAACATATCGTTTTTTTTTGTTTGTATCTACACAGTAAGTGTGGCTATTTATAGATCAACCTAAAAAGTAATGAATATTTATCCGAATAATTGTGTCAGGGTGAATTCACCTTAATTATACAGGGTGACTATTCGATCGTATGACATGTTTTGACGGGTGCGAAGGTTCGTACCTCGCGTGTGTCCCTATCTAATAATACATGACAGCTTCGCCAACCCTGCTTATATTCGGGGATGGAAAATACGATATTTTTACAAAATGTAGGTCAATGGGTCACAAATTCTGTAAAGATTTTTTGAAATGTTTTAAAATTATACGTTCCCACTGCTGGGACACAGGCCTTATCTCTATTAAGAGATAGTTTGGGCCATAATCCACCACGCGGGCTCAATGCGTATGGTGGAGGGGTGCGTAAGGCAAGTGACTAACCTTAATGACAGATGTTATCAAGCCGCCAAATGGCATCTGACTAGGCTTGACGGCTAATATCTACATTATAGTAAATACCGGAACCAACAGTTCAAAACGTGCCTTCCGAAGCACGGAGACTCGTCTTGTCTTGTTGTCTCTATGTATAATTATGTTTGTTCTATATATAAAAAACAACTTGATGAAAAGATTTAAATTACTGACAAAAGTATTTAGAGAAACCTGAACTCTATTCAACAAATACGCACAGTTCTCAGTAAATCTACTGGCAAGTAACAGTAGATATCTCGACTTTCATTTGACGTTTCTGTACAGAAACGAGAGTTGCTCGTACTCGTCCATATTAAATGGAATAATTAACACCGTCGGGAATAACAATGTCGGTCCTACGTTTGCTGAATAAACCTGTTGTTAAAATAAAGGATAGTGGCTTGTTGGCCCAATATTGCGTAGCACCTGAGGATTTTAAAATGATGTTTTCGTTGTTGGTATACTGCCCTTGTATTATCCCTGATGCACATAGGCTACTTTTTCCCGCGGGAAAATGCTCCATTCCTACGGGAAAACGGGGAATAGAACCACTTATAGTAAGTTTTTCACATATATGTGTCTGTGATAGGTTGCCAGCAACCAGCAACGCATTGTTGATTATAGAATAAATCCAAAATGAGTTTTAGCTGGCGAATAAATCCTGAAAAAATATTACATTCTTACGCGATAACGTAAAGTCCACGCAAGCGAAGCCGCATGTGGAAGGCTAGTTTGAAACATAGTTATTAGTTCTAAACTAAGATTAGCTTGTACTATGAGTGCGCATAGAAATATTATGTACTGACGTACTAATAGTAGCTCAATGTGAGTGCGAAGCTAAAACATTTATTATACACTTTTTATGTAATGTATTTTTACCATGCAGGAATGGAACCCGTAGCCTCTGGTATCAATGCTATTGTGTCAAGTTGTCAACCATTACTCTTGCATTACTCCAAATCGGTCGACATTATGATGAAGGAATTGGCGTTGACTTTGAGATTTTTACCTTCATATTGAAATGAAAAGATGTTTTAATTCAAATACTTTTACTTCCTACTAGGGTACAGTAAGACTTTCTGTGATCCTCGTGTCCGTAGAATTTCCCAACATATTTAAGGCATGTACGGTTAGCAATAGAGCTAGGTATTTGAAATTGCCAAAATGTCTCATCATCGTAGTAATTTTCGGCCGAAATGCAGGATGACCTAATTCAGGCACTTACGTAATTCTAGGCTACTCTTATAATTTAAATTATAACTACGTTTTCCATACCTGTTTATTTTTTAGTAAAGCGAGAGATTGCACTATAAAAAATGGCCGAGGATATTTATTTATATATTAAAGTACCATTTCCTTTAAAGTGAAACTTTTCGTCCTGGCTGTACCTGTTGCTGGCTCTACCTTTTTACCCTGAACACCTTTCACACGAATTTGTTCTGTAGTGCCCAGTTCAAACAAAACGCTCACGTTTTTTTTCAGTACAAAGATTGTTGATTGAACTGCATCTCCCCACAAAAAAAAAAACATATAACGTTCTATTCGTAGTCCATCAAAACCGGCGCTCCCGAAAATGATTGCGGCTCAACCGCTCTGGCATGTTTGAAAAGAGAAATAAAATAGAAAAAGAAAACCTCGTTACGCTGCGGTGTGAGCTTTACCCCAATAGCGGGTCGTGCTTTATCGACTGTTTAGCACTGACACACATTCCCAGAATCAGCCAGCGGACCGTGTGCACCTTACGATTAAAGACATAAAGTTCGATATCGCGGAAAACTGATAGGAACACTGGAGGACGGCCCTCCTTTGTTCATTAAAACGCGATTTTATCCCGCTTACGTAAAGATCATATTGGCGTGTAGGTATATGCTCTCGCTTAAGCCAGAGCTGTGAGCAAAATTAATACCATATGGGTTTATCACTGTTGCCGCTGATCTATGTATTAGAATTTTCCCCTTTATGCCCATTGCAATGGTTTACTGGGACCGTGGGCCCAGAGATTCCATTCCAAAGATTTTATTCCAAATATTCGGTGCTGATTCGTTTCAAAAGCATTAATTTCTCCCAGCCGCTCGTAATGATTAAGATTGGAGTGAAATACTTGACACGATTCCGGTTTGATGAGTTGTTTATTTAATGTTTTAAATAATTTTAACGTGGATTGTTGGCACTGGTAGTTATGACGTAATGGTTAATTAAGGAAATGTTGGGAGCAGGTGTCAGTTCAAGATAATGTTGTTAACATTAAGTGAGGAGCGTAGGTATCTATCATAAATATGATTTCCGGCAGGTACAATGAAATTATATCTGGAAATATTTCTTTGTTAATTAATTAAATAGCTGTGCGCATACTTGCTTCACCTAAACAACAGCGAATAAATAAAAAAAAACGACGGGTTGCACTCCGGGAGTGCCGGCAGAAGTGAAAACCTGAATATTAACGTTGTGCATTTTTGATATGTATTTTGGAATGGTTAGGGATTTAATTGATTGGTAGAGGTATAAAAGTACTATCATTTATGTGATAAAATACAATATTTATTTATTGCGCTATCGTACACAAACATGACAATTTATATTACATTAAAAAGTTTATCTCTCAGAATTAATGTAATCAGAAACTTTTTCAGACTTATCAGAAACTCCTTGCTGTGACACTGAAACGCCATGTAATAAACGATGATAAAATGATTGACAACCGTCAATGTCATGCTTTTTTGATTGACAACTATTTATTTTCTAAACAACGAAAACAAAGTTTGGAATTTACAACTAATTGCATATTGGAATCTGTGGATAAACTTTTGAATTTGGAGCAATCGGCCAAGAAATGATTCCCTTTACAGAATCCGCAGACTCCCGAATCGTTAATAACACGAGTGGTGTTACAGTAATCAACATGTCGCTTTCGAGGATGTTCACTGGGAATTTGGGGTAACAAGCCAAACTGTGTGTGAGAACGAGCCTCTTGTCGCAGGAAATCGGACAGCATTTCCAACTTCATACGACCTGATGCATGCTCCGCAGCATAGCGGATCCAGAGACTGCGGATAAGTGGTGTTAATTTTCACAAAATACTGTTATATAATTCCGGCGAATAAAGATATTCCAAACTTTTTAAATGTTTTATTACGGCAATTAAATTTTGAATTTTGCAGGATATCAAATAAAGGTCTTTGTGGTCACTTTGTAGCATAGGAAGCATATAGGAAGCGACCGCACTGCGGCTATAATAGTAAAAGAGGCATGGAATTAATATTATTATTTAAGTTTATGAGAAGAGGTCACACTTGACAGTTCATTTATGCAAAGAAAAATATAACTTACGCTAAAGGAATAAAACTCAAGAAAACAACATCAGTTCTTATTAATACAATTATTTACTCTACTCCTGATGTACATATGAAGCACTTTTCTTTGCATAAATGAGCTGTCAAATTGAACAAAAAACCATTATTGTCTATAGACCGACAAACTTATCTGTTCCGGTGGCGGCGTCGCTACTGTCTATTTAAAACTGTCATTAAATATCGTTTTTGCATTGCATTTCACGTAGTGCCAATTTTGGCCACCGGAACAGATAAGTTTGTAGAAAACACGTGTCCGGACTTCAAATTTTATATGGATTTTCGATCAGGTCACGTGACACATAAATCCTGACGTGAGTTTAACATTTTTTCCCCATACAAAAAAAGTGCACAACGCCGCTAAAGAAGTTTTCACTTCAAAAATATTTGCTAAAATAGCCACATATTAAATAAATGTTTTTTCAAATTCTTTTCCCAAACTGCATCAATCAATCTTTTTTAAAAACTATTCAAAAAGTATTACATATTATCTTCGCATTTTTGGTACCGCACAAATAGTAACATTATTTATTACTATTTAGACACAGAGTATAAATCTACAACAACATAATTACATTACACACTGTCCTGGAAGATTGCCAAAGAGGATGTGCATCTTTTTGGCAAGTGCAATAAATCTTACATTTATTGTAGAGCTAACAAGCTCAAGCTTGCACTATGCCTACTTTAGGTCTATTAAAAAACAACAGAAGTGGAGGAATAGTTAAATTGTTGTAAGATAATTATAGTGAAAATAGTGCTGATCATAATATTTGAAAGACTAAACTGACTGTAATAAGAGACTGTTTTCTTACTGCACTTAAACTCCGCGTACCTGGGTTTAAGTACATAATACTCGTATATGAAAACTATAATGAGTTACTAAAGTTCTTTAGCAAAAACTTTCAATTGTAGTTTGGTCTTTAAAAGCGTATTGGATACACTTCATTCATTTCAAGTAATCACGTGCTATAAATTGAATGTTTCATAAACATTCGACACATCTGGCAGATATCCATATGACGAGACTCCTTTTCGCTGCATAAAATCTCGGTGAAGCTACATATTGATGTGGTTATTGAACCATTAGGTGTCAAACATTTCAAAATGGTTTAAACTGTTCCCCTATGTTTGCGACCGGAATGAAGTGTTGACATGTGCGTATATTGCGAGTTCTCAAATGATATTATGAGTTCTCCAATACCCTGATGGAACGCGTTTGTATCCACTCGTATGTTTGTTATTTTTTCAGAAATTTTTAGAGATCAGTCCTTCTACAGAAAAATAATACCTTAGGATTGCTTCTTTATCTGTCATATCGTCTCTTTTTTGGAAGATGTGTGATTTATTACATACCTACATTCATACGGCGTACATTTTATAGCGAACATTTTGAATCTAATTTATTATATGCTACGTCGATTGTTGAATGATTAACTTGGTCACATCGTCCGAACAAACTGGGGTGGATCGTTTGTACCCTATTGGCTGGCCTAGTTATTTTTAGACCGGCTTTTTTCAGATGAGATGACTTGCGGCTCGATAGAGCGGAACTTGTCGTTTATACGCCAGTTTTAGTTAAAAAGTTACGCACACTTTGTTAGGACAGGAGGCGGTAGCAAAATACGTTGTCGTGTTTTTTTAGTCGTTTTAATAAATATAAACTAAAGAAATACTGTTTGATCGCTGCGGATTATTGAGTAAATAGTAAACATGAAAACCGCCGACACGGTTAACGATAGTTGCGGCTATTTGCTTTATTTAACAAAATATAATATGGCTGAAGAAACTTTCATTAATAACTGTTTGGAGAGTCGGAGCAATTTTTTCCTTTATTTGTTCATAGCTGATTGATAAAAGGTAAAAAATGTTTTGTTCATACGCTACAGTCCGCGTCTCGATGGTCTAGTGATCAGACCGGACCATGACTCAGGGCCCTGGGATCTATTCCCATGTCGAGCAAATTTGCGTCGGATTTTTAAACACAGCTCGGCTATGTGATCACCAATCGGTATTTGGCAACCGTGGTGATTTAGCCAGTAGTCAGTACCGAATATTGTAACGATAACTTGATTTCAATATCTTCTCCAACATTACCCCATATAAATAAATATCTCTGGACATTATTCACATAGCGCCATCTAGCCCCAAACTAAGCATTAGCTTGTGCTATGACAACGGATAAACATTACTTACATATATACACTCACCGGCAATAAAACTTGGCCACTGGACTTTTTTCATACAAACATGGTAACTTTAACGTCTCATAGATAGAAAACTATTTACAGCTGTACAATGATTATTACGTTAATGGAGAGGCCAAACGCCCAATTGTCGAATCACAGTTTCAAAAATTGCCAAAAACCGCTAAATTTTCTCAAAAAGGAAAAACAATAAACCGAACTCAACGCTCCATGTTGAGTTCGGTTTATTGTTTTTCCTTTTTGAGAATAGTGACCATGTTTGTATGAATAAAACGCCCAGTGGCCAGGTTTTATTGCCGGTGAGTTTACTTTTTTTTTTGTAAATACATTCATATTATAAGTACATAGAAAAACCCAGACCGATACAATCAGACATGTTCATGCACACAAATGTTTGTAGTACCGTGCGGGGATCGAACCCTCTTGCAACGCGACATGTTGCATGTTAGTAGCATATCTGTAGTATTTTAGAGAAATTGGTCAAATCTAGCAATATCGAATAAACTTAAAAAGATTTATTTATTAACGTGTGATTTTATTTCTTTGCAGGTACAATCGATGACGGAACCTGATCTCAACGCGTCACAAGCGACAAGAAATAGGTCGGCTTCTGAACTCGTATTGATAACGTTGCGCGTGCGACTTGCAATAAAAATCAGTATTGTTTACGTTATAAATATACAGGATTATTTCCTTTGTGATAACTTTGCTGCGCGAACGAGAGTATTATGAAACATGTTTTATTCTTTTTGTTTTGAGACTTTTGTCGACAAGTTTCCGAATAGCGTCTGCCGACAAATACTTTATAAGTTCAAATGAATTTTGGTGTTCGTTAAGTATTCTTTGTTGTTGGTTATGATAATGTCAACTTACTGTTTGGATGAGTTTATTCCACCTTGTGCAACTTGGGAGAATTCACCTAAGTGCACAAAGTAAAAAAGTCCAGTTAAACCACTACTACTACTACTACCAAACTACTACTGCCAAATACAAATACTATTAAAAAAACTAAGGTAGGTACTACTTGTATTATATATTCTGCGACTTAGGGCCAGACTACTTCAAGGTTCAAAAAAGGTCAAATATTCCTTTTACACTAGATTCCCTTCCTACTTATAATTACGCGTTAGACAAATTCATAATTTGTTGTTGCCCTGTGCTTTTTTGCCATTATTAAGTATGTATGTAAGTACATAAAAATACTTTTATGCAGCATTTTAATATGCAATTTCAGCAACGTGGAAGATGTTTTTTTTATGTACCGATGCTTACCGAAGGATCTAGTTATTAGCACAGTAAAAGAGTATTTAAAAGCATGTCCCCAACGTTACCCGCTCTCAAAAGCACGCTGTCAGGTAATGCTATTTAGTTCGTTATAGACTGGGCTTTTATCATCACGACTTCACGTAAATGAATTATCTTGTATGGTCCAGTTTAATTATAAAGTGTAGTAATGGCCGCGTCTTAATCTAATACAAAACAAAAAGCCGTGTAAACGGAGCGAACAGATTTTCTTGCTATTGGGTTGATGGATCGGAAATGTTATTATAGCAGTAACTGGTCTCAAGAAATGTTTGAACAAACTAGGAAATAGCTGAGTGAACTATGCATACAATGTTTTTTGTTTGTCACGACTAAGGCCTACTGTCCACGGCGGCGTAGCTTCATAGACGCGTATTCGTCATTATACGCTTGGTGTACGCCTGCTTGCAGCTTACATACAAAACTATGTAACTCTGTCGACGGAGCGTCAAAGCCTGCATGCAGCGACGCGAGCGCGACGTTGACGCTCCGTCGACAGAGTTACATAATTTTGTATGTAAGCTGCAAGCAGGCGTACACCAAACGTATAATAATGAATACGCGTCTATGAAGCTACGCCGCCGTGGACAGTAAGCCTAAGGCTTCAAAATATTAGAAGGGATAGTGTGATTAGCTACTATGATGTAACTAATAACTAAAAATTATTTAATTATAGATGAAACAATATTCACTTGAAAAAGAATTGATTAATTGACAATAATTGAAAATGTGTAGTGAAAATGACGTTTATTCAAGAATATCGACGTCATTCTAAACCATGTACACTATGTCTTGTTGTTATTAGTAAACTAGTAAGTAGCTCGAGTCATGATACAAACTCGTAAAGACTAACGTATATTGTCTATTGTTAAAAGGACAAGTTTAGTTTCCATAATTCATTTGGTTCCTGTTGCAACATTCATGAGGTTCAAATGGCGTTTTATGTATTCTTAGAAATTGTATTGAAAGACTATACCTTATACGGTAAACAAGATTCAATAAATAGTTTCTTAATTGACCTCTTGATTCTGTTAATATATTTTATGATTCGGGACGCACGACAAATCAAAAGTCTTATATTTTCACTGACCCAGAACCAGACGCGTATTTGTTAATGGTCCTATCCTCGATTTCTCCCAGAACAAACATTTTGTGCAATTAAATTTTGTTCCTTTTGATTTTATACGAGTTTGTAGTTGTGATCAGGGAAGCCTACAGTGCGGCAGCACATTTAGTTTTGTTGTTTCTGATAATAATCATAACAGATGTACAGTCAGCACCAAAATGATCTGGGCGTTCAAAGTTTTAAACCTACCAAAAAATATCTGAACATTTGACAAAAATTAATCTTTTTAATGACATAATACTATTGTACCTATTTATTTTTATGTACCTATTTAAACCATTAATTTCTATTAAGTTGACATTGCAATATTATTTATTAACCTTATACATATTATAATGATTTGAATTTAATTAAGTTTATTGTTTAATGTAATTGAATATTTTTGTAATTAATTTTTTGTATGCCTAGTGGCGGTATATAGAGGAACTGCATGTTGAACCTACCATCACTTTAAAACGACCTATATACACAAAATAAATTATTGATTGATTAATTTTTTTTTGGGTTGGTTGGTAATGCGTGGGATGTTTTTTGTAAACACTTAAATCTAATTCTATCTAAGCGAAGTACGTAAGTAGAATCGTCCTATGGGTCGACACGATAATGTCAGTGGTTAACTACTCAAGTATAATCGGACCAAGAAAATAAAAAGCCTGCTCTGGAGACGTCACATTAGCAGCTATGGTTATAGCAACACTTGGTTGCTATGGTTATACTCACAAATAACTCATAATATCCAAGAAATAACAAGCCACGACTGACAAGACCGCAATAATGAATGACATCTTATTTTTTATTTTATTTGATTGTTGCCACCTGAACAAATTAATTCCAATATTTTTCCGCAATATTGCGAAGTTTTTTATTTTAATGGTCGGGCTATATTTTGGGTATCGCTAGAGTTTCTGAAGATGAGGCTTAAGCCTACTAGGTGCAATGTGGAAGACATAATGTTCTATGATAAATACACGAGTATTCAGTCCGAAGGACAGCATCTTGCGAAGCGTAAAGAAGCATTTCATGGGTTTACAACATAGACTATGCTGTGCAAATATAAAAATCTTTGAAAACCGTTTATCACATCGTATAAGTGCTAGAGAATATCGGGGACTTAGTCGAAGTTCAAGGGTCCCTCGAAGCCCTTAGGCGGTTACTTAAAGTTGGAGATAAGAGTTTGGCCGCTTTTACATTGTCCGCGTAACCTTTTTAAAGACATTAGTATAACTTTTATTTTAAGGAGATCGGCGCAACGAATAAACATAAAGGACTAGAAACATATGTATTTTTTTGACACTTGATTGTACGGACCCTGTGGCTCATCCCATTGTTGGAAGTTTATGGCCCAATATTCTCCCACGCTGTATGCTCCTCTGGTCTCGAAACCTTCAAGTGTACTGGCTCCCACATTTATTTTGCCGGAATAAGACCAAAGCTTTTATAGGGTCAGATTTGAAATAGCCAGTCTGACTCTGCAAGTCAAAATAATATGTATAGTCCATATAGTCAAGTTGCAATACTTTGATTTCAATTATGGAGGCCTTTTTTTATGCCAGAGACGGCAAACGAGCCAGCAGGTCGCCTGATGGTAAGCAATCACCGCCGCCCATGGACAAGGACATGCAACACCAGAGGGATCGCTCATGTGTTCGGCCTTTGCTATGAAGTGGGTCATAAATACATAGACGAAACCTGGTACTAGGTACGTATTATGACTAGCATAAAATAAAAAAAGGTCTTAAAAACAAACAGCATGGGACCATAAAGTAACCTATAAAATGTTACCACATTTATTTGCGGTTATTTCGACGTTTTCCGATACTGATACAAAATAATTAATGGTGCACTAATAAATTGAACGAATTGAATCCGTGTCCAATCATAAATATTCATATATCTAATGTTATAAAACTGCCTCCGTGGTACAGTGGTCAGAGCTCTAACACTCGGAGGTCGTGGGTTTGAATCCCACGGGGAACATCACTTTATGTGATTGTTTCCAGTTTGGTTAGGACATTGCTTCGGAAGGCACGTTAAGCAGTTGTTCCCGACTATGTTCCAAGTAGGTCTGTCTGGTTTCGCTTGTAAGTGTTACGGAGGTCAGATGGCAATCGCTCTATTGTAATAACCACGCTTGTCATATCTAGGATTATAGTCGAAGCGGACCCTGAGCTCCATACTGGATGCAATCGGGAATACGCTGGGATGATGATGATATTTATGATATATTGCAATCCCCGCAATACCCCTCTGATTAAGTGTAATCACCGACTTCTGAATCAGTACACCTTATTGGTCGTGATTTCGTGAAATAATTAAGATAGTTCACACATAGTTCTTACGACTGATTTATATCGGTGCCATCTCGATTAGTCCTTGTTATCTCGCGAATGACTCACGTAGCATCTAAGTAGTAAACTTTATCTACCTAATGACTTTTCAAATGTCGTTTGTCATCCCTAACTGTTAAAGAATAGTCATACATTCTGAGTTTATAATGAATAAAATATCCAAAAGATTTTTCTCATAATCAAAAACTCAATTTCTCCATTATGAAAACACACACGAGCTTTGCCGTAGGTTTTTGATAGTATGTTGGTCCTTTTTTAACAAAATCTAATTGCTATGTTCAGTACCTAACACAATAATATTATATAATATCTTGAAGTTAGTACGTTCTTTTCGACCAAATAAATGTTACATATAACCGATTTATTAGTCGAAATCATTTAGTTAACATCTATACAAACAAGTTGATACAATTGTATTATTGTAATGACATTTAATGAAATATTATTACATCCAGATGAAGAACTAAACCATTTCAATCTTAAATGAGATCACAATCCTATAAAATTCTTATCATGTCCGAGACCAACGACTACAAAGATGTTCTCCTAAGAACTGTTAAAAACCCGACCAAGTCAAAAACAATACAACTCAGATTACAGCAGTTACGAAAGCCTGCTAACAACAAATCGTTTGCTGCACTAATTATTCACCGTAGCGCACCACGCGCGGAAAACAGTAGCGTCAATTATCACGTGTATCGTACACAGACTCATTGTGCACTGTTTTACAGTCGGCTGAAAAAATATATGATCATTTGACGTTATCAGAGTACCTTATTATCGTTGAAATAAGGTCGTATAGTAGCAGAAAATAAGCAGCTACTTCGGCCGACTGTACTAAAGGCCGTCGATGAGCAACCGATGACTCACGTTGATAGCGAGAGTGACCCTGGCACAGACTATTGTAGACGGTTGCTCATTTGCTGCCTACGGTGTGTTGGCCTCTCAAATGCGACGGATACCTAACATTTGATTAGATAAAAGATAGAACGTTCATTCAATAACACACATACATGTAACTAAAAACACAAATCACAATTACATTTTATTGTTTTTCTTAATGTCATAATGTCAAAATAAACATAGTATTTTCTTTCTTTCAATCAATGCTACACGTGTGTTTAGCAGCTCGCAGCATTAAAACATCAAGGCCCTGGTTTAGTATAAGCTTAAAAGGCAAATACACTGATTTTCGAACTATATAATTAGTATTAGATGATATTTGAATTCTTTGAAATAAAAATGATTGACTCTTACAAATTAGGCTTGAGATATCTAAATATAGAATAGATGATGAGTAAAAGTGTACATAAACTACGGACGCAAAATCTAACAGGATCGCTAAATTGTTACGAACGAGAGTGATGTTATTACGTGACAAATTGACTACAGCTTCATACTCCGTACAGCACCTATGCAAACGCGCTACCGATCATGGCGTATAATATGATCGTTGTGACGGTCGACGGCGACCAATTATAAATTAACGTCAGTAGTTTAGTGGCGAGTGGCTGTACCGTCCTGTCAAAGTGTTGAACCGACAGCCATAATTAAATTAAAGAGCAAATTGTTTTCCATTATCGGAACCGGAGCGGAGTGAAAGTTCACAATTTAACGATAGCATATATTTTTTAAATTACTCATTGTAGGGATGAGCCATGGATATATTTACACGTTTGCTTTTAGTATTATCATTGCCTTCCTTTCATCTGCCTTTTAAATGTTTCTGAGCTTTTTGTATGGCAAGTTTGGTAGGTATTGGTGCGCTTACTGAACCGGAGCGGAGTGAAAGTTCACAATTTAACGATAGCATATATTTTTTACATTACTCTTTGTAGGGATGAGCCATGGATATATTTACACGTTTGCTTTTAGTATTATCATTGCCTTCCTTTCATCTGCCTTTTGTTGACATTAACACAAGAAATGTTTCTGAGCTTTTTGTATGGCAAGTTTGGTAGGTATTGGTGCGCTTTGAGGAATAGTTTAGTTGCGCTTAATTTGTTGAGCTTAAAAATGGTTGCGCTTCGAGGAATACCTCATGTAGAGAGGTATATAATAAGTATATTGGAAGTTCTGTTTTGTTTTCTGTTTTTCAGTAAAGGATATTTTTATCTTATAAATTTTAAAGATGGTATTTTTATATTCAAGCGTCTTAAAAACTTCTTCATATCTAAATACCTAGTGAATGAATCATTTGATATATCCAAAACTTATAAAAATTATATAAATACCTACAGGCAGTTTTTAATATATTATATCTAATGAGTCATACCTACTCGTCCATGAATACTAGGAAGTTCCCATACGTGATACAAATATTATTGTTTTTAGTCGCGTGAGAAAATTCAATATTATGATTTCCCGACATTAACAGAAAACCAGTTTACACATAGCTATAATTAATAGATATATTCATCTAGTTTGTTATTAGTTTTAATTATCTTGGCTTTCATACTCACATTACTAGAACAAATCCTGTAAGGATAATAGATTTTTCAAACATTTCACAAAATTCAATTCATTTAATGAATTCACGTAAGTACGCAATAAAAAAAGTACGTATTTTCGAAAATTCGTACTATGTACAAGCCCCGTGAAGCCATAGTAAGAAAAACAAATTTCAAACTAAAAAAATAAAAAATAAGGATTCTGTACAATACATCATTATTGTTATTTTTTTTAGTTGGTGTTGGTTACGCGCTCATTTGTCTAAGATCGACTTTTATAACTTAGCAAAGAAAAACAAATCTTTAGTTCACACTTAGCTTTTAAATAAAAAGGAATTTCTTCCCCCATTAATTTTTTTTATAATATAGCAAAATTAGAAACACTCAAGTTATTTATGGAATGTCTTAATACATACCTTTAATGGGTTCTATGGAACCCTTGTAGGGTTTGAGTAAACACTTGGAGTACTTATGTTGCTAATGTGCTTTTTTGGATGTTAATTAGAATAATTGGCTGTCGGTTCTGTTTCTTGAATGTTATTACTCTATGAGCAGTAGCCCAGTGATAAAAAACACGCGATATTAATACTCGTTGGAATTCAAACAAATACCTATTTTTGTACTCTGCAAATACAATTCGTACTTTGTTTTTATTGCATGTAATATAACATCTTAAGCAAATTATGTAATCGCCGCTATCGTGTAAATTACTTTTCTATCGGGCATACATAACGAATTATTATTTATTTTTTGTGGAAAGTAGCGTTGATAATTTTCTTTCGGTTCCCGATTATGTCTATAATTTTCGACCTATTTTAGTATGACAAAAATAAAATTAATTTAACTTTCAGAATTACTACGCGAAATAAAGAAAACAACGACTAGTACTTACAAACATTTATTTGAGTGACTTAAAACATTCATTTGAGTTACTTAAAATACAAGTATGCACAGAAACGAATTCGTTGCTGTGCATATTTGTATTATAAGTAACTCAAATGAATGTTTTAAGTCACTCAAATGAATTTTTGTAAGTAAATAGGGGGATTGGTGTTAAAAAAAAATAACCTCGAAGGCTATAAGGCCTTCTAACCTATATCCATCCGAGTCGATTTCCATCTCCGATCGTTCTTGTTTTCTTATTTTTGTGATAGAAATAGTCGTTCACTTAGTAATTTAGTCGCTCATTTAGTAATTTTAATACCTGAAATGAATGAATTTGTATAAGCTCATTCTGGATTTTATTATTAATCAATATTCGTCAAACATTTATTTAATTTTACGCTTACTCAAATTCATACCGCTCAAGTTATTAAAACAGTATCTCATCAGCAGTCGCTAAGTTATTTCTAAGTCGCTCGTTTTATAATTTTAATTCCCCTTTTAGTATCATTCTAATACTAAGGGTAGATATGGTACTTTTGGTTGATGTCCTCGATTGTCTCCTAAATCGGCAAATGTTTTGAACTTTTTTACAATTGGTCATAGAAAAGGGTTCACTATTCCATTTCGAAATACATTTCGTCGAATTACAATTCGTCGATGACGCCTCGTCGAATGTATGATAAGTCGAACGTTAAATTAATCGACTGCTCATTATTTCGAAGAACATTTGATCGATGCAACACTTCATATAAATACTTTCTACCGATACTATATTTCATCGAAAAATACTTTATCGAATGGCAATAAGTCGATGCGTCATTTGATCGAAAGACAACAAGTCGATGCCTCATTTGATCGAAAGCCAACAAGTCGATGCCTCATTTGATCGAATGCCAATAAATCGACGCCTTATTTTTTTATGTCACATCATTTGGCAGACAGACACGCAGGTAAGCGGTCACTGCGGCCTATTTTATTGAGGGACACTTCATCAGGAAGCGTCGCTCAATGTGCTGCCAAACTGTAGGCTCATCTGATCTCGATGAAATGAACCGTCGACTAAAAGACATTTGGTGAAATGAACCATCGGCGAAAATAAATTCGATGAAATGAACCATCGACAAAAAGACATTCGATGAAATGAACCATCGACGAAATTTTATGTCGATCTACAGTATTCCAAACATTTGAACCGTCGACTAAACGACATTCGATGAAATGAACCATCGACGTTACAACTTTCGGGTAAATAACGCATCGTTGAAACAAATAATCGACTAGTTGTCATCGATGAATTGTAATTCGTCAAAATGATTTTCGAAATGGAATAGTGAACCCATAGAAAATGTTCACATTGCTCAACGCATTACTACACATTGTGTATGTCAAACATTGTCAAAATGAGCCTACAAATGTTCTCGTAAGAAGACTAAATGTTAAATATTAGAAAAAAGAAAAGAAAGAAAGATTTTTTTTGACTATTTTTTACATAATTACATATACATTTCCTCTTATATCAAATAAAGCTTCTTATCAATAAAAATACTCAGAAGATAAACAAGTACCATCTGTTAAGAAAATAATTCTTTGAAAAAAGTCTTAAACTCGCAAAGTAAGTGCTTCATAAGCAAGATCCAGATTTTATAACCGATAGCACTAACGATCACTAACTAACGATCTTTTAAGTTATCTGAGATAGCACTCGCTGGTTATATGCTATATCAGCTGGCAGTAACGCATGTAACCGCTTACCACCAAGCGAGTGTAGACTCGAATCTGCAATCTGCAGACGACGGGGCGGGCCGGTCTTTTTGACCGCGAAGTATTAAAGACCGCGCCTGCCCGTCAATGCCCGCGACTGCCCTCACCTACGGAAATGCCTCGCCCGCCAGTGTCCGCAAGCACCTGCGACGCGGTCTTTTTGCCCTTCATGTGCGTTGGTAGTATAGGATTCCCTTTGCGCTATCGTTCGCGGTGAAATTGACCGGCCCGGTCCGCCCCGCCGTCTGCAAAGCGCCCAAAAGGCCGGCAACGCATCAGCGATCCCTGTGGTGTCGCAGATGTCCATAGGAGGCGGTGATTCCTTACCATGAGGCGAAGCGCTCGTTTTCCGCCTCTGGCATAAAAAAAAAGAATCTTCTATGGACTTATCTACCCTATACGGAGCAATAACAAATGTTGACTGAGTTAGGATTTGTTCTTGTGTGTAATTGGAATTATGTGCAGTTAAGCGTGCTACGATGTTTGACTTCAGAGCAGCTCGTTGCTACGGTTGTTGATGTGTAAACAAATTACGTCTATTCCCATTCGCGTCACCACTGGCTTAGGTATTATTGCAGAATTTGCATGTAATAGCCAACATCAATTAACCACTCAAACGTCCGCGCGCGTTTCGCTAGGTTGTCAGGACAGTCCGCGAGTCACGTGATACGCGCAAAATAAAATCGATAGGAGACGTATGCTAAATAAATGCTTATTACTCAGTAAATAACTCAAATATCGCAAAATGAAAAATACTAATGAAAGGCTCATTAGTTGACGATTTTTAGGCAATAGTTATGTTTGATTTTAACATTATATTCTATTAATGATCGTACAGTGAACTTTGAGAAATGCTAATTTTGTCCTAGTTTTCAATTTAAATATTTTTTTTATTCGATATTTTTGACGTTTACAATATTAAAACAATTTTAGGTTTTAGGTAATTTAATGGCCTTTCATTTGGAACCAAAATCCCATTATAAATCATCTTAAAAATATTACAAATAAAATAAAAACTAAAGCTACATGATCTGTGAAATCGAAGTTCACGTATGGTAAATTGTCTAATCCAGAATGAAATATGGAATATTTCAAGAAAGTATGGTAATAACCAGGCTATAATATTAATAAGTTTTCATATTAAAACATTTAATTACGATATAATATAAAAACTTTTTTAGATCTTCCAATTATTCACTAATAAAAACAAAGAGTCACCGACCTATTTTTAATCCAAATTTTTACTTAAAAACTGACTGGAATCGCACTTATTGTTATAAAATATGAAAATATGTAAGATTATAAATATTTTGATATACAAAACAATAATATTTTATCACTTACGGCATGATTTTTCGAATAAAATAGCTGGAGTCACTCGCGCACTGATCCACAAAAACAACAAGCAACTTGACAATTTATTTTTTTTGTAGCCATGAGCCGAAGTTATGTTCCACTTGAAATAAGGTGTGGTACATATCATAGAGCGTCAAAAACCAGCAACACTACAGACTATAAACATCCACAGCGATAAGCAAAAGAAAAAAACAATCGGCGGGCGCGAATTCTTAAAAATGTAACTGTAGTTACACGGACTGTCCTGAGGTATATGGTCTCTGTAACTGTGGTTACAGTGGACGTATGAGTGGTTAAAGTTTAAAAATGTTAGATGAGTGTGATAATGTACATACATATTTAAAATAAATCACCGAGTAAATGGAATTGTTATGTTGCTTCCTTGTACGAACTAAGCTAAACTTTATATTATATGAAAAACTAGCCTTCCGCCCGCAGCTTCGCTCGCGTGACTATAAGACGCTATCCCGCGGGAATATTTTTATAAATTCTAGCCTATGTGTTATTCTGATGTATAAGCTACATTATTGTAAAGTTTCATTAAAATCCATCCAGTAGTTTTTGAGTGAAAGAGTAACAAACATCCATCCATACATACACACAAACTTTCGCCGTTATAATAGTATATTAGTAGTGATAGGTGGACGAGGATTTATCAAAGATTTTTTTTCGATTTGGGTTGCGGTGGGGAAATCAGCAATTACGACAAGTAGTCGTGGTGTTTGATCCCCGCACGGTACAAACAAGTGCTTATGAACATATTTGTTGACATCATTTCGGTGTTTTTTCGTATTTAAAAAACATATAAGCTGATCCGTTGTTTGGCACCACAAAAAAAAATATAATATTAACATTTCATCAAAATATACTTACACGTTTATAACACGGCTTTCTGTCAGTAAACCAGCTGGTTGAGTTGGTCCGTTGAGCTCTACGGAATGTATGATTACACAACCCTTTATGTTTGATGTCGCACACTCCTGGATTCTTGACGCGCTAGCTCGCTTAATACCGTGTTGTTATTAAAATTGTTGCCCTTTTCTGACTTAGAGGATGTAGTAGTCTTCCTAGAAGTGGAAAATATGCTCTTTATTTGTTGTCTTACATACTATGTAAAGTAAAATCTGATTTAATAATAATTAAGGGTCTGAGCATTTGAAATACCAAATGCTCAATTTCTGTTATTTGTCTTTCAAGCGAACTAGGATTAAGAAAGATCTGAACATTCTCTGAATTTGTTTACGTTTCAATAAGTGAAAATCGATAGCTTTATTATATTAAAACAAATTACGATTAGTTTCAAAGCAAGTTCTTCATACTTGCAAGAGGCGGGAAAAATTCTGTGTGGATCCCATGGGAGAGGCCTCATAGGAGCCTAGTGTTAAAATATAATATAGGATCAAGAGGCAATCAAAATAAATTTTGGATCCCATGGGAGCGAAGCATGGGATCCAAGTGGACGGAGGGCAGTAGAATCCCCCTTCGCTTGTGCAGGCAAAACCGAAGAGGGTAGTGGGTGGGTAGCTCTTTAGTTCCGGGTACCATACATAGCTACAGGTATCGTTAGCCCGCAGTCATAGTACTTAAACGCATTGTCCTCCGAAAGCGTGGTGACCTAGCCCGTACAACGATGATTTTAATTGCCAGTGTTAGTAACTTTTAATTACCAACAACCTTCCAAACATTTCCATGTAAATTCCCATCTCCAATATCGGTTTCACCAGCGATGTTTCGAGTTAAAATAGCTCCAGTTGTTTATTTGATCGGCGGTAATTGTGCCGTGCCTTCAGTAATGCACTTGGTTCCGTTAATATCCCGAATTTCCGATATATTCGTACCTTTGAGTTTGGCACGCCGCGCTATTATCGACAGACCAACGGTGGTGGACATTATTAATCTTAATTAAATTGCTAGTCAAATACAGGAATGAGTGTAAGTCTGTATTGGGACTGTTTAAACCGAATATTTATTCATGAGTTGTGGTTTTACGCGACTGTATTCTGTTTCCTGTCATACGTTAAATATGATGTTATTTGGTATTGTGAATTTATTGTTTCGTATTAAAAAAAACCTTGTACTGGTTTAGATTTCTTTTTTAGACATTTGTTTCGAACTCGCGTACATCTCGGCATTGATTGGTTTTAACTGACGAATAACCAATATTATTATAAAAAGGAACTTGGCTGCTTTTAATTCGAAAATGTTACTTATTTTGTGATTCAGATAATTATGCGAGCAAAGTTGCGAGCATATTAGCTAGTGTATTATGAATTATGTGTCAAAGTAAATTAAAATTGTATATGAATGACTTTGAACGTTTTTATGAAAGTAAACTATTTTCACACTTTAATTTCGTCTAAAAGCGGGCAAAGCTCAAACTACACTTTACGCTGAAAAGCCACTCACTCTATTCACGCTTTCTCAGTTCTACGAAGAAACCAAATAATTATTCACATTTAACATTAACGGTATTGGCTTAAATTCCATAATTACTGTAGCTTAGTTTCTTTTAAATTATTCATCCAGAACTATACAATAAAAAGAAAAACATTTATTGACCATAACAAGTCAAAAAACAACAAAATTACCTCTGTAAAATATTAGTTTAGGTAGACAGACTTCACAGTTTTGCTTAACAAATCAGATCAGACTTATTAGTCTAAAATACCATCAATGCTAGTGTAATTTTTGAACTTTAAAAAAAATCTATACATCAAACATTCGTGTATCTTACTAATATTATAAATGCGAAAGTCTGGATGTTTGTATGTTTTTTTGTTCCTCAATCACGCTTAAACGGCTGAACGGATTTAGATGAAATTTGACACACGTATAGTTTATAACCCGGATTAGGACATAGGCTATAAAATTCCTACGGAAAAAATCTCATTCCCGCGGGAATAACAATTTTGAAAATACTGAACCGATTTTAATAACTCTTTCACCGTTGGAAAGCTACACTATCCCCGGTGAACATAGGGTACTTTTAATCCCGGAAATGTGAGGGGAAGGGGGGATATTTGAAAAAAGAGATTACGCGCAGGTGAAACCGCGGGCGGAAGGCTAGTAGTTCATAAAATCCTGCAGAGTCATTGAATTAATCGCTTCTGCAAACTGGGATTTACTATGAGAAAATGGGGGAAAAATTCTGACGCGGTAAGACTCAGTTCACAAAAGGTCACATTGTAAATATTGTGTTCGCAAGTGAAGTGTTGTTTCAACGCGTTTATAAAATAGAGGAAGTTTTCTAAGTAAGTTTGCTAGAACTCAAATGGATTTCTGTGAAATTAAGAAGACCTTCATAAGTTCTGACATATTTATTTTAGTATATTAATAAATTAGTGTATGAGCACAAAGCGATTAGAGTGTATCTAAGGGAATCGGAATCGGTGAGATTAGGATTGCTAAAGTGAGCAATTCAAAGATTACTCATCGTAGTAAGCAAATTATCTAGTAGAACCTACGAGTACGTCCGTACGGACTATTTCGAAAACGATAAAAGTCAATAATCATATGATCATTTGTATATCGTGTGACTGTGTAGTGAGCTGTGAAGTGTTGACTGAAAATCAATATACCTTATTTCTGGATTTTACTTTTAACAAACCTAAGGATATTGTCCGCCTCCGTGGTACAGTAGCTAAACTGCTCCCGTCTACCTGTGTTTCGGCAATATTAATCTGCTGAGCCAGTACAAGATCCGAGGAGCGTAAATGTGGCAACATTTGGTGAAGTGGCCGCTTACCACTTTTTCGACTGTCTGTCTTCTAACTGAAGTAGCATAAAATTAAAAAACAAAGGTATATTGTATAAAGATTCAGGTAGTAAACATTCATTACTTTGAAGTTACACTCCGTAACTAAACCGCGTAGATAGTCGCAACTTGTGAAACGTGTCATACTATACAAACATTCGCAGTTTTTACAGAATACCGTCGTAGATGTTATTGCGATGACCTATATTCGGTCACGCAATACATCGCGTATTGCTATTGCCACGTGATCACTCCCGATAGATTTGCCGCTTGACCTCAAAACGTTTTTATTGGGACGGGTTTGTTTTGCCACGGAAATATTAACGGCTGGAAAATTATATTTAGTTCCGACGAAATTTTTGAAGACAAAATATGAAATGTCATACTTTGAGAAATATCTCAAAGTATTATGTCCGATTGGATTTCCATTGTTGAGAAGTGAACTGTAAGGAGAAAGGTAGTATTTACCCATAAATTTGGTTTTTCGTTTTTTTGGCACCCATGGTACAAACAAACCTTGCTGAGATTGTGGCTGAATGGCGCTGTTAGTGTTTCAAACATGGTCTCGTACATTACACTTTTGAAAATATTATTCTCTCCAAATCATGAAATTGTTTGGACGAATAACTAAGCTGCTTCTTTCCTGTAACGTATTGTATCTCTTTCAAAAAAAAGTTAAAGCGCGGAATTCATTAAAATACTCTCCTTGCCTGCTCTTTCTTACTTTCCAATTATAAATGTATCTTCCACACAATTACTTACTCATTTCACGAACGTAACTAAAGATTCCATTTAGACAAATTATGTTTTGAGTTTTCTTTGCTTATTTCATTGTGTTTTGCTTCGGCAAAAAAAGATGCAGAAATAATGCAAACATGAGTATGCCAATTTGGGAAGATAGCATCTCTTCTTTTATATTCTTTTATAATATTGTGATATGTTACAATGTCATAAATACTTAGGAAAGACTAATAATTAATATCTTTGAACGTCATTCAAACACTATTCAATCTAGCCCCAAAATAAGCTTAACTTGTAGATTCAAATGCTATTAGGATAATACCTTTTGGAATTGAGCGAAAAATTACGGCAACTGCGTAATGACTTACACAGATAATATTTTGCGTTGCTAAAGCTACTGACAAACGCAGTTGACGTTATTTTTCGCTCCATTCCAAAAGGTATTATCCTAATAGCATCTGTCCCGGATAGTACTTGTTGTTGTGTTGATCCGTAGATCAACGTTTTTAACATCCTATTTTTGCAAATACATATATTATGTTTCTTATAAATTGAAACACCTGAACTGAGACAAACAGCCAGTTCATGCCAACAAAACTTTTCAGTTTTCAGATACAAAATCGCGACCACAAAGTTAGTAGTGCGCATCGCCCATATTTCTATCTATTGTAAAGTATTCACTATATGAAATTATATTACCTAAGGGCGCTCGCCCAAGGCGACTTTTTGTAGCGATGCAGTAGCGATGCTCTCGTGCGTCCGCATCGATACAGTCGCGAAGTGGTCGCTAGCTGTGTGCCCTCGCCCACGGACTCAGATTTAGACGCGATACAAACGCAATACTGTCTCTCGGTTCTCCACTCACGCGCCACCCTCCCTCCGTTCTTCCCCCGATGTCGTCCGACACGGTCGCGCGTTTGCATCGATACAGTCGCAATGCAGTAGCGCGTTGCAAATGCGACTAACACGCGTTAGTAGCGGTGCTTTCGTGCGTTTAGTAAACGCGCGACAGCAACGCTACAAAAAGTCGCCGTGGGTGAGGGCCCTAAGGGGGGAAACGTGATACAAGAGCAGTACGTACAGCTTTGCAGATCGATCCTCGTTACGATGGAAACACCCTCTTCTTTTCGCACCCTCGCTCCGTCCGTTTTAGCTCGTGTCTGCGACAGTGAATATTTAGAATTAGACTAGAATCTATTTTGAACAATCCGTTCGCTTGATTGCAAACGAAATGTGGAGTTTGGAAAAATAAAGAAATGCAGTTTTAAACGAAATGTAAAATGCAATGTAATTATTTTTAAGGATTTTATTGAAGCAATAATTACCGAATGTTGAATTAGAATAAGAGTAAATGTAAAAAATCTTATTATTAAAGTTATTTTGGTAGGTATTGATGCCAGCTATCACCCCCCGCAGTATGTCGTACTATTTATTGGACACCCTGTATATGAATAATACACTTTTTACCTTGATGTATTTAAAACTAAACATGCGAGTCTCGCCCGGAATATAGCTGATACGAATTATAATGACATAATTATGAATATTAATTGTTCAGTGACTTCATTGTAAGAGACAAAGACGTCAATTAAAATTATATCTCATACATATTCCGACACGCAATCGCGTAGACGCCGAATACGGATGAGCAAGTTCTGAAAGTGCTTATTTAATTTTCTGTTTCGTCCTTCTGTGGTCTTAAAACTTGCTCCATTTTACAGTTAGTAACAAATCTACCTATCCTAAACTGTTAAATTGTTACAACCAATTTTCAGGTCAATTATGTAGTCTATTTAATTTCCATCCAATCTTGACGAACAGTAAGTCTAGTTTTGTAAGTTTTGTAAGTCTAGTAAGTCTAGTCTTGTTTATTTATCTTCCCTATTTTATTATGAGGATTTTAATCATTTTCATCCGAGCTAATATTCTTAGCAAAAGACGTCAAAAGAAATTTAACTTGATTACAACTTCTTTAAAATTAAGAAAATCGCTATTAGGATTTCACGGTGGTCTCCTTTCAAAGTTTAAAGAAAAACTTGAATAAGAATTATTTTTAATTTTTATATTTCTGACATGACGTGTGGTCAAGATATTGACGAATCTTCAACTTTTTTTGGAGGCAACTCCAGGACCTGCAGTACATTAAAGTCAGTTTTTTTTTCTTCAATTAGCTGTCACACGTATGAACCAGTGTGATGTGCAATTTATTTTAATCCAATAATCTAAGAATAATAACGCCCGTTTTTAAATTTTTAATAATAATGCTGATTTCTTTTTTAACTGACAAAAGGGACATCCAATATACCTGACAGATAAATTATCAGGAACTTATCTAACCGTGGTGAAACCGGCCCCACAGCTGGTCAACTCTACTATATTTTAATAACAGCGCCTTCTACCTACTAAATCAAGCATAAACTGAAATTGTATATTCATAAACACTTAGTGAATACTAATTGCATGTACTCTTGTGGTCGCGTGAGCGGTATTTAAGGACATTTCAACCGAAAATATTTCCACGGAACATATTCGCAACATGCAAAATGTTGTAAAACAAACTCGGTACACAATGTCGTTCTGTCTGATAGAACGCGAGCGGTTTAAAGGATGTAGTTAAATGTTTTACGATAAACTCACACGTTGGTTGCAAGTTGGTGTCTAAATCTTGTTCTGCCGATGAAGTTGGCGTAGAGAGCTGACCACGTGGCGGAGACGATGTTCGCAACTCGCACCCGACCGTCTAGTTTTCTGGCAGAAAAGTTTTGAATTTACAGGCAATTAACGTTTTGTAATGCAAATCTAGTTTAGGTGTTTCATGTGGGAATGAGTTGTGGTTCTGCGTTAAAGATCTCACGTCAGTTATTCATATTGTGTTTTTGCTTAATTTATGTGAACTAATATGCAGATGTATGCATGCATTTGGATCGGTGAAATTCGACTTCCGCTGCCTATATTTCATCTTAAACAGCAAGGGTACTTGCCGGGTAGTATGTTCTTTTCGTCAAAAAGACTTTACCGTTAGAATTATATACATATTTTATACATTTCTTTTTTACCAATTGTACGTACCTAGGTCAAGGTGGGCCCGCCCCAGAGCACGACACCATATTTTAACTGTGCAAAAAATTTCTCATGATTCAATCAGCCGTGGCCCACAACTTCGTAAATTATTTTACATTCTATCTCTCACGACAATGCACAAAAAACTTTCTAAATCAAAACTTTAACGTTAAATATCATTCCACATTATAATTGCAGAAACTGCCAGCGAAATTGACAAAGGCGTTCGAATCTCGGAACAACCCTCATATCAAGGTTGTTCGATACTCGCGGTCCCGCTTAGTTTGGCGTCGACGAATAGTTTCAAACTTTAAGTAAATTACTGTACAGCCGTGAACGTTGAAGTTAGTATTGACCCGTTAAACTATAGCTAGTTCATTTGTTGCCGATCGCCAAATGAACTATTGATCGAAATTTATTACAAAAGGCCGAAGACGCTTGTAGACATAATATTAAATTCCTACATGGTAATCTGAATGGAGTACTTTTGTTATGAGTGACAAAATATTTCAGAAATTCAAGCTAATGGTTAAACCGCGTGACATTATAAAAAATAACAGAAAACCAAATAATAATAACATAAACCCAAAATTATCTTGCACAATTATTTTAAGAGGGGTGAAATGTTTTGCTTTCGATTTTGCAACTCTCCTTGAAAAACTTTTTATTTGTGGTTTTCCTTTTACCTTTCCGTAAAAGCTGTTTGAGAAATCGGTTTCTATGGCGCTGAGAGATTGGTTCGGAGATTTTTTAAGAAGTAAGAAGTTTGAATGTGGTTATAATTGTTACGTTGAACTTACTCTTCTCCTGTTATTCTGATCATCATATCGCAAAGTTGACGACCGATTTGTTTATTGGTTTAGAAGTTTGCTTTTACATAATTATATCACAGGTCGCGAATTCCATCCCCGCAAGGTACAGACATTTGTGCACAATGGCAGTGTATGTTTGTGTCAATCTTGATTATATGAACAAAACTGAGCTGAGGACTGGTTGCAGCAATTAAGTCTAGAAGTTTGAGAGGAGTAAGGTTTCTTGCAGCTTTCGCCATACGACATGATGATATGAACAAAAAAGTACATGTTTAATGTTTATCCAGTATCTGAAAACGATAACCATTGTACAAGTTTTGCTAAGGTTGGGGCTTATTAGAAATGTGTAAATAATGTTCAAGAATATATATATTTTTTTTAAATGTCAGAGGCGGTAAACGAGCCTGCGGGTTGCCTGAAGGTAAGCAATCAGCGCCGCCCATGGACATCTGCAACACCAGAGAGATCGATGATGCGTTGGAAAACTTGTAGTGTAATCCTAAAGCTGCCACACTAACTTATAATTGGTGGCATCCATAATTTCTAACTCTCCTGCTGGGAATGTGCGATAGCAATATTCATGTCGACTGTAACTCGGCGTCAAGCCTTTAACCACGTCACTATGTCCTAATGACTTCAACATGGCGGAAAGTTGACGTTCACTGAGTACGAAGTAGTCACAACTAGTGTCATGGACATCGCAACTTAAGCGCGGACAAGTTTAATTTTTAATTAACGTTTAGTTAAGGGAGTCGTGCAACTTTGGTATTAATTAATACATATACGCGATGTACAACGGCTTGTATAGAAACCAGTGTACCTACCTGTGTAGTGTATATTCTCGTCGACGTTATTGAAAGTAAATCTGATGAGTTCCAGTATTAAAGTGTACCGTCGTAAAAAAATAATAAAAGCACCGCCTCACAATAGTTTGACCGCCTCCGTGAAGTGGCTAAGAAGATCAGAGGAGCCTACAGTGTCAGCGCATTGAGCGACTCTTCCTGGCCAATAGTCCATTAAGTAATGGAATAGGCCGCTGTGGCCACTTTCCATCTGGTGGGCGGCGTGCCTGACTGCCAACTGATATGATATAAAAAGGAGCACTATAATTAATACAGGCCTATATAAAAAGTTCAGCATCATGGCGAGACAGAGCACCGGACCGATGCATACATTAAATTAAGGCTGAACGCGAAACGGCAATGAGACTCGCCACTATAACATAAGAAGGTACAATTATGTCCAGTATTTTGGACGCGATAACCTAAAAATAATGCTGCTGAACGGGAAAAGACCCGAGGTAGCAGCATGCATATACTAAAGATAGCTCTTCAGACAGCATCGATCGATGTGCCTATTATTTCAAGTGTTCGGGCTCCCACTTTGTGTGGTCGAAGCAGGCAACACGATTTCTCCGTAAATGTTAAGACGAGATGCGTCCCATTAGGGATGCTATATCAAGATGCTACTCGTAATTTTATATTGTTAAAACCTGCATGGTAACTTTGATACATTTTTAAAGTTTTTTATATGCACTTCGTCTCGAACATTAGGCTTTTTTCTTTTTTTATGAAGGGGTGTTAAAAGAGGCAATATAACAATAAGTCTGAATTTTGCACGTTTAAATATGAATGTTATATCAGTTTGTATGACACACAATCAGAGGAGGAATAAATAAAACGTTTCAATTATAAGCACGACTTCTGACCTATGTTGGTTTTTACACTGCCATTTGCGAATAAAACAGATACTAGATGTTTTTGCATAAAGTTATCATAAACCCTTATTACTTGTGATACTCCGCAACTTTTATTGTCCTCCTTGTTAAGCTTGATGGCTCTAGTAAGTGCTTGAATAACTTTAATTATAAGGCAAATTAAAGTGTCAAATTAAGTATTGATCCCTACATGGGTCGTCAGTTCATATCACAACAATAACAAATATTTTATTTAGTTTAATTTATTTGATGTATTTGTGGAACTTACACTATTTTCGATACTTATAAACAAATGTTCAAATCGCTCAAGCTATTTTGGGGTCAGGTCAATTTATTAAACGAACAATATACAATACAATGTCTAGTCTGCATTAATTACCATCCACAGCGGAAATACATATACATAGAGCGGTAGAGCAGTAATGTGAGCGAATATTCTCCGGTAGAAGTTGTCTTTTATCTCAGTTGACTCATCATAAAATAAACTTCATTCCGTGCTGAGACAAATTTGTGAACTCCTAATAGATTTATTCATAGTTTATTTGGGTTTTTTTATAACATGGTGTTTAGCCTTTTTATAGGCAGAAGTAAAGCAGCAGACTGCTACTTCTTACAGAATTATTTTCAAACAATGTTATGTGACATTGCCTCTAGTTGAATTAGCTCTGTGAAATCACCAAATTGATAGTGCTATTGACGCGATCTCTACGTTTACTCATTCAGTAATGTGTGAATACGACACGATGGATTAACTGCAGTAGTGCTGTAGTTATTTCCATGCAGTGATTTATATCGACATAGAATATGCAAATTACTTTGTACTAGTATGTGACAGTTATTGTACATTGTTGTGCAGGTTGTAGAGAGAAGTAATGCCCTGTTCATTGTTAACTATAACTATAAAAAGGTAGTACATTAAATTCGTCATTTATCAGCGTCAATATCTTTCACTGGCCTATGATGCTGAGATGAATAACCAAGTCCCGCCTGTTATCAAAACACTAGCCCCTGTTTAATTTGGAACAAAAGGCTCGCAAATTGTCTCCCCGACTCAATCCCCGCTGACTATGCTGTGCCCATTCCAGAAGCGGCCATTGTTTATCACATAGAACAGTTCACACATAACGCCCTGAAATGTTTAGGTTTTGCTATTTACATCATAGTTTTGGGAGTGGGAAACTCAACTAGTTTAACAAGACATAACATTTTAGTCAGGTTACATTTTCCCAAACATTTTCCAACACAAATTATGTGTTTTAATATTAAAAAATAAAAGTAAATAATTCTTATTTGTGATTTCTACCAGCCTTCAAAAAAAGGACCTCCTGTAGCATGTTGATTAATATTCTTAAAAATTAGGTTACGTCATTTCGAACACCAACAGATTTTTCTCGACTACTACCGCTTGACAATTTATTTGGTCGTTTGGTTTATTAACCATTATAAGTTTGAAGCTAGACGGCCCTAGGAGAATAGTAAATCGTTTTATTCTTCTGATGAATGTAGTTTTATGACATAATTATAACCGTGAACAAAAAAAAATATCGATAAACAGCCGACAAAATACCATCCCTAAGATAGCCGATATTGAATGCAATCGCATTAGCAAAGCGCTATCAAACGGCGAACTACGAGTAATACCTAGGTCGCCACCTTAGCATCGGACCGATATCAGAATGTAACCGTTTACTGACATAAACCTAGGATTTTGCGGATTTCCTGACAGCTCATATGGGTAACAACTCGGCTTGCCTTTGGAATTCGACGAAGTTGTATCTGCAAAGACATTTTGGTCGGGCATTTGTCTCAATTGGAGGGAACCGTTCTAAAGGACATTGTAATTGATTTTCTGCGAAATGTACGAAAATCGAGAAAGTGTGTTCTGTCTTTTCGGAGAACTCTTGTTGAAGAGCGTACAAAGTAGACAAGTATTCACCTGCTAATAGATGTGTATTAGCAGAGAGAATAGAAATGTAAACTCAATGGTTTTGCCAACTTTTAAGGATCTGTAAGGCCTCTGCCTCGAATTTTGCGGCAGCGGGAGCAGCGGCGCACGCAGGCGCACTGCGGTCACGTGCTTGACGCGGGCCGTCAAGAGCGGTACGATGCTGTCAAGCGGTGATCCGCAGTGCGCCTTCGTGCGCTGCCGCTCCCGCTGCTGCAAACGAGGCCGAAGCCTTAGGGCTAATTTTGCTACAGTCCGATAAATTGCTGATAATTTATCTATCGGATATATAATATGCTTTCACCTTCTTCACTGTAACAGCAATAATTTAATAGATAAATTATTGGGAACTTAGTGATGAAAGGTCCTTAATCTTAGCCCTGATTGTGAAATCTTTTGCTTTTACATTCTAATATTAATTGATTTTACTCGTACCTCTTTTTTTTCGGAGAAGATTGCGTTTATGCTTAACCACAGGCTAGCTAGACCTGCGGCCGTGTGTGAGACTCGAGACTAAAGCGTCCACTACCCACTAAACTGATAAATTTTATTACATAACTGGTTTATCTCGAACCTTTTACTTCGTGTGATGAATTGCATTAAGTTTAAGTATCGCATAATACGTTATTACATTTCATGAAATAGTCATAAAGAAATAGACGACCGAGCACTCTATAAGAGAGAACCTCGAAATTTCATCAGTCTCGTTTGTTATTTTTCCAAGAACATTGTAAAGTCTGGTTGTCTAGAAATCTAGAAATGTTACCCTTAGAAGTCTTTGCGCCCTGCGTTGACCTTGCCCGGTCGAGATCGTCTGAAGGTTGCCGCCCTAAGGTTGGTGAACTCAGCTGAAATTCTTAAGGGCTTTATTGCACCGGGACACTGTGGGGCGGCGCAACCAGTCGCCGCGAAATTTATGCAGCTCTATAAAGAGTAGGTGAGACACCTACCACCACCACCTGTTTTCTATTGTGAAGAAAATGCCTTTACGCTTCCCGGCCTGCCTTAGGATGAGTAATCAGGGTATGTCGGGCTCAACACCAACGGGATCCCCTGCCGTCGTCATGCTGGTTGCACCACTAATAAGTATGGCGGTGTATACTATCTCACTCACTCTGTTGTCAGTCACGTTACTTTCGATGCTCTTTTCCCCGTCCATGACTCTCTGGTGTCTCTATGGAGGCTCGATTTGGTAGCTTAGCTTGGTGGCTGAGTCTCCCGGTGAAATATAGCCGTTAGAGAAGTGCGTGACTGTGTGGCCGTCAGCTTTTATCTAATTGCTTTGGATATTAGGAACACCCTGTTCTATTGTGACAGTATCGATTGGGGAGCAGTTTTTTTTTTACAAATATGGAGTCTGAATATTTTATACTTATAAATATAACGTAACAGTTTCGTTTGTTTTACTTTAGTTGCCAAACAAGCAGAGGACCCTTTCCGATGCAAAGCTATCATAGTCATTTAATTGAACAATCCTTTCATGAAAAACATTTTTGGAGTATGCAGACTTACATACTTTTATTCTTGCTGCTATTTTATTCAAAATTATTTAAGTAGTGTCTCAATTTTTGGCATATGAACTTGTGATATGAATACTCGTACAGAAGCACAAATCTGCTCGGTTCGTTAGCGTAGCGTAGCCTTAAGTTGCGCGCGGGCGGCGCAGGAGCGGGTGCGCACGAACAGCTCGCGAGCTGCACATTCGCCAGATGTTCACGCAGTTTTGTACAGTGTTCGTCGTCGTTTTCTTTGGGAGTAAGTATAAATAAAATTTACAGACCGATAGAAGCAGACGTCTTCATCTTTGTATTATCCTAAAGGTTTTCTCATTGCAGGGCGATGACCTCAATCATTAAAGTCAAGTTACGTCAATGGTTACTGGCCTAACTACCAAAGGTTGCCTTGCCTAGGCTAGCCTAATGCGAATTGGTGATCACAAACCCTATTTGTTTTCGAAACGGATGCCCTAAAGTACAGCAGATTCATGGAACTAAAGTTGAAATGCACAAACGTTTTAGTAAAATGAACAATCTCAATCAATAAAATGTATACAGATTCAGTTGAAAACTGAAAAAAGCATTGCAACAACAGATTCCAATAAACCCTGAACTGTTGTTTATTGGCAAACAAACTGGCGTAGAACATCCGATATACTTCAAACATCATGGCTTAGGCAATCTATTGGTCTTAAAACAAACAACGGCCACACTAAAACAAAGCTAGCTTTTCATTTCAACCTTTTGAAAAATCTGAGTTGGAAAATGAAAATGTTGAAACACAGCCAGTGTTTAATCGGAGCTGAATGAGTAGAATCGTTCTGAATAGATTGGAAGACTACTTCAATGGCGGTGACTAGTAGGGAACACATGTAGGCCTCGACCTCGAATTTCGCGTCAAAGAGCGGTACGATGCTGTCAAGCGGTGAATCGCAATGCGCCTGCCAGCGCCGCCGTGTGTTCGAGAACGGGTCTATGGGATTCCATACAAAACACCTCGCCGCTGCCGCTGCCACCCGCTGTCCGCAAAATTCGAGGCCGAGGCCCTAAAGCGACGGCCGCGCTAGAGGGTTCTGGATTCAAATCCCGGGTCGCATGGAAAATTTTGTGATAAGGTTTTTCTGTTTAAACGATGTTTAAAAATTTTCTTCCAATTCCCACTAAAATCACTCTTGTTCAAGCCCTTATCCTTCCCTTAATTGATTACGCGGATGTGTGTACTACTGATTTGAATAAAGATCTTCTCAACAAATTGGATCGTTTAGTTAACAATGGTATACGTTTCATTTTCAACCTTCGTAAATTTGATCACGTTTCTTCCTTTCGCACTAAGCTTAATTGGTTACCTATCCCACTTCGACGTAATGTCCGAATTCTCACTACTCTCTTTTCTATCCTAAACGATCCACACGCTCCTTCTTACCTTAAGTCAAAGTTCAAGCTTCTTAGCTCGACACATTCTCGTCAGCTACGCTCCTCAAATAAAACAGTTCTAGCTACTCCCTCTCACCGGTCCGGTTTTGTCTCCAACTCTTTTTGTGTAACGTCTATTAGGCTTTGGAATGCTCTCCCCGAGAACATCAGACGGGCACCGAGTCGGATGTCTTTTAAGTTCCTTCTCCGAAAACATTATCTCCAGACTTCCCTAGCATCGTCATTCACCTGTCCCAATCATTAACCAGCGTCATTTCTCTCTCTTTTGTTTTACTCTTTATTATTATTATTATATATACATATATATATTATATATATATATATATATTTATCCCGCAAACAATGTGACGTCCCCCTATGGTAAAAGTGCATTCAAAGTGGCGTCCACCGTCATTTGGCGTCCGCATACCGGACGCCACTTTGTTGGAGAGCAGCACTTAGGTCCTTTCGGTCCTAGCTAAGCGTAGTACAATAATCGATGGAAGCCAAAAATCGTGTAAATGGCTGCAAATAAATATTAAAAAGTTCTAGAAAAAATCTCAGCGCACCAGTGGCGCTGCTGTCGCGCGTATATTCAAAAATTGTATATCCAGAAAAAATTCTGACTACGGACTCGCGTATTTGGCGTCCACCCATGCGACGTTGCCACCCCGATGTGGCCTCTTCGACAAGAGGTCAAAAGTAATATTTAAGCAATTTAAACAATATACATCGTATTTGGTCACGTACGCGTTGCGTAATATTCGGCGTCCGCTATTTCGCAAAAAATATAAATCTTTAAAGAATTAAAAATCCAACTCGAATGTTATTAAGTATGGTAAAAAGATAACAATGTCCGTTTGTCTGTTACATTTTGACACTTAAAGTGAACCGATTAGAATAAATTTAGTGAAGAACATATTTGTCTGTTTGTACACGCTAATCTCCAGAACTACATGATTTGAATAAAACTTTTTTTTAATATATATAAAGCTATACTAAGCCTGGGTAACATAGGTATAGGCTATAATTGCTTCTGGGAACTAACACCTGGTGTAGAACCACAGGACACCAGCTAAACTACCTCTAATTTATGAGTTATAAAAATTGCACCCTAGTAAAAATGATGTCTGATGAGCTGCCGGAATAATAAAATCGAAGAATAAGAACACATGTCATTCTGATGTGGAACTCTAAGTACCTAGCTTTACTATACCAAAATTTAGGAATGATATCTAAGCAAAATTTGTTCAAATAGAAGACCTTTTTTTCTAAGAAAATTTAATTTGAAGTCCTCCATCTAATTTGGTATGATTAAAACTCCACGCGAACGAAGTCGGGGGCACTAGCTATCATATTTAGATGCTTAATGGCTATATACGGACGCCGAATAACTGTATATGTGACGTTGAATAGCCTAGCGATCTTGAGGACGTTTTTTTTCAATTTTATAATAAACTAGCATTCCGCCCGCGGCTTCACTCGCGTAGGGTCTACGCACCATGAAACACCCCTGGGAAGTGGAAATCCAAAAACCATTTCTTAATGGGAATTTGCACATTATGAAGCACCGCTGTACAAATTTTCAAGTTAAGTCTGAACCCCTTTTTTCCCCCCTTAGGGGTGAATGACCAAAAACTCCTTCTAATTAGTGAGAACTTACTCAGTATGAAAATCCCTTATACAAAATATCAAGGTGATATTAGGTATTTCTCTTTATCTATTTATTCTCTTATAAAGACTATCATGTCGTTATAAATATAAAATTTGGTAGGTACACAATCAAAAAAAATATAATTAAATATAACGTGAAAGACGGACATACATTTACCATTTAATCTATTCATCTATGCTCATCCCAACACAGACTTTTTACTTGTGGATACAATAAATTATAACATTGTGGCGTCCTTATATTTAAACACTACAAAAATTGGAATAAATTAAGTGTTTAACGGTGCACTGCAGACAAGCAATAGGAAAAGAAAGAGATAAAACACCCAAAGGTGGCAACGTCGCACTTCCAAGTATCGTCCATCCTGTGAGGACGTCAAATAATCGATGCAATAGCTAAATTTCGATCAATATATCCAGGACGCCAAAAATGTATCACCATGGTTCGGAGGCCAAAAATGTTCGGGCATGACTGCAAGACGAATATCGCGAAATTTAAAATTAACGGAAAATGACGTACCCCACGGAGCTGGAAATGAATGAACTAAGCAATATTCATTGAGACATGTCGAATAAAGTACGGGGAACCGGGGGACGCCGAAATGATGCGCGATGTGCAGGACGCCAAATTGCTTCTAGGATGTATATATATATATACAGGGTGGAAAGTTTCAATGGGGCAACCAAGGGAGGTACCTTAATAGTTGCAGCTACAAGAAATTGGTCTTAGGAGACTATCCATAATTTTTCAAAAAAATTACATTCCCATTCACAGATTTTTAAAAAAATTTACGGTTGACAAGAAAATTACCATTTTTCACAAAAAAACTTTTTGGTGCTAATCGGTCCAATTTTGTACGCTGATCAAAATCTTCTATGGGACCAACTGAGGTTTCAGTACTAGAAAAGTCACAAATCAAAAAAAACTTTTCCCATACATTTTATAGTACTTAGATTTTTTGTGAGGCCATAAGAAGAGGTAACTTTTTGTTGTAGCTACAAAAAAATAATTAAGAAGATGCATATGCAATCAAACAATAAAATTATTTAAAAAATAATAATTATTTTTATTAAGTAATTTTACTTTATGATATAAGGTGCTCAAAATGTTCTCCATTTTGATTAATGCATAAATGTATTCGTTTTTGTACTGACCGCGTGGCGGCCAATAATTATTTGGATGAATTCCATATAAAATTGTACAGAGCGAGTTTTTTAATTCTTCGACACTGTCATATTTCTTTTCATAAATTTCATTTTTTATATAGCCCCACAGAAAGAAATCAAGCTCATTTTTGCAAAAAAAGAATAACTAAAAGCATCTATGTACCTACTCGCAAAAGCACACCACACGCAATCAGATTTTGATATAAGCAGCAAAAGAAGTACCTACGCATTATAAAAAGAAAACAAAGTTCGAAATTTAAATCTTATTTGAATTTGAACTAGGTACATAGGTAACTAAATTTTTTTTCAGAAAACTATCGTATCGAGGTTAAGTAAGTTCCAATTGAAACAAAATTAATTGACTGATGTATGGGAAAAGTTTTTTTTGATTTGTGACTTTTCTAGTACTGAAACCTCAGTTGGTCCCATACAAGATTTTGATCAGCGTACAAAATTGGACCGATTAGCATCAAAAAGTTTTTTTGTGAAAAATGGTGATTTTCTTGCTAACCGTACATTTTTTTTAAAATCTGTGAATGGGAATGTATTTTTTTTGAAAAATTATGGATAGTCTCCTAAGACCAATTTCTTGTAGCTGCAACGATTAAGGTACCTCCCTTGGCTGCCCCATTGAAACTTTCCACCCTGTATATTATTATATTTTATTTATGTTATTTTAATTTGTTTAAGACTTAATTATTTTATTTCATTTTTTTTTTCTCTCTCTTTAGCCCGTTAGCACTACCCACCATTTTTTTTTTCTGCTTGGCCCAAAGGTTGACTGGCAGAGAATGCCATTAGGCATTAGGTCCGCCTTATGTACTCTTGATTGTGCATTAAAGTTTGAATAAATAAATAAATAAATAAATGTTGGCGGTGTACAACATCCCTGTGCCACGAAAAACAAGTCAATTTATAATCATAACTGCTGCCTTATAATGCATGAAAAAACAGGTAAAACAATGGATTGTAATCAATGACGTTCAATTGATTGTAATAATCTGATTTAATTTTTCTTTAATAAAAATTAACGGTATTATGTTTTCCATAGCATTAAGTGAACAATAAAAATCTAATATTTATATGATTTTTGTTAATTAAAATATTAGTAATCTAAATAGAGGATGAATCCTAACCTTCTTCTTCTTAGCGAGTCGACGGCTAAACTAGGTATCACTAGACCATCGACTCACGAGATAATAATGATCTTACTCAACAAAAAAATATAAGAAAACATATCAATTTATTACTTTGAAAGCAATCACGGATAATTGAATTTAATCAAGCACTATTGTTACTACAGAATCTTTAGAATCAGAATACAACTAACTCAAGAATCGATTTTGCTGCAAATAATGGAACTAGTATTTCTTGTCTTGATTGCTTTCTCGAGTTTGCTTTTAGTGTTTCTATTGAGTGAGATTGAGTTGGCCGAGCTTTTAAGACTAGTAGTGTTATTTGTTGTGACAAAAATCAGTGGATAAAGTTGGGTTTCACCACTGTATGATTTTGTTTTGTTGTTTAACAATGATGAAATTAGACGAAAGAACCTGCATCTTAGTTTTCTGACAGATAAATTGTCACGAACTTATCAAATAGCGGTGAAAAAGTTTCACCACTGATAGATAAAGAGATGTGGATAATATATTGATCCCACCCAAGACAAACATTGATAAGATGAAAATTTTTGTTTGTTAATCTAGACATTTAATGTTAAACACTTATCTAGAGCTTTATTTGTGATACCTTCGTTGATTCTGATATCTATCACATAAGTGCTTAAGCTCCATTTTTTATAATCAGATCAATTACTTAAATAATGTTATACAAGGTGTCCCATAAGTCCTTTGAAATTTAAATTTCGAATAAAATTTAAATAGCGCGCAGGAATAGCGCGCAGAGTGCGGGGGTAGCACCAACGGTCTTTCGGAATTCAGTCACCATGGAGCGTTTCACCGGAGCGGACCGTGCATTTTGTGTGCGTGAGTTTTATTGCAACAATGATTCGGCCACCATTGCGCGTCGTAAATTTAGAGAGTATCGCAATTTACGCACGTTTAATGACTGGCCTAGTCTTCAAACGATTAAGAATGGGGTCTAAAAGTTTGAGGAGACTGCTCTACGTTGGATAAACAACAATCGGGCCGAGCAAGAACATCACGGACGGAAGAAAACATCGACGTAGTGCAAGACTCAGTCTGTGAAAATCCTACTCAATCAATTCGTCGAAAATGGTCGTGCGGTTACTGTTACTTCGGAGCGGTATATGGCAATGATTGAGGATTTTTTTACACCAGAGTTACAGAATTTTCAAAGTTTCAATACCCGGACCTGGTTTCAACAAGATGGCGCAACTGCCCATACCTCTAACACTGCTATGCCCGTCGTCCGTCAACATTTCCCTAACAAAGTGATATCTCGAAGAGGAGACATTCCCCGGCCACCACGTAGCCCGGATTTGAGTCTAATGGACTTTTTCTTATGGGGTTACCTTATGTCTCAAGTCCACGAAACAAACCCGCGGTCAACTGATGAACTAAAAGAAAATATCCGGCGAGAAATGTCAAGCATTTCAGAGCGTACTTGCCGTGCAGTGATAGAAAATTTTAGTCGTCGTTTACAGGAGTGCCAAGAACGAAATGGAGCTCATATAGAAGAAGTGATTTTTAAAAAATAATTCCCTTTTAATGTTAATTACTACACAATAAATAAAAATTTCATATTGTACATAGTTTTTTTTTATATAATTTTTTTTTAGTTCAAAGGTTTTCTAAAACTTTTGTTACAAAGTAAGCCAAAGTAATAAATACGTAGGTACGTTACTGACATATAAAGTGTATAAGTAGTTATACAAACTATATACCATTTGATGATTAATAGTGCTTAAATAAACAAACTACTCTCTCTGCCCTGACCAAGTAACATGGGCAGAATTCGGTTCTGGCACTCGCCGGCCGCTTCCGCGGCACGCTCGCTCCGCTCGCTCGGCTCGTGCGTTTGTGGTCGCAGTTCTAACCTAACCTAACACAAATCTATCCATTCCTTTACAGGGAATAATATTATTTCTTTAAAAAATTACCAGTCAGGCTTTGTTTTATTACATTGTCCAAGTCTTTGAAGATATTATATCAAATTGCTAGTTAATGTGATTAATACTTTGTCAATTATCACTTTATTTAAATTAAGTAGACATTATAAGTAATGGCTAGGTAATATAATATAATCCAGATTTATTACTTTGGCTGTGACACACATATTCCTTATAATTCCTCAAATTCGATCTATTGCAGAATAATACAGATTATATTGTTACAGGGAGATTAACCCCAGGGTTTATGGTGCGGTGAAACAGTAGCGTAGTATTGGAATATCAGATTTGTAACACAGGATTTCACAGACAATGACATAGGCTTGCACATGACGGCTGAGGCTACTGCATCATATAGACCAGAATAATAATATAATATTTCGTATATTGCTCGCTTGAATATTGAAATTGAATTTTGTGGAAGCGTTCTATAAGAGTTTCTGTTAAATTCATGATTTCTACTAGTGAATTCTTCAGGTACAAAATAAATTCTTAAAACTGTATAAATTATAGTATTCAAATTAAGGTTGTATTTTTAAATATTGTAATCATAGTGGTGATTGAAAAGAGATCTACTAAGTTTGTATCGTTTTTTGTAATCATTTATTATACTGAAGAACTACGAGTAAGTACGGTGGTTTGATTTGACTAGTAGAACATTTTTTGCGATAACAGGGTATTGATTGGCAGGGATCAAAAAGGGCGGAAAGATGTTCAATCGCCTAATATCTCTCCGTGTCGTGACTTCTATAAATTCCGCTGGAAAATGTGAAAACGGGAGTAGGAAGCACACATGTGATTGCGAGCTCATTTTAGTTCAAATAAAAGGCTTTTCTCGTAATTTAAGAAGTTTGCCTGGAAACGGCATGAAGAGAAGGAAGTATTCCCATTGTTTCGAAAAAATAGCGTGTTGTGAATAAATTAAGCAGGCTCTACTACCAGTGGGCAGTCACAAAAACGTGTTAATTAAAACAAAAGCAGCACGGCAAACGCCGTGGGGTGCCATTTCAACAAACAACAGTGACACAATTTAAATTACTTAAGTATTTCCACCGCAGGCGTGTATCATAAAGCTGTTTTATCTCATTTTCTATAAAAGGAAATTAATAAAATGGTCCCGTAACTCGATTTGTCTACGGCGTTACATAAGTTTTAAATGGAATTAAAACATTGTTAGAATTTTGTTTAAGTTCTTTTTACATGTCAAGCTTTTGAAAGCCGCTTTTAACTTTGTTTACAACATACTTCATAAAATTAATGTGTGGTGATTTCATGATGCAGACAGAAAAAGCAGTAATTTTGATATTGTACTTCGTTTAGTTACCAAGAGTGTCGGAGGCATCCCTTTTGAAAAAACTCATATTATGAACATTTCTCACGTCATGAATCTCCTCGGGCGTCTTCAAAACAAATAAGGCAGGTTTTATCACAATCGTATGAGCCGTTTAGGCATGCATAGACTTACTGATTTGATTGGCTCAATGCCGCATTTGGCAGTGACCCACTCGTGATAACATGACGTGATGACCGTTTGTGTTTATTGTGTCTGGATGTTTATATGTACTATGTATACATATAAACAATTTGACTGCCTTTGGTTGAGCGATTTCCGCCTTGGGACTGGTAGGCCATCAGTGCGGCAGTATATTGTGCGATGTTACCTGGTTGTAAACTTCTCCGTTTTCCTTCATACCTGAAACTGTTACTGTTACTTGTTTTTATTTATAAATTAGTTAATAAATATTTGGAAATGGAAGTACGCTCGGTGTATCGCGTCCCTAATCGGTGTGAACCGTTGATTATTTTCGTCCTCTTCGTGACTGGTGTGACACTTGTAACCTGTCGAAAACGTAGGGCTGCGATCTAATTTTTCTAAATTATTATCGTTATCTGTAAAAGGCCGATGATGATGATGATAAAAAATCACAACAAATCGGACAAGTATTTTATATAACTATGTATAAACTACATAGGTTGTATTTATATCTGCTGGTTTTTTTTTTGCATAAGTAATTAAGGTGTACCCTCCAAATCAATATATTATGTGATGTTGTCCTAAATATATTTAAATTTCTTTCCCACGATAGTGATTATACGTCAAGACTCCAGGGGTGTAACTATTAATTAAGTCATAAACATAAATACATATTTTCAGGTGGTAGGAGGTCACTTAAGTGCCTTCTCACCGAGGCAATCGAGTGGACAAGGTAATAAGAAAGTTGGCATTTAAGACAGACATATTGTATCTGATTTTTTTGGTAAAGGTCGCCATTATTAAAATAAATCTAAAGGTCGATGCCGTGCGGGAGCGGCACTAAAGAATACCAACTCCCGCCCCATCTCTTGCCCGTGGGTGTCGTAAGAGGCGACTAAGGGATTTCTACTTTAGCAGAACATCTGGTATATGGTGCAGCTAAAAATTAGAGGCCGGTGACGGGCAGCAGCGTCACCGGTGCGAGAGCTGCACCCTGCGATCGCCAACACGCCTGCCCAGCGTGGCGATTACGGGCAAAACCTACATATGGACAGGAACTATAGGCCACGGCCCCCAGTTCCCGGCAGTCCCGCTATTCCTGGTCATGGTGGCGACCATGGTAACGGCGGGGCGGGGGGACGTGTTAAGAATCTCCGGGCTACGGGAGGCCACCATCAAAAACTGACCCTGGCGACGTATAACGGGCGCACGCTACGGCTTGACTCGCATCTGGCGCAACTTGAGGTGGAACTTGGGAAGATTAGGTGGCACATTCTGGGTTTATGCGAAGTCCGAAGAGAGGGGGAGGACACCGTAACCCTTGAGTCAGGCCACCTAATGTACTTCCGTGGAGGTGACCAACAATCCCAAGGTGGCGTCGGGTTTCTGGTCAATAAGTCCCTCTCCGACAACATTGTGGAGATCTCCAGTGTGTCGAACAGGGTCGCGTACCTGATCGTCAAGCTCACTGAGAGATATAGTCTCAAGGTGGTGCAAGTGTACGCGCCGACCTCGACGCACTCGGACGATGAGGTGGAGGAAATGTTTGATGATATATCAAGGGCCCTCCACCTCACTACCAAGACCCACTACAGTGTTGTCATGGGGGACTTCAACGCTAAAGTGGGAGTACAAAATTGCAGCGAATCGGTAGTAGGATCCCATGGATTTGGAGCCAGGAATCATAGGGGGCAGATGCTCGTCAACTTTCTCGAACGGGAGGGGCTCTTCTTGATGAACTCTTTCTTCAAGAAGCAGCCCCAAAGGAAGTGGACGTGGCAGAGCCCCGACACTATGACGAAAAACGAGATCGACTTCATCTTGGCGGACAAGCGGCACATATTCAGAGATGTCTCCGTGATCAACAGGTTTAATACCGGCAGCGATCACAGACTTGTCCGAGGCACTCTGAATATCGACTTTAGAGCCGAACGAGTCCGTTTGGTGAAGTCCAGACTCCGGCCAACCCTGCTCCAAACCTTGATAGGATCTGAAACGTTCCAGTCAAACCTGGAGAACCAATTTGCTGCCTTGGAAACCACAATTGACGTTGACCGAAACCTAGAAAATGTGGTTCGAGTCCTCAGGGAGGAAGGTAAGAGATTTTGTAACATGCGGCGCAATGGCAGGAAGTCGAAACTTTCCGAAGGGACTTTAGGGCTAATGAGGCAACGACGTGAAGACTCACCCACCACTTCGTCCGGAAAAAGAGCTCTTAACCGGGAGATAAATAAACGTGTGCGTCACGACCTCCGGTGCTTTAATACTCTTTCAATCGAAAGAGCTATAGAGCAAAATCGGGCGTCTAAGGTGTTCGTACAATCTCTCGGAAGAAGCCACCTGACGAAGCTGACCACAGCAAGTGGAGAAGTTGTCGCCTCAAAGCCGGCAGTTCTTTCGGAGGTAGAAGACTTCTATGGCCGGTTATACGCTTCGCATGCATCTCGACCTGATCCCGGAAATGAGGACTCTAGAGCCACGTTAACTCGCCATTACACTGAAGACCTGCCAGAAGTCAGCGTTGGCGAAATCGAGATTGCTCTTGGGCAGCTTAAAAATGGAAAAGCCCCTGGAGAGGACGGCATTACTACAGAGCTGTTAAAGGCTGGAGGTAAACCCGTACTGAGGGAGCTCCAAAAGCTTTTTAACGCTGTCCTGTTCGAAGAGAGAACTCCAAAGGCGTGGAGTAGGAGTGTGGTCGTCCTGTTCTTCAAAAAGGGTGACAAAAGCCTGTTGAAGAACTATCGACCCATTTCCCTTCTAAGCCACGTCTAGCTTATAGAGATTATTCTCAAGAGTGATCACGAACCGTCTTGCGCGAAGACTCGACGAGTTTCAACCACCGGAACAGGCTCGGTTTCGGAGCGGATACGGCACCATAGACCACATTCACACTGTGCGGCAGATTATACAGAAGACCGAAGAGTATAATCAACCCCTGTGTCTAGCATTCGTGGACTATGAGAAGGCCTTCGACTCGGTTGAAATCTGGTCTGTTCTGGAGTCCCTGCAGCGTTGCCAAGTAGATTGGCGATATATCCAAGTGATGAGATGTCTGTACGAAGCAGCCACCATGTCCGTCCAAGTACAAAATCAGCAGACAAATCCTATACCATTGCATCGAGGAGTGAGACAAGGGGACGTCATCTCCCCGAAATTGTTCACAAATGCAATGGAGGATATGTTTAAGACGCTGAACTGGAAAGGACGTGGCATCAACATAAATGGCGAATACATCTCTCACTTGCGATTTGCAGATGACATCGTTATAATGGCGGAGACGCTGCAGGACCTACAACAGATGCTGAATGACCTGGCTGATTCTTCTTTACGCATCGGCCTACGGATGAACTTGGACAAAACCAAGGTCATGTTCAATGAACATGTTCTACCGGAACCGATTGCGATTCACGGCGCCGTCCTCGAAGTTGTTCAAAAATATGTGTACCTTGGGCAGTCATTGCAGTTGGGTCGAAACAACTTTGAGGACGAGGTAAATAGAAGAATTCAGTTGGGTTGGGCAGCGTTTGGAAAACTACGTCGAGTCTTCTCATCGCCGATTCCACAATGCCTAAAGACGAAAGTCTTCAATCAGTGCGTCCTACCCGTCATGACATACGGAGCCGAAACGTGGACACTTACGGCACGGCTAGTCCACAAGTTTAAAGTCGCTCAGCGGGCTATGGAAAGAGCTATGCTCGGCGTCTCTCTGCGGGATCGCATCCGAAATGATGTGATTCGGCAGAGAACCAAAGTCACCGACATAGCTCGCCGGATTAGCCAGCTGAAGTGGCAGTGGGCTGGCCATATCAGCCGTAGAACCGATAACCGTTGGGGTAAACGGGTTCTAGAGTGGAGACCGCGTCTCGGTAAACGTAGTGTAGGACGCCCTCAGGCCAGGTGGAGCGATGATCTGCGCAAGATGGCTGGCAGGAGCTGGATGCGAGTGGCCGAGGATCGATCAGCGTGGCGAGCATATGTAGAGGCCTATGTCCAGCAGTGGACTGTCACAGGCTGATGATGATGATGAAAGGTCGATGACGTCGTTCCTGCATTCTTTGCATCGATGAAGCTAAGCAACTTTATGTGCATACGATACTCGGATGGGTGATATTATTTTGTCACGACGCCTCTCCTTGCTTGAAGGAGTCAGTTGTCTCTGATGCTATTCTAAGATGATATTTGTGCCAACGAAACTACCAAACGACACAAAAAGATTAAAACTGCCGAAGCCATAGTAACATTAATTAATAATGGTTCCGCCCTGTATGACTGTTAAACTACCACGTACCCTAGAGTAAGTACCTATTTTACATATCAATGCAGTTCAACTGACAGCCCTAATTTTCATATCAGTCCGAAATCAACCTATGACTCACCGACAGAAATAATACAATACAACCACTTAGTACAGTCCGCCGTGCAAGCGTCGCCAGTCACTCTTAATTATATTATGAATAGCGATCATTTTTGCACAAGCGCCATGCTGAGCGTCGTACCTAGATGCAAACTAATACTATTTTAGCGGCGTTCACTTAACTTTGTTTTGAGGTTTTGAGATCATGTGTGTTAAGGACTTTTTATGAATATTGGATGCATAAAAAAAGATTCAATGATTAAAATAATGGGTTTAAAGTTCTTTAAAATAAATTAAGTTTGTATACTATTGTAACTATTGAATGTAAGATGGGCATAATTTATTTCACTCAAACCTATTCACTTTGATGCTAAATTGCCCTCTGTACTAAAAACATGTCAATATTTTTATTTTGTGACAGTGCTAAATATCGAACCGTTTTAATACGTTTTTTTTTATTCATATTTTGAACAGTTTTTCTGTAAAAGGCTAAAAAAGTCGTACTACAAATAGTAAAAATGGGTATGAAAAGCAACGCGCGGTATTTAAACGGACGAGAATTTGTGCATTGAATCCTGAAAAACTATTCATTCGCTGGAATATTTCTGTGTATTGCAGTATTTGCGAGGACTGCAGAGAGGAAGTCGCGAAGAATTCAAAGAATTTCATCTTTTCGATTGAACGAACTCGTTGAAATTCACAACTGATTGGTACAATAACAGGATTTGCTAAACAATTAAAAAATAAGCAGCACTACATTATTCGTAAAATATTGATTCTTTATTAACATTTTCAATAACTGAGCAGATCTGGAATAATTCTGTTTTAAATAAATAACTTTAAAAAATCACTTAAGGGACATCCTCAAAATCAATGTAAATACATGTCATAAACAACACACAATCACATATGTATTAGCTCAATTATAAAGGCAGATACGAGATAAACAAGAATCCAACCATCACATCGCATGCAACATTCTGCAACGTCACGAATTGTTTAACTGTAATTGACAACTGAGTTCCAAACCAGATAGTAGGAATGTCCAAAATAGCAGCAGCTCAGATCGCACGTTTTACGGGAGCATTTGGCGAAGTATTCGTATTCCGGACTAACCCTAATTCGAAGATGCATTGCATCTACAACTTGCTGTAATATGTATGTAGTTAGAGCAATTTACCCGAGCGTTACATCTGAAGCAAGGCGTGTAGTCTTTGATTAGGAATAGACACTACTACTTATTTTAGTTAAGGAACTTTAGTAGCCTTTTAGATTAATTAAGTAGATAAGCTCACCAAAATGGGTGTAAGCGTAATTAAGAACACTTATATTTTAATTATTTAATCATCATCATCAGCCTGTAATAGTTCACTGCTGGACATAGGCCTTTCCAAATGCTCGCCACGCTGATCGATCCTCAGCCACTCGCAGCCAGCTCCGGCCAGACATCTTGCGCAGATCATCGCTCCACCTGGCATGAGGGCGTCCTACACTACGTTTACGTGACGTGGTCTTCACTTTAGAACCCGTTGAAGTGGCAGGCTGGCCATATCAGCTGTAGAACCGATAACAGATAACCCTAAAATTTAAAATGCCAAGCAAAAAAAACAGGAACGTCTTTTGCCTGTTTGTCAACACCGCTTAGTGGCATTAGTAATGTGTGACTGAAAATATATTTTCCTCGCCCCTCGACGCACACTCGTTACTTTTTATTATTTTTCTATTGTTTTTCTACATTAAATTTTAAATTTCGAAGCAGAGATCAACAAGCTCACTACCGCAGTTAACACTTAACCGATATGTCAATACTCATTGCAATACTCACGTGATTTCATCGCTCGTCTGAATACCTAACTTGGCCATTGTGTCTGCCCCCCGACATGTGACCTGGTTTAACGTTTACCGCGCCTTGTAAATGTTTTGAAAGCGGTATTCTTAAAGTGTTAACGATGTTTAGAATTTTGTAGATGATTTTATGTTAGGCCTAATGTTTTGAAAAAAAAAATGTTTTTTCTTGCGAACTCAGATAACATATTTTACTTGCCGTTATAATACCGTATGTTCAGCTGAAAATACATTACCAATATAAGTTCTAATATTAAATGTTATAACGTTATAAACCAAAAATAAGTTGTAACAATCGTTACTGGAATTCGTTAGAACGTGACTTGGCCTATATTTTGTCTTAAATCAGTAAAGTAACAATAAACAGTTTAATTCGTCCTAATTTTGTAGTTTAAATATATTTTTGACGAGCCATTTGGTGTAATGGTCGAGAAGTCGGCTATTACACCAAAGGTCGCGGGTTCGATCCCCGCACGGTACAAACATTTGTGTGCATGAACATGTCTGTTTGTATCGGTCTGGGTGTTTCTATGTATACTATGTATGTATTTACAAAAAAAAAAGTATATAAGTAATGTTTATCCGTTGTCTGGCACCCATAGCACAAGCTAATGCTTAGTTTGGGGTTAGATGGCGCTGTGTGAATAATGTCCCAAGATATTTATTATTATTATTATTATTTATTTTTATATTTCCATTAGGTAACTGAGTTGCAGAAACACATCTTTATTTATTTTAAAAAGGAGACCTCTTCACTGTTATCTGACGGATAAATTATTACTAACATATCTGTCAGTGGGGAAACTGGCCCTTAAGGCGAAAGTGGCGCCCTCATTGAATAAAAATCACATAATTTAAAATGGCATCCTATGTTGTCTTTGTAAAAAGAGTACCTAGGTATAAGGTATTATTACGTTATCACAATAATACTTAAAATATGTTACTTTTGTTACAGTTTTTAAAAGTACCTAAAACGGTCATGAGTGCGCCACTTTGACCACACTAATCGCCTTAACAAGATAATGCCATTTGAAGATTCATTCTATCTGTCATTATTAAGGTATAAATGAACGTTTTATAACAAGTACTAAGTGATTGATCACGAGTTCACGACTTGGCGGATTTGGTGTCATTTATGATTTGTAACTATTAGTTCCTCTGTTGCCTTGTGTACTTGACATCTATATTTTGAGGTACATGATACGAAAGAAAGTAAGAGAAGAAATATATGATGTGCGTAATATCTTTCGAAAAAGAAAATAATAACTCTCTTGACCGCCTCCGAGGAACAGAAAAAATCCGAATCCGCGGACTGGCCGTTGCTAAACACATAGCTGACATCCTCCGCAATAATAAGTTTTGCCATACTTCCGGCAATAAGTACATTTGACATCGAAGATCGAAAGAAGCTACAGTTTGGCAGCACACTAAGAGAATCATATTTCCTGATTAAATTTATTTTAATGAAATTTGCCACAGTGACGCTTACCGTTATTTTCTTCAGATCGGTTGCATGCCGGTTTGCTATATGGAAATAACATAAAATAAAAGTTTTGAGAGAATTCTAAATCGATGCTATTTCCCAGTGATCAAAATGGATGAAGTGAAAACATCGATTTGACTGCATTTCTCGTAAATCAACCTAGCCTTGTACGGCTTACAAAAGTGTTCTATTTGTTCAATTAACAGTTGAATTATTGGCAGCTTAGCCGCTAACTCTGCTAATTATCCACCTCATTGTTCATTCATGGATATTACACGCGTCGATTGATTCTTGCACATTATTCCGAACTGCTGATGTACAGTCGGCTTCAACAATATCTAGTAGTCATAAATATCTTGCTACTTTAAAGCTACGGGTTGTAAAACTGGCACTGTCAAAAGTTTAAAGTTACTCAAAATTATGGTTTACTTGAGTGTAAAATAGTAAATTTTAATTTGATGCAAAGATATTCTTGTCTTCTTTGGCCTCCTAGATATTATTGAAGGCAACTGCAACGTTGATGTGTGATACAATACAAGGATAAATTACGTTTCCTTGCCAAAGTGCAGGGACGAATATCAACGATTAACTACGCTAGACTTTTGTACATACTCTTTTATAACATCTCTGGCTGTGCTCCGGCAATATTAATGTGGGAGCCAGTACATTTGAAATCAAAGGCTCGAAGATCAGAGGAGCTTACGGTATGGCAGCACTTTGAACGACTTTTCCTGGCTAAAAGTCCCTCAATCGTATAGGCAGCAGTGGTCACTTCCCGTCAGGGGGGCTGCAACTGCTCTGATATAAAAAAAATATCAAAGTTCTTAAAAAACGGCAGTGGGCGAGAGCAACGAAAACGTGTCTATAAGAAAGTTATTCTGAAAATACTGACTTTATTTTGTTGAGAATTTTATTTTTATTCTTTTTCTTAACTTGGCTAATTAACTACATAATTAGGTGTTAGAGTTTTCCAGGACGCTCATTCAGGTCTCAGCTCGACTTGTTTGTAGGAATGCAACCTTGCGATAGCATCTTAATTAATTCGCTGCGAGAAAAGGAAAATTACATTGAAAAAAGAAAAGTCGATTAAAAATTTTTATGGTCACCCATATGAGTATGGATCGTGCAGAAGGACGCTTGGTTTTGGTGGTAGTACACCGGCGATCTAAACAATTCAGTTCTTGACGATTGAATTCAAAGTGTACATATTTTAGACGTTCACTTATTTTGGCCAGTATTTTGTAACATTTACCACCAAAAAATTTGGTTCGTCAGTATTTTTGTCAGTTTACCTGTGATAAGTATTACTATAATGTGAAATATGATTATAAATTAAAATATTCATATAAATAAAAAAACCAACAGTCAACTCAACCAACTGTCATCAATAAAAATACGTCGAATCGTCAAACTGGGAACGCGTAGGAAACATACGACTCTTGTTTGCTTTTCATTAGGCCGAGTTTTCACAGGAATACACGATAAACACGTTTTAGTAAACTTCACTACTACCAAGCGCAATTTGTAATGCAAATAGTACTGTAGATACATCGCTTGAGCGAATAAAAAAAAAGTGTTTTTAACGAGCATTTTATCTACGACCTCTTTTTTAAAAGTCGGTCAAATACTGCTGGTGTTAACGATGGGGAAATCGATTCGACGCTTAAAAATATTTTTTTTACTGTCTTACGCATTATTTTAAGTATTTATTTGATAGACCATCTTATAATCGGTTCATTTTACACGGACCATTATTTTTAGTGTTTGTTTTTTTGGTTTCACTTAGGTCAATCTATAAAATAAATGATTTCTGAAAGTGTGAGAAAGCCTCGTCTTTAGAACTATGATTGAAACTTTTTCTTAGTAATAATACGAATACGAGTACATAATGAATGATATTACAGGTAAAATATCACAATTCTTATTTCTTATCCCATTTAAATCTACAAACTATGTCGAACTACAAAGGGTATTACAATTAAGTCTTCTGTAAATAATTACCTACTCAACTTTCCATAGTAAATACATTTATTATTCCTTTTCTTCATTATAAACGATATATTGTAACAACATAATGTAAAAGCTTCATCCTAATTTAGGGAACCTAATATTACCAAGATCAATTAGTATATTGCAGCAACTGTCACACCTCAATTACTCTTGCTAGACAACGAGATCATTATCAACGTGCTATCAGACCACATATTAACATGTATTATGGTAACCGTACCTAATGAGGTTAGTGATAGATATACTCGTACTTAGTTTAAATAAGACATTATTAGTAGTGTAAAAAGTTGAGTAAAGTTTCAGCCTATTAATGTCCCACTGCAGGGCAAAGGCCTCCATCCTTGAAATCAAGATATCGTTACAATGATGGGTACTGGCTTAATCACCACGCTTGCCAAATGCGGATTGGTGATCACAAACCCGAGCAGTGTCCGAAAAAAACAATACAAAGTTAGCTCGACCCTGGAATTGAACCCAGGACCCCGAGATCTCAGCCCGGTACGTAAACCACTAGACCATCAAGGAGTTAAGTATTAGCCTGGGGGATTCGTCGTTTGACCCCGGTCCCGAATACACCGCGCTGTCATAGTCTTTATGCGGTTGAAATAAGGACTATGACATCGCGGTGTATTCGGGACCGGTGTCAAACGACGAACCCCCATTAGCCTAAACAAAAAAAATCACGTTAATCATAGGCTGAAACGTTCTAGCCTGAAAAAGACCTGCTTTCCAACCTTATTAATTGCGCGAGTGACAAATAAGTCACAAAATGGCGCGACTAGGTCAGCCATTGTGTGCGGTCGTATACATAACAAAAACCTTTTTGTCTGTCTGTGTACTTCGGTTTTGTGGATGAAGCAACATGCGGTGAATGAACTAGGTCTAGAGGTCACTCGTGAGGGTAGGAGCTAGAAATGACGTCAGTTCTAGTAGCATTTGAATAGTAATATTCTGTGATTATTTATTTTCTAAAGGCAAGTACGACATAAATTATTCGTAATATGTACATACTGTTCAGATTTATAATAAATCTGTCGTTCTTCCGAAAATCGCTTTAATCGTCAAATCAGACTATACTATTGTCGGAATCGATATCAGTATCACTATTCTATTCTTGAGTCGATAAAAAATCGATGCAACATTTATTTATTTTTATTTCGGAGGACATAAATAGCAAAGGGCATATCTGATTACGCAGAAACCATTTATTCACAAATTATTAATTCGAATACTATTTTAAAACGGTATTGTTACATAAAAAAATATACATAATTTATTTTATTACCTAAAATAACTACGAAATAACGTGAAAGTATAATGGTTAATAAAATTTTGAGCTGAAAAGTGTCACAACCACAATTTTGTAAGCTGTTTATTTAAGACAAATATTGTACCTTCCACATGGTGCGATGTAATTTGATAACTCCGACCGTATACATTTAATTAATAAATACAAATTAATTATTTTACATATTGACATAGAATATTAATGAGATGAGCTGTGATTTAAAACGTGAAATAAAAACACAGTTTTTTTTTATGGAAAACAGAATGCGGAGACTACTGCTGAAATTCAATAATGCTAATTCTTAAATGGTTTCCTTTGTATTAAGTTTTGTGGCGAAGCTGTTATGTTGCGCATACTTTATTTGAGTTGTGAAAGCCGTGTCGCAAACGCACGCAAAAGGTTGATTGTTTGAATTTTGCTCGCACCTATGCCCTTTTGTTTTTCTTTTCATATTTTCCACTAGCACGTTGGTGACGGAAAATATCTTGTATCTATAAAGTCGCTCAGACGTAGACACTTTTTTGTCGTGTCGAATAGGTACTAGCTACACTTTCGATAAACAATGTGGGCCACAACTCCAAAAGTACAACGAAAAGAAAAATGCCGCCATAATAAGAAATACATCTCCAATGATGTATATAGTAATGCTATTGGAAATTGTACCAGATCCCCTACATTTTTGCACTGCAATGTTACAAAGGACAATGGTGTCCTTTGTAACATTTTATTTAAGTGGACACAAAAAGTGTCTACGTATGCGCATAGAGGGCTCTGGTTTCATAATGTCACTGGTGGCTACCATGCGACACAAGACATAAAAGCGTCTTGGACTGCGCCTAAGGCCTACGTAGCCGCTAAGCGGCGATATTAAATAAAATATTGTTTATTAGCATGTGACAAAATTTTCAGAAAATCCCACGTCATTTGTAATTTTACACTTTTATTATTTCAGAAGTACCAATAATCGTTATTGACACACTTCCACTGAAAAAGAAACATTTTAAGACTTGTTTTAACGCTAAATGAGGCTATAAGGGTAATTCTGTACAAGTATAGACTAGTTCCAAGATGGCCAGTATTGTCTGGTTTGGCGCTACATTGTGAAGCAACCTCCGGATTAAAACCACGTTCATTTTACAACTTGTTTATTAACAACTTAGTAGTAACAGTAACTCTGAATTTTTACTCCATTTACAACAAATTTGGCATAGCTTCTGCTTATTGTAGTGTACACGACCGAGGTCCGAGAGTGAATGCCTCACGCTCCGTCCCAGTGCTGCCACCTCTCTAAGGCCAATCAGCGCTAAAAGCGCTTGAAAATAGCGCTAGATTCCGCTAGACTGCATAAACAAAAAAAAGCGCTAGAATCCGCTAGAATGCATGGACAAAAAAAGGCATAATAGTAAGAAATTTTTATTTATTTCAATACAAATTGTATTTATCACCTTAAATCTAAAATAGTCTTAATATTAATACGTATGATGGCTAATCTATTCTATTTCGATATCAGAAGGATCAGGTTGAGTTATTACTAAAGTTGACCGAATTCCTGAAGGTCCAGGTTGCGGTGCTTGAGGGTTTTGTAATTTCCATTTATATTTTTGGTTTGATTTGATCTGAGATAGAACTTTGTCAGGAAGAGTGTAATTAAAGCAAGTAGACTTTTTGTATGCCAAGCCCAATCGTACGTGTAAGATAGCATTAATGGTGTCTATATTCAAAGAATTCCTCAGTTTTGTCTTTACCACATTCATGGTACTGAAAACTCTTTCTATATCAGCATTGGAATGCGGTAAAGACATGACTTTGGTTGCTATTTCAAACAAATTCTTATACGGGCAATCACCAGTGGCATCTTTGGATTTACCGACTTCAGCCCAAAAGAGTTCGGTATCTGCAATATTCTCCCATTTCTGTAACCTAATTGTATTCCACTCTTGTATAATGTTATCCATTTTTTCGGTTTCACCGAGTCCCTCTACTAAATCTATTAGGTTTTGTACAATTCTGTTTTCCTTCAGGATTACAGAGACTGACATACACATTGAATTTTTCAAAACTTTCAGATTTTCTGGCAGCCTCTGCTGCAACTCATGAATGAGCTTTACGATAAAATCCACACATCTTTTCTTAATTGATGTCTTCTCGTCGTTGCGAAGATCGCATTGCGTCAACTCTTTTTCAAATAAGTAGCCCAAATAGGGACTTAAAGACATATATTCCCTCACATTTATAGTCTCAAACTCCATCCTTGGTTGGGATATAACTATTCTCGAACATAAAGATTTGATTAAATCAATCAGTGTGTTATAAAGGAGACATGGATCGGACGTTTGTAATTCGAATGTCTTGACTGCTTTTTGGACGTTGTCTAAAATGCCTCGGAGAAATATTAAGTACAATTTATTTTGTTGGTCATTAAACATTGCGAATAGTAGTTCTGCTTTGTAGCAATTTTCTTTTGACCTGACAAGATTGAAATGTAATTTTAGTTCCTCCCATTGGCTCAGGATTCTTGCTACTGCGGGCTCAATGGATAACCATCTGGTATCGCAAGTTTTTAGGATTTTTAAAGGCTCTTCTCCAGGATTGATAGTTTGGTACAGTTCCTTATAATCAAACTGACGTTTGGACGAAATTTTAAACCAGTTATAAGTTTCGCGCAGTAGAAATTCAATATTTCTTGGGATGGTTTCAATTGATGCATGAGATACTGCTAATTGTATTGAGTGGCAAACACATCGGACCAATATTAAATTAGGAAGTGAGTGATTTTCTTTTAATATTTTATAAACACCGGAATTTACGCCAGTCATTACAGCTGCGTTGTCGGTCCCAATACCAGTCAGCTGATTTAAATTTAGTTTACAGTCTTCCAACAACTTGATCAAAGCATTAGTGATAGCTTCTGCATTCGATGAATCCAGTTCTACTAATCCCAGAAAAGTAGAAATTGTTTTGGAGCTTATCATGCTGTAATATTTTACTATTACTCCTAGACATTTTTTTACTGTTATATCGGTTGACTCGTCGATAATCAAACTGTATGAGTTTCCATCAATATCATCTTTCAGTTCTTCGATAAAATGAGGAGCTAACACTTCTTTTATTATAGATGTACATTTGGTACGGTGTAACTTTAAGTTATTGGCAGATTGAGAATCAAAAAATCGTTTTATACATAGTTCAGTAAGATGATCTACAACTGCAATCGCTGAATGTTCAGCTATAAACATAGAAAGAGCAGCTTCAGTTTCTTGAGTCGATGAATCTTCACGGCGAAGCTCAGACGTGGAAATTTTACTCTGAGTGTTATCCAACACTAGTTTACATTTATTCACATGATGCGAGGACTTACTGTGCCGTTGTATATCGCTTAATTTTGCAGCAAAATCACGATTGCAATACGTACAAAACGCTCTTGTAGAATCACCTGGAAATGCCTTCAACCAATGCTTAAACTCAGGCTTCACTTCCCACTCACTCTTATATCGTTGTTTATAATATGTTTTTTTTGACAGTGGTACTTCCATGTTAATTAATCTCTTAGTTTCTACTATGCAGTGGAAATAAAACAATTATCTTATAATCTTAGAATAATAACGCTAATAAGTTTATGACTGTGAACACAATCACTTCCGAGCAAGAATGAACGACAATAAGAATAAATTAAAATACGTGAATAGTCGCCGAAAACAAAAATATTTGACATTCTAAATCCTACTTTATTCTTACTACATAAAGCCCATTGTAAAGCAACGACCAAAAACAACTTATTTTATTCGGGGAATACCCTATGGAACGAAATCTAAATGACTTGCGGTGTTGCTGCTTACTTCCTACTTTTTGCCGAGATTTCGACGTGATGATTACTACAGGTTTGTTCGGTCATAAAAACGCGCTATATTTTCCGCTAGGAGTTAATAATAAAATTTCAGCGCCAAGGCTCCCAAAAAAGCGCTAGATCTAACTCCGAAAGCGCTAAGGTGGCAGCACTGCTCCGTCCAGTCGACGCATGGCCCGGCCACCGGTAGTGGTGGTGGGAGTAGTGGGGAAACACGTGAAGGGCCATGCGCGGGAACATTAACCAAACGTTTTGATTGGCTGAGCTCTGCCGGAAGTCAATTTAATGTTTATATAACATGTCGTGAAACGTAATTTAAATTATGAACTTACTCCAAAATTAATTAATACATATCAGTAGACTGTGTAATATTATGATTTAATTTAACTAAGGTTTATATTTAACAAAACGACAACAATTGCGGCTAGGTTTACTTTTGACTATATTTTCGTAATTTGAGACAATTGTAGCGACACCTTTTGTTAACAGTTCCACTCTGCGTAGGTACATATTTTTCCTCTTGTAATACTCGTCGAAGCCCTTGTTGTCTGTTTCTAAGACACATACGATATCAAGTACGAGTGATCCCGACATCTTCGCACGTCGGCTTTTTCCTCGACCATGGAAAAATACGAGAAACTAAGAAAGGCGGTTGTGAAAGTCATTCGTGCGCGACCGAAGACGTCAACATGTAGGGTGCCCACGCCTTTTGCGGTCGATAATTTATGTGGGTAACGAGAAAAACAGAACTGGAGTTACCAAGTCGAGACAGGAAAGTAGAAGATCAATCTTAAAACTGTGTTAGGAAGTGCGTGCATAATATTATTATTTACATCAATTAGCTCGTTTTAAAGTATTTTGTAGTGTTTTGATGTTACGTGGTATCGTTCTGAAGTCATACATATATCTACAAATCATCTTACTAGTCTTACTAATATTATAAAGGCGAAAGTTTGTGAGTATGTTTGTTACTCTTTCACACAAAAACTACTGGATGGATTTTAATGAAACTTTACAATATTATAGCTCATACATCAGAATAACACATAGGCTACATTTTATAAAGATTTTGTGTGAATTGTCTAAAATATGACGATTTTAATAGTTAAAGGTCGTAAATAAACACATTTTTTTGCGCTTACATTGTAAACGCTGGCTGAACCCTTCGAGATAGATCAAAATAATGTACTACAATATTGTACACCTTAAAAAGGTTTACAAAAAAGTCCGCGATGGTATATGTCTATCTCTTAGGGATAACCCACAATAACCATTTTTTATCCTTTACTAACGAGAAAATAATGGCTTATTTACGAAAAAGCAATTTTAAGCAATACAGTATTATTCCTTATCTAAATAAGTACCTTAAATAAATTGTGCATGTAATATAGATCAAAATGGCCCTTTACAGCATGTAATTTAAATGAATATTTTCGAAGATATTGCAGATTTAAAATGCATGGGCATAGCGGTTGCGGCGGTACCGATCGCGACCGGCCGTGGGGCGGATTGATGCCTTCAGGCACTATAGATTGATGAACGTTTGTTACTCTTTCACGTAAAAACTACTGTATTGATTTTAATGAAACTTTACAATAATATAGCTTAGGCTAGAATTTACAAAGATTTTGTGTGAATTGTCTAAAATATGACGATTTTAATAGTTACGCGTTGATAAATGGTGCACGATACGCGACAGTGAAACATCAGTGTATAATTCCATTGACACAGTTATGTCATCCGATGACACTACAAGTTATCCCGTAGAATTCCTAAACTCTTAAGAGTTGTCCGGGGTGTTAAAGGTAGGTGTACCCGTTTTGTTAATGCGTAACCTGGACGCGCCAAGATTATGTAACGGTACTCGGTTGCGAGTTACCAAACTAGGAAGGCACATTGTGAAAGCCACAATTTTAACTGGAGAAGCTAAGGGAGACAATGTTCTTATACCGCGCATCCCAATTATACCCAACAACTTCCCATTCAATTTTAAACGCCTGCAGTTCCCATTGAAAGTCGCATTTTCAATGACGATAAACAAATCGCAGGGTCAGACCTTGAAGGTAGCAGGCATACATTTGGGATCGCCATGTTTTTCTCACGGTCAGCTCTATGTGGCTTGCTCATGTGTTTCCAAAGCGAAAAATCTACATGTTTATGCTGAAGGAAAAAAATCTTTTAATATAGTTTATAGGAGCATACTGCAATAGCTACCTTAAGCCTATGATTAGGGCTCCGCAGTGCAAAATCCAATCATTCGCTGAAGAACACGAGAGGGGTAGCAGAGGAGTACGCGAGTTGATGTAGGTACGAAACCGTAAAACCTCTTAGGCTACTAAAAGGTAGTCCACGCGGACGAAGTCGCGGGCAGAAGCTAGTGTTTCATAATTACATGAACTATTTTCATAGTTATAATTAAACAAATTCACACCAATTAGGAAATAAATACAGAATATACGAGATTTATCTTTTCTGAAATATTGTTCAAGTGTAAACCGAACAATCTAACCAAGTTTCATCGTAATCAAACCAATAGCTTAGAAGCGCATTGAGGAAAAATACTAACATTAATTTTGATCTATGTAGATTAGATAAACATGCTCTATGTTTCAACTATAAAAAAACGAATGCAATCCGCTATACCGACACAGGTTTTTTACGGCTAAAGATAACGATATCAAAAAATTAATCTCGAGTGTTTTTGCTGTTTTTGCACAATGGAAAAGTGGGCATTGTTTGCTGCTGAAATGCTTTTGTTCTCTTCCTTGCTCGTTTAGTAAAGAATTATTTAGTATATTTAAGTATTCGATCGATAACTGGGTTGATAATATATAGTTGCTTTGCATTTCCTGCAAGGCCGAACTGGGTTGACTATTGTGAAACCGTATTTATTATAGAAATAGCAGACTTGAAAATATCTGATAACAACATCTAATATAAAAATTTCATGTCTGAAGATTGTCTGATTAAATTATATTTATGAAGATTAGTAACTACTCCGTATTTAATATTTAGATTAGATTTTTGGTAAAAATTGATTTTTAATTTAACATAGGTAACTTATTTATTTTGTACTAACGTTGTTTGTAAGCGGAATGGCACTTTTTAAATATATCTGAAGACAATTTTAAGGCAATCCTTTTTTTTGTTATTTTCAGGAAAGTTATTTAATTCAGAATATTTTTAAAAGTAATCGGTTAACGTTTGCTCTCAATTATTATTTCTGCTGATCATTTATGAAACTGGGTTGCCATCGAAATTGATAAACCAACGTCACAATTTATATATCAGTCGATTTGCGACATTTGACCGCAGCAGTCACAGCGAAATAGCGAAGCGATTCGCAGCTATTAGCCACTCATACGTCCACTGTAACCACAGTTACAGAGACCATATACCTCAGGACAGTCCGTGTAACTACAGTTACATTTTTAAGAATTCGCGCCCGCCGATTGTTTTTTTCTTTTTCTTATCGCTGTGGATGTTTATAGTCTGTAGTGTTGCTGGTTTTTGACGCTCTATGATATGTACCACACCTTATTTTAAGTGGAACATAACTTCGGCTCATGGCTACAAAAAAAATAAATTGTCAAGTTGCTTGTTGTTTTTGTGGATCAGTGCGCGAGTGTCTCCAGCTATTTTATTCGAGAAATCATGCCGTAAGTAATAAAATATTATTGTTTTGTATATCAAAATATTTATAATCTTACATATTTTCATATTTTATAACATTATGTGCGATTCCAGTCAGTTTTTAAGTAAAAATTTGGATTAAAAATAGGTCGGTGACTCTGTGTTTTTATTAGTGAATAATTGGAAGATCTAAAAAAGTTCTTATATTATATCGTAATTAAATGTTTTAATATGAAAACATATTAATATTATAGCCTGGTAATTACCATACTTTCTTGAAATATTCTATATTTCATTCTGGATTAGACAATTTACCATACGTGAACTTCGATTTCACAGATCATGTAGCTTTAGTTTATATTTTATTTGTAATATTTTTAAGATGATTTATAATGGGATTTTGGTTCCAAATGAAAGGCCATTAAATTACCTAAAACCCAAAATTGTTTTGATATTGTAAACGTCAAAAATATCTAATAAAAAAAATATTTAAATTGAAAACTAGGACAAAATTAGCATTTCTTAAAGTTCACTGTAAGATCATTAATAGAATATAATGTTTAAATCAAACACAACTATTGCCTAAAAATCGTCAACTAATGAGCCTTTTATTAGTATTTTTCATTTTGCGATATTTGAGTTATTTACTGAGTAATAAGCATTTATTTAGCATACGTCTCCTATCGATTTTATTTTGCGCGTATCACGTGACTCGCGGACTGTCCTGACAACCTAGCGAAACGCGCGCGGACGTTTGAGTGGTTAAGTAGGTTGCGGTGGCAGTGGCTATTTCAATCGCAGCCAATCACGCTTCAATTGAGGCACTTCGGCCACTATATTGCATTGCAATTTACAGCCCTTCGGTGCTGTTCAGTGGACGAATAAGTTAAGGGTACATTTTAACATGCAATATTGTGTTTGTTCATTTTACGATGGTTTAGACATTTAAAGGATGAATATTAAAGTTACAAACATAATAAGCCTGATTATTGGACACGCTTATATTATAAATTACACAAAATATAGTACAAGGTCTGCCTCATGGTTTATCGTCTCTTTTGTTCGTGGTTACGTAACTTCACAATTAACATAATCGACGGTTTTCGAAGATAGTTCACCACAGGGCGATCGGTGCGGTGCGGTCACAGTGAAATAGCGAAGCGGCGATGTGGCAATGACTATTTCAATCGCAGCTTATCAAGCTTGAATTGAGGCACTAAAGCCACTAGTTTACATTTGTTATTCATTCGTCTGTCGCTGAAAGGGCTTGAGACGACTTAGTTTAGCATCGGCCATTTTAACGTACAATATGTTGAGTCGTCGAATTTATACTCAAGTAAAATTTAAATCTATGAGTCACCTTTGAAATACCTTATTTTGTAAAATTTTACCTACAGTACAACGTGCGCTATTGATCGACTAGACGCCACTTTTGGTTCATTCATGTTAAAGTTGTCATCATGTTCCGAAGGAATGACTACGTTCACTACTTAATCGAAAATGTTTTCATATTTTAAAATGTCTTATTTCAAAAGGTGCAGGGTGAAGTGGTCTCCAAGCTCTAGTCTTTGTTACCCTCGGTTCAATGATTTTATTTTCTTAATAATATTTGAATACACAAAGATTTTGATTCCCTTTGAAATCACTAGTTAAGTGCCTCTTTTCTATTATTTGATCCTATTGAGTTGGCTTTGCGAATCATATAAGTGCTTTGCGAATGGATTTTGTCTTTAATGCGACTGTGATATTTTTATATTATTGCGAAGTTTTTACCAATTTTTTTTAGATTTCACTTATTTGAACAATGATAAACGATAATACTGCTAAAGGACATTTCGAAACTTTTTTATTTGTTTAAAAAATATTTTAAGAAATGAACTAAATCAATTTATCGTTTATCAAGTGTGAACTTGCTGCGCGTGATTTTATAAACTTATCCCATGCTTCTTGTATAACTGAAAATCCTTTTTGTGATGATAATTTTTATCACAAAGATGTTTTTTAAAAACAACAACTATTTAATAACTATATAATTATATTGAAGTCTTATTTTAGTCCACTATAAATCAAATGTGTGGCTTCCACATCAAACAGATCTCAACAACTCGGGCGCATACACACGAGGGAATACTTGTATCTGTATCACTTCATCTTTAGCAAAGGATGCAATTATCATTTGACATTTTACAATTAAGTCTTTTCAACGCAAACATCTAACCGATGCAATGTTCCGGGAGCGCAAATGGTTGTTTGTCGTTCAATGGGGATGCAGTTTTCTTTAGACATTCCAGTAAAGCTATTTTTAACTCGAAATTCTGCTTTATGAAACAGTTCTTGTGTAATTTCTGGGCACGTGTTTATAGGATATATTCGTAGCTAGATCCATTGCCGCCTCTTCCGGATAGAAAGAACAATGCAATACAATAATGACGTATCTCAATGCAGGCAATGGTCGGCTTTTAATCTGACATTTAAAAAATCTCAAGTGAGACTTGCTGCCGTGTGAGGGACTTCAGACTAGATTAACTACTTACAGCTAAGGTTCCTTTGATTTTCCTTCACACCCAAAGAGGGACGACTGCGACGCTGCCCACCACGTTGTGGCAATTGACCGCCCGCCCAATACCGTGGTCTACGTGGGAAAAAAACAAAACTAAGATATAGAGTTACAGTAATTATTTTTCCATCAAGAACACATCTTTAAGACACTTAATACGTCTCACGTCTTAATTTGGTTGACATCGTAATATCCCCGGGTTACTGGGTAAAGAAAGTGGCGCAATATGTGGGACAGTCAGGAACGGTTTACAAAGAAAAAGATGCAGTACAAAGAAACTTCTCGGAACGTTTTGTAACAGAAGAAAAATATCTGTTGCGAGAATTTATTTGGAATTTAAAACAAAAATCTGCCAATTTTTGTTATTGAGTAGAGCAATACAGAAAACTCCGATGTAAACAGTTATGACGCTACCAGTTCTATTTAAAAAAAAAACATGGATATTATAAAAATAATATATATATTGATCTTAATGGATTCATAAAAAGTCACGATGAGCTTCAGTTCTATGTAACATTTATTTTTCAAAAATGTATTGATAATTTTGTAAGTTTGCCCATTTAAAAACTATGAGACCACTTGCCCCCCGCAAGGAAGACCAAATAGGAGACGGTTGACCTCCTCCCCCTATATCATCTTACGTATTAAATGGATGCCTCCTATCCTTCCCCCTCACCCATTGTTTATTTCTGATCTCTCGGTATTCTCTATCTTTTGTAACAAAACAATTCGTGGTCCAATAAAGCTATTTTGTTACGTCCAAGGAAGTCGTTTATAAACTAAGGGGACATATTCTCTTAGTCTTAAGCAATCGATCAAGTAAAGTTGTCGAGATTTTTTTTTCACAACCTTGACATAGAACTGAAAGTACAACCATCTTGCATATTTTGTTCAGAAACTCCATAGAAACCTTTCAAACAATTTACTCTTTCCTTCCTAACAAAAGTTGTTTTACATTCAATTGAAGTTGCAAAAGTAAAATATTGTTTCAGAACACGTGCTTTTTTCTACGCCAAAAGCTTTTAACGTTTATAATATCTCTTTAAATTACTGATATTAATTAATTGAGCACGCATACATTTCATTCAATACAACATGTATGCGTGTGTTGCTGCGGTAGTCTCTCATACTTATTTCAGCACTTAAAATATTTTTATTTTCGTACTTATTCTAAAGTACCAAAAATGGTTCTAGTGTACTCTTCAAGCTACCTTCGATTACGAACCATCTGAATCCTGTTTTAACAATGTAAAAACACTCCCTATTTGTAACAAACGCAAAGGATTATTCATTTTAATGCTACATTTTGCCACTTGGCAAAGGCGCTTTTATATGCCCTGTGTCATAGTTGCCTTCGACTCAACATTCATCATCATCATCATCAGCCTGTGATAGTCCACTGCTGGACATAGGCCTATCCAAATGCTCGCCACGCTTATCGTTCTCGGCCACTCGCATTCAGCACCAGTCCTGCTAGCCAACATTAATATCATAAAATTATTTCAAGCACAATCTCGCTGTGTCGATTCATCGCAGATATTAGATCTGTTCCCTATCACTTCACACGGGTTGTGAAAGACCCAGATTGAAGCTACGGGGAATACGATCTTATTCCTTACAGCATAAGAACTAGGTGAAAGGGTAAAGCTAAATTTGTTTTACCTAGCGCATACCGTTATGAGGTACGAAGCCCTGAGTACAATGGAGTGAATGACAGTAAGGACGTGAATTGTTTTATTAAGTTCATTTATAAAATTGCTGTACGTATTTATTAAAATGCATTATGTGTAATTTTAACTTATATATTTTCTGTGTCTTTAATCTATTATCTTCTTAAAGATAATAAATTATTCATTAGTCGCTGTCAATGCCGATTTATTAGGTCGGTAATTTCTAAAGAGATTTTTTTGGAACTTGTTTTATAAGTTAAATTAAGTCCTTTCGAGTAGACAAGATGTTTACTTAATAATAAAAGGTTTTATTAGTAACATCAAATATGTACATAGTTTTGGCATGCAATAAAAGTAGCTTTTCAGATTTTATAGATTCCTTTTTGAAAAAAATAAAGAATTAATAAATTATTTTTGTATTAAATAAATAAATAATCATACCAATATGAATGTTTAAGTTATGTATGCAGTTTCCTCTGCGCTGTTCTTATTTATACTGTGTCATAGTTCTGTACTTTGTAACCTTGGAGGGTACATTGAACTGTAGGAAAGGCCCGGTCTTATAATAGGGCCTTAGTTAGTTTCATGTTTCATTAGCTCCTATTCGGAACTAATTAAGGTACCACTTGAAGAAGAGGCAGTTAAATACTAGTTATGACTGTTGTTGCATTGCAATTTTTAGTTTAATAGTTACTTTGAAGTTTTTTTGTAAAATGTTCACCATTTTGTCTCCTCTTGCCTACCCGGAAACCTAATTGAAGCTAACTTTAGATAAGTTAGCTTTAATAAGGTTTCCGGGTTCTCAACTGAACCATTATATTTTAATACTAGCCTTCCGCACGCAGTTTCACCCGCGTGTAATTTCTTTTTTCATATATCCCCCCCCCCGTCCCCCCACATTTCCGGGATCAAAAGTACCCTATATGTCACCCGGGGATAGAATAGCTTTCAAACAGTGAAAGAATTATTCAAATCGGTTCAGTAGTTTCGGACCCTATTCAATACAAACAAACAAACAATCAAATCGTTCCTCTTTATAATATTATTGGCATCAAGATCAAATCACAGAGGATGAAGAATGACATACCTTAATTTGCATATTAGGTTACCTTTTCGAGCATACAAAACGTTTGTTATATTTATTTAAATCAATTTTTTATTAGCAAGAGGTACGGGTGCCGGGTACTGACTAATTCGCCTATTGTTCTGTACATGTGCAAACGTATGTATCTATGTTGGAGATAATTCAAATGAATCAAGTGATTTTGAACCTTAAGTCAAAGACATTAGTTCATTTGCGATGCATTCAGTTGTTGTTGTACGCACATCCTTTTATGCGTGGGCACTATGAATTTCTTGTCTAGCATACCTAATCGCCTAATGTCATTAAACTGTTCGTATTTCCACACTCTATGAAATGATGGATAGGTATTCTAAATATCTGAATACCTACAATGTCCTTTGCATTCCACTCAGTTTGCATCGTAATTACATATTTATAATATGTATATATGTATATCATGTAAGATTTTATACGTGTTTAAATGAAAGTTAGCCTTAGCCTTCGTGATAATTTTTTTTCTAACCCCCATTCCCTAATTTAACGATGTACAATTCGTAACTGTGCAGACTAATTTAATAATGAGCTTTTTTAATTGTTTGACACTTAAACGAGCGAGGGACGATTACTTGCGCAATCCAGTTTCCTTTTATGTTAAACGTAAACAGAAATTCTAGCAAAACTGCGAACAATATTTCCAGACAGCTGCGAGTTTTGATTTAGATTGTTATATAGTCATAATAACTATCTCTTTGCCAGGGAATATTTCGTAGAATCCAAGTATTGAAAATGCTGAGCGAGTTTTCCAGTCCGACTAAAGTTGAATGAACCTAATAAATAGAATATCTTCGTTGAATTTTCATCTTAACATTTCAATTTAAATTAATTAATTGAATTCCATGTTGAAGATAATGCACTTTTGAATGAAAATAATTTGAAATAATTTCTTGAATGACTAACATGATTATTAATATACCATTGTTTCTGTTTATGTCTTTGTAGTAATGAAAGAGTAAACAAAATTAAAAAAATATATATTTTCTTAAAGGTCGTCCTTTTAGAGAATATTTTTTTTAATTTTTTCAGCGGCCCGTTGCTAACCATATTAATTTATCTAGACATATCAAAAGACGTTTACTGCAGGTTCAAAACGTGTTGATTTGAAACACGTCGGGTCACCAATTGATCTTTTAAGGCAATAGCCTGGGAATGAAACTCCAAATATCACTATCTGATAGTTTTGGAATGAGAAAATCAAAAATAAAAATGATGTTTGTACGATGTTATTTGACATTACGTAGCGAAATAGGTAGGTGCTCCCGTAAATTTACAAGAACTGTCTGGCCCGAAGTTATCGAGGTCTTGGTAGTGGTAGAGCCATGCTGTTTTACAGTACGAACGGGCCGGCTCGTCCGGGGAAGTACCACCCTCTCACATAACACCAGCGTGAAATAATAGTGACTGCTTTTGTGTTTCGTCTGGTTTGTGAGAGTGCCGAAGGCCCACATACCCATACCCCCATAGGCCGGCAACGCATCAGCGATCCCTCTGGTTTTGGAGATGTCCATGAGCGGCGGTGATTGCTTACCATCAGGCTAACCGCTGGCTCGTTTGCCGCCTCTGACATAAAAAAAAATAGAGTTTAAGGGTTATGCAGAATGATCACTGTTTGCTTTGCGCTTGCGACTATCCTTTTAGATCTTTACCTATGATATTGCCGACAACAATTTCCGTTAGTTTTAAATAACATTGCGGAACATTATGATTTTTGATTTACGTTCAAAGGAATTATCTAAGTTTTACGTTTAGTATTAATTATTCAAATGAGAATGGTGGAATACCAAAAATCTAGCTTACTTAGAGCTCCTTTGAGAAGTTTTTTACAATGTTTAAATAATCGTAGTTTTTTATATACGAGTAATTTCGGTTTATGTATTGAATTGAGTAAACAATTTAAAATAGCCAATGCAACGACACGATTTCATGATGTACAAAAAAGATATTTATCTACATCCATACCATAATATGTCTATTTTATATTCAGGAGCGATGAGCAAACGCCCTACATTTAGATATAAGTATCTGTGGCTGCATTGAAATGTTTACATTTTAGTGTCGGTAACCGATACGTAATTACGTTCAAAATTCGAACGTCTTCTTTAAAAGTAAAAATTAATAGGTTTTTTCGATTATCGAATTAGTCGATTAGTAATTTTATGTTCCATTCCTATACATTTAATTCGATGCCGAAATTATAACAATCGATTTGAGAATCGAAATCAACTCGAGTCTAGATTGTTTATGGATTTTAAAAACTACAAACGTCAGTCATTAATTATGACAGTACTAAACTAACTTTTACATACAGATTATGTTGGTAACTAGGGCGTTTGCTAATCAATCCTGACTATAAAATAGACATATTATCGTATGAATGAAGATAAAGTTATGTATGTGACTGTACATAATTAGTCATTAAAATACTCATGTGATTCTTTTATGAAACTCACTTCGTTCGTTTCATAAAACCACATTCGTATTTTAATGACCCTCATTATGCAGCAGTCACATAAATAACTAATTCAGCCTTCTCGATTGTTATACAAAGCGACAATTTCATAAATAAAGACCTGCTCAAACTATCTTTAAACTAACATAATTCCATATTCCAGACATGCTACGAGATGGAGCGATACCTCCGAGAGGAGCCGAGAGGGAAGCGCCGCGAGCCGGATCACGAGGAAGAGTGGGCGATCTCCAACGCGTCATCCCCCCCTTCGCCGCCGCGGTCGCCCCCCTCCCCGGGGCCCAGGCTGTTCACCATCACCGCGGTAAAGAGCGAGCCGCCGAGTGACTCTGATGAACCGAGATGTGAAGGTGCGTGTCGGTAAATGTACTGTACCGGGTTACTTTGGCTCAGGAACTTTGGCCCAAATGAAAGTATCCGCCACATATCAGTTGCTTTAGTTCCGAAGGGCAACTTTTGCTCACCAGACTCTGAGTTCGAATCTCAGGCTCACTTAGACTTACTTATTCTGCGCTCGATAGGATACCAAAGATCTTTAAAGATTGTGTTTCAATTCGTTACCTATCATTCTTAGGATTTGTGCCGTGCAATATAGGACATTGCTAGATTGAGCCTTAAACATAAAAGGGAAAGATTATTATTATTTGACATTCGGCCCTATCTATAGAAAATAATATCATAGTCGTTATGATACACAATAAGAACTTAATATTGGAGTTGGCTGAAGGAAAAGAAAGTGTGAGCTTAACTTAAAGTAATGCGTTCATATTACAGAAAATATTTTAATCCATGAATGCATCAGTTCTTACATAAATTGATGTAATGAGCAATTATACTCATCTTTTTGAACATAATATGCTATACGACATAATACCAAAATGTATTTTAAAGCGTTGCCCGAGCTCAATTTAGGTAACGCGTATATTTCACGTCACAAAACCATAATTGGTCGCGCAGTGCCCATAAATTGGCGATTTCGCTTTAAATTTTAACAGTAGTTTTGTATGAAAAGACGATAAATTGCCGGAACAGATGTGCCAATTGTAAAGCGGGTCGCTCGTGAGAGGCCTACGCTGGCAGTGATGCCTCAACTGATATCATTCGGGAGCCCGATAGCTGTTCCTCGCACCGAGAAGAACAGTGACTCTGATGAAATCAAAGGTAACTTGCCAGAAGATTTTTATCGTTAGACGAGGTTTTAGAATATACAATCGAAAACGTTTAAAGTTAACTTGGAAAATTGGTCGAAAAAATGCAATTACAATTTCAGAAGAATTAGTTAAACAGGTAAACATTATTTATATCAAGCAAGAACTTTTAGATCGTCGTCAGAATAGCAGCATAATATGCTATCGCATTGTCCTTTCTTTATTATTATTTTCACTTTTCTAGTCTTAATTTCCGTTGTACAATTTTAAGTTTCAGGTGTATAATAAATGAATTTACTTTTTTCCTTCTATAAAGTTCTTATACGAAGCAGACAGACTATGTAGTTAGAGAGAGTCAATTATATTATGTTTTCAATGTCAGCTATATTGAGGAAAGTCCCAAGAGCTTTTTACGTACATACAATCGATATTTTATTACCTTTTTAATAAGTTAATACAGCAGCCATTTTATAAAATGGTATTACATAACATTTTGTTCTTATTGAGATGGGACTTGGAGACACTACCTCCCTATTTTACTAGGCGAATAAACTTTTTTCCAAATTTTTTTTTAGTAGGTAAGGTCTATATTAGAAAAATATAAACTGTTTACAATATCATCTGATCAGTTATTTTTAACTCCTTTCTACTCTTTCAGCGTTAAAAAGTAATTTAACATAAGCTAGTTCGTCGTTGACACTCAGAGAGTAATGATTTCAATAATCATTCGCGACCTCGTCTAGCGAAATAGTCTTTGGTTACCTCGGTGTTGTAAGAAGAAATGTATGTTGAATGAAAACTGTTGCCGTATTTTAATTTGCCGTCATCGTTTTTGTTGACACGTTCAGGTAGGTATTATGACGAACTTGTGTCGTCCCTCTTTCCTCTTCTTGTGTAGGTATATTAATTAACTGTGATTTCTCTTTTACAATATCATCGAGGTGTAAGTATACCTAATTCTATACCATATTAGTGAAAATAATACCACATTGAATGTCTAATAAAATAAGCACCGGTCAGATAATCTAATTTTCTGACACAATGCTGAGTGTATTGTTTCCGATGATATTGTAAAGAATATTAAATACGAATTATTTATAAAATGAAGTATATTTTACGAAATTATTTTGGGATGTACAATTTCATTGTTATATTTCCACTTGTTTGCCTCGATGTTGTGAAACATTTTCAATTTACTTTTGTTTTGCCTTCGATGTTTGTAGTCCTTTTAGTGTTGTTGTACTGATAGACGCTTGTATCTTTTATAATAATAATCAAATTTGTCTAAACTTCTCGTATTGTTATCCTCAACTGTGAAATCATCTGTGAAGATGGCGTCTTATTAATTATGCTTAAGGCTTCATTGCACGTATGTGTAACGAGACTGGATATTATTATGTTGACATAACAAACATGTTATTATGTTTACTGGAACTAATATAAATCGAAAAGCGAAGTATATAGAGAGTAAATATATTACATATTTACTCTCTATATACTTCGCTTTTCGACGTTTTGTCTCTACTATTAGTTATTCGCTCTCTGTAATATACGAGTATATTAACTATATTAGCTATGTAATTAAAAAAATTGCGAAAGCTAGTTTTTAGTAATTTACTACGTGATTTGATTCCAGGTAAAAATTTCGTATTTTCTGTACACAGAACAGTATGCCTACAGGCAAGTCTTACTTTGCACAATCATTTATCAACGAATAATGTCACTTTGATTATGTACAATCAAAGGCAACGATGTGTATACAAATTCATAACTGTGTGCCTTATCGATTTAGCATAAGATCTCTAATGTTACATTTCATTGGACCAGATTGTACCTATTGTCGATAAAATTTAGGATGAAATATCAGTTCTCGGATTTATTCGCAAATCTTGTTCTATTTGGTAGACCATATTAGGTATTATTGTCGCAAAAAACGCAAAACTGCAAACTTCATTTGTTTCAGTTGATTACTTGATTCCTTGAAATTGTTTCTACTCAGACGATAGCAAGAGAATAATAAATAATAAGATTCCAGGTTTGAATCGAAAAGGACAATGCAAAAGACTGGGCCCAGAAAAATGTTGTGCAGATCATTAGCCTACGAAGTAAATTTAATAAATACCTTCAACTTTTCAACGTCGACAAAATTGGTCCTAGTGAAAAAAAATATGTTTATTATGTTAATTATTTATGTTCATATAAAAATAATAAATTATTATGGACAATAACTTTTCCCCCATAGGACCGATTATTATCATCATCATCATCATCATAAAAGTTGATGGTGTGTGTGTGGTCTTTCACATTAAATTTTCGTCTTAAAATTGTAGTAGTTTTCTTTGATAAATAAATATTTCTCAATTTATTTTATTTTCCCTATTCATTTAGAAACTAACTCTATAAACTATAAACTCTATAAACAAAAAGAGTATTTATGTGCCTGTTTACATGTACGAGTATAAGATAAAAAACTTTACTTAATTTGTCGGACACTCTTTCCCCATTAATTTCACAGAACACTGGTGATGCCTTGGTTGCTGCTTTAGAGCGGTAACTGCGTAAAGTGACTCGCGCGGCACCTTTGTTCAGCGCCGCCGAGGGGTCCGTTATAATACATGTATACATCTCATCTCTACACATAAACTTAAATTTTTTGGGCCCTTTGTTCCTAGCAAGTTTTGCATTCCTCTTCACTCCTCCTCCATTCGCTGTGAGTAAAATCTTAAGATGGTTACTATGTTTATAAATGACCCTCTGTTTCCAGTTCGCTTCCTAGAATAATGTTTGTTATCACTACGGCTGATTCTAGAGTTACGCTAATACTAGCCAGCAACTAGTTGCTCTTGTATATCTTGAAACCTGTTATTTCAAGTTTACTTGCTCTCATATTAATGTAGCAGTTCATTTTACTCGTACATTCACATTGGAATTCAGCCAAAGCTATTATAACTACCTTGTGGTTTTCCCCTGGTAATAGTTAGAGGTCTCGAAAATATCCAATATGTTTAAAACCATTATCTTCTGAAAACAATGAAACTAAATCTTGTTATTCATTCTAGTACACTATTTTCAGATTTGATGCCTTTTAAAAAGTAATTGCCGCAGAAAATCTAAATCAATAGTTTTTTTAGTCTAGTATAATTATTGCAAAAGCGTATTAGTTTGTCCTTTTACGCACAACGAATTGACGTGATTTTAGGTATGGAGGTAGCTTTGTAGCTGCATGGACGGTGACATAGGTCACTTTTTATTCGGAGCAAATATGAGTATCACGTTACGTCCTAATGTTAGATTCAGCCTCCCCTCTGCAGGGTCACTTTAGCGGAATACATATAGATTTCTTATATAGATTTATAATAAGAAAAACAATGGAGATACGTTGGCGTAAAAAGTGGACTGATAGCTATAGGAATAATGCTAGCGGAAAAAAATATTTTTGGATCCCATGGGAGCGAAGCATGGGAGCCAAGTGGACGGAGGCGAACTATTCACGCTAATCTATCTCCAATATAAAATGCGCCCTATTGACTAAGTCTTAGCGTAACCTATCATAAGGGACCTCATTTTATTAAATTTACGTAAGCTTTTTAGTATTTACTTTAAAGATTTTAAAGTTGATGAGCTTTTGTATTATGTAGGTTCGTTCGGTAGGTATTGATATTTAATAATGTTTTATTTTTTAGCACATTACTGTCCCATCTTGAAAGACCAAACAAACATCTGAAAGATTTTGTTAATAATTACAATTCAACTAACTATACGATAAACAGTAATAATTATTAAAATTAAAATCATACTTTAATGTTTCACTTACATATTTAAATTACTTTTTTATATATTGTTTCACTTGACTTATACCTCTTGTTATTTTATTGAGATATTTTTATTTGTATCAAATAATTCTCTTATCACAGTGTAATTAATTTATCACGGTATGTGTAGTATTTACGGACGTTCAAACATTGGGTTCCATTTTTTAAAGTTCCATTTAATTTATCTTAATGTCTTGGCTCTCTTTGAAATCTTTGAATGCATGTGTGTCTGTGCTTTAAGTGTGACTCGTACCCATGTGTCGTAGTTCAGTTGTCTCTTTAGATAAATCGTTTTTCCTCACTCAAGAAAGATTCTCAGGACAATAAATTTTCCCCGAGTGCCGAGATAACGATGCAATCGTTTTTTTTTCATTCCCTACATTCAAGACGCGCCTTTTAATGTAAAATGAACAATATTTTTCCAACGCTCCCAACATTTTCATTGCAGAACGCATCCATTCAATAAATGAGAAATTATTCTTCTATTAATAAAGAGCTGAGAATAATCCGTTGAGGATTTAGTTAGTACTGATTGAACTGCAGTGCCAAGCCTGTAAGGCCTCGGCCTCGAATTTTGTGGGCAGCGGGGCGGAAGCGGCAGCGGGAGCGGCAGCGGCGAGATGTTTTGAATGGAATAGAACCACAGAACAAGAAAATTTAATAGAACCGTGCTGGAACAAGAAAATTTAATAGAACCGTGCTGGAACTATACTAAATCTATGGCTGGAACACAGCGGCAGCGCACGCAGGCGCACTGCGGTTCACCGCTTGACAGCATCGTACCGCTCTTGACGGTGACGGCCCGCGTCAAGTGGTGACCGCAGTGCGTCTGCGTGCGCCGCCGCTCCCGCTGCCGCGAAATTTGAGGCCGAGGCCCGAGGGTTAATTTATAATATTAAGCACTATTGAAAGTTTAGCTGAGGACTACTAGGTGGTTTGCAAGGTTAATATCGTATCTAGATGTGATTGTCTCCCACTCAGGCATCCAGGAGATCGGTAATGGTTACACCAGTAATATATTATGTAGTGATAATAAAATCGTCTTATGTCAAATATGTACGTCTCCGTAAAAAGTTGTCTGTGCGTCGACGTTGTATTCCTTTCCTCTCTTTCTATAATCAAAAGGTTGTAGATAAAAGTGATGCAGCTAATGCAGCAATAGTGTTTATTATGCACCCTGATGTGTAACTCCGTGGTCACGCTCTTGTCACCGAAATAAGTTCTGTGCGCTAGGCCTACATTGCCGTTATATTATTGCATTTCGCGCCCTGTCATCTGTCCAGATAAGTTGTGTGTGCCTCAGTGTGTGCATTGATGTTGTATTTTCTCTCTCTTTCTCTCTATCATCACAAAGGGCTATTAAGATTTTTGTATGGAGGCTGGCTTACCTACTAGTCCCGCCATTTTATCTTTTTTTCAAAACAGAGTTCACTTGAAATTCTTTCAAAAATGGATTATAAAATGTCACAAGACGAAAACCCGGTAAATATCACATTTCCAAGATATAAGGAACCAAAAGTTTTAATTCTCTATGTTGATTTTTTGGAAAATCGCGTTCCCTAACAATTCTTTCAAAAATGGTTACCTGATATGATCAATACAAACATAAAATGTCATTAGACGAAATCCCTTTAGGTCACGTTTTAAAGATATTCAAGTAAAATAAAATAAAAATTTACAGTGAATGCGATTCAAAAAAAATACAAAAAGGCAGTCCAGCAGGAAGGCAAAAACTTTAATGCCCTTTTAAAATCACGTAATTCGGCCGCTCATTTCCGTAATAAGTTGTTAGCATCGATGTTGTACTGTCTCTATCATCACAAGATCTAAAATCACATAATGGATCGTGCGCTGTTTCCAGACGAGCCGCCGAGCCCCGCGCCGGCGCGCCGTGCGCACGCGCCGCGGCACCACCCCCACCAGCACGCGCACGCGACTGACCCGCGCCGTCGCGTCCATCGCTGCGAGTTCCCGGCTTGCGACAAGGTGTACACCAAGAGCTCGCATCTGAAGGCGCATAAGAGGACCCACACTGGTAAATGGATCTGTTATTTTGAATAACCCGCCACTGCCTCCGTCTGGTACAGTGGTTAGAGCGTTGGGCTCTAAAACCCGGAGTTCGAATCTCGCGGGGAGCATCACTTTGTGTGATTGTTTCTAGTTTGTTTAGGACATTGCAAGCTTGAATCACCTGAATGTCTGCGAAGAATGATGATGAATGATGCACGTTAAGCCGTTGGTCCCGACTATGTTCCAAGTAGGTCTGGTTTCCCTTGTAAGGGTGGTTTAACGGTGGTCAGATGACAACCTGCCCTATAGAAAGCGTAGGCTATAGTAAGCCTACGGCCTATGTCAATGAAGGACACTTAGCTAGGAAACGTTACTCGACTTGCTGCCTGGACTGAACTGTACACTTCACCAGGATAGACGGAAATATTGTTACCATGCCACCTAATGTACTCTGTTTTTTGTGAAATAAATTATCATTATCATTATCAGGAAGCGTTGCTCAATGTGCTGCCACACTGTAGACTCCTCTGAACTTCGAGGCTTTGATTTCAAGTGTACTGCTCCCCGCATAAATATTGCCGGAGTACAGCGAGAGCTGTTACGGTGGCAGATTTCTGTGGGGCTAGCTAGCTAACGGTAAAAGTTTTACCGTCAACCAGACCCAAGGCGGGAATCGAACACACACATGACACGACCCTCGGGTTTTATACCTTAGCCCTAGCCACTATTACGTAGAGGCGCTGGTGGTTTTAAAGATTTTAATGAAACAAACAATGAAGCTTATTACCTGAAGCCATGAAGTTAGACATCTTAATGCAGCATAAAACAAACGTTGTTTTTAATCAGGCATGTTTGGCGAGTTTCTTGGCATTCCGGCATGCCAAGTCATAGTGTGAATTGGGTATCTGGCCTGTACTTATTTAAGCCTTTTAGTTTTGTCTTCTGTCTAACTGCTTATTAAAACATAAGAAGGGAAATAGTTTGACAGAAAATAAGGAGATGCTTAAATGATCCCCAATGTTTAAAAAAATATTGTTCTTTTTTTTGCTGTAAGTAGGTATCTAAATGTAATTTCTATTTTTCTCAGTTGTTTTTGTGTTTCGAATTAACATAGAAAGACAGCGAAAGAATAGCTGGGTATTTTGTTATCTTTCATGTTTTGTACCTATTAAACTAACGGAACACGTTCACAGGTCAATCAACTAAGTACCTACTCACCCATTTATTAAAATGTTTTAGGTACATTAACCCGAGGCCAGGCTTAACCCGTAGCGTAATCGCATTAGCGCCTTCATGTGAATGAACTAAGCTTAAAAATCTCGCATTCCAGGTGAAAAACCGTACAAGTGTTCGTGGGAAGGGTGCGAGTGGCGGTTCGCGCGTTCCGACGAGCTGACGCGGCACTACCGCAAACACACGGGCGCCAAGCCGTTCCGTTGCCGCCACTGCGAGCGCTGCTTCTCGCGCTCCGACCACCTCGCGCTACACGCCAAGCGACATGCGTAGCCATTAAACCAACCGCCTGCCCCCAAGAGGAACCGCAAGCGCACCAAGCGCGCCGACAAGAACTAGCGGTCCAGCGTGCGTCCATCACGTGCGTGAGAGTTGTGAATTGTGATCCGTGCGGAATTGAACGTTTTCTCGCCAGTGCCGACACGGTGGACGTACGCCCGGGGGGGCGGTCTCGCGCGCCAAGCGTTGCAAGCCAAAGAATGCCGCTACACGTCGTAGCCGAGTCAACACTCATGCACCCAATGCTTTAAAGTTATTTTTTTATTTTTTAATGTTTAATCGAAAGCGGAAGTGTATTGAAAAATTATATTTGGAAAAATCTCTTTTTGAATGTTTCGGCACCGGCCTCTTTATCGTTACGCTTCTTTGTTGCAATAAGAAAACGATTTATATTCGCCGTTGTTTATTATGTAATGTTTTGTAAGCTTTGTGTACAGAGAGGTTTTTTTATGTCGTTCGGTCGCAAAGCGGCCTAGCGCCGATCGTTGTGCCATTGCCGGCGAGAGCGGCTCGCGTCCCGCCGCGGTCCCGCTGCGGGTGCGCGCCACTCGCCAGCCTGCATTTCAAACCACGTGACATATTATTTATTGGTTCGCGAGATGTTCGGCAGATGAACCCACCGACGCCGAGCACAACCTTTAATTTTAGGCTTAGTAGGATGTGCGTCGCGTTACCTGATATTTTGTCGATGTTTCGAATCAGTTGCTTTCCTAGTGCTAATGTAGCCTCGCCTTGGTATCATAACATCACAACAATGTACCTACGATGACTAATAAGATCTCACAGAGTAGGATACTGCTCTTAAGTAGGTAATTAAGTATTTTGAATGTTTATTTTTGTTTTTTTCGCTTATTTACTTTTTTGGCACTTTTGATAAGATTTGCCTTATGATTAAGTTTATATTATGTTATTTGTGAAAAATTTATTTACTTGCGGAATAGAATGTGTATTCGAATCGAATGAAAACAGGTATTTTTATGAGATTTTTTTGTTTGACAAAGTTTGTAAAACGTTTAAAAGTTGTTAGTGACTCTTTCGAAATATCGACGTAAAGTACGATTATTTTTTAAAATGTTTATTTTTAAGATTGTATACTTTTAAAATATTTACTTTATACAATTGTCTTACTCTTTCATTCCGATGCTTGTGAACTCTGCTGTGCAGTCTTAGCTCATGTATTGTAAGGGCAAAGTCGTTTCTGTATAGTGCCTGCACAGTCGCGTTTATGTAGGTTATATGATACCTCTGCGCGCTTATATTTTATGACTAAATTTTAGAATCGTATACTTGTGCCCCGAACTTTTAACTACTTACGAACAATTGAGACCCCCAGAACAACATTGTAACATTCGCATCACATTTCTTTAGATAGAACATTACATATTCCTGTTTCTCTCTGAAAGGTTTTTCACTTTCTTATCATTGAGAACAGGGTAGCTATGTTCGACTACTGTCTTTACTGTCAGTTATGGAATTGCATGTATTCGAAATACTGCCAATTGACGGGTGCACGTATGTATGTCTAATAAGGATCATCGATACAGATGTGTTGAATTAGCCAACAGACACCTTAAATCATGATATTACGTCGTTAGAATAGAATAAGTGCGCATAGGTTATACCGACAAGAAGTTGATTCTAAAACACAGTCGCTACTTTAAGTCGAAATTTTCTAAAGGTGGTTTTTCGGTGTGACGAACTCGAAACGCCTAATTAGTGAAACTAGATTTATGAATTACCACAGCTTGTGTATTACAAAACTGCTCGATGTAACATTAACTTTCTGTGTCGAAATGCCGTGTTGTGTTGGGTCGAGGCGCGATTAAACAATGGCCAACACTAATGACGACTTTGCGTATGGAAATGGAAATATAGAATTTAGGTTATCGTTCGTAACACGCTTCATTATGAAAACTGGCGTCCAATAAAAGCATGCGGAATATTGCGGAATCAGTGAATTGGAAAGTTAAGTAAGCCAAGTAATACTCGTATCAATGATGTGCCGTTTCATAAACTTGGCGAAACAATGCAAACGATTCGAATTCGATTAATCGATGTCATTAAACTTATAGGTACGACAAGATCGAATGGTATAACTGGCATCATAGAATTGATTGCAGCCTCAGTGCAGCGGCAGTTGGTTTTTCATTTCGATTCGCTGTCAATTGGTCGCCAGAATTTTCTCGTTTTGCCACATCCATACTATTTTCTAAGTGTCTTAGCATTATTAGTTTACTAGAACTTTACGTCGTAAAAGTATCATATTGAACAGGTAAAATTATATAATACTGATTCCATTATAACTATTTGTATTACAGATCTAATTATGTATATATAAGTATTATATAATAGATATATACATACATACATATGTGAAAAGATATATTATACCGACTATTAATAGTTAAGGATTTACTGTCATTTGAATATTAAAATACATTTTTTTCTATACCAGTCTTAATGTGCATTCGATATTAGTATTTTCTTGCATTTTACTATTTCTAAGTATCTCAGTTTGATCTTAGATCATCATCACCATACAAATACATTAATGCAGACTTTGTATGTACAGGGTCTTGTGGTGATTTATCGTAGCGTTAATAAAACACGCTCAATTGTAAGCTAGCTTGAAGAAATTTACAATTTTTTTAATTAAAAATATCAATTTTTCATGTCACATAAATATTTGGATGCCTTTTTTGGGAATTAGGCAAGATAAGTACAACGACTGGATAAAACCAATAATAAAATAAACTGCCATAGTTTAAATGTTAAAGATCGTGCCTGCGCCGTTTTGAACTTATGTAGTCACTGCCGTTCTCACTTGTTCCATGGAATAGATCTAATGGGACTATCAATATATCAAGCATTGATAATATGAAATTGTCGATTTGTACGGAAAATGTTCAAAAAATTATATAATATGTTGACTTTGAGTTTTATGTTATTAAGTAGGTAATTTTACCAAATGCTTTTATAATTTGTAAAAAAAAAATTATGCTTTCATAGCGGAAAAAGTCTAAGTGGAGTTTCTACTTACATTTTATTAAAATAAATAATACCAAACGCCCTTTTACCATGACTATCAATTAACTTATAAATTGTTTTTTATCCAATGACGTTCAATATACAACTAGACACCCAATCTCTAAGAAAAATTCCTCAAAAAACGTCCGAGTGGCTTTGACACTGATGACATTAACACATTCGTTTAAAATAACACCTTATCTCATGGCATTTAGTGTTTAATGTCAATTGTATTCAACTAAACGAAAACTCTGCCCAATAGTCGGGTGGGCAGACTTTTGCTTCGGACAATATTTGAGCGTGATTGTGAGTCTAGTTTTTTAATTGAACGTCATTGTTTTTATCACTTATAAAGCTACCTAAACTCGGCAGTTTCCTAAGTAACTCTAATTCCATGACTTTGAGTTACATACATAGGATCTGCTACACTTCCGCTGTCACAAATTTTTCTTATGGCAAATGCTACTGTTAACTAACGCAAAGGTGCAATGGGAGATTATTATTATATTAATTGGTAGAATATAAATTAAAAAAGAACGTTTTACTGGAAAGTTTATATGGGTTCCTCGCCGTGAAACCCGCAGGTGGGACAAGTGAGAACGACCCTCGTGATAATGTGTAATTGTTGTGTGTTTTGTGATTTTGCATGTTACGATTTCCCGGGGACCAATCGCAGTCTTCCCGAATATATTAACAGTATCTAATGTGTACCAAGTTCTCGGGAATTTTGAGGGTTAAATGTGTTTTAGATTTACCTGTATTTTTAATTCAGCACACTTAAGTGTTACGTGTTAATATTTATTTAGAACAAAAAACTAAAAAAAATGATTTCATAATGTTATATGGTACGGTAAATGTAACTATTGTAGTATTTATTGCACTTTTATAGGATTTATCGGTAAGTTGATTTTCATACATTGGCAGTCTGTGGTTTTATACAAAGCACACCCCGGTTACTTTCGAGTCATTGAATTTCATAATTTTATATTGTTATCAAATAAAACGGCGTAGTATTTAGTATATATTTTGCATGGTAGATTTTTTAAACTACATTATTGTATCAGGTTGTGGATTTGACGCATTCGGATAGTTGCGTTAATATAAATTATAATAGGAACTTATAATACGTAAAATTAATCGATGAAAACAGATATATAAAATATTAGAACGTATATAAATCGAATTTAGATTCTATTATGTAATTGTAGAATTAAATTTAAACGTCACAAAAAGTAACTTAAAACTTAAAATTATTGTTTCTTTATCCTCGTTTAACGCTGACTTTTGTTAAACATTTTTAGAATTAAATTATGAGCTACTTCATATTAAAATCTATTTCAATGTATGGATGTACTGGAATACGTGAATAGTAAAACATAATAATAGTTATTAAAAAAATATAAATGTGATTCATAAGTTTATCCAACATTATAGTCGTACATGATATAGATGTAATATTGTAAATGTCTCTTAGATGATGACGTGTGAAGATGTGTGTGTAACGTATGTATGTAATTGTAACGATACCCTGCTTAAAAGGCATTAGGTGTGACTAGACACTATGTATATTATGAAGTATTTATTATTGTGCACAATGGCTGAAAATGGCATATATGTAGTCGAGTAGTTAAAAAAATATACAATTAATTTTTATGTGAACAACATTATATTATACCTTACTGATAGACATTTAAATAAATTATACCCTAAATATTATATAGAGAAATATATGGTATATTTGCGGCTGTGTGTTTATGAATCAACATGTATACAGTTCAAATGGACGTATAAACCTACTGAATTAGGAAGCACATTATAAAGGTAATAATGGCTTTACTTGCGTTCTGATTTATCTTTATTTTTACCTTTTTGGTTTTTTACCTACAAAGATTTAGTGTAAGGTTTAAACATTACATACGTCATATATTATTTTGCAATATTTTACTTATATATTTCGGTGCCTTATGTTAACTCTTGTTATGGTTAATTTGCTACGATACATTATAGTATTATAATATTTATTTGTGGCTGATTTTTCAGTAAGCTTGTTGTGTTAGCTTTGTCACTACATTCCATAGTGCCACTTACTTCGGTCGGTTTATATACGGAGTTATTGCAAAGGTCGACGTCACGAGCCAGTATATATACAGCATACCTTGTTTTTCTCGTTTGAAAACTTTTAATAACTGTTATCATGTTTTTTTCGTTTAATTATTTTGTAACCAGTGATACAATAAAACATTTTACATATATCTGCATTAACATTGGTATTCTTTTTTATAATAATTTATTGACTAGATAAACAACTTATTATGGAATTTAAAAAACGTAATTTTATTTATTAATCTATTTTTATCTTTTGAATAGATTAAATATGAATTATTTTAGGCATCGCAGTGATATTGATCCTTATGAAAACCTTTTTACGTGTTTTTATATTCTCGTGAACTCGACCTTAGTGGTATTTATACTATCTCGTAGTTTTAAATACAAGGAGCAACGGCTTTTAAATTTCTTCCAATGGGTCGTGCGACTGTATATAAATTACATTTAAATACCTAGTTATTACTAATCATACATATATTTAAAAGAAAGAAAAAATAATAACGTTATTATTTATTATTTATCGTTATTAAGGGCACCCTAATTACCGATTTGCGAAGTTTCGTTACGACATTGGTTTGTGCTATAATAACATCTACTTTTAGCTCTCCGTGCTGTTGAATGTGTCTTATAATAGACATGTGCAACACCATGATCGGCTTAGTCAATTGCCATCAGATCAACTGTATGCGTATCTTTTAAAAATAGCAACAATTGATTCCTGATGGGACCAATGAGAATCATGTCCCATTAGTTCCACGCATTAGGAACAAATCATCAAAACTAAAATACAACACGAAACTTGTGAAACACAAAGTTCGACATATTTCAACTTCGTATGTTATAAATTAGGGTACCCGATCCTGAGACCCGACCACCGTCACAAATGGCTGGTACGGTGGCTGGGTCGATCACCCCCCATAAGCGGGGAGTGAGACCTACGGGCGTAAAATGGGACTGGCCCCCATAGATTTAACCTTCAGATATTATTTGATTTAATCTTCCTTTATTCCTTAAGTCTTAAAGAATGACATTTTAAACAATAGATATTGTCATTTTATAAACTGCACATACACTGACGAGTTCCTGATGCGCAGAGCGCAAGTAAGAGACGTGACATCACGCAAAAAATTAGATTGAATTAGTTTTGATACTTTTAATGATGGGTCCAATTTCATCTTGAAGGAGAGATGGATGAGATTGCAAAAAGGACCTAATGGCTTATTGTCGAGTCTGGGCCTTCGGAACATTGCTATAATAATCGGTTTTAATTTTGAAAAACAATATTCATTAAACTAGGAGGCACTACTTAATATTACATCAGTATATTTTGAAGCAAAGGTTAAAAGATCGGATGAGTTAAAAGAATCAAGCAATGCTTCCTGGTTAAGTGTATTTGTATTGAAAAGGTACTACTTCTGACCAGTAACTTAGGCACACAATTTTTTTAAAATCGTCAAAGCTCTACATCTCATCTAACGCGCTCTCTCTTAAAGTTATACTATTGGTAAGTAAACACCCATTTGTTCATCAGTCGGACTACTGGGAATATATTCCCATTACTTCAGTAAACTAAAATGCACAATTAATCTAGTTGCCTTGCCCGCTTTCCGCCCGTGGGGACAAAAGCCGATTATTTTTTCTGATGTGAATTGATGGTATTGTACGTACTGCCCCATGCGAGGGCTCGTGAGTTATGTAGCATATTGCATTTTATATTAATAAATTTTTCTTATATGTGGTTTTGTGTGTTTTATTTCATGGCCATTTTGAGTTTAGATTTTTAGAACGGACCTAATTTGAAGCTTTCCTATCAAGTTTGATATTGGTATGATTCATGTGCATAGGCTTCTTAAAAAAATCTAATTTTGGCGATACAATAAAATGCTAAAAAAGAACCATTATTCATAGACAATTATAGCTGACAGGACGGGGATTGAGGTTTTATGTACGTTAATAGGTACACTAGTACACTACTCCATTATCGATAGTTAAATACCTTTTCACCTTACTATTGCCTTACTATAAAAAGTCACGTATTGTAGCAATAAATGATTATTAAAATAAACTTACATGTCTGGTTAAGACAAGGCACTATCATCATAATTCTCTAGCGTAACGTTGTGATTTTTATGTCTTGGTCATAATAAAATGGTTTATTCAATGTTTTCTTTCAAAGTCCTGCCATCTGTAAAATATTGTGAAAATATTCTTGTATGTGTTTTTAGGGCCATCTATTAGTTTAAGGACGAACTAATTGTCAGTTTCACAGGCACATTTAACACGCCATCTGTGATAATGTTGCGGTAGGTTTTAGTTTAATGTTTGTTAGGTATAAAAGTGTCAGTGGTGCTTTAAAACTAGATTTGATGATGTTTTAGCTATCTTTCTGTAGGGAATAATTATTTTTAAATTAAATTGTTAATCTAAAAAGATATCGTGGTGTACCTGTTACATCGGAAATAAAATGATTAAAGAACCTCACTCGTACTGAAAATTATGTTTCGAGAATACTCTGAGGAAAAACTAGTCATAAGCATACCTACAAATATATTTAATTGTCGTCCTTTCCTTTTTTTTCTGTATATGACAAAGAAAAGTACTAAGCTAGTATTATTAAGTAAACTAAACTAACCTCGCGAGGTTTGTTATCCCTAGCTACTGCCTGTCAGCCACCACTGACAATGGTGAACGACGCTTTAGTCTCTTAAACACTTGTTGAATTGTAATTATAATCAAACACTGTTCAATCAAAAATTACCTTAATTTATGACTAGTAGGACACAATCATCACTCTTTAACAACAATTTCAACACTTTAAATGTTTTTAAGAAATGAAAACGAGGTACTCGTATTCAACACTTCCATATGGTACACAATATTTTAAGCACCATCTGTAATCACTTTTCGAAATTTTCTTGTATGCTTGCTATGATGCCATCTGTAACATTTTTATAGTCAACTAAAATGTTGGCAAAACTTTTAACTGGAACTTTTATCTATTGTTGTGCGTAAAAATTAAATTGATGGCCAAACCACTGGCTGTTGTATTATAAACAATAAATATTTACTTTTTCATTACTGATATGAACAAAAAATAAAATTAGGGAACTTGAAATATGGTGCAAATTTTTTATTGGCTAACTTGCCTTTTCTTAGTTTTATATAGCATCCTACTTGTTGGGTTGTTATCAGCAAATAAGAAATACTGTATTTTTACTTTTTTCAATCTTGAGTAATTTTTACCTATGTCACAGAAGTGGTTTTTAATATTGTACTTTTTAATATTCAAGGTTTTTATTCTTCACGCTAGAGGAAAGTTCTGTCAATTTACAAAAAAAAGATTTCGCATCCGACAGATTTTCAAGGAACCTACATATTTGAGAGCCGTGATAGGCTCTTCTGTATATACATTTAGTTTTAGGTATCTAAAGGTAAATTTTGTTTCAAGCTAGAGGTGATATTTAAAATTAAAAACCTAAAAGCAACATGTACCCCACCTTTATGCGTAGTAATTTAGCACTTGAGAGGTTAGTTACTACTGTTACCACTAGATGTCAGTAAAAAGTGTTCTAGAAAATTTTAAGATGGCGGTAGGTGTTTTCTAAACGTTAAAATGGCCTCGACTTTTCTTACGAAGCTATAAAGATCTTTTGAGACAAGGTATAATAATCATTACAAAGTTTGACATAATTATTTCATTCATTTCATCATTTTTGAGTTCTTATCCCCGTCTATGCCAATTCCAAGTTCCAAAATATTTTAAAGCACTATACACTGTAAATGACTATAATATTTGTTCTGAGGTCTGTGGAGTGCCAGGACTATCATTAGGTTAAATGACTTGACATTCCAATGCTTTTTGACTTCATACCACAGTACTATTAATATTCTGTGCTAAATAGCCGAACCAGGGTTGACTAAAATATTATCGATACTATCGATTGTATTAAAACGCAATGCTATCAAAATAATTAATTGTATTTTAACTCTACTATCGATAATAGTGTTGAATGCGATAATATCACGGCAGAATAGTGTTGGTCAATTTGCGCTAACAATACCATCGAAAACGATCAATGTATAAATTGTTACTAGTTTTCAACTGTCGATAAAAAAGTATCGATATTTAAATAGCTCTACTTATAATAACTGTAGGTATAAAACATCTTGGCAGAATTAATTTACCCCGTTTTATGTTTTAAAACATAGTACCTAAAAGAAAAGGTTTCCTAGAACTTTGAATGAGGAGCCACAGGTTAATTTATTATACTTCGCGAATACAAAAAGCAGCTATGTTTTCTCTGTTAAATCCATTACCGACGTCGGCTTTTTCGAAGAGATAATGGCTTTTAGAAGGTGCTCCATTAGAGAGGGATTGTAATACGTAACTTGATATATTCCTTTCAACAAGAAGACGTGAACACTTTGGATAATGGATTCAAGACTTTAAAAGTAGCTGGATGTTAATTTTAGCGCACTTTTTCAAGGAAGTCTGCTTTGACTTGTTTGGGACGTTTTTGACAAGAACATGACGTATACCAACTTTAGCACTGTCAGAGAAGTTACTGGTTCTTTATCTGTCGTATGAAAAATACGCTGTCTTCCTTTCTGAAAATTGATGAGATACACGATCATAGTATCGAGACACAATAAGTAGTATATTTTTTTATTTAGCTCATATATTTATCAAACCTCTATTATTATGATTGGTCGCTAAAAGGTCAAGGCCAAAGGAACAGCAAAGCTAGTTCCCATAAGGGTTCTTACACACGAGCGGCATTTTGATGTCGACACGTGTAACTGCAGTTGACGTCAGAAGGCGGCGGCTAGCTGCCGACGTGCTGCCGACGCGTTGGCGGCTGCCGCCGGCGGGTGGCGACGGCTAGCCGCCTCCGCCATTTTAAAGGTCAACTTTTAGTAGTCCGGTAGTAAGGAACGCGCACGCGCACATAATGAGTTTCGAAGAAATTGATTCTGAATTGCTAATTAGTGCAAAACAGCGTTCACCCGAAATTCTTTTAATAATGGATACTTAGTATTAATTCAAACATAAATGTCATTAAAAGAAAACCCGTAAAGTGACACATTTCCAAGACATTAGCAACCAAAGTTTTACTTCACCATGTTGAATTTATTTTTCAAAACAGCGTTCACTTCAAATGCTTTCAAAAATGAATACCTGATATCTCAAGATGGCAGACCTGTAGAAAGACCAAAATCTTCAATGCCCTTTTACTATTACGACTAAGTCATAACTTTTGTACATTTTAATATTGGTTATATAGAGTGAAAAAAGGCCGTCTGGTTCTCTATTTAATAACGTTTCTTCTTTCTCTTTCGTCGACGACGACGGAGTAAAAGCAATAACAGTGTTTCTTCAATAAAATCCATTTTCAACTGACCCCTGTACTGAGACGCTAGCCGACACGGTCGTCGCAGCAAACTCCGCGTCTGCCGCCGACAGGTGTCGTCAATTTGCTGCTCGTGTGTTAGTAGGACACTAATTCGGTCTTTTTTTTATGTCAGAGGTGGCAAACGAGCCAACGTGTCGCCTGATGGTAAACAATCACCGCCGCCTATGGACATCTGCAACACCAGAGGGATCGCTGATGCGTCGCCGGCCTTTTAAGGGGGGGTGTGGGCCTCCGGCACTTCTATGTGGATATTTCCCCGGTCGAGCCGGCGCATTTCGACTGTCAGACAAAGAACTGTCTGCAAAACGGCTCCAATACAATATAGGTACCGGAAAACTTGTTGAACATAGGGTGAATGAAAAATTCGTGTTCCGTGCAATCCCCACCCGATATTCAAGAAGTTTGCCGGTACCTGTACAACAATTTACAATCCCAATTACCAAATCAAGCTTTGAATGCCAAACTAGCCGTCTGGTTTTTCCAGTTGCATATTTACCATATCCCGCTAACCCTCTTTGGCATTGATCCCAAAGAGGGTGAGCGTTACCAGGCATCCACTGTAAAAATGAAAACCAATTCTGATTCGTAACGAACATACGCGTTTCCGTGTGCAATTGCATGGTTAAAACTGGATAATTGGCGAAAACAAGGTTGGAGCTTGATCCGTGACAGGTTGGATTACTTTAAAATTGGTTCTGTGACAGAATGGAGAATGTTACTAGGTATGCGAAACAGCTTGTAACTTTGTCACAGTAAAGCCTATGTGAATATAAACACATTATTTTTTGTTCCATGCCAAAATATCAATTAGTTTAGATTTTATAGACATTTTAAAATCCCGTTCGCCGCGCATCGGCCATGCTGGCGCTGCAGTACAATGACGTCACAGGTCCTAGTACGTTGCGCGCTCCGGTACGGTTCACTACGAAATAACCGTACCGGAGCGCGCAACGTACTGCGTCAGAGGGTGTAAAGTGACGTCACCGCAACGAGCTCCGGCCGGCCAACACTCGCGCCGTTTAAAATTCAATATCTCGGGAACTAAGTGACATATCGAAATAATTTTTATACACAATTTTTTTATTTCATATGGACTATAAGAAAAGTTAAAAATCAAAAATAATAATATTATATATATTATAACATTCTCCATTGGATGAAAATATAGTCTTTTATTTTTATTTTTTGCAATCAACTGGTTTAGCGTCAGACTCATCCACTCAGTTGGTGTTTGAACTAAACTATACTGCCATTTCAAGCGCAGGTTAGGAACCGAGACGCCCTGTAAACATTTTATCCCTTTCTTATTTGTGTTGGAAACGCATTACTTATATCATCTCTCACCCGGAGGGAGAGTGGGGATACCAAACCACACAGTGCGTTTCAAATGCCTTAGTGCCAGAGGCACAAATAGTCCCTGTGGCAGCTGCAGGCATAAAGCCCACCTCTTATGTTGCAGACACTCCCTTCAGTGGTGGCGATGGGAATGGCAATAGACATCATGTCATTCCTTTCCGTTGATTGTGTTAGCCTGTTCAATAAGGAAAAAGATATGATGATGTAGCCCAACTCGGACTATTTGTGTCGTCCTCATATGGAACTGGCATACATAATGTATCTGTTTGAGTAGTGCATAGTGAGTAATATCATTATGAAAGCCGAAAAGGAAAAAAATATCAGTCAACCCATCATGATACCTCCAAGTTAGGACTTATGACATATCTGTCGCATAATTATCATTTAAATATTAGTTATATAATTTAGTAGGCGAGCTTGAGTCCAATTCATATCCAAGCCAATATCATTTTGTAATAAGGATACAACTTGTTTAAATATATGTACAACAAACCGAACAAATAAAATGAAGATACAAAAGTGGAACGATTTAGCTCCATGACAACGCGTATTCAATGTCGCAAGCCCGAACCGAAGGGAAGGGTGAGAACGTGTCCTAATAAAAATACCGAAGCCAACAAATTGCACGTTTGTTCTATATTAAGTATTTGTAATCTATTGTATAGGAAAAGAATTGAATATTCTTGGACTAGAATTCGAAGTTGGTAAGAGAGAAGAGTAGGGTAGGGCGGGGCTAGTTGTGCAAGTTTTCACTTAAGCGGATATAGCTCCTCAATAATAAGTCTCAATGAGTTGTTATGCGGCTTGATGGATTAGTAATTTATCCCTTAGCAAAAGTGTCCATAGAAATCTTTTGTCACAAGTCGAATTTAAGAGCTATAGCTGTTTAAATGCAAAAAGTCAAGTATGCTCAATGTACCCCATAGGTGAGGTAAGTTGAGCAAGGGTATGGGGCAAGTTGAGCACTAAGAATCTCTAACCAAACCATGGGCTTAATATTGACTAAAGATGGAGTAAAATATGTGTTTGACAATCAGCTCTTTATTTATAGTCTTTTAGTGACAGAACAACAAAACTTAAAGTAATTTTCTTTGGATAATTAACTGAAAATAGAATAAACAAAACATCCACGTATCTTAAGACTAACTTCAGGATTAGATTCAGTCTTTCTGTTTAGATTCAGACTTAAATATCTTAAGAAATATATTAATAAGATCTTAGCAACTTAATCGTCGTTGTTAGTGTTGCCATTGACACAAACAAAAGTAAGACCAGTACCTGGAACACATTTTGTATGTGCCCATTCTCTGCAAGCTTGACACTGGACCCATTTTTCTCCTGGTAAACTTTCAGCATAGCCTTTGCAAAAAATCAGACAGGAATAATCATCATCATCGCTTTCCTCACTTGAATGGAGTATTTTTTTTACAGACACCCTTCTTCCTTTTCTTATCCATATTCTTCTTTTGCTTCTTAACTTTTTTGTGGTTTTATTTTGCTGTTCTTCTAAAGCGTTCTTTTCAGGTGTGTCTGTTAATATTGCAGCTTTCCTCTTTAGTTTTAGCTGCTTTTCTAGGGCCTGCCTTTGGGTATGGTCGTACAATTTCCGGGGAAAATACTTGTATTAGGTCGATGGCCTCGTTTTCTTTGTTGCCTGGACCAGGTTCGGGTTTAGCTTGGCTGGTGGAGGCAGAAGGAGCAGGATTAGGTTCAGTGCTGGACATCACAGCTTGATCTGGATTGCTTCGGTGTTGCATAGCCCATAGATGAATCACCATCTTCATTTAATTTATTTAAAAATCTGGTCTTGTCATCCGTTTGATACCAAATTCTTTAGCAGCGGCATTAACACTTTTTCCTTCATTGTTGACAGCCTTTGCAGCATTTTTTAAATCTTCAATAGTGTAAGAACATCTTGTAGTCTTCCTCTTGTAAGTCCGCATCCTAAAAAAAATTAAAGCATTAATTACTTTAGTTCTTTGAGTCGCGGGGTAAGTTGAGCAACTATAGCTCAACTAACCCCAACCCGGAATTTTAAAACAAAAGTGAGGTTATAAAAAAAATCCTAAGAATTATACCCAGAACCTCTCTACATATCAAAAGTACAATAATTATCTGGAAGATTAACACTTACCTGATTGAAAACAGATAACAATTGACTAATACAGACGAAAACTTGCGATAAATGACGTTTTTACTTTTTGGTCACAAAATAAACAAAACGCACGGGTGCTTCACTCGTTCGTCCAGCCCCCACTAGCGATCGTGTGGTGATTACCCCTCCCGCAACTCTTTCTTTCCGCCATACGATGCCTTTGCGTACGGTGATTAGTTTGCGAGATATTACGATTGCCCAACTTGCACCTATGCTCAACTAGCCCCGCCCTACCCTACTTTAACAATTTAAGTTAAAATCCTATACTCGTAAAGATAGGGCAAGCTGTCAGCATGATGGGTACTAAAATAAAGAACATTAACTTTACCACAATTAATTACAACTTGACTGAATTGACGCTAAGACGATGCGATGGCCAAGTGGAAGCTACCATTTCCCCCATTCGCTATTTTGACATTTTAGCCCATTTCGACATGCTTGCGGAATTGGGCGGCTCAACTGGATAAGTGCTACCATCTCACGAAAGATCGGCAATCACCAAAATGATCTTGAATTGACACGCCAAGTTTATACTCACAAATCTCTCCATGGCTTGCTGTGCGATCTTCAGATTTCTTATTTGGCCCTGACGATTTAACAGTAAGGAAACATGTTTCCATACCGTTCCGTTATCACTAGGAACAAGTTCTGGTATTAGTTATAGTGGTAGGTATGATCTTCTATAAGCATGAATGCACTGAGTTGAGGAACGCAGGTGTGAGCAGGTTATTGCAGCAGAAGCTTCATTTCTCGGTTACACCTTAAAGGCAGTTATCTCACCTCTGGTATACATTTTATTCATGGCTCTAATGGACGCTCCACGCTCTCAAGTTATAATGTTACAAAATCATCCTAAAAATTGGAAAATAGCTTTTAGGCACACTCGGCTCCAAGAAATTGCCAGTTTCCTTTGACTGCCTCCACTTGCTCTCTCAGAAACGGTATTTGATGGATATTAATCAGAGAATAATGTCAAGGGATTGAAAAGAGCAGTTTTTCATTTGGTTTAGTATACTTTTCAAGAATAAAAATAAAGGGAGATTTGTTGTGTGATACACTTTTTGAAACCTTTAGGTAGAGAAAAAGTTTAAATTAATTGTAAAAAGTAGTAGAAACATAATTTTAGTATAATATAATTTAAGTTTAAATTAATTGTAAAAAGTAGTAGTAATTATACGAGCTGAATATAATTCAAACTTCTCAAAAAAAAAGAGAAAAGAAAAACGGTTTATTCCCGTTGTCCCCGAATGCCGTGTCCCCGTCATGGGGACATCGGCACGTGATTAAATTTCTTTCCCGTTGTCCCCGTAACGTAGATTCGGCTTACGGGGACAACGGGAAGTAAAAATTTCACGAGTCGCTGTCCCCTAAATCTGTATTCCTGTTTTAAGCTTAGTTTTCAACTTGGGGAAAAAAGTGTAGTATTTAACAAAATTTTTTAATTTTTATTAGAATATTAATTAATCCTTCTAGCCCCGGATTACTAGACACAATAGAAAATCTATTGTTATGCGGCACCCGAGTGCCGGTTCGGCGTTGAGTGGTTAAAGGTAAATAAAAAAACCTAATTTTTATTAAACTTACAAAAATAACACAATTTGAACATAATAGACAGTATTAATCAACAAAAATTTTGTCGAATTCTGGAGTGGAATTTTGCATGAGCCAATGAGAGCTCTGCAAAAACAATGATAACTGCGCTTTTGTTCCGTAACTGCATAGGCGCGCACGACACCGGCGACGCATCCTTTTCAAGGTCGCTCCGTTTATCATAGTTAGTAGAAAACTTAACTTTGAATGTATCAATTAATATAATAGACATGTAATTAAATTCATTTATGATTGTATACTTACCTATTTTTTAAGCAAAATTGACAGCATTATCATTCACAAAAATTCACTATTGCGATTAAATTCATTATATAAAAATTCAGATTAAAAACTTGAAAAAAAGGTTATTAATCTACCGGTACCGGGTGCTAAGACTAATCTAACATTAGCTTGGTAAAAGATGCCGACTCGTAATACTACTGAAAAAAGAAAAGACGGGGACAGCGGGAAATAATTTTTATTATTTTATTCAACTATATTTACGGGGACAGAATACGGGGACAACGGGAAGTATTTTTAAATATTTTACTAAAGTACCGCTGTCCCCGTTGGACGGGGACACGGCATTCGGGGACAACGGGAATAACTAAATCCAACTGGATTTGCTAAATCCTATATCATGGTGAAAGCGTACATTTACTATGTCTAGCCAAACGTTTGGAGAAAAATAGACTACAGAATTGTCTATGTATCAGCCATAGGCAAAATATTTAGGTATGTTACTGATCCAGAATGTTTCGAATCACAATATTACTAAGGCTGTTTACACCTTTTTCCTATTCTATTTATGGCATGATCAGTTACCCGCAAAATATCGCGACAATGGACTTATAAAACTGCTTTCTTTCAAACATTTTCAAGAGCTGACTCGGAGGGATCCTCCGGGCAAACTAACAATGGATAACAAGATCATTACTGATACGAGATCTTTGCTTTGTGAAAAATTAGGTTGTTATTGAGATTTTTCTATACTCAGAATAATAAATCTTAGCGGGAATAAAGTAACATTCAGAATATTTTTTTAATGAGTAAGTACAAATATGGTCAATACGAGCCTGTGTTTAATACCTAAGTTGTAATAATTTAGAACGATGGCTTTACTAATTCTGTTGGATAAATAGGCCGAATTCTTGATAGATATTGTAGTTATTTAATTACACAAGTTTCAAGTTAATATTAAGTTCATGCATAGAAAATCCATCGGTGTAGGCCTACTATTTATGTCACACGATATTACATAAGAAACTATAAGATAATAATGTTCTATCACTTTTTCCAGTGCTAAGAGCGAAAGCTACAAGTAAACCCGCATAACGTATGTGCACGCAGGGAATTTAGTGTGTACCTGAAGGATAAAATTCCCGCAAAAACATCGTTGCCCTTAATTCGGAGTGAGAGCCAAAGATATTTCCCGCGTGCCGTGCTCGGCCCCACAATTTGGTCATCAATTTATTACGACCAGAGGGATAAGCCCTGTCTTTGGTCGGTACTTTTAATATTATTTTTAGAGGTACGGTGAAGAAAGATGGTCAGTTGTCACCGTGAGCGAGCGCTAGGAATAATAAGGATGTGCGAGGACGAAAGAGCAATCGCTTGCATTAAATGACCTTATTTTATATAATATTATACTGTTTTATATTTAATTGAAAACCAGTTTACCCGCCTAGTTGATTTTTCAGCAACGGTTACCAATTTTAAGATCAAAAACTAGGTATGCAATATTAGTGCACAAATTAGTGCTTGAAAATAGGCGCACTATTCCCCAACACTCATAGTCCTCATACCGAGAGGATAGTAGTCTGTCACAACCAAAGAAAAATCAAGCGCAGGAGAAACAGTTTACTAGTTTGGTGAGTTAGTTTTATTTGCTTAGTGAGTGAGAGAGCCAAATACCCTTTCTTCTTCTACATCCCTGTCCTCCAATAGCCATCATTCTTCCCCCTCTTTAAATTTTTTTTCGAATGCGGGCAACGAATCTGAATCTGACCCTAGTGGCGTGGGAACTATAAAAGGTATAGAGTACTTCTGTTTTTTTTTATACAACATCAGTTGGCATTGGCAGTCACGCAGTCTACCTGATGGCAAGCGGTCACTGCGGCCTATTCCATTGAGGGACACTTCACCAGGAAACTTCGCTCAATGTGCTGCCAGTCTGTAGGCTCATCTGATTTTCAAGCCTTAGATATTAAGTGTACTGGCTCCCACATTATTATTGCCGGAACACAGACAGAGCTGTTATGGCGGCAGATTTCAACTGTGGTAGCTAGCCAGTCGGACTCTGAATTAGCCCTACCACCAACCAGACCCAAGGCGGGAATCGAACCCACGACCTCCGGGTTTTAGACCAAAAAACTAGAAACTTGTTAAATAAACAAATAACCGCTGAGTGACGATCTAATGAGCAGAGTTCCATTTTTTTTAAAAGGCTTTTTATGCGTCTATAAGCCGCTGTAATAATAAAAAAAAATATCTTGGCTGGATCAATTTACCCTGTTGGGAACCAAACCGTCTCCGACGTGGTAAATACGCAACGTTTGTGATCAATAATACAGCAGCCGTGACAGGACCCGTGCCTCAAGGCTCCCTAAGGATGCGGTTCTTTGTTTATCAACTTATCAACTTTCTGCTTTTCGACTGATTTTAAGGAAAAAGAGTGTGTTTTTTTTTGCTTCATTTTTTTCTTAAGGTTTAAGACATTTATTTCTCTATATGTAAGCATGTAGCATCAACTACGCAAAAGTAGCAATCATTGATGTGATAAGTGGGCTCCCTCCATATTCTTGGTACTGCGAACTTCATACATTATAAAAATGTACAAAAGGAAACTTTGTTTGTTATGAATGGAGCCTGTGGTTACTTTTAGTTGTAGAAAATTGGAAAATATTAATTTAATAACAAACCCCAAAAAATTTTTTTTTGTTGACTTGTGTAATTATTGGTAATATTATACATATTAATAATAATAAGACCGTTAGTTCGATGACTAAATGTAGTAAAGAATTTTTGGAATTTCATATTTTTGCACGTACTACGAGTATTAGCATGACCCGATTTAACCGTAGAGATAGAGTTAGATTTTTTTTCATTTTCCATTGTCTGTTTGACGACTTTATTGCCTCGTTTAAAATAGTTGGCGGGGCACTAAACAATTAAGGTCTACTGCCGTTTTATTTTGCCGAGCCAGGGGATTATGTGGGACTCGTCCTATCGATGTCTACCCGTCCCGCACATCGGATTGGATAAGCCCGGTTGAAATACCGATTAAAATCCGCCGCAGATGTGACTCTAAATAGGCTATGAGTAAACACGCGGACGACCAGCTTACGTTCGCTTTTTCGGTAAATAACCGGAATTCGGCCAATCTCGACAAAGAGTTGAGTTCGGCCCTCCACCGTTTCTTTAGTCTACCTCTTCGCCGTCTTGCTTTGGAGAAAATTAAATAGATATGGGGGAGGCCTTTGCTCAGAACGAACACGGAATTCTGCATTCAGAATGGTTTCTGGCAACTCATTTGTTGGTATCGTTGAGAAGTCAGCTGTTTGCGTCTGCAAGGATCGCAACCGCGACACCAGCTGAAGCGGTTGAGATCCTCGCAAGGTACAAAAATTTTGTGTGCAACCACACGAAGTAGGGTAAATTCGATAAAGAAAGTCTATATTTGAATTTTCCTTGATGAGTCAACTTTTCCTTGACCTTCATAAAGCAATTTTCGTAAAATCTTTTCTTTGTCTCACTTTGAATAAATGTTGTAGCTCAACTGTTTATGGCTAATTATGTCATTTAAAGGAAAACTGACATATCTATAATATAACATATTTAATTTATCTTTATAAATCTCCTTGTTATATTATTAAATAAAGAAATGACGTTGATTGTCTTTTCAACTACTTCGTGCCATCAAGGCATTCCAATTATACATAACCAAAGATGTTCAAACGAAAAAATATTTATTTCGGAGATATTAGAGCACAAAAACTATTACTTTTCAAGGCGGTAAGCAAGGGTCTAGAATAAACGGTCCGTATTACAGCATCAAAACAGCCATTCCACCTACGGTCAATGCTGACATTTACTTAATTCCGACCATTCCGAGAGATAACGGAGCACTCTATAAACAAGCTGAAACGTTATAAGGCAATCGAAAGTCGTGTCACGCGCCCGCCCGAGATTCCAACGATTACACAATTTATTGTTTTGTCAAATGTTCTTTTAACATGCCTATTTCGATGTAGCTTTTCAGAGGGCGGGTGACAGATGATGCAATGAATGAAGCGACAGTTCCGAAGTGAATTACGTTCATTTTCATTAACGATTTCACTTTTCGACTTTAGAGGAGGAAGATACGTCATTTAGAGGCAGTGTCACCGCTGAAAGGGGTTCATTAAATTTAAATTATCAAAGACGCTACCTTCTATTTTTAAATTGACATGCATGTCAGCATTGTTAATTGTTATCACTAGAATACCTAATGTCAGTGGTGAAACTGGCCTTGAGACTGATTTTTAATTGTTTATAAGGTAAGACTACTTTTTTTTTAAAATTCACATGAAGGACAGCATTTAAAATAGAGGATTATCTGACAGTGCTAAGACTAGATGAGGAATAAAATAGTGGTACCTACCTCCTAAAATTCTACTTTCTATAAAACTTTGTATGGGAAACATCGTTGATTTTCTATTCTTTGACGTCACGTCGCATGAATGCTTATTTGTTCAACCGACCATTTTAACGAATTTCACTTTTAAATGCAGTTACAATAAGGTTAAATTTCCTGATCGATTGGTATAGGATACTTGCTTTTTGGACCTTAAATACGTATACAGTAACAATTTTAGTTTTTTTAAAACCAACACTAGTAAATATAAACTTCATGCTTATTTGTTCAAAATCCGTGGAGATTCACCAAACGTGTATCCGAACAATAAATTCGTGCTTAAGTGTTCAATCTCCTCACGAGTAACCAATCACGGCAGCGTATTTTGATGATGCAATACGCCGCCATATTAAATTCTTTCGCGTCCAAGCGAGTTGTTAGCACGCATTTGTGTTAATTTAAGTTATATTATTTATTAGAAGTGTTTAAAGCATCGGAAAAGGTGTAAAAAATGTCCGTAACACATCATAAAGCGAACAACATAATTACAACTATAGAAAGAGATCGGTAAGTTGTATTTTTTTGTTTCATTACATCGTAGGTCGTCACTGCGTATCGCCAACTTGTTGCACAGGATGTTTAAAATCTCATTGTTATGATTTCAGATTAAATTCTACATCTAAATGAAATAGCCGCGTATCCTTATAAGATAAATCATTGTGTTGAAACTGTAAGGTTGTAAAATATTAAATTAAACATAAAATATTTTGTGGTGTGACTGGGTTCCATTAATACGGAATGTTTGATTTATAAAATATTACTACTCTATGCTTTAATAATACTCGCATGTTTGCTAATTGTTTTATTTTATGGGTAAATTAATTAACTTAATAATAAGCTTTATACTGGTGACTTTTTTTACCGTCAGGAAAAAAGGACTGTATTTTGTACCTAATACGATTTCTATACGTGAGTGTGTAATATCCTATGTCTCGCTCCCTCTAAATATGCGACGGAGCGCGGACTATGATGGTGCGAGACGGCAACAGACTGGCTGGCATACCGTAGAAGGAGAGCCGAGTTATCTATTTATTTATAATTTATAAAATTAAATACCAAAAAATGTCTTTAAACTGTGAAGACATTAAACAGACAAATTATACAAACAAGAAAACATAACGGAGACTATAAACTATAAATATCAAAAACAATGAACTATTCTAAGATACGTCTTAACTCTAAATAAAACTTCAGTTGTGCCTACCTTTATTTTACCGTACTACCTATACTACTTGCTATACCCAAAACGTTTATTCCCAACATCCTGTATATGCTCTTAAGACACTTAAGTACTGAGTATTTTCGATTGCAAAATGTTCAATCTCCATTGTAGTAATGTTCAATCTCCAAATACAAAATTACTTATGTGGTTTTTTGTCCAACCTCCATAAAAAAGGTTTATTTTAAACGTAAGCTTTAAACTTTTTAATGTTTATTGGTGGAATATACTTTTTTTACTATAACAGCCATTTATTTAATACGACAGTTGTAAGAAATATAATTAAATACTCTAAATAATCAATAAAATGTCTCTAGTGTAAAATGGTACAAATGGAGATTGAACAAATAAGAATTCATGCGACGGTCGGTAGATTCGAGTACAGAGCTAATCTTGGATACGAATGTAATACGGCATCTAGCAATCGCCAAAGTTCTGAAAAGATTTAATACTTCATGTCTTGGGTTGAGGCTGGCATAAAATGAAGCTGTGCGTGAGCGAAACGTTTTATGGCGATATTTGTGGCCATTTTACGTGAATATGTGGAGATAAGCTTACTAGCACATATGCGAGGTGGTGCTCCGAGCGTCAGACATGAAATCGATGAGATCTTAAGAGTCTGGAGAGGCTTTATCGGGACTCTTAAACGATTTGCAGTAAACAATCTTCTCTTTTAAAAAAGGAATACGATGGATTTGCGGTCTTAAAAAAGGAGTGAATATTCAATTAAATCTATGAATCTCTACAGCCTTCTCGTATTTCGCTTAAATATTTATATTCGGTGGGTAAAATAGGGAAAACCCTTTGAATTGCGTATTAGGAAATAAAAAGGAATATTATGGCTTGCTTGTCCAAAAAATATCTAGTATGGACTAACCCGTTAATTTTAGCCCAAAAATCTTAATCTTTTCAAATGTCTTACTGATTATGTATTTTTTTTTACAGACGTTCTCTGCGAATGGTAATTAAAAAATGCTGCTCAATTGCCACAAGGTGGACAGGTCTCGCTAATAATGGGGCATAATGGAAAGTATTTTTGCTTTCACGCTAATGAAGTACGAAAATCAACTGACCCGTTTACTAACTGAAGTGTGAAAGTTAACCTTTTGACGATATACCATTAACTTCTACTAATGGCTTGAATTCATTAAGTCCTTTTTATGAATTCAAGCCATTGAAAAGTCCTTTTTATGAATTCAAGCCAGTGAAAGTTAACCTTTTGACGATATACCATTAATTTCTATTAATGGCTTGAATTCATAAAGTCCTTTTTATTCATTCCTTGTCAGAAAATATTGTTAATTCTGATCTCCTCTACAACAGTCTATTAAAACCATATGTGGGTAAATATCGGAAAGTAAATATACCGTTTCACCTCCTATCTTTAGAAGTACAATCTTATGAAACATTAGTATTGAAATCCACAATACACCAATTCATAAACTTTCCTCCTAGAAACGTAACGTACATGTATATCGTTATAGGAAGTGAACTAGAGCTTAGTGAATCGGTAGACTATAGAATGAATGTCTGATCATTTCAACTTCCACGCCATTTGCATTCAATGGGTGGCCGGTATGGCACGTAGTAGGGTTGGCACTTACGTTTTACTTCCTGGGTGAAAGGGTTATTATTAGCATAGGCTCGAATACTATTGACGAATATTTTAGGGACGGGGTATATTCCTTTTGAAATTCTAAATCCAGTTTTGTTCAAACACAAAATTGTTACCGTTCGTAAAGCCTTAATTTTATGTTTGTTTTTGAAAGGTTAAACTAAACTTACCTTTGTGTTTAATGTTACATCAATGTGGGAGCTAGTACCTGCATTTGCAGTGAAAGAGTAAAAGATCACGTAGGCCTATAATGTGACAGACATCACTCTTCACAATTTGCTAAGTTACCAGAATAGGATTGTTGTTGTTGTGTTGTGTGTGTGTCCTAAGGCACCCCGCTGGTGCAGAGGGCCCCAACAAGTTTTCTCCAAGCCGGCCGGTCCCGCGCGATTATTCGAGCGTCTTCCCATTTGAGTTCTTCCTTCCTGAGCTCCTTGTCCACCGATCTCTTCCACGTGTGTACTGGCCGTTCGCGTCTTCGTCTTCCCTCCGGTTGCCACTCAAAGGCGAAAAAAAATAATAAAGAAAAAATAAAGGAGAATAGGATTGCCTTATGTGTTGAATAGGATTGCCTTATGTGTTAATCTAGGTTATAATAAACAAATTGGATTTTGCGTAAAAAAGTTAAGTATGTACCACATCTAATTTCATAAATTTTTCTAACCGATCTCATAAAAATTCGCCTTACAAAATATTCCTAGAATTAGATTGGTATAGTTACCCGAAGAAAAGAAGCCTTCAACCCTATTTAATGTCTGTTCCGGTCACAATCAGAATCTGATTTGGTTCTTGTTCGCATTCGGCATGTTCCTTTTCCTAATGTAAGGGTGAAGATAGCGGTATCTTTATGGAATTCCCTGAAAAATATTCCAAGAAATTATCTGAAAGTTTGTGATACATAATAGGCATTTTTTGTGTGACTTCGTATTGATATGCAAAAATATCTGTTTCATTGACAAATATTATGTTTCAATGTACCTACCTAAGAGCACGAACTCGGGCAGTATTTTGATAAAAATCCAAGGTTCGATAATCTAGAGGTGTAGGTAATAATGGGACCGAGATCTCGGGGACCGGGGTTCAACTCTCGTGTCGGGCAAAATTTATGTCGAAATTTTCGAACACAGCTCGAGTTTACTAATCAATAGATCTAATTAATGGATTACTAATCTGCATTTGCTAAGTCAATTATTAAGCGAGCATCCATCATTGGGACGATAACTTGATTTCATTTTATATCAATTCATTATCACTTTATTACTTAGAGTGACCTCTATTGATGTCTTTAATAGACATCTAAGGTACTAAAATGTATTCATACTAATTAAATTTTCTAATTGCAAATATATGGCATGGTTGAAAATTCGATTTCTGAACGATATTTCGAACGAGTAGGACGATAGATAGGCAAGAGAGTAGAAGAGTAGAACGATAGATAGCAAGATGATAATCTTGTCTTAGTGGTTAAGGCAAACCAATTTAGACTAAGCCTGGAGAAGTGAGAACTACCCTGTGGAATATTGCGATAAATGTCTCATGTAGGTAGCTAAAACTACTAAACATTTTCAACAACTTTCGTACAATAGGAATATTTTGCTTTCAACTGGTTGTAAACGTAGATCTTCAACTCGATGTGTAACCATGTATAAAAAATAAAGATAAGAGAAATATGACAAGGAAAAACATGTGGAACATTTATATTAAAATAGATACCCATCTGTTTTAATATATTATGTGTAAGTGATTTCATACCTTTTTTATCAGGAGCGGCGAACGAGCCCGCGTTTCGCCTGTTGGTAAGCAATCACCGCCGCCCATGGACATCTGCAACACCAGAGGGATCGCTGCAGATGCGTTGCCGGCCTATGGGGGTATGGGGGTGTGGGCCATGAGGCCACTTGTAGGTTTGCCTTCTTCTTACTTAAAAAAGAACCTCAACTCTCTTCACCGTAATTTAGCATAACTTATTTTAAGATTGAAGCAATGTTTCTTGATAGTTATAATTACCTAACCGAGGCACTTTCCTCAGGCAGTAGACAGACAGTTAGAAGTTAGTAAGTTTGCTAGTATGTGAAGCTTCTAGATGACTCTTGTTTTTATTCATAGACCTAATTAATTGCCCAAAACTTTGCGCCGGCAAGTTGGAAATTGAGTTCGTTGTGAGTAAAATTTACCAACGTTGTTAGTGAAATTTAGGAGTGTTCGTTTTGTTCTCTTTTTTAACTTCATCAGCATCAGAAAACTATTTGATGGAACTGAATGTTGAGCAAAGGTGAGTAACTACGTTAGGCTCAGATATCATTAGGCAGAAGGCATAAGGATTTGGCCACTATTTTTCATCGAGACGAAGCATCTACTTAGAAACCTTTTCTTGGCGATGGATATGTTTTACGAGAAAAGTGTTCCGCTATCCTAGTCAACAGAAGTTTCTTTGGCTGCTTATGTAATTTTATCGCGTACCACGTGGTGCAAGACATATAAATGGGGGTTTACTATTGAATGACAAAAAACGTATGAAAAACGATCATTTTACAAACAACGTTTGAAAAACTATTCATTTGACAAACTTTCATTTTGCAAACATATTACCTACTTTAAAAACAATCATTTGACAAAATACAGGTTTCGCAAATGCTTTAAATATTAAATTATTAAATTGTTAAAGTTTTATTTTAAAAATAATCACATGACTAAATAATTCGTATGACAAATTGATGATTTTACAAAAAGTTAGAAGATAAATTATTAGTTTTTAAAAATAACTATTTTTTCAAATATATAAATCAAATTTTGAAAATATTAAATTGCAGGGATGCAATTTTCACCTTGGACAGATTATTTATAGGCAAGTAATAATTTTGTATTAATACATTTTCCATAGAAACTTTAGTCTTTAAAAAAAATACACACTGCCTGAATTAAGCGAAATAAGTAGAATTCGGCCCTGGCACTCGCCGGCCGCTGCCGCGGCACGCTCGCTTCGCTCGCTCGGCGCGTGCTTGTGCTCGCAGTTCTAACCTAACCTAACCGACCATTGTTTCAGTTGACCCTACACAATGATATTTTTAATTATAATATCATTGCCCTACACATATTATATGATTTCGTGCTTAAAGTAAAATATTCGATATGTGTAATTAAATATGTTATTTTTATAAAGTAATAATTTACACGTACTTTATCTAGCTAACTACCTTGTATTAACGTAAATATTACCAAGCAATGCATTTTGTCAAATGTTATTTATGCTTTACGTTGTTTTGCCAAGTAACATGTTTAGAAAATAATAAATTTGTAAATTGATGTTTTGGCATAACATTTTTTTTTGTAAACAGATTGTCTAATGCGTAGTTTATTAAACAAAAGTTTGTAAAATAATAAATTTATCAAGTAAAATTTTGTCAAACGTTGTTTGTCAAATGAAAAGAACAATGCCCATTTTTGGCCAACCCGTGGACAGTAAAATAAATTAAATCTGAATTTTGCAATAAATTACTTTTAAATTTATTTAATTTTTGATAGTTACTAGAAGTCCGCCAGAACTTTAATTATTTTTATGATTTAAATAAATTGTGTAATTAATAAATCACTTCCGCCTTACAAAATGTTGTCAGTATCTAACATTACAATCGATTTCGTAATCGAGTCAATCCTGTTATTCGATTGAACTTTTTTTACTCTTTATAATTATTAAGCAACTCTGCAATAATCATTGTTACATTTTATTAATGTAATTACTTATTTATTACAAAAATAACCTTAAAGCTTTTTCTAAAACTGTAATAAAAATATTTCCTTTTAATTATTAATATCGCTATCTATATCGATAATCGGTATTATATTTCATTTATTCAAAATGCAACACTGGCAATTATTTTTGTCATTGACATTATGACAGTCAATCTTCATCATGAAGTGTCATTCGAAAGTTGTCAAAATACGAGGAAATAGTTTTCTCTGTCTACTTTGGTCTATGGACATGGAATTAATATTATTACGTTTATGTCTATGGAGGAAATCAAAAGCGAATGATGACGATTGCCTGACAATATCAGTCACTCAACGAAAATAATAGTACAGTCAAGAGCACGTCAGACGTAACACTTTGAACTTTGTACCACTCTTATGTCAGGGGCATAAGTGCTATTATCGAACTGCAAGTTTTAACCGTGATGTGCTGTTGACCGTACATATACGTCATTTTGTGCTGCGGAAGTGATAATATTTATTGCACAATTTATTTAAATCATAAAAATAATAAAAGAGCTGGTGGACTTCTAGTAAATACCAAAAATTTAATTAATTAAAAAGTCATTTATTGCAATATTCAGTTTTTATTTATTTTACTGTCTACAGTTGGCCAAAAGTTGTATGGCTCATGGGCATTGTTCTTTGTCATTCGTTTTTTGCTACGTTTTTTGTCATATGAACGGACACCATAAATAGGTCATAGTTGGTTGTATCTCCAACATTACAGACATTGACGAGCCATTTGGTGTAATGGTCGAGAATTCGGCTATTACACCAGAGGTCGCGGGTTCGATTCCCGCACGGTACAAACATTTGTGTGCATGAACATGTCTGTTTGTATCGGTCTAGGTGTTTCTACGTATAATATGTATGTATGTATTTACAAAAAAAGTATATAGTAATGTTTATCCGTTGTCTGGCACCCATAGCACAAGCTAATGCTTAATTTGGGGCTAGATGGCGTTGTGTGAATAATGTCCAGAGAGATATTTATAGACCTTTGATGTTTCGGTTTGTCAGATTTCACCCATTTGAAACATGTAATAATGTAATATTAAATAACATCTCTCTTAATAACATAATAAGTGTTTTTTTTTTTTTTAGCATTTGTTTATTTTTACTGACGCGTATAAAAGTAAAATAGACTTAAGAGAACTGAAAACTACAATTTTCAAGTGAATCTATCGGAATTAATTAATCCGAGAAGACTTACTGAAAAAACTTGATTGAAGTTTCCATCTCCGAGAAAGGTCCACAACCTTCGCAGAGATAAATATTGATATGAATTGGATCTTAGGTACGAGTATATTTCGTAGAAATGGGAACCGAAGAGTTGTACAACCACCTCCGTGGAATAGACTAAGCCGCTCGGGTATAAAACCCGGAGGTCGTGAGCTTGATTCCCGCCTCGGGTCAGGTTGGTGGTAGGACTTCTTCAAATTCCGACTTCCTAGCTACCACGGGTGAAATCTGCCGCCACAACATCTCTGGCTGTGTTTTGGCAGTATGAACGTGCGAGCCAGTCAGTACATTTGTACTACTTATAGATACATCGAAACCATACTAGAAAAAAAATCAAGCAGTTTGGTTAGTTAATTAATGAAATAAACTCCAAGACATCGAAAATTTGCTATTAAACAAGTGCCTATAACCAGATAAAAGATTTAAAAAAATGCTGGATATTTTTTATATAACACAATATGACGTAATTTTGCATTTTTAATCTATTAAATGTCTTTTACCGATGACGGATAAATATTTTATCCGTGTTTAAATGTATTGAACAATAAACACGGGTGTAAAATATTTATTCGTGTTACCTTAACTGTACAGTCTACCTTAACTGGTTCAATCGATACCGTCCAGAGGGGAGTTAGAACCAAATTGTATTCTTTGAACGTGATTAATAATACTTGTCCTGTCGAACTCGAGGGGTGACAGTCAAAGGGTTAAAATATGTGACGTAATAAATTTTAAACTTGCCTTGCTTTTGAGCTAATATTTCATCCTTGCTGCGGTTTTAACGGTTTTCATAATTTACAAAACACAAAATGAAATAATAAGCTTGCATTATAAATAATACATAATTATATTATTCCATAGAATTTCAATAGTAGTAGAAACCCGAGATCACTGCCTTGTCCAACTACTCTATCGAGATTTCATATTCATAGTTTTTCAGATTTATTTTAGACAGTAGACATATTATAAAGATATTCCACAAGCAGGAATGTAAAAAACTCTATTCAAAACAACTGAGAAAAGTGTCATCATCACAACACACTCGGTGTCCAGCATGGAATTAATATTATCTATATTAAGTTTATGGTGTCCAGGTTACGACCAGAGACACACCAGAGAGGTCGCATATCAACAATAGTTATTTGTAAAAAGTATCTTTTTCAATCCAGAGTTCAACTATTTTGGCTGAGCTAGACTTTTATAAAAATCTGGGTCTTAATTTTTCTGCGAAGAAAATAACCTTTTAATTTTTAGGACGCCAAACTTTAAGAAACTCAAGAGACAACAAACTTTGAGTAGTTCCTTAGGCAGCCGCCTTCTGGATAGGTAGCTAGTTGTTTTGGCTCATCATGCAAATTAATAGGACGCCAAAAACTTTACCTTGCTAAGAGAAAAACTTTGCAGACTTGAAAGACTTTCGTGTAGATAACCATTTAGATATTTTAATTTATTAAGTAACAATGGTGAGAGAGAAGTGTTATTTAGCGACCTTATGAAAAAATCAGTGCATATATCAGCCCATACGCAATGCTAATGAGTGAACCCAAAAAATATTAAATTCAATTGAGTAGTTTTTGGGAAATATCTAGTAGGCAAACACGCCCAAGAATTATGTATGTTAAAGGTACTCTGTTTTATTACAGAAATCGCTTGCTAGTTGTCAGTAGATCGGAGCCTTTCTTCTCAATGGTCCCCTAATCATCTTCGTTTAAAAATACATAGAAAGATAGATTATTTATCATTTTTAAGCAACTTGCTTGTCGCTAATTGGATATTCTATTCCTTTCCATTTCGTAAAAAGAAAAACGGGTGAGACAATCGTTCGTCATTATATAAAATTATATTAGGATGCTCGACTTTTTACTACCAAAAAATAAAATACGGCCCATAAACCTGACGGAAAACGGTGAAAATTAAAGAGTGTGAAACGTCATTTCATCTCGTGTACACTGAACACCGAAATTACAGAACTTACAAAAACTGTACATTTGTTCTTCATTCGATAAAATTAGATTAGAACGCTCGACTTTTTATTAATAATAAATAAAATACTGTCCATTAACCTTTAGGCACTAACTACGGAACACGGTAAAAATTTGGGAGTGTGAAACGTAATTCCACCTCGTGTAGGTAAACTGAACACCGGAATTATAGAACTTTTAAAAACGGTACATTTGCGTGAAACACTTTGGGGATAACACTCGCCTACTCGAATCAAAAATAAAGTTGCAAACATAAACGAAACTCGGGGCGTCATAGTCGTAATTTAGTGAAAACAGCGCTTTAAAATGTTTGTGAAAACACGATTTTAGTTTTAGAAACTTTTAGTGTGGATAAAAACGAAATATTCGTATAGTGGCTCCGACACTTGTTGAATGCTCGTCAGACTAGAGGATGTGTTGACCATTTAACAGGTTTTAAATATTTTAAAGGTCAAGATTGATGTGCTAAATAGTAAGTATAAAAGAAATAGAGTACAGTATATGTCGAAAGATAAGGGGTATTGCTTGACCAACGACCGATTTTGTGAAATGGTTGAGTAGTCGGCTATTACTTGAGAGGTTGCAGGGCGGCACGGTACAAACACATATTATTTTATAAAATAAAACGCAAATGTAACGGAAGTTTGTGGTCGTTAAATTTTTGTCGCCTAAAGTTAATATAAATTAAAAATCCATTTTTAGAGCATTCAAATTTTAACGGCATTAAAATCGATATTATGTGACTAATGTCTTAAAGACGCACTGTTTAAGAATGTGTCTGTTTGCTTTAAACTTACTAATAGTTTTTATTCCACTCAGCTTTTTCATGATACGAAATTTACCAAGCCCATTTTTGCGGGCAAGAGTACAAGACATAATTGAAGTAGTAATAAACCAAATGAATTAAGTGTTCAAATAATTTCGGCTAAAATCATGGAGGGAGCGCGGCAAGTTGCCAACAGTTCAGTGTTTGTTGAACTTACGGTGGGTTGGTCGTATTTTTACTAATTATTTTTGTCTGCTTAATGCTGTTAAAAGAAACGTAAAATCTATTTTAAATGGAATGCAAAATATCTGCTTATAAATGTCACATTTCATGTGACATAAGCAGATATCACCATCGTTGAAATCTATTCATCGTCACAGTAAGGCCTCGGCCTCGAATTTCGTTGGCGGCGGGGCGGCTGCGGCAGCGGAAGCGGCGAGATTTTTTGTATGGAATCCCGTAAACCCGTTTTCGAACACAGCGGGGCGGTAGCGGGAGCGGCGGCGCACGCAGGCACACTGCGGTTTACCGCTTGAGAGCATCGTCCCGCTTTTAAGATTGTTTTCCAGCAAACCAACGAGACGTCCGGATATGATGGATAATCTGGAAATAATATAAATGTAAATAGGTTTTTTTTAATAAATTTAAGACATATTAATTAGGAATACTTGTAGGTTTATTTAAATCAAGCGATAATACAGATTGTTCCTTATCAAGAAGAATAAAGGTTTCGTTTAACATTTCGTTTTGTACTCCAATCCATCGATGTGAATTTAATATCTCAAAATCGCAATTTATCATTAAAAATGTATTCGTCATGTCTCATTCATTGATACTTGTTAACCAGTATTGATGGCCGACTGAATTTAAAATACGGTATATGCACAAAAATATGCAAATTTCCCAGAGTGATATACCGATTGCGTAACTGAAAAAACAGTTGACAATTTTTTATCCGGGTAATCCTGTAATTGTGTCATATCAATAACATTATGGTTGTGACATGCGGGTCGAGCTACAAAAAAGATTATCCTCATAATCTATATGTTCGCGTAATACAAATACCTGGTAAGGTCGCTAATTCTCTACTCACTCTCTGTCTGGTCGTAATGTTGCTACATGTAATGGTGAGGGAGGCGGTGAAACGACACACCGGAATACCGGAAATATATATATTTATATATTAAGTGCAGTTTTTACATGAGCCTTTTTTCGAAGGAGAATGCGTGCGTTTATGCATCATAACGCAGGCTAGCTACACCTGCGGCCGTGTGTGGGACTCGAGACTAAAGCGTCCACTACCCTCTAAACTCCCCCGGTTTCTCCATCACACCTGATTGGGACGACCCGGTGCCAGCCTTGTGGCTATTGACCAGCCCATCTAGGTATTACATGAGACTAATTTTAAAAACCGACTTCAAAAAAAAACAAAAAAAAACTACCTAAAAACACTGAAAAGCAAAAAATAATTTTAATAAGACATTCATCAAATGCGCTTATTGTCTAAGCCTATTAATAACATTAAATTGTATTTACGTGCTAGGTAGGTACCTACTAATCTGTTTGAAGTCGGTGCCAAGCCAAATAGTAGGTACCCAGACTACGTACCTACGTCCGCGGATTATTTGTAACCCTGTATAATACATAAATTATTAGGTATGTATCATTTTTCATTACCTTTGGCTTGGCACCGACTTCAAACAGATTACCGAGTAGGTACCTACCTAGCACGTAAATACAATTTAATGTTATTAATAGGCTTAGACAATAAGCGCATTTGATGAATGTCTTATTAAAATTATTTTTTGCTTTTCAGTGTTTTTAGGTAGTTTTTTTTTTGTTTTTTTTTGAAGTCGGTTTAATTTTTTTTTTAAAAAGTTTGTTTATTTTTCTATTTTTAGTGTGAATAATACGTAGGAGTGAGTAAAACTCTCTCATAATATTGATAACGAAAATACGAGTAAAATAGTAGAATTGTATTATTTGACAATATTAGGTATTCATTAAGTGTTCAGCACCATTCAGTAGACCAACTAAAGATGCAGCCCGCAAGAGGGACATAAGAATTAAGAAGTCGTACCCTTTAGCTTCCATCATCATAGTTGTACCTTCCATCATCAGCTTAGCTGCAAAAGTACATGAAATACAACTAACGGTCCACATATTCCTACAACACTGAAATAATTATCCCCTAACTCCTAACCGTTAAGGAGTTGTACCTTCCATCATTAGCTTAGCTGCAAAAGTACATGAAATACAAATAACGGTCCACATATTCTTACAATACTGAAAGAATTATCCCCTAACTCCTAACCGTTAAGGAGTTGTACCTTCCATCATCAGCTCATCAACATAAAGTGATGTCTATAGGACGCAAAAACTTAAATGGCTTCAGAAAAAACAAGTAACGCGTAGTGTGCGCTTATAAAATTTGAGGTTTGCCCTTGATTTTCCCGGGATCCCATCATCAGATCCTGACATGGTGACAATGGGACCACCTCGGAACTATGCACTTTCAAATAAAAAAAGAATTATTTAAATCGGTCCACAATTGACGGAGAAATCGACGGACATACATAAAAAAAAAAAAAAAAATACATACAGTCGAACATAGAACCTCCTCCTTTTTTGAAGTCGGTTAAAAATTAAAAATCCTTCAAGCTAGATCGGTTGTGTTCAAGGACCTTGATCCAATGTATCATCTTTCGCGGCAATTATTTTTGTTGCGCGATGCAGGATTACTAGTACTTGATGTTTGCTGATTAAGTTTTAGAGCCCAAGTGTTACTAAAATAACTTAATGTTGCTTGTACAAGTAAGTAATTGTGACTTCAAAACATTTCTTTCAATTTACAGATTTAATACTTTAATTTAAATACACTAATACAATAATGTACACAATCTGTGAATATACATATAGCTAAAACCGGCAAAGCAGATTCCATCGACGGAAAATTAGACTCTAGCGATAAAGGCTTTTGATAGCTGTCAAGTGCAGTCTGCTTCGAGACATCTCGATTTCGTATTTGCATTTGCAAGTTGCAACGCCTTTCGACCTCCAGTTTGTTGTGTTGCAAATATTGTATATTATTCAAGGGATTAATTAAATCATTTATGCATTTGTGGCTAAATTGAATAGAATATTATTGTATGTACGTCGAAAAAAACACGTATTTTTTAATATTGATTTTTTATTTTGCTGTTTTACCTGACCTGATAGTAAGCGACCATAACAGCAAAATGTACTGTCACAAATTATCTGATCTTCAAAAATTAGATTTTGAGTAAACTGACTCTCTTATAAATATGTACGATTAGGAACACAGGCAGAGAATATGTTATGGCGAACAATGATATCTACTAATCTCTAATCTAATCTAATCGATAAAACTGAATAAATTCATAAAAATTTGAATAAGGGAATAGGAATGTCACAAGGGCTCAAAGTAAGCCACAGGAAAAAATAACAGGAATTGAAATATAATAATAAACATGGAGAAATGTTGAAACATAAACTATGTACACTTTAAAAAGATATCGACTTTTGTAAAAACCGACTATATGTACAAAACAAACAAAAACAGTTGAAATCTTTGTCAACCGGTGTTACATCTCTAGCGGGTATTTCGGGAAATATCCTGCCATTTCTAGGGTTGCCAAAAGAATGGTAATTTACAAGCAAACACTTGGATAGAGGCCAGGACAAATAACAAAAAGATTATTAATGCATAGTTAGTGAATGTTTGTCGCGTGGATTTATTGTTAGAGAAAATGTACGGAAATAATTGTAGGTCTAATTGAATTCTGTATTTAGCACAATGTGATTTATTTCTGGTTAGTGCTCGAGTGGTGAAGTCAAAAAATGAAGTACCTATATAATTATAAACTTAGATGATACTTAAAAGAAAGGGGTAGTAATAAAAATAATATTAAATAAAAACACTGTAAAATCATCTTCTCGTAAAATCTTCTCTATATGCGTAATTTGTCCATATTATAACATAATGGTCGCATTTACCTGGCTCATAAAAATAACAAAACACTTTCGAAATATTATTTTTATTACAGGTAAAAAATAATCACCTGATGGTGAGGCGTTTGCGAGTTTGAATTATTTATCATATTGGCCGGCTGGGGCTAACTTTTTTCCAGACAAAAGGGGTTACTTTTTTCAAACGACAATATTCTACACGACTATAGTGAAATATTAAGTAGTTGACCACGTAGTTAGAGTCTAAAAAACTATCCACACGAAAGTTCCCGCCAACCCTACGCCCGCACGCCCACTAGTTAATCTTTATACACAGGGGCAATGAAAAACCCACTCTAATGCGCAGTAAAGCACTAGTGATATATTATCGAGTTACTCGGAACAGGCATTAAAAGTTCGCGGCGGCCTAATGTGCCACGAATCGGCTGGAGTGGACTACACCTGCCGCTGTGATTACGAAATGGGACAATTAAATACCACTGGCTTAGTGGCAGGGTTAATGTGGAATTTATAACGGCAACGGTATTATGTTTAAGTGAAATTCTATTTGGACTTACAATTAAATTTTTCTTTTCTTTTCATTTAATGTCGAAATGATTCTTAAATTTTATTGTAAACATGTTTGAATGAAATTAATTAATGCAAGCAGTGGATGGTAAAACAATTGTAGGTAATTCGCCATTCGTCTGCCTCTGTTCTTTAAAAAAAAAACTGTATTTAATCAGTACCTACAGTAGCATATAGTTTAAAAAGAGGATTCTACATTGACAATGCTTTTACATAAATTTATATCAAAGCGATCAATGATATTATAATAAAAAAAGAGGTAGATACATAGGTTATGTCAGTATACTGAAGCGAGGTTAATCATTGATAGTGCGGTTAATCCAAAAATTGTCCACGGCGCGTACGTCCAGACCGACAAACTTATTTGTTCCGGTGGCCAAAATTAGAACTACGTGAAATGTCAGTTTTTGCAATGCAAAAACGACATTTAATGACAGTAGCGACGCCGCCACCGGTATATGAGTTTGTCGGTCTCTCAGAACAATAACTAAGTCGGTCTATCTATCAAACTGTCAATGCTTTCGCGAGACTGAGCTCGGGTTGGCTATTATAGCTTAGTTTTCGGGTGCCACTTTTTAGCTCAAGTAACCTATCTAAATATTTTTTTATTATAATATCATTCAACGCGATGGTATAATGATGACACGGCTACGTTATTACATGCATGCCTGGAAGAGACCTACCTACGAACTTGTAACAGCAAACACAGACGCTACGTTTGTACAGGTGGAAGCTATTATGTATTTAAGGTGTCTTGTAGTTAATCTGGCATTCCTTTAGGACATGGGGGACTCAAATAATTAAAATATAACGAGCCATTTGGTGTAATGGTCGTGAAGTCGGCTATTACACCAAAGGTCGCGGGTTCGATCCCCGCACGGTACAAACATTAGTGTGCATGAACATGTCTGTTTGTATCGGTTTGGGTGTTTCTATGTATAATATGTATGTATTTACGAAAAAAAGTATATAAGTAAAATGTTTATCCGTTGTCTGGATCCATATCACAAGCTAATGCTTAGTTTGGGGCTAGATGGCGCTGTGTGAATAATGTCCAGAGAAATGTCCAGAGATATTAATTGATAAATAATTTCAATTGATTAGTCGATGTTCTAAGCTTTGCAGCTTGGTGTCAAATAGATCATCATCTCATCCTTTAGCAGGGCCATTAACTAACTCACAAGATGTAAGACTTGTAAGCAAGTTTTATCAATTCCGAATTTTGTGTGTGTTGTGTGTGTGTGTTAAACAAGTGTTCCGTACTACCTCTTCTTTTTTGTGTCGATACTGTTCTGAAAAAAAACTCTCCTATGAATATACGTCGGTAAATTGCAGCTAGTAGTAAAGTCATATATTACCTACATGGTAACCCGGGCGAGCATTAAAAGTTCTCACCGGAGTAATGTGCCATAACTCTTGCTAGTTATGGAATGGACTGTACGCTCCACGTGCTGTTGTGATTACGAAATTAGATAATTTGCCGTAGTGTAGATATTCAATTAAATTTTTAATAAAAAAGTTCTTTTTTTTGTACATTATTTACTGAGCGTTTAGCGTGTATAACTATATTAATAAAAATATAGCAAAATAATAACCATAATAAACATATTTGATACTAAAGTTTATGCGATCATGTTTATTGCAAATCCGTAATATCGTGAGAGCTTTCGTCTAGTTCCTGAGTAATATCTCGGCGAATCCAATATTTCACGCATGAGTACTGCTTCGCCTTACCTTTAAAATGCTTATTCCGAGGATATTCTATTTCTGATATCAATATAAATACAAATAAATCTAATATAAATATGGTTATTTCAAAGGAACTCTTCGACCTAAATGGTTTGGCATTTTGGCTTGACAAACTCGACAGTTTCGACTAACCGACAGTTTTTATTACTATAAGTGCTTTGTAGAGAATAGGTACTTTCATCTTGAATTTTAGTTGCCCTTCAAAGCCAAAGTAACCTGCAGTTACTTATTTTTGCAGCACAATACAATGGCTCTTTTTGATCTTATCAGTTTCAGACATAATAGACTGTAATTTAGTATTTAGACTTTGAGAAAACTGATGGCTTTTGTTATGATTTTTATCACATGCAAAATTCTGCTCGACGTACCAAGCTACTACAAGTATGTCCCAAGAAAAGATCTTATATCTTCTTTATAAATAAAAATGAATTGCTGTTCGCTAGTCTCACTAAAACTTTAGAACGGCGGAATCGATTTGACTAATTTTAATCTTGAAATATTCGTGGAAGTCCAGGGAAGGTTTAAACGATGAGAAAATATGGAAAATTGTGAGGAAAATACTAAAAACGACAATTTTATTTTCCCATACAAACTGTTCTTACATGTCAAACGTTTGATGTATTATTAACCCTAGAACCACAACATGGGGTCATAGGTGACCCCACACACAAGTATTTTTATTTTTATTTAGCGAGTTTTGCACCTACAATCCTGTGCTTCTAGGTACCTTCCGTAATTGGTAATCAGAGGCCCGTGACGCATGGCGGCGTGCGCACGCTCATTAGGTTCGGAGATTTTTCAGATTTTTCAGTTCTTCTCCAAAAACATAAAGATGGAGATGTTTCATGTTTTGGGAGTAGATGAAGAAAACAGTGCTCAAGTAGCCCAAGCTCAATCAACTTCAAGTTCCCGCTGCTATTTATGCACTAGAGCCAAAGATAGGAAGGGCAGAGAGAAATGTGTAAAGTGCTCCAAAAATATATGTGCACAACACAGGTTACCTATTTGTCATCAATGTGTCTAGATTTTAAGATTTTTACTTCATTTTTATTCGTTATGTTGTCCATTCATATCTAAAGAAACTTGAAAGAATTGTTAAAAGTTATTAAAGTTTGATATTTTGTACGTATCTAATCATGTTTTTAATGGGGTCACCCATGACCCGTGTTGTGGTTCATTTAACTAAATTTGGATGTTGTAGTTGTAGGGTTAAAAGGTAAGCAATACGAAGTTCACCGGGTCAGCTAGTATATACCTATATCTTTGGTCTCAAGCGTGAGGCTTTAACAGATGACAGAGTGACAGTCTAGTGATGGCGTTACAAAGACAGGGCCGTACCGGTGACTAATAAATCAGTAGCCCTTGATAAATAAAGCAGTTTGGGCTGTCTTGGTCATAAATAACACAATAGAACGCTCAAATAAGGACCCATGGCAGACAGTTCGATCGGAGAGATTAATTGTTACAAGTTAGCCAAGGCTACTGGCGCGATTAATTTTCCTTATAGCTCTGGTGGTTCTGCTAAGGATTTCGTTCGTATCGTTTGGTATTTCCACTTAGTAAACTGTTGGGTAAATAGTCCGTTGATTGGTTTGACTTTATGCGGTTGCCTGTGTTGGGATCGTTGTAAATGATGAATGTGTATGATTAAAAGACCAAAAGTAGCTTGGCGGTGAAGGTAAAAGAAAAATTGCGCATTCAGATAACAATGGCTGTGTAGTGTAGCCATGATCAAAATGGACAGGTTTATCTACCTTTTACAAGGTCTTAAGGTCGCTCGAATGAAATATCAATCATAAATGAATGAAATATTTGATCATAAAACTATCAAGCGATACGTGGAGAAGCATCATACGAGCGAAAAGCCTTGGGATCACATGTGTTTTCATGGCAATGTAATTATTTTATATCTGATCGACAAGGTGTATAGAACCACTATTTTCCAGGATAAAAATATATATTTATGCATTTCAAAAAGTCTATTCCATATTCGTTTTTATCTCAGTGTTGACGAAGTTTAACAAATATTTGGTTAAAAGGGTTTTGTTCCGCAGCCAAGCTATTTTTGCACAGCCGTCAGCCAAACCAATTTCCTCTGCAAATCCTCCACCATGCGTGCGATTGCTCTGTTCAACAGATTTGCAGTTAGCATGTATGTTTTTTTGTACTTTTAAATATCGTGTAACATTTTAAACGACACTGTGGTAATTGGAACCATTTTTAAAAACGTTTGAGCTATTTTTTTATATTTATGTGTTTTTTATTTATGTAAATGAGCACTTTAATGCAATCTTTTTATCATAAAAGTATCAAGAACCCTGATGATTTTTAGTAGTAAGTAGTACTGTATATACCAGGCAGGTGAATTTTTTTGTCAAATAAAATATAATATAAAAAACTATGCTTATCCGTTATCTGCCTCTCATAAAACAAAATAAGTAAGCCACTAGATGGCGATTTGTGAATAAAATTCAAGAATGTTAAATTATATTTTCATACTTACAGTTCTTCCCTGTCTTCACACCAGAGTATTATCGTCAACACATAATCCTCACACAGCAAAAAAATATTATCTTTAGGTGCAATCGTTATAAAGTTTTAAGTATACATTTCAGGAATTTATTAAGGATTCGCTTATTTTGCAGCAACTAATTGGTATCTTTGTGATAAAATGAACTTTGTGTCAAATGCTACAAGTGCTAAGATCACAAAGATGAAAAGCTAGTGTCTTAGTATTAAAATAAACTGAGTCGTTGTTTATCAAGCTTGCTAAAAGCAGAACACTTACTTCCTATGCACCTGTTCCTGGATGCTAAGGGTGGTGCCACACACGGGCATTGCGGATGCGCTGCGTTAGCGCTGCGTCGACTGAGCGGCGACGTTCCGTCGTTATTTGTCATATAAATCTGAACGACATGCCACACGATGCGTTGAAAGGACGGCGACGCAACGCACGCGCAACGCTTATGAGAGGAGAGAGACCAGCCCCCCTAGACAAGCGGCTTTTATGACGTTCGTAATAGTTCAACTTGCGATAGCGAATGTCAAAACCCATACTTTCACCACGTGACTTTTCTATGGCATATGTCAAATCCATACAATTTGAAGTTAGCGAATCTCGCCAGCTATGAAGCGATGTAATCTTGTCTAAGCTCCCAGGGGGCCTAGACAAAGTAACATTTTGACAGATGACAATAGTGAAATTCGCTAACTTCAATTTGTATAGATTTGACAGGTGCTTTAGAAAAATCACGTGGTCAATCGATATTAAAAGTACGGCTTTTGACATTCGCTATGGCAAACGTCATAAATGCCGCTTGTCTAGGGCCTCAGGTGGGGAAGGGAGCTGCGTTAAAAAGACGGAGTGGTAGCGCAGTATTTATGTAATAGCATATCGCTCATGTGGCATTCACTGCGTTGAAATAATTGCGAGCGCAGCCGCAACGCCCGTGTGGCACAACTCTTACTTGTGCTTATTACGGTAGGGGATGGCATGCCTCCATTTACATTGAAGTCAGGTAATGTAACTTTGTATACTGCTTAAAGGTAAATAAAATCAGACTTGTTAAGAAGTTTTTACGAACGAAAGTGAATCGAGGTTTTCTCTTTTGGAGTGGTTTTTGTGAAGATTTCTTGAAATTGGATTAGTTTGGTTAACTTTCAGGTGAAGTTTTCGGAACTTTTAGGGCTAGTTACTTCACTGACTGAGTTCGTGATAATCTATGTACATATATCTACTTTAATATTATAAAGACAAAAGATTTGATTGTTTGTTTGATTGTATTGAATAGGCTCCGAAACTACTGAACCGATTTGAAAAAATCTTTTGAAAAGATTTAGCTACACTACACTATCCCTGGGTGAAATAGGGTACTTTTATCCCAAAAATGGGGAAAGGGGCGGGGGGATATTTGAAGAAAGAAATTACGCGTGGGTGAAAACGCGGAGGCGGCCGCTATACCTAATAAAAGTGATGCTGTGTCCTTTTTTTAAAATTTTATTGAATTAGCGTCTGAATATGCCGACAGTGGCTAAACTGGCCCTTAAACTTAAACTGAAACACTAGTTAAGGTATGCTTAAAGCCCAACAATTTAAACATTCATAACACTGCATTTTACTAAAATCTAATCTAATCTATTTGTTTGGAAAGTAAAAAGGATAAAATAAAATAAAATATTTTTTTTAATACACGTACGTATGTCTGAATTAAAAAAAATTATATAATCTTATCCTCTTTACATTCCAAACGATTATTTGATTTAAATACAACGAAGTATAACAAAATGTTTTAATTGGTTGTTATGCCATTTATTATACATTAGTAAGAATTTTAAAGAATCGCAACGGTCGAGGATTTACACAAAAGGAGTTACCTATTTTAATGTCACGGAAGGAATTCGGTGAATTTGCAATCACAGGTCTCGGAATATTCATGCGAAATTTATTCGTTTCGTTTACAATTATTTCGAGGAGTTATCTTTTCCTGCATTCCCTGGTTATACCGGGAGTGTGACGTAACCAAATATGTAATATAAGCCGTAACAAAATATTTCGTTTAAAAAATTAAACCGACTTCAAAAAAAAAGAAACAAAAAAAACTACCTAAAAAACTGAAAAGCAAAAAATAATTTTAATAAGACATTCATCAAATGCGCTTATTGTCTAAGCCTATTAATTAAATTGTATTTTACGTGCTAGGTAGGTACCTACTAATCTGTTTGAAGTCGGTGCCAAGCCAAAGGTAATAAAAAATGATAATATGTACCTAATAATATTATGTATTATAAAGGGTTACTTATTAATCCGCGGACGTAGGTACGTAATCTGGGTACCTACTATTTGGCTTGGCACCGACTTCAAACAGATTAGTAGGTACCTACCTAGCACGTAAAATACAATTTAATTAATAGGCTTAGACAATAAGCGCATTTGATGAATGTCTTATTAAAATTATTTTTTGCTTTTCAGTTTTTTAGGTAGTTTTTTTTGTTTCTTTTTTTTTGAAGTCGGTTTAATTTTTTTTTAAAAAAGTTTGTTTATTTTTCTATTTTTAGTGTGAATAACACGTGATAGTGAGTAAAACTCTTTCATAATAATGATAGCGAAAATACGAGTAGAATTGTATTATTTGATAATAATATTAGGTATTCATTAAGTGTTCAGCACCATGGGTAGGAGGAGAATGCGTTTATGCACCATAACCGCAGGCTAGCTAGACCCGCGGCCGTGTGTGGGGCTCGAGACCGAAGCGTCCGCTACCCACTACACTCCCCCGGTTTCTCCTTCACACCCGATTAGGACGAGCCGGTGCTAACCTTATTGGCTAGTGACCAGCCCATCCCCGGGTAATCATCAGCTTAGCTGCAAAAGTACATGAAATACAACTAACGTTCCACATATTCCTACAACACTGAAAGAATTATCCCCTAACTCCTAACCGTTAAGGAGTTGTACTTTCCATCATCACCTTAGCTGCAAAAGTACATGAAATACAACTAACGGTCCACATATTCCTACAATACTGAAAGAATTATCCCCTAACTCCTAACCGTTAAGGAGTTGTACCTTCCATCATCAGCTCATCAACATAAAATGATGTCTATCGGACGCAAAAACTTGAATGGCTTCAGAAAAAACAAGTAACGCGTAGGCGCAGCCTATAAAATTTGAGGTTTTCCCTTGATTTTTCCGGGATCCCATCATCAGATCCTGACATGGTGACAATGGGACCACCTCGGAACTATGCACTTTCAAATAAAAAAAGAATTATTTAAATCGGTCCACAATTGACGGAGAAATCGACGGACATACATAAAAAAAAAAAAAAAAAAAAAAAAAAAAAAAAAAAATACAAACAGTCGAACATATAACCTCCTCCTTTTTTGAAGTCGGTTAAAAATATTTCTAATCAGCCTCTTCGTATCTTTCAGTGAAAGGTTTAGACTTGCAATGTCCTTTTAATACAACTTACATGAAACTAATAGTAATATTATAACCTCTATTGTAGTATTTCTATTAAATATCACCATACACATTTCCCCAAAAAAGTTTTACATTTATTAGCCATATTTCTTTGTACTTTTGCCATATTAAAGTCGTAATACATAATCATAATCTTCATTTTGTACGTATAACGGTAATCATAAATCAAATATGTTTAATTTAAAGGAAATAATTGTCGAGTCACAACCACTGGAAATACATTTGTTACTTGTTTTTAAGGCCTTTAGAGAATAAATGTACGAAAACCAGACTATGTGAAATTCAATTCCGTTAATTTAGTTTATTGTCTGTGTGACTCTTTAAAGTTTAATCATTCCCTTATAAAAACGTTGACCTATATTCAATAACCTCCGTTCTTCGATAAAACGTACTTTATGCGTCGAGAAGATAGAGTGATTTACTGAGCTGGCAATATTCCCATCTCCGCACCGGAAAGTAGTTTTTAACTACTGAAAAGTGGGCCACCTTAAGCTTAGATAATCTGTTCGTTTTTTTAGCTTATAAATAATGGCTCGATGGTCTAGTCTAAGTGGTTTAACCCTTTTCATTCGGGAGCATTATTTTAAGGGGAATTATAAAACGATCGACTAAGAAATAACTTAGCGACTGCTGATGAGATACTATTTTAATTACTTGAGCGATATGAATTTGAGTAAACGATTTTCCCATTTTCAATTCGTAATTATTACGGAACCGGTTATCCAGATATCGGAATATCGAGTTTATCCGGACCACGCTTGCAACAATGTCGTAGTAGGTATCGTAGCTTACAGGAACTGCAATTCTCGGTAAATATTCGGTTTATTTCCCCGATATACCTACTGATTCGAATAAATAAATATCATGTTACTGTAACAAATTTTGTAGTGATTCTTTATTTTGGGCCTAAAATCAGTTTAGGAAAAATTACACATAAAAGGATAGTAAATGAGTAAGCAAAATATTTATTGCATAAAACTAGTAAAATAAAATACAGGTACCTATTACAAAATAGGGCAGAAACAACAGTCCGTCCATTACGGTCGAATCTTGTTTTACAATATTAAAATATATTATTACATTATCTCTTGTTATATCTAAGAAAACTAAAGCAATTATTTAAATTACTTTGTAAAATATTTCTCCAAATTATAGAAACGTTTATAAATATACCACTGCCATTTAAACCATTTTAAAAAAAGATACGTAATTTAATGATTTTACGTCATCAATGTTATTTTTCTAACTGTATTTGTAAATTCTCTCCAAGCTACTAATTTTCACAAATAAAATTAACTTCATTATATTAATTATAGCGGCCGCCTCCGCGGTATCACCCTCGTGTAATATCTTTTGTCAAATATCCCCCCCTTCCCCTCACATTTCCGGGATTAAAAGTATTAAATATGTCACCTGGGTATAATGTAGCTTTCCAACAGTGAAAGAATTTTGCAAATCGGTTTAGTAGTTTCGGAGCTTATTCAATACAAATAAACAAACAATCAAATCTTTCCTCTTTATAATATTAGTATAGATAACGTTGTATGGAAATTAGTAAGTAGGTATAGTGCGTCCCATGAGATTGCAAGCGCTCCACTAAGCGCAAGTTACGCGCAAACTTTGATAGCGAGACCACTAAGTGAGGGCTGCCATTATTGATTTAATTTAATATGATAATATTCACCCTTTAAATTGTGGTAATGTGCTCATATTCAATAATATATGCAATAGTAGCACAGGCCCATACCTAGTTACTCTATTAATTCAAAAAGATGACGGTGCAATAATACTTAAAATAATACTCTTTTCGGTCGTGCTGCTCACTCGACATGTGAGAGGAAGGATATAAGGAGTTTAGGTATTATGGTATTTTTCTTTTCATACTCGTAGTGGACATTGTCTTAGTTATGTATAAATATGCAAGGTTGAATAATAAACTAGAAAAGATCGCGGGAATCCACTGAAATCCACCCGGGATTTCGCAGGACGGCCCAAATCAGTTTGGAAATTCTTGGGGCGGCTTTTATCCAGCTAAAGATTTTTATTGGCTAATTATGATAGTAAGGCATATAAAGTAGCGTTTAAGAAGAGTCACATTTGTATTTAAATTGCAATAGTAATGTCATATGGGCTGCTCTTATGGGGATCTGCCGCTGACATAAACGATATATTTATTTTGCAAAAGAGAGCCATCCGCGCTATATATGGCCTCAAAACCCGTGACTCGATAAGATAATTATTCCGGGAAATAAATATATTAACTGTGCCATCACAATATATACTGGATTGTGTTATGTATGTACAAAAGATCATACAAAATGTTTCAAAGAAATTGATTGACAGATTGTCATCAATTTAACACAAGAAATAAACATAGGCTTGCTATTCCAAATATTAGGCTTCATAAGATTGGAAATTCTTTTAAAGGATTAAGTATTACAATGTATAATAAATTGCCAATGGATGTTGTTAGCTTACCCATAAATCAATTTAAGTCGTGTATCAAGACCCGTCTGATGAAAAAAGGTTACTATAAAATTGAAGATTTTCTTAATGATGGAGATCTGTAGATACTGGTAGTAGGAATGCTTCGCTCCCTGTCCGCGCTAACTGTATTTTAATCTGTTGTCATTGCTGTTATATCTCCTTTATAATTTTTTTCTTTATTATTATTATTATTTCTACATTCTCACTAAAAACTGTATGGCTTAGTATAGATAGATTTATTATCAATGTTGTATTTTCTTTGGCGATTAAAAAGAGTAACTGTCGAGTTTCTTGCCGGTTCTTTTCGGCAGATGACTGCGTTCCGAAGCCGGTGGTAGAGTCATACTGTAATTGACGATTCATAAATACTTGATACAAGTTTACATGAATAAAGAATATTTTGATTTGATTTGATTTGATTTAATGCAAACGAGCTGCAAACGAGAGCGAACTGATAACACTACTGAGCAGAATGGAGAGAATCAGCATGGAGATGGGCTTATCCATAAACAGGTCCAAGACGAAGATAATGGTGGTCGACAGATCTAGTAGGCTGGAGCTCAGTGGCACTATCGACCTAGAAATAGTAGAAAACCTCGTTTACCTGGGCTCAAGCATCTCCAACAAGGGGTCCTGCGAGGACGAAATTAGAAGAAGGATCGGCATGGCCAAAAACGCTATGACGCAGCTGCAGAAAATATGGAAGGACAGAAACATCTCCCGAAATACCAAGATGAATCTTGTGCGCACCCTGGTGTTCTCCATATTTTTTTACGGCGCTGAAACATGGACCATGAAAAAGGCCGACCGAAATCGCATTGATGCCTTCGAGATGTGGTGCTGGAGAAAAATGCTGAACATTCACTGGACAGCCCACCGTACCAACGTGTCTATCCTGCGTGAACTTAAGGTCCAGACCAGGCTATCCACCATGTGCCTGCGCAGGGTACTTGAGTACTTCGGCCACATTGCCAGAAAGGGAGACAACAACCTGGAAAAACTTGTGGTTGCAGGCAAGGTCGAAGGGAAACGACCCAGAGGGAGAAGCCCGACACGTTGGACCGACCAAATCCGCACCACACTCGAGTCCACACTCCACGACGCTTTCCACACCGCCGCAGATCGTCATAAATGGCGGTCAATAATAAAGCACAAGTTGCTACACAATAGAGGTCACGACCCCCAGTAACTGGGGTATCGACGCAAGAAGAAGAAGAAGAAGATTTAATGTTCAAGTTTAACACCTTAAAGGGGACAACCCTAAATCTATCCAAGATGAGATATTGTGATCGTTAAAATTTAGCGATAAATTAATATTGGACTGACTAGGACAGCGGAAGATCTACTACTTGAGTTGGGTAGTTGAAGCTACATTGTTTCTGTTTGTAGCTGTTTCAATAATTATTTCTTTGGCTTATACACATACTACACCTTTTGATAATTAAGCATGAAAAGTCGACTGGTTTCATCAAAATCTTTAGACAAGAAGTTCCCAGACTTCTTTAAGTTCCGGAGTTCCGAAGTTGTTCCAGAGTGACATATTCCCAAAATAGCTCGATACGTATGACAGCTGTCATGAAGAGGTTACTAAAGATGCGGTGCAGTCGATCCCAATTATACGAACACCGATTTAAAATCGTAAAAATTGTTTTTACCGTTTATCACTAAATATGATTCTATAACTTTTTAAAAAGCGATCTTTCAAGAGACGTCTGTTTATATTAAACTATAGTTAAAAATCGATACGTAAGTACCTAATCGATTCTTCAATCGACCTATACTGCAAGATTGATTATGTACCTTTAAGTAAGTAAGTAATCTTAGTTTCGAATCGCATGCACATTTAGATTTTTTATCCAAGATGTTTAACTTTGATTCAAATTGATTGATTTTTTTACTATATGATTTTACTTTTAAAGTGATAAACAATACATTTTTTTTTGAAATTTTACTCGGTTACAGTCGATAATAATTCTTATTGTAACCGAAAGATGACAGCAATTACTCTAAGTTAGCGGGGCAATCATGAACGTTATTTCTCTGCATACATTTGACAGTCAAAAATTATGAAACATAACTGCTGTTGTTTCGATGACATCTGTCTTATGCAACACGCTATTTTGGGATAATAATCTTCCGGAAAAATATCAAGAAACAAAATAGTATTTTTATTCCATATCCCAAAAAGGAATATTAAGATAAACAACTGTGTTGTAACTGCGCTAGTTAATGTAACAATTAATATAGGTAACTTTTGTTCAAGGCAGCACGCACTGAAGTTCGGCAGTTACCTTCGCAGTTACTGCTAGATAATGTTCGAGGAAAGTTTCGTTCACAGACTATAACGCTGTTACCAACCATTAATTATTATGTGGAAACAAAGATAAGGAAAGGTGAACTGTGAGACATTGAAACATAAATAGTCTTTAGAAGTTCGGACCTTTTTGACATATTTTTCATATGGACGAGCCATATGATGTAATGGTCGAGAAGTCGGCTATGCTAAGGTTGGCAGACAGGCACATAGCCCACCTATTCGGAAGCGGCCGCTGCAGTTTATTCCATTACGGAACACTTAATCAGGAAGCGTCACTTAACGTACAGTCGCCAGCACATCCGACCACCCCAATCTGTCTTTCTACAACCAATTTACAGCTGTATTCACTTCACATAGAGTTATCTTTCAATTGAGATTTTTTGACAGATTAGGGTAGGTTGATCTGCTGCCGTCCGTACAATCACATTGTAGGCACCTCTGATCTTTGAACCTTTACGGTACCGGCTCCCACATGAATATTACCGGAACAGAGAGGATGTCTACTGTTTGTATCGGTATGTGTGTTTCTACTCGTATGTATTAACAAAATAAATGATATAAGTTTTTATCTATTGCCTGTCATTTATCGTACAAAGTTCTGCTTAGTTTGGGGCTAGAGGGCATTGTTTACAGTTATTTCAAAACATTTTAATTTTTTTTTATTGAAATAATTTCGTATTGGAATCGGACCTCTACTCAATCAAAAGTCAAAACCATCTACGTATCATCCGACTCGACATTCGGTTTGCTTGCCTACAGCAATATGCCAATGCATTCCAATATTTGTTTATTTCAGAGAGCTTTAAAACTATCCGCTAGCTCGTCCCAGTAGCCCACTCAAGTAATTTGTCTCGTCCCAACATCAGGACCCCGACAAACACATAAAGTGATAGGTTTTGAGGGACAAAGTTAGCTTGCGTGTCGTGTGTACCGGTCGTGCAATTTTGGCATCGGTCGAGAAATATTTGTCGTATGAAAAATAGTTTAGTACAGGAAATAAAACGAACGATCGATAAAACGCATGATGTTGTAAGGCACTGTCTTTTCTAAGAGCCTATAAACAAAGGAGAATTATTTAAGTGTTTATCAAACAAATACTAATATGTACATCAAAATAACTAACTGCACAGTAAAGGTTATGTTAGGTATTCTTACTTTTTTGCTGCGCAATCGTTTTAAATACTACCCAAAAACAAATAAATCTCACCCATGGAGTTTATTTTTTAAATGAACTCTTATATATTTGGTACAACACATAATATAGGTTTGGTGCTCTAATTGATTCATATCCTTATGGAAGCCATATATCAGGTACTATAAGACCAGGGAAATGTATGTGAAGTTTTCTATCATTCTTGCGCGCCTAAACCCTCCTCTTCGAGGAAGTGAGTTAACAAATGTTAGTTTTAATGTACGGTCAACAGCACATCACGGTTAACACTTGCAGTTCGATAATAGCACTTATGCCCCCGACATTAAGAGCGGTATGTCCAAAGTGTTACGTCTGACGTGCTTTTGTCTGTACCTAGGAAGATTTAGAAGAAAAATCCGTAAAATATCCATCCAATATCACGTTGCTCTTAATAGTTTTAACGACAGTATTTGGTGTGATTGTTTAAAGTATGTTACTGTCAAAATAATTGTGAAACACTTGTTAGAGAACGAAAAAATTTTTCTACCGGTTGCAGCATAAGGTTGCCATTATATAACTTGCTTCTACCGTTAATATAAAAGAGCGAAGAGCGAAGTTTGTTATTTGTTAACCGGACCGGCACGTTTGCTATCTCGAAAATGCCGCTACGGTTTTTACCCACGACGAATAGTGCTTCACTATACTGAAATAGTGATAGGGATTTTGCGCTTAAAACACATTTTTGTCATACTCGTATGCCATGACTCTGTATTATTGTGTTACAAAAGGATCTGAATATTTTCTTTGTCTTATGTTGCTGATTTATTTCGAAGGTAACGATTAATATCCTTGGTAGTCGTTGGAAATCTAGCCCCTGCCTAAGCACAACTTCCTACTAACCAGCAAACTAACTAATAACTAAGCATAACTTACTATTGTTGCCAGACGAAGGCTAAACATTTCTTATTTACTTTTTGAAAATTTTGGTATTGGTACAATTGGCGCCAAGCAACCTGGAAATAATATCAATATTTTAAGCATAGCGGACAACAGTGGTGCAAAGAAATCCGGAATACACATAAGCATGATAACTAGTATTACGGAGGTCAGATAGCAGTCACTCAAACGTACCTAATCGCTGAACTTGCTGAAAAGACCGGGACAAAACGTAGGAGAAAGAATACACTATAAATTCACGGAACTGGTAATAATTAAGAAGCAGTCTATGCTTGCTCTACGTTCAATTATTTACATAGTTAGCACTCAGCTGGTAATTACTGAACATCAGCAGCGTCGGGAAACTTTTAAATGAACTTCGGATAACTTGATCGGTTTTAACCGGTTTACATTGGATGGCGTTCGCCGAAAACACTGGAAGATCTGGAAGAGGCAATTTTAAACTGAGGTATTATATAATACTATATTTATAGCAAATATGATATATGTACGCCTATTTCGAAGACTCGATAAGTATGTATTACAGTGTTATTCTTTTTTTACCCAAGATGACATTTGAACAATGTATGGTATTTCACCTGATGGTAAACGGCCACTACTGCCTGCTAAGGCTGTTATGGGAGCTGATTGTACTTTGTCATTTGATTTAGCTTCCTGGTTGGACGCTGAAAAGTATTTCTATCAACCAGACCTAATGCTGTTATTAAAATCATCATGACCGCCGGGTTTTATACCATAACTGCTTACCATGTAGTGGTAGAGCCATGCTGTTTCACAGTACGAATGGGCCAGCTCGTCTTGGGAAGTACCACCCTCTCACATAACACCAGCGTGACTACTATTGTGTTTCGTCTGGTTTGTGAGAGTGCCAGAAGCCCACAGCCCTCATATGCCCATAGGCCGGCAACGCATCAGTGATCCCTCTGGTGTTGCAGACGTTTATGGGCGGCGGTGATTGCTTACCATCAGGCGAGCCGCTGGCTCGTTTGCCGCCTCTGACATAAAAAAAAATAAACCACGGAAGCGGTTACTCCTAAAAATTATAGTCATCGATTTCTCTTGCGTCATGTATAATAATTATTTTTCACCTCTTCACTCTTCGGTGGTTTCAAACTTGAAACAGATTTCGGAACAAATTACAGCGGAGATTACTGTTTAAACATCACTTCCTGTGAATATAATATCCAGATTATCTGAACTTCCGTAAAACAGTTAACGTGTTTTGTTTGGGCTTTGAAGATGAGGAGGTGATCGATGTTCCTATAATGGCTATTGTAATTAAGCTGGTGCGACCCCTGACGCCAGCAAACACTAAGTGCACACTCAGCTCTAGTAGAAAAGTCGATTTAGAATTGATATTTAATGACTACAGAAGTAGCAACTATAGATTGGTACACGTTACTAAATTAAAATGTTAAAAGAAACTGATTGCCGATAAGTGCAATGTAGTTTGGCAATGCTTAAGATTTGGTGGTCATCGGTGACCAACATAGCGTACAATGCTGCCACCATTCAAATATATTTTGAAAATTCATGAATGTACCTACAAATAAATAAACAATAAGAAAAGTTTTGTATTTAGGTAATGTCAGATTTCATAAGCAAAGTTTTTTTTTTTAAAAAACGTTTTCTTTTGAGGGAAATGAATTTTAAAATCGTTTTTAATTTAGGTCACTTACATAGCGGTCTACGTATTAGAAAAAAACAATGGCTAAAGTTTGACCAAGTAAAATGATTTTGAGTAATTAAGCACCTATACGAATATTTGATGTGTTGTCTGCGTCTCGTAAGAAAATTCGTTTCGGGGTAGACGTAACTCTAAACATCTAAATAAAACACAAAACGCTAAAGTAATAAAACACAACTGGGGTAGTAAATAAGCCGAAGTACAGTTTGGGAATTCCAACCAATTGAAAAAGTGTTTAGACTGCTCGCGTGAAAAAGTTACATGAGAATTACTAGTACGGTAAAGTTTCCCTTGATTTTCCACTACTTCCAGGGCTACATACAAAATATAGGGAAACGCGTTTACGGCAAATTTTCCATTAAGTTAACATGATACTCGTATAACCTTTATTTTTATATGTGTTTTTAAAGCATATTGCCTGCTTATTAAAGAGGCGTGGTTGAACATTAAATGAGGATATTACAACCAAAGACTAGGCTTAGGACAATAAACATTTAGAAAAAAAATAATTTTCCAGGTATCAGGCGGGGATCGAACCCGTGCCCCTCGCTGTCCAGGCGAGTGATACTTGGACAATTTTTTTTCTAATATAATGTATTAATGTTATGATATAACCTTTTACAGCGGTCAAGAGAAAAATGTCTATGCTCCAAAAATCCTCAATGATGTACAGTGCATAAATGCTTTTGTTACCATCTCATAAACATTTTATCTTTCTTCGATCGCGAGGATGACTCATTTAGACACCATAAACGTAGGCTAGAGAGATCTGCAGCCGTGGGTGGGATTAAAGACTAATGGTCGACTCTACTACTTGCTTAACTAACCCGTTGTCCCCTTTCACACCCGAAAGGGACGGGCCGGTGCCCGCCTTGTGGCGTTTGACCAATCCATCCCCAGGTATCCGGCCTGATGCGGCAGGCCGGAGTGACTGGAGTGGGAAGATAGCCCGTGAAACTAGATGATCCAGAGACTCAGAAAATAAATAAATCCAGATTAATATTTCTATAGGTACTAATACCTATTATAAAGAGGAAATTTTAATAAATTCAGATTACTATTTCTATACTAATACTAATATTATTATAAAGAGGAAAGATTTGATTGTTTGTATTAAATGGGTTCCAATACTGCTGCACCGATTTGAAAAATTCTTTCACTGTTGGAAAGCTACACTATCCCCGAGTGCCATAAGGTACTTTTTATCCCGGAAATGTGAGGAGAAGGGGTGGGATATTTTTAATTAGAAATTATGCGTGGGTGAAACCGCGGGCGGAAGGGTAATAGTTTATTTTTGACGAAATATTGACGTCAACATATTAGTATCAAAACATCCAAAATTATCTGTAAATTCCTAAAAAAGTAGAACATTTGAAATTTCAAAGTGTTGTACTGTTATATTCGAGTCGGCATTGTCCATTTGTAGAGGTAAATTTGGTATTGTACGGAATTTCCAAACGTTATACACAAAACTTTTGTGTACTACTCCGAGTTGGATAGCAGTTCTCTGTAGTTTTATTCCATACCGCGTCTGGCAAATAAAGTTTGCCACAGTTAAAAATATATCTTACTCTGGCTACTCGTAATTCAATTTGAAAAACAAAGCCTGCCTGATGCTATGTAGTTGAATTGTCGCGAATTTCATTCGGTTTTCGTCTGTAGTTTTGCCCAAAATGCGAACTTTGTAATGTGGAAATCGTACAGGATATTTTGAAACTACAAAAGCCGCTTTTAGTTGTCGCAATGTTGTGGAGTCAGACAGAACCGAAGTAGCTTTACGCCCAAAAAGTATTTGAAGGTGTAAAATCCTTAATCCTTGGACATTATTACGTTTTAATCAAACTTTAACATTTGTATGTGCTATAATATATTATAATATGCTAATCCGAGCCCAAATTGAATACCTAAATGAATTTGATTCTTGATTCTTAATAGAAAATAATACATAATTATGAATAACACAAAGGCTATCTCAGTACACCAAGCATTTTATAACTGTCGCCGATGGTCACCTGGGTGATATCACCCAGGTGATCAAAGTGGAATAGACCAAATAAAAGTCATATTTTGACAATTCTTCAAAAAACATAAAATAAAAAAAAAAAAATGATTCAGTCGGAAGCAGTTCTCTGCTTCTGACTGAATCATAATTTTTTTATATTCTTATTAAAAAATTAAACAAAAATAAAGAAGAAGAAGAAAAAAGAAGAAGTTAACACATAACGCTAAGACCTCACAGCGCGGTTTTTACCCGCGCCCGCACTGCGGTTGTGGGCCCGTAGCCTCTGTATAAGTTGATTTATATGAAAAAAGTAAGATCAGTTTTCACGATGCCATTTTCACCCGCAGCGCGCGCAGTTGTTTGCGATTCCCGCCCCCGTAGCCGCGTCGGGTAGCGCCCGCGCGCCCTGCGAGCCCGGGCGGGAGATACAGAAATCCGACGCTTTTTTGCACTAGTGACTTATGGCACAGATTATTGAATAGTTAGTTACTAATTTATGGCAGCATGACATACCAAAAGACAAATTATCGTAGACTGTTTGTAACCGCACGTCTTACGATCATCGCTCGCCAAGTTTGCGGGCGAAAATCACAACCGCGGCGGCTGCCGGACCGTGCAAACCACCGGTCTCGTGAGTCCTGAAATAAAAAAGCTGCGGGCCCGCAACCGCTGCGGGCGCGGGTAACAACCGCGCCGTGAGTTCTTAGCGTAAGCCTTTACTACGATGTTAAATTGATGGTTTTTTCGTATTTATTTTTTTTAAGTACCTAGTGAGATAAACCCCAAGTCCTACAGCAGGAATCAACCTATTAACAAGAACCTATGAAAAGAATGCGTACAAATTCCTTCCACAACAATAAAGTTGCCGGAAGAAAGATGGAGCAATTTACTCTCAAAACTTTAAACCTCTAAAAGAGTCGTAAAAACATTGTATTAACTTGTTAAGATTCTCGGCTAGCCTCCAGGGATAGCTTGTTGTCTTATTTATAATTAAAAAAGCTACAACAATTTATCTATCACACTCATTTTAGAAGAGTTTGAATTAGTTTGGTACTAGACGCTTGCAGAAAAGTTTTAATTTAAGCAACTAGCCCTGGATTCAAAACACAGTATAAACAGACTTACCAAGCTTAGTAAAAAAGTACTAGCCTTTTTATTGTCCCACTGCATCCTTGACATCAAGATCACTACAGTGATGGGTACTGGCTTAATCACCACGCCAAGTGGAAGTGGAATGGTGTCTGAAAAAACCAACACAAATTTTGCTCGGCCCGGAAATTGAAACCAGGACCACGAGATAACGGCCTGGTCCACTAAGAAGAAATCTATAGTATTGTTAACCAATACATCAGAAAAATATTACTTCTCGACTTAATACTAGAAAAACTTTAGTTATTAGCTGGTCTTTGCAGCTGCAAAGTTTAATGTTATTACTTTGCGACTGTGTACTTTCTTCGCTTGCGAGATTCAGTAGCATTTCACAAATAATTATTTTCAATGCAGGCAACGGATCTGATACTAAAGGCGTTCCATGAGCATGAGCATGAGGTAATTACTTACCACGTTTCTCTCTTACTCGTTTTCTCTATCCCTTGCCTCCTCTTTTATAAAATAACTCATCGGTCAAAACGCGTGGATTCAGTGTGTACCTAATCACAATAATATTGTGATGATGACTTGATTTTAATTATGGAGGTCGTTGTTTTGCAGTGGGACATTAAAGTACCTACACTGATGCTCTCACCAGCGCCGTATTGATGAGGATTCGAAGTAGTCGCCATGACCGAAATCGGTCGGACTTCATCATCATCATCATCACTTTCATTTGGTCAATTATGTTACATACATACACTTAAAAAATTAAGCACTCACTTTATTGTGAATTCGTGTAATTCTCCTTATACAATATTAAAATAGAAATAATAAACAGAATGTGTAGTACACCTTGAAATAGTCTAAAGACCATAATACTTGTCCAAATGTCAGTAGGAACTTTAAATTATTGACCTTGGAAATTGTAAATATACCGATACACCCCTTGATGCCTTTAACTCATTGCAGCCCTTCCGAATGGTGCGACATCTATTGACTGTTAGTTGATTTGTTGATGCTTTGTAACATTTCTGTTTATATTTTATTATTTTATAGATACGAAATGAACAAAAAAAACTATTTATCGATAACCTTTATGTTAACCTGTGAATTCATTTATGTGTTCGACTAAATTAATTTTGAGTGGGTTGTGAACAACATGTTTGTTTATCCAATCTTCTCATTATTCAAAGGTAAACAAACGAGAGCGTCAGGGTAACTTTGCATTTTTGTTGCCTTCAATGTTCATAGATGGCACCGTCCCAAGATTAATCGCAGTATGACAGTGTTTTTTTCGGATGTATAAGGTCTGGCGGTATTTTACGGGGGGCATAAAACAGAAAACGAGCCTAGACTTCATGTTTGCTAACAATATTTGCAGTTTTCAGCTGGAGAAAGTTATAATTTCGAATGCATGTTTTTTCATGTGTGCTACCTCATAATTTTTTACTAAGCGTACTGATTCTTACGGTCGTTTTTATTCCTTTTAAATAGTAGTTTTTCTCATGGCACAAAAAAAAAGTGTTTATTTCAGTGATGTTTGTTCATGCAAACCCAATTATTTTACCTTCCTTCCTTGTAACAGGTTTGAAGGATAAAACGGTAGGATAAATAAAGGGTTTTTCAATAAGAGCGGGTAGATTTTGGCGGCCCGTGGCGGCCATTTTGTCTTGGTGACATTTGTCAAATCTTTTGTTTATTATTCAGTTACTTATGCCAAATAACCATGGCAGGTTACACGATTGAACAGTGCGTACAAATGATAAAACTTGTACTTGAATGTATAAATCATAGATATTCTTATTTGAAATGATTCTAGAACGCACTACATGGAGGTTCTCCAATGTCCCATGTATATTTAAATACGTTTGTTTCTGATCAATCTTTTACCGTATGAATTACTGATGTTTTCAGGTTGAATCTCGAATTGAAGTAAGAGTACCTATAAACACTCTGGATTAAATATTTGAGTATTGGGCCGTGACTTTGGGTTGAATAGAGGTTTTTTTAATTACTAACATTTTTCAACACCACGATAGTAGCGATAAATTGAATTTACCTAATTTCACTGAATAAATTGATGATGATGAAAATTTACTGATGGTCAATAACAGCAGTTCTTGATCCACTCATAACTTCGGAATGATTAGGGTTTTTTGTATAGTAAAGACATTTTAATAGGTCACATTTGACAGTTCATGCAAGAAAAATATATCTAAACTCAAGAAAACAACATCAGTTTTTTTAATACAATTTTGTTTAATTAGAAAATTAGACTCTACTCCTGATACATAATGTAAGTAGCACTTTGCTTTGCATAAATGAACTGTCAAATATGACCAATTAAAATGACTCCACTATAGTGTTTGTAATTTGTCATTGTCAGAAAAGGCTTTTAATAGATAATTTTGACTTGTACAAAGCCGAGGCGGGTAACTAGTTTTTATTAAATACATTCAAAATAAATGTCATTGCTTGTTAGCATTTAATGGCACGTGACTTAACTCGTTTTTGGATTGACTGGCACAACTCTTCTGAATGGTCGCTACATCATTTGACCAGTAATCTGTTATGCTTTACCAACTTTTAGTAACGAGAGCATAGGGTAGCATATTTGTTACCTCCAATGTCCATAGATGGCATCATCCCAAGATTAATCGCGGTGTGACAGTATTTTTTCGGATGTATAAGGTCTGGCGGTATTAAACAGCATGCCAATGGTTGTACATCAGAATTTGAACATAAACTTAATTTTTGAAGGCCGTGACTACACTTTGAATGGTGATGTGCGGCTATATTTTCCATGTAAACACCGAGTGCTTAATTATTCGAGTTCGACTGAAAAACTTTAAAATATTATTCTGCATATCTCGCGCAAATTAAAAATGATAGTACAAAATTGTTCTTACTCAAAATGTATTTAAATCAATAATATAGGGTTAACTTTTAGTCTAATTAGTCTGAAGTATTTTGCTGATTTAATAATCTTGTATTATGAAAAAAACTATGGTATCTCGTAAGATCTCACAATAATAATTTCATATTTTCTAAAAATGTTTTCTAGCTGAATAAAATTACTTAGGTCCAGATATAGATGTAAATGTATTAAGATTATAAGTCCCTTTACTAGGTTTAAAGGTTAAAATGAAATTGTTTTACAAGACAGACAAATATATATACATATATTTATGTTTATTTCTATTTAATTATTTGTCACTATTTGATACGACTATAAAGCGTGAAAAGCAGGTTTGGAAAGATATTAATATTGTGTTGAGTTTAATTTCAATTGATAATGGAAGGGTATATTAATTTACCTAGATTACAATACCTAGGCTAATTGTGGTACCTTCATTGGCACTAGTACCTATAACCTACTGTAATTATAATATGTGCCATAACACAAGTGTTTATGTTACTTTGGAGTGAAATCAATGTACCTATATAATTTTGGTCAGTATTTATTTACAATCTTAGAGACCTTATGAATACCTATTATAGCTATCTTTTGTTCACATGACTCAAAGTCAAGTCAGTCAAAGTATTGATTTTGCAATTTGATTTACCATGAAATTCTTTTGCAAGTCATAAACTTTTTCTTCCTACCAACACCTCGACGTGACTAGCTGATATCCTAATCGAAACACGTTCGCTCATTAATGGTGACAATGTCTGCTCCTATTTGAATTCCATGACGATGTATGTACGACATAATATTAAATTATTCATTGTTTTTTTTTAAATACAGTATCTTAAACTCATTTTACGTATTTTTAATTTTTCTTCAAAGCTTGTCGAGTTTTGAAATATCTTTCATTTTGAAAGATGAAATAATTATCACAAAAAGGAAAATACATTAAAATATGTAGTGTTTTTATGTAATTTATTATCCTATCCTTTCCAAATATTCTAAAGGCGTCTACAGGAAAGCGTCTTTGTTAAGTTCACTGTACATAGATGGCGCTGTCGCCATAAGAAGTTTAACAGAGGAACATTTTTGTTTTTGTACTAGTGTTTATTTTGTTTTTAACTCATGTTTTGTTTTTAAAAATGATTTTATATATTTTTATAAAGTATTATATGAGTTTCAACTTTGTTTTTTTTTAATAGTAAATAGCTGTTAAATTACCGCTATAGAAACACGAAGTGACCAATTAATTCGTCTTCGAATGAAAACGTGAATAAATTTCAGTTGGCTGGAATAAATAAACGTGTTGTGTGGCATATTGTTGATTTGATGCTATTGCAATAATTTTATCTATTAAAAGTAAAAAAAAATAGTTTTTTCTTAAGACTTAAAATAATTGGTCATACGAATTTTGCGTTTTACGACGTTGTGTAAATTAAATGAAAATTGTATGTATGACAGACAAAATTATTTAAATAGGTATACAATTTACAAATGAACGGGACAACTTCACCACTGTCATTTTAATAATGTATAATTATGTCAGATATGTTTAATCCTGACTCTTTTTTAAATTATTCTTACGCTGAAAACGTTCCTATTTAAGGACCAAATGTAAAAAAAATATTTTGTGGTTGTTTAAATAATTGTAATTTGTTCCAATATACATAATAATCTTTACTTATTCAAAATTTCCAGTAAGTAGTTCAGTAGTTTAGTTTCTGAGTCTTACTCGTAAGACGTTTAACTAAATATTTTATTTGTTCACTAACGTAAAAACTTATAATTATAAAGTGTTTTAGCGACCTTTGCTGTAGCGACCTCTAAATCCTTACACATCTTAAACTATTGACACCTTGCTCACAATTCCTGAAAATAAATTATAGCAGTAAATAATGTGTGTATTATTATGATTTTGAGACTTATATTTCCTTCGTTGTCAATGTAAAAGTAACTGGCTGTGTTCATACTGAAATTAAGTTCATTATGTATATTGTCGGTATATTAGTGTCTTTAAATATGTAAATCTTGACTTATATGGTGTTTAGAGATCAAACTGTTTTGTACGCAAATAAATGCCAATAAATGATTTGTCATTGCATTATGTTAAAATTCGCCTGCCAACGTTGCAAAATACCTAGTTGCTTATCTGCTGCAGATGTCCAGAAGAATACTGTTTCGCTGTCCATTGTTCAAGTGATAAGTACTGAATGACACCATCTGCATAAATTCGTTTAAAAATTAATCTTGTTACAATCGAATAAGACTTCACGTGTGCACATTTAATTGCACGTGACTGTACTTAACGCCCCACAAAACCGGTTATAGCCCTCTTGAACAGTCACGACATCTACAGGCAGTCTGTAATGCTTTAAAACGTTCTCTTTTTACAGGATTTGAGGCCGCTTTCAATGAAAAAATCATTTTTCTTACACCTTGTTTATACTGAATTGTAAAATTCATGTGTGAATTGTGAGGGAAAACAGTTTTTCACGCTTAATGAAAGAACGAGTAAATGTTGTGATTGGTGTATTTAGATGGCGCTCTGCATGTATTAATCGCAGTAGCGTGATTTTTTTCCCGATGTATAAGGTCTGGCGGCACTAAGTGACAAGCAATGGTTAAAATCATCATTTGAACACAAATTTTATTTTTGGGTGCCGTATACTCACTTTTGGTAGTGATTTGCGGCTGAATTTTCTGAACAAAATATGTATTTCATGAGAATTTATTCGACAGTGTTGAAAAATATTTTGTTTGTTATAAAATTGGGCATGATGAAACCGGATTGTGTGTAATAAAATGATTTATTGAAAGTACCTATAAGGAAAACTTTTTTATGACGAACAATTTTTTTTAAACATTTCTAATAGCGAACAAACATTTTTATTTTGCTTAAAACTATTTTATTAGTATGAAAGTTTTTGGTTTACGATCATCATCAGTATAACGCTGTCCACAGCTATAATAAAAAGAACAAATAAGTACGTCGGATAGAATATTTGTGTTAGACTAGAAGTATCTATCAAATTCAGACTTCTTATTTAAATTCTCTTTTGTTTCGTTAGATTAAGTAGGTGAAAACATATTCTAGACAGATCTTCAAACAACAGATTAATGAGACTGCTTAATTATTGTGGGCAACATGCCTAAAATTGTACCCGTTAAATTGTAGTATGGTTTAAACTTTTAAACCTTTCTGCAAATTAGTTTATTTGAAGACTCACAATTTGGCTGAAACTTCTTCCAAACAAAAACTTCGTTCGTTCGTTGCTGTACGTAAATTATGCAAATTATATATTTGGACCTAAATATTCAGATTTCAACGTTCTATAGTGAAGAGGAATTCCGATTCATCAGTACTGGATTTAGATCTTAGATTAAACGACGATTTCAGTGCAAATATTTTTAATTTCATAGTGATCTTATCTGCGGATGCTATTAAAAATTTTAAATGCCAAATAATTTTCGAAGGGATTTAGCAACTTAGAGTCTTCTGTAGGTGTTCTGATGAGTCTTTCATAAATATTGTCAAAATTTAGAATTTAGAAGTTTGATAGAACTTTTACATTTTTAAGTGCAGATTCTGGCGGTGAATATTGAAGTCCTACTTTAGTAAGCAAAACACCTGGCGGTACCAAACTTTATAAGTAATATTTAATGTTGCCTCTATCTGCGAAGGCGCGCATGTTCGAGAAATCTGTTCACTTTGACGAACATATCGCTAAAGCTGCGACGACAAACTGTCTTCTATATGAACGAAGTGGGCGAGACTGTGAGTGGAACCAAGAAATTATTAGGGATTAATGAAATCTGCTTCCCTCAAATATTACGGTACTTGATATACCTAACATTTGCATAATGCCTACGCCTATTCGGTCTATAGTGTTTACCCTATGATCCGCTTTGTCAGGATTTGTGCTTAGTGTGCTACAGATATCCAATATGTCCCGAATGGTGTCGATGAAGGATGATGTCCACATAACATGACGTCAGCAAAATAGGATAAATTTTCTCTATGCCTTGACCTTGGTCCAATGTGCTTATGTGATAAATGAGTATATATTGCCAAGAAGAATCAGGATTAAGTTACTGATTGGGCTTACTCAGTGACATGAACGATACTCTTGTAATATTTGCGTGTATTTCATTACCTACTTTTCACTGACTTTCAGCCTTGCATTAGTGAAGTCATTTCTATTCTAAAAACCGTTGGAACCGTAATAAAAAAGTGTAACGATTAGGCCAGCATTATAACATCGATACCATGCATGATCTCGTAAATGGAAGATTTTGGTAGCTCCAGAATATTATTAGCCCGATACTTTGCTAAAGTCTTTATGGCCTTATATGTATTATTGTACCCCGCTCCGTTGCGTGGAAACCACGGTGACACAGCATTTTTCGAGGCACACACGACCGTGCAATATTAGTTCTTATCTCAATTATCCGGGATAGGAGCCGTAATTACACGATGACTAGGCTTTTGCCTGCTTATGGTAATCGGGCCTTATCTCTCGGTTCTAGGAAGGAAACTAATTAGCTTGGAGATGGAAAGACACGACTGTGTTGCTTATTTAGGGAATTGGTGATAGACAAAAGGCAATTAGGTGTGGATGTCATAATCATCTTAGTGATAAATTGAATCATGTGCATGAAGTTACTTACATAATATACAAGTCAAGACTTTTCCATGTAACATTTAATCACATTGTCTTTATACAACTTCTGTTAACAGAAAAGCACTAAGACCGTTTGACGTTACTTAGTCATCATCATCTATTTATTTCCATTGAAGGAATTGAATTTCATCAAAAAACACTATGTTCAACATCCAAATTCAGCTTTTTATCTATAAAGGTTACAAAACTCCCTGCCTTTGAGGCGTTGTTTGTAACGGGCACTAAGATTTGAAAATGTCCCAGCGAGGGTACACGGTTCAGTTTCGCTGTATCCATCGTAGATGATTCCATGCGTCAAAGCTTTCAAATGTACCTATACTTCCAATGCATATATTTCATATCCTATTGATTCCTTGTCAGTTTTGACTCAAAGTCGTCATTTCGGTCGCTTTCAGACAACATGAAAGCATTGAATGGGTTGATTTCTGGCGGCTTTCGCTAGACATTTTCTTTGTCAATTCATTTAATATTGCCAAGCACTATCACGACAGATACTGAAATTTAATAGGTCTACTATCTTAATAAATACATTTGTATATTCGGCAGAAAAGGTTGGGCTAAAGTTCTATTAATCTCATTAAATCCAGTTCATTGTCCGGTTGGCTAGATTATGTGGGACAGGATAATTCCGCGGCCTTAAGAAATCCATTGCTCTCATTTGACCCGGGTGGTAGTATGACATGTGTATAGTTAGTGTTAGCTGAAAAATGAGTCCTAAGGGGCGGAGCCTAACTCGCCTCACTACGTACGTCACATGAGGTGACTAGTAGGGCGAGCCTGGAGGGGCGCGTGGGCAAGCCGGCGGGCAGCAGGACGGCGCGCTTTACTTTTTCGGCGACCATCGGATCAGACGGACGTTCACCCTAGATATTAGCATTTGCATTTCTCATTTTTGTAATTTTTCTATTTTAAAATTAAATGTGTTTGTGTAATTAGTGATCTTTTTTTTTAATTATTTAGTAAATAAATTGCTAAATTCAGAAGTGGGATTCCAACCACGTCTGTGTTGGAATCTGAATTAGAGTTACGAGAGTATATTTTTGATATTTGAAAATTATTTTATAAATTTAATTAGTGGTTACTATGTCTAAAGAATCGTCGAGTAGTAAAACTAAAAAGCGTGGACGTTCGTCTGTTTCTGCTATCGAACAACAACTTCAAACGATAATATCTCGTTTGACGGTGTTGGAAGATGGACCTAGCAACAATACGGCAGAGGCTGGCGCGGGTGGCGACGTGCAACCGTGTGTTTTGCCGGCGCATTCGTCACGCCTGAGCGCGTCACAGCTGCCGCTTTCACCCGACTCAGCGCATCGACCGGTTGACCTTGTGGCTACGACCTACGGACACGGTGCTTTGGTAGCACCGCCAGGTACAATTTCAGGCAATGCAAGTGTAGCGGAGTCCCTGCCGACGAGTGCGATACCTCCAAATGTCGAGACAACAATTTGTGAGGTAGCGGATAAGCTGGTAACCGCGATAACTGCCATAAATCCGGTAAGATCAAACCAGAATATTTATATTTCAAATTTTGATCCGTGTTTAAACGATTTTACTTTGTGGTGCGATGAAGTCGATCATTTACGAAATATACATAAATGGGAGGATCGCGAGTGCTTGGCTAGAATAGGGAATTGCTTAAAAGGTGATGCACGCGTATGGCTTAACGAGTGGAACACTAACGATCGAACTTGGTCAAATTTTAAACGAGAATTTCAATCTTTATGTCCACGCAGGGTAGATATCGCGAACGTTTTATATGATGTTATGCGGACGAATTCCGATCATTACCCTACCTACGCGGAGTATGCTAGGCGTTCCTTGTTGCGATTACGAATAGTAAACGGGTTAAGTGAAGAATTAATTTCTGCAATTATTATCCGAGGTATAACCGAACCTCAGATCCGTGCAGCTGCTACAAATGCGAACCTTCTACCCGCGGATTTAGTTGGATTTTTGTCAATTTATATAAAACCTACTTAGATCACTCCGGTCCGCTCTAAACCGCGTATAGTAGTACCATCTCATAACTCTTATAATAATTCACGAAAAAGAGAATACTCGCATACACAATCTAAATGTTTTAAATGTGGTGGCTCTGGACATAAACAGTACGAGTGTCCTAAACGTGTTAAAACTAATATTCAAACTAATACGGATCAACCGTCGTCTTCGGGAATCTCTCGCAATCAGCCCAAATTTGATCCTTGCAGTTTTTGTAAAAAAAATAGGGCACGAAGTAAAAGATTGTTTTGCAAAACAACGCGCTGAATCACGGGGTAAATCAAACGTGAATTTTTGTCGTGAGACGACTGATGAGTATATACGGAACGATATAGCAGCCGCGGTTATTCAGGGCATACCCGTAGATATACTTATAGATAGTGGTTCGCAGTTATCTCTTATTGCTGAATCGGTTGTAAAACATTTTCAATGCACTCAAAAACCATCTTTTTGTATATTACGTGGCATCGGGAATCAGGAAACTGAGTCCAGCTTTTCTACCACTTTGACGGTTGAGTTCCCAGATATCTCTCTCGAAGTTGATTTTCACGTTGTTCCCGACCGATATCTTACCACGCCGGTTATACTAGGTACAGATGTACTTAATAGAGAGGGTGTTATTTACATACGTACGCGAGGTAAACAGCACATTACGCGCTCAAAGTCAGTTCTTACTGTGCGGGACAATTTACATGAGCAAATTAATACGATGGCCAAGGGAGAGGACAAGCAACGTTTACTAACAATTATAAACGAATTTTCCGAGTATCTTGTATCAGGTACGGCAACAACAACAGTCAAAACTGGTTCAATGCATATAAAATTAAATAATGAAACCCCTATTGTGTATAGACCGTATAAAATGTCGTATCATGAAAAGTTGCGAGTTAGGGACATTATAAAAGACTTGTTAGATAAAGGGATAATTAGGGAGTCTGAGTCTGAATTTTCGAGCCCAATTCTTTTAGTAAAGAAGAAAGACGGAAGCGACAGAATGTGTGTTGACTTTCGGGCGTTAAATGCAAATACTATAAAGGATCGCTACCCTTTGCCACTTATTGAAGATCACATTGATCGCTTAGGGAAAGCCAAGTTCTTCACCAGCCTTGACATGGCTACTGGTTTCCACCAGATCCAAATGGATAGTGCCTCCATTCGCTACACAGGCTTTGTAACGCCAGAAGGCCATTATGAGTATCTTAAAATGCCTTATGGACTTGCCAATGCGCCGGTCGTTTACCAGCGCATCATATCTGATACACTACGTCCCTTTATCGAGTCTGGCAAAGCCCTGGTCTTCATAGATGACATCTTGATCCCCAGTCAGACTATAGATGAAGGTCTCGAAACGCTCCGTGATGTTTTACGTACTTTGACCAATGCAGGATTTTCAATTAACTTGAAAAAGTGCTCATTCCTTGCTGAGGAAATAGATTACTTAGGACGTACGATTAGTCATGGTCAGGTTAAGCCGAGCAAATACAAAATAGAAGCATTAGTCAAAGCCCGCACACCGAGTAATGTTAAAGAGGTGAGACAGTTTCTTGGACTTGCAGGGTACTTTCGACGGTATATCCCTAACTACTCTCTGAGGACAGCATGCATTGCTAACTTGCTTCGTAAAGGTGTTCAATTTGAGTGGACTGATCAGCAGGAGCAGGTTCGTAAAGACATTATTCATTGCTTAACCAATGAACCAGTTTTGGCCATTTATGACCCGTTGTTACCCACTGAAGTGCACACCGATGCGTCTTCACGGGGTTATGGGGCTGTCCTACTCCAAACTGACGCTGAAGGCCGTAAGCGACCTGTTGCGTACTTTAGTAAAGTCACTCAAGGAGCAGAGCCACGTTACCACTCGTATGAGTTGGAAACGTTGGCTGTACTCAAGGCACTGCAACATTTCAGACACTATTTAATTGGCAATAAGTTTAAAGTTGTAACAGATTGCAATGCCTTGAAGCTCACTCAGCGTAAAAAAGATTTACTACCGAGAATAGCTCGGTGGTGGATGTATTTACAAGATTATGATTTTGATTTGGAGTATCGTAAGGGGACTGCGCTATCTCATGCCGACTATTTAAGTCGAAATGCTATTAATATGTGTCAGATACCAAAGCCATATAACTGGGCACAGATGGCGCAGGCCGCTGACGAAGAAACTCGGTCGCTATTGCAAAAGCTTAATGACGGTGAGCTTGATGCAGAACGGTATGTAAAACATAATGATGTGTTGTATTACAAACTTAAAGTTAAAGGAGAACAGTCCCGTTTACTGTGCTACGTTCCCAAAGGTCACCGTTTAAGTTTATTGCGAATTTTTCATGATGAACACCAACATATTGGTGCAGAGAAAACCTCTGATTTGATTCTTCGGCATTTTTGGTTTCCCGGGTTAAGAAAATTTGTACAAAAGTATATACGCCACTGTATTGTTTGTTTAACTCATAAAAAGGCACCTCGACAGCCTTTGCAACCTATTCGGTCCTGGGATAAGCCCGGTACTCCATTTGATACTGTGCACACAGATGTTTTAGGGCCACTGCCCGACTCAAATGGTTATAAATTTGTTATTTTGTTAGTAGATGCTTTTACTAAGTATTGTTTGTTGTATCCGATTAAAAGACAAGATGCTAAAGAATTAAAATGTATTTTCGAAAATGCTATATCCCTTTTTGGCGTTCCGCGTCTTATTGTAGCCGATAGGGGACGAATGTATGAAAGCTCTTTGTTTACAAAATGGATTGATAGTATTGGATGTAAATTACATTTTATTACTGCAAAAATGCACCAAAGTAATGGACAGGTTGAGCGGTACTGTCGAACAGTAATGAACATGATTCGCGTAGAGACTAATTATCGTCAAGAAAGTTGGTCAAAAATTATTTGGAAATTACAACTCAACCTGAACATTACTATGCAAAAATCTATTAAATGTTCACCTTTGAATTTGTTAATTGGCAGCGATGGTGTAACGCCCGTCATACGATCCGTGGTTCGTGATATTGCGATGGAAGCAGCCAGCCCGAACCGAGAGTCTTTGCGTGAACTGGCTCGGCAGCGTGCGTCTGAGCTGCTAGAGGAGAACCGCGCTGGTCAAGATGCTCGTGTGAACGAGAGACGCAGGGCACCTCGAACTTTCCAATTGAACGACCTGGTTTTTGTACGCAAGGAAAGCCAGTCCACGGGAAAGTTAGACTCCGGTATGCGTGGTCCCTACACTGTGACTAACATTCTACCACATGGTAGATATGAGCTTCGGTTAGTTACGGGATCGTATGGGAAAACCACACAAGCTGCTGCTGAATACATGATTTTATGGCGTGGAGAGTGGACCCCTGATGTCTGCACGGCATTCTTCGATTGTAAGTAATGGAGCTTTATTAATCAGACATAGTACGCATCCCGAGGGCTCTGCGGAGGTTTTGGTTAATAATGTTAAGCTCCAAGGTGGTAAGTTACGCGCAATGTTTTGGGGCATCCTGAGGGCTCTGCCTGTGGTACATCCTGAGGGCTCTGTACTTGCGCTGTTTTGGAAACCTGCGGGTTCCGTCTGTCGTACATCGTCTGCGTGACGAGCCATTTGGTGTAATGGTCGAGAAGTCGGCTATTACACCAGAGGTCGCGGGTTCGATCCCCGCACGGTACAAACATTTGTGTGCTTGAACATGTCTGTTTGTATCGGTCTGGGTGTTTCTATGTATAATATGTATGTATTTACAAAAAAAAAAAAAAAAAAAAAGTATATAAGTAATGTTTATCCGTTGTCTAGCACCCATAGCACAAGCTTAATGCTTAGTTTGGGGCTAGATGGCGATGTGTGAATAATGTCCAGAGATATTTATTTATTTATTTATTTATTTATCCTGCGGGCCCTGTACGTGAATGTGTGTTATTTTGGCATCCTGCGGGCCCTGCCTATTGTACATCCTGCGGGCCCTGTACGTGAATGTGTGTTATTTTGGCATCCTGCGGGCCCTGCCTATTGTACATCCTGCGGGCCCTGTACGTGAATGTGTGTTATTTTGGCATCCTGCGGGCCCTGCCTATTGTACATCCTGCGGGCCCTGTACGTGTGTTATTTTGGCATCCTGCGGGCCCTGCCTATTGTACATCCTGCGGGCCCTGTACAGTGCCTAGCATCCCGAGGGCTCTGCTGGCAACGGGATTATTTTTATGTTTAACATCCCGGGCACCGTTTAACATAAAAATAAATACCGATTAAAAATTATTTTTAACCTTGATTGTGTACTAATGCAAACAATATAACTTGTAGGTAATGACGATGATATGGAAGACAACACCTCAGATATCGAGACCAATGTGGAGAGAGGTCTACAAGAAGTACCAGTGGAGGTCCACGCTCAACCATCGCACTCACGCCGAACGGATACCCAATTAATGCCAACCTCTGAAGACTCCGCGGTCGAGGACGAGCCGCCTTCAGGAACGGCCGTGTTAGCTGAAAAATGAGTCCTAAGGGGCGGAGCCTAACTCGCCTCACTACGTACGTCACATGAGGTGACTAGTAGGGCGAGCCTGGAGGGGCGCGTGGGCAAGCCGGCGGGCAGCAGGACGGCGCGCTTTACTTTTTCGGCGACCATCGGATCAGACGGACGTTCACCCTAGATATTAGCATTTGCATTTCTCATTTTTGTAATTTTTCTATTTTAAAATTAAATGTGTTTGTGTAATTAGTGATCTTTTTTTTTAATTATTTAGTAAATAAATTGCTAAATTTAGATTTATGTCATCGATGCGGTTATTTAAAACTCGATATCCCATCCTTTTTTCCCTTTCGTGAAATATCGTTTTTTTTCGCTCTTTTCTTTACGACCCTTAAAATAATTGACTGATGTACGGGAAAAGTTTTTTTTGATTTGTGACTTTTCTAGTACTGAAACCTCAGTTGGTCCCACAGAAATCTAAATTATTATTTAGATTTCTGTGGTTGGTCCCTTAGAAGATTTTGATCAGCGTACAAAATTAGACCGATTAGCATTAATTTTTTTTTGTGAATAATGGTAATTTTCTTGCTAAACGTACATTTTTTTAAAATCTGTGAATGGAAATGAATTTTTTTGGAAAAATTATGGATGGTCTCCTAAGACCAATTTCTTGTAGCTGCAACGATTAAGGTACCTCCCTTGGCTGCCCCATTGAAACTTTCCACCCTGTATATGTTACTGTTAGGCCGTTTGTCCACCGCCGCCGTCACCGGGCCGTCACCGAGAAAGAGATGTCGGCGCCGAGGTAGCGGTCCATACCTACATTTACTACAGTCGTTTGTCCACCGCACGCCCGTCACCCGAGCGCCGTCATCTTGAAATTGGTCAGAAATAAAATCGGTTCTCGGTGACGGCCCGGTGACGGCGGCGGTGGACAAACGGCCTTAGAGTTTGGAATCCGTTAATGTGCACATTAACTAGTTAATCTGCGGAATACTGGATACGATCCGTTAAAGTGTAAAATATTAATAAAAAAAGCTCATTTTAGTCTGCACAGTAACGAATGGTAAATCGTCTAAGGCGGGAGCTTTGCTTCCGCCTTGGCACTGCTGCACTGCACTCCGCACACGCACATTATTGCACTTGTATTTTTAGTAACATCTCTGACGTATGGCATATTGATAAAACCAAGGTGATAAGTGACAAAATAAATATCAGTAGGACCTGTTTCAAAGTTCGAGTGGCTAGCTACCACACAGTAAACTTCAACAAAGGCATAGGAATAGTGCGGTAGCATAATTATTATTAAGTGACGCAACCTGGCTAAGTGTCTCTTAATAAAATAGGCCGTAGTGGCCGCTTACTATCAGGCAAGCTGCATTCCTCTCTACTCACGGATCTATTCTAGAATAAAAAAACAGAGTGATAAAAAAAGAGAACTAGAGTATTTGTACAATACAAAAAAAAAGGCAAAGTTATTAACTGCAAATACAAACAATCACTTTCACCAATAAACCGTTATCCCAACATAGCCGGGGTTTTTCCTTCCGCTGCATTTTTCACGCGCAATCCGCGCCGGCCGAACACTTCGGCCATCAAATCACGAGCGAATACACTATGCATGCGGCGAGTGCGAGCAAATTGAATTTATTTCACTCCAGAGAATGACCGGGCTTCTGTACTGAGACACAGTGCGGGAAAGAACAGGTGCTATTTGAAATTGGTCTACTCGTATCATCGATCATCGTTTTTCACGTGCACGTTAGTTTTTCTCAGGATCACATTTCAAAGATGGAGGCAAACGAGCTAGTGACACCGACAGTAGATCGGTAATGCTTATGGATTGCGGCGACTAAAGTCTTAGATGTATTGCCAGCTTTTGAGAAAAAATATGAAGGAAAGGTAATGAGCAATGGAAGATGAGGAAGCTTCGAAGGGTGCTTGCCTCCGGCATTCGCTCTAACCAAATAAAGAGCAATTATTACATGTCGCTCTTCTCTGCTGTGAGAGGCCGATAATATTACTTTGGTCAAGAAAGCTGATTTCCATTCATGGACAGGAACTGTCAAACTGCAACCAGAAGTAATTTTGTTCTTAAATGTAAAATCTGTAATTAAAGCCAGTCTCACGTCTGTCAGATAACTTTGTGAAATTTTTTCTGTCTAACTTAGAAGTTGAATGTTTTATCCATTAAAAAAAAAAGTCCGCTACATTTTTATCCTACAGATCAATCAAGCACTCATCTAGTGGTTGAACTGCCCGTAGTCTTCTCACTGTCTTCATCGGTATTGTTCCCGTAACCGCGTGAGCCTCTGTCGGAAACGCTGCGGAAGTTTTCTCGTCAATCGACGAGTAATGGAAATATAACTCGAGAATGCAGCAGGGATTTCACTCGGACAATGGGGGTGAAAACAGATTACATGGAAACTGCAAAAGTACACGAATGACTTTTAGGAGTTTGAGCTGATAGGAAACCTTTTTTTCAAACAATGCAAAGTTTTCAACGAGTAGCAAAAATATGTTATATATATATGGAGGAGTCAAAACTAATAATTTAAAGTTCCATTTAAAAATCCCTTTGAGGTATTTGAATACGAAGTAATAATAATATTTCAAGAGTTTAGTTGTTACATACTTCTGTGCATCGTTTTGACTCTCTCATATTCACTCATCTCATATTATAATAAAATATGTTACACGACATAAAATGGGACATTTACTTTTGCTATCAACTTCTCCTTCTCCTCTAAACAAAAAAAAAATATGCTGTATAGCTGTTAAAAGAAATTAAAATTAGTAAGATGTTGCTGCCGACCTATTTATTTAATCCTTATTTGTTGGTTAAGTAAATCACAATTTCGCCATGAACATGTGACCTTTCCAGCTCATCTCGTATGTTATTTTAATATCCGGTCACTGGCAACAACATTTGTGACAAACAACTGTTAAGTGTTCTAGTCAGTATTTTCTTGTAGGCTTTGGCCTCGTCTCGAAGCCTTGGCTTCGTGCCTATAAGTGATCTTAAATTACCCACTACCAGTGCTGTAGAGAGCTATATAGAAAACTACCGCTCTTGGTGTAGTTTATGACGTTTAATAATTTGCATCAATGAATTTTTTTTTTATCCTTAATAACAATATGAATGCCAAAGTAACTTGTCCATCCATCGGTTTGTCGGTTATGGTTTCCACCTTTTTATTTTAACATATTTTGGTGATTTCATCTTCATCACCAGTAACAATGAGCAGTTAATATTTAATCTCATTTTGTTATTTTTTAATCTCATTTAATCTTATTAAATATTAGATAACTGCATTGTTACTGATGAAGATGAAATCATCAAAATATGTTAAAATAAAAAGGTGGATCAAAATTATTACACATTTTATGGCTTAAATAATAGAGATATATTTTAAACACTATTTCTTGTAATTCTGCGGAAAATCGATCGTCAATATACCAAACTCGGAGAGGTTCTACCGGAAATTAATTTATAAGACAAACACAATTGAATGTTAAACATATTGAAATACGAAATTATTGTTTAAGCATAACGAGTCTGAGTTTACGACGTGAGTCAATAAAAATTGTATATTATATTTTTGACTTTTATGGTAGCAGAAGTGGTCTGTCTTGCGAAGTTTTTTGTCGAAAGAAGCCGTCTTGTTAGTTACTACAAAATTTGTGTTGGTTTTTCGGTCACAGCTCGAACATGATGTGTGTTTACCGATACGCATTTGAACTTAGATTATGCTAGTGCCCATTGCTGTAACGATGACTTGATTTCAACAATGAAGGCAGGGTAGTATTGTGGCTCGCCTTAGCAAAATTCAATATTTCCTTCGTGCCCAAATTCGGGAAACCACTGCACCGAGTTGCAACTTCATTGATATGCAACGAGTAGAATGTTATCGCAAGGAGCTAAATTTGCTTAAATCCGCTACTAATTGCTCTGACTTAATTTGGAGCTTAAAAGAGACTGCGGGATTTAATTCGACCAAATGACAATGATAAGTATAATTCATAACGCAAACGATAAGAAAAGTGTGAAAAGTATGTGCTTAGAATTGGTAGCATTTTTGGGATCTTTTTAGTAATATGTATTTTCTATTCATTACATAATATGAAACAAACCAGCTTCAGCAAATTTACTCCACTTTGGCAGCAAGTAAAAAACTCTTTTATTTCATCGACCATTATAATGGTTTTTCTGCCCAAATTTTCGCAGAGGTATCAATAAGAAGAGATGGAAGATTACATTGGATATTAAATTTTGCCGTTGATACCATTGGCGGATGCTCTTTTGGTGCGGAAGTAATACTATCTATTACTGAATGTCTCTAGTCCACCAAAATTACCCTTTTATGACCTCTTGACCCTTGATCTCGAGGACTCCAAGAATGGAGTACCTATTTTCCATGTCACTAACCATCTTTCACGTGATCGTCAGGTAGTAAGAAGTCAATATCTTTCAAAACCGCGGTCAAGTAGACCCACAGTTTTTCGTACGGAGGGATATCCAACCACCGAATTTCTGAATATGTTATTTTAAATGAAATAAGGTAACGTGGGTACATTCCCAGTGGACAAAATTTTCCAGCAACATATCGTACTGCAGCGTTTTCATTTTTGTGTTTTTATATTAAAGTAAATTTGGTTGGGGGCAGTATCTATTTAAATAAAAATAAATTGCTGTTCCATAATCTCGCTAAAACTCGAGAATACTAAAGATATAATGCGGGTTTAAATTAATACAAAGTTCACCGGACAGCTAGTTGGTAATAATAATAATCTTTCTTTTCAATTCTGTATTTACAAATTACAATGGCTATTTTATTAAAAACTTTCACAAAAATGTTCGTGTGTGTGATCCAGCTTCCAATTATTTATCTATCTTTTAATGAAGGAAGAGTTGAAAGTGTGGCATATAAACATTATCCATAATGAAGTTGAAACAAAATAAAGTTCTTTATACATGATGTAATTGCAAGAAAAGGGAAACAGTACATCGTTTTGCCAAAAAAGTTTGTTTCTTCTCGATCCACCGATATTTATGATGCGTTTCCGCTGCCGGCTTCACATTTTTAAAGGTGTCAACACATGAAACTGCGTGTTCTGATATTTTAAGAGATCTTAATTTTAGTTCTTGAGAAACGAACTGACCGGTAAAAACAATATAATTAATAAAAAAAATATTTTGGCGTTTGTAGCGTAAGATGATACGCGTGAAAATATACTTTGATACATAAAATTTTTGTCTGTTATTTTTTAAAAAAGTATATTAGTAAAAAGAAGGACCTTATGGTTTAATTTTATGAGTATATAATTGTAAATAAAAGTCTTATGTAAAAAAATCATTTTAAATAAAAAAAAAAAACATTTATCGTATTTAGATGTTCGCACACTCAACTTACAATTAATGTTGTTAAAATACTCCATAGAACTGTTTAATACCAATAATTCTAATTGTCTGTCACCGTGACCCGTTGATCTATTATTTTTATAGTGTCTGGAACCTCGGCAATCAACGCTTTTAAAAACCGTCTGCAGCTATAACCCCGCAGCCACGATCGCACATTATTACACTGACAATGGCGCGAAGTCTGTTTCAATGGAAACTTTGTGCTTGTTCACGTTGACTCGCGGGCGCGGTGGCGGGCGCGTTCACGAAATATCAAACACATGGCGTAATATCCAAGTGTTCACGTACTACAAAACGCCCGTGCGGGCTATGTAGCGAGCTAACTAGCGACCGTCGCGCGCGGCTCCGCTCGCGGCTCTCGTGAGACGCTTGTGTGTGTTCACGCAGAACTCGCGGCGGAGCGCGCGATTTTCTCGCGACGTCAGGTCCTTAATTTCAACCGTTTGAACTTATCGCTAGAAACGATAGGTAAATCCAAACAATCTTCAAGGATGTTCTCTCAAATTACTATACAAAGTATGAAATTCACCATACCGTTCTCTTTGTTTATTATTTTCGTGCACAACAATTCAAATTTTTAGCATCTTCCATTTGAGGTATGAATTTTCGGTTAAAAATTAAAGATCATCGCCCATGTTTACAATCTCTGACAACACATTACACTCGCGCAAACGCCTGGGGCGGCCAATGTGAACACGAACTCGCGACGTCTACCGCTCTCGCACTTTCCACTGCGCCCGCGCGTTCTACGTGAACAAGCACTTTGTGTTTCGTTTGCGATTCACCAATATCAAGTGACAACAAAGCCGCGATAACACGCATCAGGCGACGGATGACACAAATGGAATGCATGTCTCACGCTAATAATGGCGGACATTGATTGTCTCGACTTGTAACACGTGTCATCACGTGACAGTACACAGCCTACGCAATATTCGCAGACCGTTTAACCGAGCGTGATTTAAATATCGATTTTCGGCCGTGCGAACTCCTGGTCTATGACCGAACTAGTTACTACGGTGGTACAGTAATCGTATTTTCTTTGTTATCATACATACCTCATCCATCATCTAATTTAAAGAGCATCGCTCTTGTCGGTGAAGCAATTTCCACTTCTCTCTGGACTCTGCCTGGTGCTTTAAGTTCCCTATTTATGCCACCCTAACGTGAACTTTTTCTTTTTACTAAAGTATATAATAATATGATTTTAAATGAATGGGCCGGATCGGGGAATTACAGCCATCTCACAGAAAACCAACGTATGAGCTATTATGCTTTGTTTGGTTCTATCTCTTATCGAAAGGGGAATTCAATCATTTTAAGATTTCGTCTGCCGTTGATATTAAACAGGTTTAATACGTCTTTTATGTACGTAATCGTAAAAAATTGTATGTAGTGCATGTTTACAAACCTAATATTGCATTGCCTTAACAGTTATTAGTGAGAGTAACGAATTTAGGACAAAACTGCGCAATTCCTCAGTGTAGATCCGCCTTTATGGATCTTTTTAGGGTTCCGTAGCCAAATGGCAAAAAACGGAACCCTTATGGATTCGTCATGTCTGTCTGTCTGTCTGTCTGTCTGTCTGTCTGTCTGTCTGTCCGTCCGTATGTCACAGCCACTTTTTACCGAAACTATAAGAGCTATACTGTTGAAAATTAGTAAGTAGATGTATTCTGTGAACCGCATTAAGATTTTCATACAAAAATAGAAAAATAATAATAAATTTTAGGGGCTCTCCATACTTAGAACTGAAACTCAAAAAAATTTTTTTCATCCAATCCTTACGTGTGGGGTATCTATGGATAGGTCTTTTAAAATGATAATAAGGTTTCCTATATCATTTTTTTCTAAACTGAATAGTTTGCGCGAAAGACACTTCCAAAGTGGTAAAATGTTGGTCCCCCCCCCTGTAACTTCTAAAATAAGAGAACGATAAATCTAAAAAAAATATATGATGTACATTATTATGCAAACTTCCATTGAAAATTGGTTTGAACGAGATCAAGTAATTAGTTTATAAATTTTTGGGGCTTCCCATACTTAGAACTGAAACTCAAAAATTTTTTTTTCTTCAAACCCTTACGTGTGGGGTATCTATAGATAGGTCTTTAAAAATGATAATAAGGTTTCTTATATCATTTTTTTCTAAACGGAATAGTTTGCGCGAGAGACACTTCCAAAGTGGTAAAATGTTGGTCACCCCCCCTCTAACTTCTAAAATAAGAGAACGATAAAACTAAAAAATATATATGATGTACATTACCATGCAAACTTCCATTGAAAATTGGTTTGAACGAGATCAAGTGATTAGTTTTTTTTTAAAACGTCATAAATCGTAAACCGCAATTTTCCTCTCATTCAATCAACTCAAATATAAAAACGTCGATCAAACTAACAAAGAACTACAAGAACTTTTATATTATGATTATACTTGCTGCTACGGAACCCTTCATGGGCGAGTCCGACTCGCACTTGGCCGGTTTTTTATTAATAGCTATCAGCTCTCTGCTCGTGTCAAAATGACATCTTTTCAGACGTTTAGGTGTCTAAAGAAGTCAGTAAAGGTCCATTTTATGTTGTCTTTCTTCGTTCGTAGCTATTTCGTTTAAAGTACTAAAGTCACGTATTTTTTTAAAAGCGACCGTTGTGCCTTTATTAATTTCAACAATGAACTATAAGTTAGGATTTCTTGAATATTTTTTTAATTTCTACTACTTATATTATAGTGGTAGAGTTATGCTGTTTTACAGTACGAATGGGCCGGCTTGTCCGGGGAAGTACCACCCTTTCACATAACACCAGCGTGAAATAATAGTGATTAGGTACTATTGTTTCGCCTGGTTAGTGAGAATGCCGGAGACCCACGCACGCATCAGCTATCCGGTGATTGCTTACCATCAGGTGACCCGCTGGGTCGTTTGCCGCCTCTGATATAAAAAGAGGATTAATTTATATATAAATTGCAACGACTAAGCGTCAAGATAGCTTAATTAACACTTTGTCATCAAGACTACTAGTAGCTAAGTTACTTTTGTTTAAAGCCTATTTAATTTCTACACACACGTACAAGTGTAACATCGCAGGCTGCTAGCCAACTCGCGACCAACTCACGCGCGGCCAATTAGCACGTTACGTAATAATTGCGAGTTGGTTTCTGAGCCAACTTACTTACAATACGTCTGGCTGAAATCTATTCAAACTGCCGTTGCCCATATCTTTTTGCTGAAATATGATCTTTAACGTAAAGATGATACGGTATATTCATAGGTCAAAATAATATTGTGATTGGACAGCTATACAATACATGGGTAATTATTAACTTGGTTTTGCGCCTTGGGGGTTTGGAACTAAGTTCGCAGCGATGTAGGTACAGGTACCGGCAAACGTCTTGAATATCGGGTGGGAATTGCGCACAACACGAATTTTAACACGTATGCGCGCTATTGGCCAAAAGCATACCTCTGACCAATAGCGCGCGCGGGCGTTCGGGAGCACAATTGCACATGCGCGAACTTTCCCCCTCTCCGCCGACCGATGTTCAACAAGTTTGCCGGTACCTGTATCTACATTCACTCGCCTCGGTATGTTAGAGGGTTCGTCGGTGCATTACATGACGTCGCTCCCTTAGGGAGCAACTTAGTACATTACTGTCTCGCTTCTGTACAATCACTAGAGGTTCGAGATTGGGCCAAAGTTTGGTTTAATGCTTTAAGGGACTGACTTGTGACCGTTTCTTTGAGGTGTATGATTGCATGGAACTGCACTTCTTTATGTATATTGCACAGTTGTAGGTAATACATCCCCTTTGGAAAAACAACACAGGCCTCAGTTGCTCACTCTAGGCAACTCAACTCAAAGAATGTACGCTAAAGGTATTTTCTTTAGATACAATGTCTAAAGGATCTCTCTCTCTCTCTCTACCCAGTCTCGACTTTTTTTTAGTTTTTTAACATGACCCCAAAAATAATAATGAGTTTTATAAAAATTGTTGTCTTTATTTACTTTACTTTTAACTTGTCACAATTTTCCAGGCCACCTTTTTATAGATCTGTTTTGATGAATGTAGCGATTATCAATACGCTGTTCGAAGCTTTTTTATAAATTGATGTTCAACTTATTGAACAGAAAACCGCTTAGGTATTGCGATAAAACTAAAACTAAGCACGCTTAATAGCTTTATTATTTTTTACAAGAAACATGATGAATACTAAGAATTTGAGATGAGCACGTCATGACCTCATTTGAAAATCCATTTTATTTTACCTCCCTGTAAGTAAGATTGTGTGTAGCACCTTAAAAGATATGATGTTCAAAGAAAATAATGAGTGCTTGGGGCCTATTCGAGAGTAAAGTAGTATTTAAGAGGCTTTAAGACCAATTATTATGTGAAAGTGAAAAAGGAATTTCATGTTAAAATATTTTTACATTGGTGATTATTCATACATAATTAAAAATGGTATTACTTTATTTTTTAATAGCGGTCACCTCCATTGTTTCACCCGTGCTTAATTTCTCCCCCACATTTCCGGGATCAAAAGTACCCTACGTCACCTGGGAATAGTTTAGTCTGCCAACAGTGAAATATATTTTTTTAAATAGGTTCAGTAGTTTCGGAGCTTATCCAATACAAACAAACAATCAAATCTATCCTCTTTATAATATAAGTATGGAAGTATAGATCACAGATTTTGTTTATCAAATAATTACGAAGACTGAGGTACCTCAAGATCTTTGGCGGTGGACATTTTGTTGAAAGACTTAGTCCGCAATAGGTTTGATAAGGATATTTACGAGGCTTATCGCTTCGTAAGAGTTCGGCTGAGACTTCAACTTCCATGACACCTGTTATATAGAGCTTAATCTATTGGGCTATCGGGTCACTATTTTTTTAATTGCAATGTGTAACCAAGACGAGCATATTGTGCACCTGATGGTAAGCGCCACGTCTGCCCTTAGACAGTTCAGTGTCAAACAGTAACTAAGCAGTTACTGTCACTTTAATGTCGTCCAGAGAAGGCATGATGTGGGTATGAATCCTAGCTGAGCCGTACCCCAACAAACTGAGCTATACCACAGAATATAATATAATAGTACTATACTAGAGTGGACGCATTAGGACTCTGCGCGATCCATTTTCTCCCAAACTGAACCCACGATTTAAAACCGCTTCTTCTTGACGGGCTGGTATATTGACGGCAATTATTTTGCCCGGCCTGACTTAAGGTCCTCGGCCCACTATACCAACATGCTGGAGTCATCTACCGTCACTGTATAAAAGCACTCCAAGCTATTAACTCAATGAGACGTAATTCCAATTCATGAATTCTACTTTTCCGTTACTTTAAAAACCCCTCAGTGAATTTGTAAGTCGTCTTAGCAAACTTTGTACAAAATTCATGTATCCAACTTCCTCGTAAGTAGTTTGAGTGGATGAAAAAGCTTTTAGGAGGAACATAAACACTGCTTATTGCTTATGCGGCATGTGCGGATTTTCTTTATCTTCGATATGCTAAATTATTATGTAAGTGTTTGCATTCATAAAAACTCAATATCAGATTTTTAGACATACACGTATTATTAAATGATAGGGCCTCGGCCTCGAATTTTGTGGGCAGCGGGGCGGCGGCGGCAGCAGGAGCGGCAGCTGCGAGATGTTTTGTATGGAATCCCATAGACCCGTTCTCGAATACAGCGGGACGGCAGCAGGAGCGGCGGCGCACGCAGGCGCACTGGCTGTTCACGAGCATCGTACCGCTCTTGACGGCTCGCGTCAAGCAGTGACCGCAGTACGCCTGCGTGCGCCACCGCTCTCGCTGCCGCGAAAGGAGATGTTCCATCTCCGGCCTGCACATCAAAATTGAGGAAAAATCTAGAGATCATGTAAAAAACAGAAAAGTTTACATATTTTCAGTATTTTAATTGCAATTTAATTTTAAAAGCAATATTTTATTGTATGTCACTAAGATCTCTGCAGCGAGCAACTATTTTATTGCGCTGATTCTGCAAATAGCAAAACTACTTCAGACTAGATCGAACTTAAACTTATTAAAATCAGTGAGAAACAACCCTGTTGAAGACGCTGCAGTCTCAACATCCCTTTGAATATTTACCCCATAATTATATTTAGTTGTTAATTATATTTCTGATGTTGAGAGGAAGTACAGGAAATTAAAAACAGAAAACTTTCTGCCATAGTTTGTTTTCAACAAACTTACTGTAAATTACTTTACGATTGATTCAAGTTTTTAAAACACTGAGGCATTGCTTTCTTGGGATTTTTTATGTAAGTTCACCATTTTTTATGTTATTTCAGGTGGCAGACAGGCACGCTGCCCACTTGCGCGAGCCACTGCAGACTATTCCATTAAGGCACACCTTACGTATAGATAACATAATTAAACATATTTCACCGTGGGTCGCTAGCCAATCTGACTCTGAAAAAGTTTTAACATCTACCAAACTATTGCAAATAATAATAATAATAATCTTTATTTGAAACTAGATACATTACTTATACAAAAACATTTTGAAGCGTTAATAACTGCAGTAGTCAGTGACTGTGTCGCAGCTATTTGCGCCCACCTCACAGTAAGGCTGCGTCCCCAGTAGGCAAACTGTTAGCGGCAGACTGAGTTTGCGGCTTATCGACTTAGTACGCCTTTCCATATATTAGAAATGAAGTGTCCACAGTTAGCTTGTTTTGCGCTCACTGTACGCAGTTTGCAGCGTTACGCGCGCCGACTATCTCAGTGAGCGGCAGACTCCCAGCAAAACCAGTTGCGACGTTCTAAAATTAAATTTCAGTTCGCCACTTTGCGGCCCACTCAGTCTGCCGCTAACAGTTTGCCTACTGGGGACGCAGCCTAAAGTATAGACGGGCGTTTCAAACAAGAATAACAATGAGAACATTGCACTTAACATTAGTTACCTCACACTATAATCTCAGTTTTAACAGCCAAGAAATCAGCGAATGTGTGTGTGTATGTGTGTGTGTATGTATGTGTGTGTGTGTATCATCATTTTATTCAAGGCCTAGGAGCCACTTAATCAACCTAGTTTTGCACTTATAAATAGGGTGGGGATAAATATTTAATTCTTTGTTAATTTTATTATAAAGACTAGGCGCTTTAAAATTGAAATGGTGTTTCACTAAAGCAATTCTACATTTTATCAATTGAAAAACCTTATCCTTTCTTCTCCTATTTTTAAATGTTTGTCTATTCTGCAAGTAGCAGGATTAAACATAGACCGGTGGACTTATCAAACACTGCACGAAGGTGCTTGAATTTCCCTGCAGAAACATTTATAAAGGGACGTATTTCTGCGATCCCAATAACAAGTTCGTTGCTACTTAAAAGAAACTCGACTTTTGAGCGACTGAAACTTCCGATGCGTCTTATATTAGAATTGCAGTTGCTTTGAAGCCGCCTTCCTTGAATTACTTGAAAGTTAAAATGTATGAATATTTCGAAAAGTATATTCCAACACCCCCAAAATACTTTTAATATATTTTCCTCTCATCCACATATATTGCTGGCTCAAAGCTTCAGCTTGCAAAGCCATCATTAGCCTCTTTAATAGCCCCCCCATTAACGATGTGTTAGTTCACAAAAATGTTTTCCAGAATCACGGGTGTCCAGGCAATTTTTCTCGTATAAAGCCCCTGGGTAACACATTTTCTGATCTAAACCATCCCGTTACGCCTTCTGTAATAAGGTTCATATTCGCATCGTACCCCGTGCCTTATTAATGGGTACTTTATTTGAGGTAATTAGTCTGTGACCCCGCATCGGAAATGACTCCGGCGTTATTGGCAGTACAGCAATTCGGAAGAATTATTTACTTTTAATATTGGAACAGTTGGCGCATGAAACAGCTGCCGACGCTGATGACTGGCGTCGAAGATCGTTAATTGCTGACCGGAGTTTAAGGTTTTTCGGTGATAAAAGCCTGATATTCGCCAATTTGGAAGGTTGCTGTCCTCAACGAAATGGCATCTGTTTACCAACGGGATTGCTTTTACTAATTTTAGGTGCCCAGTCATTAAATATGAAGGATGTCTACGCTTACTTATTTCGATTCGTTATTACATTTATTTAGTAATTTGGATAGACAACGATAGACAACATAATAAAAACGTGTCTATTTTGTTTTCGAATATCTTATAAATTATCTTTCATTTTAGGTCTAAATAGGTCTTCTGATTTGAATCATTTACATTTTGTTCAAATATCAATTTAGACCATAGAAATATTATATACTTAGACATGTTATGATTTAGGATCACATTGATATTTTTTTAAATATGTAACACATCATTTTTACAAAACATTCAAAAGCAATTGAGCGTGGTTTCTTAATAATATAATAAATATTATTTATATTATAAGTCAATCAGACGTTCCCTAGGTTTCTTTTATTATTGAAGTGAACTGAGACGCACTGAATTGATTAGATATAATAATAATAATAACGTTTAATTCAAGCAACACAATTACAAGAATTACAGGCCCATATTATAAATACCTTACAGACTAACATACATAATAATATAAATAAATATATAATATATAGTTATAGAATATCGATTAAGAGTAATATATAAAGCCCTACGAGTATATTCAATATATTTAAATATTGCTACTAGTATTGTTTCTTATTCGCTAGGCAATTATACTAATACTACACACAGGTAAACACATTCACCACACAAACACATTCACCACCCAAAAATCACCGCAAAAAAGAATCGTTTAAAAATGTAATTACATGGGGTTTCGTGGTCTCGGAAATGTTTTTGGGACGAGTGAAAAAGTAATTGGTTTTTTTCTCAACATTGAAAGGCGTGGAAATGACCGTGGGAACCGTTGCAGCCTGCTTCAAACTAATAAATATAGGCCGGGGAAGAAAAATACAGAGTGTTTTCCTTGGTCCGGGGATGGTGCTCCAGATGAAACATTTGTTGTTTCATTCACCCTGTATATTCCAGAAGCTACTCTAAGTAAAGTATTTATACTATAATGTCCCGCAGGGCAAAGGATTTTGAAATCAAGTTATCGTTACAATGATGGGTACTTGCCAAATGCGGATTGGTGATCACAAACCCTAGCTGTCTGCGTAAAAACCAGACACAAAGTTGGCTCGACCCGTGAGTTGAACCGTCGCGAGATCTCGGCCCGGTACTTACGTCATTAGACGATTGAGGCGTTAGAAGTGATATCTTTGTAAAATTTTATTAATTCCCTCTAGTCGTTTCTTGGTATAATTTTGCTGATAACGTTTAAACAAAAGTTGCGCGTCTGGCCCTAGCGTGGAGTGTTGTTGTGGTCGTAAGTCAATTCTAATGATTGCAAAAGTTCGTGCCTTTCAGTACGATTGGGCAAATATCTAGACTAACTTTCTCGCTTTGCCTGCCTTCTTAGAAGTCCGATACGGTAGTACTATGTAACGCGGCATTGATAGTACTAACTTCGTATACTTGTGGGCTAAACTTCGGGAAATATTTAAGTTTATATCCAAAAAAGGCTAAAAAGTGCACCAAAATAAACCAAAGGTACACTAAAGGTTATGTCAGGTTAGCAATTCAATTTTTTTGGTGCACGTTGTAGCCTTTTTTGGTGTACGGTTAAATACAAGCCCTAAGCTTCAACACTAATAAAATAAATATGCTCACTTTGATTTTATTAAGTGTGAGTAGCAAATAACATTTGAACACTTGTTCAATTGTTTAAAAATAGTATACACTTAGAATTATATCATTTTCATAATTTGTTTTTGACACGGGTTTCACCGCTGTCACAAAAGTTAGTGATAATTTATTTTTTAGAAAACAATGATGTCTTCTTTTCTGAAAATTAAGAATACAGCAAAAAGTTATCTTAAAGATAAATTACCACAAAATTATCTGTCTGCGTAGCCGTGAAAGCCTTTGATCTCCTATTATAATTATTATTCTCTTTAAAATACCTTATTAAATACAAACTGTTACCACGATCAAAGGACTTACAAAAACCAAAAAATATATATATATATTATTTTATATTACAAAGTAGTGTATTTCGGGGTACCTATGCTCTATGGAAAGCCATTGCTAAAATATTTATTGAAGTAACCGTAAACAAAACATTATAACGATTTAACAATAATTATCAGAACTATCCAACACCACAATCATTTACATTAACATAATAAAATACTTCATATCTTTAGCACACACAGAGTAATGCTTCGAGTATGGGATTTTTTCGATGGGGAATTATAAAACGAACAACTAAGAAATAACTTAGCGACTGCTGATACTGATTAAACTGAGATACTGTTTAAATAATTTGAGCGGTATGAATTTGAGTAACAACAAATTTAAATTTTTGAACCAAAAAACTTTAAAAATAATATTCCAAGTTAACCAGTATAAATCGTTCGAATAATATTTGACCTACTTCCGTCGAACATGGCAGTTTCCCTATTATGATAAGTTATCAATATTTGGACAATCGATTTCAATAGCCGCCGTCTGCACGCCGCTTTAGAAAGCCCCTGGGTATATTTGGGTATTGCGACGTGGGTCCACCGCAATAAACTCTCGGTAGGGTAGCAGATGAATTTAAGGAGCGGAGGGATGTGTATCGGCTCGAATATGTGTCAATTTCTTTCTTTATTGTAAAATAAAATCTAGGAAAAAACTGCTAAAGCTTTTAAATATTTTATTTTTTCATAAATATCAGGTCAAGCCATAATATTGCTACATACTTCATACTATGTAGCCAACATTTATGATAAAATACGGCAGCAAGTCAAATATACTTAGTCGATAATGAAAATGATTCGCTGAAATAAATGTGCAAGTCTATGCAGTAAAAATAATATATGCATGAGAATTACAGAATCAATAACTTATTTTAAATAGAAAAGCATTTTTATATTTTTGATAAAATAAAATATTTGTTTCTACTTCAGTTGGCAGGCAGACTCGCAGCGTCTTTCCATTCTATACAATGCCAGAACGCAGCCATAGGAAACTGCTCGAGTATATATTGTAAATAACTTTTTTACAACGTTCTTCCAATCCATACAACAGCAGTACGCAAATAATCGCGTATACTTCGTAGTAACGAACAAGTTTTTCTTGTTCCATAATCTACAGCGCCAGTGCGCATACGGACTAATCGTGTATATGTCGCGCAGGCAATTTGTATTATTCCGCTGTTTACATACGGCGTACTGAGAGAAATTAAGTTAAAAAAAAACACATCGGAGGCGGAAAGCGACTCAGATGGATATAGGTTAGAAGGCTAAGGCGGGAGCTCCGCTTCGCTTCGCTCCCGCCTTGTGGTTATTTTTTTTTTAAACCTGAAAAAAAAATTGCTACAACAAATAGAATACTAGCAGGCCGACCTTCAGCACCCACCGCGACAAAAAATGGAAAAAGAAAACACGACCTAGCATTTAACTTAATAATATTAATAATGCTCGTTGAAAAGCACTTTTTAATCAAAATAATTAGTTTTGTATTTATTTCTACCTAATATAGTTAAAATAAAATTCCATATTTTACTAAAAAACTAGACTGAACACTTGTCAAGTGTAAGTAAGTTTGTAGTATAGTTTGGAACAAAGATTCGAGCATCCACGATACAAACTATACACGATCAGTACGCAAAATTCGTGTATGCATTGTAATAACAGAGTTAAAAACAGCATTACAATATATACTCGAGCAGTTTCCTATGGCTGCGTTCTGGCCTTGTATAGAATGGAAAGACGCAGACTCGCAGCCCTGCTAAAAGGCCACTGCGGTCTATTCCATTGAGGGACACCTCACCAGGAAGCGTCGTTCAATGTGCTGCCAGTAGGCTCATCTGATCTGATACACAATGATACAATGACACATAGAAACGCTTGTATGATACATTTCAATTATAATTGTATTATTTTGGACCTCACCAACTCCAGTTTATGGTCTCTTCCACGATATAATTACTAGCGAAGCTCTTCAATTGCAAACTTGCTTGCAATAAAACTAAACTAACGTTTGTATTGTCTTTCCGTTCAAATATTTGCTTTCCCTTCTATACCCGTATTATATTAGGCCCGCTTCACAAACTTGGGTGTTTATCTACATTAACACTAAAGCAACTGCTTATTGGTAGGATATTATCTCAATAATCAGCGTGCACATCCAGTGACAAAGCACGCGTCTTCAAGTCTTTCATTTTTGTGGTTATTTTTAAAAGAGCACACTTATTATTCGTATTAATCTTTATTAATTATGGAGATAATATGTTAGAACTCAGAATATGTTATAAAAATCAAAAACTAAACAAAAATCAAAAACTGATTTATTTTTATTTCATCCAAGAATTGAACGCAACACCCCAAAATAACCACTAGGCCAAGAACGTTTCTCACGGGGGATCGAGTTAGGGGATCCTAGTGGACGAAACGCGATTAGTGAGAAGGATGGCAATGCATAAAGCAACAAATATTCGGCGATTGTCATTCTTTCGGCAAACACATTGTGTCTGTCAATCCTAAGAAAGGCTTTGTGTTGTGACGTGGTATAGATACGAATAATTTGTATAGGAGCTTTAATCGTGCGTGCGGGTCGTAATGAGACTCGCGGAAAACATTCCGTTCGTCTCTCGTTTTCCTCTGATTTTTGTGCTGTGGTTCCGATAAGAGCGGAACCATAGAATCATAGTTTTTTTTTATGTCAGAGGCGGCAAACGAGTCAGCGCGGTTCGCCTGATGGTAAGCAATTACCGCCGCCCATGGACATCTGCAACACCAGAGGGATCGCTGATACGTTGCCGTCCTTTTAAGGGGGCGGTGGGCCTCCGGCAGTATTATTTCACGCTGGTTTTATATGAGAGGGTGGTACTTCCCCGGACGAGCCGGCCCATTCATACTGAAAAACAGCATGGCTCTTATCTACCATTACTGAAAGTTCATTTTGTTGGGGGTATGCTCACGGAGCATCTTAATAAACTTAATACTTTCTATTCATTAGAACTTTTGTAATAATTATTACGTTGAAAATATTATGTAAATAAATATTGCAAAAGGAAAGCAACATCTATTATTTAAAACGTCAACAGTCCGCTACAATTATGGCCACGGCCTCGGCTCCTCGAGTCTTCATATTTGTTTTGTATTCCCTTTGGCGAATCTCCAAATTACGCTTGAAAAGCCTTTCGTACAAATATAACGCGGGGGCTTTGTACACAAGTCAGTACCAGCATAATAATTTATCTAATAGGCCTCACCTAGAATATAACAATACAGAGGTAAATACGACATAAAAGAGCCGATGCTTTTCAGTACCACATGCAATACAATGGAATTTTGGCATACTTTTAGATTTAAGTTCTGGAACTTGTCGTCTTATGTTCAAAGTTATAGTACGCAGTACTCATAATTATACTATGGTTATAGGGTTATTATTGGAGCTTATTGTGATAAAATATTGCTATGGCAATATACAAAAGGCTTATTATTATTGTTTGTAAAAAAGGAATATTTTTGTAAAAATATATTATAAAGCCTTCCACCCGCGGTTTCACCCGCGCGTAATTTCTTTTTTCAAATATCCCCCTTCCCCCCACATTTCCAGGATCAAAAGTATATAAGTATCCTATGTTCAACGGGGATAGTGTAGCTTTCCAACAGTGAAAGAATGATTCAAATTGGTTCTGTAATTTTGGAGCCTATTCAATACAAGCAAACAAACAATCAAATCTTAATCTAATTATATTAACGATAACGAAAATATGATCGAAAGAATCAAGACAAATGGAAGTTTTATTACTGCAAGCTTCGAAAGCTGATTCGAGCGTAGGAAGTTCTACGTATTATATTTTTAATACAATAAAAAACAGGGAGGGAAAAAAATGTCATTGTTTTTTTTAACTTAAATTTCATAGGGCAGAGGTTACTGTAGAATTTTGTCAATTTGATTCCAGGTTCACCGATTCTTAAGTACGGACGGCAGCAGATCAACCTACCCTAATCTGTCAAAATTCTCAATTAAAAGATAACTCTATGTGAAGTGAATAAAGCTGAAAATGGGTTGTAGAAATTTGACAGATTGGGGTAGTCTGATGTGCTGTCGACTGTACATTCATATTATTTCTTTGCCAACTGTGTTCATCCTTTAAACTAAAATGATCGATCATTTTATAACAATTAAAAGTTCTTACATAAAATTGCTTTTTCATTAACTTCCCTCGACCCTCCGGACCCAATAAAGACAAACATATTCCCAATCTACGGAAAGGTCAAGAGGGAATCATTGAAATTCAGGCGTGTCACGGATTACTTGGATTTGAAATATGTCTAGCCACGTGACCCCTTTTCATATAAGTGGAAGAAGTACTAGATCTCACTCGCGACCCGGATCAAAACTGACCCGGGTGAATTTCAATGAGCGGTGAAACTTGTTTCTTTCCGTCAATGGCTACTCAATTGGCAATCAGTTTGAAAGGAGGCTTTGAATGTCATGGATGGGTGTTTAAAATTAGACTTTCTCCTCTGTGCTTCAAAAGATCTCGTAAGTTATGCTTTAGTCTTAGGTACCTACTATTGCAGTTAATTAATATTCGTTAAAAATCGTCTATTCCCATTCATCACCACTGGCTTTGTCACCACTGGGGACAAATGAGAAAAATATTCCCGATTGTTGCCAGTGGTGACGTATATGCCAGCCAGTTTGAATGTCAATACTTTCATAGTGGAAAAAAATAAAATCTTTGACTGATGTCACTATAATAAGTATGCCCAAGCCATGGAATTATTATCTATTATGCCCAAACGCAGATTTGTTTACTTCTAGGCACTGAGCTCTATGATAATACGCTCAGCGATGGAAATCAGTGCTTCTAGGGCAACTGTCATATGTCAAGGAAAAGAAGATTGTGACATCTCTCAAGTGTCTACAATTAACTATGCTCCTTTTTTTTTTTCGACCGCCTTTGTGGAACAGTGGTTAAGCCGCTCGGGTATTTTCAGAGTCCGACAGGCTAGCTACCACCCCCACAGGAAAAATCTGCCGGCATATCATTTCTGGCTGTGTTCAGAATCAGAAGCTCGAAGATCTGATGAGTCTACAGTCTGGCAGCACATTTAGGGACCCTTCCAGGAATTAATTAAATTAACAAAACCACTAAAACGTTATTTAACTTTCATTTCCTTTGGAGGAGAACTTCCTAAAATCTTTTCCTTGTACATACTTCTAAGATGAGAGATGCATACTTTTTTAGTTTGAAAAAATCACATACAACCAAGAAGAAATAACAATTTTTCCATTACATCTCTTTACTCTAGCCATTTGTAAGTTTTATCAAATAAATGGAAACTTTTAGTATTATTGATTCATAACACTACAGACGTAACGTCATTGCACTACAGACAAAAAGTTCAAATCTCATTAACAAGTTTATTTTTACACTTCTAACCAAAAGTGTAAAAATAAACTTGTTAATGAGCAAGCGATTGTTCAACCGATTGTTGAAAACTATGCCCTAAAAACTTTTATTTTTAATAATAAAAAGATGTTAGATTCCTTATGATATAAAAAACCTTCTGTGTTTTGATTCACATCGGTCTGTTGGGAAGACCACCATATTTTATTCAAATTAGGTTTCCTCCTGCCATTACTTTTTAATATAATGCTTCAACATGAATGATAATTGATGACTTGGGTATTTATGGAGGCAAAATCAAATCTTTTGAAATACGAAAAATTGGGCATTGCTAATTCTGTCTCAGGAGACGTGAATTTGAGTCCCATAAATAAATAAAAATCAAAAGATAATATTATTTATGAAACTTTTAATTAATTAATATAAATAGAAACACGTGTATGTAGCTTTTACAAAGTCACAATTCAAAGACATAAGGATAATTTCTGTAATAGAAATAAAACAAACCAATTAGTATACAGCAATCGTGTTTATTTGTTTATTAAGTCGTGTCTTAAATATAAAACAGTTCAGAAAGGTGTCGAGTGGCACGTTGCTATCAGAAAATAGGTGATTTCTGGAGGAGGATCGATAAGGGCGAAGGCCGTGGCCCAAAATTGAAAATTACAGGGTTCAAAGCAACGGACCACTCAATATAGGGCACAAGCGCACATTCTAAAATTCATCATAAAGCTCATCGAAACACGTCGGTGTGGTGTTCAGTTGCCTGTTTTTAACTCCTACGTCTTAGTTCAAGAATTTTTATCGTTGCCAGTTGAAAGTATTGATACTTGAAGGGTCTCTTATCCTGATTCCTTTATTAAGTTAAAAACAAACACCTCTTTCATCAAAAACTTGGTTGCGTGATTGTATTGTTCAACATACCTTACTTTACCGGTACGTAAAGTTGTGTATAAAGAGTTTATAGTAAAGAGAGTAACTAGGAATAGTTGCAACATATGAAAGATAGTAAGTTGAAACTATAAATTTTAAGGACATTTATGGGAGCTTCTATTGTGTTATTGGAATTTCGTTTGATGAGGGACTTTCAACGGGCAACAAAGTGCAGTAACAATATATCATTAGACGTACTTGCAGGCACGTTTGTGCAATAACAATGCGCTTGTGCTTGAAGTACAGTAAGTACACCGTAATATCCAAAAACATTCCATAAACGAATCACAAAATAACAGCCAGATTTCAGACGAAACACTTAGTTTACGCTAGACAATAAAGGTTCAAAAAATTGTTCAGTCGAAATTTATAAGAAATAGTATTTCATTTTCCAAATATAATTATATTTTAGAGTTATTTTAATATCAATAAGATTCACATCTATGACGCCAGAACGCGTCTTGTTTAGCGTGCAGGTGTTATTGTCGATTTAAAATAAAAATTGGTGAACAAAATTGAAAAGATTACATTTTACCATAATATTCATTAAAATTAAATAACACAAGATATTGAATATTGCTTTGAAAACTATTCAATATTCGTAATGATCAAGTATAAGTTCGAAATTATTTGGCACATCATTACCCCTTAGAACGTTAACTGAATCACAACGTCATTTAAATACAATGTTTTAAATATTCAAATTATTGTGATAGTTTCTTTTTGTGAAAACTAAATAGTTATAATCATTTCTTTCATCAGTAATCCAACTTAATACATCTCAGAGGTTCTCATGCGTATATACTTGCGTCATGAACCGCTGCCTGCGCTGGCCATGATGTATGAAAATTTTAGAGGTGGACGCATGTGTTGCGTCATACAATAAATACGAGACGATAGTGGTGCGTCGATGTATGTATCTCTTAAATAAGAAAGAGAGCCCTTATATTTAATAATCTTGCGGGCAGCCAGTGTTTTATACGGAAACAGTTATTCATTGACAGGTTTATTGTTTCACATGTGGTCACTATAAATGGGACTACAAACCATGACTCGATCTGTACAATCACTACTTTCTTACATACGTTGAGTAACTGTAAAGAACAAATCCCTTTCATAAGATGTGTTTTTCAATTCCATCGCTCCTTTTATCCTTCACCTTTATTCAAATCCTACAATCGAATGGTAAAAAGTTGCAATTGTTAAAAAATCCTTATTTAGTTTCAACCGATAACATTTTAACATTGTTAAAATTTATTTTCTACCTACATCCCTAATCCGAGCCTTTAATTTTTTATATTTTAATAATTGTAAATAAAAAAATTTTGTTATATACCGTTTTCTCTCATATTCATTCCGTTAAAGGCTTTCCTATTTAATTAATTTTGTTTAATTCCATTCCGAAATTAAATTTTAGTTAATAATATATTTAATTTGTTCTAGCTACGAAATTACCAAGATACATTAGGCTTTAGAAGAGGATCGAAATTTCATATATGCCTTAATATTTATTGGAGTGTCTTTGAGTTATATTAAAGAGATTTGCCATTAACTTCAGTTTATTCGGCGGAGTGATGATATGTGACCCCAAAAGAGAACAGTGAAACGTGAAAAAAGAGTGCTTATTCCACAGTGAACATCTATCATGCTACAACAACACTGATTACAATAAATCCACTTAAGAGCAGGCCCTATACGAAATACTTGATCAAACCGTTGACAGCAAAAATAGCTGAGCAATCTTAACTGCCAACATACCTTATTATTATAGTCAGGTTGCCTGTGTTGGAGAAACGGAGAAAAATTTACCAATAGGATTAGGGAAAATCTCCGCTCTGGTGGAGAGGCAGCCTAATAAGATACATTAGTAGCATAAAATGAGCAGCTACTTTTGCTATGATTGTGCCAAATAGGGCCCAGTCAGCCGTAGGTACAATTAATAGTGATTATGTTATGAAAATAGCTGTGCATTTAAAAAATTTATTAAAATAAAATGAAACGTTTCGGAAAAACAGATAAATCCTCATTAAACGTTTATTTGTTTATGTTTTCAAAGAATAAAGGGATAATATTCAAGCTAAAACAGTGTCATGAATTTCGATTTCCATTATGTAGGAGAATTAAATATAAAAAGTTCGAAAGTGATTTTAAAATGCAACAGCTATTTTACTGATTTACTACCTACATCCATTCATTTACCTATAGTCTAACATTAAATATATACAAGTAATCTGAAATGTAAAATAAATAAGGTCAAACACAGAAATATGGTTTAGAACTTGCCATGTCTTTGAAACGACCACCGTTAACCTCAAATGAACTTGGAGGAAGTTCATTTGAGGACCTTTAAGTTTGAACTTAATTAATATCTAGTCTAGTAGCATCTCTATAAAACCCCATTTAATATTAGACTATAAATAAACAGATCTTCGCGTCGGTACACCGTATATAGCCAGTTACAAGGCGAGACTCATCAATTGGGGTTAACATAGATTGTACAATATATTAATCGCGTTTAGACATACATCAATTTGAATTAAACTGCCGGATCTGAATGTTATCGCTAGGTTAAAATTTTTGCACATCTGCCAGACTAGAACCCGTATGACAGACACATTGGGTTTTATTCAAAACAAACAGTATTAAACCTCTAATTAGTTAGTATTGTTTCAGTATTGTTTATTTTGTTTTTGGAAGAAATGTTGAAAACCTCTGCAAGCGAAAGTCGAGAATGAAAACGGCTTTCGAAAATGATTGCCAAGCGATGCTTTGTTGGGCTCTGTTCATGCAATAAATTTGATTGAATTTCTCGTAAAACGAATCCCCATCCCTTTTCAGCTGTCTCGCGTAAATCACGATATCAGGCAATACTATTGCAAATTCGTGCTTCCGAAACGGGAATATTATTAACTTCCGAAAATCAAACACAGCGAAAAGCCGTATACAGCGGCATTGATTGTTAAAAATGAATGGCAGGTTTTGCGTGCTGTCCCGATAACTTATTCGACGTATAAAAAGGTATGGAGTTTCAATCGTCGGCGCCATTTTGTCGCAACGCTCTTTTTAAATAAAACGGTCGAAGAAGGATACTCGTATGTATATCTTCGGGTGTTGCCCCGGTAACGTATTTCATATTTGAAATGAAATCGAATTTAGAAGCTTTGCATAAAATGAGCGTAATGCAATGCGTAATGTTTATATTTTGATCTTTTTGCTTATTTGAAGTATAGAAAAAAAAAATTGTGTACGTAGCCGCCGTATTTCGGTACTGATTCATCTTTTAACAAGTAGCTCTATGATTAGTGAAGGGGATATTGGACGTGGTAAAGTCGCGTTACTTGATTGACTAAATAGGCTGTTCTAACACGGGTGCTAGAATAGCAGATATGCCCAAATTGCCCAAACTGTTCGTTTAAACGTATTCGGTGTAGAAAGCATTGCTGGTACAGTTGCCATTGTCGTTCGGCGAGTCCGGATGTTCTTCTGGCTCTACACCGTTGGTGCGCATCTCATCTCGTACCTTAATCAACAAAAGAACTAATTTAAATGTGTACTCAACCAAACATTCGGTAGAATTTGTGAACTCTTAGAAACTGGAAATCACAGAAGAAATTTTAAAGTGCATAAATAGCTCAGAATTGGCGTAGAATTGTGGTTTGGTTATTAGAGTTCAATCCCTGAAGTCAAGAGATCTAGCCAGCTATCCTCACAGATGAAATTTGGTGCTGTAATAGCTTTGGCTGTATTCCAAGAAAGTGAAATTAAACGCTTGAAGGTGAAAAGGGCCTATATATTGAAAAATAAATTCTTGCCGACGGATCTTACAAGGAAACTGATCATAGTTGCTATTTTGTTTACTGTAATTTTTATTTATTTATTTAAAACTTTATTGCAGAGTAAAAAAGGCGGACTTAATACCTAGTGGCATTCTTTATCAGTCAACCTTAAAGGACATCATCCACTTTGTATGGAGATTTGGGATAAAAAAAAAAGTTAGCGGCCAGAAATAAATTATGTTTTGTTGGAATGGGGACAGGTGTAGAATAATTTTTTTGTATGGCGACAATACTCTATATACCTTAGATAACGATCTATAAGTGAAATAAATAACATCGTCTTACCATTTTATGTAAGATCTGGTATCATTATTACTATACAATTTTCACCTGAACTACTACTATTTTGATCGCCTCCGCAAAGCCGCTAAGTGGCTAAGCCGCTCGGGTATAAAACCCGGAGGTAGTGGGTTCGATTCCCACCTAAGGTCTGGTTGGTGGTAGGGCTTTTTCAGAGTCCGACTGGCTAGCTACCACAGGCGAAATCTGCCGCCATAATAGCTCTGGCTGTATTCCGGCAGTATTAATGTGGGAGCCAGTACACTTGAAATCAAGGGCTCGTCAATAGCCACAAGACTGGCACCGGCTTGTCCCCTTCACACCAATTGGGTGTGAAGGGGAAAACGGGGGAGTTTAGTGGGTAGTGGAACTTAGTCTCGAGTCCCATGATCGCATCGTAGATCGCTAGCCTGCGGCTATGGAACGCAAATGCGTTCTCCTCCTCAAAAAAAAAAGTACACTTGAAATCAAAGGCTCGAAGATCAGATGAGTCTACAGTCTGGCAGCACATTGAGCGACGCTTCGTGGTGAAGTGTCCCTCAATGGAATAGGCCGCAGTGGCCGCTAACCATCAGGTTGGCTGCGTGTTTGTCTGTCAACTGACTTAGTATAGTACTGATTATTATAAAACAAAGATGGTACCTATTAAGATTAAGGAATTGACATGACGAGCACAGGGAAAAAGGGGGCGGGGGTAGGGGGCGGAGGGCGGAGGTGACTGCTATATTAAGACAAGTTTTTACTTGAGTGAACCGCGTATTGTACAACTAAAATCCTGAAAACGGCTACTTCCCATTTGTTAAACCTCAATCTGTGCCTACTCAAAAGTTGCGTTTGGTAAACATTTTATTTACTTCATACATTTAGTTCCATTTCGATTGTTTACCAGATGGGACTAAATGTATGAAAAACGTATGTAGTAAATAAATGTTTACCAAACGCAACTTTTGAGTAGGCACTGATTGAGGTTTATCAAATGGGAAGTTTACCAAATGGGAAGTAGCCCTGAAAACAAATTGTTTTCGGTCTAAGGGCGGAAACTGTGTGAAGCGGGACCCGCGCGCGGTTCATACAAAAGTCTCCCGCGCGGTCGCGGCACGGGTCACTTTTGTATGAAATGAAACCGCGCGGGTGCCCGCTTTACGCAGTTTCAGCCCTTATGTCTTACTTGGTATCATATCTCCGAAACCAAATAGATTTCGACTTTGACGCCATAGTAAAAAATAATGAGGTTTATGTGTACTATACACTTTTGTAATTAAAATTGATGGCCGCTAAAAAAAATTTTTATCCCAAAATGGATGATGTCCTTTATAAACTTTTTATTAGTTAAACTTATAATTGGTTCTTCTTCGATATTTTCTGAAGACTCGAGACTAAAATTATTTTGATCATCATCAGAAGAGCAATGATTCACTCCCTCCCCTAACTTTTGACTTTTTATCATAAAAAAGTAGAATACAAACTCAAAGCTATACCTTCTCCACCTGTCGCATGACACGAAGCATGTTCAACCCAGCAAGGTTCTTCAGTTCCTGGACACTCCACTGGCCACTGCGCAGAAGTTCAGCAAACAGTTCCGGGTAGCGGGAGACGTCTTCTAGTCCACGGGGCACTCTGTAGGTAAATCATGAAGTATAAGAACAAAATAAATAAATTACAGCAAGTATAAAAAAGAAGGCCTGAACCATTCGAAGGGCCTACTATATCAAAGCATAATCCGCCATTATGGTTCTCTAAATGAAATATTCTGTTCACTTCAGTTTTGCCTTATATTACCTACTTATTGGCTTGCTTGCCGTTCCACGAGACTTTCAAAGATTGGTAACCAGTTTACCTCTTGAGGTAAACTGGTTACCAATCTTGTGTTAAACATCTTGATGTTTAACCACGTATAGTCTCACGTCAAATGCCACCTGATCAAAAAGTGTTGAAATAAAGTGGAAGACTATTTAAACCACAACAGTCTGTAGATGTGAGGAGTACTCTTGTCATACATCTGCCTGCGCTTTTCTCTGTATTGCTACCATTATTTGTATTGACGTTATAATTTAATATTGTAAGGCTTCTTCAATTTATCTTCAAATATTTCTAAGAATGTTTTCCCGGTTTTTGTTTCCTGATATATGATTATAAAACGTCCTTTATGAAGTTTGTAGTCACCATGTGTGCGAAATATATTTGCGTTCGTTTCCTCGAAATCACTGTTCCTACTGACGTTAAAAAGTTCAGACCGACATTTGTGGGAAACCTTTGACAATGTCTCTAATCAAAAGTTTTACGAACTTGTCGATTTTTCTGGAGAATCACTGATTTTCACCTTTGTATGACTAATAACAGAACTCGGATCGATAATGGTACGGGTAAGGCTTTTTTATTTCTTGTTGATGATGGATGCTCTAACAAAATGCCAAAGGTCCTTGGTTAGATTCCTGATCAGGCAGAAATATTATTCGTAGGAACTACTTTTTATATTCACAGTACACCACAACATTAACATTGAATACCTGTTAACTCCATCAAAGTCGCCTCCGATGCCGACGAAATCAGCTCCAATCATTCGCTTTACGTAGTGGAAATGTTCTGAAAATAAATAATAAAGTTAATAGCTATAAGCTCCACAGGTAAAATCTGTCTTCAGTTATTAATATGAAAGCCAATAAACTTTAACTTCACTGAAAACTCAGTGACCAGATGATGACAGCAAAGGACAATGCTCACATAGTATGGAAAATTCACTTTGAATTAACGTTGTTAATTCAATAAAAACGGGCGTGGTTGGCTTTTTTTTTGGAGAGAAAAATACGTTTGACCGTCTTAACTAAACGCTAACTAGTGAGACCTGTGGTATGTGGGACTTCAGGGGTTCGTTCTATCCTCCCACTAACCTCCCCTGGTTTCCCGAGCCCTAGGGATGTGCCTGCCATGCGGCCGGCTAAGTGCCTCCACGCCAACTAAGGTTTTATATAAAATTATTTGAATTGAATTATTATATTGGTAAATAAAGTGCTATTTGAATTCATCCAAAAAGTTTCGTGAGTTAAAATAATAACTTTAACTGTGTGTTTGCGTGTTATTTATTGCTTTTAACAATTAGAGCACAGTTATCGCAATAAAATATTTGTCTATTCATTCACCCAGGATCATATTATTTGATATTTAGCGCTTAAATGTTTGATTAGATAACATTGTTAAAAAATAAATTGTTAATATTATTTTATACCGTGAGACAAAACGGGCATTCGTATAATTTTTGGTATATATGTTACCATAAGAGTGCGGAATCCCTTAAGCTGCAGATTACCTAGGTAATCTGCACTCTTACGGATTTACGCACATTAACGGTAACTTATATATTTTTTAATTTATAAGCTAACTAAGCGCTATATTTTAATACCTGCCTAAAAACAATGATTCATCTAAGTTAAACTAAATGCAGTATGTACTCAAACTAATAAAATAATTGGACGGAAATTCCCTAATTGAGAGCTAAATGCTATCAATAATATTTTATTTAACATAACACACAATTTACTAATGAAAAATTGCCTATCAAACTATGAAAACAGTTACAATTGGCACATCCCTACTCTCACAGATAACAAAGACGCAAGAAATAGCAATTTGAAAAGTAATAAAACTGGAACTATAATAATTCTAGTCAAACGCGAAGACGAGACGCGTGTAGATAGAAACTCAGCCGTAAAACCACAGTAGAGAGTATACACAGTATGTTGTCTTCAAACACCACACCGCGTGCGGCCTGTATGTGTGCGCCATAGTATCCATGCGTTACCGCACATTCAAACAAAAAATTTTGTTTATTGTGCGTGCGGCGGCGCAAAGATACACAAATAAAGATAGGTCTTAAGCTAAGAACTTACGGCGCGGTTTTTAATCACGCCCGCAGCGGTTGCGGTCCCGCAGCTTCCTGCGATTTTATTTCAAAACTCACGAGACCGGTGATTTGTGCGATTCCGCAGCATCCGCGGTTGCGATTATTGCCCGCAAACTAGGCGGGCGATGATCGTAAGTAGTGCGGTTACAAACCGTCCACGATAAGTAGTTTTTTGGTACGTTACGCTGCCATATGTCACTAGTATAGAGTATGGCCCACACTATCTCACAATTAAGATAAGGCCTGTGTCCCAGCAGTGGGAACGTATATAGGCTGATGATGATGATGATGTCACTAGTACAAAAACGTGTCTGATTTCTGTACCTACCTCCCGCCCACGGATCGCAGAGCGCGCGGGCGCTCCCCGCCGCGGTTGCGGGCGGGAATCGTAACCAACCGCTGCGATTAAAAACCGCGCCGTGAGTTCTTAGCTTTAAAAACCGTGCGCGACGTGTTTGGACAAAGATAAAGTACTGTGCTCTCTTTTTACTATGGTAAAACCAACTGCAATAAATCAAATCCGTGATATTCTAACGACTAAGTTTCCGGGCATAAGTTTAAGTTTACCTAATTCAAACTGAAGATAATAGAGATTACGCAGATTCCTAGAACCATCGGAACACATGATACTGATAGCAGGGAGAGTTCGCGCGAAGTTCAGGAGCATGCTTAAACTACTAAAGCGCTTGAGCACTCAATGGAGCAACCGCTTGAGATGTGGCGCAAGTTTACTAGAATGTTCATTATTCACGATAGAATGGAGGTTAGGTGACGGAACAAACTGATGTTGTTTCCGCGGACTGGAAATTTTAACAACCATTCTTGATGGGTAAATTGAGACGCAAGTTACTCTGGTGCTTCGCAAGGTACGCTTCATAAAAGCAAGTAGAGCGTTACGCCTCAGTAAAGTAGATTTTATCAATTGTAAATCTATTTAGACAAGTGATTAGACGAAAGTAAGGGCATTGAAGATTTTGGCCTTCCTACTGGATCTGGTCCGCCATTTTAATTTTTTTCATAACAGCGTTTACTTAAAATTCTTTCAAAAATGGATTAGTGTTAGCTTAGTTTTAATGTTACCGGGAATGTATGAAATCCATGAATTGTGTACATTTCCTAGGAAATATATACAATTCCGAAGCTATTTAGGAAATGTATAAAATATTGTTCTATAAAATTCTTTAATTCATACCTATCCTAGCTAGGAGATAATACACATTTCCTAGGAATTGTATGTAATTCCAAACACAAATGTTCATCACATACTCGTAATTACATAATTTTACAATTCGAATCAACGATTTCTGGCGCAAAAGATAAGGTCACTGACAAAAAAAAATACTAAGACGTAATATAACTTAAAATAATAGGTTTTTTTTATACAAATAAATAAAACAACACTGCTCGTGTCAGTTACATAACCAAATAGAAATAAAAAACTAATTATTCATTAATTTCTATTAAAGGCTTACGTAAATGGTAAAACAGGATTTTTTAAAGCATTAACAATATTTCAAAATAAGGTTAAAGTTATGAATTAGAACGCGCGTCGCGTCTATTTACTCTTGACGAGGTAACATTCACAAAACCTTCGGTGAAAATATTACGCATATGCGACTGAGTTTTACACGTTATTTACCCGGCGTAATGAGTTTTCCCGAAAACGAGACAAATAGGTAGATTTATGTAAGTATTTAATTCTTACTTTAAACATAATATTATCGTTGGGGACCGCATGAATACGCTAAAATTAAGGTCGTTATTATTTACTATTTTGAGTAGTACTACTTTTATTTATACTACATCATTTGGAAGGCAGACACGCACCCCACCTAATGGTAAGTGATCACTGCGGCCTATTCCATTGAGGGCCACTTAACTAGGAAGCGTCCTCAATGTGCTGCCAGACTGTAGGCTCATCTGATCTTCGAGCCTTTGATTTCAAGTATACTGGCTCCCACATTTATACTGCTGGAACACAGCCAGAACTGTTATGGCGGCAGATTTCGCCTGTGGTAGCTGGCCGTCGGACTCTGAAAAGGCACTACCACCAACCAGACCCTAGGCGTGTACCCAAGCGGCTTAGCCACTGAAGTATTAAAGAGCAATTTTTTTTTTCTTAAAATCTATTTTTTCGCGATTTCATCAAATTGATTCAGTGATAATAGGCGTAAAAGCGCGACGAACAAAGATACTTTCGCATTTATAAAATTAGTTCAATGAACTATTGTTTCGTGTACCTATTCTTACCATAAGTAGGTAATAAGTATAAAGTCCTTTATTTGTTGTTTTCAATGATAGCTTTAGTTGATTCTATGTTCAATACCTATTAGTTACATAGAGACAAGGTCGATATTTTTGCTAGCAAATTTAAACATAAACCGAAAATAATATTTCACTTCATGATTTCACATCGTGAGTATACTTAACTCAAAGGTAAGGCCATACTGACAAACTTCTATAATCGAGTTTTATCAGATACTGCTGTAGTGTTTATGGTGTAGGCTGTATCATAGACGTAATAAAAATATTAATTCCATGGGCTAAATAGAGGTGAATATTCAGATTAGTAGTGGGTAATATCGGATTTTTACAATATCGAATCGAAACTATATATTGATATCTGATATCGGATTCTGAAACTATATATTATTTGAAACTATATATTGGTGTATCGGAGTATCGGACTGTGAAACTATATTATTGGTGTATCGGAGTATCGGACTGTATTTGGTTACACTAAACCTATAAAACGATGTGTTCTGAAACTAGATACTGTATCATGACACGATATTTTCATTGTGATTTATTTCTTAAAACTGACTCGATTAGTTACTTTAGGTGTATTAAGGATGCTTTAATAGTATTTACTTAGTTATTTGTGTTTCAGTAAGTACTGCATTAATAAAGATCGTATTTAGAACTTCTAAATACGATGTTTATTAATGCAGAACTCATTAGTAGTAACTAAAAGCATGAAATACATAAACTTAATAATACCAACCATCGAATCTATTAATAGAATAACAAAACTTAGAAATGGATCACCAATGCTATGAGTTCAAGGACGAAGGTCCGTGAGAGTTACGTAAAATTGCAAATCGAAAATGCATCTTATTGCTGACAAAATAAGATCTAATAAAAATGTGTCAAAATACACAAGAAAGTATTGAAACAACCTTATTCTTATACAAATAAGGTTTAGAATTGTACGAAAACACGACTAATGCTATTTCACTCACTCACAAATCCTTTCTTTAGCTCGTATCGCAACGCGATACGGTTTAATATCCTTTATCGATAGGTCTTGGATATCGAGCTAGATATCAAATCGAGACGCATCGCATCGATCCAGCAATATCGTGTATCACCAAATATATAGTTTGGATACGCAGCGATATCGGATTTTACGATATTGGCCTGATATACGATTTAATATCTATATACGATTTGTATCGGCCATTCCTAATTCAGATTATGTCTTCCGACCGGATGACGTGTTGAATATCGTAGTAATAATGTTTCATGTCCTTTCCAGATACACCTTAAATCTTGATTATTTTTTAACCTTCTATAGATTACACGTTATATTTGATTAGGTGAACCCGTCGTCTGGTCCCCAAGGGTGATTGACCATTATCATGTTCTTTTGGAAAACCATCTCGTATTTTCTTTAAGTGCACAATAAATTATCAAAAGCTTTTACTCGTAGTAGTACGGAAGAATAAGTAATTCGAAAGAAACTCGAATAATCCCAGATGTGATATAAAGTACACTGAGAATTGTTAAACCAGGATTACGGGTAAGTAATTGGCAGGCTCGATCGGTGAATCGGGGATCAGCATCGACAAACAAATTAAACGCTGAATAATGGAGTCGAACGATTCCTTAGGGAGAAGTAATGTCTCGGACCAGGGTCCAATTTAATCACAAATAATATTGAGCAATCTATCTTCTACTGCGACGTTTGTTAAAATGCCATTGATTAAGTCTTAAAGGATGTGTCATTGGTAAACAGACGGTTTTTAGTGACCGGTAATGTTAAGCGAACAAATGAGTTTATTTCATTGAGGGCCACTAAACAGGATTTTCAAATTGTAACCACTGTCACAGTATATTATTATATTATAATAGTATGCCACAGTGTAGGCTACTCTAGATATAATAAAAAATGTTCATTACCACTTCTGATACGATATAAAAATAATATTGAGTACCTGCTTGTGTATTTTTGTTTTTTAATTTTTATTGTGGTTAGCAACGAGTTTTTTTCTTGTAGCTTCATTTAAGGACTTTTCAGATCAAGATTAAGCACTTAATCTAAGCATAAAAAATATGCTCCTATAGATAAAACGTATTTCTATTGCTATTTTTGCAATGACCAAAATATCATTGTATAGAAATAACTAAACAACAAACAACTATTAATAGTTACCTCAGCAACATAATATTGACACGTTTTCCCTCCCTCACGTAAGGAGTTAATTTTCTATTATGACATGGTATGCTAATTTCGTCTTCGGGAAGGTAAGCGGTAGTGTTTGCTCTCTTGATAAGGGGCAAGTTGGACGGTTCAAAGGCTGGGTATATTAAAGGAGAAAGCATCTCACCTATGCGGCCAATATGGTGCAATGTTCCACTATGTTCGCTTAAGGTAAACTGTCCGCCGACATAGAGCGAGGCAGTGGAGTGGGCGACGGAGTTATGTAAAGCAGAATGGCGGACTTTGCTACCTCTTGACGACAGAATGAAGTCATACAAATATTTGTGTGTATGCTCGTATTTTTTTTTTTGCACGATACTAATCTGGATTTATTATTATCTATACTAGTCTATACTAACGTTATAAAGAGGAAAGATTTGATTGTTTGTTTGTATTGAATAGGCTTCGAAACTACTGAACCTACACTACAGCTTTTCAACAGTGAAAGAATTTTTCAAAACGGTGCCATCCCCACATTTCCGGGATCAAAAGTACCCTATGTCACCCGGGGATATTGTAGCTTTCCAACAGTGAAAGGATTTTTCAAATCAGTTCCGTAGTTCCGGAGCCTATTCAATACAAACAAACAAACTTGAAATCAAATCTTTTCTTTTTATAAGTATAGATTAGTTAGTATAAATGATAACAATATGCCTATGATGTTTCAAAAACTCACAAACTAGTATTTTGCAACAGTATTCTTGGTATTCTGTATTTAAAATGACATTTGACCAATCAATAAAATTATATGTAGTTATCTCCTCCTTTCCTTTGTCAAACTTTGTTACTCTGATCAAATAAAATACAATTTTTAAGGAAGTACCTTTGGTGTAGAATCTATTTGATTATGAATTCGTAAGCTAGCTAGCTTTTTTGCTCACTTATGTGCTCATATAAGTATAACTGTACTAGTAATATATTTAGCACCTAGCGCCTGCATTCGATAACATCCGTGGAAGTTGTTATCAAGTGTGTGGAGTTTGGTGTTAAGTTTGGGCAAAACCCATTTCGTCTGAATAGAGCGTCACCTACGAGTATTATGTACGAGATAAGCCTTTCTATTTAGGTGTGCAAACAAAGGCACATGTGAGCCAGATAATTCACTATGTGATATTATGTATACGTTATACTCAATTACATAGCTCGTCTGGCATTCTCCTCTAGAGATGAATGGGAAATCAAAATTGCCTTTATTCTTGCAGATCTTTACAAGTCACTTATGAATTAATGGATATAATATAATCCACATCCAGAAAAAAAATAGGAAATCCTTTTTTACATTGAGTTGTTCGAGAGAGGAGTCATTATAGGTTTAGATTAACAACTGTATAACGCGTCACGGCGGACGGCGCCGTACCGTAGACATGGGGCCACGGCCTTAAAAATATTATTTAAATATTTGTAGTCGAGTCATTTTAATAGGTCACATTTTGACAGTTCATTTATGCAGAGAAAAATATCTCTTATGTACGCTAAAGGAATAAAACTCAAGAAAACAACATTAGTTCATATTAATACAATTATTTATTTAGATAATTAGACTGTACTCCTGATGTACATAAGTAGCACTTTTCTTTGCATAAATTGACTGTCAAATGTGGCCTATTAAAATGACTCGACTATAGTGGCACAGTGGCTATAGTGGCTTACCAGCGACATCCGATAGTGTTGCGTTGGGGGCGCACTTCACGAAGTCCGGGAAGAAATTGATCATGATGATACCGCCATTCTCCTTCTACAAAAATAAATCATGTTTGTATATTTTTATACAATACTAAGTAAACATGCAAAAACATTGGCTTTTATTCTATCGTTTCTGATAATCTTTAGTTGTGTTATTTTTATAATAGTGTTTAATCATAGCTTAGTTCACTTTTATTGACAAAATTTCAAAGAATTTAAAAGGCCACATATTCTTTTTGTTTTGGCAACAATTAATGTTATTGACATAAATAAAGTTTGATAAAGAGCCAGACCTTTACCGCAGGCTAGCTAAATTCCCCAAGTTTCCCCTTTTCACCCGAATGGGACGAGCCGGATCCATTCTGCCAAAGTTGCAGAATCCTGGGACGAATTTAACGATCATAATTTAGTGCTCTTGTGCGCGCAAAGGCTGTTGACAGATGGGACACGTGACATGAGGGATAGGTCCACCACCATGCCCAGGCAGTTCATCCCCTTAATCACTTTGACCTCGGTCCCGAATTTTGGGGGAGCGGGACGGGAGCAAAAGCGGCAGCGGAAGCGGCGAGATGTTTTGTCAGCATCGCACTGCTCGTGACGGCCCGCGTCTAGCGGTGACCGCAGCGCGCCTGCGTGCGCTTTCGCTCCCACTCCCGCTTTTGTGAAATTCGAGGCCGAGGCCTTTCTGTTAACTATATACAAACCAGCGACTGGATGATGTCATCAGGAACATTTCTCTTATGCGCGCAAAGGCTGTAGACAGACGAGTGGCTGAAGATCACCGGAGCGCGTGACACCCTGATGGCTGCGCGCGTGGTGTTCTCCCCTACGTGGGACAGGTCCACCACCATCCCCAGGCGGTTCATCTCCTTGATCACTTTCTGTTGACAATGCGGGGTCAACGTCGCAGGTTTACTTTGTCAGTAATAGGGTGTACTTCGCTTTGCTTATTGCTAATATACACAGCAGACTGACAAACAATTCTTTATGAGATCGATATTTTCACACAGTCGTGGTATCGTACAAATTACCGTAAAACGTAAAATAAGCCGGTTTATAATATTATGAGTACATCTGAAATAACTTTGACGTTCTTGGACATTATTCACATAATATCGCCGCCGTAGTCTGTGTCGCCGCCTTAGTCCAAACTGAGCACAGATTGTACAGACGGCAGCAGTTTAACCTACCCTAAGCTGTTAAATAATCTCAATTGAAAGAGAACTCTATGAATAATGCTTAAAATTGGTTGTAAGACAGATTAGGGTAGACTGATGTGCTGTCGACTGTACTTCATATATTTTTATACTTTTTTTGTTATACTTACACATAATATTGCTTAAGTTAAATTAGATTGTGTGCAATAATAATAATTAGTAAGTACTTGACGCAATTCATGTTTTTTATTATCTGCTTCTAGAACAAGGTACCTATTTGATAATTGTTATTAAATCAGCTGTCCACCAATGGAGGATACAGTTACTATAAAAACCATTTTGCCAATCCCATTAGTGGTTATCCCCAACTGCCACAGGACTGCCGAAAAACCGCGGCTGCAGATAGTTAAAAATATTTTAATGGCGGTAGGCAGGGCCCCATTATGATTAGTGGCATTTTGCGGCTTGTGGTCGCATTCAGCAGCCATTTGGAAATTGAATTCAGTTAAAAGCCACGAATCGATACGTTATTATTCCATTCCAGTAAAGACTCACAAAGTTAATTTGTACAGCTTAACTGATTCGATATTTTGCTACTGTTTCACAGACAGAGTCTCAACTATTTAGGAAGTGCGTTTTCTTTTTAATATTTCAGACTACACGCTTGGACTAAAGAGAATTTATTTCCTCAATCTTCCTCGTGTTGTTGAATACAATGAGTAGTATTAAAAAAGAAATTGTTGTTTTAAAACAAATTCTTTATACATAGAATCATGCTATGTCAGCGAGATTGATAGCACCCCTGTCCGACCGGCTTGTCCGATCGATAGCACGGTGCGTTTGCACACGTGGTTACGACTGGAAGTACATTTAACTATATTTTTTGACCGCCTGTCATCTATGCAGTGGTTAGAGTTGATGTATTTTATCAGGAATATGGTAATAAATAAATAAATGTTTTTCAAAAGTCACGGCGACACTGAAGGAGTAAGTCTACATTGATAAGACCCACTATACTTAGTATATATTTGCTTTGTGGCTTGCGCACTCAGTTTTGCACTATTAGCTTCAGGGCATACAGGAGCAAAACAATGCCAGTCAACGCGCGTTATCATCTTCACTAGCGAATAATCCCTCCTCATTTATTAATAACAACGGACGATTGTTACTAAACAATGTCTGTAAAATTTGCCCCTGGCAAATTCAGAGGTCAGCCAAAAGTTAAATGGGATGCCAATGTAAATAACGCTATAAGACATAAGGCAAACATTTCAAATGAAACGTTATTTTTGGAAGCTGTTAAACCAACGAAATGGGGATCGGGTGAGTAGGGCTGCGCATACAGTCGCAGTCCAAAAATCAATAATAATTTAATTGCCGACGAGGCGAATGTATTTTCAGAGAATAGCTTTCAAGGGCAAATTGACTTCATCATTGTTCTGTATAATATCTGATATTTTTGCATACAAACAGACTCGCACCATCAATATCAGATGCATTTGCCTCATCCCAATATGTGTTTTCCTTGTGTGACGGGACTTGCAAAACCCAATTAGGTATGCCGGTGGTTGGTAGTTGGAAGACCTAATTACAATAATTGATTAACAATTCTCCTGGCATGCACCAAAATGATTTACATCTCAAATAGGCAGATAGTTTTGAACTTCTTCAATTTTTAGAAATCATTTTGAGTCCCTATTGTAATTTCCAGGAAATACCCTGGTATGAGATTACTGAGAAATAATCTAAGCATCATTGTAGATTTTACGAGTAACTTGCGGTCGCTGTGAACCGTCATTATTGTTGTTCAAAGTTATTTTCATTAAATTGAGACTGCTTTAATTACATCAATGATGAAATGAAGAAATTGGTATTGACAGACCAGTCTGTCATGTTTTGGGTGTGAATAGATTTGATATTAAAATGTTTAAATTAAAAGCAACACGGAAGGTTTATAACACTGACACGCACGGTATTTTCACAGTGACCGCATTGTGGGGACATGACGAGATAAATTTAACTTAGCGAAAAGACTACTTCGCTGCGAATTTGTTTTGTCCGGGAATTCGTCGTCAGATTTATTTAATTTTGTGTATTCAAAAGGCTTGCGCTTCGGCGGCGGATTTTATTTATAATTTAGCAGCATCCGTAATTGAAATATGTTCTAGTACGATTTTCTATGTCTGCGATTTAAGCTTTGATATAATTAAGACATTTCACTACCTAAGTTTAATGATAATAACTATCCAAATGTCTAAATAAATAATAAATATGTCAAAATGTCTGTTCTGTGAAAATGTGAATTAATCAGAATTAATTTCAACGAAAGCAGTGGCTTAAAACCACTGACTACGTGATTCTATGCCAACTGAAGTTAGCTTTGCAAAGCCTCAGTATTAAAATTCAATCATCGTCACAAGATATGAACTGAATAAGAGCTCAGTTACCACAATTGCCCAATGCGGCAAAATTTAATAAAAGTAAAAAAGTATCAGCTTATTAATGTTGTAGGGCAAAGGCCTCCATCCTTGAAATTAAGTTATCGTCTGGCTTAATCACAAACCCGAGTAGGTAGTGTCAGAAAAAACCGACACAAAGTAAGCTCGACCCGGGAATTGAACCCAGGACCCCGAGTCTCGGCCCGGTACTAGACCATCGAGATGTTTGAAAAATAAAATTTTATAATCCGTAAAAATTATTGTTCATTCCTTGATTCCTGAGTATTATTCCTTGATATTAAGGCCCTGAAGTACTAGGCAAACAGAAGTCGTAAAAGATATTTGCATGTTGCGCTTTTGTATCGCTTACACAATACTGAGCTCCCGAACATATTCCCGTTGAATCGCACCACGTTTCTGCTAAACTGAAATCTCGTAACAGATGAGATTTTTTACCGAAATATTAAAGCGTCAGCAATTTCGTGCTGGCTCCGACCGTAATACTACCAAGTTGAGCTTAGATTTGTATCTGTTGAATAATAACCATCTAAATTACCGTTTTAACATTATTCTACCCGAAAGGTTTAATAGCGAATGCGATAACTGGCCGCTTTGCGGAATTAACTTTAAACGTTTTCCTTATAAAATATCGTATAAATTATAAAGATATTTTTAGGGTTCCGTAGCCAAATGGCAAAAAACGGAACCCTTATGGATTCGTCATGTCTGTCTGTCTGTCTGTCTGTCCGTCCGTATGTCACAGCCACTTTTTACCGAAACTATAAGAGCTATACTGTTGAAAATTAGTAAGTAGATGTATTCTGTGAACCGCATTAAGATTTTCATACAGAAATAGAAAAATAATAATAAATTTTGGGGGCTCTCCATACTTAGAACTGAAACTCAAAATTTTTTTTTTCATCCAATCCTTACGTGTGGGGTATCTATGGATAGGTCTTTTAAAATGATAATAAGGTTTCTTATATCAGTTTTTTCTAAACTGAATAGTTTGCGCGAGAGACACTTCCAAAGTGGTAAAATGTTGGTCCCCCCCCCTGTAACTTCTAAAATAAGAGAACGATAAATCTAAAAAAAATATATGATGTATATTATTATACAAACTTCCATTGAAAATTGGTTTGAACGAGATCAAGTAATTAGTTTATAAATTTTTGGGGCTTCCCATACTTAGAACTGAAACTCAAAAAAAAATTTTTCTTCAAACCCTTACGTGTGGGATATCTATAGATAGGTCTTTAAAAATGATAATAAGGTTTCTAATATCATTTTTTTCTAAACGGAATAGTTTGCGCGAGAGACACTTCCAAAGTGGTAAAATGTTGGTCACCCCCCCCTCTAACTTCTAAATAAGAGAACGATAAAACTAAAAAATATATATGATGTACATTACCATACAAACTTCCATTGAAAATTGGTTTGAACGAGATCAAGTAATTTTTTTTTTTAAAACGTCATAAATCGTAAACCGCAATTTTCCTCTCATTCAATCAACTCAAATATAAAAACGTCGATCAAACTTACAAAGAACTACAAGAACTTTTATATTATGATGATACTTGCTGCTACGGAACCCTTCATGGGCGAGTCCGACTCGCACTTGGCCGGTTTTTTAAATTTGTGTTCAGTTAACCTCTACTTTTTTATTTTGTAAACAGGGTCTTAGTATAAATTTTTTCGAGCAGCTGTTTTCAAAGGCGGCGTTTCATATTATATTCTGTATATTTAAGCCAAATAAAGATATTATTATAAAGTATGTACGTACTATTATTCTGAAGTATGTACGTACGTACAGGTAAGGGCCAAAGGCTTTTCTAGTTTACCGAGTATTTTTTTCATCATCCTCCATCATTTCATCTCATTGCTCCTCAAATGTTGGTTTTAATTTTATAAAATAACTTTACCCCCACAAAATACGAATATTCAAGCATAAACCAATTAAAATTTTCACTGGCATTATTTATTTATACGATAGTCGTCTTCTGGCTCTGTGTATAAAAGTTATCTTGAGAAGATGGTAAATGTGAAAATAAGTACCTATTTATTTAAATAACTTGCCTTACTTTAAAAGTATTCCTTCTTCGTCTTTCATTAAGATCACGTCTCAAACCAGAGTTTTTGGATGGTTTTGATTTACCTAATACTTTTTATTTTAAATAATGATAAATAGATTATGAAAAAATGAAAATGAAAAAATGAAAAATGTTTATTTCTTTAGAAAAAACTTACAATATATGAAATAACATTGACATATTTGAGATTTCCTAGTAAGTATTAATATATATACTTGTGGCAGGCAACCCCGCTCCTCTCGATTATGCGATAACAGTTCATTAAGAAGAAAAAAAAACATTTGAATTCATTCAAAACATTTACTTGAGGATGAAGGGAGTTCATTAATCCGAATTTGGAATTGTGCTAAAATTAAACCAATGTGAACTTCTCAACCGTGAATCATTGTATAAGTCCAGTGCAAATCCCGATTCACTTAGTTCGACGGTTTAGCACAATTAAACGTCATAATTATTATGCTAATGAGACCGAACTGTTATTTCCGTTTCAACTAAAATTGTGTCATAAGATTTGTCATTAAAAAAAGTAATTTAAAAAATGTAGTTGCCACTTAATCGCCACTCCGCCACTTGTTAGATATTAGGATACTAAACATTTTGAGTTGGGTTTTCTGTTAGGAAATATTAGACTACCTCGCACACACAAGTTCGTTAAATAAACGCTTTACAATGTAATCATAAAACAAAAGTTGGATCCAAGAACACGTCTGCAATATGAGTAAGATTCTCGGCAGTAACTCATCTTCTAAGCACGGTCGGATCGCCGATGTGAAGCGATTTAATAACATGCTAATGAGATACAGACGTGACCACCGCTCTGTTTCAATTCAATAGCAGAAGGCACGGAATGCCCCGGAAAAATGTTATTAAACAAACGGCTCGACGAATAAATTAATAAACTTCGGGATACGTTCAATTGCCAATTTGTTTTTACGAGATTAAAAAAGTAATTTCTGCATCGATTTCCCTTCTCGTCCCGCAACATGAAATGCTTCAGATGGAACATAATAGCCATATTTCTGCGTCCTAATAATAATTTCATTGTGTTCTTTCAGCGTTCTTTATAGGATTGTATAAAATTTTGCTGAGTTTCTGAAAATGTTTAACTAAATTGAAAGTCGGCAATTTAATCCCAAAAGAAACGTCGATGGGGAAATTGAATAATTTACATTCTGTAATAGAAAACAATAGAAGACTCAGCTTGTTGAGTGCTTCATTCATTACCTACTTAACTGGGAGAGGATTTTTAACATTTTGTGTTATGCTTGTGTAAATTATATTTTAAGTACGAGTAAATTGTGGGTAGGTAACTGGTCTGCTCTACTCTTTGAATCTGAGTAGAGCAGAGCCTATGAATAAAAAGTATTTATCTACAAAAGAAAAAAATTACGTAATGTTCATTGTTTACCACAACACAAAAACATACAACCTAATACGTAACTATTAAATAATCTGTGCTAATACTTAGTTTGGGAAATGGTAAGGCTGTGTAAATAATTTCCAAGGATAATAGAGAGAAGAATATACATCAATTAAAAAGCTGTTTATTTTAACATTACAACAAGGCATTTCATTTCAATAATACGCTTTGCGCATCATTCCTTTTCATTAACATTAATTAAAGTAATATAAAAAGTCTAAATATTGTTTTTCCCGTCGTCCTCAAAAGGCTTGCTCGAAACAAAATATAATATTGTAGATTTCATTAATTAGCCTGACGTTGATTTATTTCATTGTCGGGGAATAACAGATTTATTTGCGAAACAATGGTTTGATGCGAAGCTTGTAACAAAGTGCGAATCATAATAATTAGACGGAGGATAAAACTCTTAAAAGTTTACTTGTAATATCTGTACTTGATATCAGAATTTGATCGTTTTATAGCGACTAATTACGTGCATTATGAAATTGGCTATCACACTAATTATGGATCACGCGATTTTTTGCCCAAACAGCAAGCCAAGCATGTTATACTTTTTTTGCGTAGGACAATGTGTCATAGCCCCATAACATTTGACGAGCCATTTGGTGTAATGGTTGAGAGGTCGGCTATTACACCAGAGGTCGCAGGTTTGATCCCCGCACGGTACAAACATTTGTGTGCATGAACATGTCTGTTTGTATCGTTCTATGTATAATATGTATGTATCATCAAAAAAAGTATATAAGTAATGTTTATCCGTTGTCTGGCACCCATAAGCATAAGCTAATGCTTAGTTTGGGGCTAGATGACGCTGTGTGAATAATGTCCAGAGATATTTTATTTTTTATTTATATTATAATTTTGAAGCCAATTTGGTCTAAATGATGAAAAGCTAAGCACGTAATTGCAAAGATTATATTTTTATAGTACTCTATTTTTACTACACTGTTACAGTTATTCAATGTTTTATTTTAACTATTTATACATAGTACATAATATTTTCACATGGTAATTTCGTAAATAGTATTTTATCAACTCATACTCGTATTTCATGGGATGCTGTCATTAAAGATTTTATTGCCATTGGCTCTAAAATAAAATAAAATAATATTGAAAACATGTTCAACGAACAAGATTACTCTTGAGAGAACTCTGAAGCATAATTTGCATCGAGCGACCCCTCGAATCAATCTGTCCGTGCGTATAATGACATGTGCTAATCTTATGATTGAATGTGTGATTTGAGTGCGATTTTCAATTTCGATTTTCATTGAAAAGGAAAAAATCTCATCATCGCGATTCACCAAACGTGGGGTCGCTGTATCCGACAACACCATCTATGGTTTCGTTATGGATCTAAATTGAACGGTTATGACCGTATCCTTGTGGGATGTGATAGATGTTGCAATTCATTTGCAGGTCTATTTGAAATTGTTTCAATTATTTTCTTTTCTTTGTTTTCTTTGCACACGTGTTATATTATTATTCTAAGTATCGCCGATCTAAGTAGAGACCTTAACATTGTAATAATGTATGGGTTTAATTCCTTAAAAAATATGTTAACAACGCTATTCTAGGTTTACTTAAAATCGACTCACGTTCGCAATCGCTACGTTCACAGAAACTTGAAGTTTGAACTGATAAATAAATTATATAATGTGATGTGCTTTCGCGTAGCAAGCATTTCTTATTACTAAATAATTATTTACGTGTACCTCTATAAGCCAGTAGAATATAAACTTAACTTAGTATTTTCGTCATGACATCAAACTAGATTATTTAATAGTTTAACTTTATCAAAACTAAGAATATGCCATTTAGCAATATACTTGTACGGATTAATTTAGAAGTCACTTTGGTGAATATTGTGGCCACGAGAATTCAAAACTAATTGTAAATGACATAAAATTAGTATATATATGAACGCATAGTTACAAGTTCATGTTACTTCTTAGAACTGAATTTACAAGACGTATCAAGAAGAACGGTTATGTTCAGATAAACATCGTGAGGCATGCCATAACCAATCTTAGCATTCATGTAAAAGCTCACATCTCCACCTATAACAATAAACGGAACGATTTACACAAATATTATGTTTTGAACAGAATAAATAAAGGCGAGTTTCGCATGCTTACCTCTCCGAATTCGGTGAGCCCGTTTGCGACCGGTGGTTCGTTGGATGAATCAGCCCTATGAAACAAACGCAACAATACAAATAAATGGTGCGACAAAAGAAAATGGAAAGAAAGACAAAACATGTGCATTCGCAGTCTTTTGTTTGCAAGCACGGAGCGCCCGTGGGGACCGACAGCCAGGGTTCGGTATGGAACTGAGAACCTCCTCAGACATTAAACTTTTATGTTCATAATCTAAAGAATGATTGTGCAAACTTGTAGCTCGTTCACGCTAGTGCACTAAGCTGTACAGCGTGTTCCAGCAATTAAACGCAGTATTATGGTATTATATTTCTTTTATGATGCAATTAAGTACAACAATAGATAAGTTTTTATTTTTCATTAATGACCCACTGGTCTCTTGGAGAAATATTGGTGTTAGCGTTGAGTTAGATATTGACACAACAGTATTTCATGCTTAGTCTCGGGCGTTTTGATGTTTTCATCGCTTTTCAGTAAAAATGGAGAGCAGTAGATTCCAATTTATGCCATGTTAGTTATGGTTTTCATCGCTGGTCCTTTATTTATTGAACGTCTATAGATCAGTTGGCGTATGCGCCATATGCGTTTTAAACGTATGATGCAGTTTTTTGTTGACGAGCCATTTGGTGTCATGGGCGAGAAGTCGGCTATTACACCAGGGGTCGCGGGTTCGATACAAACATTTGTGTGGATGAACATGTCTGTTTGTATTGGTTTGGATGTTTCTAAGTACAATTGTATGTATTACATTTACAAAAAAAAGGATATAAGTAATGTTTATCCGTTGTCACCCATAGCACCCATAGCACAAGCTAATGCGTCTGGGGCTAGATGGCGCTGTGTGAATAATGTCCAGAGATATTTATTTATTTATTTTTGACATTAGGCTTAAAATCACCAAACGATGATATAATTTTATTTATATTCTTGAAATATTACAGGTGTTTCGAATGAAATTATTAGTGAAATACCAGACCAATAGGATCATGGCGACAACAGAGTACATTGTATTTGATGGCGACATGGGTGTGTATGTATATTATGTACCTCGCGATGTTTTCCGTCGCTGCCGAGCTAGTGACAAATACGTATATAAAAAAATCCATAGGTGTGCACTGGAACTATCGACGTCACGCATAGCTACGCTTGAAACCAACAACAATTACCTTAGGTAATTTACCTAGCTATGTAATAAGTTACTACACTTCTGCAAATGGACATTTGCTGCACCAATAATCTCATTACCAAATTAAATGAGATGGACACAACCCGGAATTATACTGGGATTTCATCAATTACGTAATTGAAACTGCTGTATTTATTCACCGGGAATTAACCGTGATGGATGACGTTCATAAATATATTTACCGAAGATTAACGTAATGTCCTTTTGCAAGTAGTGCGACTGAATTTTAATGAACGAGTGGAATAATGTTTTTTTTTTAACAAAGCACAGAATTGAATACAAGTTTCTGGCACGTACATAATATATGATGACCTGGTAAATATGGCGAGAATTCACTTTTTCTTGTACGGGGCTGGCTGTTGAGAATTGCTTGACAAGTTTGTCTTTGTCTTTCTTGTGTACGAGTATATTTGTTCTGAACCCAAAATCAATGAAAAGGTAATAAAATTTCCTTTGATATTTTTTACCCTCTAAGTAAGCATATTCTTCTTTACTAAATTAGGCACAACAAAGTCTGCTCTCATAATTAAAATTTTAAATAAGATAATAAAAGTAACAATATCATACTTATTTTAATTTGGCAGGTTCCTTACTTTTTATTTTATTTAAATATTCCAAAAGTGACAATTGAATAGAGTGAAATAAATGAACATTAATCAGCGATGCAGATCGGTTTCCGCTATACCGCTCGACAGTCGTGACATTTGAAGATGAATTTCTTTATCGTTTCAAAAACGGCACAGTAGGTACATACCTACTTTAATTTAATTAAAAAGATTTAAATGCTTTTTTCATCTATTGAAACTCATAAATATACTGTTTTTATTTCATTGATAAAATCAGTTAATTTTACAATTAACAAAAAAATAAAATACGCATCAGGAAATACTTGTTTTTTTTTTGTGTAAAGGATCCTTATCATCAAGTATAAAAACTAAGTACCTGTCTACCTTCTGTAAAATAAATAAATAAAATCTATATATATAAAACTCAAAGGTGACTGACTGACTGACTGACATAGATAGCTACCAAACTACTGGACGGATCGGGCTGAAATTTGGCATGCAGGTAGATGTTATGACGTAGGCATCCGCTAAGAAAGGATTTTGATCAATTCCTACGGGAACTGGAACCACGCGGGTGAAACCGCGGGCGGCCGCTAGTAACATAATAAAGCTGTTATCATATTATTTATAGCTAAGGACCATCTGATGTTGCAATAAAGTCTGTCCTTAAAAAATACTTTTCATCTCACTCCCACGTACGCAGTATCAGTCTGCTTAGTGATGCCGTTCGTAAGTTGCGACTTCGGAATAAGCGATCAGATCGATATTTATAAATATTCAGCGGGGTTGGCAGCGTCTTCCATCTTTAGGAGTTTAATCGAGCAGGTTCGTACGGGGTCAGAAAAAACTGAGTAAAATCTAGTTTGGAAGTTTCCTGACTTTTGACTTTAAAGTTCAGCTATTTATTATCGCTTTAACTGGATTTTTGCTGCTCTTGCAACGATTGAGCTTTTGTGGACCATAGGCCTTAGACAAGCGGCACTTAGGCGTTTGTTATCGCTCAATTTGCGATAGCGAATGTCAAAACCCGTACTTTCAATATCGATTGACCACGTGACTTTTCTAAGGCATCTGTCAAATTAATACAATTTGAAGTGAGCTAATTTTGCTATCGCTGTCAAAATGTTACTTTGTCTAGGCCCCCAGTATCTTTGTCCTTTCCCCGCCAATTCCGAAAATGGTGCCCCACACGCCACGACCATAAAAAAAAAATCCAAAAAATTATTAATAATAATAATCATTTATTTCAGGCAATATTTACATACAGAGATGTTAATTATATATAAACAGAGGCCCATATCATAAATACCTTATAGTCTAACATACATATTAATAACATTATATAAAATTAAATTTAAAAATTAAAACTAATGCACACGTAGCATCGGGTGTGCGGTCTCAGCAGGCAGCCGACCTCGGAATCTTCGAAACACGACGCCCTGCGGCCAGAAGTCCTCCTTCATGAATGCTGCGAGATGATAAGTCGGCACTCTCACCACAAACGAATTAAAACTCGTCTTATGGCGAGGCACCAACCGCTCAACCCTCAGTCTGAAGGTAGACTTCTTCTGGACGTAGTCTACGACCTCCTCGACCTTCGTAGACCAGTGTAGGCGGGACACATACAGCGGCGTCGATGGTATCGCAGGACGCAGCGGGTGGGTCGGCTCGGCCGGAGCAGTGCCACAGATGTTGCGAGATGAGGGCCTCTTCCTCTTCCTTTCGACTTTGATAAAGCCCTCCTCATCATAAGTTATACTCAACTCAATTAAGCAAGTAAAAATACAACGTTTCTTGATCCTGTTTTTTTGTCTGATATATCAGACATTGGCGTGGTGGGCACGAAAATGGTTTGTCTGATATATCAGACATTGGCGTTGAAAGGGTTAAGTGAGCGTATGTTGCTGTCAGTAAGAAACTGACGTAAAAGGCAATTAACATTTTTAACCTATTTCATACTAGGGAAGATAATATAATTACTATTCTGGTCATAGTGCGTTCTGGACATTATATAAATAAGAAGTTATTTTTAAACTTCATGTAATTTTTGTTTTTTGTTCTTCATGTAAGTTTGCCTTATTAGAAGAGGTCTATTTGGCTGTTAGACTGTAAATCAGAGCAGACTATCGTTTGTCAACTTGTATTTACCCTAACATCGGTGAGAGAGAGATTATAGAAAGAAAAAGTAAAAATAATAAAAGGAAAAAATTGGCCAAAACCTTTTTGTGCAAAAGCAAAATGTAAACAAATATTTAACAATATAATTATCTAGCTTATTCAAGCTGACAGCAGCTAGATCTCTAACCGAATTAGTCCTTTCATATGCTGCCAAAGGTAGCAGTAGCTATAGCAAGATCTGGCACTTTGCCATGTGATGGAGAATTCAATTTGAACCTCAATTGTCCACTGGTACAATTTACTTCAAAAGCATTAACCCTGCTATTTTGTCAGAGGCAATCATAATTGGATCACACAATTTCGTTAGAGACGGAAGATGTTCAAGAGTAATCTATTAAGACGGCATCAAGACAACGAAATTCGATTAAAAACGAATTGCGATGTACAGGCGATTACAAAGAAGGATGAGAAACTAATATTTTTTTGTTTCTTTGATAATTGTGGCTATATTTATTTACTTTAATTACTTCGGTTGGTGTGATGTTATATTTAATTGTTCGTTTTAAGAGTACAATATTTATTTGGAGTTCAATCGCCTTGGGTGTGAACAGGACTGGAGGTTTTATTTTATTAGAGTCACCACAAGCACCCATATTATGATATAAAGCCGGAAAATGATGTCTTAGCTTGTTTGTAAACAAGACTTTCCTTTCAATTGTTAAGACAATTATTTTATATACTCGTAACGTATAAAGGAAAATTGTTTGGTAAAAATTCTGATAACTTAAACGTCGTTGTAACATATTCACTATTAATAATACCAAACTAATAAAGAAGACAGACTTATAAAGGATTTCATTTAATTTTCTGCCATAACAAATGTACAATACGTACTATTTCAGTGATTATACAACACCTGGTAAGCTCAGCGCTGTACGCTTTTAATCCGTGTTAGCTTTTAATCCACATGGGCGCATATGAACCAGGTATGAAATTTTGTATGCAACATCATCCTCATTATTGTTACGTAATTTTATTTTTAACATGTTTATATTATAATTTCGAAAAGATTTAACTACATACATCTCTAGCTCAATTTAAGTACTCGTAAATGTTCCTTATAAACGTGATGAAGAATGAAAGAAATAAATGAGAGATTTACAATAAACATGAATAAATTCTGCCCTAATTTTGACTCCAAAGCTCTCTTAGTGAATTTATTCGTCTCATAGTGAAAATATGTATTTGATGTCATGATAAAGCTTTAAGTCAAACACAACACTTACATATTATGACTCTAAATAGTAAAGCATCCATAGAACATTACTTCATGTCATACATAATGCGCATGGGGTGAGTTTAACTTCTTTGCACGTCAAAGGTATTTTTATCTAAAAACCTTCTTCGTTTAAAAGAAGATTTTTTTTAACCACCGTAAGGCCTCGGCCACGAATTTCGCGGCAGCGGGGCGGCAGCGGGAGCGGGGGCGCACGCAGGCGCACTGTGGTCACCGCTTGACGCGGGCCGTCAAGAGCGGTACGATGCTGTCAAGCGGTGATCCGCATTGCGCCTGCGTGAACCGACGCTCCCGCTGCCGCCCCGCTGTGTTCGAGAACGGGTCTATAGGGCATCTCGCCGCTTCCGCTGCCGCTGCCGCATCGCTGCCCGCGAAATTCGAGGCCGAGGCCTAACCGCAGACTAGCGAGACCTGTTCGTCCCGCTACTCACTCAACTTCCTTGGTTTCCCCATTCGACTCCCGCTACCCTCTGGTTTCCCTATTACACCTTAAAGGGATGAGCCTGCCTTGTGGCAATTTGACCGGCCCAACCTATCTTAAATCCTGGAAGCTCGAATGTAACAATTAACTGACTGGAACCGGTACATTTGTGCACGGAATCAACTGCCTAGCCCAACCGCATCACCACGATTACGTTACGGCATTCGTTAAACATTCCAGTGCTATCATGTATACTAGGCTTTAGTTCATTAGTGCACGCTCTAAAATGCGAGGTATTCGATTTAGAACTCGGATGGTGCAGTCAGAATATCGATGCTCCCTGTTACGGAGCTAGGGTTACCGTGATGACAGGAATTCCGAAAATATTTATTGTTACGTATAAAGCCGTGAAAAAGCCTTTCAAGTCTCCCAACCCAACCTTTGTGACTAAGGATGGGATCAGTACCATGATCACCACTTTAAATTTACTTACCTAGCACGGGACAATTTTCAATGTGTGAAAATGTCACAGTACGAAAACACTTTAGAAGCTAAATGCAGTATGGATGACAAAAAGTGATTCTGATTAATAAATCAACTATTTGAGTCTTTATTTGAAATCCGTTCAGTATTTTGTGTAAAAGGATTATAAATATAATTTTAGTTTAATTAAACTGATAATTTAACCTCCAAGTAATTGTTATTTAACCGAATACTGCAATAAAACTAATTAAAATAGATGAGAGAGAGTTTAACCATATTTGTATCGATATTTTGTTTGATACACAGCAATTGTTATTAAGGTATTACGAAGAGCAGAGAGAGTGTAGAGCGACATATGATTATTTTATTACTGGATCAAAGAGCGTTGGTGTTCGAGGTCTTTGGTTGAATAATAATTAAAAATGAATACTTCCTTGGTCTGGTATGTCGCCAATTTAATGAAAATATAATGTTAAAAATATAAATACAAAATTAATGTCAGAGTTTTTTTTTTCGAATTAACCATTATTTTGTTTGTCAACATAGATGGTTTCTGGTATATTTGTGAACCTATGTGGTTAAGTTCTAACTATGTCGGAACTTTGTCACGATATTATAATAATTAAAAGCAAAAGTGATTGGAGAGATAAAAATCTACATAGGTGATACACACCGGGTTAGCTAGTAAAAATTAAATGTGATGTCTATATGTATAAGATGAAAGGAGTAATAGTTTTGGTAGTTTACTAACTCGAGAATGCAGCTTCTGTTTAGATCGATGTGGTGTGAGGTAGTTTCAGCTCGTCCTAATTGAAGTTGGCCCAACAACCAGCCTAAACAAGTTACATTTGTTTACCGCAACAAGCCGTTTTATTGGGATTTTTCTTCTAATTAGGAGTTTTATTGCAGGGAAAAGGGAAAAAACCTGAAAAATAATATAGTCGTGTGAACATATTTCGTTTTTATTCCAATTGGTATTTTGTAATTAGTAGTATCTAAAAAATAATTTTAAAATGCGATATCCAGACGCAAAAGCAAAAGTTGAGGAAGGATTTAAAAATTTGTGTTTACTTCTCGGAACTTTTTTTTAATATTTGAACTAAGCTAGCACTTGACCACAAAGTTGCCTGATGTTAAACAACTATGCGGTCTACAATGGAGCGTGCTTGCTCAGGAAAGGCCCGTTTATTCTGGCCTTGAAGAACCCCAAGTTGTATTGTGTACTTTTAGCCTCAACAACGAAATAAGTTGAACGTTGAAAAGACTGCAAAGAAGCCCTTAAATATCGTTAGCATCTAATTAACATGAGCAATTAGAGTAATAGTATCTGTTTCCCAGAAGGGTACGTAATGGGATATCCACTAGAATAATTCACTGGCTTTGTGCTTGTTTTAGATCTTAGGCATATTTTTCTGTACTTCCTCTTTTTTAGGTTTACAATTAAATACCTCTTCATTATTATCAATATGTATGATTTTATCAGTATTTGAAGATTAATTAATATAGATAACAACATACCGAATTCAGCGACTCTGCACTCACTCTGTAATAATGATAAAATTGACGATTCATAAGAGCATCTCTAAAGCCTACATGAATCCTACTAATATTAAAAATGCGAAAGTCTGGATGTTTGGATGTTTGTAACTAAACCACGCCTAAACGGATGAACGGATTTAAATGAAATTTAGTACACGTATAGTTTATAACTCGGATTAGGACATAGGCTATAAAATTCCTACGGGAAACGTCTCATTCCCGCGGGATATTTGAAAAAAGGAATTACGCGCGAGTGAAACCGCGGGCAGAGCTCGTAAAAATATTTTGATTTTTGATTTGATTAAATACACTTATTTGTTAGCTATTTTGATCCTGTTGTTGAGCAAAAGCAATTACAATTCATTTGTAAAAACACTTATGTCATACCTATTGTAACGTTAACTTGATATCAAGGGTGGAACTCTGCTCTGCTGTGGGATGTAAATAGGCCGATACTTTACGTTTAATTTTAAGTTTGTCGCAAACAAATAAATGTCTTTATCCTGTCGATATACTATTTAGTTAGCTACCTAGGATAGTAATTCTAGCATTAGTAGGACCTCATTTGACGCGTGTTCGAGCACTGTTCAAATACTCACGAGCTTACTGGAAATTAGTTCGAAGTATTCCTACAAGAGCCCTCAACTTGACATAGTGATGTCAAGTTGCTACTAGTGAGAATTCAGACAACATAGGTATATAGTAAAATGGGTACTTATTTTAGAAGTATCGGCTGTTACGCTTACTACCTGGTTAGTATTGTTTCAGAGTTTGCATGAGCTAATTTGTGATAAATTGTAATATTATATTATTTTATTTCCCAGAAAAAGTAAGTGAAAGTAAAAAGAAAAAAGTGTAGTTAACGTAGCAGATGAAAATGAATAGCATTTTAGCAAAAAATAATATCAATAATAAGATGAACCTTACAATAATTCATTTTTCGATGAATACTTGTGACTCAATTTTTTAAGCATGCATAAACGAATCTTTTTATCAGATAGCATAAATTGAAGGTACATAAATATTGTAAGGACGCCTTTTATGAAATACAGACTTAACGAAGCTACACAAGTATATAACAAAGAACAAACCCCAAGAGAGACTATTACGGAGGGAGGCACTAAGTACACCTAACTAGCAAGTATGAAACATGTTCTCAACGTCGTAAGTTACTCAAGAAAACACAGCAGACTTAATTTTTGGTTGTCGTTCATTATTATGGGTTCGTCTTGCCGCCGCCTTGTTAGTCTGGTAAGACTTTAAGTACTAGAGCGAAGACTTTATTTTCAGGTCGTGCAAAGTTTCTGTCTGAGGCTTCGGATGGACTCGTAGAGCGTTTGTCTACCGCCGCCGTCATCGGGCCGTCACCGAGATCGAGATGTCGGCGCCGAGGTACCTAGCTGCACACATTTACTAGAGCCTTTTGTCCACCGCACGTCCGTCACCCGAACCCGGGCGCCGAGATGTCGAGTAGATCGGCGTGACCGCTAGAACGTGCCCGAGATTTTGACGGAGCCATGTGCCGGCACGTGCAAACACATACGAAACACGTTTGTCTTGTCCACACACTGCCATCACGTTATCTCGGTACTACGAGTGACAGCTGGAACAAACTATACGCCGAGATCGGTCGCGGTGGACAAACGATCGCCGTCACGTCATCTTGAAATCGGTCAGAATAAACTCGGTTCTCGGTGACGGCCCGGTGACGGCGGCTGTGGACAAACGCTCATACTTTGATTACTTACGAACCGTTGAAAAATGTGGGTGAAAATTTTGCCATTATTGCTCGTTGGTTTTTTAAATTAGTTATCATATTACATGTTACTATTATTATAATGGGGACTTCATTTAATATTTTAAAATGATACAGAATTAAACTTTTGCATATGTTTACACATTCTTGTACCCACATTTTTTGTACTGGGCTGAGACATTTTTGTACCAACCTCAAGGGAATTTGTCATTAGTCTCTATGACAATTCCAAATAAGCATTTGCCCGCTCCATTCCCAACGGCGAGCTTAGCGCGGCAGCACGACATTAGTTCTCTGATCCCGGAGGGGCTTTGTTAGACATATGCTCGGGTGCTATACTCTGCTTGGACTCACGGCAATTACTGGGTATTTAGTACAGTACCAAAATCCTAAGGTTTGGCCTTTTGAAGTATGACAAGACTAAGAGCTCTGCCTCATTTAGACGCCATAGCGACGTCACCGCTACGAATTTAATACTGAAATGTATGCTATTGACGACGTTGGCAAACCATCGCCAAGTGAGTGAGGTCCCATACATGGCAATATTAATGACTACTTGAATATGTCGGTGACGTCCATGGTGTCCTTGCAGTACACTTGACGTACTTATCGTAGGCGACAACATTACTTTTATTTGATTGATTTTGACAACCAATTTGGTGTAATGGTTGAAAAGTCGGCTTTTGCACCAAGATGCAACATCTATTCAATCCCTGCTCGGTACAAGCATTTGTGTGCATGAACATGTTTTTTTATACTACAACACTTGGCAGACAGGCATCCAGCCCACCTGATGGTAAGCGGTCACTGCTGCCTATTCCATTGAGGGACACTTTACGAGGATGAAAAAGCCCTACCACCTGCCAGACCCAAGGGTGAATCGAACCCACGACCTCCGGTGCTTTATACCCGAGCGGCTTAGCCACTGTTCCACGGAGGCGGTCAAAGTCAAAATGTTTGTATTGGTCTGGTTGTTTTCATGCAATTATGTTGATGTATTTTCTAAAAAGTACATAATATAATTATTAGTAATATTTATCCGTTGTCTGACGGCACTGGGTAAATAGTGTTCAGGCGTGTTTATTTATTTGATTTTCAATATGCTAACCCATGCACAGATACAAACCCATACACAACGAGACCTTATGAGGACAGTACAAACTAACAGCAATTTAAATGCGTCACTCTGTATCTCTTACAAAGCCTTTTACGATAAAAGGGATACCTATCCTTCTCCGATGCCGGGTTAGAGTATATTTTTACCTGCTGTCACAGGGGATTTATCGTTTGAGACGGGGAAAATGCTAATTTTGCACTCTTACCGATTCGCACCGAGAGCGAGCTTAGTTTAAAAACAAATGTTCTACTGAACTCGACTGGAACTATACTTAGGTAGTAACGTTAGTCAAAAGTAAGACGCGAAGGACTTGAATTGCAAAATTACAGATTTTTTAGAAAATTTAATTCTGCCTCACTTGGTATACTGTCTACTACCAAATTCTAGGTAGACATAGACAATGGACATGGTAATAACATAATTATAGTTATTATCACCCATTTTCTATGTCACGTATTCTAAACTCTCAGTGCGTAAAATCTCTTGTAATATTCGTAATAGTTTCATAACAAAGAATTTAAAAAAAAATTAAGTAAAACTAACTAATCTATCTACACTCACCGGCAAAAATAATCGCCCACTTGGCTTTTTCCATACAAACGTGGTCACTTTAGCGTCTCATAGATAGAAAACTATTTGCAGCTGTGCAATGATTATTACGTCAATGGAGAGGCCAAACGCCCAATTGTCGAATCACAGTTTCAAAAATTGCCAAAAACCGCTCAATTTTCTCAAAAAGGAAAAAACACTAAAGTCAAGTCAAACTTCATGTTACGATGTATGGAGCGTTGAATTCGGTTTATTGTTTTTCCTTTTTGAGAAAATTGAGCGGTTTTTGGCAATTTTTGAAACTGTGATTCAAAAATTGGGCGTTTGGCCTCTCCGTTGACGTAATAATCATTGCACAGCTGCAAATAGTTTTCTATCTATGAGACGCTAAAGTGACCACGTTTGTATGGAAAAAGCCAAGTGGGCGATTATTTTTGCCGGTGAGTGTATATTTTTGAATTTATTGAATAGTAACCACGAAATAGCTAAGACTTGATTTTACGTATTGTTTTTTATTTATTAGATACCATTAATATCATGCTTTCAACCAGAAAGTGTTTGTTATATTTATTTTGGTCTCGTGTCCATCCTATTAAGCGTTGATTTTCGGGATTCATCTAAACGTTGGGCTTAGCTCTGCTCAGAACGGCTTTTGTTCATCTGATCCCGCACCCGGCTTTGCTTGACGTATGCTTCAACGCAGATGGGGACTTCAGACCAACGTAATTAACTTGTTCGCCCACATACGCGCAGTACAGTTGGTATACAGTAGGTCTACTTAAGCGAAGAGGAAAGGTAAACTGGGAAGATATTGGATCTCGTTGGTTTAGTTGGGACTTCCGTTAGTCTTTAGTCTTTAGTTAGTGGTTAAAGTACCTGGACGTGGTGTCGGGCTCCTGGGTTTAATTTCCGGAACGAGCAAATTTGTGTCGGTTTTTTCGGACACAGCTCGGGTTTGTGATTACCAATCCCTATTTGGAAAGCGTGGAGAAGAGATATCGCTGGCTCCGGGCAATAAAGCGGTTATCGGCGGTTACACCCTTTTTAATGTTATTTCATTTTTGGCTTCCCTGTCCCTCAATCTATACCTCTTATTTTATTTAAATTTTTTTGTCAATATTTAAATATAATAAATGACATTAACAGCTTTATTGTATGGAAATTATTAAACGATTAAGGTATGTGATGTTGTCTTACTTCCTGAAACATAAAATAAAAAATCGGCAAACATCCTTACTCTATTTTCTTTTAAACAAAATTACCTACAATAAAACAGTTAACTGCTTTTCCCAAAATAAATATTTATAAACATGGATATGTAAACACTTAATACGAAGTAATCATTCAATCATTTATTTTGTAAAAGTCTATTACGCCTTTTTTCTCGGAAATTTGTTGTAGCTTTAGCGATGTAAGCCACATTACGCAGAACACCATCTCTTTCACTCCTACGCAAAAGCCACATTACGCAGAACACCATCTCTTTCACTCCTACGCAAAAATTATTATTACCCCTTTCTGGGGGCCTTTAATTCCCACCACGATTCCTGGTTGGGTTCCTCCATTACTAACCATGCCGAAAGGACTGCTCACGCGTTTGCTCTTACCCTTTCCCTGCAACAACTGGTTAACTAGCCCACCAGGATACCTGACAATCCTGACATAGCTGGTCAAACGCCTTCTTTGCTGGACCTTTTGCTGACGACACACCCAACTGGCTACCGGTTTGAGGTCTAGTCCAGGCGCCTTTAGGCTCCTTGGACCACTGCCTAGTGTCTAGCTTAGTGCTAGGCGCAGTACCCCCGCAGCCTGAGGTGATCAAACGCCGGGTTTGGCATTACTCGTCATCAGATTGGGACGGGATGCCTGATTACTCTGCATCCGTTCCTTGGGGTAAGCGTTGTTACAGCGGGAAGGATCTAACGGCGAGAGCCGCGGCTGTTCCTGATGAGATTGGTCTTGGTATGGAATATAATGTTCCCTACTCCGATGTTGTTAGCAGAAGCCGTGGACGCCCTTGGTTTAATCGCGAATGTGCTGATGCTATTAGTAATAAAAAGGCTGCATATTGTGCTTGGATCAGGGGTCGCGCCTGTAGAGATCCTTATATCGTCTCGCTGAAAACTGCGTATTAAGCTGCCACAAGGGCCTGCAAAAGGGCGTATGTAAGAGCGGACGCCCAGCGCGTTGCACAAGTAGGCATGGAGTTAGTGTCACACCCTACTGGGTCACGTAGTTTCTGGCATTTGGCCAAACCCGTGAAAGCTAACTTCTGTAAGCCCTTGCAGCCTCCGTTGAGATACCCTGACGGCTCAATTACTCATCAGCCGCTAGAGAAAGCCGACCTTTTGGCTAAGCTCTTTGCGGCTAACTCCCGAATCGATGAGTGTAGCGCGCCTCCACCAACGATAACGATAACTCGCAATGGGCAGTGCGATGTGTGCTTTGAGCTACAGTCACTCGATGTTCGGAAAGCTTGTGGACCTGATGGTATCCCGGCGATTATTCTAAGAGCCCGAGGAGGCAGCAAAACCCTTTAACCTCTTCAATTGAGAAAAGAGACGTTGGTTCGCTAAGTGTTTTCTACCGCCTGAGGAACTCTTTTTCCTTATTCCTCCCTCTCCGTTTCAGCTTAGAACCACTCGCTCTAGTCAGGGTTGTCATCGCTCCACCGTGGGAAGTATTCCATCACGTACAAAAAAGTTCGATGATTCCTTTCTTTGTTGAACCGTAGAACTAGAGTATTTTCCCCTTTCACACACGGGTTCCTTTAATTAATAAAGAAAGTTTAATAATTAATAAGAATTACGATTGTAATTTTAAAAGCGTTTTAATTATAAATAATAATAATTTTAGTTATTGAATAGGCTGATATTTCAGGCAAGAACTTTCACTTTATAAGATTTTAAATATGTGAAATTAAATTGGTAGTATTTAAAGACAATTATAAATGTTATTGGCTTTTCCCAGTTTCAAGGGAATTTTTACCAATCAATATAATTATTTGATCCAAATCATGCTTCCAAAACTAGTACCTAATTATAAAATCATTTATTAGTCGTAATATTATAAAAATAATTATTATTATTATAAAAAACTGCCTAAAATAAGAAAAAATAATAATATATTTAACATTGTGGTCAGTTTGTAATGATAGTTACATAAAATATAATTCATTATAAGATTTTAAAATAGCGTTTAGTGGCTATTACTTCTAGGACCGTATTAAAAAAATTCCCTGAAAAAGGAGGTAATAGGCTGATACGCTCATGATTATAAATGGAAATTGCGTTTTATTATTTACTTACGTCCCGGGCTATTACTGGAATATCTATCTATAAAGCAGTTAATGGTGTTACAGTTAGACCGGCAACGTAAATAATTTGTATTATACATTTTTATCATTATCTCTTCCTTTATTTATAAATATATTATATTTTTTAGAGGGATTAATAGATAAAAAAAATACCTTTTGATTGAGATATTAAACGCTTATTTCGAATGACTGTACACTAAAATAGAATTAAATTAGCTTCAATTGCTTCTCCTGAACAATTCGATTTTTGATATAACCGCTTTATTGCCTGGAGCCAGCGATATGTAACATAAGAGAAAGTAATATAATAATAATCAATAATAATTATTCTTCATTGCACATAAAACAAACAAAAATACAATAAAAAAAGAACAAAAGCGCACAACATAGGCGGTCTTATTGCTATAAGCGATCTCTATCACCACCTACTGACACATGGTCAAAAAGTAAAAAAAAAAATTAACTTTTTATTATTGCTTCTTAGAACAATATTATTCTAAGTCTTACTTCTACTTTACTGTAATTTACTCATTGAACTGTGCCACAGACTCGATTGTCCGGCGCACTTGGTGTGAGATAAGACGATTACGCGAAAGCTCTCTTATCAACTTGGTAATTTTAAGTATCTAAAGGTGTTCTAAGTAATTTAAAAACAGTTTGAAAACTGTGATTGTTTCATTTTGAAGTAGAAAACTTTGGGAAAGTGAGAATGTTTTATTTAATAAAAAAAAAAGAATGCTTCGTACGCTTTAAAATATATTCTGGTAGTATCTGAAATAGTTTAGGTACTTTCGATCATTAGTATTTTTGTGGCTTCTAAAATATTTTGATATGTGATACCTATTTTGAAAAATGAATACTAAATACAAATAGCTAAATACTTTCTTCAACCTGTCCAAGTACTGTTTGTAAATATAATGTGTTGTGTTAACCTATTAAATAAATAAAAAAAAGTACGCATCAGCAAATTCTTAGAACTTTGAATTATGCTCCAAAATAAGATCATTTTTATTTTCGTAGTGTTTGTTTTTTTTTTCAGAAAAAGTTCTGTCTTTATCTTTACCCCTCCGATCTGAACAGGGGGGGGGGACCAGATTAAAATAAATATAAAGGCTTCCATTTATCCCAGTTACAATTCTCTTATAGTAGAAGTAAACAACAATAGAACTACTCGGAAATACTTGTCGTAAAATAACATCCATAAGTAAGTAGGTAAAATAACAGCCTATTCTTAGCAGCTCATGCCCTTATCTTAGCATGTAGGGTATACACCCACATACAGTGTAATGTGCTTTCGGATTGGTCATATTCTCCAGTTAATAAAAAGCAAAGGCCTTCTTACGCCACTTCAGTTTACAGACAGGCACGCAGTCTATCCGATGGTAAAATGCCAGTGCAGACAATTCTATTGGGGTATACTTATACAAGATACGTCAGTCAAATCATGCCACATTTGTGTATCTCTTAACAGGGATCCATAAAAAAGGCTTTGCTTAGTTTATGGGAAGGCTGCAATGTGTGAGTAATGTCCAAGGTTTATAATTGCGTTGCAAAACGCCTAGAAATAATTCTGCTAAAACACCTCTTGTGATCACCAATTTGCATTTGGGAACCGAAGAGATCCAGCAAGTACTCATCAACGTGATTTTAACTTGATTTTAATGTCGGAGGCCTTTGCTCTGCAGTGAGATATATATTTTTTTGTACCACTTCAGTTGGCAGGCAGACACGTATCCCCCCTGATGGTAAGCGGTCACTGCGGCCTATTCCATTGAGGGACACTCTATCAGGAAGAGTCGCTCAATATGCTACCTTTGACCTTGACAAGTATACTGGCTCCCACATTCATTTTGCCGGAACACAGCCAGAGCTGTTATGGCGGCAGATTTCACCTGTGGGGTGGTAGCTAGCCAGTCAGACTCTAAAAAAGTCCTAGCACCAACTAGACGCCAGGCAGGAATAGAACCCACGACCTCCGGGTTTTTATACCCGAGCGGCTACGGCTTAGCCACTGTTCCACGGAGGCGGTCAAATTAAATTGACCAAACGACAATCTGAAATGTACCGATGTATTCACGCATCCAGTTATGCGTAGGTATAACAATATTAGTTACCATCCAGCCACATTACAAGACTCACAAATCAGTGCCTAGAAACTGGAATTCCTAGCTAGAAGCCTGTGACGACCTATTGTACGAAGTTTGAAGGTCAGGGCAGAGATATCGCATTGTTGTTAATTCTATTGTCCCGTGGGCTGGCCATATCAGCCGTATAACCGATAACCATTGGGGTAAACGGGTTCTAGAGTGGATACCGCGTCTCGGTAAACGTAGTGTAGAACGCCCTTAGGCTAGGTGGAGCGATGATTTGCGCAAGATGGCTGGCAGGAGCTGGATACGAGTGGCCGAGGATCGACCAGCGTGGCGAGCATTTGGAGAGGCCTATGACCAGCAGTGGACTATCGCAGGCTGATGATGATGATGATTATCCCGCAATGTCGGTCGGTAAGCATAATCGCATAAATTGTTTTTAAACATTAGGAATTTATAAGCTGTCAATGAAATAAATTGATGGGCTTGCAATAAACAAAATAACTCAATATTACTTGACAGTCTAATTCTAATTTCACTTATTATGACAAATATACACGATGAATCTACTATGCAGAATGTTGGTAGACATGTGTGCATTCCCTATTTCCTCTTCCATAGCTCGACCACAGATTTGGGGGTTATTGTAATACTGTGGCTCGACACTACAGCAATCTAGTTTCTTTTTTATGTAAGAGAGAGGCAACGAGCAACCTGATGGTAAGCAATCACCGCCACCCATAAATACCCGCAACACCAGAGGAGTCACAAGTACCTGTAAGTTGCCGGCCTTTAAGAAAGAGATATGCTCGTCTCTTGAAGATTGCAATGTCATAGCGGTCCGGAAATAGCGCTGTAGGCATTGATAGTGTATTTAAAAAAGAGGTAGATACGGCACTAGCGCTCGAAAAATGCTCCGCTCATATTGTGTTAATTGACACAAATCATTTTAGACGCATAATGTCAACGGTTGGTGAAGCACATAGATTTAGTATATCTCGACGGATCAAATTCTAATCGCCGTGCGTCAAAGGATGGCATATCTACCTCTTTTTTAAATACACTATCAATGGCTGTAGGGAGCTGGTTCCACAGTTTGGTCGTAAGTGGTATGACCACAGTTGGCTCGACACTACAGCAATCTACTACGACCGGATGGAGATCAGGCGCAGAGCTAATCAGTATACGATTACGCTTTTCTAAATCAATCTACAAAAAAGTGGTAGTGTTGCCATTTTACGGAAATTGGACATAATTAGGGAAAGAACAATGCCCATTTTTGGCCAACCCGTGGACAGTAAAATAAATAAAATTTGAATTTTGAAATAAATTACTTTTAAATTAATTTGATTTTTGATAGTTACTAGAAGTCCGCCAGATCTTTAATTTATTTTTATGAATTAAATAAATTGTGTAATTAATAAATCACTTCCGCCTTACAAAATGTTGTCAGTATATTACAATCGATTTCGTAATCGAGTCAATCCTGTTATTTGATTGAACTTTTTTTTACTCTTTATTAATTAAGCATCTCTGTAATAATTATTGTTACATTTTATTAATGTAATTACTTATTTATTACAAAAATAACCTTAAAGCTTTTTCTAAAACTATAATAAAAAAAATTCCTTTTAATTATTATATCGCAATCTATATCGATAATCGGTATTATATTTCATTTATTCAAAATGCAACACTGGCAATTATTTTTGTCATTGACATTATGACAGTCAATCTTCATCATGAAGTGTCATTCGAAAGTTGTCAAAATACGAGGAAATAGTTTTCTCTGTCTACGGCATGTCTACGGTGGTCTATGGAGGAAATCAAAAGCGAATGACATTTCATGATGACGATTGACTGACAATATCAGTCACTCAAAAAAAAGAATAGTACAGTCAAGAGCACATCAGACGTAACACTTTGAACTTTGTACCACTCTTATGTCAGGGGCATAACTGCTATTATCGAACTGCAAGTTTCAACCGTGATGTGCTGGTTGACCGTACATATACCTCATTTTGTGCTGCGGAAATGATAATATTCATTGCATAATGTATTTAAATCATAAAAATAATAAAAGAGCTGGCGGACTTCTAGTAAATACCAAAAAATTAATTAATTACAAAGTTATTTATTGCAAAATTCAGTTTTTATGTATTTTACTGTCCACAGTTGGCCAAAACTTGTATGGCTCGTGGGTTAGATTGTTCTTTATGGCCAACGGCGTCTACCTAAGTATTCTCGCCCCAATAAATCTGAATTCAACTTTTTATACCCCTTAGAATATTGGTACTGAAGGTAGGTCAAACGGTTTCATTATGCTCTTGTAGTCGTTTCATAAAGAACATCTCAGTATTGTTACATTTTTGTTTACAAATGAAATTGGATAACACAGATTAACTATAAATCCGAAGGCTCCAGCATATAATCTGTTAAAACAAGGGTCCATAATATGCATTACTGTTAGTTAGCAGTTACGCACATGGTCTTAATAGCACACAATAGAACGCACAAGCATAATTTTTAAGTTTAATAGGTACTCGTAGTATGAAGTTTGTATTTGACCCCAATTGCACACACGGCCGCAAATTATGCCTAAAATCCTTAAAATGACTGTCAAAACTCTATCAATCTACATAATTAGCCTAGAATTAGGACACATTTCCTAAGCCACTAATCATGATCTCTACTTCACCTTATTGGAAGAGTCCTACATTTGAACAGCATCATTTGGCACTGGAAGTCGGGCGACAATACACAAGAAACTTGTAAAAGAATAAAACATAAGAAATATTCAGTTGTTTTCTTGCGGTTATGGGCACGCAATGGGCAATAACTCACTACTGGTCTAACGAAGTCAAGCGATTTGTTCTATCTTAGTTAGCTTATTTATGTAGGCTTAGTAAACAAGGTCACAGATAATGATAGTATTAGGTCTGTAAACACTTTTTATGTGACCCATTATTTTTTGTCCCTATATAGTTGGGGTACGCTTGAATTATAATTCTGGATTTGGCAAGTCTAGTAATTACGTTGAATTGACTTTTATTATTTTTTTTATATCAGGAAATGTTTCTATCGTATTTCATAGGAATCCGGACAGATGCTATGAGTAGAAGTTCAATGAGAGAGCAAAAGCTTTTACTTTCATTACACCCTGACTAAAGGGGCTACCGTTTTTCTGCTCACCAGTTGACTCCATTGTCTTGTAAGGTCTAAATGATTCGTTTGTGCTAGTACATACTTTATTAAATCAAAGTTCGTCCAATATTTTCCATAATTTGTCACAGATAGTGTATACGTAACCGTCTAATAAACAACAAACGATATTAAAACCTAATTGGATCATGGCTAAATTAGCTATTGTTAAATTTGAATGTGCTGGTTGTCTTACAACGGTTTTAAAATGTTTTTTTTCTTTTATTTCCTGAAGCAATGATAGTCGATCGATTAGGGCAAATAGTAAAAGCTTAATACGAACGAGTGACGCAAAGCTGAAATCGAAGCTGAATGGAGCAAAGTGCTTCCGCCTCAGTAAATCTGATTTCGACTATTTCATACCCTTGTGAGAATATTGCTTTCGACATATCGAGTGGTTTTATTGGATTGTGGTCGTCGGTGCTTGGGTGGAGCTGATCTCAGCCACGTTACACCCAACTAGCGGTGAATTATTCAATTATACCTAACCAAAGTTGTGATATTGGTTGGAAAAAGCCACAAAATATGGAATTTACTAATCAAATTATGGTTGATATTCTCCCAAGAAACGAAAAGTCGGATAACTTTTTTTTATAAATAATTCAAAGCCGGTGGAATTCGAAAAGTTTATCGATGCTTATCGATTTATGGATATTTTTTATATTTATTTGAATGAAAATTTCCTGATAAAGAACAATGAAAATTGTTCTTTATCAGGAAATCCATGTGGAGATTCTTTTTATTGCTATTTTATTGATTCTCAGTCCGTTTTACTTATCAGGAGCATTACAAAACTTTGATTAATTAGTAACGTGTTATATGTGTTTTATAGAGCTACAAGTCTTTCTTATTGACTAATTACTAACATTTTAGTTCTGAGGAGATTTCAGTCCCTTCATGATTGTGATGAAGAAATTGTAAAGGTACACTTTTCACCCTCGTATCTAATGTATGGCAAATATTATAAGTGTATCTTTACAATCATAAATAAGTTATACTGACAGGATATCGGCGAAGAGCCTTTCAGCCGTATACCTATTGTTGAAATTTACCATAATACTATGATTTTTATTACAGTCTGGCATAAGGCGGCTTCTGCTTTCTTGGCAGACCCCATAATAACTTCGCAAGGCATATTAACTCGCTTGGCTAGGCTTAAGCTGCATTCAGACTATAAATTGGCGTGTATATCGATCCAGAGCAAAGTTATTACAAAAATGTATTCAAGCGTCCCATATTTATCTTTGTTGAAAAGCCAAAGTTACAAACCGTCGAAAAAATCCAAACAATACTGTTAAAGGGAATTACTCCATTTTTTTCCGTGTTTAGATACTTCTTTTATACGAGTAGCAGTAATAATGTAAACTAACCAGTTTCTTTAAAATGTTTGGCCTAAACAGCGAAAGAAGTATCCATGCTCTGCGAATATACGAACATAGGCCTCCCTGCTTTCTCAAATAATAATCTAAGAGATGTATTCTTGTCAGCACCGGACTTAGTATGAAACCCCAGATCCTGCAGGGAGAATAAAAAGCTATAGAGTTTGCTTTTTTTTTTTTGACGAGAATATGACAACGCGGCTTAGACACACGGCACTTTAGTTATCCGAATCCAGCTTATGCTCTTTTGATGATTCAATAGACTTACCAAGGTGTGTTGCAGGTGTGAGTCAGGGTCATGTAGCGCACTCCTAGCTGGTAGTAGCTTCGTAGAACACCCAGGGAGTTGGCAATTGAGTGACCGCCTTCGATACCGATGAGCGAAGCGATCTTGCGAGGCCGTGCGCTGTGTGCTTGCAGGATATCTGTTGGAATTAAATTGGATTTGTGAATGTAATCCTATTTGAACTTGGAGGCATGTTTTTGTAGTCATATGGTATATTAAATTATAGTATTGAACATTCTTCAGGATATAATTATGGTGTTCAATGTTTTTATAGTCTAGCTCCTGTACTCAGTCAATAGATGGCGCTGTGTCCTATTAAATCCCAAATTGATTTAATATGTATCTATATCAAAGCCGCTACATAAATAGATTAATTATGGTTAATATTATTAGTTGTTCTAAAGAATTTTGAATTTCAAAAGAGAGGCCTAACTTTGGCAAAGTGAAATTCTCAGCAGCATCTACTCTCCACAGTAGGCGCAGATGTTATTATTTTTTCGGAAATATTTTTTTCTCTTAATAAGGTGATGTTACAATAGTTCCGTATAAATATAATCCTATCAGCCCGAACCGTCGTCGCCATTGCCTCGACTCCAGATTAAATTCCGCTCGGCTTCGCTCCAGTCGCGAGTGGTGGCCGCGCGCCAAGCTTGATGTTTAATCTCGTCGGAAGGGCGGTAGTTACCTTGTTGTTTATACGCAACCAAATTGTCTCACTTGTACACGGACTTATGGTTTTATAGTCATGTGCTCAATAAAGTTAGTAAATTAGTTCAAAACAAAGCACTGCTTCGAATAAACCTTAAATATATGAGTAGTATCAAGTCTATTTTCCGCTTTTAATCAACAAGTGGTGCTTAATTAAAACGGTTTATTAATAGATATCCAAAACATGATTCACTCCTTTCAGGGCAATTATGTAGTTTGTTTTGAACAAAACTGGGTCTCTTTAAATACATTTCTAAGGATTATTGGAGTTTTATGAAGAAGCTTTACGATTTAATTTAATACAGTCAATGCTTAGCTGCTTCAATAATACACTTGACGTAACATTTTGGAAATACTTTCCTTTTCTCAATAAAGCCACGGTAGAATGATTCCGTATAAATATCATATCCACGCCAGTATCTCGGCTCCAGATTAAATTCCGCTCGGCTCCGCTCCAGTCGCGACGGTGGCCGCGCGCCAAGCTTGATGTTTATCTCGTCGCAAGGGTGGTAGTTACCTCGTTGGTTAGAGGTATATGCTGCGGTTCAAGCTGTCTCATTTGTTACCGAAGGCATATTTTTTTATCGATTCTAGTTTTTACTACACGGGCTCGGAGGTGAGGAGGAAACATCGTGAGTAAAACTTAAAAATACTGTACAGTCGTGATCCAATTGGCCTATTCACAGTAACTAGCTATGATAGATGGCAGCACAGAAATCTAATTTTATTATTTAGATTTCTGTGGATGGCAGTCACTCCAATGTAATAAGTAAAGTTGCCAAATCCTGAAACATTGTGGTTTCTGTTGTTTACGCGGTTTCTACTCATGAAATAAAACAACTTAAATTAAAAGAAAATGTAATATCGCAAATTTTATCCGTTTAAGTGGTTTTATTTCCTGGAAAATTGTTCAAGCCTTACCCTGGGCTAGTCAATTGCTACAGGGCGGGCACTAGCTCGTCTCTTTCGGGTGTGAAGAGTAAACTGAGGGAGTTTAGAGGGTAGTGAATGCACGGCTCTAATTTTGAGTCCACACAAGGTCAATTTACTTAAAAGCATTCACTATTGTAAAAAAGCGTCCCCTTACTAAATGAGAAAAGATCGCTCGGAAAAATCTCTTCAAAGTCTCATTTGACTTATTATTGGACTTTGACTGTTGACAGAACTAGAATAATACAAAAAAGCTTATTGATTTGACCATTGTTTATGTTTTCATTATTGCAACCCTTTAAAGATTTTTATATATGTAAGGTTTCTCTTTACGGAACTTTTAATGGTAAATGCAGCTGTGGTGTTCAAAGTGAAGTGTGTGCTGGACGCTAGTTAAATACAATTGTACGAGCAAGACTTAACGTTAGACTGCAATCTCCGCCATTCCGGCGGAGATATTTCGAGATGGATTGTACGTGTGCTAATACTTTTAGGTATAAGCCACACCGAACGAGGCGCGGCGAGTCGGCGCGCAGCGCATTTACAAAGCCGCAGAGGAAATTGTATGTTATTATCAGTTTTTAAGGTAGTATTCGCATCGTACTAATACCTACATTTGCCCGAGCATGCCGCGAGCATTTGACTCTGCTGCATTCATTCTTTTGACAGGTGACTCTTTTAGTTTTACCGTCTCCATGAGACCGTTCTAATACTTAGCTTGAATCCAGATTCTTGCGAAAACAATACTCGTCTTGAATCTCGTTGTTATCATTTGGTAAAATCTGATACCTTAAAAGTGTGGGCTATACTTAATATCAAACTTATCATTAGGCCAGCACTCTTAAAATGAAAGGGTAGGGAGACGAAGATTACTTTTAAATGAGCTTACAGCTTTAGCCGCGCATGTTCATAACTAGAAAAGGCCGAAGTATTTTGTAGTAAATATATCACTTTTTTAGATTCAACTTCACCCATATTTTTGTAGGATGGTCTCGCTTTCAAGTATTCGTTAGAACTGGCGAGCGCTCCAAATTCACAATTTCGGTTAGGTTTTATTAACAAAGTCAAATATAATCGAGTTGGGAGCGCTGGGTCGGTGCGTTTTTGCACATTTGGTCGGCTAAATCGCAAATAATCGACCCTTTAAATACCCACTTGCCGAAACGCAAGCCTAAAAGGACGAGTACCGTTTAAACCGTTTCTGATTGGACAATAAAGATTCAAATAGAAAATGATAATGGTCTTAAATAAAGACGGAAGTGTCTTAGATCCTCATTTGCCTTTTTTGCAATTCTGTATAACTTATCTTTCTGTTTTGAATATAGTACTGATAAAAATTATATTTAGAGTTTCTAAATGAGGTTCTAAAGAAACAAGTGGATAAAAATTATATAAAGAAAAGTTATTTCATCACCAAAAAATAATTAAACATTCGTTGGATTATCTATAGTTAGGGTTATCGCTAGGTTCGTCCTATCTGATAAAAAAATTCTCCAGTTTTATAAATGAGAACTTCAATATTCATCGTCAAAGAAAAATCTTTCAAACAAAACTCTTAACTAAAATATAATTTTCAAATGAAACAAAAACAGAGAGCATAAGAAAAAAATATTACAACCTGCAATCGTAGGAAAATGCAATATCATTTTCTTGGGTAAATTGCAGCTACTGCAGGATTTAAGTGGTCGCCCTTGAAGACCTCCGATGTTTTATAGTGCACAAAATGAAAATAAGTAGAAATGCACCCGGTACGTGCTTTATGGACCATTCAGTTTACGGTTTAAAACTAATTGCTTTATCACACCACATTGCTCTCATCTCGTAATACTGTTTATTTTTCGTTTTTGCTATTTATTATTATACTGAAACGTTCTGTGTTAGGATAGGTAGGTACTTAAAGATTATTCTTGGGATATCTACATCTATGAAAGCTGAGATAAGTGTTAAGGTTTTCATGACATTTTTGATTAAAAAATAGATTCACAAACAAAGGAATCGATGAAGGTAAAATCAAGAAATGTTGTCAGTGGTATTATCATTGCAAATTATTTTTACGACTTTAGTTTCATATCAGTTCTAACTTTTGATAAGTTTCAGACTGACTCAACATATTCACACAAAATTAGTATTGCAGTCACCACTTTTTAGCACATTAAGCTAATCGAATTCAATGCCGAATACGATAAATTCCTTTTAGCAGCTTATTTCTGTCATTACATTCCCGGAAAAACATTCCATTCTACTTTCAGCGTGCTACAGTCAATTCAAAGGACGCTAATAAGTCTATTCCTGTTTATAAACAGCTCTGTAACAATCGAAGCAGTAGCGTAGCGATGGGAGGGCGGGGGCGCGGTCCGCCCCGGGCGGCACTTTTTGGGGGGCGGCAAAATTTCCTGGAGGAGCAAAAAAAAAAAAGAAAAAAAGGGGCGGCATAATTGTAAAAAAGGGCGGCAGAATACGTCTTCCGCCCCGTGGGCTGCTTTGCCAACTGGAGGAACAAACAAAAAGGTCGGCATAATTGTCTTCCGCCCCGGGCGGCTGACACCCACACTACGCCACTTTATCGAAGCTTGGAAAGCTGCAAGGTAGAAATCCTCTTACATTTGTCGCACATTAAACAAGTCGCAATGAAAGTGTTGAATGATTAAAACTGCAAAGGCTGCATGGTTCACTCACTCACTTGGCTACCTTTGAAGACCTCACACAATGAGTTTATGTCCTTTAGTTTGACCAACACCGCTGTACCGCGCTTTAGGTATGCGTGCAAACCGGTACAGAGATATTGGTCAAGTTATAGTTTCTCAAGCTAAGCCGAATCTTTTGCGGACTCTGTTACCGAATTAGCGACGCATCACAACACGAATATTGCAAATGAATGTTTTATAATAAAAAAAAACGCAATCTCTGGCTATTCAGATCAAAATATATATTTTGTTTTTATGATTTGTGTCAATTGTAATTTGTAATGTGTATGTAATATTTCCGCAAATTGGTTTGCATAATATTTTTGTATGGAAACCATTTCGTACCATCGGGTGAGGTTTTGCCGTAGATAAATATTATGACAATTAACCTATTTGGGAATTGTAATAATTATAATATAGGTTGGTTTGAATAGTTGAGTTTATTACATGATAAGTACATATGTTAAATACGACCAAACAAATCTATTAGTAAAAATTATATCAACATTACAGTAAAAATCGTCTCACAGATTTCCTAATGGCTCTTTACAGCAGCAGTTTAGGCTGCACAAATAATAATATAAAACATACTTCCAGTTGCATTACACACTTTCTTAAGGTTCGTTTATTTATTACTTTAAATAGAGGCAATAGCGTAAAAATTTAATGTCCTTAAAATTAAGTGTCGACGAATAAAGTAACAGTCAGTCAGAATTTGCAATTTCTTTCTCTCTAACTTGTTTAAGTCTTAAAACTCTCAATGAAAACAAAGAATGAAATCCAAGTTTTTTTTCGTCCGAAAGAATTGCAATCTCAGTATATTAGGATGCTGCCGCCGTCCGCGCTAAACTAATTTGTAACTTTAAAACTGGATCGAACCGGACAAGGCCGGATTTGTCTTGTCGCCGTTTTGTACGTTTTGCGAATTTTCGTTTCAACATTTTATACGTGGCACGTATCTAGTTAGATTTATTAGTTTTTGGTTTTATTGTCTTTCTGCGGAAGTTTGTACTTACATTTTAAAGTTTGGTCGGGTTATTTTATCGGTTACGTGAATCGGAAGATTTTGAAACTGAGAAACAAATATTAGCAATTCTGCACAACGATAATACGAACGAATGTTTGTCAAAAAATTTGCCGTAAAGTTGTATTTCTACTTAGTCACAATATATTATGATTTAATCCATAAAACATTACAATACGAAGTAATTACCAAAAGCACTTAGTATTTTTCAGTGATATGCATCGTTGTTATTGTGTTAGAAATCCTTTTGAATCTAAGCGAATGTCCTATAACCTTGTATCCAATAATAGGCATAAAACTAATTAAGAAAAGAAAACATGAAACACACAGTGGGAACGAATACATTTGTTATTTAGAGGTCTTCTAAGGTCCAGACCAATAGATTAACAATTCAGCGAGTAAACGTCGACAACCAATTTAGATCCACTGTGTTACACTGGACCGTGCCTTTGACCTAACACAATAAGCCAAACGGACGGGGAGGTGATACGTGTCTGCATTTACATGTCATGCTGCATTTGTGGAATCGTGATACAGTCAGATCATTTCACGATCTGCCCAGATCAGTCTTTACTGGTCGCAGTCAGTTGGATCAGGGAGAACCACTTACCATTTATTGATTCTAGTAAACTCTGGTAGATCGTAGTACCTTTTTTTCAGACCGATACAATCTGACAATGTTATTGCACACAAAGTTTTCTACAGCGCGGGGTGTCACCAGCGCACACATAACGCGCGTTGGCAAAGTACTGGGGCTCAATACATTGCGTCCACGAGCATCGCGCGTGTTAAATGGCAAAATTGGTGCGATTTGTGCGTAAAAATCACGTTCTGGACAAGGCCTTATGGTCAACGTCGTCAAATATGGACCCGCTATGAAACATTGTAATCTTTACCTGTGACGGAGGTGGCGAGCTGTAGATGCTGCGGGTACTTGTCGACGAGGCGGCGGATGACGTCGATCTGTTCCAACGTGAGCTGGACAGCATCCTTGTTCTGTGTGGCGCACGGCACGAAGGCAGACCAGAACTGTGGAAGAAAATTGGACTATTAGACTGTTAGAGATTTTATGCTATGTCAGTTGGCGAGCAGGCAGCCTACCTGATGGTAAGCGAGCACTGCGGCATAGTGTCAATGATACTTAACCAGAAAACGTCGCGTCTGATGAATAGCCATAAGGCTGGAACCAGCTCGTCCCAATCGGGTGAAAAGGGGGCTTTTAGTGGCCCTCACACGGCCGCCAGGTCTGCGGTTATAGAGACCAAACGCATTCTCCTCATCTTACTAATATTATAAATGCGAATGTCTGGATGTTTGGATGTTTGTTCCTCAATCACGCCTGAACGGCTGAACGGATTTAGATGAAATTTGGCACACGTATAGTTTATAACCCGGATTAGGACATAGGCTATAAAATTCCTACGGGAAACGTCTCATTCCCGCGGGAATAACAATTTTGAAAATACTGAACCGATTTGAATAATTCTTTCACCGTTGGAAAGCTACACTATCCCCGGTGAACATAGGGTACTTTTGATCCCGGAAATGTGAGGGGAGGGGGGTTATTTGAAAAAAGAGATTACGCGCGGGTGAAACCGCGGGCGGAAGGCAAGTTTAATAATAAAAACTAACGATAAATGAGCTGTGTTAGCCGAATGATTTAAAATGCCACGTCGATTTCTGGGTTTTATCAACGTAAACCAAATACTAATACATATGTGCTCGTACAGTTCATATTTTAGTAAATTTCTATGACAATTCACTGAATCGTTTCGGAAACAAGTCACGTAACCATTATTTTCATATTTTTTGAGAAGAAAATTTAAGACTAAACAGACAATTGTTACGGAGTTAAATCTTCCTAAATCACATGGCTACATGAGCAGCGCATTATAATAATATACATTTTAGTAATTCCCTTTCATTAAAATTTCATGTTTTTGAAACATGATGCCGGTTTCTGAAAGCGGAGAGCGTCTCGCAAATCTTTACACAAAAACAATTTACCTTAGAAGCATTTATGAGTCTACAATTTAAGAGATGCAATGAAAACATTGTAAAAAATGGCGATTGAGCAACTATCAAGTTATTGACTGCCTACTTGGAACAGTGGCTAAGCCGCTCGGGTATAAAACACGGAGGTCGTGGGTTCGATTCCCGCCTTGGGTCTAGTTGGTGGTATGGCTTTTTCAGAGTCCGACTGGCTAGCTACCACCCCCACAGATGAAATCTGCCGCCATAACAGCTCTGGTTTGTTCCGGCAATATTAATGTGGGAGCCAGTACACTTGAAATCAGAGGCTCGAAGATCAGATGAGTCTACAGTCTGGCAGCATATTGAGGGACGCTTCCTGGTGAAGTGACCCTTAATGGAATAGGCCGCAGTGGCCGCTTACCATCAGGTGGGCTACGTGCCTGTCTGACAAATGACCTAGTATAAAAAAAAAGTTTCTTTCCGGATACTTCTGTATTACTTTAGTTCTTTTTTTAACTAGTTCAGATTCGTTTCCCGTAGATTTATATTTCTTGAAATAATTCATTGTACGAAGGTTTGAATCTTCGACAGTCACAGAGTCTAATATTTAAAGTCTTATATAACTATTTACCCGTACGAGTATCCTATGGGAAACTGTCCAATTAGCAACAGTGAAATTGTCACATTTAAATGACCACTCTACGGACCACACATATGTTTCAGTTGGACCCAAACTTAGTCAGTGACAGACCCACACAGTCCAAGTTCGCAAGACATCCCAGAAACAAATAGGGTTGAGAGTTATTACCTACAGGAAACACTCCGGAACTTCGAGACATGTTTAGCACCAGGATAATTGGGAATTTGACCTCAAAACGGGTTGGGTCCTCTAAGTTGTGAGTCAACTTGAGAAAGATTTAGTATTCGAATCATAGCATTAAAGTACGTGAAATGATTTAGGTAAGTAAATTTAGGTTTTAACCTGATTAATAAATGTTTGCAAAGTTAAATATATTTAATAATAGGGTGACATTGGCCCAGTCCGTTACTTGAACTATGTACTAAAAAACAACACAAACGTCGAGGCATTAAAAAAAGATTTATTGTTAACGTTCCAAATCTGCCTGTTGCATCCAATAATTTCGTACATGGCCCGTTACCATATTTCCTTATTTACATAAAAATAAATAAATTATTCTATACAGAATTCGTAATGCCGACAACCCGTCGTATTATTTGCGCCACTGACTGTACAAAGCTCAGGTTGTGACAAGCTGATTTGGATGCGACACCAAAGTTAATACGGGAAATTGAAACGGGATATTGTAATGCGCCATTGACATCGTACAGATTTAGTATCTGTTACGGCTTATCCCGGGGTTCACTGAATTTAATTCCGCTTCGTTTTCGCCGCGTTTTCCTGTAGATGACAACAGAATCATGATGTATCACATCTCATATTCGTTTTTGTCTACTACCTTCCGAATATCGGAAAATATGCTCGAACGTAAAAGTATCAGGCTATTTTATTTAATATTTTGTTTATTGTTACCAATATGAATTTACTTTGACAGTGCTAATATTATGAACTTTCTCCTGTCTTTCTTGAGAGAAGATTGAAAGAAGAGAGAGATATACCACCAAAGTGAGAGTGCCACCCAATTGAATTAATTTATCACCTGAAAGATAGTAAGTGGAAAGGATCAATTTAGCATAAAAGTTGCTGATAGGACTCATGATGTGTGATATCAATGCAGTTTCTTACAATAAACTCTTTTAGAGTCTTGACAATATTATAGAAGGAAGTCAGTAATTTTATATTTTTTCACGAATTTGTGTAAGTAATAGTCGAAAAGTCAGATAATAAAAAAGTTTTCTGGCTCTATTCTTGTACGGTACAAACATCTACGTGTTTCGTCTAGGTGTTTCTATATGTATGATTCCAAAAAAAGAGTGTACAAGTTATATTTATTTATGCGTTGTTTGGCCTATAGCTTGGCACCGAAAACGCTTGGAAAAGCTATTGGTCCTTAAAGAGCTTATTTAAAAGTGATGCACCTGTATCTTTGAAACGCCGAGTCATGGACATGTGCATTCTCCCCATTCTTACTTATGGTGCGCAAACTTGGTCTTTGACCAATCATCAGAAGTCCGATCTCGCGGTCTGCCAGAGAGCCATGGAGCGCAGTATGCTAGGTGTCAAATTGACAGACCGAATCCGCAATACCATTTTGCGCTCCTGGACTCTGGTAACAGACGTCTCAATGAAAGCTTCTCAGTTGAAATGGGACTGGGCTGGTCATGTCTGCCGCATGCCTGAACAACTTTGGGCCAAAATCGCCACAGAGTGGACACCAAACAAGACCCGTTCACGCGGCAGACCAAAACGGCGATGGCGGGATGATCTGGACAAATTTGACGAAAACTGGCGTGTCGTTGCAATGGACCGCAAACAATGGAAGAGGGGTAGGGAGGCCTTTGCCCTGCAGTGGGACGTTATAGGCTCATAATAATAATAATAATTGGCCTATAGCTCTAACTATACTTAATTTGGGCGCTGTGTTAAAGAAAGTCAAGTGATTTATATGACAAATTCTAAATTACACTTCACGGCACAATCTGCATCCATTCAAGAATCAAACCGTTACATAAAATCGTTTCTAGTGTTCAGCCAGGTGCTTAAATGCGATGTGCCTTAATAGCTATTTAGAGAAATCACTTAAGCCAGAGCGTACCGAATAGCGGTGAAGAGGCAACTGTGGCAACTGTCACAGCAATGTAACACGATAATCCATCTAAACCTAGCAATCTGTATTGTTACAAGCAATATGTATTAGACAACATCACATGTGTAACTAAAGCACTTCTCTTATAAGGGTTTTAAAAGGTACCAACACTACATACTTATACAAATAAGCATTAGAGTAAAAATTAAACACAAACGTTCACAAGTTTTCGTCAATATGTTTGCAGTCCTATTAGTATTTTTTAAGATTGCAGTCGTATTTTATTTATTAAAGGCCAGTTTCACTACAGGCAGGCTTTTGGTTGGCGGCAGGACCTTTTCAGAGCCCGATTGGCTAGCTACCACCCCCACAGGTGAAATCTGCCATAACAACTCTGGCTGAGTTCCGGCAGTGTTAATGTGGAAGCCAGTAGACTTGAAATCAAAGGCTCGAAGATCAAATGATCCGACAGTCTGGCGGCACATTGAGCGACGCTTCTCGGTGAAGTGTCCCTCAATGGAATAGGACGCAATTGCGGCTTGCCATCAGGTGGGCTGTGAGTCTGGCAAAAAAAGACAGATAAGTTCTTAAAAATAAAATAAAAATAACATGCAATTGCCCATTTAAACTGTATTTAATTGATACCACCTACGTGATACAGATTGTGTTTTTGTATGATTGGTCATAATTATAAAAAAACAATCTGGCTAGCAATACCTTCGTGGTTTAGAAACTAGTAGGTAGCACTTTAAAGAGACACCACGGGGTCTTGGGTTCAAATCCCAGGTCACAGTTCACTTTGAGATTTGTTCCTGCAGTCAAATTTCGTTTAGAAAAAAATTACTATATATGGAGCTTTGATTCAATCAGAGATTAGAGGGTGGATTGAAGGATTAGGAAATATCTGATTGTAAGTAAGCTCCTCTCCTTTTTATCAATTTACCGCATTATTGAACTTCGTACCCTTATTCTATATTGCGGAACATTTACAGCTAAAAATTTCATTAAATCTTTGGTGAGAGGAATATTTGGCAGACTACGTCTGATGCCATAGATTTGACACTTGTTAAAGAGAATCTTTCTTTTTTTCCTATTTCTTTAAAAATCCTTTTTCTCAAGAACATGTTTGTCTCTTATCAACAAAACTTTATTTATTAAATTAATCCAGAACAAATATTTCGGAGCGTGAACAGTTCGTATAGATAAACAGAAATGTTTAAATAACATAAGTTACGTATAAGTCTTGTCTAGATTTCTTTAATCAATACCGTGTAAAAATGTACAAAGATAGTTAGGATATATAGCTCAGCGACGCAAAATGTGTCTTAGCCTCCTATACAGGATATAATAATACAATTTATTATTTAAATTTTCAAGAAAGGCGGTCCTTTCCAATAAGCAAACGTCATTATATTTTTCTAAAATAACGTTTTGTTCACCAGCTTACGATGTTTCAATAACTTTCACTAAGCATAGTTATGGAAATCGTTCAGAATATTTATGATTTCAATAACTGTATGTACGTACTTATAAGATTTATGCAAAGGATACGTCGGCAATACGATGCAGAAATTCTTTTGTACCAACACAATAGTATTCTGGCGACATTTTAAATGTATTTGAATTTTAACAATTCTTATATCGAGACGAAAATATATTTTGGAGTTAAAATAGGAATTTGTCTGAGTTTTAAGTTCATTGTTTCTCCGCAATTGATGTATATCATTTTATAAAAAATATTATAAAAAGTGAAGTATAAATATTAACACAATGGATCCTGGCTAATTTTGTTAGTTTCTAATTTTAAATGAAAAATCCACGTGAGTTAAATTAGCTTACATAACTATTATTGTCAAAATACCTATATTTTTTATTTTTATAATTATAACTAGACTAAAGTAATTGCCGTAAATCATTATTGTGTGTTTAGTTATTATATAATTAATAAAATGACTAGAAAACTAAGCCAAAATGAATCAAGATATATCCAACACATTTTTTTCCTAACATTATGCACACTTTTTTTCTTACAATTATATTAATTCAATATAATTTGCACATAATTCAGCCACGTCAAAAGCAATTATTCAGTAATAGACTTATTTATTGACTTCAATTTTGCTTTAGTCAGCTAAAAAAAAAATCCGTTTATAAAATTCAGGAAGGCCACGTTTCCCCTTACGTACTAATCTACGGGAAAATTACAAATGGCGTCACAATTTGATGGTACCGGAGTAGTGATAGATGCGGGGTCACAGTATACTAAAGCAGGGTTTGCGGGTGAACCCACACCAAGATGTTTTGTGCCTACGACTGTGGGGAGGTACGACATTCAAATAAATGTTTGTAGGTAAATTGCACGGGTAGTAGTTTGAATAACTCTAACTTGAGTTAGTTTATTGTGTTTTTCCATACGTTTGTGCTTTAGGTAAGTAGTTCACTGTTGATGTAAAATTGAGTTATTAACAGTTTAAGCGGCTAACACGTAACGAGAGGAACAAAGGCAACAGCAAATTGCTGGCATAGGTTTTTAATACACTAATTAAGTCATTAGCCGCAACAATTGTATTTTTTTCTTTTTAATTGTGAAAAGCAGTGTCAATTGAATGTTTATTTAAACAAATTATAGTACTATACAATAAAGGAAATATTAAACTTTTCCAATGAAACAAGTTGATGAAATACGCCAGAAAAAATATCAAAAACTAACTGACTAATATGACTATGAGAAACTAATATGACTGGAAGCTACAATCTATATAAAATCATAGAGTGCGCAAAAGGAAACTTCCTCACTCGTAGGTATATAAGGCTAAAGTTATGTCCGAAAATACATAGATAGCCAATTTGCATAGATAAAATCTGCGGACTGGAAAATGATTCTAAAGAACAGCAAAGTATGTCTATTTTATACTTAAGTCGAGTGTCTGAATCTGAAATATTGGAGATTTTCTCTGTGTGTGGATCGTAAATCGTAATAATTTAATTATAATGTGATTATTATTAAATTAAAACAATGTACTGGCAATATTTATAACGGGTTCACTATTCCATAAAAGGTTTAATATTGGTGAATTAGACAACAATACAATGTATTATGTAGATTGATTAAAGTGAACCACTTGTGTGTATGTGAGTCAAAGAATATTCATCGCATGAGAATAATGGATAAACGTACATACAAAAAATATTATTAGTTTTCATACGATGTATTCCATTACTCATTTTGACGCATCTCCAAAAAGTTGTAAACGTTTTTAGTGTGTAACCAATGCAATAAGCCCTGGTTCATGAGGCAATCAATCGAGTCACCTGAAAATACTCTACCATGCAACCGATAGAAAAACTAAAACCGATCGGGTAGGCGATGTTCACTTCTATAGCTCTGCTTCAATAAGACGCTTGGTGACGTCGCCGGCTACCGTATCTAAGCAGTTAATTCTTGGAATGTATGGTAACTCACTTGGCGACGGTTTGGCCATCGAGAATATAATATAAAAGGAGGGAGATAGGCTATGAGAGATGTGGATGTGGATAGAAGTGCCAACATCTTTAAAACTCTTTCATAAAGGCGGTCAAAATATAAACTTGTTTATTTGTCTATGTTTTCAGGTTTCGTCGAGCTGGTCTGGTAGATGGGATCCCTCTAATTTATTGTGCTAAGGAAGCCGTGAGAATGCAAGGTGTATCCAACTTGACCTGGCCAGTCAAAGAAGGGCTAATAACAGATTGGGACGAGATGGAGAAGTTTTGGCACCATATCTTTTATAAAGAGCTCTTTGTTCCACCAGAGGAATCTGCTGTGATGCATTCTGTACGCTCCTTGATTCAACGCAAAGACAAGTATGTTAACTATTAGCGGGGTAAAAGTTTAACATTTTTGTCAATTTCAATCTATTGAACCAACATTATTAATTTGTGGAAAAGAAAAAAACTAAATGATTATTTAAACGCATTTGTTTTTTCTATGGGTGGTCATCTCAAACAAATTATAATTTCGACTTCCCACAAATCATTGTTGATTGGTTGTTTTTTGACCAAAATTCTTTAAACAATTGTATCGAAACTTTATGACTCCTGATGTAATTGAGGTGGCTTAAGTCAAAGAAAAAGCCAATAGATGATACCATAAAACATAAAATACACTTTGTTTTAGGGAGCGGATGGCGGAAATCCTATTCGAGCAGTTCGCGATCAAAGGACTTTACTTGGCCAAATCTCCTGTCTTAGCTCTCCATGCTAGTGGAAGAACCTCAGGCCTGGTTTGGGAGAACGGATTCGCCAGTGCAAGCGTGACTCCAGTCTTTGAAGGATTCCCGTTAAAACACGCCACTATCGGTTCTCCGATAACTGGACAGAAGTTGACTTATCGCCTCCAGAAATTGTTGGCGGAAACTGGATACTCATTTACCACGCCAATTGAGATACAGATCTTAGATCAGATTAAGGTTTGTTTATGACGTAAACTAATTTTTAAAGTGAAAACTTCTTTAGCGGCGTTGTATACTTTTTTTGTATGGGTAAAAAATGTAAAACTCGCGTCAGGACACGTGACCGTCAGGATCAAAAATTCGTTAGACGGACACGTGTTTTTTGTTCAAACGCCATCTATGAATTTGTGCGGAAACTTTCTCCCTGAGAAAGTACAACCCTCTGCGAGGGTAAAGTACCAATTTGCAAAATTTTCCTAGGAGACGCTAGCATGGCGAATACCAAAATATTCAAGTTTTCACTTCTGCCGGCACTTCTGGAGTGCAACCCATCGCTTTTTTTATAATTTTGGGTGGCATTCAACCCTGACGGCACGATCTGATGGAAAGTGATTACCGTCGCCTATGGACGCATGTAATACCAAAAGTACTTCTCGCGTGTCACCGACACTGTAATTTGAAGGAAAAACATAATGTTGGCAGCACAAAAAATTTTTTTCCTTCTGCTTACACCGTGCTCTCCCCAATTGAGCCCTGAAGACCTTACTCGCCTACAAAAACGTATCATAACAGTTACGATTTGCTACTTCACTGTCGTCTTCTGTAAGGTTAAGGTACTTCTCCACCACCTACAAACTTTAAAACTTGTGATTAACCTTATTTTGAAACGCAATAAAATAAATTTAAAATTTCAGGCAGAAAAGTGTTATGTAGCTACAGACTACACAGCAGAAGTAGATAAATTCTCTTCTAGTGGTGAGCACGTGGCGAAATTTGAACTACCCGACGGACAGCACGTTTTGCTCGGCCAAGAACAGTTCAAAGGCCCAGAATGCTTGTTCCAACCTGCTCTTGAAAACCTTAACTGCCACAGTCTTCCATCTCTTATCCATACCAGTATTGACAAGTGTGACTTGGATTACAGGTAGTGTGATATGCATTCTTTCTCTGCAATATTAAAGGCTGTATTATCTAGCTAATTCTCACAAAATAAAATTAGTAAAATTGTTCGTAGCTTGAGATTAAAAAGACTTTTATTACAGGTCTATGTTTTACAACAACATCGTCATCGCTGGGGGTACTAGCATGTTCCCTGGACTCACAGGACGGCTGACTATAGAGTTGAAGAAGCGAGTTGTCAATCTTCCTGGTTTCAACGTGACTATAGACGCCATGCCATCCAGACAGTTTACCACGTGGGCTGGCGCTTCAATGCTTGCCTCATTGGATGGTCTGCGAGGTTTCTGGCTTACCAGTAAAGAATACGAAGACGGAGGTCCCGAAAGTGTCAGTTACAAATTCTTTTGACGATAAAAGCCGTTGGCATTGTGCCGAGCAATCGATTTCCGCCAGATACATGTGTGTTTGCTCCGATCTGGATTTTCGGGATTGTTACATTTACGCTAAGTCAGCTTCTCGAAAAACGATTCTCGGGTAATCGAATACATTAGGTAGGTAAATCGTCGGCAAAGCCGATTTATATAAGCCGATACTTAGACATCGTTTATGTTGAAATTAAATTAATGTTGACTTATAAATTATTTATATTGATGTTATCAGTCTATACTTAATATTATAAAGAGGAAAATTTGATTGTTTGTTTATATTGAATAGGAAATAAATGCTTGACATAAAATGAAGTTTGAAAATACACGTAGTACCTATATTATCGTATTGTTATTAAGATAAATTATTTTGTGGATCAGGTGTATTTGTATGGGACACCTTTTTAAGATCTCTTTACTAGTAGATTGTAATGGCCAGTTTTTATATTGTATGCATATGGTATGCAGATAATATAAAATTATTGGTCAATATTGTCATCTGTCATTATTTTAAGACGGTTGACATGTGATTGCATGTGATGTTGAAACCTGAGGTTGAAACCTTGAATCCAATTGTCAGATTAACATTTTCTGATTAATATAATCCGTGGATTACTTGCTCAGTGATCCGTGGTTATAGTTGTAATAATGGCTTTTGAAAAACCTGTTGTTGTAATAGATAATGGAAGTTACATGATCAAAGCCGGGTTTGCTTGTGACAATCACCCTGTTTCAATGTTTAGGACTGTCGTTGGTAGACCGAACTACCTTCATGGCAGCTACGGGAAAGAATACTATGATGTCTTTATTGGTTCGTGCATATTCCACATATTACTTGCAACTGTCCCCGACTTCGTAGGTACGCGTAGAGTCCGGTAAAGTTTCGTAAAATCCTTTCTTAGTTGATGTCTACAGTCTATAATAAACTTAGCCGCCCAAGTTTGTAGGTTTTATACAAAGCTATCCATAATCAGTAAGTATTATTTCGCTTTTTAAACAGAAGATTTCGTTGACGCATTTGGTAACCTTGTGAACTATTCATGATAAATGCATTACATAATATTTCTATGGATAAATGAACATTTGTGTTAAAAGTGGGAGCAGGATCTCTCCTGTACCTTCCTATAACCTCTTTAAGTTGCTCACAGAAGTGGACCCGTACCTATTCGTAATCCTATCATCACTCTATTTGACGTTGTTTAACTTTAGAAAAAGATCTCTAACCATCAGTAAAACCTTTTAAAATCCATAATCAGAATTAATTACCAACTCAGTGATCGGAGGAACAGCAAGATCAGTTCTATAATACTTAACGTTTGATATTTTAATACCATTATCGTTTTTTAATACTTTAAGAGTAATAAGATGGAGGGTGTCGAAGATTATTGATGAGATTTTTTCTGATAAAAAAACTTTATTGTTTTGAAGGAGACTAAAGGTCGAAAGGTATGAAGCGAAATTTAACAAGGAAACGGAAATGATAAAATGAACAGTATCTAACGAATCCAACTTCGCCAAAAAACGCTTCCTCTTGAATTCTAAGTTTCGTACAATGATCACATAGCAAATGGTGCTTAGTATATATTATATTGCATTCTGGGTATTAGGGACAGAGTGTACAGGAATATTCAGAATGCTTTATCAACCTCACGCACCTCTTCTTTGATTTTTTTTCTTGCATCGTGTTATGTGTATTTACGTACTGTACAGTCCTATGGTATTTGGGGTAAGAATGTGTCAATGGTTTATTTAAAATTAATTCAAGTATATACTTTTATAATTTTTACCGATATCTAAGACATCCAAATAACGGGTTAACGTAGTTTGATGGTCTTTAATAAATAGTTTATGATGATATCTATATCAGGAGACGACGCAGTGGCGAAAATCGAAGACTTGGAGTTGTGTAGTCCGGTCGTAAACGGCAGGATAGTGCACTGGGACAACATGGAGAGGATATGGCACCACATCTTCTACCGGGAGCTGAAGGCGGCCCCGGAGGACCGGGCTGTGATCCTTGCCTGTTCACTCACTACTCCGATATCTGAGAAGTACGTAGTTTTAAAAAGTATTAATCATGATTCGGAAAGATATCATAGTCGTTTAAGATCACACTGAAGTAGCATTGCATAACTGTTGTGCTATTTTCCTGTTAGCTCCGGAGCTCAATTGGGGAGGGCAAAGTACCTATTGGCAGCGAGAACACCCTTTTTATGCTTCCAACGTTTTATTTTCCCGTTAAACAGTGATGCCTGCATGACGCCTGTGGTGTTGAATACGTCCATAGACAATGGTAACAGCGGCCAGTTATGATAGCGGTATGAATGCCACTTTTGTGCTTTAAAAATATATCACTTATGCAGTGCTGTTGATGGAGTGGAGTTATGGAATGTTTATATGTAGGAAATTAAGAAAATAATTTATTGAATGAACAACATGAACATATCTGATTGGAGTAAATAGAATGGTAAAACAAATTAGAGTCAATCCTAAAAAGTATGCATGCTTTGTAGACTTTAACAAGTAATTTTATTTTTTAAAATACATACACAGGCATATAGCTGTCTCACTGGTTTCCACACAATTATCATAAAACAAACACTACACTCACCAAACTCGCATTTATACGACAAATATGTATGTTTAGACAACACAAAATTTCTACCATTTACTGTTAAGTTTTAATTACCGATAAAACAAAACCCGGCGGCATAGACGATCCCAAGCTGAATCTCATTAGTAGCAGAAAGTTCTACGGCATAGTTTTCTCATTTCCCGGAGCATGTTCCACAAAGGGCAATTTCCCAAACAATCTTCACTAAGAGTCATAATGACTGCAATAAGAAAGTCCTATTTTTGGCTGGGTGGAGTGGGATCATTAAATGAGTACAAGTTCCTTAATTATACCTTCTAAGTATGGTTCCCGAAAGTCCCAACCTTTCTTATTATGAGGCCCGCGGTACTCGTTTCATGAGCTATAGCCCCGCTACACAAATCACAATCGGTTTAATGACAGAGAGTTGTCACTTTTCTAACTTCAAAATGTATTGAATAAAGTATATAACTTTAGATGGCAGACTTAATCACACAACTACAGGGGACAGCAAAAATTCAATAAATATTTTCAAATTACTTCCTGTTGTCTAAACTCGTTGTAATTATGTTTTTTAACGTAACCAGTCAATTGGGCTCAAGAATTATTGCTCCACTTACCCAAACTTAAAGCGACAATTTGAACCCGTAACTATGTACATGATTTGTATGTAGGTATTTCGCTCCTTGTAGTTTGACTTTCCCATAAGGACTAACGGAAGCATTTTTAACCTCAGGATTATGTTGTACTTAAATAATGAAAAGTCTCACTGCTTATACTCCACTGTGGCTAAGTCCAGTAGATGTTCCGTGGATTTAAAACACCCTGTCAGCGCTGCCTTGTATCCGAGCGAGTAAACTGCTAGCCGTTGGATTAGGCGTACAAAGCCGGGCCTACGGCGATGCTGTTTTGACTAGGACAAGAAAATAAAGGAGATAACGGAGAGAGATTACGTCCACATATTTAAAGCGAGTATCTGAAGGAATCTATGTAACTTTTGCACTTACGTTTAGTTAATTTATGACTACGCGTAACTAAATCGAGTGATAGTGCAATATTGGTTTATTGGTTTTTTTTTTCGGAGGAGAATGCGTTTATGCAACATAACCGTTTATTTTGACCGCCTCCGTGGAACAGTGGCTAAGCCGCTCGGTTATAAAACCCGGAGGTTGTGGGCTAGATTCCCGCCTTGGGTCTGGTTGGTGGTAGGGCTTTTTCAGAGTCCGACTGGCTAATAGCTAACACCCCCACAGGTGAAATGTGCCGCCATAACAGCTCTGGCTGTATTCTGGCAGTATTAATGTGGGTGCCAGTACACTTGAAATAAAAGGCTCGAAGATCAGATGAGCCTACAGTCTGGCAGCACATTGAGCGACGCTTCCTGATGAAGTTTTCCTCAATGGAATAGGCTGCACTGGCCGCTTATCATCAGGTGGGCTGCGTGTCTGTCTGCCAACTGATTATTAATTTTTAAAAAAACCGGAGGCCTGCGCGGACGTATGTGGTACTCTAGGCTACAGCGCCCTACTACCCATTAAACTCCTCCGGTTTTCCCTATCCGTCCGAATGGGACGAGCTGATTCCAGACTTGAATGATTAATAGGAGGCCGATAAGTGGTGGGCGGTACGAGTACTGATGGACAAAGTAACGGTGTTGGATCAAAGACGATATTATAATGTGTGAAATTTGTTTCGGATTTCATGAACATAGCTATATAACATAGTTAACTCGGGTTTATGATCACCAATCTGCATGACAAGCATCGTGAGACAGTTTTAAACATTGTAACAATGACTTGAATTTAATGATGAAGGCCTTTTGCTCTTTATTATAATAAATTTAGATTAATATACTGATGTTTTTCTTCTACTTAATATTAGAAAGTTCCATTCTTTCTTATTTTAAGCTAATCTTTGAACACTTGGTTTTCTATAACGCAAGAATCTGTACTGATACGAATTACTAACTAAAATCATTTTAAACGATTAGGTCAAATTGCAAAATGCCAATGCGACAAACAAATTAAATTAGACCAATAACCATGTTCTCATGAAAGTAATTTGAAACGTATTTAGTAAACGCGAATGTTAACAAACAGGGCCCATTTTACTAATGAGGACCAATTTCAATATCGAGGATTTAATTAAGAAGTAAATTACACATCAAAGAGATGTTTTGGATTGGTTAAGACCAGGAAATTTAGTGTTGAGAAATGAGTCTTGAAATGTTTAGTAAATACTCAGGGTGAATATTGGTATGATATAAATAAATCAATATACTCCATAAAACGTAACATGATTAGAATGACAGCTGTCAAAGTGTTGTGGCTCTCTCGCTCGCTCTAAATAAACCTCTATCGATGTGTCTCATCTCTAAGATTTTTTTTTTTTTTTGTAGAGTGAGACGCATCGATAGAGGTTTATTGAGAGCGAGCGAGAGAGCCACAACACTTTGACAGCTGTCATTCTAATCATGTTACGTTTTAAGGAGTATAGTTAAAATCTTCTCTAAACGTTCTGACCTGATCTAGATAGGGTACCTACGCTTGCCCCATGATCCTGAATTTGGCAAGTTCAGCTATTTCTTCTGGGCGACTGCCATCTAATTAAATCTCCTTAACCCTTGACAGACGAAATAGAACAATAGGATTAAGACGCAGCCATTCGATTGATGTTTCGGTGATTTACGGATACCGAAATAATAGTTTTAATTGGAGTCGCCTATGATCACCTAGGTGATCATTTTCGCGGGTGACACGAGGATACTCAAACTGTCGCCAATGGTCACCTGGGTGATATCACCCAGGTGATCAAAGTGGAATAGACCGTTTTTTCACAATGTTTTCCATCACCGAAAAGTTGGTGATTCATATGAGTTGCTTGCCTGTCTGCCAACTGAAAGAGTCATCCACTTTACATTGAAAGTAGGTAAAGTACCTTTATTCCATCTAGTCCTTCTTGTCGATAGCCTAACTGTTGGTTTCTTTTTTTTCAAAATTGTTTTACTCACAGATCGAACTATTGGGAAACGCATAATTATTCCAAATAAAACCCAAATAGAACAGCTACTGATGCCGATGTAAAATGACACAAAAAATAAAACATCATCTACTGTTTTTGCGATTTTTTTTCCAACCTTATTCAATGTACCTACTGGACCTGGAAACTTAATCGAAGGCCCCAAGATCCCAATACACTTAAAACACTCAACCAACAAGATGGTATAATAACTAACAATAATTGAACATGTCATCTTTCAAGAGCTTAGGTATTATCCCGCCTTAAGCGTTATCGAACAATATCCTCGCGGGTGGAAATAATTTGATAGTCTGAACTAGGAACAGCCTCGTTCCATAAATTACAACTATGGCAGTTAATTTAGGCACCTATTTTAAAGCGCTGGGTAATCAGGCTATTACAATATTAATTTAAACATGTATTGCGGCTTCTGATAAGAATTTAGTATATTATACGATGATAGGCGTAGCGTATAACTGAGTAGGCTCCTGTGGTATTAGAGCTATGCGGGAGGGGTGTTACGACCCGCCTTGGGTCTGGTTGGTGGTAGGGCTTTTTCAGAGTCCGACTGGCTAGCTACCACCCCCACAAGTGAAATCTGCCGCCATAACAGCGTTGGCTGTGTTCCGGCTATATTGTTACAGTGCACTTGAAATCAAAGGCTCGAAGATCAGATGACCCTACAGTCTGGCAGCACATTAAGCGAAGCTTCCTGGTGAAGTGTCCCTCAATGGAATAATTAAGTAGACAAAATATCATTAAGATAAAACCATTCATGTACCAAAAATAATTGTTAATGTTAGTATCTTAGCACATTAATAATTCCTACATCAACAACATATTGGGATTCGTTTAATTGAAATGCTTTAAACGTTTAATTAGAACTAATTGAAAACAACAGTAATTCCAAAGTCTATCAAATTTAATGTTAAAATCAAACACTGATTAATTTAGAAGTAACTTTGGGCGTCGGCTAAAATTATTATAATTTGATTGCATTTTATGAAGACGAGAATATAAAGACGTTGTATGATGTGCAGAGAATATAAGAAGTAAGTAGAACGTATAATTAAGGAACAGTACAACTAGACTGACTTAGTTCAGTCAAGTTTTTATCAATCCTTAAACTACCTTAATCATTGAGTTGCAAGTACTACGTATAGAGAGGCTATACAGAACGAAAAATATGTTGCAAAATGATGACGGGCACGCTGGACTGAGTGATGTATTTGCTACAGCGGATGTCGTCTAACCAAACTATAAAACTTTCAGTTCTAGATTGCTTACAGAGTATAATTTTCTCGCGACCAAAACGTCGTAAGCGCCATGCAAAGCACGGCGCTTACGCGTTTTGTTCGAAATGAGTTGTAGCCGCCGGCAACAAAGCATCGCGCAAAAATTTGGTTTGCGGTGTCGGTTTCATACGCTAGTAATAGTTCAATGACCTTAATCCATCACAGCGATTGGTAGGTTCGTAATCGAATCTGAGCAGTGTGCTGAAAGACTGTAACAAGTTTTGCACTATCCGGAATGCTCCAAACCCAAATCGAACCCATGACACTGGCGTTAAATCAGATCAGCTCACAGCAAAAAGCATTGCGGAATTCACTTACTTAAATCTTCTCTCGCCAACTTTGTGAAACAAAAATATTTCAACTTCACAATATTGTTTTACAGGATAAAATGCTGCGAGGTATTCTTCGAGACGCTCAACATACCCGCATTATGCGTGCAGTCACAAAGCGTGTTATCTCTTTACGGATCCGGTTTCACCACGGGAATATCAGTAGATCTTGGATATGACACTGCCGACATCGTGCCTGTATACGAAGGAGGTCTCATGAGCTACGCACACATGCAAACCCATTATGCTAGCAAAAACATATTGAATTTCCTTAAAGAAAGCCTTGATGCGAGAGGATACAATTTTGGCGCTCAAACGCTTGACGTCTTAGAAGGAATCAAGAAAATGATTTATGTTACACAGAACATATCGATGCCACGAAAGAATTATAAGAAAACATACAAGCTACCTAGTGGCGAAGAAATTGAAGTCACTGAAGAATTATTTATGGCTGGGGAAAATATGTTTCTACCGGAACTTGTAAGGGACTGGGTTGTTTGCAAAAAGTATGTGATGCCCTTGCAGGAAGCTGTTGTGACTTGTGCAAATAAGTGTGATGGAGAGTTAAGATCAGATTTGTATAATGCTGTGGTGCCTTGTGGTGGGATGGCAATGATGCCAGGGTTGAACGATCGACTAGAGGAGGAAATTGAGAAAATAACACAGAAACCGGTCAATGTGTTGTCGTCGCCAGAGGCATACGCAGTGTCGTGGCTTGGTGGAGCGACGTTCGCGGGAATGCCAGCTGCGAAGAAAATGTGGGTAACTCGAAAGCAGTACGAAGATCATGGTATAAAAATTGTGAAGAACAAATTTATGTAAGGCCCTTCGTTTACTGTACTATTACATTTTTAAAATATATCCCGTTTGGCTTTGATTTTATCGCTTGCTTGTTTTATCTAATTCTGCAAATTGGACTGCTTAAAATATCTTTTATTACTGGATTGTGAGAGCATTGGCTTTCAAAGACGTAAGAAGAACGTTCCTCGTTCCAGGTTGTGTTACTAACATTTGATTGAGAATTAATTTCATAAGTTTATAGTCATCAAAACAAAAATGTTTAATCTGCATAAATGCACAGTATAAAGACGATGTTTGATGAATTGAATAGTAATATTTACCTTTTATTTACTTTAAAAGTTGAAGAGTGTCTTAAACAAGTAATGACAATTATTTTTCGTCACAGTCACGTTATTGATTATATAGACCAAATAAAATTAAGTTGTCAATGCCTGCAAACATATTCAAGCATACTCTGATACCCGTAATAGAAAGAAAGCAAACGCGATAATTAAAGATAATAAACAGTACTGTCGCGATAACAACAAACCAACATAGCCATATTCCCGTACCACAAACCACTGAGCAAGTAATCACTACGACCTTGGTTGTGTTTACATGGGCCCACCAAAATTTTTCCTCGGTATAAATCTCCTTGCGGGCTCTCAGTTTCCTCGAACTTGAGTTTTTCTTCGGGAAATGAAAATGTTAAATATAAATAAGAACTTTTACGACGAAATTGAGAGAATACTTAAATAGAGAGTGATGATTAATTGTATGTTGGTGTTTACTGCGAAACTGAAGATGAATTAAAATGGAAGCAAGTTTGTTTATACAAATATACTTCTTAGAAATCATAATAAAATTTATTTTGGTCAAATATACAATTAAGTCTGGGAAAAATAAACCAGAACAAGCAAAGTTTAATATACTCTTAAATATTTAAGAAAAACATCCCTTAATAATTCCGCCTCTCAAACTGTTGATACATATTTATGATTATATTTATTTTACAACATCAAAAGTTATAATAAAAATATATGGTTTTTCGAAATAATAATATACAAAACGTTGTTCTTTTAGATCTATTTCAAACTACTTCTGAATAAAGACTCAGTACCTTTCTCGACTTGATATAGATAAATTTAAGATTCCATATCACGAAATAAACCGTTCAAACAAAATTGATTTCAGAGTTTGGGCTTCGCCTAAATCAATACAATATTCTCAAGTCAACGCTAACCCTTTCTTAGTTTGTATTCACAACAAAAGGCACCCTAAATCATATTTAGCAAAAAATCTTAACCCTCAAAGGGTGCACACGTGGATCTAAAAGGCCCGAAAGGTGTACCCTTTTATTTGCATTTGGAAGGGAGAGCTCGCAAACCTAAATGAAAGTCAGTATATTTACGACCAACTACACTAGTTTAAAAGGCACCTACGATATGATATAATTTTAAAAGTCTTATAAACTTGAGCGATCTCGAATGGACTACCATTTTATGAGGACTTTCAATATTAAACTAGACTTAAAACTTAATATTTCGTCGTCTGCATCACAAGATTTACCTTTAAAAACAAAAGAGTTATGGATTTTAATCTAAAAAATAAACTTATTTTGGCTCTCCTGAAAAGTCGGGATTTTTCGTTACGTCAATTGAAATTACAAGTGTCGATATATTTAAAGATGTTCCTTTTTTATACATTGAAAGGTAGTATGATCTTGATCATGTTATATGTACCTATTCCATTTAATGCATATAACGTCCACATCGTTTTAATGATTAGCCTGCCGACCAATTAAAAGATGACTTCAATTTCGGTGGAGGTATTTGACCTGATCCTCTTCCATTTAGGGATCTTTCGCCAATAGTATCGCTCAAAGCACTTTTCCAAATATAAAGTAGGGAAAATAAATATCATCGATTGTTCAAATTTAAGTAATTCACGATAACTAATGCAATAGTGCATATTTAGGCAGTTGTCCCACCAGGCAACGATGAACGAGTAGCGAGTAGAGCTAGCATGTAGAATAGAAACGAGTTGGCGAGCGAGCCAGGAGCGAGTGCGTAGTTCCGATAGTTGTGTAGCTTGGCTATAAGCGAGTGTGCGAGTGAGACGAGCGATTACGAGAATGACCGCTGGTTTCTCTCTCGGCGTGAGCTTTGATCACTGAGCGAGTATCGCTATGCGAGTACTATCTTTGATAGCTCTTGTCGCTCATCGATGAACTAGTGGAGCTAGTCCCCGCCGGCCAGTGTTAACAGCCAGCGATCAACCATTTATATTTGCATCTCTTTTGTTTACACGGAATGTATATCTATTGTTCGTTTCGTTTTTGAGCAAGAATATCGCCGATAGTTAGTCGTTTGCTCGCTCTCGGAGAAACGTGACATGTGGGTGAAAGTGCCCCCGCAATCATTTCCATTCCCTGTCCCAAACACCACAGCAACTGCATACTGTCATCGAAGTCGTGTATTATAGTCCACCAACAACAAGTACAAAACGCTCCGACCGCAAAAGTGTTAACTCGTTCCTAGAGTCCGTTCCTTTAATTCCATAGCCATGCGGCTTAACCGCAAAAGCGTGCCTTCCGATAAGTATCATTCCAGACCCTTCAAGTTGAGAATCAATATTATTAATCGTGTTATATTAAGTGGAATACCTAATTTATGGTGAATAGACAAGTCTATACTACGAGTAAATCTCATATTTTGTTGTATACTTCACAATTGAAAGGATGTCATGTTTCCAATGATCGGTATGAACCTTTTTTTTTGCACGGGCGTAGTACCAAATGGTTTTGAATTAAGTTTTGTATAAGGTATGTGCTGATCAAAGAAACACGGCAAAAAAAATATTATATTATTTGGTGCAGTCGTTCTCAATTATATATATATATTCTGTGCTCAAGTTATACGCTCACATACACTTTGTTATGTCAACTTTGTCCTTATAAATAATACCTTTGAAAATGCGCGGACATAGACATAAACAGAATAAAGCACCTTATCATAACATCTTTGCCAATACCTACTGCCCTATCCCTCGTTAAAATCTCTGATCGATACTCATTATGATTCATAGAAGCACGCTAAACGTCAAAGGTTGACTCTTCATAAATACATTGAGGTATTCTCTAGCTAGACTGTATGTACTGTATTATGAATAATTCAGGCCAGTAACGAACCAGGCGCCTCTTGGGCTTTAGTCGTGCTAATACAATGCACTGGTTACCGCGGTTGGTAAGGGTGCATCATTACGAAAATCGATGCCAATGTGAGTCTTGAAATTAGGTAGATTAGATTTTGGTTTTAGAAGTGTATCAATGTAAGTTTTTTGTTTTTTGATATGACTTACATAAAGAGTGGCTTAATAAAATAGAAAGCGGCCTATGCTTAAGCACGACGCATCGTTCAATGTGTTGCTACTATCACTGTAGGCTTCTTCCAACAAAGCCTTTCATTCCACATGTTAACATACCTAAAATAATATAAGTAGCAATATTTTTTGTCTTTTGGTAAGTTTGTAATTCCTCTAGAATATCGTTTCACCATTCTGCAATCTCATGTATTCATAATAATATATTATATGAAATATTTTTCTACATTCTCTTCACATGAAAATGCATCAGACATCTCTGATGGATTCCAACGCATGGCTAGTCACGTTCTTAACTACAAGGTTAAATGAGCCAAACACGACATTCTAGCCAAACAAAAGTGGTCCTAGTTTGCGAATAGACAGAGTCTATTGTTAATATTATATCCCTTATAAAGGCAAATAACTACTCGTTTTATTCTAAGAAGCAATTTGAAGACTTAAGACAAAGAACTAAAGTCGGTTTTTGTGGCAAAAGAAAGACGTCCTTTAAAGAAACGCTCTGTCTATGTCAGATCCATACAATTCCGGGGTCAGATGGATAAAGATTCAATTCGTGATAGAAATTATCTGATAATTGATTCTGAGCCTATTGGCAGTGATTGTTTGTTTTGTTAATGAATATACATTAATGATAGAGAGATATTATGTTCTTGACTTTTATTATACTTATAAAAGATAAAGATAACTTATTCTTAGAGCCATGCCACACGCCGCGCACACGCGGCGTGTTCGCTGCGCGACCGCTCCGCTTTGGAAACGCTTGCAATCCGCCAGTGTGGCATGGCTCAGTGCTCAGTCTTGCTTATTTATAATACGTCATGATTTTATATCCCTCTACTATATTAATTAAATTGAATCTTTTTGTTGCAAGTATGACACATGATGGTAAGTGACCACTACGATCCATGGTCACCTTTCACTAGGCTCTCATATGCATTGCCAACCTTTGAACCAAAAATTTTGATGGAGGGGAATATTGAATGACGAGAATTGAGAAAAGAGGAAGACCCCCGGAACTCTCACTAGTCAGCAAAGCTGGTTAACATTTCAACTCGATAACACTTCCGAATCGAGTTCCCTAAATTAAAGGTTTCGATAAACAAATGGACAGACAGACAGCAAAAAAAAACAATGTTTGGCCTTTGGTATCCGAAGTCGCTTTAAAAAAAACAGAACAAGTAGCCGATGTACATTTTTAATGTCGTCATTTTATCGCCGACAATTTGAAATCGAAGCGGCAATAAAATCATCCTCATGGAAGGAAAGCGCCTATTCGACTGAAGACAGGCGAGAGAAATAACACGGCTTCGCGGAATATACGCGGCACGACACTATCACTTTGCAATAAATCCTGTACGGTTTGATGCTTTCCGACGGAGAGCGTGACGTTACCGGTGGGTCGGTCTTTGATACGAGTAATTCACTGTTTTGAAGTGGGTAGCTTAGCGTGAGGGTGATAAGTTGGTATGCTAACTTACCTGTGGTTGCTAGTAAAAGAAACTGTTTTGTGCTTTGCATGCCTTTTGTTATCTAATGGCTACTAGGCTATGAGCCAATCAGCCACGTGATGTTTAGGCAGCTCTTAGGCCTCGGCCTTGAATTTCGTGGGCAGCATGGCGGCAGCGGCAGCGGCGAGATGTTTTGTATGGAATCCCATAGACCCGTTCTCGAATACAGCGGGGCGTGAGCGGGAGCGGCAGCGCACGCCGGCGCACTGCGGATCACCGCTTGACAGCATCGTGCCACTCTTGACAGCCCGCGTCAAGCGGTGACCGCAGTGAGCCTGCGTGCGCTGCCACTCCCGCTCACGCCCCGCTGCCGCGAAATTCGAGACCGAGGCCTAAGACATACTATTTCTTTGAAAATACGTAATTAGAAATGTATCCTGCAATGTATAGGCTTCTCTATCCGTAGGTCGATCCTTGATAGGTGAGAAAAAACGGGCCATAAAATACAAAAGCATCGCTCAATGTACTCTAACAATTTAAGATTAAAATAGAGTAACGAGTTAGTAAAATTCGTGTTTTGTTCTATGTCTTTGCAAATATAATATAACTATCCCCTGTCAGAATAATGAGGTATGTTACACGTGTCTGAGAAGAGCCATTGTTTAGCCTCATATCGTATTCTTGTTGTTCTAAATTAGATTTTGTAAATACAAAAGCTACTGAGGCCTACAGTCTGTTCCACATAAGTTGTCCTTTAGCCGCTATATTGGCAGCATTGCCTACGCTTTGTAAATCTGTCAAAAAACAGATTGAATGTATTGAAAAACAATACTACCAATATAGCGGCTAAAGGACTTCTTATGTGGAACAGACTGTACTTTGGCTGTCAACGTCAACATCAGTATTTAAGCATGAAATAGGATTTTAGTGTAATTTTATACATGAGGTAAGTCTTTACAGTAGTCGAAGGTATAAAGGAGGATACATTATGGCAGTTAATGATATCGAACACAATATAGATTGTATTTTTGCTACACAATATAGCAAAAATACAAACCACACAAGAAAAATATGACTGGCTATAGTTTTAATTATGTGTGTTGAATATCATCTTAAGGAAGTAATGCTTTTATTTCGAAAAATCTATAAATTGCAGTACATTTCTAAATGTCAATCAATGTATCTCTCAATGGACTATTCCATTGAGACCTAAGCCAAGCCTATGCTTTACTGACTACATATTATTAGGAGGGCTGAGTGGTTGACCCTTACCTAAAACAGTACATATCCAGCAGGCTACTGAGATTGGCTGTGTCCTTGATTCCCAACCTGACAGTACATAATAATAATACAACAAAATGTACTTGGTCCAACGATATGACATTTACATACCTTGCCATAAAGTTTACGCAAGCATGAAAGCACGTAGCCATCAATAACTCTACTTGCCGCTGAAATAATGGCATGTCGTAGGTCACCCCGAGCCCATTGCATTCTGACGCCGCAAAACAATTCCGCTTGCGTGCCAGCCGTCCATTTGGACAGATTACTTCAAGCCCATTCAATATACGCCCCAGAATTCCTCACTGCGACAACTGCCAACACCTATTGAACGAACTTCGACACTCCGAATGTTACTGTCTGAATGTTTCATCCACTTTAAAACTGAGCGCTTTGTTTGAAACGAAACTTTTTGTACGACACGTGCATGTGTTACAGGTAATATTTTGTTTCTGTATCCTCACATTATCACGCTGATAATCAAGTGGTTTCAAATTGTAACGAATCTAACGTGTATATTATAGGTATATATATATATATTATATAAAAAAAAAAACATAAAAAAAAAGGAAAATAATAATAAAAATATAAATAAATATGTAAATAAGATTCATAATAAGAAAATCAAAATTACTTGATTTCAATTAACAATGACAAAACATTTGAGGCAGGATGTAAGGCTTCATCAAGTTCTTGATCTTGTTATGTACAGTAGGTATATTATTACTGCCAAGTAGGTACCTGGATATGTACGTTCTCTCCCAATCGTTAAATGTATACCAGGTCCAACATTGTTCTTTGCGGCATTTCATTCCGTGCATTTCCAAAATACTGTAAAATGTGTGAAACGAAATGGTTAGATAATGTGGTAAGACAATGGTTAAAAGAATCTATCAGAACCACATCGCACACAAGTTATCTTAACAAAATAAATGCTCACCGAATTATTTTAGTTTATCAATGACCGGCCTTTCATTTTAAGTATGTTAAGAATGTTATTTCATTAGAGTAGGTTATCAGATTAGTAATTCGATCGTAATAAACAAAGTTCTTCTCATGTATATAAAAATAAAACTTAACACATCATAATATGTGAAATAATATTAAATTTGCTTGTGAGAAGAGAATGAAAAACGCAACAAACAACCACAGGTGATTGACAGTTGACAGATCTTTTTTTTTTATGTTCACGTTGTAAGGCCACTGATTATTTATGGTAATTTTTTTTAGTACTTCGTCAGATAAAGTTATTATCAATGTGCGCGTGTAATAATAGGAGTAAAAAAACATAATAGGCCGGACTCGCCAAATAAATAATATTCAATTATAATATCAACATTCGATTACGTTTTATAATCGACTATGGTGTAATAAAATATCGATTAAACTGGCTGTTAGTCATCTTAAACGTAAAATCGTATAAACAAAAAGATTAAACAATATAAGAACAAGAAAGCGATCTTAAATAATTTATTAATACTTTCTACGATTCATATTTTATTCACATAATATAGATTTATTTACCACCTTTTCTAGACTCCAAAACGACGTTTAAAGTTTATAAAATTGTTATCATAGTGACAGGTGTCACATGATGTTACTGAACCTACATACCTATGTTTTTCTAGTTGGCATTATACCACTTAGATCCATCATCTCTTATTACCATAATTTTTTTTAAGCAAAGGAAATATTACCATACTGCCAATGCTGTATGAATGTTAGATATTGCAATAGGGCCTAGTAATGGCAAACGATTAGTGTCGCGTTATGTTAATTCTTCCTCGATCTTAGTAGACTTCGATGATCATAAACTTTAGCGTTGATTTGTGTTAATGTTCCTTGGATTTAAGAATACAGACCGGGACGACCGTAGTGACAATAGGACACACACAACGGATTGTGTAGGCGTGCGTGTGTGGTTTGAATATTAATGTTGATTTCGTTATTTAATTACGCCTGTTATTCTAAGATTTTGCCATATTTCGTTCCCACGAATTAGCTTGGATATAGAGAGGCAATTATAACAAGTGGTGTAAAAACGCGCCGTGATTTATTGCATTTCATGCGGTTTGTAGGAATGTCTCGAAGTCTTTAGTTTTTTAGTAGAAGTAAAAACATACCAACTACTTGACGTTCTTACAATGTCAAATTTTAAAATGAACTACTTTCTAAGGATCAATCCACTCAATGTGTCACCGGACCGATAAGAAAACCAGACGGGTAAATTTAATAGTTGTTATTTACGATCATGCGATAACGTATGTGGCGATCTTTTTCTTTAAATCGATTGTAAGGGTACGTCTTAGGTTAGTATGATTTTGGTTCCCAACCGACGCGCGCGACGGGACTAGTTGTGTTACTTATGTTGTGAAAGAAGAAAACAGAACAGGAAGTCTGCCTTGATCCTGATTAAATGGCATAGGAGATTCACCCCGGGCGTCTAAAGGTCAGTGTCTTCTTGTGTTCAATGCAGAGATGACATAAAATAATTATGTGTAACTACTCTGACACCTTCCTTCAATCTTGAATGAGGTTTAGCAATTACTAAACTGATTCGGGTGCTTTAGTATGTACTTTCAATTGTACCGGTTGCGTTTGGTTTCGGCTGTTGATACAGTTCAGAAATGGCCTACACATATCAAATTTTATCTGAATTATGCATATAGTTAGTTGATAATAATCTAAAATTAACAATAGCGCAAATAACTAAATCCAATTGGTTATGTCTGGCTCAGAGGGAAGGTTATGAATATATCCATTCATTTGCTTTTCTCCTTTTTTTAACTTGATAATTGACTTACATTATTTTTATTCATAGCTAGATGAAATGTTGGTTTGTTCTATATGCAAAATCCAGACTCGCTCCGTAGACTCATCCACTGAATTGTATTAACCTATCTACAAATAAGTATACCACTACAGTATGTAGTGGTTTACAGTTATACACAGTACATTATTTTATAAATGAATAAAAGCACTCGAATGAGAAATAAATAGGTACAAGCTTTATAATAAATTAATTTTGTTTTATGTCATCTGTGGTTGGATTTGAATGTGCCATATAGTGTTTTTTTCTCTCCTATTTGACTTTTATTAATCGGGAAAATAATCATTGTTTCGAGATTGCGAAAATGATAGATTGCGGATCATTAGGTTAGACTTGAAAGTTGGTTGTTATGTAATTAATGTTTTCGGATTGTTAGAAACCGGCATAAAGTTTGATAACAATTTATGCAAAGATTAAATTACGTGGCCAAAGAATAGGTATTATTATAGGGTTTTAGTGGATTTAAATAAAAAACTATCTTACGAAAAACTTTGTTGTTGTGTAACAAAGGGAGTGGGAATTTAGGGTTGTCTATAAACAAAGTAAAAGAGTAGTAATTAATACAGATAGGAAATCATATATTGAACATCACCTCATGTGAGCATTGGGTAACTACCGACACAACGTAGCTATATTAAGGAATCATTGAAAAATTATAGAAAAATATTTTGTAGGTTAATTTAGTGATTTCAGATTATAACTTATAGGTTTAGACAATGTTAGAATGTTACAAAATTCGCCTCACATGTTTGAGGCGGGTTCAAATACTAGAACGCATCTATTGGTATTTTTAAATGGCGTCATTACAGCTATCTCGGCTGTGAAGGAGAACGTAATAAATAAATGTGCAGTCAGATTACAATGCGCAGCTGTGTAACAATGATTCAATTTTCTGGTTCCTGTTCAGGGCTACAAAGGTCAGATGGCAGTTCCTCCAATATAATGACTGGACTTGCCAATAACTGTATCATTTTATAACGGACAAGCTGCTCGGAAAGATTCCCAACAAATATCTATGGGACGAACGGGAATAAACCATATTATAACTTCTTTTAAACGAGCAAGTGGGTCATCTTATTGTATCACCGCTGCCAATAAAATTCAGAGCCTCCTTCACGTAGGCTCGGGATGATTTTACATCATCATCTATGTCCTTGTTCCACAATAAGTAGGCTTAATGTACGAACTTTGTGGACAATGATTTTGCTGGACGTTTAATTACAATTTTATGGATTATTTTATTTTTGTTTTATTGGAAAAGAATATTCCTCTCATCCTTATTACAGTAATCAGGCTTATAATTAATTTAGAAAGATAATGAACTTATCAAACGTTTTTATTTCAACTACTCCAAGCACTTATTTTGATGCTGTATATATACTATATTTTCTGTGCTATAGCATAATTAGTTCAATTGTATGTTACTCGTGGTTACTCGTATTTATCTGACATGTCTAATTGTCTATGCCAAACCACTAACATTTTATTTATTAACCTTTTTCACGCCAATGTCTGATATATCAGACAAACCATTTTCGTGCCCACCACGCCAATGTCTGATATATCAGCCAAAAAAACATGATCAAGAAACGTTGTATTTTAATTTGCCTGAATGAGTTGAGTATAACCTAATAATTTTTTGGAATTTTTTTTTAATGGTCGTGGCGTGTGGGGCACCATTTTCGGAAAAAAGCGTGGCGGGGAAAGGGTTAATAGAAGACAAAACTTGTACTACTAATACTACACAAATTATACTGCATACACATTACACACCTGAATCGATACAGACGTCATATTCATGCACACAAATGTATTATTTGGGGTTTAAGGGATCAAAACCACCACCTTTAGTGTACTAGGCCAGTTTGACGACTCCAATCGTCTTAAATATCGCATCAGATTTCAATTCAAACGGCCATATTTCCCACAGCGTATCTTTACCTTTCATCATCCCAGTTATGCTAGTTTGGCGGAATTCGGGGCAGCGTAAACATTAAACAACCCATGCAAACACCATTAGGACAGATCGGCAACACCTGTTGGCGGGTACGCGATATGTCGTCTGCGATTGACGACACAATGTCGATTCTGGGACACTAGACGTTTATTCACTATCGCTGGTCTAGCATACCGCATACGTTAACTTTTGAATGACATCGGCATTAGTTGCTATATAGTATATAATGTAGAGTTTAAAAAAGTCTTTTGTTTCTTCTGTAAAGTCGTAGGTATTTTGTCATAGCATGGATATCCATTTTCCAATAAAAAAATTCAGATAATCGTCAGAGTTTTCGTAGTTATTGTTACAACCAGAATTATTACATAATTGCGTAGTTTGTTACAAACAGAATTAATTAAGCAATGGTAAAGGATTAGGAACTTGACTTGCCTGTCAAAGTGAAAAGGATGAGTATGTGCCTGCATTTCGTCCAAACAATCACTTCTCTGCTGTTTCCGATATTTTCCAATCTATTTAGTAATCATGTTTCGTATAACAGCAAATCACTTTACATTCCATCATCCTAGTTTGGCAGGATGATAGAGTGTAAAGTGATACGCTGGGCATCCAGGGCAGTGCAAACACCATTAGTGACGGGACAGCCCGGGAACACCTGTTGGTGGGTACGCGTGTCCGTTGCAGGCGATTGACGACGCAAAGTCAATTCCGGGACGATACATCACGCTCGACGTTTATTCACGATCGCTTGTACCGAGTTTGCTTCGATTACTTTTAAATGGCGTTAGAATAGGTTGGCATATGTTACAATACAGTTGTGGTCATTTTTAACCCATATAGTCGAATTGACTTTGGTTCCATTCTGGTTCTGGGAAATGCTGTCCCATGACAGCATCTAGGATAACCATCTTTTTGAACCTTCATAAGTATGGAGAATTGTAATTGTACAGATCCAAGAATGGCGCAGAAAGTGCCAGCTCTTCTTGCCGGAATCTTTTCAATAGAACCATATTTATTATTTTACTTGGCTATTTATAAGTACTTTTCGTTGCCTATGTAAATCACGAAAATATAACTTTGACTATGAATATGTTCTTATAATATGTATCTTATCAAATGAATATTTCACAATATTAATGGCAAGTTCATTTGTATTTGTAGACATACTTATTATGTTTCTGTTACCAAGTAACGCTAATCTAAACAATATCTAAGAGCTATTCGTTTACCCTTAAACCGTAAGCAGGTATGTTAAAAGGATCATTCCAAGGCACGTTGGGGTCGGAGGAAAACAACCCTTATCAGTCCTACATTATCAGGATTAAATGAGGGGTGAAAAATTTAGCTGTATCCCCTGTATCGGTGTTTTTGTTTTGCGGATAGGTGAGCGGGGCAAATTTGAATTTATGTTGGTCATAAATTTTTTCCTCTCACGGCAGAATTATTGGCAGAGCCGTAGATTGTAGGGAACGTTCTGCGAACGGTATTTTGAGCATTGTGAATTTTTTTCGTTGTTTTGGCGATTTTAGATATCGTTTGCTGGTGAAAATTGAATGTTTGCTTATCGCGGCGAGTTGTAATTTATTGTGTGTTTAATAAGGTTTGTTTGTTGTTATGAACAATAATATTAATACTACTGGGCCGTATCAGTTTAAAGAGTTTATTTGAAAATTAGACTGCGATTGCGCCGTGTACTAAAAATAATTTTTAAATGTGAAAACTACTTCTTATCTGCCACTTAGACTTTGGTTCATTTTTGGTACTTGTGCTTGACTGCACAGGTATGATATCGTCAAGCGTGTATTGGTATCTTCTAAATTGCTTTAGTATGATATTGTCAATGCCAACATTCTAATATGCTCTGCAAGCAATTAACGTCATTCTATCACGCTCCAAACTCTGTCAAGTAGTTAAAATAGAACATGTGATTATGCACACTTTAGCTATTTAAATTAACTTTATGGACTTTTCAGCCATAATTTTATTCTCATTGATGATGGTTGTAAAGAGTTCTTGAATTAAAACTAGAATACCAGCGCTCCAACAAGCAATAATTGCATTTTACATTTTGCGTGACCAACACTTATTTCAAAAGAACATTAGGTTGACTTTTGTGACTACAAACGAGGAAATAAAACAAGCTTGCCACCTATTTCACTGCATGCTAAAAGCTTAGGCGTTTTCATGTCAAATAAGTCACTTAATTTGCCAGATCCGGGTTGCCAGTAACAAATTCTAGACACGTTTTAAACTTACAAATGAAATGTTGACCAGGACCAGGTGCTCGAAAGTTAAAATTTTATGGTTTCTATAACATGGATATTTAGGATTTAAACAGGGACGTTGTATATCAACTGGGTATTTTATGGTTTCAATAACCTAAATATTACGGATTTTAACAGGTCCTCTAAATATTTAATGGTTTTGATCTAAAATATGCGTTGCTATAATATTGTGATATGCTATATCGACCGATTGGTGTAGTTAAGAATTCTTCCATCTTTCACAAACCTTGCCATAAATATCAGTTAGGTTTAAAGATATTTATTCTCATAAGAACATAGTTCACTTACAATGAGATACACAATGAATAGAAAAACAATTAGAAATTGTTATTAAAGAACTAGGCACACAGCGCAGCACTAGTTTGCAATAAACAAAACTATTACCATTACTTACATTCAGACGGACACGACATGACAAGAATATAGACGTTATATGCACTCTCCTGGCCCACCAAGATGCTCCCGAATGCACTCATACACTAATATTGTAATATTCTTTGTTAATATCACGATTCACGAAAGACATTTCTGCAGTCGCTTAGAACGGCTCAGATCAAGGTAACTATTTTTTAACATACGTTGTCTTTGCAAGCTACCTCCATTATCGACTTATAAATACGTCACTGATTACTTGCGCATTGGGTAGCCATGGTTCCACCATCAGTTAATATCTTATACACCCGTAAGCAATTAATCAAAAGACTGTTTTCGAAATAAACCACATTGAACACCAAAAAGCATCCTTTCTGACCCGTTGAAAACCAAAATGGTTCACCTAGGTGTTCCACTGTTAACTTGTTGTTTTAGAATGATTGGTGTTAGATATGATAAGTATCATGGCTAACATTATAAACAGTTCTTCATCAAATCAAAATATGCATTACAGATCTCGCTTGGCCAGTTTTCTATCTAGGTATAGAAATAAAAATGAATTGCTAATCGTTAGTCTTGCTAAAACTCAAGATCGACTAATTTTAGTCAGAGGTCAAAAAAAAATTGTCTTGAAATATTCGTGGAAGTCCACGAAAAGTTTAAAGTAGTTTAAACGATGAGAAAATATGGAAAAATTTCGAGGAAAATACTTGTAAGTGATAAGAAGTTCACCGGGTCAGCTAGTTTAAAATAAATTTTTGCACTAACCTGAGCTCCTACCATGCCTTCTCTCAGCCTCGGTAAGTCAGTGTGGGAGTACTTGGAGATCGACCAAGGCTCCACGATAGTCAGATCGGTGTCCAACTCGAATTCATTGATCTGGTTACGGAGAAACTTCCTTATATTCCATGGCAAGTCGTTGTGTCTGTAAAGATAAAAAATAATTACATAATAAATATTCATAGGATTAAGGGGCGTGGTAGCTTTGATTCAGTTGCCCACGAGCTCACAATGCTATTGTATTTAGTGTACCTACCTCTACAATGGTCATTATAAAAGTGGGCTATATTTGCGACTCTTTAGAAATTAAATAAAATACAATATCATTGTTAATTTTAAGGTACATAAATTAAAAGTTTCAGTACATAAGAATCAAATAACATTTCGTTTGATTTAAGCCTTTCTACCTGGTCCGCCATTTTATGTCTTTTTTATTAAGCGTTCACTTTAAATCCTGATACTTTAATGCCATTTAAACAATAATAACAAAGAACAGACAACAGACAGAATGAAGCCTCTTTTCTCGTGCTAAACCGGACTATCTGATAATTCGTTTATCCAATTCTTTCGCATCGATCCGCCATGTAATTTGATGTCTCTTCGCAATGCTAGTGAACTAATTGGTATAGTTCTATTTAATAGAGGACAGTGGAAGCGGCGATGGGAATGTAATCACTATTATGTTACTCGAAGTGATACTGCTGTGGACAGATGTCTTCGTGTTCGTAAAACTAATCAAATAAAATGAAGGTATCGAAGAAGTATCTGTTTTCTGGACAGTTTCGTTTAGAATACTGTATATAATATAAGGAGTTATTGGTGGCTTGCTTATGTATACAAATCGATATTAAAGAAATTATTATTTGAAGAGATATACGAGATTGCGAGTTTAGTTTAATAAATTAGTTGTGCTTATTCTATTTTTTTTTTCTTTACTAATAATGCACTATCGTTTTATATTACATAGCTATGTTGTCAAAGAACAAAATTTAAATAAAGGGGCTTTAAATCTACCAAGAGGGTTAGTCAACTTTAGTGACTCCTCTTGTCAGCTTGAGTTTCAGATTTCTCAACTACAAAAAGAGCAAATAGCCGTGAACCTTTGCCATTGTACACCAAAAGTGCTTACAGAAATACCGAAGGGATTTATCCTGTAGTTGCGACAATGTTCATCCATCATCTTGTGTGACGAATGAGTATTAGCGCAACGGAGTCCCGTGTGACTCATCTGCTCTCATGAGTAATGGGATACGCTTAAGCTTGCTCTTTTCAAAGAATTATTTATTTTTATTTTTAATATAACATCAGTTGAAAGATAGACTCGCAGCCCACCTTATGTAAACGACCAGATGCCTTTATTCCATTATGGACACTTCACAAAGAAGCATCGCTCAATGTGCTGCCAGATTGTAGGCTCATCTGATCTTCGAGTCTTTGATTTCAAGTGTACTAGCTCCCACATTAATACTGACAGAACACAGCCAGAGCTGTTACGGCGGCATATTTCACCTATAAGGGTGGTAGGGTAGGTAAAGGTGGTGGTCAGTAAGACTCAGAAAAAGTCATGTCACCAAAGGCGGGAATTGAACCCACTTCCTCCGGGTTTATACCCGCCACTTCACATGCATGAAGCCGATAGTCTGATTCTCAACGCACCTATGGAATTACGTATGTGCATATTTGCCAATAGACGGCGGTGACGGAAAATATCACAGCCGCTATCGATTTGGTTCCTTTATTCATGAGTTATGAAGGTCTGACATAATAAACTGGATTTTACACGTCTCGAATCTTATTCAATGTGTATTCCCATTACATTTGAATAAACTTAAATAGTGAAATCTAGTGAAATAGAAAACACATTTTTTTCTCTAGATGTAATATCCAAAGTTTACGTTCTCTGTTCCCTTTTCCATTAATTTTTCACTAACCTAGGGTTAAGGAATATTTATTTTTTTAATGTTACGCTACATATCACTTGGTCAAGGACCTTCGTATAGCATTTACACCTTTGAGCACAACAATCCGAACAAAGTGACATTTGTTTTATGGAGTTTTAGAAAATGATGATGCATACACTGAATGTATCTGGACATCCACGTCCAGACGTTATCAAACTTTAAGTTTTCGCTTAAAAAGCGCATACATAATGTAACAGTAAATTCATACCCATCGGTGAGTGGAACTTCTTCCAAAATCTGCTTGGCTATTTCCAAACGCTCCCTGTCGTAAGACGCGGCTGCAACAACAGCTGTTACTGCGAGCAGGACGCACGCCACCGCGCGACGCTCACAGGAGGTCACCATCCTTACTGTAAGGAAGAGAAGATATTTCAGTGCTTATGATAATCATCAATCAATCGATCAGCCTGTCACAGTCCACTGCTGAGTGCTGACACAACAATTGCATTAGGAGGGTTTGCCCATAATCGCCACGCTGTTCTATTTAGCTACGCCTTTGGTTATACCGCTTTTAGCCGGTCGCCAGAGCTCCGGGCAGGATTCACCGCGGGCAAAAGAGGTTGGCTTAAAGCGAAAGGATGATGAAATGAAATAATTTATTCAGCAATTTGATTTACATAGTAAATTCTTTTGCACGTCAGATTTTTTTGCCCTACCAGCACCTCGACGTGAATGGCATGTTGAGAAGAGGCGCCGCAAGAAACTCAACAATTACATATGCCGTTTTTTGGTATTTTTTTTGGTAGGTATTGATGGTCCCACTTCCTTACATCTTCTTTCAGAAAGACGTCCTATTATTAAACTATTTCAGAATTACTCTAGGATATTTCCTTACGAATTTCTTCGTTTTCATAACAAAATTTTAAAAAGAAGAAATATAATCTTCGTACACTTGTCATGTTTTCAAAATTGCATGCGAGTTGGCGGAGGCGTTTTTATTACTTGAGTTCAGCCCAGTTCTCATCTTTTTTTCGTGGGGAAGGCAGACTCCTAATTATGTAATTCGTTGAACAATCAAATAAGGCAAAAGGCGAACATCCGAAAGACAAATACGAACGTTATTAATATGGTTCTCAAACATTTCTATTTGACGCTGTGTTTAACATACCACAAGGCCTACATATGTTGTCTTAGTACAAAGTGACGTGTACGATTGTACATATCTAATTCAGCCTTACTATTAACAAAGGTGAGGCCGTAACATGACACGATTTCTCTCTTTGCTACGTCACACCGAATCTACAGGTCGCAATTATTATTTCACGCCGGTACATACCTCATACGTCAAATGCAGGCTCTAGGGGGTCGAGTGTGACGGTGATATATGAGCTTACATGCGTAGGAGTAGGAGAACGATAATAATGTCACCGTTGGGGACAGGTAATCCTGGGACTACGGTGGAATACGTAATAAAGGTTTATAACAGCGCGCCCGGGCTTAAAAGGTAATTAGAAGGAGCTATATTTTTTGCCTTCAAGTTCTCTTTGTCTCGGCGAATCTGACAAGGATCGGGGGTGATTATAAAGGTTTCATAATTAGAAGGCGCCCTTTTCTATAAAATTATCGATGGTGAACGACCCTTTTTATCGGTTATCGAGACGTGGATTGTACGAAGAAAGAAATTTCGTTTCATTTATTCATAGTAACGAAATATAAAGACATGATTAAATAAATACTTTTATTTATATTACGGGGTCATACACCCAGGCCGATATCGATACAAACATACATGTTCATGCACACAAATGTTTGTACCGTGCGGGGATCGAACCCGCGACCTCTGGAGTAGTAGCCGACTTCTCGACCATTACACCAAATGGCTCGTCACCTAATATAATACCTACCTATATATGTACATATAATATAAATGTACATATTTACAAAAGTAAAGGGTACAGTTAAGTATATTATACATTGTATTGTATCCGACAGTATCTGTAGAACAAGCTTTGCTTAGTTCGGGGAAAGATAGCTGTGTGACATGTGTCTCGCCTACCCCTTCTACAACTTATATGCAGCTTTTTCATCTCTTGAACAGACTGTGGTCTAGGCTGCCCTTCGTTTAGTAATACGGAATTAAGGATCACAAATGATTCCCCTTTAGAGGATCACCACATTGTCAGTTTTTAGGATTTTGAATTTCAAATATCTCAAGCGATCTGTTCTGCTTTAGATTATCATGTTACGGTTTTTAACCGACTTCAAAAAAGGAGGAGGTTCTATGTTCGACTGTATGTATTTTTTTTTTTTTTTTTTTTTTTTTATGTATGTCCGTCGATTTCTCCGTCAATTGTGGACCGATTTAAATAATTCTTTTTTTATTTGAAAGTGCATAGTTCCGAGGTGGTCCCATTGTCACCATGTCAGGATCTGATGATGGGATCCCGGGAAAATCAAGGGCAAACCTCAAATTTTATAGGCGCACACTACGCGTTACTTGTTTTTTCTGAAGCCATTTAAGTTTTTGCGTCCTATAGACATCACTTTATGTTGATGAGCTGATGATGGAAGGTACAACTCCTTAACGGTTAGGAGTTAGGGGATAATTCTTTCAGTATTGTTAGAATATGTGGACCGTTATTTGTATTTCATGTACTTTTGCAGCTAAGCTGATGATGGAAGGTACAACTCCTTAACGGTTAGGAGTTAGGGGATAATTATTTCAGTGCTGTAGAAATATGTGGACCGTTAGTTGTATTTCATGTACTTTTGCAGCTAAGCTGATGATGGAAGGTACAACTCCTTAACGGTTAGGAGTTAGGGGATAATTATTTCAGTGTTGTAGGAATATGTGGACCGTTAGTTGTATTTCATGTACTTTTGGAGCTAAGCTGATGATGGAAGGTACAACTATGATGATGGAAGCTAAAGGGTACGACTTCTTAATTCTTATGTCCCTCTTGCGGGCTGCATCTTTAGTTGGTCTACTGAATGGTGCTGAACACTTAATGAATACCTAATATTGTCAAATAATACAATTCTACTATTTTACTCGTATTTTCGTTATCAATATTATGAGAGAGTTTTACTCACTCCTACGTATTATTCACACTAAAAATAGAAAAATAAACAAACTTTTTAAAAAAAAAATTAAACCGACTTCAAAAAAAAACAAAAAAAAAAACTACCTAAAAACACTGAAAAGCAAAAAATAATTTTAATAAGACATTCATCAAATGCGCTTATTGTCTAAGCCTATTAATAACATTAAATTGTATTTACGTGCTAGGTAGGTACCTACTAATCTGTTTGAAGTCGGTGCCAAGCCAAAAGTAATGAAAAATGATACATACCTATTAATTTATGTATTATACAGGGTTACAAATAATCCGCGGACGTAGGTACGTAGTCTGGGTACCTACTATTTGGCTTGGCACCGACTTCAAACAGATTAGTAGGTACCTACCTAGCACGTAAATACAATTTAATGTTATTAATAGGCTTAGACAATAAGCGCATTTGATGAATGTCTTATTAAAATTATTTTTTGCTTTTCAGTGTTTTTAGGTAGTTTTTTTTTTTGTTTTTTTTTTGAAGTCGGTTTAATTTTTTAGAACTCCGGATTATGGCTCACTCACCATATCGAAGAAATTGTGATAAAATGACTTCATCTTCCATTCTGCATGATGACTTAAAATAAACGGAAAACTGTTATAAAACCTTCCACTTATACAGAAAAAAGTAGGTATCTTTGCGGGCTACCGAATTTTCAGTCCGTTTTGCCTTTGATCTGGGTTTTGCGGATTGCCAATTAGCACAGTATGATGAAAGCAGTTTTTCCTAGCATGTTGATTCGGACCGATATAGAAGCTACATAATAAGCACACTTCAATCATTGAGCAATTCACTTTCCGATGCAATATGAAAAAAAAATCGTAACTTTTCCATGTTCGGTATAAACGAAATAAATAAAAATTCTAAATTTATTAAACGTCGATGCTGCTGGATGCCAATACTTTTTATTGCACGGAATGTTACAGATTTTTTTTATTTTATAACGAAACACTTTTTTATGTATTTTCTCTTTTAACTCACTCTAGACAAGGTACGCTTTCACTATTTGACAGGTTCAGTTATTACAATGTACACTCTGTTCACCATAAGTTGTCCTTTAGCCGCTATATTAGCAGCATTGCCTACGCTTTGTAAATCTGTCAAAAAACAGATTGAAAGTATTGAAAAACAATAGTACCAATATTGCGGCTAGGGGACTTCTGATCGTAAACGTAGTGTAGCGACTGTCATATGACTTCCATAGTCTTTGAAAGAGGAACTAGACCATGGCTATTTCGCTATTCGACTGTGCCGGTTTCCTTACATGTTTCTATCACCGTTGAGCTAGTTCTAAGTACGCACATAGAAAAAAATGCATAGATGCGCGCCGAGATTTGAACTTGACCTCAGGCGTTTCGGCTACTACATTTACTAATAATATTATAATATTATACCGTTTAACCTAAAACATTGTTTCAATTAATTCTGTAGTAATCGCGTCAATATTATCATAAAACCATGCTTCATCAATATTCATTACTTTATTTTAGCTCATGCGTCGAAAGACGTCTAATAGAATTATCGACTTACAACAATACCTGTAATAATAGGAACTTCCGCATAGATTAACTCGTTCAGAAGAGACATAGTGAATGCTAATTTATGCAAGCGATAAGCTCCCGCTGGACCACCTGTACCATTAGTCAGTACCATTGATGGTACAAATGGTACTTCGCGATCCTGAGATACTTGTATAAACAACGACTAATATAGTTAATACACTTGATGTCACTGCGGAGTTCGGTTAATCAATAAATTAGTTCAGTTTACCTTTGATAAGAGCGTGCTAACTTTCACTTGATTTCCACCCTCTGCATATATTAAATCTGTGTACGATGTTTGTACGTAATTTTTAGTAGTGTGAATATGAAATTTTGTTTATATTTCAAATGATGTATTGTGCTCCTCATTTTGAACTTTACACATAGGTACTTAAGGAAAATAATGTTGTTATTGGAATTAATAAATATCTTTGAACATAATACCGCATCATAAATAGCTCTTAACTAAGCAAAACATGTTAAGTTTGCTCTTTGTTTCACATCATTTCAAATATCACAGATAAAAATAAAACATAACTTATGGCATTCATCTGAATATTTCGTTCAAATTTCAATAGATTTTGTGAAGAAAGAGAAAGACTACAAGTGTCTGCACATTTATGAAGTAAATAAAATCGGACGTGCGTTAATAAAGGACAAAAGATATATTATAATATGTAAATATATCTCCCCGACTTTATTTAAAAGATAGTAAAACTATCTTTTCAGTTGACCCATACCATCAAACCCAAAACAATAAACCCTAGCACAGATAATATAATACCGTACTAAAAACTGTCCCTTTCAAAAAACAAAAGATGACAAATAGGCCATAAAGTCGAGAGGAGGCAACCCTACTTGTATTACCGTAAAGTTTCAGATATCTCTCCAAAGTGATTTGCACAAAACAAATCGTATCTTTATACACGATCGGCTAGGGTTAGCACCTTCTGCCGGCGTTAGGCCAAGAACACACGAATCGGTTTCTACCCTTACCCGCTTTGGTTGCATGATCGCTGCTTTAAAATAAAGAAATATTCCTCGCCATATTATTATATTCTGTGACGATGGCTAAGTGGTGTTTAAGTAACGAGCCGATTTTGGGGATCCTGGGTTTGATTCCCGGGTTGAGCTAACTTTGTGCTGATTCTTTTAACAGCTCGGGTTTGTGATGCGCATTTTGCAAGCGTGGTGATTTATTTATTTATTTGGGAAATCAACCGCGATACAATGTGTACAATAATTACAAATCTAAAAAATTTTAACATGACTAATTAATAAAACAGCAAATTATAGATTTCCACGGATTTACAAGATTAAGCCAGTACCCTTCATTGCAACGATAACTTGATTGCAAAGAAGCTATTGCTCTGCAGAAACCATTTGAAGTCTAAACTTTTTTATAATATCCCTGGACACTATTCACACAGTACCGCCATCCCCAAACTAAGTATAGCTTGTATGTACTATGGGTGCCAGACAATGAATACACATATTTTATAGACTTTTCCTCTTTTTCAATAGTTCGAACGATCTTAGATCAGCGCAGTCACGAAGCCGTCGCGGTTTCGCAAAATTGGCTTGATTATTACAAGACTGGCGGTAATTTGCAATCAAATTATTTAGTCGGTCGCCAGCAAAGAACATTTTTACTAGAGAGAAGAACGTCAAGCTCATACAAAAAAAATGTCATGAAAAAGTCCAACGCCATCTGTTGGGTGCCCCCTCGTAACTTAAGGGCGGGAAAATTTAAAATATGTGAGAGCGGGAAAATTTAAAATCTGTGAGAGCTGGAATATTTAAATGTTTCAAATAAAGTATTATAAGCAACTTTGAAAGAGGTACATAAATCTGTTTCTACAAAAACAGCTATTTTGTTTTTGTAGAAATAGATTTATGTCCCATCTTTCAAAGTTGCTTAAAATACTTTATTTGAAACATTTAAATATTCCCGCTCTCACAGATTTTAAATATGAGAGGAATAAATACTAATAAAAAACGTTTGTTCAAACGAAAGATTCGTTTGATGGATTTCTAAGACAATTTAAACAAAAGCTTTTTATTAGCTAATAATAAAAACAACAGTTACATAATATTATAAGTGTTTGTATTAGACATAACTTTATAATTTTAAACATCAGCGTAATTTCCCACTTTTATTTTTATTTAACTTGCATACGTCCCAGAAAAAACAAAAAACATCTTTGATTCTCCTTCATTGTCAAACACAAACTGAGTCACTGTCTCTTTAATTAAACACAACACTGCACGACATAAACTCGACACAACAACGGAGGAACCAACTTGGCCTATTCGACGTCGTTTGTTATGGAGCAAAGTTATAAACAATGTTGAAATTAATCGGAAATACAACCAAAATTAACAATGCACGCGATGGCAGCCATATTTTATTGTAAGAAAAACAAAACAGCAAAGTTGCCAGCTAGTAAATCTGTTCTGTGGTTGCCAGGTACAAGAAATAAAATTCTACCTGTACCCGAATGGAATTGAATTTATAAAATATCTTTTTCCAGATGCACTGAGGCCTTAGCACCTTAACTATATTTAAAAGGAGCTTAGCACGGATTCCTATCGAGTATCGAATCGAATTAGAATCGACGAGTTTTTTTTTTATTTTGTTCACTTAACCACTCAAACGTCCGCGCGCGTTTCGCTAGGTTGTCAGGACAGTCCGCGAGTCACGTGATACGCGCAAAATAAAATCGATAGGAGACGTATGCTAAATAAATGCTTATTACTCAGTAAATAACTCAAATATCGCAAAATGAAAAATACTAATGAAAGGCTCATTAGTTGACGATTTTTAGGCAATAGTTATGTTTGATTTTAACATTATATTCTATTAATGATCTTACAGTGAACTTTAAGAAATGCTAATTTTGTCCTAGTTTTCAATTTAAATATTTTTTTTATTAGATATTTTTGACGTTTACAATATTAAAACAATTTTGGGTTTTAGGTAATTTAATGGCCTTTCATTTGGAACCAAAATCCCATTATAAATCATCTTAAAAATATTACAAATAAAAAAAAAACTAAAGCTACATGATCTGTGAAATCGAAGTTCACGTATGGTAAATTGTCTAATCCAGAATGAAATATGGAATATTTCAAGAAAGTATGGTAATAACCAGGCTATAATATTAATAAGTTTTCATATTAAAACATTTAAGTACGATATAATAAAAGAACTTTTTTAGATCTTCCAATTATTCACTAATAAAAACACAGAGTCACCGACCTATTTTTAATCCAAATTTTTACTTCAAAACTGACTGGAATCGCACATAATGTTATAAAATATGAAAATATGTAAGATTATAAATATTTTGATATACAAAACAATAATATTTTATTACTTACGGCATGATTTCTCGAATAAAATAGCTGGAGTCACTCGCGCACTGATCCACAAAAACAACAAGCAACTTGACAATTTATTTTTTTTGTAGCCATGAGCCGAAGTTATGTTCCACTTGAAATAAGGTGTGGTACATATCATAGAGCGTCAAAAACCAGCAACACTACAGACTATAAACATCCACAGCGATAAGAAAAAGAAAAAAACAATCGGCGGGCGCGAATTCTTAAAAATGTAACTGTAGTTACACGGACTGTCCTGAGGTATATGGTCTCTGTAACTGTGGTTACAGTGGACGTATGAGTGGTTAAGATTTCTCTAAAGACCATATAAAACTACATTAATTTTTGTAATGACTTTCATAGAGTATATTGAATGACTTTAAAATCAATAAATAGATTACCTGATCTCTCACAATTATATAATTTCTCGAATATTTTATGACACTATGTAAATAGTAGCTTTTGAAAATGATAAAATACCAAATGTGATTGTCAATGTTGCTTGTTCGAAAAAAAATAATAATTTTATTTTATTTAATTTTCTGGCGAGCGGAGTTTATCCCCCGTAGGTATTCCAAACATCTCATAGAAACTCGACCAGGCCTGGTCGCCAGCCAATCGATCTGATATTATAACCTTGTATACTAAGGACACACCGCAAGCGTAAATGTCCCAGTAAATGGTAAAAGCGCTACTTTAACCATTTACTGTACAATTTCATTGTCAATTGCTTGCAATTTACAATTGTTCGTTTTTTTTTATTCTAAACGAAGTCAGATTCTAGACATCGCGAAAAGCGGAGAGATCTCGCTATAGGTAAATTATTGAGAAGTCAGTTGTGCGTGCTCATATTTTGATCGTACAACCAATGAAGCCGTGTTGTGACTATGTGTAGTTTTTTTAAAGATTGTCGCGTTGGCCTTCCGACATACCACTGAAACTTTTTGTTGGATTAAATAATCAATAATATTATTCAAGTAATCAATAGTTTTTTATATTAATTTCGTATTATCTATGTATCAATTAAAGTTTTGTTTCTTTCAATGTTACCGAGTGAATCTATCACCGGATGTGAAATGTTAAAACATATCGAAACTCGATATTTAATCTTTTAAATCGTGTCGATGAAGAATAATGAAGATCACATCGTGAGTTCTTAGCCTTAAAGGCAGGCCTATGTGATATGTTTCTGATCGTCGCGCCCGCATGCATATATTCCTCATTTAGATAAATCTAGTGATGCTGATCCCCTTGTAATCTTTATATCGATAGTTAACATTGAAAAAAATATGTCGATGATGTCAGGCTTAGTGACAGTATTGCAATTACAGTGTATCTTTGTATTATAATTATGTATTTATTCACAAAAACAGTATAATAAGAATTGTTTATCCGTTGTCTGCACCCATAGCACAAGCTGTTTAGTTTGGGACTAGATGGCGCGGTGTGAATAATGTTCAGAGATATTTATTTATTTTATTTATTTAGCAAAACATACAAAAAATACGCATAAAATGGTTGTATCTCGTGGGGATCAAACTTCTTAACTATACTAATTGATTGTCCGTACAACAAATTTCTCAATTGACTTTGCTGCATAAGTTCACTTTCAGAAAGTTAAGAAGCAGGATCCATTTTGCACCCGAATAACTCATTGCTTGCGATATGGCACAACATTTGCATACCGGTTTACTGCCTATAAACCTCCACTAAATTATGTCGTAAATGCTTCAACCAATGTACCTTAGTCCGTTCATTAAAACATTGTCAAGTCCTGTTTTGATACGAGGTGAATGTGTATTTTAGAGGAAAATCGTAAAACTACGAATATTATATATTAATATCATTTATTAGTACACCTAAAATTTAAAGCGCGGAAATTAGAAGAACCTAAGTGAGGAAACACATTGAACGATGCTTCCTAATTGTTGAGGATCGGCCTTATATGCACGGGAGGAGACGCGCAGGAGGGCAAATGATGTTACCGCCACGGGCACGACGAGGCACGAGCAAGCACGACACGAGTGAGCACGACGAGGGTGTGTGACCAACGACCATACGCTTGCGCTTCCTACCCCGCTACGCACGGACCTCAGTTCGATCCTCCGACCGCGACCAACCTTAATAATTTTACCACCTTCGTTAGCCCGAGATGTTTATGTAGCTCTTCTCTTTACTTTAACATTACGAAGCGTGGCTATTATTACTTTTATCATACAATTTAACACCCGTACGTAATTTTATACATCTCCTATGCCATAGGTCATAGCGATAGGCTCAAAATGTGTCCCTAATCGAGCGCTTCAGGAATATACCAGAAAAATATGTATCACTGTTGCAGCTAGGTACTGTTTTGAGCACATTGTAGTTGTACATACAATTTCAGCCAAAAGTGACTCTTATTGCCGTAACAATATAACAACAATCCGTATAAATCAATAAAAATAAGTGCATTTTAAAAAGTTCGGTCAGTTGGAAAAGAACAAACAATATAATATAACTTTATTTTGGATACCGTTGGTAAATGCTAGTTCTTCACAAGACGAAAGAACAATTTATTTTAGTCTAAAGCATCTTACCCCGTTTTGTCAGGGCTGTATGAAGGGAAATAAATATTTGTAAAATGCAAAATAAAGACTTGACTCTTTGAAAGTTAGTCAAGTTAGAGTAGAGTCTCAATCAAAGTTTAGCAGTTGTTCGTATATTTTTAATGTATTCTTCTCTTTTTTGAATGCTTCATGTTCGAATGATTTTTATCAAAAGGTTAAAGCTAACCAAACAATAGCCATAGAATTTTGTAAGAAACTCATTAGTTTCTTACTCCAAAAAAAAAAAACTGTGTGTTGTTTTTATTTAATTAATGTTAATTAAATACATAAATTATAACATTAGCTAAGATTTCTATCTAAATGTCTTCAACTTAAGATTTTTTTTAAAAATTAATTTAATTTGGGAGTCAGTGCAAGTGTGCTTGAGTTGACCCTTTGTCACATTAGAATAAAAAGTCTTAAATTTGAGAATCACCTAGTGTATTAATATTCTTCTCAATAAGAGACACATTTCTGCAGTATAAAATCTAAACGAAAATAAACTAGTTTGAAATAAGCTTCGTCTGGCTTCAGTTTGTAGAACTCATGCAATCGACGAGTTCTCATTCCAAAGACGCTTCAATGACTACAATCGGGTAGACAATAAATACGCGCCAGAGAATTTTCACAATATTTCCTTTTATATTTTACTCTTAGTTCGGCTCTGTCTAAACAGTTTCGTCACAACTCGTCGTAACAAACATCCCTAACTCACTTCTGCCACAGTGCCTTGTCAGTTTATTAAAATAGTAGACTTTAGTAAAATGCTTATAAGATGGAAATAGGTAGCTCGTTATTTAATAAAAGTATTCATAATTTTTCCTTTGACAAGAAAGGCGATACGGCAAATAACAATAAACGTTGTGTTGTATCAAAGGCTTGTTCACAGCCTTTACTGTAGTGGCTTCAAATAATGAATCGCTGAAGGAAAATCACAAAGTAACAGATCGAGATAAAAACAATGACCTACTTAGTTTTTTGTAGATAAGAGATGCTTGAAGAACTTTACAGTCACTTAGTATAATATTTACAATAAGATTTGCTTAGAATGCGAGGTTTCTTTTTACCTTTTAGTTTAAAACTATCACAATCCATTGAGATGTATTCTAAACTTTACAACATAGAATAAATAAAATATTCTATGTTTTACAATTAAAGATTTATTTTATTTTACACCAAAACTTTTAACTGACAATAGCAACGACTTTACAGTAAGTCAATCTTTCTCAAAGCGTATTGTTCCAAACCAATCAGGGAATTATTGAAGTGGTTGTTACAATAAATAAATAATTATTAAAAATACATATAGACAAAATTGAGACTTTAAGGTGGTTCCATGACTCGATATTTCTTACATTTCCGCAATAAAATGAAATCTAAAATTCACATTTGGTGGGAACTCAAAAGTATTTGAATGGAACCAAAACACTTTTCAGGTAGTGCTTCCACTTTTGGGCGGTGAGGTTTAACGCCCCAGTTAGACTGAGAAAGAGGTCGCTTCCAACCGAGGTGTTTGCAAGAGTTTTACACAGCCAAGCCATAGTAAAAAGAATGCACAGTACGTTATCTTCCTCAATGCAAGCAAAGAGATCTTGACCCATTGTTCAGTGCACGAAATTAATAATTATTGAATATCTCTGGACCACAATTATTCACACAGCGCCATCTAGCCCCAAACTAAGCATTAGCATGTGCTATGGGTGCTAGACAACGGATAAACATGACTTTTTACGTTCATGCACACAAATGTTTGTACCGTGCGGAAATCGAACCCACGACCTTTGGTGTAATAGCCGACTTCTCGACCATTACACTAAATAAATAAATATTGGACAACATCACAATATAATATGTACATTGATCAGACCCCGAAGTAAGTAGAGTTAGTACTTGTGTTATGGATATCAGAAACTCAATCATCAAATTAAAATATAAACATCTAGGCACAAATGCTCATCACATGAATGTTTTTGGGTAGGATTCGAATCCACAACCCCTGGCACATAGCGGCTATATGCGCCATAGAGCCTGTCAAAGGTTTAACCTACTTTGTTTTACTTATACTACGTCATCTAAAGAATAATTGAACAGACAATACGGATCTAGGTCTAAAACAGTTTGGAAGTTTGCCATTTTCCGATTCCCTTGACATGGTGGTTACAAATCACGTCAATAGGTTTGATCAGTCGATTGATTGATTTCATGCAACGCTGCATTGTGTTTAGTCAGTGATCAGTGTTGTCATTTATCACAGTAATTAAATGGCAATCAAGAAATTTCGGGCGCTTTAAGGCCCGTTAATTTGGAAATTTGGATTCGATTTGAGCGTTGAACGGTTGGCAGCATTTAAGCTTCTATTTAGGTTTCAAACGTGACTATTTTGATGATGAATGCGATTCTGCAGGTTGTTGAAAAATATAATATGTCACTGTACCAAACATATTTTTTTTATTTAAAAACTACTTACTAGCGTCCACCAGCGGCTTTACCTGTGGGATGTTAACAAAATAGTCACACAAATGTTTGTACTACTGTTCAGGGTTGGAATGCACGATCTCTAATGTTATTATATATGTATAATTTTTTTAGTGGTAGAGCCATGCTGTTTTACAGTACGAATGGGCCGGTTTTTCGGGGAAGTACCACACACGCTCTCACATAACACCAGCGTGAAATAATAGTAACTACTATTGTGTTTCGTCTGGTTTGTGAGAGTGCCGGTGCCCACACCTCCCATGCTCCCATAGGCCGGCAAAGCATCAGCGATCCCTCTGATGTTTCAGATGTCCATGGGCGGCGGTGATTGCTTACCATCAGGTGACCCGCTGGCTTGTTTGCCGCCTCTTACATAAAAAAAATCCTAGATCTCACCCATTGCACAAAATCGGTCGTCAAAATTGATTTCAGAAGGCTGCAAGGCATCTTATTGTTTCTAAGAAATGCCGAATAACTTTTTTAATGAGGTGATCTGATCATTCTTAGAACTGATTTATTGCCAAAAAGACACTGGCTCATCTCATTGCTTTTGGAACTGGTAGGAAGTTAAAACGGGATTTAGGAGGCAGTGGCCCATTAATTCCTAACTCTACACGCAACCGCAGATTTAGTTTGCGGTTATGGTACTAAAAACAGGTCATTCAAATTAATGGGAAAACAGCGTTTTAAATGAACACCAGATTAACGAGGCAAACAGATTAAATAATCAGGAGTCAGAATTAATTAATCGCATGTGTTTTACTACGTGAATACTTTATGTGAATATTCATGTGATGTAAAAGTTGCTAAACAATTCCTATGATAAACAGTTTATTTTGGTGTACAAGTATTATTAATGGTGCGTCAGAGGATTGGGAATGAAGAATGATCTGAGGTCTAGAACCTTCCTTTTAGTAAGCTCTCAGTCTATTTTTTTTATAATTTGCATTAATCATTTCATACAATAGAACCAACATTGTAATACTAATATTAAGGTAAATGAACTCCTAGATAATAAAATTGTAGATTGGAAAGATGGAAAGTTGTTTGAAAGTGGCAGATAGACTGACAGACAGGAATATTCCGCAGGGTGGCTCTCCCACCACATAGTAGAATCTTCCAAAATTATTGTTGTTAATAAACTGGTACTTCCGTCAACTGGAAACTTCTCACTTATCTCAGCTCATCTTACTTACTTCTGAACTCGTGACATTGTTCTCGCGTCGTAATGTCGCCTTACTAACTGAATTAAGGAACATAATATGAGAAAAAATATTATCTTACAAAAACTTTATTTACACTGACATTATTATTATACGTGGCAAAAAAGAATAATTGTTTCTACAATAGACGTGATGACGAATAATCGTTTCTTCTTTACCTTCTTTATAAATTTTCTATTAATATTTTACACTTTACTATTTTAGTGATGTGCCTAGCGATGTGACTTGATTTCAATGATGCAGGATTTTACCTGTACCCTAAGTGGGACATATGCCTATTTAATTGGCGTCAGCCTACTAACGCCTATTTAATGCCATTTATTATCGGTATGTTTATTTATCGGTATGTATGGTATGTTTGAATCGGTGTGTCTATTAAAAGTGTCAACTTTTAATAGACACACCGATTCAAACATACCAGTTCATGAAAGTATCCCTTTAAGGAACAGGCCATAAAGAAACATGCCACTTACCTCCTGATAGGAAGTTCAGGAGCCTACTCCTCCTTCTTGTTCGAACTGAAACAAAAATAAATCAATAAAACAACTTATTTTTTTAAAGTCAAGGTTCTCAAGAATAGTATAATGCGCACAAAATTTAAATGACAAAACATTATCAATCTTTTTTTTACACCATTATAAACTTCATGATTCATAATCATCTACTGATATATTTCTTCCAAGTTAAAATAATCTTGAATAAATCTGTATCTTAAATCTTTTTAATTATGAAGAAACGCGTGTTAAAATATTTTAGCTTTATTTTTGTTAAATAAAACAATTGACATTGTGACTGAAAAATTACAGGTGCTAAGATGAGTCAATCAATACAATGATTATAAGGAATTTTTCACTCATAATAAAAAATAAAGTAGGTAACACATTTTTGCGAAGATTAAGTACATCACGTGTTCAGCCACTTGAATTCATTTTATTTTTCGAAGCCAGTAAAATTTGGAGTCAATTTCGTGAAATAAAAGATGATGGCAGGAGATGTCGTAAATTCCAGCCAGCAGTAATTCTGTGACACTAGATTAAACAAAGCCATCACGAGTGTGAGAGAGACGGATGCCCCGTGAGTTCCGCAATGGATGGATTAGCTGAGAGCTTGAAAGTGTTTTTGCCGGCCCTACTTCCTCAAATTGTAAGGAAGTGAACGGAGATAAGAATAGGGCAGTTTGGGGCGGCAGAGTAAGCGGAAGGAATGTTTTATTGCCTGACCGGATCGCGTTTTGTATTTTATTTCTTTTTTGTAGGTAAGTTTACAAATGGAAGTAGGTATACCTTACGTAAAGTAATCAAATGATTTTGATATTGATTTTAATAAACATCAAAATCAAAATAATTTATACATATATCACATCAAGTGTTGCCATTATGATAAAGTGTTTGTTAATTGTTTTGTTTAATGAAAACAAAAAAGAACATTTTTTTCCGTTAGGTAAAGTTAACGTAAGTCAAAGACGATGGATGTAATTCCAATCTTACAAACTTTCACAATTACTTTTACAATCATGACTCTATCAATAGAATATTATTACATATAAGACGCACTATGCGGCGTCACGTCGTCTCAGCCGCACCTCTAACCCAACACAATGCGTAATCTGTGACAGTTCCGAAGCGGGTTATAAACGGCACCGCCACCGGTATTCAATTGCCCGTCAATTGTACACGCCGGCACTGGGACCGCAGACTGGCGCCAGTCCAAATACTACGGGTCACCGTATATCTACAGTACTAACGTCTGGCAGGCCGACGACAAATGGCGATCGATCCGCTCCACATCAAACCCTTGATACGAGTAGCTGGGTTGAGTTTCAGAGGAAATGTTCTGGTCTAAAATAAAAGTGAAATTCACGACGAAGTTCGGCAAGTCATTACTGTTGTCCCATCTAAAAACGGAGGAGTCATTGCCGGGACATTTTATTTTTTTATTTTCACCTTCTATTTGACGTTGTGGCTTTCCGTATCTATCGTCGTTACCTCTTACAACTACACGGGCAAAGGACGTTTGTGCACGCGTAAATGTGTGCGTGAAGTTTAGCAGGGCTGCTTGTGAATCTCAAAATGCGCGGGTAGTGCAGCGGCCAACGACGCGCGACGCGACGTTTGAGCGGGGAAAAAAATTTTGCCCCAGATTTATTTTTCAATTAACAAATACAAAATAGTTGATTTAAAATTTAATATTAGTAACACTAAAATACTTTGGACAAGTCACTCGCATGGAGAACTCACTGGAACGTTTTGTCATCCAGGGTCAAATATAAGGCAAACGATCACGCGGTCGGTCTCCTATTAGGTGGCTGGACCTCATTACGTCAACAACACACTGCCAGGCAACTGAATGTTCCAGAAAATCCATAAATCGCATCAAATGAAGGACCATCGCTAGAGCAGCGGCCAAGTGCAAGACCGATCCATAATCCACTAGAGTGAATGACTAAGAAGAACACTAAAATATTTTCTAATCAACACACTGATATAATTAAAACGCATTGAAAATTAGCATTACAGTTTTGAAAACATGGCCAGGAATCGGTAACGCTTATTATTTCAGTCCTTTGATAGGGAAATGTTCAGGGAATTTTGAAATTTTTTGATTTTATAGATTTCGATTGCATTCTGTAATGGTTTCGTAAACACTTATTGTGTTTGTGTAGGTACTTTGACACATCAAAAGTAGTTAAAAATCCGTTTTTTTTCTGTCAAATAATGTCCACTAATACTTTCCAGGCCGCTCTATTTCTGCAAAAAATCTTCAATTCACAGACGTGGTTTTACAAGTCAATGTTTCAGTTATTTAAAAATTAAAACTAATTAAAGTCAATATCTCACAAAAAAAGTTTAATCCTTCTAGCCCCGGATTACTAGACACAATAGAAAATCTATTGTTATGCGGCACCCGAGTTCCGGTTCGGCGTTGAGTGGTTAAGTTTGTGTGTGTTTGTTCATTGTCATTCCAATGCTCAAGTGACGACGATAAATTGAGTTAGAACTATGTAGACATGGACTGCATTGCAAGTCAGCGAAAAGCAATTTGTGCAAACATAAACTTCAAGACTTTAAGAGCTACGTCACTAGAAACAACCAATCAGCTTGTGTATCTGCATCGCGCTTGCGAAGTGTATTCAACACATCATAAAGGTAGTCAATTTGGCAGAAGTCTCATGCTCCGCTCACTAGGTTATCCTAATACAAAGCAACTTTTTTTATAGTTATTTTAAGCTGAGGTGGTTTTTAATTTTTTATGTATTAGTTGTAACTTATGTTTTTGTTTAATCTTGCTATCTATACTTTGTTATGCCTAAACTAAGTAAAACTTGGTAGATAAATAGAAGTATCATTATGTTCTTAACTAAGTTCAAACTAAATTAAATAAGTTTCTTCGTCCTTGAAAACATCGCAACAACTGCCACAAACAGTTGACTCAGCTAATAGCTGGAATCAAATCGGACTTCAATTGGAATAGCTTTGTTGACTGCAAAGTGAAGTCTCGTTACTACACGAGGCAGTAAAGTAAATAGTGCGGACTTTCACCTAGGTAAATTTAGTTTTTGTAAGATAGACTTAAAACATCATGCTGCTTTTTAGGGTTCCGTAGCCAAATGGCAAAAAACGGAACCCTTATGGATTCGTCATGTCTGTCTGTCTGTCTGTCCGTCCGTATGTCACAGCCACTTTTTACCGAAACTATAAGAGCTATACTGTTGAAAATTAGTAAGTAGATGTTTTCTGTGAACCGCATTAAGATTTCCATACAAAAATAGAAAAATAATAATAAATTTTGGGGGCTCTCCATACTTAGAACTGAAATTAAAAAATTTTTTTTATCCAATCCTTACGTGTGGGGTATCTTTGGATAGGTCTTTTAAAATGATAATAAGGTTTCTTATATAATTTTTTTCTAAACTGAATAGTTTGCGCGAGAGACACTTTCAAAGTGGTAAAATGTTGGTCCCCCCCCCTGTAACTTCTAAAATAAGAGAACGATAAATCTTAAAAAAAATATATGATGTACATTATTATGCAAACATTGAAAATTGGTTTGAACGAGATCAAGTAATTAGTTTATAAATTTTTGGGGCTTTCCATACTTAGAACTGAAACTCAAAAAAATTTTTTTCTTCAAACCCTTACGTGTGGGGTATCTACATATAGATAGGTCTTTAAAAATGATAATAAGGTTTCTTATATCATTTTTTTCTAAACGGAATAGTTTGCGGGAGAGACACTTCCAAAGTGGTAAAATGTGGGTCACCCCCCCTCTAACTTCTAAAATAAGAGAACGATAAAACTAAAAAATATATATGATGTACATTACCATGCAAACTTCCATTGAAAATTGGTTTGAACGAGATCAAGTAATAAGTTTTTTTTTAAAACGTCATAAATCGTAAACCGCAATTTTCCTCATTCAATCAACTCAAATATAAAAACGTCGATCAAACTTACAAAGAACTACAAGAACTTTTATATTATGATGATACTTGCTGCTACGGAACCCTTCATGGGCGAGTCCGACTCGCACTTGGCCGGTTTTTTTTTTTTAATTTTGGTAATATTTTCTTCTAATGAAATGAATTCAACTCTATTAGGCGTAGTGTTGTATCTAGAATGTTGTTTAGACTTTTGTTAAGCTCGTTTTGTAAATATTTCTTTTCTATGAAGTCTTTTGTTGCACCTAAATTTTATTTTGCTATAATTTTTTGCCAGGATTTTGATTATTTATTTTGGCTATATATAATTTCGTAAAAAGTAAGTTTCAGTCTGTTTCAGCCTGTTAATGTCCCTCTGCAGGGCCTCCATCATCTGTGATTTAAATCATGTACTTAATTTCGTATTCTGTTAATTTCCATAACTGTTTTTTTCCAATAAATTTTTACCGTTGTAATTTGGATGACTAAATAATTTTACCCTATATGCAGAAAGAAGATTATAATATTTCAACGACAAGTCATTGTCTCATTCAAGAGATTATTCGCCCACGTTACCCCACTTATAGTTCCTCTGCGGGTCCTCATAATGTGGTTTGTCTAGTTCGTTAAACAATGAGATTAACCCCTGTGCTAAATTTAGTAGGATTTATTCGGAACCCAGTTAAAAATAGATTTGCTAATAGAAATAGGCATTTTGGTAAACTAAAATATGTTATCCAACTCATTAATTCGACGCTTCGAAAACATCAACCGTCCGTGGTCGACCAAATCGAAAACAATTTGGACTTTGTTGACTTCAATGCTTTTGTTGACTTCAAAGTGAATTCCTGATGGATTCTATATTTCACTAAGCTCAACCGCAAATGAATCGGGGAAGTATTTTGAGTTATGCCGTACGAATTTCAACTAAAATGTTTTTTTCAATCTCCACATTGTTAACTATCCATAGTTTCGCTATAGATAATAGATCCTGAAAACTAGTAGCAATATCGATAGTGATATCGATATTAATAATGCTATCGATAGTTTAAATTGGTTAATATAGTTAGGTTAACATATTGAGGAATGGACTGGTCAATCGCAAGGCAAGGCATCCGCCTAGCCTTGCGGACTTGCTAACTTGTCATATTGGTGATTAAAATCATTCTCCACCGCCAAAATAATACTCACAGTTTGACAAACTAAACGTAAAAGTGCTACCTTAATGTCGTTAAAGAATTACTACTGTAAAGCGTTAATGCATAAAATATCATGCGAAATAACACAACTTCAGCGCTGAATTTCGACAACGGCTAACCTCAAAAAGACGTATATTGTAATGCATGAGTATTTGAGTAAGCGCGCAAACACAGGTGCATTTAATTACCGATGATACCGGCAGTAATGACACGACTATGCTATTAGAGGAATGTGGTGTTGTTACTTATAAGTAGTTTTAGTGGTAGAGCCATGCTTTTTTACAGTACGAATAGGCCGGCTCGTCCGGGGAAGTACCACCCTCTTACATAACACCAGCGTAAAATAATAGTGACTGCTATTTGTGTTTCGTCTGGTTTGTGAGAGTACCGGACGCCCACACCCCCATACCTCCATAGGCCGGTCACGCATCAGCGATCCCTCTGGTGTCGCTGATGTCCATGGCCGTGATTGCTTACCAACAGGCGACCCGCTGTCTCGTTTGCCGCCTCTGACATAAAAAATAATAATAATATAACCACGACAACGAGCCATTTGGTGTAATGGTCGAGAAGTCGCCTATTACACCGGTCGCGGGTTCGATCCCCGCACGGTACAAACATTTGTGTGCATGAACATGTCTGTTTGTATCGGTCTGGGTGTTTCTATGTATAATATGTACGTACTTTGTATTTACAAAAAAAAAGTAAAAAAGTAATGTTTATCCGTTGTCTGGCACCCATAGCACAAGCTAATGGTTAGTATGGGGCTAGATGGCGCTGTGTGAATAATGTCCAGAGATATTTATTTATTTATAATAAATTCCAAAAGTAACTGTGTCTGTATGTTACGCTTTCACGCATAAACCATTTTAATGAAATTTGCTAAAGCCATGGACTAGACTAGGAAGGGACTTAGACTTATTGTTATTGACTGGGCATTAGCTCAGCTCTCATGAGATATGTTTAACACAAAGGTTTTTGTTTGTCCATCTTTCACAATCTAGTTTAGTTACGTTAGGTAACCAAAAAATTGGCACTACAGCTATCTCAATAAGAACCTTATGATCAATGACAAATTATAGACTCCGAATTATTAATAACGATCTGAATTGATGATCAAGAGATATGTTCTAAAGTGCCGAGATATTATCTCGGCACTTTAAACCATGACCTACTTACCTACTGAATGATTATAAACTCAGCCTCGGCTTACCTTTGAACGTTATAATGATGCTAACACGAATTTAATTATCCAGTCTTAATGACGCGAAAACGAATGAATAACAATGTAGGTAATAAACCTTTATCAAAAAGTGGTTTTAATAAAGGGTAGTATCTGATCCCGCTGCAATAGTGTTGTCGAACGATCGATAGTGTATCGATTAACAGCGCTGCGATTGGGGCCCTAAATAATAGAATAATCTTTTTCTGATAAATTCATCGATAATAATCAACTTCGATCTTTCACAATACAGTAACAGATTGTGCCGTGGAAGATCGAACTCGGCTCGATTTCATTTATTTATAAAACACAATCGATTTTAAGCAATAGAATTGTCTAGAATATCATCAATTGGATCGATATTATAAATTATATCGATAATGTTATCGAGTTTCACAATTTTTCTAGTACTAAAGTTAGATTTATTTATAGATTTTTCGCCAACACCACCGCAAATTACATCGTATGTCATTGTTTGTATCGCGATACGTGCAATTAATCACTCGGTCTCGTTAGGCGAATGGCGTGAGTTGCGGAACCACGGTGACAATCAGCTTTACTAATATTCCATAAATTATGTCATAATACTCCCTGTTATGTCGTGGTCTGCCTTGTTAAGGTTTCAGTACAGTAAGGGGTTGGAGATCCAACACACTGTCTGTTCTTGTAGCAAAAGAAGACTAAAGAAGATTTTGAATTGTGGTTCTCACGTCTACCGCCTCGATGGAACAGTGGCTAAGCCACTCGGGTATAAATCGCGGAGATCGTGAGTCCGATTTCCGCCTTGGGTCTGGTTGGTGGTAGGAGTTTTTTAGAGTCCGACTGACTAGCTACCACCCCCACAGGTGGTTTCAATGGAATAGGCCGCGGTGGTTGCTAACCAACAGGTGGGCTGTGTACCTATTTTCTAACTGATCTACCATATAAAAACGTTGTGACGTGTTTCGCGTGTGATTTGTAAGCAAGCAAAAGGACTGACTTAATAAAAGTTCTCAGCTTTAAATCCCGTTCAAAATCAACATACTAATCGCTGATCCTAGATTCCTAATTATACTGGAAGCAAAAGACATTGACATTTTAAACGTTGCAAAAGTTCTCTTAAATTCCCTAAAGTCTACTTTAAGTTAACTCATGAACTCTTAACTACACTTTTACTATAAGTGGGTAATACAGCTCTAAACGTGAATCTATTTGGTTTCCTTTATAATCAATTCCATCCGAGGTAACGACTGCTTAATTGACCAATCAATTCGATTGCCATTGAGCTAATGCGAAACTTAAACTAACTGCTATTAAAAGGCTTTGTCTGAGTCGCTTTGTTTACTTTTAGACAGGGTTAGTGACCCTGTCCAATTATGTAACAAGGAGCTCTCTCAGACTTAATTGTGAATTAATTAGGCATCCAAGCTAAAGTTGGAATCCAATTAAATACGTTATCATGGTTTTATTTATGAAACGGCTTATTAGCCAATGTTTAAATTTAAACAATATAAATTAATTTTAACAAATAATTTTACGAGCGTAAATCGAACGTCATATTGAATTTAGGTTATGATATTTTGTTATCCATACGGAACGGTGAAGATCATGAATCGAAAATTAAATAAATTAAAATGAACTAATACAGAAAACAAACCATTTCCCGACCTTTATTTCAACATCATCAGCTTGTCGCAGTCAACTGCTGGACAAAGACTTCTCCAATTGCCGCTGGACCTGAACTTGACAAGCCTTTTTTAAATTTAACATCATTGCCTTTTGGTAATGGTCGAGAAGTCGGCAATTACACCAGAGGTCTCGATCCCCGCACGGTGCATACCTTTCTGTGCTGTTGTCTGTTTATATTGATTTGCGTGTTCCTATGTATACATATATTTACAAAAAAATATATAAGTAATGTTTATCCGTTGTCTGGCACCCATAGCGCAAGCTTATGCTTAGTTTGGGGCTAAATGGCCCTGTGTGGATAATGTCCGGAGATATTTAAATGACCTGATTGGTTCAATTTTGGCCTTACGATGTCGACTAAATGCAGTTTGATAATATGATTAAGTGAAGTACTTACTCGTATAAGCTTATTGAATTTGGCTAAACGCAGCCAATTTGCCTGCGAAACTGAAGTCAATCTATCTGTTGACCAATAATTAATAAAAAAAAAAGAAAAAAAATCCTGAACCGGGTAATAAACTTAGGAACTGATATCAGGAACATAAATTGCTAAAGAAATGGGAAATATAACTTTTATCTATGTTAGGTTATGGATAGGTTATGTTCAGGAATGTTAAATAAAGTTTGATTGGAATATTGGACGGTTTCCAATAGTGTTAAGTAATAAAAATATGCTCTACTATTAAATATGCATTAAAAGGTAAAAGTAATGCACCTTTTAAAATACGTCAGAACAGATTTTCCATCAAAATCATTGTTATTAAAGTCGGATACTACACCGGGAGTTCGCGGCTTCGATCCCCGTACAGAACAAATATTTGCGTGCGTGAACATCTATATATTATATAAAAGGTGACTGACTGACTGACTGACTGACATAGATAGATATCAACGCACAGCCCAAACCACTGGACGGATCGGGCTGAAATTTGGCATGCAGGTAGATGTTATGACGTAGGCATCCGCTAAGAAAGGATATCTCGATATTCCTACGGGAACGAGAACCACGCGGGTGAAACCGCGGGCGCCCGCTAGTAACCAATACAAACGATCTGTAATCTCTAAGGTTTATAATGAAGTCTGCTTGTTGCAACATTATTGGCCTTATTTGTTTGTACAACTACAGAAAAAGTAATTTGGCGAGTCTATAAGAAGAGAGGAAAATCCAATTGCATTCTGAGTATTGGCAAGCTCGTTCCGAAGAATGAAGATTGCTTAATCGATTTTGATGAGCAAGAGCGACTACCCTTGAAGTTATGTAACTAGAACGAGATCGGGTGATTAAGAACCTCGGTTGAGTGTTTTCAAATTAGATTATTTTTCGATTAACGCCTCGATGGTCTAGTGGTTTAAGTACCGGGCCGAGATCTCGAGGTCCTGGGTTCAATTCCCAGGTCGAGCTAACTTTGTGTCGGTTTTTTCGGATCACAGCTCGGGCTTGTGATCACCCGCATTTGGCAAGCGTGGTGATTAGCCAGTATGCATCATTGTAGCGATAACTTGATTTTAGTGATGGAGGCCTTTGCCCTGCAGTGGAACATTAAATAGGCTTGTACTTACTTACTTTCGACTCGTTTACTTAGCGTTAAAGTTTAATTCGAATAGAGAATGTATGATTAAAATTCAAATGGCCTTAAATTTGGTTTACGCGTAATTTACGTGAGAAACATTTGTGTTTGCGCTGTACCTAGGTAATTAATTTCTGTTTTAGGGAGTGTTCGAGGTAACTTTGTAATTAGCTAACTCGGTTAATTTTGAATCATAGCTCTGCTGGACTGGAACTAGAGGGATCAGACTGACAAAGCTATTAGTACAGGATCCAACTGCTCGAATCTGCAGGTATCTGTTTTTTGATACAACTAATTTTTAAATGAATGTTAAGGAAGTATGCAATTTGTGACATTATTATCTTTTAAATGTCGTAAAATTCATTAAGAAAACATATAGTCGCAAGTTATATTAGCGAATTAATTACACCAAATTTATTAACAGGTAATTGCGGCAATTTTTTTACAGGCAACCTATTCCTAATCCATTGCATACTTCCATAACATTCATTTAAAATTAGTTGTATAAAAAAGCAGATACCTGCAGAATTGAGCAGTGGGATCTTAAACTATATGATTAAGCAGAAATAGTTCCAGCAGTTTTAATAACTTTTTTTAACCCATTAATATTATATATAATAATTATATATAAAATGAAATACCTACATTCGTTACTAACATTTCGTGGAAAAAAAATATGCTAGATAAGTTGTCAGACGGAGGAGTTGATATGACCTATTCTACTGAGGGACTCCCTCAGTAGAATAGGTCAAATCAACTTGTCTTCGTGCCTTTAATTTCAAGTGTACTAGCTTCCACATCAATATTGTCGTAACACAACCAGAGTTGTTATAGCGGTTTACTTCATCAACTCTCTCTCTCTCTCTTAAAAAGTCCAACCAAACCAATCAGAGCTAAGGCGGGAACTGAACCCAAGTCTTCCAGGTTTTTACCGAAGGCGGTCAAGTCAATGTTATGTTAAGACATTTATTGAAAACATAACACGTGGTCTCTACAACATGGACCTCTGCGTAATGAACGTTAGTTTTCACCAACAGGCTTTTGCCCTCATTTCATACAACCCGTATCAACACGCATCCAGGCAATCTGTCACGTACATAATCTTTGGCGCAATCTTGGTCATTAGTGGCGGATTATCTTTATTGGATAAGGTAATAATGAGCTGAACACGGTGGATACTTGTAAGTAGAAACCTATTGGTTATTTTAATCAAACAGTATATTTGTGATTCAGTTCATTTACCTCTTAAACAATTGAAGTGACACAGACATCAAAAAATAAGAGGATTGAGGATGTTCTTAATTTGAATTAATGGTTTTATGTGTGTACCCTCATTTTATGTTTACTGGAAAAATCAAGATGATTCTTCTTTAATGCTGCAATAAAGGTGATCCATGTGATGAGGCCAATGTGATGAGGTCCCAATTGTGTGAATCTATGTGTGTGAGTCCATGAATATCAATTTATTTTAAATTTAATGAGATTTCATTGATAACTAGTCAAATGTGAGACTTTAATGTGCTTATATGAGACATTCCTTTTGACTTATATAAGAAGCGCGTTTAATAAGTCGTAGAAAGTCGCAGAAGCTAGGGCTAGCATAAATCCTATTCAAATAAAGTATCAGTCCACAGAATCCGTCCTAAGCTGAATCATTCAAATGCTAGAATGTTCTTGTCGTAATTTCACACTTCTCACGTCGTGAAGCGTCACGCGACGTGCGCAATCTCGGAGTCACGGGCTACAGCTTGTTTTATAAGTGTCATCCGAATGGTTTATGCGAGCTGTGATACTTTTTTCATCAAGCCTACATACCCCTTTTCCAAAATAAATTGTTTTCTGTCTGAGAAATGTTACATGTTTTTGTTTTTAAAAGATTAAATATTCGCGTGCTTTCACAAACGAATGTGCTGTGGAAGCGACTTGGTAAAACAAAATTTGAGTTTAATTTTCTTCCGGTAATATAAATGTAGGACTAGGCACAGTTGAATACAAGCATTCGAAGACCACAGGAACCTACACATTGAGCGATGCTTGCAAAATAAGCAGAGTCATTGGATTAAAATAATCATGACTGAATTTTAAAATCTATTAAGGCTAAGAGAAAGCACCAAAGTCCAGCCACTTACTTGAAACTTACCTAAGTACCAATTATAAAAGTAATTGATTTTCTCTAACGGCTGTAGAGAATGTCCCAGGATAAGAAATCCGATGTCACATTCATCATAATAATTTAATCCTATTCTAAAATTATGCTGAGCGTGCGATCAAAAATGTATACGCATCTTAAGCACGTGGTTTGACCACAATCCCAAATGAAGTGTTGTCAAATCACGTAATAACGAGCTACGAACGCTACGGCTCGTAGTCGCACACAATCTCGTAGCAAATCGTAGTCACGAGCTCATGATTATCTTGGGCGGTTGGTGTGAAACAGTTTAAGGGAACGGGGAACTTGCACTACTAACGTAAATATGTAGTTAAAACGTTTTTTAATACAATAAAAATTAAATACGGCGACTTGATAATCATTCAAATAAAATCGGCATTGCCATCCCGAAATCCCCCAATTAGGTTATAATACAAAATGAATTATTAATGATCATACGAACATGCAGGAGTTATTTATAAAAATGTCTGGTTAATACCTTTAGGCATTTTAATATTAAAATGTTATGGTCATTGTAACGGCCGCCAGCAGTCTTATAGTTTGCATAATTCAATATGCAATGCTTCAAAAAATAGCGCCCAGAAAATATACATTATAGTAATTCAAATAACAATAGTATGTAAAAAACTGATTCCTTTCAATTTAATAATGGTAAACCTACGAAGTGTTTACGGTTATTACAAAGGATATTTCTTTGAGAGAACATCTACTCCTTATTAAAAAATAACAGTCCAACGACCAGAACTACGGTCCGAGTAGATTTAATACATAAAGTTTCTTTGAAGACCCATTAATTTACTCTTACATTTTCAAGATCTATCATCTTAACGAGGTGACTGAGTTTTGTCTTGAACAATTCTATAACGATAAAATATTCCATTGCATAGGCCTGACCCAGTAAACTTCGTATCACTTACAATTTAAGCCCTAATTTATTATTTAGTATTTTCCTCGCAAATTATCCATATTTACTCATCGTTTAAACCTTTCCTGGGTTTCTACGAATATTTCAAGACTAAAATTAGTCAAATCGGTTTAGCCGTTCTCGAGTTTTAGCGATTCATTTTTATTTATTTAGATTCGACAACATCTCATTTATTGATTTCACTCCAAAATAACTTAGCACAAATGAGTCATGACTATTAGAAGCTTGATGAAATCGCGTCAAATTTTAGTATGTTTGGATATCTTTGTAGTTTGTGATACATATAACACAAGTGCTTACGCTTCTTACTTTGGTCAGATCAATGAATGTGAAATAATATTATCCAATAATTAATATAATATTTATTTTATTACTAGTTATAATCATTGTTCTCTTATAATTATTTTTTTGTTGTTTCTTTTTTTTTTTTTGTTTTCTATCTTTTTTGTATATTCTATCTCATTTTCTGTGTTTCTGTGCTGAATAAAGGTATATTTCTTTAAATGTTATTTATTTAATATCAATTTAAATGTATTATTTCAACCGCATTCAAAATCGTTTAAGTATGTCTCAAAACGGGTTAGGTCGTCTGAATGTGAATTTACACGACCTCCGTCACCTTTAAACCGTAGGTCGTTTTTTATCTAAAAAGCCAGTCTAGTCTAGATTTATAGCCTTTGAAAACTCTAGTCATCGTTAGGTCTAAATATAGCGCGTGTTTAATGTATGTAATTGGAAACGTTTATTCTCAAACATTCCAATATTTATAAATACTATTTTCGTTAATAAACAAAGAATTTGAAAAAGAAAAATGATATAATAAACCAGATAGTATCATTCTGGATACACTGAACTGGACGTACATAAAATATGATCTTTAAATAAAGAGCAATGAAGATTTTGGCCTTCTTAATGGTCCGCCTTTTTGATTTAAAGCGTTGACTGAAAATTCTTTAAAAAATACAAACATAAAACACAAACATAAAATTTTATTAGACGAGAAACTGTACGTGTTACATTTTAAAAATCTTGCACCTTGGGTTTTGAAGCCGATGTCTTGAAACCAGTCCTATAGATGAAGTATTTAAAAAAAATGTGTACCGACATGATTCGTAATAGAATACTTTAGTATCTCTATGCACCGTGTCCACTCGTTCTTCCGGGATAGTAGTGGTAACTAACTATATTCACTGACTGAATGAAATTTAACTGAGCGCGACAAGTGAATGAACTACAAACACAGGAAATGTTGTGGGCCGTGTTCTCACAAACTCCCGATAGTTTCTGGAAACTTGGTCCACTTGCTGGAATATACGGGTTTTGCTTGTGCAACTTTTGCTGTAGTAAATTTCAATGTGGAATACGGATACCGGCAAATACACATCTCTTATAAAGATTGCTACTTTAACTTCTATGGCTAGCTAGAGTAGTTGCGGGAAATAAGATGTGAAGACATTGTTTAAAAACAATCTGATTAGTGTAATGGTTATGAGATCGAGGGTTCGATTCCCGCCCGGTACGAACGTTTATGTGCACGAACTGTATCGGCCTGGGTGTTTATTTATAATATTTTTTATTTACTATATAATAATTATTTGTATTTAAAAAAATATATACCTACGTTATCGTAAGAAATATTTTATAGACTGTCTGCAATCATAATACAAACTTTGCTTACTTTGAGACCAGACAGCTCTGTGAAAATAATGTCAAACTTCTTTATTTTTATACTTACTTATTAGACATGATATTATTATATTAAAGTGAGTATTTGAGTGGCCAAGTTCATCATCATCATTGCGTATGGCTTCTTCATTAATATTCTTCATGAAATGTCCATGTCGAGTTGCTGCAACCATTCCACTGCACCAGAACCCAGAACCGGCCACGGGAAATGTGGCTACCACCTCCACAAATGGGGTCTTCGAGACGGGCCGGATTGTGATTATGGGGCTCTCCAGTCCAAACAACGACACATACAGTTGAGGAATGTCCTCTTCGTCGTTTCCCTGGCGGTATGCGTGAGCTCCATAACCTCACGCCTGCTGCAGTGGACTGGTTGCCAAGTTCATAAGCTTCGCATATAAACATTTTTAGAAATTTCGTAACGAATACCAGAATTATCACAAACATCCAAGCGATATTTGTTCGTAACCAACCTCTATTAGGCAATCAATTCATTTCTTGCGTTCAGAGAAAAACCGGAGACCGATTTGATCAAAGTCACTTTGACGATGGCGCGAGCGTTAATTGCACGAACCGTTTTTATAAATTGATTTTTTTTAAACAGCCAGTGAAACCTGTTGGTAAGTTGCGACAAGGCTCTCAAATGGGCTATCTGCCTTTGAAATAAGAATATAGGGAGGAGAAGGGAGGATTGGGGTGGTTTGAGTCAGCTACAGTTACGTTAGTTTTCTGTGAGACTGGTACTTACCCAGCCCACTTATTTTAACTAGTTTACTTGACATTCCCTTTACAATGTGCAATAGTCTCGTATTACCTGCAATGATGGCAAAAAGCTGAATAACTTTTTAAATGGTCAATTGGTCAGTACTCGACTGTGATGGTTGATCACCGCAAGACTACGATCTCTTCATGCTGTTCGAGTGTGGAGAGGAAATCGGGGAAATTAAAACAGTAGGAAGAACGTCTTTAGTCCCATGTCTCACGTACGACCTAGCTTGCGGCCATGGCACGTTAAAACTCTTTTCTCCAAAAAGTAAAAAAATGGTCAGCCCTCAACTGGGAGACTGAATCGTTAAAATTATTAAGAAGTTGGCAGACCAGCTGTTTTATTCTTTGCTTACATAGTAGGTACGAACATTTTAGTGATTTTTAGTGCATGATTAGTTTTTTGTTAAAGGAAATTTTAAGTATTTATTTTATAAGAAATATAATTATAATAATGTCATTATTAGCTATCTGAAACCTTTGCGTTGAACTTGTATTGTTGGTTCCTTTTTTTATTATTAATTAATAAAATATTCTCTAGGATAGTCGTTCTTTTTAAGTACTTGCAAAACAAAATAATTTCATTTTCGTTCGACTTAATCGGCGAGAACCTACGCCTTATTCGTAATTTGGCTAGTAACCAGTTCAGTATTAATTAAAAACGTACATTTGAACCGTAAACAGCTCTTCAGATTCACTAATAAAAAGGTATTCGGATGTTTTTCGCAAGTGCGGTCGCGGCGAAACCTATTAAGGCACCGCAAATGCCAAGCGACAAACCAGAATTGTCTCGTTTTAGTAGATTCGGTTAGACTACGCCTGATTGTGTATTTGCCCAACGGAAATAATCGTCCCCTTAAGAATTTCTCGCTCGGCTTACTTTGCGGAATTTTGTATTACTTAGTACAGGATTTTTTGTTTTTTCGTGGAGAGGTGGAACGGGGAGATAATGGACTCGCTTTAAACAGGGCTTTTGTGAGTTGTTACCATATTGAATACTAGCTGTTGCACGCTTCGTCCACGTAGAGTTGTTTTAGCCTTTCAAAGTAGCCTTAATCCTTTCCTAAAGTCTAAATACTGGTCCTACAAACAACGTACAAACTCATGCACAAAATTTTCTTTTACGTCACGTTAAATTCGACAACAATCTAATGAAAAACGTGTTCCTCGTATGAAACCAGAAATATAATTAGTAGCTAAAAAATATTGATTTGTATGTTCGGATCACAATATTTGAGAACACATCGCGAGGAACATTTTGCAAACGTAAGATGAGAGATAGCGAAAAATAATCTGTGTAGCATGTGAAAACAGTCATCCGATAGTTTAACGCATTCGGAAGGAAAAACTAACGTTGAAGCTTTTAATAACTTGGTGTCGCGTTCTTCTATTGAATAGACGTCGGCCCGGAGAATTACAACGATTAAAACTAAATGATTATAATAATCATGGTAACAAAAGCAATACCTACATATAAAGAATTCGACAAAGTTATTAGTAGGTAAATTAAAAAGAAAAGTGATCCGTGGTAGAAGATGGAGAGGAGTGCCAGTACTGTGTTGAAATGAAGTGCAAGAAGATATAAAAAAAAACATATTATCAGTCAGACACGTCATGTATGTTGCAGATGAAAATAATTTGTTATTTGTAAAGGCAGATGGATCATTCTTTATGGCTACCAAATTTTTGAAAAATATGCCAGTATGTTTCTACCAAATCTTGTTACAATCAGTTAAGTGGTTTAAGCGTAAAAGCGTAACAGACAGACAGGCTTACATGATTTTAACATGGGATGTTTTCATAATTATATTTTAGGTGGTATGACTAGTCGAACTAAAAATTAAATCGCATTATTTTGTCATTCTCATTCGGACGTAACCTTATATTGTCAGCATTACAGTTTTTCATACCAAGATATACAAAAAAAACATGTTTATTGCTGAAAAAATCACATTCCTTTAAGCATTGATAGTGTATTTAAAAAAGAGGTAGATATGCCATCCTTTAACGCACGGCGATTAGAATTTGATCCGTCGAGATATACTAAATCTATGTGCTTCACCAACCGTTGACATTATGCGTCTAAAATGATTTGTGTCAATTAACACAATATGAGCGGAGCATTTTTCGAGCGCTAGTGCCGTATCTACCTCTTTTTTAACCGACTTCAAAAAAGGAGGAGGTTATATGTTCGACTGTATGTATTTTTTTTTTTTTTTTTTTTTTTTATGTCATTTCTCCGTCAATTGTGGACCGATTTAAATAATTCTTTTTTTATTTGAAAGTGCATAGTTCAGAGGTGGTCCCATTGTCACCATGTCAGGATCTGATGATGGGATCCCGGAAAAATCAAGGGAAAACCTCAAATTTTATAGGCTGCGCCTACGCGTTACTTGTTTTTTCTGAAGCCATTCAAGTTTTTGCGTCCGATAGACATCATTTTATGTTGATGAGCTGATGATGGAAGGTACAACTCCTTAACGGTTAGGAGTTAGGGGATAATTCTTTCAGTATTGTAGGAATATGTGGACCGTTAGTTGTATTTTATGTACTTTTGCAGCTAAGGTGATGATGGAAAGTACAACTCCTTAACCACTCATACGTCCGCGCGCGTTTCGCTAGGTTGTCAGGACAGTCCGCGAGTCACGTGACTCGCGCAAAATAAAATCGATAGGAGACGTATGCTAAATAAATGCTTATTACTCAGTAAATAACTCAAATATCGCAAAATGAAAAATATTAATGAAAGGCTCATTAGTTGACGATTTTTAGGCAATAGTTATATTTGATTTTAACATTTTATTCTATTAATGATCTTACAGTGAACTTTAAGAAATGCTAATTTTGTCCTAGTTTTCAATTTAAATATTTTTTTTATTAGATATTTTTGACGTTTACAATATTAAAACAATTTTGGGTTTTAGGTAATTTAATGGCCTTTCACTTGAAACCAAAATCCCATACTAAATCATCTTAAAAATATTACAAATAAAATAAAAACTAAAGCTACATGATCTGTGAAATCGAAGTTCACGTATGGTAAATTGTCTAATCCAGATGAAATATGGAATATTTCAGGAAAGTATGGTAATAACCAGGCTAAAATATTAATAAGTTTTCATATTAAAATATTTATTTACGATATAATATAAGAACTTTTTTAGATCTTCCAATTATTCACTAATAAAAACCCAGAGTCACCGACCTATTTTTAATCCAAATTTTTACTTAAAAACTGACTGGAATCACACATAATGTTATAAAATATGAAAATATGTAAGATTATAAATATTTTGATTACAAAACAATTATATTTTATTACTTACGGCATGATTTCTCGAATAAAATAGCTGGAGTCACTCGCGCACTGATCCACAAAAACAACAAGCAACTTGACAATTATTTTTTTTTGTAGCCATGAGCCGAAGTTATGTTCCACTTGAAATAAGGTGTGGTACATATCATAGAGCGTCAAAAACCAGCAACACTACAGACTATAAACATCCACAGCGATAAGAAAAAGAAAAAACAATCGGCGGGCGCGAATTCTTAAAAATGTAACTGTAGTTACACGGACTGTCCTGAGGTATATAGTCTCTGTAACTGTGGTTACAGTGGACGTATGAGTGGTTAACGGTTAGGAGTTAGGGGATAATTCTTTCAGTGTTGTAGGAATATGTGGAACGTTAGTTGTATTTCATGTACTTTTGCAGCTAAGCTGATGATTACCCGGGGATGGGCTGGTCACTAGCCAATAAGGTTAGCACCGGCTCGTCCTAATCGGGTGTGAAGGAGAAACCGGGGGAGTGTAGTGGGTAGCGGACGCTTCGGTCTCGAGTCCCACACACGGCCGCGGTTATGGTGCATAAACGCATTCTCCTCCTACCCATGGTGCTGAACACTTAATGAATACCTAATATTATTATCAAATAATACAATTCTACTCGTATTTTCGCTATCATTATTATGAAAGAGTTTTACTCACTACCTACGTGTTATTCACACTAAAAATAGAAAAATAAACAAACTTTTTTTAAAAAAAAATTAAACCGACTTCAAAAAAAAAGAAACAAAAAAACTACCTAAAAAACTGAAAAGCAAAAAATAATTTTAATAAGACATTCATCAAATGCGCTTATTGTCTAAGCCTATTAATTAAATTGTACATATTTTACGTGCTAGGTAGGTACCTACTAATCTGTTTGAAGTCGGTGCCAAGCCAAAGGTAATCAAAAATGATATATAATAATAATGTATTATAAAGGGTTACTTATTAATCCGCGGACGTAGGTACGTAATCTGGGTACCTACTATTTGGCTTGGCACCGACTTCAAACAGATTAGTAGGTACCTACCTAGCACGTAAAATATGTACAATTTAATTAATAGGCTTAGACAATAAGCGCATTTGATGAATGTCTTATTAAAATTATTTTTTGCTTTTCAGTTTTTTAGGTAGTTTTTTTGTTTCTTTTTTTTTGAAGTCGGTTTAATTTTTTTTTTAAAAAAGTTTTTAAATACACTATCAATGCCTTTAAGATAAAATCGAGTCGCCCACGCTGGCACTGTCTAGTACGATTATAACATTACAACAATTCGGTTCTCTTTCAAATGTTTTCATTGTTTATTTTAACGATCTCAATCCCCAAAGGTTTGTTTCTGTATAGAAATATAGTTACCTATTGATCGAACACAAATGCGTTTCATTCGCCCCAACAGATACCTGGTTAATTCCTAAACCGATTGTGCGGTGTAGGCAGGCAACCCTTCTAATTAAACATGCCGGTTATACCCTCCCAGGTAAAGTGGGATCACTTGCTACACATCGTAAAGGACTGTTAATAATGAATATATGTTAATTACGTGCGGGCCAGTTTACAAATGTGTGTTATTATTACTTATATAAAATAGGTAACAGTAAAGATTTGTGGACGATTCTACCCGTGAGTACAATAATTTGAGATTTCATCATGGTGTAAAATAATATCAACCTAGCCAAGTTTACGGCGGCTACGGCATCAACCAATCGCGTTGGATTTATATAATTCTGTACAAGTAAGTACTTGAGCACTGGTGTGTACCCGTCAATAGATGGGTGATGCAAGTAATGTTCCCTACTGCATCACTCTGACAGCAACAGAACCTTGCCTCAGAGCACAAAAGTTTGAAGACCGAAGAAAGATCAGACGCAAGACTAACGTTTTTATTGGTTTTTGAATCATGGAGTCATTTTCTGAGTTGTGGGTTGAAACCACAAACTTCTTCCATAGAAAATGTCTATTTACTCCTGAAGGCGGACTCGCTCTAAGTGCCCATTTAAAAAACAGCCACCACTAACTTAAGGCTCACGTAATTGTTTTCTTACTATTTGAAAATAAAAAATTCAATGTACAAAAGCTCTTTCTATGCGTTACTTGGAGAGCTGAATTCCCGATTATTTCAACCCTTTTGTCTCGGTATTGGGCACACTTGTCTACCAGCACTTGACCCTGCGTCAGGTGTTGTGCCCGCATTTCTAGCACAATGATCGTTATCGTGACTAATATTAGTGTTCGTCCTTTGTCTGGAGGTATCATGTTGGCTTGTTTAAATAAGTAAAATAAATAAATACCCTTGGAAACTCTTCACACAGCGCCATCTAGTCCTAACCTAAGGATAACTTCATCATTTATTAACATTACATACATATTTATTTATAAATACAAACATTTTAGACACGAGAACACCTAGATCTTTACAGACATGATTATGTATAAAAAAGATCGAACTTGCGACCTCTGGTATAACATCCAACTTTTCACATTTTCATTTTCATGACAGACATTAATATTTTAGTCAGTCTATATTTTATTTGCGAAATTGTGTTTTCTGTGAAGTCATATTAGGCGATCTCAGCGGCCTATTCCGTTGAGGGGCAATTAACTAGAAAGCTTCGCTCAATGTGCTGCCACGCTGTGTGATCCTCTGATCTTCAAGCCTTTTGGTTTCAAGTGCACTTGCTTTCACATTAATATTGCTGCAGCGAAGCGGCGGCCGTTTCACCTACCAAAGGGTGTGTGAGGATCGCGATGTTTAATTTTCAAAACAAGAACAAAACTATACCCCCTTTGAATCGCCTGGTTACACGATTTTAAGGTGTTTAGCTATTTACCTATTGACATGAAGTGGTCTTGTTGTATCTGATTATTGAACATGGCATTCAAGGTCCTGTGAAGCAAGTTATGTATAAAGCCCAAATTCCTGTGAATTAAGTTGACTTTACGTTATTTTTCTAATACAAGCGTCAATTCATGTTCCCCATGATACTTAATTATTCTACTAATCGCACCTCTATTCTTGCCATATTGTATCCCATAGCGACTGGCAAACCTCTTGCACTTTCTAAACCATCCTATCATATTATCACTTGAGTTAAAACGAAACAACTCACCATAGAACCAAAAACAAATGCAAGCGTCATACGTTTAGTCTACTGCACTATTCTAAAATAGATTTTGCTTAAACTATCCTTCTCAATGTATATCAAACCAACTCACGATCAAAAACTTAATACAAAACTATATAAAAACATTCTTATATTCTGTATACGCGCGGCAGCTGTATCCCGTCGTATATTCCGGCAATGTTAGCTTTATGAAGCTAGCCGCCGTAAAAGACAAGATTTTTCACTGGATTCATCGTGAACACATACCGGACATTCTGTTATGTGGCTTAGCCTTGAAAAATCGCTGGTCGACCCGCGGCTTTACTGTTTACGGTTTGTGTTATATCTGCTTATTATTGTGATGATTTATTTATTTACTAGCGACCGCCTCCGCGGTTTCATCCGCGCCTAATTATTTTTTGAAATATACCCTTCTAAACTCGACATTTTCGGGATAAAAAGTGTCCTATGTCACCCGGGAATAGTGTAGCTTTCCAACAGCGAATTCAAATCGGTTCAGTAGTTTCGGAGCCTATTCAGTACAAACAATCAAATCTTTCCTCTTAATAATTATGGCACAGCAACAATATCATAATATATTGACACTTATATTATATTTCTCGGCTTGGGTTCAGGTTAGGCGTTGGCCTTTTTCAGCGTCCAATAGGATAGATACCACCACCCCCACGTCTGAAATCTGCCACCATAACAGCTCTGCCTGTGTTTCGGCAAAAATTATGTAGTTGCCAGTACAGTTGAAATCAAAGCCTGCAAGATCAGATGACTTTACAGTAGGGCAGTACATGAGCGACGCTTTCTGATTAAGGCTACGGCAGACTGAGTTTGCGGCCTATCGATTAAGTACGCCTTTCCATATTAGAAATGGAGTGTCCACAGTTTGCTAGTTTTGTGCGCTTACTGCGTACAGTAATATATGGAAAGGCGTATTACCGCTAACAGTCTGCCGCTAACAGTCTGCCTCCAGGTAGGACACAGCCTTAGTATCCCTAAATGGAATAGAAGGGCTTTGTGCCGGTCTGCCAACTGCCCTACTCTTGCTCTAAGCGTTTTTGTCTACATCTAGTCAGGGCACGTTTGCACCTAATCCAGGATTTGGCAAGTCCAGTTCATACATTGAAGCAACTCCCATCTAACCTCCGTAACCCTTTACAGGGGAACCAATTGGATCAATTGGATCGTGGCTACACAAACACTGTGTAGGTTCCTCACGATGTTAAACTGACCTACGATAAAAAAATGAAAAAATGGGTTGGTGAATGATGTCCGCTTATAGTGAAGCCACGTGCGGATAGTCCCGCGCGCGTTCCGCTCCGCTTGCCATGTAAGAACCCTCCGTTCCCTCCCGTTGGCCGTCCCGCTCATTCTGAACGACCCTCCGCTTATTGCAAGTTACGGTTAAAAAAACCCGTGGTTCGCCGCTGTAAGTGCACTCTGCGTAAGGATCCGCAGCATTAGCGGAGAAAGCGGATTCTCTAATGGTATCTAGGCTTGGGTTTGATTTTAGAAATGGCTTTTTGCGTGTTCTCTTAATGTGAGAGCATGTATTTTCATGAAAGCTATTTTTGTTTATTGCCATAGTCGTTTCTAGGTCTTATTACCAGATCTTTATATTAGGTAAGAAATATATTATCACAATTAGGCAAAAAAAATTGACACACTTGCATTATAATACTATTTAATAAGCACGAGTAGATTAAAAGAACAAACGAAAATATCTTTTAAAAAAAAGTAAAATGGCGCTTGCCTTGAAAGCGAGACGAAACTAAAAAAATCTCGAACTAAAGAATAAACTGAGGGTGCGTGACGACAGGGCATCAAACGGGTTTTAATTACGACCCGACAACAAATCGTGCTAAACAGCATTAATTTGATCCAAAAGTAAGCAACCAATCTACTAAAGTAGGTTATCTTATCTGTTGAGTTTCTTGCGGCACTTCTTCTTAACAGGCCATTCACGTCGAAGTGCTGGTAGGATAAAAAAGTTTTGACGTGCAAAAGAATTTCATGGTAAATCAAATTGCAAAATAAATACTTTGATTTTGACTAAAACATTTGTATCAACTGTAAATACAAATTAACATACAGGCACAGAATAAACACAAATGTTCATCTCAATAAAACGTTTGTCCTGGGTGGCATTCAAACACAAGAACCCTGCCACATAGGGCAAGGCCACTACAAGGATATTACAAAAAACGTCTGACAAAGATATGTAGAGATACATTTAATAAAAAATGAGATTTTTTTTCTTCCGTTGTCCGGAGTCCATAGAACAAGCTATGTTATTTGGGACAACTTTTCGATCCGCAAATCGGCCAACGATTCTATTAAGTTACTGCAGGTAGATAAGCCCAAGATAAAATTAATATAAAAATAACAGAGAACAATAGAACAAGCCAAATCCCAGTAAGCCTCTTAGAGAGAGGCTCAAAACTGAACATATCACTGCCGCAGCTAGCTTACAGAAAAAGTTTCATTTCGAGAAAACTCTTTTCTATTGAAAATTTTCGTTCAAATCACAGACAAAGATCCCAATAAACTACGCAAGTTATCTTCTTCGCTTCCAGCCCGGACTCTGCTTCAACCGTTGTCCCACTATGAACACAACCGAAAAAAATTAAAATGTGTTGTGTCCTTTTGAGTCTTGTCGGATGCATCCGTATATAAATATGTCGGTATAAAGAGATTATAAAGACCTTCACTGTAGAAATTGGCAAAATTTAGCCATGTATAGGAAAGATTTGAGGAAGTTGGGGAAGACCTTTGCTCAGCAGCAGTGGGATATTACAGGATGACAAAAAATAACTGCGCCATTAAAATCTATTACCACAAAACATGAACGGAGTTTCTTTCCATCCACACCTATTTAGTACTTGACGTCAAATTGTGTACATAATATCCAGCACCCTTAGTTGTAAAAATTACAATTTCACAATACATCTATGCTTGTGGTTCAAACAGTTTCTATGAGAAATCAGTGTTTAATATTTTCTATGACGAATGTTAAAACTTCCTGTCTTTTCAGATCCAGATGCCTAGCCGTTTCCATTTCCTAGACATTAGGTTCTTTTATCAATTAACTGTGAAGGCTACTCTATCGAGCTGACAAAAATAAAAACCTGTGTTTCAGGAATGTTCTACCTATCTAGGGCTGTCGCATATGAAGTCGCTTGTTAATTGTTCTGAGATATTAGGGTTTTAAGTTTATAAACAGTGAAAATAATACTCAGACTTACGTACGAACACCAGTGACGTTGAGTGTTCTAGCCGTTTAGCCATAATATATTAAAAACTAAATTGTCTCTGAATCATGAAGCGTTATTGCTAAGTTTGTAAACGAGATTATGACTTGCATGCATATATCGACCGAATGACGTTAGTAGTTTGATTATTTCTTAAATTAAATTTTTGGACATTCATCATTATTGCTGTGAACTCTTCATAATTATGGTATATGACACAGACACAAAATAGTATCTTTCAATATTGCTTAGCCTCTAAAAGCTAAACCAAGCTTGTAATATCGACGCAAAAAAGCGGAAACGTCGTAACCCACACCCAAGCCAAATTTTTTTTATTGCAGATTCGGAATGAGAAAAAAATCCCCTTTCAAACGGTCTAATACTCCTTGCTCTACGACTAATAGAAGTTTTTATACAGCATTGGAAATTAGCCTACTTTTTCGAAAAAGTAACGGAAAGATTGATGTAAATAGCATAAAAAAGAGTGTTTTTTATCACTTTACATCTACTTCAATTAATATTTTTCAAATGACATGATCTCGGTTTGATTTTGGTAGTTACAGCGCAGTGAATATTCTGACCAATGTGGGTTACAGCGTTTTTGCTTATAAGGATTTAGTAACGCACCACGTTCACTACATTTCTTCGAAAATAAAATGGTTATTCGTGGCGGTTTACTACAATCCTCGCATATAATAATATACGAAATCGTCGGATACGCCAATTTAAAACTTCATTAGTTTCCCCGATTTTGGTCGATTACCGCGTCGCTCAGTCACTGCGCGACAGTTGAGGGAGTATGATTTGTGTGTCGTAAACGGATTTGACTGCGTGACTCGACTCGTTTACAATATATTAAAATATTACAATGATAATAAGGTTATGAATGTGTTCGTAATAAATGGCTTTGATTGGTTTATTCAATAATCTTAATTTTATTTGACTTGTGACTTACAGTAGAACCAAAACGCAGACAAGCTTCAAATTAACAAATTACAAATATCACCCTACACACTAATTATAACAACACAAAAATCATTTAAAAAGAAAAAACCAAACCATACAAATAGAAAGAAAAATTAAATAATTAATAAAAATTAAACCATGTCAAATAATCAAAAATGTCAAAATGAATACTATGTCAGAAATAATAAAAACAAAACCATACAAATAAAAGAAAAATTAAAGTATCAATAAAAAATTATACAATGTCTACTTATATAAATGTCAAAAAGAAATAATAATGTAAGTTAAGTCCATTCAGTGTAGTTGTTTACATAGATATATTTCATTTAAGTCAAAATGTAGACAAATAAATATGTATGGAACATAGTTACAACAAATTTGCTATAAAGGAAAACCTTCAGTTTGTAGTCGCCTATACATTTATCTCGTTCATTTACAGCGTTTTCGCGTAACAGAAAAAAAAGTGCTATTGCTGTAACCCACACAAACATAGATTAAAAGTAACTTCTAAAAGGTTTAAAGTATTAGGTTTGATAAAAAAACGACGGGTTGCACTCTGGGAGTGCCGGCAGAAGTGAAAACCTGAATATTAACGTTGTGCATTTTTGATATGTATTTTGGAATGGTTAGGGATTTAATTGATTGGTAGAGGTATAAAAGTACTATCATTTATGTGGTAAAATACAATATTTATTTATTGCGCTATCGTACACAAACATTAAAAAGTTTATCTTTCAGAATTAATGTAATCAGAAACTTTTTCAGACTTATCAGAAACTCCTTGCTGTGACACTGAAACGCCATGTAATAAACGATGATAAAATGATTGACAACCGTCAATGTCATACTTTTTTGATTGACAACTATTTATTTTCTAAACCTCAGAACAAGAACGTCAAAAGTTTGGAATTTACAACTAATTGCATACTGGAATCTGCGGATTAACTTTTGAATTTGGAGCAATCGGCCAAGAAATGATTCCCTTTACAGAATCCGCAGACTCCCGAATCGTTAATAACACGAGTGGTGTTACAGTAATCAACATGTCGCTTTCGAGGATGTTCACTGGGAATTTGGGGTAACAAGCCAAACTGTGTGTGAGAACGAGCCTCTTGTCGCAGGAAATCGGACAGCATTTCCAACTTCATACGACCTGATGCATGCTCCGCAGCATACCGGAGCCAAAGACTGCGGAGAAGTGGTGTTAATTTCCACAAAATACTGTTATATAATTCCGGCGAATAAAGATATTCCAAACTTTTTAAATGTTTTATTACGGCAATTAAATTTTGAATTTTGTAGGATATCAAATTAAGGTCTTTGTGGTCACTTTGTAGCATAGGAAGCATATAGGAAGCGACCGCACTGCGGCTATAATAGTAGAAGAGGTCACACTTGACAGTTCATTTATGCAAAGAAAAATATACCTTACGCTAAAGGAATAAAACTCAAGAAAACAACATCAGTTCTTATTAATACAATTATTTACTCTACTCCTGATGTACATAAGAAGCACTTTTCTTTGCATAAATGAGCTGTCAAATTGAACAAAAAACCATTATTGTCTATAGACCGACAAACTATCTGTTCCGGTGGCGGCGTCGCTACTGTCTATTTAAAACTGTCATTAAATATCGTTTTTGCATTGCATTTCACGTAGTTCCAATTTTGCCCACCGGAACAGATAAGTTTGTAGAAAACACGTGTCCGGACTTCAAATTTTATATGGATTTTCGATCAGGTCACGTGACACATAAATCCTGACGCGAGTTTAACATTTTTTCCCCATACAAAAAAAGTGCACAACGCCGCTAAAGAAGTTTTCACTTCAAAAATCCATAAATATATTTATGTTAAAAAATCCACATGTGTGGCTTTCATAGTTACGGAGATATCATTTTTTTCTGAAATTTCAAAATGTTTTTGACTCTGGTGAACATTTTGCATTTTGTGGGTTACTACGTTTCCGCTTTTTTGCGTCGATATAGAGATCGATGAATGTAAGATTTTAGTATCACTGGCTGTGTTTTAGCAGTATGATTGAAAATTCGCCGCTAGATGTGCTAGTGTAGCGTGAAGAACAAATACCTGAGGTAAATTCCTTACACCTTACGAAACTGTGGCGCCACCTGGTGAGCCCTAAAACGGTAGCCCCCATTGAACGCCTCTGGGTATTGTAGTTACAATGTCTCAATCGGAGCAAAGCTATTGGTTTCAATTTTCACCTTATGTGTGGTTGGTTGGTTTGTTCAGAGTTTGACTGGATGAATTCTGTCGCTATCTCCGTCTGCTACCGTCGAGATTGAATAGGACTAGGCTACCAAGTCATGGGTGGAATAGGTTGTAGAGGTGCGAAGAGAAAACCGAGGGTGTTTATTGTGTAGTGTGACGAAAGTAGCCTTGTGGGACTGCAATATGTACACAAGTCTTACTAGCCTCTAGACTTAAAAGCATTCTAGTCCGCAAAAAGAAAGACTGTAAATATGTACCTCTACATATGTTTGTCAGAAACGTGTTGAGACTTTTTACTTATTGAATTTTTTTTTAAATATTATATTTAACATTTGAAAAAAGTTGACTGAAAATACCTTATTACTTTTTTAATCCGGCAACCCTACACCACCTAATCCGGTTCAAGCCCCCTGGTACATCGTTCGCGCGTAAATCTTTCATTTTCGACGCGTAGGGGCCGCTAGGAAAGAGGGAAATTTAGCGCACCAAGAATAGTAGTTTTTTCCCTTCAAAGGCTGTAGATATAGATTTTTTCTAGCTATGATTCTGTAAGGCCTGTGTAAACGAAGTCACGATCAAGCTGAATTATTATTGTGATTTCAGGAACACGTCTTGAGTATTTTAATACTCGTGGATACGTTGATAACAATTTTTTTAATAACGTCACATCAAAACATTTGAAAAGCGTAATAAATGTTGAAGTTAAACTTTACCAAAATGGTCATCATCACTTTTCAAGTTTCAACATATTTTTAAATTATACTTTTAAGAAAAATACAAAAATGTGTATAGTTTTTGGAAAATTTCTATTTTCTTGAACAAATTATACAGTTAATTCTTTATATTTTAGAATATTCTTACATATTACTCAATAACCTGTACTCCCACGCATCAATAAGCAACAATCTCGTACATGTCAACTATTCCCAACGTGTTTGAAATACGGTATATTGCACCACAATAGTACCTACAACACAACGTTATTGGTCTTAATCGAATAACCTTAGCAATTATGCAAAACCTGGACGGTCCCTAATGAAGCAGCATTGTTCTACGGTTTATCTCATTTTCCAGGAACGTAACAAATTCCTCATTAGCAAAACTTATAACTACAGTCACTAAATATTTCAATTTAATTATACATATTTATATATCCATGAGAACTGAAGTAAAAAGTATCAGCCTATATTTTCACTAGTGTCCGACCGAAGGTTCGGTTTCGGTTTCGGTTTCGGCCGAGTTTCGGCCAAAAATCAAGTTTCGGCTGCAGTTTTTGCCGAAACCGAAACTGATTTCGGAAGTTGTCGTGCACGCTCGCCGTTCGCTCGTTCGTTTCTCGCAGCAACGCTTTGGCGGCGCACCTGTTTGGGAATTATTGTCGTGCGCCGTTCGGATAGCTCTGTAGCAACACTAGCAACACAATCAGTGCGTTAAACAGTAACAATTAGTGATTCGATTATTGTTAACTGATAAACATTTTGCTATGAGAACTTGATTTGAAAATATAATAAAAGTATGATTAATATGTTTTTTTTTGTATTATCTATACTTGTAAATATTAAAAAGAGGAAAGATATTTTGATTGTTTGTTTGTTGTATTGAATAGGCTCCGAAACTACTGAACTGATTTGAATAATCTTTCACTATTGGTAAGCTACACTATCCCTGGCTGACATAGAGTACTTTTACCCGAAAATGTGGGGAGGAAGGGAGGGATATTTCAAAAAGGAATTACGACCAGCCCAAAGTACAAGACCCAGGAACTTGAAATTTTGTACAAGGGTTCTTTATAATGCGTAAGTTCTCACTAAGAAGGGGTTTTTCGAAATTAACCACCAAGGGGGTAAAAAGAGGGTTGGAAGTTAGTATGAAACTTCGTCATTTTAAAAGTTACAGTCTTAAAATTCGGGAAGTATATTTTTAGTTTGGTATCAGTTTCAAATAAAAAGGTGTTATTGAAAACTTACCCCGTGGGGGTTAACCCTTTCAACGCCAATGTCTGATATATCAGACAAACCATTTTCGTGCCCACCACGCCAATGTCTGATATATCAGACAAAAAAACAGGATCAAGAAACTTTGTATTTTTACTTGCCTGAATGAGTTGAGTATAACCTAATAATTTTTTTGGATTTTTTTTTAATGGTCGTGGCGTGTGGGGCACCATTTTCGGAAAAAAGCGTGGCGGGGAAAAGGTTAAAAAGGGGTTTAAAAATAAAAAATTAAAGGACCATGCAAAAAAACGTCCCCACCCACCAACAGATTTCGAACGTATCTCTATTCTCTGTCAATACCTCTCGCTGTACTGATCTTTTTTTTGTATGACATCCGCCGTAGGAATGGGGATTTCACGCAAATCGAATTTTAATGTTGTATTTTTTTCATATTTTAAAGTATTTTTTGACACAGTTAATTGTGAAAATAATGTGCAGGCGATCAAGAGTAACCCCCCTGGGCTAAATAAAGGTGTACAATCAAAATGTAATCTTAAAAAAATATTGTACAGTCAAGTCTACTTCAAGCTAGACACTTACAGCACAATTCTGCATCTTAGGCGTGCGGCATAAGCACGGTTTTATTTTTTTTTAATACCCCGTCAGTTTTTGGATTAAAACTGGTTATTTGTCTTTTCATGGAAAGGGTGGGGACAGAGCCTTGAGTAAACTTTTTAATATTTCACCCCTCAAGGGGTGTTAAAAAGTGTCTTAATTTTTTTACTTTAAATTTTCTAAAAGCGTACTTTATAATGTGTAAGTTTCCACTAAGAAGGGGGTTTTGGAAGTTACCGGGGGCATTTCATAGTGGTTTAAAGCGTGTAGCCTACGCCAGCGAAGCCAGGGGCGGGCGGAAGTCTAGTATTAAATAAATGATTACAACAAAATCAATATACTGTGATTCCATTTCATGTCCCAATTAATGCAGAATAATGGGTAAAATGCACCAAATTTCAGTATTTTAAGGAATTTTATACTTGACCACGTGAGTTTCGGTTTCGGTTTCGGTTTCGGCCGAAACTGAAGCCACGGCCGAACATTTGGTTTCGGTTTCGGTTTCGGCCGGAAAACCAGTTTCGGTCGGACTCTAATTTTCACAGACGAAGTCCAAATAAGGTTTAAAGTCCAGTCTACTAAAGGTATTTTACTCGTAGGTTGATTTTTTTATCCTGGTTTTTTATGTGATTTTTCATTAATTTTGACAGTTGCCACTTGTTCACCCAGGAGACAAGCAAAATCCTGTTTAAGAAATTGTGCTTTCCTCCAGAGCATGTTTGCATACTTTATTATTTACTTAATGTATGTATTTCCTAATTTGAGAAATTGTGCTTACCTCGAAAGCATGTTTGTACACTTTTAAATTCGTTTGTGTATTTCCTTAATTTTACAATAGAATAATAAATAAAATTAAAACTTGAAGTTCTAGTTAAAAATGATGTTTGATGGTTTTCATAGGTTTCTTCCGATGAGGAGGTTCTTCCAACCATAGAATACTGCACCAAAAAACCTTGTATGAAGGACTATACGCTCTATTAATTTAAAAGTTATTTCAACTAAATATTCTGAAGCAATATATTAATTATTAACTGTTTATCTCATAACACCAAAACAAATCATTATCTATTCTAACTGAAATGGACAGCATATATCACGTGATCGTTAGATTAATTGTCAATTAATCTGGCACTGAATCACGTAAACTGGGGTTAATGAAACAGCATTGTTGACCTGTATGCAGCTTTATCGTGATCAGGGGATGTGGAGATTGGTCGAGTTTTCACTGTTTAAGACGGTACGTCATGACTTATGTTGATTCTAAGTCATGACGTACCGTAAGCTGTAGTATACTATTTTCTAAGTCTTAGAAAATAGCATACTACAGCTTAAAAGTTTTGTTAATTTGGTATAAACTAAATTACTTTATTAGCCAGATTTTTTTACATAATGACATATCTAAAAGCAACATCATTAAAAATAATTAGGCGAATCGTTGTATAGGACTTATTTCTTTAAGGCGGTAAGCAAATATGAAAACAATAAGCACATATTTTTTAATAATTAAGTTTTTTTTAAATGGCATCCAGCTTCAGTCTAAGCATAGCTATAGTATTTTGTATTTGATTTTATGTATTTTACTGTACTACGTAATATATGATTTCAAAAAAAGCCTTTTTATGGATTCAAAATATTGAAATTAAAAAAAAGTTGCTATAAACTTAGAAAAAAAGACTGAAAATAGACTGTAGAAAATCTACTTTCCAAGAAATAATAATTGATTTTTACCGACTGACCAAAGGGTGAATTGCCCAAGCAAAAAAATACACGGCTCAGCTGAGAACGGTAGTGCAATGTGCTGATTTTTAATTTTATATTTTTTTTTTCAACAAAGTAAGTACTTCTCTACTTTGGCAAAAAAAATCATTGATTTATACCCTCTAATACAACAAAAAAAATTAATACAAAGGGTCATTTTATCATCACGGTGCCTTGTCCCCAACCCCATTCCGCTCATAAAATACCTTCCCCTGCAAATACATTCGTAATAAGGATATAAATCGATTTAGTTATCATTACATTATAAAATGTTCGATCAAATAAAACTATTTTTGTTTGTTTAACTTCTATCTCATGGATTTGACAGGCAGTCAACTTTTGTCCCGAAAAAAGTTATCATTTCAGAGGACAGTAAGTTTTAGTAGAATAGCAACGACAACACTGCGTTATTACGCCCCTCTCACCTTTCCTCACTTCGGATCAGCCCGGCTCAAGCTGTTGGTGCGATCGCACGGGTCCCAGCGTCTTGCGGTTTCCCGCCAAAAAAGTAAGTTTATCATTTCAGTGTTATGGGGACAAAAATATTATCATTTCGGTGATTGTTATAACTCGTGCTAGATTCGTTTGATTTGTTTCAAAATTATGTATTCATTTCGCCGTAAGTACTGTTTTGTTTGAGTAGTGTTAATATTTTTAAATAATTTTATTTCGGAGTTTAATGTAGAAATAACCTCTATTTTATCATCTCGGTGTTATCATTTCGGTGGATTCGGTGGACAGTTATACCAATTACAGTCCACTGAAATGATATTTATCACCGAAATGATAAAACCGTAAAGTTTTAGAGTTCCTTGGGTCAAATATAAAGTAATGGTTTTTCAATGTACTTTGTAATTTTACCTAGAGTGATTATTCGGGTGTATTTGTTGTGTAACAATTATTACATTAAGATATAATATACATAATTATATCTATGTATGTATGTGTTAGTTCTAGTGATGTTACGAATATTCGTATTCGCATTGGCATATTATCGCAAATTTTTGCATTATCGCGAATGCGAATCATTCGCAAAATCCTGCGAATGTTTTACGAATTTGATGTAATGGCAGAGAAGTCGGCTATTACACCAGAGGTCGCGGGTTCGATCCCCGCACGGTACAAACATTTTGTGTACATGAACATGTCTGTTTGTATCGGTCCGGGTGTTTCTATTATACAGTATGTATTAACAAAAAAAAAGCATATCCTACTATATTATAAACGCGAAAGTTTGTAAGTATGGATGGATGTTTGAAAGCTAATAATATGTTTAGTTATGGCTAGAGGACGCTGTGTGAATAATGTTCAGAGATATTTCTTATTTATTTCGTAATGGTATTCAATAAGTTAAGAAACCGGGGAAGTTAAGTGGGTAGTGGACGCTTTATTCTCGAGTCCCACACACGGCCGCAGGTCTAGCTAGACCCCGACTTGAGAGGTCTCAAGTCGGGGTAGCACCTAGGGAGGGCCACCCGAGAAACAAGGTGACCTCCAGACTTGGCTCGGGCGACCTGTGCAATGCGGACGTTGGGAAGCTACCCCCGCCCGCAGGTCAACCCTCAGACCAGAGGAGGCGTGCTAAGTGAGCTCGCCTTTTCCGGTCCGGCCGTCTACGCCGGAGGGGAGCAGCGAGGGGGTTCCTCCTCGCGCTCCCGCACCGCTTCCTCTGCTATAAAACTTCCTCGCAGAAGGAGGCGGCCGCCTCCCACGCACTCCTGTTGGCGACCATGGCACGAACCATGGTCGCCAACGGGAGGCGTCCACTGCCTAGCGCCGCGACGAGTTCGCGGCGCTCGTGTTGCCAGGCCGGGCGCTCGACGAGTGTGTGCTCGGCCGTGTCGGGTGCGTCGGGTGCGTACAGGTAGTGTCCGAAACTTCCGTGTGCGGACAAAACCTGCGACAGGCGGTAGGTGAGGCAGCCGTGCCGGTGTTCCACCCACTCCCTCTACACTGGACCAATGGCCTCAATCGTCCAGTGGCCGGCACTTGGGGCTTGGAGAGCTTCCGCCCATTTGGCCAGAGCCTCTTCCCTGGCCTGGACACGACCCAGTGCTACCTTCTGCAAGCTGGGTCGTTCCCCCCCCCCTCCTCCTTGCCGCGACCCGGATTCGATGCACCTGAACTAAATTATACCTAGCATTGTTCTCTTAGTACAATAGGTAGATATTACCACCAAAAACATTTTCAATAAAATGTTGGCAAGAAAAGACCATAATATGACTCGCACTCTCAAAAAGTTAACAGATCTCATGAAGAGCCAAGCTTCTTACTCTACGCGCCCTAATTCTACAAGGCCTTACTTCACAAACTCTACCTTAGGCAAACTAAGTAAAATAACAATTCATTCATATCATAATAAACATTATATTACACTAGCGGGCGCCCGCGGTTTCACCCGCGTGGTTCCTGTTCCCGTGGGAATTGATCAAAATCCTTTCTTAGCGGATGCCTACGTCATAACATCTGCCTGCATGCCAAATTTCAGCCCGATCCGTCCAGTGGTTTGGGCTGTGCGTTGATATCTATCTATGTCAGTCAGTCACCTTTGAGTTTTATATATTAAGATTTATATAATTTTTTGAGGTTATTGTAACCTGAAAGTATGCTAAATGTAATATCTAACTATAATTTAAAATAACTGTGTACTGTCCTGTCTCAGTATTTATCTAAAATTTGTGGAAATCAAACCTAACAAAGTACAGAACCCTGGCTGCTCGGCACGCTTGTTCTTAGCTGTATCATTTCGGTGGATTTATTTCATTTCTATCATTTCAGTGGTTATTTATATCATATCGGTGGACACTTATCATTTCAGTGGACTCTTAAAAATTCATCCTTAAATATTTATATAAGTATTGATGATATTGGATGACCACTCACGCACAATGTTAAAAATAGGCTAAAGTTTTATTTGTCACTAAAAATAAGAAGATAGCATTGAAACAAAAAAAGTCCGCGGAAATGATAAAAAATTTTCTGTTGTTGAAATTCACCCCAAAATGAATTCCAAGCGTGCTATTTTAAAAAATATAACGGTTAGTACAGATTAACCAAATCCTAGAATAGATTTAGTGTATTCTTAAAATTACTTTTATTATAGATATTTAACCTTAAATCGAACTTAAATTGCTATGTAATATGCTAGTGAAAATTACGTAAAAATACTCGTAGTTGTTTTGCTAGTTAAGTATACAACTGTACTTGAGATATTTCAAAAGGAACATAATATCTTGTGTATGGATTTAATTATTTTGTTAGCCGTATCGCATCTGGCAATGGCACACTAACCTCTGTCGCTTCAGCCAACTAAACGGGCCCAAGCGCTGCCAGTAAGCCATTAGCGTCGCTTCCGACTGTCGCCGCGACATCCATCTCTTATCGCTTCCCTTGAGGAAGTGCGCCGGAGATACTGCCGATATATGCACGCTCGCTCGAAGCTTTAGTACCGCTTTGTGGAACTCGATCTTGATATTAATGTTGCCGTATTATAAAGCTATGTTAATGCATCGGTAAAGAAAGACGAAAGATAAAAAAAGATACAAATTATTCACTAAAAATATTGTTTTGTGTTGTAAAAATTTATAGCTGTACAAACTGATGAGAGAATACGTTGACTTACAAATACTGCATCGTAAGCAAAGTAATCCTACTATATTATAAATGCCTAGATGTTTGGATATTTGTTACTCAATCACGCCTAAATGGCTTAACGGATTTAGATGAAATTTTGCAGACGTATAGTTCATAACCCGAATTAGGACATAGGCTATAAAATTCCTACGGAAAACGTCTAATTCCCGCGAGATATTTGAAAAAAAAAAATTATGTGAGCGTGAAACCGCGGGCGGAAAGCTAGTTTTCAATAAAACTTGATACATCGGACCACGGTCCCCGAGCATAGTCAATATATTTCAGAGAAAGACCTCCACTTTTAAGGGACAAAAAACCATCTACAACTTTATGTCATATATTATTATATTGAACAATTTAAATCATCAACAGGTAGTTCACCGAAGATATTGGCGCAATTTTATACAGTAATATCAAGTAATATTGAAAAAATTGGACAAAAATAAATGTCCTCGTAATAATAAATAAATAAGTATGGACCCAAATTAAGTAGCTTGAGCACTTTGGTTACGGGTATTTAAAATAATAATGCAGATACAAATAAACACCTAGACACAACAACATAAATGTTCATAAAATAAATGTTTCTCCTGGGTGGGATTCAAAATCACGATCCCCGGCGCATAGGGCAGTGACACTACCAAATGCGCCACCGGGCCAGTCAATATTAATGTAATTGTGAGGAAATGTTAATGTATCACTGCAGGTATTCGATAGTAAGTTCGGTAGTGATACAAATGCTTGCGAGTATATATTTAGCAATATGGACCTCTATCTAGATATTAATTTTATCATATATTAAGAAACAATGTGGATGTATCACTGCAAGTTGCAGATCAACAGAGTGTATTTATCCTCCGTAAAAAAAACAATTCGATTTTTGATTAATTATTCCACAAAAAGAATGTCGTTATAATCACTCTTATAGTTTTGCTAGTCAAGGTATGCTCGGTTAGTTACAACCAGAGTTAATAAAATGAAAATAAAAATACTCCCACAATATTGTACACGTCCAGTCTCTAAGCCAATGCGATAGAATTTTTACAGCAAGCCTCATTACTATACAGTACCCTACGGCGCCTTGTTATGTCGTTATTACCGATATATTACGGAATGCAGACGTAAAGACGTTTTTATTGGTATGCCAATTTCATATTTACGTCGGGAAGCGATGAGACTTCGGCCTAATTTCTTATTTTTGTAGTCATTCCTTTCCGTATTGACGCTCGACCGTATATTTGCCTCTCAAGCCGTACTCGTAATATTTTCATTGTCATTGTAAATATTGAACCTATTAATTAAGTATGAGAGAGATTGTCTTGGCGACGCGGTAGGAATTGGGTCACATTAAAATAAAATACGAACGGATGAGCTTGCGGTTTATTAAACTCATCACATTTATATTAAGCGTTCTAAAGAAATCACGGGGGAAGACACTATTGAAACGTCAAGTTATAGCTTATAAAGTCTGACAACATAATTAGAGTTATTCAACACATTCACACGTTGTGTCTGTGAATACCATGGAAATAATATTGTCTGTGAATACATAGATAATATTAATTCTATGCTGTGAATATGTACGCCATGGAATTAATATCTATTTAACATTTATTACGTCTATGGAATAAGCATGGCGTGACGTCGCACTGACTGAAAATCATAAAAAGTCTCTCTGTCCCTCTCGCGCGCGGTCAAGCTTAAATGAGGACAAGGGTGACAGTTATTGTTTTGATTTTGCTACTTTTTACAAATACAGAATTTTTTTTCAAATAAGTACCGTTAACGTGCCAGCTTTAGATAACCGATCTGGGGGCCTAGACAAAGTAATATTTTGATAGCGATAGCGAAATTTGCCAATTTCAAATTGTATGGATTTGACAGGTGCCTTAGAAAAGTCACGTGGTCAATGATCGATATTAAAAGTACGGATTTTGACATTCGCTATCATAAATTGAGCGATAACTTACATCGCCTCTGTACGTTGGGAGTAATATAAATAAGACATGTCTCAACGTTCTATTCTTTTATACAAGGAGGCTTTTTATGGATGATACCATAGGCCAATAAAATAATAACATTACCTCCGCAAAAAGTGCCTACATCTTTATGCATCACCGTTTTATGGGCCGGCGTGTATCTCAATGAACATATAATTCTTCTATATTACTTAGGCGTATTATAACATTCAAAAAATATCCTCGTCGGCAAAAGACGATCGAATGAAATCCAATAAAAATGTTACAGGCACCCAAATCTGTAAGGGCAGTCTTCCTCGTGTTAACATAGGGACTGTTATACTAGGGTTCCAATTTCGGATCTCTACCCTTTGAGTTAAGGGGGAAAATGTGAAATGGGATTTTCAGGGCGAAATACTTTTAAAGGGATCAGGTTAAACTGTTTTTGTAAAAAATGTTGATAAACGATTCGTATGAAAAGCATGACGACCCTCAGCAGCTATGAATTCTTTTGAAAAAGTGTAAAACGCGTCCATATTTCCCTCGATTTTAAATTCCAGGTACTATAGAATATTGTCTGATGATAAAAGGCCACTGCAGTCTATTTGTGATACTTTTTCTTCTTGCTTCTTCAAATAGGACGGTCAACGTGCTTCACTGATGTTCGATCGAGTATTGCATTTCAGATACACAATTAATATAAGCCTGTTATCCAGTTGACAATTTATACATAACTGGTCAATTGAATAAAATTGAAGCTAGAATGATAAAGAAATTTTATATACATATAAAAGAATAAAAGTCGTTATACGGGAAAGGAGCCCTTGAAGAAAACAAATTGATAAAAAAGAAAAAAAAGTACTCGACCTTTATTGTTTTTTCTTTTTTATCACTTTTTTTCTTTGACTCTACTGTGTATGCATCTATGTATTTTATTACGAGTATTTATGTCGATCAATCATTTTTTTATACATTCTAACTTTATTTCGTCTTTGCTGCATGTATTTACAGATACGAGTGTGATATTACACTCCGATGGATCAAACACAACTGATCAGCTATCAATCAATTCGCTGTCACGGCACGCGCACGAACACGCAGTAAAAAGTTATGTCTCTCTTGAAATGTCTGTAGAGAAGATTTTTATTACAAGTGTATTAAAGTCTTTTGATATTTACACGAGAAGGTACTACTCATTGGATAAATTAATATTTTTATTATTATTATTTTTCGTTCTTTCTCTCTCTTTAGCCCGTTAGCACTACCTACTATTATTTTTTCTGCTTGGCCCAAAGGTTGACTGGCAGAGAATGCCATTAGGCATTAGGTCCGCCTTATGTACTCTTGATTGTGCATTAAAGTTTAAATAAATAAATAAAAACGCTACTGTTATGTAAGTTAAATATCATTATAGAGATTTTTTAGAAGTTTACTACAACAGTTAATCAGATAGACGTTTAACATGTTTTAACCATTTACACGATGAAAATGGCTTTATTTAATTTCCGATCTCCGTTTACTACAAGTTGAATGTTTAACCTTGCTTTCTAAGAAATGTTAGAACTACAATAACGAAAATTCGACCAAATTGAAACTGTTGACTTGTGCGATCAAATCTCAGATATCCGTGGGGTGGGAAGAGAATACTAATCCTGATATCCGGGTGTTACGGACAGCTCGATTTTATGTGGATGTTGCAGTCGAAGTGCATAAAATGACGTTTTGCAAAACGTCTAGTATTGGCGATAATCTGAACTCGAATTAGAACACGTAATGTGCACCGATCCTTTTAAGGGAATGTAGAGGAGGACCCCAGCTAACAATTGACTCATGATAATGCAGGTAAAAAGTCCAATAAAACAACTGAATTCATTTTATTTAGAATCCGTGGATTGTGTAAATCCGTCGCTTTTTAAAACGATTTAAATATTGTTAGCCTGCTCACATACCGCTGACCCTTAGAAATCCATAATGACCGGTAGCAATTTGAGACCTTTATTAGGTTCTTGATCCAACTTTTATTGTTGGCCACTATAAGTACTTAGAACTTTGCTATTACAGCGATCCACTGGACTAAATCAGTAACTTTGTTCCACCGAGTTCGTCGAGTATATAAAATTCATTACTTTTATTTTATTACAGACTGTAATAAAACAATAGTCATGGTTTTTTTACATAACACTTTGTTTGTATCAATCTGATGATCATGGGAAATAAATAAATAAATTTATATATTATGACAAAAAACACAGACCAATAAAAACAGGCACGTTCATGTACACAAATGTTTCTAAAATACGTAATAGACGACTTCTCAAGCAATTAACTAAACCGTCGATTTCTAGTTAGGCACTAAATGATTTAGCTACTTTCTCGTTTTTACGGTTACTTCTATTGCAGCATCAAGTGCAGCTAACAGTTCTGTAAGAGAGTGTGCATGTTTGAACTCTTGTGTCACAGAAATAAGGTTTATTGTTGAATGTCGTACTGCATGTCAATGTAAAAAGAGAATAACGACTGCAAAAACGGTCCCACAGTTTAGTCTGCACATTTATTTGAATTTTTTAAATTCATTGCCAAGTTCGTAGAAAAAGTAATTGGTAAAATAAAAAAATATATACTTTAATGGTTTTGTTGAAAAATGTATGTTATTGTGAGACAAATATTTCATATAAAAAGTGCAAAAAATATCACTTTTTCTAAAAAAAATATATTGACTTATTTCACAACACATTATTACATTCATTTTAAAAATGAAAATCAAAAGTGTTTAATTAAATTATTACATAAAAACTAATCATATATACAGGCAATGAAACTACCTTTAGATAATCTTCATTAATTATTATTTTATGTAAAATAACTCAAAGTCATTTGCCAGTTTTTCATATTCATTCACGTAACAGAAAGTCACGCAGCCTACTAAGTGGCCAGGTCCTGCTATGGGCTCTTTCAAATTACACGTTTTGTGTTGGACGGCTGCGGTACGGTAGTTGCCACACCGCGTGTTTTGTATGAAAAAAATGACCATCCGGTCGCGGTGCGGCAAACGCGCGGCTACCGTACCGCAGCCGTCCGACACAAAACGTCTAATTTGAAAGAGCCCTAATAGTACCCTATCCCATCCTATAAATTTATCGGTTAATACGCATGTAGGCAAAGCCAGTTTAATTGACATCGGTAATGCCACAATTTCTTTTAGTTATTCTCAAAACCAAGGCCAAGGCCTCGATTTTCGCGGCAGCGGGGTGACAGCGGCAGCGGCGGCGCACGCGAGCGCACTGCGGTCACCGCTTGACGCTGGCCGTCAAGAGCGGTACGATGCTGTCAAGCGGTGATCCGGAATGAGCCTGCGTGCACTGCCGCTCCCGCTCCCGCCCTGTTGTATTCGAGAACGGGTCTATGGGATTCCTAACAATACATCTCGTAGCTGCCGCTGCCCCCTGCCAAGGCCTTAATGCTTGAGCTTTTTAGTTTGTACCTACAGTGATTGAAAATACTGAGTATTCTCTGCACTGTGACATAGTTGACTCACCGGCAGACTCCCTGAATTAGTATTCCTCGGCCGCGTTACCCTTGCCCTAAAAGTTATCCCGGGACATATTATGGAAAATCTGTCCAACCTTTGCGAAATCCTTCTTGGGTGGGTTAGGAGGTTTAGGTGTTTTTGATAAATATGGAGTTATTGACGAACGTTGTACGTCGATAGCTCCGTACCTTTTGTTTTGACAGTTTTGGTGCCAAAGTCGGGACGTCAGCTATTTGGCGCTTTCGATCTTTGCAGTGAAATTTTTTTTAAGGGTATGAACGTGGGTGTTTGCTGTGCAATTTACGAAAAATAAAGAATATTATTACGCTTACTCAGCTTAGCTGGGCACTGTGTGTAAAATGTTTATAGTATACATATTTTCTAAGCTCCATTTTAGTCAAGTTATCGTTGTACCAATAGTGTATACCGATTGCGCCTTTAGGTGATCCAGCTCTGATTGCACAAATTAGCTACACATTACATTGATGGTCATTTGATTTTAAGAAAGGTATGTTTTCACTTTTCTTATTTATTATGACAAATGTAAAAAAAAAATTATGGTTAAAGTGTATTGTCAAAAATAGGTTTGAAGATGACAATATAATACAACCTTCTGGTTTTGTTTACGGGCCTTTAACCTTTGAGTTATATTCTATGAAAGTAAATTTTGCTTGAGTTCTCTCAGAGCCAAGCGTTGGCCTAATAACAGGGACGCCATCTGCCTTGTAATTAGCTATTACAAACCGTCTTAATACAATGTAATAATTTAAGAGGCTTTAGTACAAACTGTGGTTGGTGGAAGGTAAGTAACCAACTAAGCTACTACAAAGGTTTATAATGTGTATGTTTATCGTAGTTTACTAGCCTATTTTCTAGTCAATTTATACTTGGAACGCACTAGCAGTGTATTCTTAAAATACTATAACTAGTCATATTTCTAGCGTCGCTTCACATTCATTGCAATCGCAACTACAAACTCAATGCGTGAGGTGGGATAATTCGAATTTTCACCTATGCATTTTCCTATGTGCGCGTTTACATTAGCGTTGAAAATTCCAAAAGAAACAAATTGTTTTTTTCGGTGAAAAAAACGTTTGTTCGTTTTTTACCGTTTTATTGGTTTATTACATTGAAATACATATATCAGAAAAAAACCTTAGGAAAAAAACCAGTTTTATTGAAATTTTCGTCGTTTGTTTCGAAAAATAAAATAAAACGATTGGAAAAAAACTTTTTTACCAATTTTTTAATAATGTTAATATTGTATGTAATTGAAATTCTATCTTTCTTATCATAATATTTTTCCGTTTCTTTCATATTGTTTCCGTTTTATTAATAAAAAACATGAAATTTTTCATTCCTATTTTTCTTGAAAATTTCGAAAAAAACTTGTATAAAAACGACGGAATTTGAAACGGGAAAATTTCCCGCTTTTTTCAACGCTAGTTTACATCGCGAAGAAATCTGTTAAGTGGAAAAGTTGTGTAGCTTTGATCCAACTCGTCTGGTTCCTGTATTATGGGTTCCGGAGTTCAGATAACAGTCACTACAATGTGATAACTAGACTTGCTAAATCCTGAATCATGGGCGCAAGCGTACCTACCCTGAATAAATTGGGACAAACACGAAAAAGAAAGACGTCAGCTTCACAGGATCACAGGTAAGTAATTGAAATGCCACGTGTCGAGTCTGATCAAACAGAACTAATTTATATTCCGTAGAGAACCATTTCCCACTTCACACGCTAACTAAGAGTATGGTTGGGCTCTGAATCTTCTTTACTTATGGGGCTTAAGTCAAGTCGGGCTTAAGCAACATATGTATTGCAAGTAAGAGGATTACGGAGCTGTGTATTTGTATTGAGAGTCTACTAAACGGCTGTCAATTTGGAATGACGAAGTAGTTTTTTCATGAATAAGAATATTTAACTTCGAGTACCAACCTACATAAAATCTATGCTTATGGCCTTTTGGTTTTGTGAAAGGTTTACACAATCTTATCTTATTATTCCTATTGACTTTATTTAAATTAAAATGCAACTATAGTTTCTTAAATAAAATAAGTGTATATGTAACTTTGATGTCAGACTACGACTGAGGGCTCGGCCTCGAATTTCGCGGCAGCGGCGGCGCACGCAGGCGCACTACGGTCATCGCTTGACGCGGGCCGTCAAGAGCGGTACAATGCTTTCAAGCGGTGATCCGCAGTGCGCCTGCGTACGCTGCCGGTCCCGCCCCGCTGTATTAAAGAACATGGGATTCCATACAAAACATCTCGCTACTGCCGCTGCCACCCCGCTGCTCGCAAAATTCAAGACCGAGGCCTGACATTTCTTAGGGTCTCGTACACGGGTCGCCGGTCTCAACCATAAAACGCCGCCGCCGTCATATTTCCTGTAGTGTTCATACATTTAATATGTATTCACCGCACATTTAATATGATAACGCCGGTGGTCGCCACATGCTACAAGTTCCTAACTTGTGGCGTTTGTGGCTGTGGCATGTGGCTCGAAAGCGGTCATATATTTTATAACAGCTACGCAAACATTACTTAAAACTTTATAAAAGTTCATTTTTACAGTACTTTCATACTCTGGGGAAGAAAATAAAAAATAGCTTTATATTTTTACTACTTTCAGACGCGGTTCCGCGACTATATTTCGGCATATTTTAGTTTGGTTCTATTCTGTCTTATTTTAAGACCGTTTTAACCCAGTCGCTCACAACTTTATGGCGCCATCTTGGTTTATGCCTTCTCATGTGTGTCAATACTTCCAGTTTCATGGCAGTAAATAGCGGACGTAAAAAAATTATAGTATTTGTGGAAGAATACGGCTTCTTAAAGTTCCTTGCCATTTAGAGGGTTTGCCCATAATCGCTACGCTGGGCAAGCGTGTTGGCGATCGCAGGGCGCAGCTCTCGCACCGGTGACGCTGCTGCCCGTCACCGGCCTCTTCTATTTAGCTGCACCATTAGATTTGGATGGTTATACCGCCACCAGTCGATCGCCAGAGCCTCGTTCGTTATTCGGCAGGATGCACCACGGGCAGGAAAGTTTGGCTTGGAGCGGAAAGATGACAGTTACACTCCCTTACATCCCGCTTCTAGCCCAAAGGACTGTTTTTAACTAAACGCACAAAATAAGGCGACGGCACGAAATAAGAACAAGGAGAACAAACCGCTTTATGTCACACGCATAAATCGACTTTACGTTTACTGATATCTCTAACAATCTAGATTTGTTTTCTGTTTGAGTTCAAGTTCATGTACCTATATGGTAACTTTGTTGATAATAATAAATAATCATAAAAGAAGTTCTAATGCTTATTTATTTACTATCGGATAATTAATAATTTGGGTCGTTGAGCCGAAATACTTACCTCGATTCGTCGTACTTAGTAAAATTTCAGAAGAATTAATAATTGAAATCCATCAGAAATTCTTAAAATATTCTTATCTTAATTATGAATGGGAAAACGATATTATATGATTAAAACTAGCGGTTTCACCCGCGTTATTCCCGTTCCCGTGGGAATTGATTATAATCCTTTCTTAGCGGATGCCTACGTCATAACATCTACCTGCATGCCAAATTTCAGCCTGATCCGTCCAGTAGTTTGGGCTGTGCGTAGATATCTATCTATGTCAGTCAGTCAGTCACCTTTGAGTTATACCGGTCTACATTACTTACAAACATGAGTTCCCGGTATATTCTAATTTGCAAGCATGCAAGCAGTGAATAGTGAGCATTTTTGACACATAACATTTTCATTCTGGCATCACAATTGATGTAAAGTTTAGTTAAAGTAGATGAGTGATGTTAAAGTAATTAAAACGTCGACTAAAAAAGTGAATTTAGATAAACCGCTTGTTGTTCCGTTAACATTTGTTTTATTTTATAAAGTGGGTAAATGCTTCATCAGGAAATACTGATCTGTTTTTGTAACATAAAGGTAATTTAAATTATGTTTTCATGATTGACTTAATTTACAGTCCAGTTTTTTTAGTATATGATTATCTTTTAAAAACATAAAACATGCCAACTAGTACCTAACTATTTAGTAATATGTGGCCATACTGTGAATAGCATGAAATAATAGTGACAAATCATTATTATTATGCGAAGTTAATAATATTATTAATAGCAACCAGCTGCCTACAGCTTTTCATAGGTGGTGTAAAACTGAACAGCAAAAAATATTTCTGAATTAAATTCGAACAACATTTTTATTCGGTTATTAGTTTTGTGGCAAACCATTTTAATCTTTAAAACCAATTTAAAACAAAGTATGGAAGTGTACAAAAGAAAGTTGCAAAAGGAAATCGAAACCTCTAGAAAAGATGGCGTGTTAAGATTTATTATTGCTTCGCAGGAAGACGGGCCGTATCTTAGCTAAACGCCGCAAACCACAGGTGACGGCGGGTTGGTCGCGAAAGGAAAAACGGAACCCTTATAGGATCACTTTGTTGTCCGTCCGTCAAGACCTTTTTTCTTAAGAACGCGAGGAGAATCGCAAGCTGAAATTTGTACCAAATATCAGGTCTGCGAAATAGAGGCGCTCGTGGCGCAGCTGTGACAGTGGTTCGTTAGCGATAACGAAAAGTCAAGCTACCTACGCCGCGGTCGGTTAATGGATGGGTGACCATTCTGACCATATTTAGTGACATTAATTTCGAGCGTCTCCGTGCTTCGGAAGGCACGTTAAGCTGTTGGTCCCGGCTGATATTTACTATAATGTAGGTAAATATTAGTCGTCAAGCCTAGTCAGAGGCCATTTGGCGGCTTGATAACATCTGACATTAAGGTTGGTCACTTGCCTTACGCACCCCTCCACCAACCCGCACTAGGCCAGCGTGGTGGAGTATGGCCCACACTATCTCATAATTGAGATAAGGCCTGTGTCCCAGCAGTGGGAACGTATATAGGCTGATGATGATGATGATGATGATCAGGGCTGCTGTCCCTTGAAGCTGTAAAAAAATCAAAGTTCTAAGCCAGCGCAATCAAAAGATACAGACGATTATGCCGCTTTCTACAAACGGAACTCACGAGGAATCAAAACCTACAGGATATTGTTGGCAGACAGACACACCTGACCTGATGATAAGCGGCCACTGCGGCTTATTCCATTAAGGGACACTTCACTAGAAAGCGTCGCTCAATGTGCTGACATACTGTAGGCAGTTGGGAGCAACGAGCAACTTAGTCCATAACACGCTCACATGAACAACACGTTTCATTTTTCACCTGGAAATGAGATATGACAATTTTTTATTACGTTGCTTATTTTTCCGTGTTGGGTTAAAAACACGGGAAGGAACCTTAATAATAAAATTAATATATTTTTATTTTCCGACTTCTTTCTCCCAGCATTTTTGCGATCTAGTCAGTACGTAGTATCATGGTCAAGGATTTAGCAAATCCAGTATTCACATTGGAGCGACTACCATCTGACATCCCTGACCCTTGACGGGGAAGACCAATGAGATCATGACTACACACATTAGACTGAGTAAGATTCCTCACGATGTTTTCCTCCACAGCCAAGCTAGTACGATTGGTCGTATCTATTAGCAACAAGAAAAAAAGATTTTTTGATAGCAATTTATGAGTGACGTTTTATACGATGTCTACCACAGCTCTACGTCTCACTCTGTAGAATGAGACACTCCAAACTAACAAGACTTAGTTAAAACATGTCTGTCTTAGGGCACATTGTTGCACCTGCGGACGGACATAATGTTGATAAACTTGATTTGACTAAGTCCGCCGGTAATTGGATCGGCTAACTTGTAGTTGCAAATTCAACTGGGATCCGGGACCTTTTGCATATTACGCTAGTATTAGGTTTGGTATTGGTGTTAAATTATTCAATTAACAATTTTGGTCATTTGATTTGTATGTTGTTGGACAGTGTTAGTGTATTGTGATTGCGGTTTTGAATGGGAAAACTAAATGAAAGCTTTGCTAATCACTTATTTGGTAGTGCACTTGTTATCATTTGGACGGCCGATTTGGTTTAATATATATTAAACTTAAGAGATAATAAAATAAGTTTTTAGTTTCACCACTCTCGGATAAGTTGCTGATATAATTGATCTCTTGGATACCTTAAAAGCTGCCTCATTAATCACATTTTGATAGAGGGACAGCTTTATTGGTATTCAGGTGCTCCCTCACCGGGAGCATTCGCGTGTAATGTAACGTTGCAGACTCGAGCATTACATCAGTGAAGGAGGAGAACCGAGCATTATAATGCGCACCTTGTAATGATACAATGTGTAATCAATCAATTACACGCGAACGTTTGTCGGTCAGGGAGGTAGTATTGTAATGTAATGCTCGGAAGACGAATCTATAATGTTACATTACACGCGAATGCTCCCGGTGAGGGAGCACCTTTCAACATAATATAATACATACATATTATATCTGACACCGGTCAGATAGGGATAAGTGGTTTTTACAACTCATATTTATGGTGCCGACCGATAAAAACTATATTTAAACAAATTGTTGTTATATTAATAAGTAAAAACTTCCTCGCTTCTTTCTTGCAAAGGTCTGAAGCGAATACTTTCATTTGCTTGATAGTGACTTATATAAAACTAGCCCTCCACCCGCGGTTTCACCCGCGCGTAATTTCTTTTGTCAATTATCCCCTCTTCCCCCCACTTTTCTGGGATCAAAAGTATCCTATGTCACTTGGGGATAATGTAGCTTTCCAACAGTGAAATAATTTTCCAAATAGGTTCAGTAGTTTCGGAGCCTATTCAATGCAAACTAACAAACAAACCAAACACAAATCTGTCCTCTTTATAATAAGTTCGTAAATTATTCTCCTAAACGCATCCTTCCTTACTTTAAACCAAAAGATACAGACGCCTTCGTTAAGCGAAGAATAAATTATTCTTTTCTCTTGAAATTACATCTTTCACCACTTTTTTACTTAAACAAATCTCAACCTCAAAAGGTAAAAAAAGAATCGCATCCTTCTATAATCTTGTACCGAAGTAGACTAATTAAGAGGTAATTCATTAGTAATGTTGTACGAAATAGTATTTTCTGTTAATTATTATACGTCTCAAATTTGGTTTCAGCCTTTTTGGCAAGGGGAAGACGCAGCGCGGTAATGGGTGGTAACTTTACAGTAAATCTTATGCGGCAATACCCACTAAAAATGCCTCGGTTCAACATTTTTTATTCAAAGAGGGACTGCAGGCTTACGAAATAAAAGTTACTTGTATTGATTTTCAAATAGTGAAATTAATTTTAAAGATTCGAAAGTGACTATAATTGTTCAACAAACCCTATAAGAAATCGCTCTTGGGAAAAAATAATATAATATCATACAGATTTTTTTCATGCAAGTACTATGAACATTATGTACTGTTAGAAATAAATACTTTTCTCTTGATAATTACAATTTTAATATACTTTTACATTATCGTAGTCGGTGTTTTACATTGCAAGCGCGGTAAAATCTATCTGTCATCTCCCCGGCTAGTGCGGAGCACCGTACGCGGTTACCATAGTGATGTGTAACTCGATTCTACCAATTATTCGTCTAACAGTACAAAGTCCCAATCCAGCAATTATTGTATGGATACTGGACAAAGGAAAATTATACTTAGGTACTTTCTCTGTTAAACAAATTGTATACGTACTAGTAGATAACACTCACCCAATGATACAATTCAAACAGACTATATTAGTGACTGCTAATGTTTGCTCAAGTTTGTTCTAGTTTGAACCTACGACGTTTAGCCAAGTTTTATTAGCCTACTTCTCAACAGTGAAACCAAATAAAATGTTCTATTAATAAATTATTATACTACCCGTTTGAACTGATTACTAGGAATTCATAACGAGCTTTCACTCTCCAAGTAGCCCCATCAAAGGAATACATACACCAAGTTACTGAAATATCACGTAATCAAACAAACAATACAATATAGAGGATCTGGCCTAGGTGGGTACCACCGCAGTGCCAGTGAACTATCTAACCATCAGGTTTACGATCTGCTCGTTTTGTTACACATTGCAATAACAAAAAAAAAACAATACGTCGAAACGTCCAGCATAAATGTAACGTTTTTAAACAACATAGGTATATATCCACAAAGAAACTAAACAATCGACTTCAATGCTTACCTCCAGTTTAAACGTAGTGCACAATCTCTTTGTTTAGTTTCCTATTGAAGATTCGAATAATACGTCTTATTATTTGTACGGAACTGTTTGAACAAACACACGTGTAGAGACCACTGAGTTGGATCTCAAACAAATAAATGTAATTCGTAAATGTTATTTTATTCCTGCCTTCGAGTGCACTCGAATATAGATGTTTAAAAATGATTCAGGTCTTTGAAAATGAAGTTTTTTTCTTAGATTTAATAAAAACACTAATACACTAAACAAACAATATTTTGTCTAATAATTTTATTTACATTTACTAACTGTTTATAAGCCCATATTTTAATGGGAAAATCACAAGAGATATGTTTCTAGGAGACGTGGGTTTTGTTCTTAAAATAGTAGTTTATTCAAATAGTCTTGAATCTAGATTGTTGGTTCAATTTTTTCCTTAGGTCTGGTTGGTGGTAGAACCTATTCAGATCACTGATGTTAGTGTGGTTGTGTTCCGTTCCGTGTTAAATTTTTAAATAATAAAATAAAGTTGACCTAAAAAAAAATAACCAAAGTCGTTTCTTACTGTTGAATAAGGAATTATATTTTTGTGGTGCCGTACAAACAGGCACACTCCATCCAATTGTGCCTGTTTTTAAGGCAGCACAATAAGGTAATTCTTTATTTAACAGTTCGTAGATGCAAATGCTTAACCGTCCGTAAGACGATAAAGCTTTTGAAGAACGTCACAAAACGTTTACGTCTTCGGGTTATAAAACTTCTCATATGTCTGTGACGGTGATAAGAGACGAGAAAACGAATAAACACAAGACTACTCCAGTTAGGGGTGTTAAAAAAAAAAAAAAAAAAAAACTACCTAAAAACACTGAAAAGCAAAAAATAATTTTAATAAGACATTCATCAAATGCGCTTATTGTCTAAGCCTATTAATAACATTAAATTGTATTTACGTGCTAGGTAGGTACCTACTAATCTGTTTGAAGTCGGTGCCAAGCCAAATAGTAGGTACCCAGACTACGTACCTACATCCGCGGATTATTTGTAACCCTGTATAATACATAAATTATTAGGTATGTATCATTTTTTATTACCTTTGGCTTGGCACCGACTTCAAACAGATTAGTAGGTACCTACCTAGCACGTAAATACAATTTAATGTTATTAATAGGCTTAGACAATAAGCGCATTTGATGAATGTCTTATTAAAATTATTTTTTGCTTTTCAGTGTTTTTAGGTAGTTTTTATTTTGTTTTTTTTTTTGAAGTCGGTTTAATTTTTTTTTTAAAAAGTTTGTTTATTTTTCTATTTTTAGTGTGAATAACACGTAGGAAGTGAGTAAAACTCTCTCATAATAATGATAACGAAAATACGAGTAAAATAGTAGAATTGTATTATTTGACAATATTAGGTATTCATTAAGTGTTCAGCACCATGGGTAGACCAACTAAAGATGCAGCCCGCAAGAGGGACATAAGAATTAAGAAGTCGTCCCTGTAGCTTCCATCATCATAGTTGTACCTTCCATCATCAGCTTAGCTGCAAAAGTACCTACATGAAATACAACTAACGGTCCACATATTCCTACAACACTAAAAAAATTATCCCCTAACTCCTAACCGTTAAGGAGTTGTACCTTCCATCATCAGCTTAGCTGCAAAAGTACATGAAATACAACTAACGGTCCACATATTCCTACAACACTAAAAAAATTATCCCCTAACTCCTAACCGTTAAGGAGTTTGTAACAGATCAACCTCATTGGAACAAATGATTCAATCGTTATAATTTATTTTAATTGTACTTGATTACGATGTGATAATAGACGAGACAAAAAGATAGGGCACGGAGACTAGTTAAGATTGTTGCGATTACCTTTGAGTTGGTCATATTCCTTGTAGATATCCTTGGGAAATTGGTGGTACATCCTAATGCCTTCGAATCATTGGTTTTCACTTCAAACAAATTTATTTTCAAAGAAAGTTGTTGTTGTAATTATAATAGAATACCTTTCAAAGTGTCACATTGACATTTGACATTACTTTTTATAATTTTGGAGCATCGTATGAAGCAAAGACTAACAATCGATGATGCCATAGATAAAATAATAGTGTTACCAAGATCACTTGTAAATAAATTAATTTTATTCATAAAAAAGTCCTGAATAATTTAGTAAATAATGTATTTGATAAAATAAACACTTAAGAGGTATAGGCGGGGAGGATCCATAGACAATTATAGAGTAATTTTGTTATTGGTATCTCTTGACTTAGCACAAAAAAATCTAAAATTAGTGTACATACATGTCATTGGTTATAAATATGAAAATACATTACCTATGATGTCGAATAGACGGAGAACTTAGAATAAAGAATTACTTTCATAATAAGTGTACTACGAAAGACCAGTGCGTTCATCAAGATTCAATACTTAAATATTATGTTAACTTTTCATAGATAGAATATCATTGGGATTAAATTAAATTCCTAGACAAAAGGGAACGGGACTTGATGTGGTTTATGTACTTCTATGATGTTTGCTAGGTAGGTTCATTTCATCACTATACAGAGTTGCCAAATAACAATAATAATAATAACCGGCTTATCTCAAGTAACACAAATTTAAGAAACTAATGACCATAATAATAAATATATTACAGGCTAATATACATACAGATAGATAAATATACGGAGACAAAGGGCCTATTTTATTTACAAGCAAGTAAAAAAAAATGGTTTTATTGTTCATCACAGATATTCGCATTTACTAAGAAAATAAAGGAGATTCTTAAATCTTAAATAGATAAATAGTTCCTAATAGTGTTGCCGTAAAATTGATTGTGCATCGATTATTAATCGATGGTGCAATTGGAGCTCAAATAATGACAACCGTTATGATAATCGAGAGTGTACCTAAACGACACCAATGTAATCGATAATATCGATTCTTACTTTATTCAATATAATTTATTATAATCGAATTAATCGATAGTATTGTCAATCTGGAATAAATTAGCATATACCATTGGTAGGATTCGAAGATTTTCTTATCTTTTGAACTTTACTTTAGTAGAGATAAATGCGGTTGTCTCACTTTTCTATTTATTAAGATAAAACGCCCCATAGTGATGGACAAATCGATCGAATATAGTATTCTCTAATACACTATAGGTAGTTGTAAGTACTTATAAATAGAATTGTCTTGTATCCATAAGATTTCAGGGTTATAGGAAAGAACATGAAAGACCATTGAAATTGTAGGCTCTCCATGATTCCTTATAAATCTCTATCACAGCCTTATAGAACTTGAGTTACTACTACGTTAAATAACAACGTAGGTTATAGACGAGTAATTATTGGCCTAACAAGAATAAAAATCAAAGTAGGTAGGAGCGTTCGTTACAAGTTGTACCTTCCATCATCAGCTTAGCTGCAAAAGTACATGAAATACAAATAACGGTCCACATATTCTTACAATACTGAAAGAATTATCCCCTAACTCCTAACCGTTAAGGAGTTGTACCTTCCATCATCAGCTCATCAACATAAAGTGATGTCTATAGGACGCAAAAACTTAAATGGCTTCAGAAAAAACAAGCAACGCGTAGTGTGCGCCTATGAAATTTGAGGTTTGCCCTTGATTTTCCCGGGATCCCATCATCAGATCCTGACATGGTGACAATGGGACCACCTCGGAACTATGCACTTTCAAATAAAAAAAGAATTATTTAAATCGGTCCACAATTGACGGAGAAATCGACGGACATACATAAAAAAAAAAAAAAAAATACATACAGTCGAACATAGAACCTCCTCCTTTTTTGAAGTCGGTTAAAAATAAGAAAACCAATCAACACCTAACCAGCGGAATGACGCTATTAAAACAATGGCTGCCTCCATAAAAGCGAACATGAAACCTACTTCGTTAATAAAAAAAAACTCTTAATACCGACGGTAATTTCAAAGTAGGAATGCGGTGTGTGAGCACTCCTTTCAAGTATATTCAGGATAGCCCATCACACCCATGTCAAGTGTCTATCTGACTCCCTTTATAGCTTTGTATCAAAACGTTTTATGAATTCCTTTTTCGTTTAGTGTTGTCATAACCACTTCACACAGTATTTAAAGGGGTTTGGAAAACTTTGTTTGGACTATTAGTGTCGTCTTTTTTTTTCAGCGGCCACCATTATTTTTGTAAGGCTCTGTATTGTGCCGTGCTAAGTACAATAGGCTTAATTATTTTCGACTAAAGTAATATCGGAGCTGAGATATTCACATTTGAAGATTTTGTGTACGATGAGATGATAAGATATCGTTAATATAGCCTACAAATATTTTAATTAGGAACTGTCCTACAAAACTCTAAGTTATCATTTAGAAGGTTGATATAAGAGATTGGCTTTACTGTTTTCCGACAATCTGTCACTGGAAGTTAGTGTTAGATCTTGGGAAATGAATAAAATCAAAATAATATACATAATTATGTAATTGCATTTATTAAATAAATAAAAACACATTTTAAAAAGACATTAGGAACAAATGGACGAAGAGAGTTACTGTTTGTCCATTTCATTCTCAATGTTATGTCGGATAATTTGTATCTCAAAACTGTGCAGAGGGAGTCAGATTATTTTGATATGTTTTTTTCGGAGGAGATTGCGTTTTTGCACCATAACCGTAGGCTAGCCAGACCTACGGCCGTGTGTGGAACTCGGGACTATAGCGTCTACTATCCACTAAACTCCCCCGGTTTCACCACAAGGCCAGATGGCGCTATAATGTCCAGAAATATTAATTTATTTGTTAAATCTTTCACTATCTTACTGCTGACTGGAACGATTGCATGTGTGTGGAATGGTTTAAGATGGCTCCTTTGTGCTAGCTATTCGTGCCAAGTTCAAATAAAGTAGTGCCCTCTGAATTTTATATGACTGTCTTAACGCATGAACGCGGATCTTTCGAGCACCGAGCTCCTTACGTTTAGCTTGATGACAAAAATTCTTCGATGTTATTTTGTTAAAAATTTTTTGATCCGGTTTTTTATCATAATGGATGTTTGTCCTGGGTCAGATTACTGAAACCCCGCATAGCGGTTACAACGAAATGCGCCCTAAAGCTTATCCATTACAGAAGTCAAAGTCAACGCAGAAAAACCTCCAGGCGGAGCTAGTCTTCAAAAAATGTTATTTGAAGAACGAATGCCTCAAATAAGATAATAATTGTACCTATTGTGTTTCTTATTATTAGGACTAAGTTTGTAAACCTAAATTTTTACCTGTGCAAAACAGTAGCGAGCAACTAACTAGTAATAAAAAAAATATTGTCTGTAATCTTTGAAATAAAATGCAGCAAAATTTTGCCGCACACGGAATATCAAAATGCAATTATCGGCTCCGCATTCATTTTCATAAAGGCGTTATCAGATAACATACTCTGTCATACGTGGAGAGGATAGTGATGAAATCTTTTTAGTGCCCAGTATCCATATCAGTTAACCAAGTGTTGTAATTTTTACTACCTGTTTGACGACCTATTTAGTGCAATGGTTGAGTATCAGCCACCAGAGGTTGCGAGCTCGATCCCCGCATGGTAAAAACATTAGCTGTTATACACCTATTATATATACCTATTATACATATAATGTTAATCAGTTCTCTAGCACCTAATTAAACAATCTATGCTTATTTTGGGGCTAGATGACGCTGCATGAATAATGTCCAAATATATTGTGAATGAATCCTATTTTGACAAAACCTAATTCATGATTTTTCTAAATTGTCAGATAAAATTAAGTGTAGGGGTAGTTTCAAACCACGTTGCTACCAGACAAAATAAACCCATTCTTCTGGTTTGCGAAAGAAACAGTTGGCTACTTTTCCGATTTAAAATGTAACATACATACCATTGCATCACTGAGACCAAAAAAAGGGATAGACCAATAAACTCTTCATTAAAAAAATTGTTAAAATGCCATATTCTATAAAGGCACTTTGTCGGCAGCACTATCGAAGCATTTTTTATCAACAGTAATATGATAATTGAACGAATTTAAAACTCCTTTGTCTCTGCAAAGTTTTAACAGCAAAGTAATAATGCCTATAAGATTAAGAAACAATTGCACTGGTTGCTAGCCAGTCAGACACTGAAAAAGTCCTACCACCAACCAGACCCAAAGCTGGGAATCAAACCAACGTCCTGCGGGCTTAATACTCGAGGGGCTTAGCCATGGTTCCACGGAGACAGTGAAACATAATTTATTTTCAAGAATGTAAACTTTGGCCTGGCAGTGAAACATTTATGAGATAATACAATGCAGTGTTGGCAGCATGATTTGTCCTTAGAAACACATAAGAACATAATATTTTCATTCGGTGCAAACATCATAACAAACCTCCGTTAAATTGCAATATTCTAGTCCGCAAACGAGGCAGTCAGCAAACAATCAACGGTAGTAAATATTTGCAAAGCGAACTGCGTAAACATGAACTTCCACTGTCCATAACGACCACAGAAATCCATATGAAAAGTAATATTTTGTGGATCTGATACATATCTCGCAATATGCTGTCTCAAATTTCTTTGGTTCCCAGTTCAGTGATTCCGGAGTATCCTGCACCTAACCGAACACCGGTTCTCCGTCGCAATAACCTGCCCGTTTTGATACCACTTTGTTTTTATTGTACTCATATGGTCTAGTATCTTCTCTTGATAAGCTTCTGCTCTGCAGTGAAGCATATTACCTATATACTTTGAAGTCCTAGCAGCATGATCCATCCTTACAGAAACACCTAAGGACATAATTATTTTCATTAGATCCAAACGTCGAATTAAAGTGCAACCTTCTAATCCTTAAACGAGTCAGTCAACAACCAATCAATGATAGTAAATATTTGTGAAGCCAGCCATCTAAATATGAACTCCTACTGTCTATAACAACCACAGAAATCCATATTATGAAAAGTAATATTTGTGAATCTGATACATATCTCGCAATATGCTGTCTCAAATTCCTTTGGTTCCCAGTTCAGTGATTCTGGAGTATCCTACACCCGGCCGGCTCTCGCAATAACCTGCCCGTTTCGATGCCACTTTGTTTTTATTGAATGCTCTACTGTCTTCTATTGATAATACAAAGGGTCCCGATCTTTCACTTGTTCCTTTTTTATCAAAGGTTACCCTTTTTATTTACCCGTATCAAATATGTGAATGTCGCACGAATAAGTAGTTTTGCAGGTTTTCTTTAGATCGTTCGTACGAGTAGAGTCCTTTGTTTATAGATCCGACCGTTTGTCTGTCACTCAAAGTATATAAAAACGGTCTCATGGTTAAGTTTAAAAGCATTGGAAACTAAGGCCACTCTTATGAAATCCATATCTAGTAGTTTCATTTGTACCTATACTCGTACGTCAAGAATTCACGATGTATCTAGCAAGCACAAATAATTTATTGCGATAGCACTAACATTAACAAGTAGATTGTCAACTTTAAACTTTCAAAACCAAACGAGGAAACGTAACCTATCAAAATTATATACATAATTACACACACTCTACACTTTTACCTCCGTAACTACTAGAAGTCAACAAATACCTACACATTGCTCACTTAAAACTCATGCCTATCCCCTAATTTGCCAGGTTGAAAAGTTTCATAAGATTCCAGACGAATTAACTTAGTAGATTGGAATTGCAAACATGGGAGACGAAGCGAACGAATCCTACATTCCGAGAAGACGTATTAAAAGTTTCTCTGCTCGAGATATTTGCTTAGTGAGGTGAGAAGTTGACGCTGCCGCCTGAAATACTGTTTATTTTTTATAACACTTTAGTTTGGGATAACACTTTAGTTAAAGCTAGTTTCCAGCCGAGTGTTAATAATGATCCAGTTGATCTAGTTCTACTGTAAAGGCCCAAGGAGCCCGATTTCATTAAAATAGGAAGCATTAACTTCATCATCATCATGATTGTGATGTTAATCTTGCCATATTTTGGGGACGTAGCCTGCGGTTACGGTGCGGTGGTGGTGTTGCATTCTCCTCCACAAAAATAGACTGGCGACCTAAATTATAAAAACATGAATAAAAGTCAGTCAGAATAAATAATTCTTACACAATATAAACCTAGTTTATTGCTCATCCGATTAACCCCAACCGTTTGTCTCTGTCAGTCTGAGATATGAAAAATAAATTAATTCAAGAACACAGAAGTTATTCCCAGACGTACAATTTCTCTAGGATTTCTCATTCTAAGTACTGTTTTGATATTGTACTTGGTTATAAGAGCATTGATATGTACTGTTGTAAAGTAATATGGACTTTGAGTGTCTTCGATCGAGAATAAACTTTGACGTGAAGTTATCACGAATTTGATTTTTAGCGTTCATTTATGAATAATTATATTAATTTAATTAATATTCTGATACTTCCAGCAGCATTACGAGAATATATTATACTTAAATAAAATTACATTTACATATTATGCCTATTATAGGTATGTACATTGTACACATCTTTGAATACTACGAATAGATAGGCAATAGGAAAAATATTCGTTTAAATCGGTTTTATATATTTTGAATTTTAATGTTTTATATTTTAATGTTTCTATAAAATAAAAAGCTAAATCCAAAATAACTATATTTTAACCTAGTAAATTACTCATGCAAGTGGTAATAGCGATGCCGTAATGGAACAACACTGACTTTGAAACGTTATGCTTTGCAAATAAAAGTTCATACATTTTCCTTTTATACTTAACTGTGAGGAAGGGGAACACATTTTTTCGCTCTTATGACAAGAATTATTAATATTTGAGTATCGTTACAATTGGGCTTTCACGAGTTTTCTCGGTTTTTGAGAGCACCGGAGCAAATATATATATTTACATACTTATATTTTCCCTCTATGGTGTTTGGATGCTCTATACATTTTTTTTATTATGTTCACAGGGTAGCTGGAGGCCGCTGGCTACCAGCATTCCTTCCAAGCCACAACGCTTGAGATTCCGCCGCGCAAAGGTTAGCGGCCACGCCACATTGGTTCCTCTTAACCGCTTGTGAACCGCGGCCCCCACCTCACGCCGAAGACACACAGCACCGAAAGAGCCTCCGTGCAAGCAGACAGCGACCACACTTCTCCTCCTATTTCAAGGCAGTAGAGTGGGATAGTCTACATTTATATCGGAAAAATATCACACTCCTGCAACGTCGTACAGTCCACGGACAAAAGGCAAAAACCTTGTGAATGCTTTAAAACAGTTTAAGTATGAGGCTGTAAGTATTATACTTGTACTGCATAGTGAATATCACGTGCGAATACTACGAGTACGTTAGAGTTAAAGTGTAACGCCATAGCCTAAAATCTTATAGCATTGGTGATAACAGACACTGAATAATACAGGCAAGCCTCAAGCTTTAACAGTGCACCTGAGCTACTTAAATATTTAGCTGAACAATGTACGTCGGTTTAAACTCAAGTAATTTCGAGACAGTTTCTGTAGATGGTCCAATGGTTTAAGTAACCCAGGGTTTAATATTGGATCGGGCAAAATTTGTGTTGGATTTATCGAAGGCTAAGAACTCACGGCGCGGTTTTTAATCGCGCCCGCAGAGCGGTTGCAGGCCTGCAGCTTCCTGCGGTTTTATTTAAAAGCTCACGAGACCGGTGATATTTTGTGCGATTCCGCAGCCGCCGCGGTTGACGTGCGGTTACAAACCGACCATCACATGTTAAGTTGTCTTTTAGTACGTCACGCTCATACTAAATCTATGTCACGCTCAGTCACGCTGCCATAATATGTCACTAGTGCAAAATGGCGTCGGATTTCTGCATGGAATTAATATTATTTATGTATATTACGTCTATGGATTTCTATGGGATTTCTGCACCGCCCGCCCGCGCCGGTTAATATTGCGGTCGCCCGCCAAGCGATCGCAGAGCGCGCGTGCGCTACCCGCCGCGGCCGCGGGCGGGAATCGAAACAACCGCGCGCGCTGCGGGGGAAAATCGTGTCGTAAAAACTGCTCCTACTTTTTTCATATAAATCAACGTTCTACAGAGGCTGCTAGATCGCAACCGGTGCAACCGCGCCTTTAGTTCTTAGCCGAACACCGATCGCGTTTGGGATCGGCAATCCGTTTTTGGCAGTGCTATGATTAAGCCAGTACCCATCATTGTAACGATGACTTAAATTAATGATGCAACCTTAGTCCAGCAATGGAACATAAAATCGGCTAATACTTAATTTTTTATGTGTAACAAAACCGAGGAGGTATTGTGTGAGAGTAGAGTTTTTCTTTTTGCGTCTTACAAACCGCTCGATCTGATCTATATTGAATACGAAGTTCCAAAATCAGTAATGTCCTCCTAGGCGAGTTTTCGGCTACGGCGGCTAATCTTTTACGATCAGGCAACTACGCAGGATACATTATAGTGCACGAGTGAGTGCCCAAGCACAGGTGCACTCTCTATTCCCTCACTCTCATAACACGGTGGGACAGCAGTCTGACACCGACTACCGAAGAGAGATCAGGCGCAGGACCAACGGCTTAACTTGCCTTCCGAAGCACGGAATCATCATTCTTTTCAGACATTCAGGTAATTCAAGCCTGCAATAATGTCCTAACCAAACTGGAAACATTCTCACAAAGTGATGTTCCCCGCGGGATTCGTACACACAACGTCCGGGTATTAGAGCCCAACGCTCTAACCACTGTACCACGGAGGTAGTCCCAAATTAGTGTGCCTACACAAAAATACAACATTTTGTCACCCAAAGACTCAAATTATGACTAAGAACAATTCACTCGTTACAATTCTGACACGCCTTTTATATTTGTATCTTTGTTGCTTTCATTTTTGTGATGTCATAAATGTCAGATGTGTTTTCGCGAGGCTTACAGCAATTCTTAGAATGTCACGAGACGTTGCGGAAAATGGAAGCTTTTAAAGAAACTTGGTATCAGTTGCAATGGCAGTGTTTTGTGCTAATATGCTCTGGGTGTTCGCAGCAAGAGCATATTAATTCTAATTTACTTCTGATTGATATCGATACATTTTTGAGTACAAATTTTTTTTTAAATCAACTTTCACTTTTTTTTATATACATACATCAATTCATTCCATTGTGTCATAAGGTATTTCTGTCAAAAGATAACATACGAGTGCTGAAATCGTACCCCTTGAGAAAAGTGTGAAGAAAGCTATAACATAACATTCATAAAGTAACTTTATTATAATGTTGTAATTCATTATTTAGATATTGTAATTTTCTACACTATAAATAATTGTTTGTGTATAGTACATTCGTTTTCCGATAAAATAAAACAGAAAACTCATAAAATTCTATTAGATCATGACTTGACAATCGACATCAAAGAACATTAACAGAACAACATTTCGGAAACAAGTGAAAGTCGTCGAACCGATTCCACTTAAATCTAACACAAAAATAAAAGTCACGTTCAAAACGGCGTCGAACAATGCTTCCTATTCAGCGTTTTAAACGAGAATCTCGGCATAAACAGCGACAGGGCATGATTAATGTGTAAAAATTTAATCGCATCCCACAAAACCATGGAAAGTTCTGCTTTGTTCTATTAGGGTAGATTCTGCCCGTCACACGGACGTGTAGCGAAGCGGCTTTTTAAATATTCGCGCCGAGTTTTAAAAGAACAATGCTAACGCTTCCTTGCTGTTTCAAAAAATGGCAAAGGCCTCCATCCTTGGAATTAAGTTATCGTTACAATAATGGGTACTGGCTTAATCACCACGCTTGCCAAATGCGGATTGGTGATCACAAACCAGAGCAGTGTCCGAAAAAGCCGACACAAAGTTAGCTCGACCCGGGAATTGAACCCAGGACCCCGAGATCTTGGCTAAACCAATAGAACATCGAGGCGTTTCCACCAGGCATTTACCCATTCGAGTATGTATTTTAATACTACTTTAGAAATAACTGACGCTGTAAGAAGCCACTTTAGTCTAAACAGTCGTTAATTTATACAAAAGTGTCTTGCACTTCATCTTACATTCCATGTTGGCAAAATGCTCTCCTCTCCCAACACTTAGCGTGCCTAACGTAACATAAATATTTTTGGCAGCCCATCTGAGTAAACCACTCGCCAAAAATAACTTATTGTTAACGTTGAACGTTCCTTAGCGTCATACTCATAAGTCTAGGGTAAACCAGACCTTTTAAAGCATAAATAATCTATTCTGCAACTTAGCCTGTCTGCACGGAACGTTGCCGCCACTAGGCCATAAAAACGTCCTGGCAAATAATTTAAAACGTATAATTACGACGCCGCGTCCCCGGTGTGAGGTAAATCCGCATAATTATTTTGTATTTGCAGTCTGCAGGTGCGGTAACACGTTTCCTCTTCGTGCTTAATGGTGTGAATTACGCGATAGTTGGCAAAAACCGTAATTATGCGAGTCCCAAGTTTGTACCTCTGAGGCATCTAAGTTGTCTAATGAACTGGAGTAATTCTAGCTCCCGGAGTCTAGTCATTGATTTGATTAAGTTACTACGTTATTTTTGTAGAGTGTTGTCAGTTAAGTGATGTTAGTACATACAATGTACTTGTACTATATAATCCTTCATCGAAGGAGAATATTGCTTTCAAGCAAGATTACCGCAGGCTAGCAAGAATTGCGGCCGTGTGGGACTCAATACTAAAGACGTTAGTCCTGCTACACACTAAACTTCTACGGTTTCCCCTTTAAACTTATATTTTCAGTGCATCCATCTCTCCTAATTTTATCAGCTAGGTATAGAACCTAATGAGATTTTTACTCAACATTTACTACTACAGATCTACTTAATAACACATTTATGAAGCAAAGCATTTCATATTATAGAACAATACTTCGAATTAACGTATTGGAAGACCTTTTAAAACTGTTTCAATCGTGACTTGTTATTATCTTTCTTTCCATTTGCGAAACAAAAAGTCAATTTTCTTTGATATATTATTTATGAGAGGTTATTCGAAAGTAATTGCTCAGGAAAAGGTTCGAATACAAAATGTACAGGGCATTTTGTATTATACGGGTACTACAATCAACTTTCAATATCATTTTTGGGAAATTAGGCCCTCCAAAAGGAAACGAAAGAAAAACAAATATTCATTGTTCACCCTACCTTATTAAAATATAAAAGAAGGCATAAACATTAACATAGGAAAAATATAATGTACATGTTTCGCTCAAAGATCGAAAACGCTCATTGAGCGGAACACGAATAGCTAACAACGCGTTGAGGTCACAAAGTTTTTTTCAGGTTTAAAAAAAAATAACCAAGAAAGGCCAAGGCGGGAGCTCCGCTTAGCCTTCTCACTTATATCCATCAGAGTCGATTTTCGCCTCCGACGTTGTTTTTGTTTAAATTAATATCTCTCAAAATATAGTCTCCTCTGTGTGTCAGTACGTTGGATATTTACTGTGACCACAACGCGTTGTGAGTTATTTTTCCGCTCAATGAGCGTTTTCGATCTTTGACCGTAACATAATAATACATAGACAAATACCTGAACAAATTTTATTTTGTTCAATAGCTGTAAGATGACTTTTTTAGAAATACATACATACGATTTTATTATACATACGAGTAGATACACAGTAGACAATCTGGTATAAATAGACACTATTCTTGAACCTCAATATTGTAGGTACCTTGCGGGGATCGCTCGCACTCGTATCCTTCGGGCGCGGGCGCAGTAGACGTCGTGAGTTCGTGTTCACATTGGCCGCCAGGCGTTTGCCCGAGTTTCCAGTTCAAACTGGTTGAACTTACCTGACGACGCGATAAAATCGCGCGCTCCGCCGCGAACACACACAAACGTCTCAAGCGTTTGATATTGCCGCTAGTTAGCCCGCACGTGCGTTTTGTACGTGAACACTTGGATATTACGCCTTATGTTCGATATTTTGTGACCGCGCCCGCCACCGCGCCCGCAAGTCAACGTGAACAAGCACTAATCTAACAACCGCCTTCTCAACCATTGCATCAATTCGGTCATCAAAAGTAGAGAACAGTATAATATCTGTGTTTTGAAAAGTAACTAAGTTTTAGAAGCAATCTTTTAAATAGTCAAAGTCAAAATATTTATTTTGCAATTTGATTTACCATATTATTCTTTTGCACGTCAAAACCTTTTTATCCTACTAGCACTTCGACTATATAGATAAACTTCTTTGCCACCGATAAACAGATACAAGACAATACCAAGTCGCCATTCGATCTTTGCCCTGCATGATTCGCAGTAAAGCATGTATAAACAGCACATTGTTGACACAGTAGCCCGGCGCGTCAGTTGCAGGCATCGTGTTTTCAAACAAGCCATGTTTACGGTTGCTCGTAACACCATTTGGCCAGTGGTTCCCAAGAAGGGGTCAAAACGACTTCTTCGTTACATCATCCTAAAGATTAGCTATAGGTATTGATATAAAGTTGTTTCTGATATTTACCTGATTACTACTCAATAAGTATATAAAATCACTTAAACGAATAAAATTCGCAATATAAAAGTACGCCTCCGTGGAACAGTGGCTAAGCCGCTCGGGTATAAATACCCGGAGGTCGTGGGTTCGATTCCCACCTAGGGTCTGGTTGGTGGTAGGGCTTTTTCAGAGTCCGACTGGCTAGCTTCCCCCACAGGTGAAATCTGCCGCCATGATAGCTCTGGCTGTGTTCCGGCAGTATTAATGTGGGAGCCAGTAGGTACACTTAAAATCAAAGGCTCGAAGATCAGATGAGTCTACAGTCTGGCAGCACATTGAGCGACGCTTCCTGGTGAAGTGTCCCAAAATGGAATAGGCCGCAGTGGCCGCTTACCATCTAGTGGGCTGCGTGTCTGTCTGCCAACTTAGTATAAAAAAAAATATTGTGAATTTATCCATTAAGGTTTATTAAATGTCGTTTTATTTAGTCTTAAAACGTTACCTTTACTTTAGAACTTTACTTTATCCATAAGCAATATATATGTTATACCTTTTTTTACTTCGTTAATTATAGTAGCTATCACTATATTACAACCATACAAAGACTTAGCTATATGCGACTGCGAAGAGGTCTGACTGTAGTCGCACATCTCTTATTTGTGTTCAACTTAAAAGTTTAAGAATCAAGTCCACGACGTTTCCACTACATATGGCTCGTCGCTCGTATCGTCGTATGCTGTGACGGCCTTTATAGCCGAACGCATTGTGCCGCCGATATCGAATAAGGATGTTGCGATTTATTTTATTTTATTAGCGTCAGCGACAGTTCCACTAAATAAAGTTGGGTTGAATGCGTGAGTGAGACCGAACGCTGGAAGCTATGAGGAAAATGGGTGTACATTTTTACATTATGTGAAACCTGTGGAGGTTATAAGGTCAATCTTAACTTTAGTTTTAGTTTACCAACCAATATCACCACCGTGTCCTTCTGCGAGGCATAAAATCCCTCTTAACCCCCAAACCCCCCTGGAGATGATGGCGCGAAGATCGTGGGACCACAAGGCACCTACCAAGTACCCTCGAGAAAGTCAATCAGTGCGACCATGCTGAACATGGCCAAGCAACGTATTGTGCGACAAACTTATCTGTTCCGGTGGCGGTGTCGCTATTGTCGTTTTAGTATTTCTATTAAATATCTATTTTGCACCTTTGGGAATAAAAATAATTTTGTTGTCAAGTGTGCAAAAAGTGATCAAAATGTTATTGTTGTTGTTGACAAAGACGTAGAATAATAATTAAAACACATTTCTATTATTCAATTTCATTTCTCAATATTAAAATATCACTTTGGATTAACCAAATAAAATTAATGGCTTATTTGTAACAGCAGTTTTTAAAATTGACAATTTCACGTAGTTCCAATTTAGCCACCGGAACAGATAAGTTTGTTGCTCTAAAGAAGCTACCTTTGGGCGCCCCTTGACGCGAGCAAGCGGCTCATTCTCGTGTCCGATTAGTCGGACAAAGCAGTCGGACCACGTCGTGTTCATAGGGTGTCTAGCTCACCCTCACCGTATTTGCAGCAAGAATAGCAATGACTAATTTCCGAAAAAATTATGTGGGTAATCGTAAGATGCACTTTGAGCGACACTTTCTAATTATGTGTCCTACACAGCAAGTGACGTTACATAACAAATATACGTCCGGCGATTTAACCTGAATGACTTAACTTCTATGTGCAGAAACCGAGGAGATCAATTAAGATAGAATTCTACTTTTTTCAGGTAGCTTCATCTGTCTAACTTGTCGCAAGAACTCTCGAATTAAAATCAACCACCTCCCTTTCAATATTAGTTTTATAAAAGCTTCCAAAATCATAGCATTTAAGGTTTTCTCGAATTCAGAATTTGCTTCGAGAAAATAGGTAGGTAGAAACTTTAGCTCATTTTTAAAGGAAACGAGTCGAAAAATCCATAATTTACTTTGACTATAGAGTTTCGGGTGGGGCTTTTATCCGAAGACATTTTCAAGGATCCAATCACTTCTTCTTGTTTATAGATTGGGTTTCAAAGACTTGAGTGATCTTTGAGATGTTTAGTTCAAGTAAACGTAATGAATTAATGTCAAAGTATTTATTTTGCAACTTTAGTTTTAATATGTTAATATAACCATTGAGTATCATTGTTTACAACTGAATTATTTTGCACGCCAACGCCTCTTTATCCGACAAGCACTTCTACGATCATGGTTGACTCGTTTGGTAATCTTTAGAGTTCATTTTATTGAGTTTAAATTGATATATACTTGTTGTAATATATTTCAGGAATCTGATGCTCGCCATGCCACCTTTTATCTCTAAACAAATCGAATCACATAAAATGCCTCAAAAAACAGATAAGGCACACAAAAGAAACACGCATCAACCCTCAAAATAATAATTAAATGTACAAACATAGATAAAGCCAAGATAAAGCTCACATCAACTGGCCCAGTTAACTATTTGAAAATGGAAACCATGAAAATGGCAGTTACAAGAATTGCAAAGTTTTTCTCATAAATAAATCTCGATTTTATCGCCAACAAAATATGCAGCATGAGGTGTGGACAATATTCCTTCGCTCTTGATACGTTTTCTTTTGAGAATCCTCCTTTGTGCAATGAAACTGCGAGTGCTCTTTGCCATTCAGTGAATGTCGAGAATAGAATTTACTTTTGAGTTATGTATCTGCAACTTACCTACAGGCATCTCAACTGATTTATCTTGTTGAAGTCATTATTTTTCGAATCACTGATGAAAACAAGTAAAATTGATCATAAGTGTTATGAGTTGGTTATGATTATTTTTAATTTATATTTATATACTTTTATAATTTTACATATGTTATATTTTTCTATGATTGCATTTTATTATTGCAAGTTTAAATTGTATAACAAAATGTTGTAAGGAGGTTTTATTTTAAAATTTCAGAATATTGTTGCCTTTAAAAAAAGAAAAAAGAAGAAAAATGGCGGGACGGCATTCAATTTTCCAACGGGGCGCGGGACAGAGTATAAATAAGGTTGTTGGGAATCGGGTGTTCGCGCCATAAACATTGGTAAAACGAGATAATTAATTGTAAAGAACAAGAATAAAATATAGTGTTCGAGTTGTATGTAGAGTTTTATTTCATAAGTGATTTTAATAATACGGTTCTAAATTAAGTTGGTTTCTTATTTGTCTGTATCTGGTACACCACTATTTTTATCAATAAAAAAATATATTATCGTTATCCTTAGATGATTAATTATCTGACCAAATAATCACAATCTTAATATAATCTGTCAGTGGCGAAACAAACCCTTCATCTTCTAAGAAAAAAGAAGTGTTTTTGTTTGTCCTTCTTTCACGTAAAAAGGCCTAGGCCTCGAATTTCGCGGGCAGTGGGGCGGCAGCGGCAAATTTTTTTGTATGGAATCCCATAGACCCATTCTCGAATACAGCGGGGCGGGAGCGGAAGCGGCAGCGCACCTAGCGCACTGCGGATCACCGCTTGACAGTATCGTACCGCACCTGACCGCAGTGCGCCTGCGTGCGCTGCCGCTGCCGCCCCGTTGCCGCAAAATTCGAGGCCGAGGCCTAAAGAAGCCGCGGATCGACGTGTTGTTTTGGTATGGGCATACTCTGGCAACTTGTAAGTGACATAGAGTACTTTATATCAAAAAATAAATACATTCCTGCGGGATAACGTCATAAAGATTGCACGCGCGCAAAGCTAGCCCTTTTTTTTTGAGGATAATGCGTTTATGCACCGTAACCGCAGGGTAGCTAAACCTGCGGCCGTGTGTGGGGCTCGAGACTAGAGCGTCCACTACCCACTTAACTCCCCCGGTTCCCCTTCACACCCGATTGGGACGAGCCGGTGCCAGCGTTAGCTATTGACTAGCTAAGCTGCCCCCAGCAGCCACAACTTGTCTTGCTAGAAATAGCTACAGTATGTGCGTTACATTGTATAATTTGCTCCCAAACCATTTTCAAAATTTACAAGTAAATATTTTCAAAAGAATTATTCGCAAAATTCTTATTGACAACTGCTTTTATAGTATAACTGAATTTTCAACTTTCTGCCGAGCTGGTCACCTTAAGCGCTATGTTCTGGACTTCTGACACACATTTAATTTATTTTACTTTTTAATTTTAATTGTTGTTCATTGTTATATAAAAATTGACACACTTAATTTATTTTACTTTTTAATTTTGATTTTACTTTTTAATTTTAATTTTAAGGTTGACATTATACGTACTAGAATCTATACTTTTGACTTCCAAAATGACTGACTACTTTTTATTTATATAATCTGAATTCAATTAAATGTGAATTATTATTGTAAATGTTAAAGTTAAATTGTATCTAATAATTTTGTTAAGTGACCTGATAATGTAAATTAATCGCATGACGACAAAATGTTTGCTTATCGTTAATCGGTAAAACATGCATGCCCAAACTCGTATTTTATAAGATCTTAAAATGTACCATGTTTTATGCAAATAAAGAAATCTATCTATCTATCTAAGTAAAGTTAACTCAAATTCAATAAAGTGATATTCCTTTTAACCTTCCAGTGTTGGTCGTAACATCAATAAGTTTAGAAGTATGTAACAGACGGGCGTTATCGACAGCACGTGCGAGTGAAGTCGAAGGGACGCCCGGGGCAGATAATCACAACTCACTCTAAGGTAACAAAGTTTAAATGTCGCCCTCGTTTGATATGCGATATGCGTAGTGCTTATCATATATACTATTATTTTATATGCGAAAGTTACTTTGTCTGTCTGTTACGCTTTCATGCCTAAACCGGTGAACCTATTTTGACTTTAGACTAAATGATTGACGTTGGAAAAGAACATACATAGGCAACTTTATATTCCTGAAGAATTAGCCTTTTATAAGTTTACCAATATAAGTCAGAATACAAGTCAAAATTATGTCTCTAAACTAAAATTAACAATGTGCTATTGCATAAAAATTTCCATACTTGTCCAGTGAGTTTCTTCAACAAAAACTGTAGTATTCACTCTCATCAACACGTTTTAAACAATATACTTAAAAAAAATTCATTAGTAAGAGAACTCGTTAAAGACACCATAATTGTATTGTAAAAAGTTAACCGTCAGAACTCAGAAGCAGCTTGTTTACGTATAAGCTAATGGTAAGCCCATACATAAACAAGCTACGTCTCAGCATCTACGTACAGAATCTGGTGTGAAATATGAACATATTAATATCAATTGTCCGTGCCACGTCCAAGCAGCTTATACGTAACCATTACTTGCAATGCTCGAGTTATAAATAAAGACGCATAGAGGCACCGGTAGTAAGGTAGCTGATCTATGGGCAAGGAAACGACTCGGTTTGATGGCTGGTCAATTTTAATGAGATCTTTACTGTGGAAACCATGTACATGTTGAGAATACAGAGTCAACCAAATCGTTCTTATTCTAGGTTTCTATCTGAAAGACGCAAATATAATATTTTGAATGTTAGTCGATAACATATACATGGATGGTCTTGTATACCACAAGATAAATTATATCGGTAAAACCGGGCTATGATCTCGGTTTGAGCTATTTTTTTTAAATACTACTCTTTTTTATTCTACTCGTACATAGATCAGTTGGCAAACGGCACACAGCCCACCTGATGGTTTGCGGTCACCGCGGCTTATTTCATTGAGGGAAACTTCACCAGGAAGCGTCGCTCAATGTGCTGCCAGACTGTAGGCTCATCTGATATTCGAGCCTTTGATTTTAAGTGTACTGGCTCTCACATTAATACTGCCGGAACACAGCCAGAGCTGTTGTGGCGTCAGATTTCACCTGTGAAGGTAGCTAGCCAGTCGGACTCTGAAAAAGCCCTAACACCAACCTGACCCAAGGTGGGATCGAACCCACGTCCTCCGGGTTTTATACCCGAGCGGCTTAGCCACTGTTCCACGGAGGCGGTCAAACTCGTAAATCAGTTGGAGTACAGGCACGCAGTCCACCTGATGGTAAATGGCCGACGCAGCGTATTCCACTGAGAGACAATTAGCCAACGTTTTTCAATGTGCTGCCACACTGTACATAGACATCTCTGATTTTCGAGCCTTTGGTTTCATGTGAAATTATTGAATATAATGACTTTTGACTTTTATGTATTTTGATGCATTAAACTTTAACTATCCAATAAAAAAAAACATATATAATAAGATAATAAGATATTATACTAATAAGATTTGATTGTTTGTTTGTATTGAATAGGCTCCGAAACTACTAAACCGATTTGAATAATTCTTTCACTGTTGGAAAGCTACACTATCCTTGGATGACATAGGGTACTTTGGATCCCGAAAATGTGGGGGAAGGGGGGGATATTCAAAAAAGAAATTACGCGCGGGTGAAACCGCGGGCGGAAGTCTAGTTAATAAAAACATTGATATCAAAACATCCTCCTAAACTGACATTGTAGTAACAAAATAAATCAAATTACTACCACGGAAAGAGGACGCGCCTGTAATGCTGTTCCGCAGAACACGCATGTCTCCATAAAGAAACGACGCACCAAATAACTACATACTCGTGTGAGTAAGTTGAAAAGGGTCTATTTTTAAAACTATCTGTCTCGGTTGGGCGTGAGAAAAACCCGAATCTTTATCAATATAGCGCAGCGTGGGGAGACCGAAATCCCTCTAAAGACAACGTCTGTGAGGGAAAATGTTGTGTCAAGAACAAACGTTGCACGTTGTTTACTGTTCTGTAGTGTTGTTGCTCGATAGATCGAGTACACATCATCGTTTTGTTATACAATGTACGTTTTCGATTTTACGTTTGTGTGAAATACGATCTGACTTTAAGGTATATATACCCGTATGATTTTATGAATTCTGAGGTAGGGTTTATAATACTTGTTATTTTATAAAGATGCAGGATAATGAATAGAATTGCACAATGGTTTATTTTAGTAGATTAAAATAATCGTAACCCGAGAAAAATTTGCCGATTTTTTCGATAGGCCCAATTTCTCGATTAACGTTAAATTGTTTTGACATAAATGACCATTTTCAACATTGACTTATAAGTTCGTGATAATTTATCTGTCAGATAACAAATCTGTCAATGTTGAAACTGGCCCTACTAATACGTATTTTATCCAAAAAGTTTAAACATTGTAGAAATGAAATATAGGTTAGATTTTTAGGGTTCCGTAGCCAAATGGCTAAAAACGGAACCCTTATAGATTCGTCATGTCTGTCTGTCTGTCTGTCCGTCCGTATGTCACAGCCACTTTTTACCGAAACTATTATAACTATACTGTTGAAACTTAGTACGTAGATGTATTCTGTGAACCGCATTAAGATTTTCATACAAAAATAGAAAAAAAAATAAACTTTGGGGGCTCCCCATACATAGAACCGAAACTCAAAAATATTTTTTTCATCAAACCCTTACGTGTTGGGTATCTATGGATAGGTCTTTAAAAATGATAATAAGTTTTCTCATATCATTTTTTTCTAAACCGAATAGTTTGCGCGAGAGACACTTCCAAAGTGGTAAAATGTTGGTCCCCCCCCCCCTGTAACTTCTAAAATAAGAAAATGATAAAACTAAAAAATATATATGATATACATTACCATGCAAACTTTCATTGAAAATTGGTTTGAACGAGATCAAGTAATTAGTTTTTTTTTTATACGTCATAAATCGTAAACGAACCGAAACTCAAAAATATTTTTTTATCAAACCCTTACGTGTGGGGTATCTATGGATAGGTCTTTAAAAATGATAATAAGTTTTCTCATATCATTTTTTTCTAAACTCAATAGTTTGCGCGAGAGACACTTCCAAAGTGGTAAAATGTTGGTCACCCCCCCTTTAACTTCTAAAATAAGAGAATGATAAAACTAAAAATAATATATGATGTACATTACCATGCAAACTTTCATTAAAAATTAGTTTGAACGAGATCAAGTAATCAGTTTTTTATTTTATACGTCATAAATCGTAAAATTTTTAAAATTACGCTATTATTAAATCATCGATCAAACTTACAAAGACTATGTACTAAGAACTTTTAATGATGATACTTGCTGCTACGGAACCCTTCATGGGCGAGTCCGACTCGCACTTGGCCGGTTTTTTTCAGGTTTAGTGTAAGCTGTACTATACAATCGTAAAATAAATAAACCTAATTTAAATGATAAAAAAAAATTCATATGTTTCCATAAAACTCTTACCTCGGCTCCTTTAATGTCCTAATGTCTTTAATGTATATTGATACTTTTCATATACGCACAGCACAAGTTAAGATCCAAGAAAAGAGGCAAATTCTCTTGAATAATCGTATGGGAACCTACAACATAGATACCATTCTAGTGTAGGTTCCATAAAAAAATAATTGTTGTAATAAAGCTTACAACAAGCTTACAACAATAACAACTATACAGAAATTTTGCTGTAGATAGTGGGGCGCAAGCAAGCAACAGTAGCTAGGGATATCCCTAGCTATTGTGTCAGGTAGAATGGCAAGATTTATACGCTGACCTAGATTTAAACTGGATTTCGGGTCATGCCATGACTCTGATCATCGCACGACCCACAACCCTGTCTTTCCACTGTGACCAACTAAACCGACCAACTGAAACGGATCAACTATTTTTCTTTCTCAACGGTACAACTTTTCCTATTTGACTTGTGAAATGCATCAAGCAAGAGCGAGTAAATAAACAAAAACCATTTCTCTCGAAGTTAAACTGCAAATATAAATTAAAGCTATTAGGTACATATATTACTCAATATCATTTCAAAAAATGACTTTATACTTTTTAATATAGAGTCTACAGATATGAATTAAGAACAGTTACGAGTATGCAATTTTAACTAGTTTAATTATGTACTTAGGAAAATATATAAAACTAAGTAAATAAAGACGCCAAGTGTTTTTACGCATCTCTCAACCCCTGCATTAGATATTGCGGGATGAATCTTTACAAAGTTCAAACAATTGTGCACAGTTTACCACAAAAAGCAATTTGATGTGGGCTTTTTATTCACAGAGGGAGACATAAAAGTTTTATATTTATTTAACTTATAAGAATTATAAGTATCGTATTATCGTATTATCGTTTTGGCAATGCAAGTTGGGGCTAGATGGCGCTTTGTAAAAGTTACCCAAAAAGGTTTTAACTTTATTGTCCCTTATAATACTGAAACTAAAAACTGAGTCCTTTAACGAACTTGTTGCGACTTCGTCCTTCTAGTTCCTTATAAAAGATTTGAAAGTTTCCACGATCGGATATTTCATCTCACCGCCAGCTTCTGTTGGATCACCACTATCGCACGTCTTCGAGGAAATGGAAATATTTATAAGATAAAATTCCCATTTTGTAATACAAGTCGGCAAAATGTATATTCTGTGTCATTACACAGAATATACATTTTGCCATTGACCATTGTCTTCTTGGATTTTAATAATATGCGCGTTGTGGAAACCGAAATAGGGATAAAAATGATTTATACAGCAGAAGCGCGTTTATGAAGTGGGGACTTCAACATAACGTAATTTATTTCGAACATGTAAATTTTAAAACTAGTGACGAAAAATATCCTAACTATTCTTGGGAAATAATTGTTTAGAAAGTAACAACAGACGGTCTTACAATAAAATGCCAGTGAAATATAGTTCATCGGTTAATTTACTACCAAATAAATATCATAATATAACCTTTTGGTTCCAAGACAAAAATACTATTCACATAAATAAGCTTATTTCTTTAGATGGGTTTGTAGCGCGTTTTAACTAGAACATGGGTGAGTAAACAGCATTTCGAGGCATTTTATGATCGTTCCGAAGTATGCTCTTCTACGATTAGACATTACCCGATCTCATAAAGCAATGCATGAGTTCGCACGTTATATTTTACGCAAAAGTGGATTCCATTTTAAAAACGTCCTATTATTTTGGGCTTACTCGCCCATTATTTGCTCTTAAAAGTTTTCCTCGCGGTGCTCCGTGCCAAATTTATCCGACGAACGCGGCATATCTTGTTCAAATCTCGATTAACAATATTTTTTCCCTACGAAGAAAAAGGCGGGTTGCACTGCGAGCTAAATTGAATCGTATCGTTTTTCCCGCTGCCGCGGAACCCTAGGGATCTCTAGGGATTTGTCGCTGGATTTTATCTGATGCTCATTCTTTTAGCGCCCAACGCCCTTAACTTTGTGCAAGATAGCGTACATTTTGATGCTTCTGTACAAAGGGTTTAGAATTTCCGGCACTACTTGTGGCTGAAGAACTAATCAAAATTAAATGTAGGTATGTGACAGCGTCCGTTGCTAGAGCTTATTTCATGTCTTTGTTCAAAGCGGTAGGCTTGAAGACTTTTTTTATTGCGAAATTGGGACAGCATGTTTTGTTTTTATTCAAGAAGAACTATTTTTTTTTAATTAATAAATAGAGTTTATATAACAATTAAATTACCGCGAACTTATCTGTTAGAAGTGAAACTAGCCCTAACTGCTAATATTTAAAATTCAAAGACGAGTTAGTGTTACAACTCCCTCCCTTAGCAGTATTCTATTGTATATTATACAAATTACTCGTAATAGTACAGACTAGACGAATAATAATCCTCCTAGCCAAGTTTCCGGCTACGGCGGTCAATGTTTACGATCAACCAACTACGCAGGATATAATATTATAGTGCACAAGTGAGTGCGCAAGCACAGGTGCACATTCCCTCACTCTCATAACACGGTGGAACAGCAGTCTGACACGATCTAAGGGATATCAGGCGCAGGACCAACGGCTTAACGTGCTTTCCGAGGCACAGGGGTGATATTTCCACCGCCAACTTCCAGACTCCGGACTGGGCTTAGTTTTCCTAACAGAAAAACCCACACAATTTTTTATCCGACCCGGGAATTGAACCCAGGTCGCTTTAAACTGCGACCTATTAGCCACTGCACCACGGAGGCAGTCAACTATTTTTAATCAATACTTTTTAAAATTGGAAATCAAGTTAAAGTTGCGAATCCTTGAACGATCTCCAATTGTATTGACTAGATCCTAGTCGTGCGTACGAAAAAAGGATATAATGCCTATTGAATTTTACGGATGATTTCATCCGACGAGGATCCCCCAGCCCTATGAAATAAAAAACAAAGATCGCGCAGATCTAAACGAAAGAAAACGATTCGCGATTGGCCTTCCACTTTTAAGTATTTTCAAGCGGACATTTCTCATTCCACGCCTGGAATATCCATTCGCTTAAGAAACAGCTGGAGATAACTGTCAGTGATCGTTGTGAAAACGGTATCAATTTAATACTAAAGTGTAGGTACTAAGAATTTTTGCGAGAAGAAAATTTTTACTGGTTTTGTTTGCGAAATTTTTGGAGGTGTATTTGGTTACAATTATGTGATGAAAAAGTATCCGAAATATTATTTCAGTGTCATCCAATACATCTGAAATCGAACAATGGGGCAGCACAACTAACAATACATACTTCCTTTTTAATTTACCTCCATGAAATAAGTCTCAGTGACCGCTTACCATAATTTAGACTCGTCTTCAAACTCACGAGTCCATATTTTACTCGTATTATTGCATTCACTCCACTATTCATTTTAGACACTGAAAAATATTCTGGTTGGGATTCGCACCCACGACCCTTGGCGCATATAGCAGGGTCACTAAATCGGGCCAGTCAATGGCCACAAGGCAGACACCAGCTCGTGTAAAGGAGTCACCGGGGAGTTCAGTGGGTAGTGGAACCAACATCTTTAGTTCCATGGTAGTACACAGCGAAACCTGCTGCTTAATCCAAAAGCGTGCTCTTCAAAAAAAAAAGCACAGCCATTAAATGCGCCCTCAGAATACCAATAAAGCCGGCATATTTCAATAAAAAAAAAAACCTATTTCCAATAAACTTACAAATACCGCCGTTACCATGCATAATTTTCTTCTTACCTGAAAAAGAAAAAAATAATTATTTTCCAATGTACAATTAAAAAAAAAACAGCATCCAGCTTATCTAATTCGCATGGAAAAGTGAAATGACAGGAAGACACCTGTTGTCCGCTTTGAAAACCAATAGTAAGGGTTTAAGCTTCAGTTTAACTAAAAGCCCAGTTCAAAATGTTAATTTTAATATCTTCGTTTGGCTTAAAATAACTAATACCAGCTTAAGTGCCTGTTCACGTTGAACGCGCGGGCGCGGTGGCGAGCGCGGGCGCGGTGTTCGCTACATAGCCCGCGCGCGCGTTTGTACGTGAACACTTCGATACTACGCCATATTATTATTATGTTTGATATTTCGCGCCCGCGCCCGCCACCGCGCCCGCGCGTTTAACGTGAACAAGCACTTAAACTGGAAAAGGCGTGGAATGAAACGGTTGCGACTATAAATTCGCTATGGGCAAAAATAATTACTGTAACAGATGGCAAACGATGTCCAGCCCCATTTCACGACCGATTCGGTGTAATGGTTGAGAAATCGGCTTATACAGATTAGGCCATGGATTCGATAGTATGAATACATATTTTATTGTGACCCGCTAAATAAACCATCGAAGAAATAGTTAACGTCATAAACAAAAAACAGGTTTTTTATTTATGACTTTCTCAGGTTCGATGTATTGCAATAGTTATTATACAATTTCCTAACAGATCTAGTTATTTGGGCTGTGCGTTTATTAATCAACTTGTTAATCGATAAGCCATTTCTGTTCACCAGCTTAAATTTTTATAATTAAATAGGTTGTATGTTTTTATTTATTTTGACCACTCAATTTGATGACTCCGTATAATTTTGTCTGATGTAAACAATATGTAGACCTGCTGATCGAGTATTTAAAGATTGTTAATAAATAAAAAATTACACATGTCGGATTAAATATTTGCTAAAATACTAAATCTGAAACGTTATGTATATCGAACTCTTGTTTGTATTCCAAGAAATGTACCTACATTTAAAAAAAATGTTTTATTTAATATTTAAAGCATAAAACATACTTTTTAAGTAATTTTTTTAAGAAACTCTTCTATTGTTCTCTGCTGAAAACTTATGGACAGCTCTGTGGGCTTCGTATAAGTTAGATGAGCATGTGAATGTGCAATGTTTACTATATGAAGGACAACAGCCGATTTTATTTTATTTTCTGCAAAATATCAACAACGAACTGAATATTATTTGTCGGAATATGAAGAGTCTTCTACTGGCTTCTTTTAAATCTGGAGTTAACTTTCTCTTCAATAACCGCAATCTGAAGTAAAAGTTCCAGACAATATCTCGGAGTAGTGTGGCAAGGCTACCTCAAAAGGAACAATTATGTTTGCTCAGAGCTCGTGGTCGCGAACAATTATGCGACTCGCTAGAGGGAATTTTCTTTTTCTTCGAAAGCACGTTTTTAACTTAGCAACGAGACGCAGAATTAAAAATAGTTACCGACTGTAAAATGAAACGAGAATTCTGAATTTAAATTATAGCAGGATTCGGAATAAACGTAAAAAGTTACATAAGGCTCAAAGAACAGACTGTGAGTATGCTAAAAAAAGGACTGCTTTTATAAAAATGGCCGAAAATGTGCACGCAACTTGTATTTACTCAAAACCAGACATGAAAATACGGCAAACATTTGAGGCATACCACGAAAACACAAATATTTGCTATTTACGAGTACACTGCTTTGGATATTTATTTAAACGCAGTTTCCCAAATAAGAGTAGTGATAAATATTGCATCATATGATAGAAAATAGCACTAGCAAATCCTCGATTGGGCACACGAGAATTCGGTTATTACGCAGGTCATTTTCCAAGCATCACAAATTACAAGTTTTTCATTGTTTATGGAATGAGGGAGCCAGTTGAAACCAAAGGCTCGAAGACCAGATAAGCCTTATGGTGCGTCTATGCTTACGAAGCGAGCACGAGCGGCGCACGAGCGGAGCACGAGTCGAACCGTTCTGCTCGCGTGACAAGTGTGGACGCACTTACGAGCCTGCCACGAGCCTACGACGATCTCTCCTCGAACATAGTTTCAGCCTAAATATCGAAAAACCGGCACGCGGTGCGAGACAAAAAATTGTGTAGTTCTATCTCTTTCTTTTACGTGGTCTATCCGTATCGCCCTCTTTTTCTTGTGTGAATGCGATAGATACTATCAATTTGTATGCAATTTGTCTATAGTTTTCTCTGTCTACGGGCGGAGCACAGTCGAGCACGAAACGAATGCTCGAAGCGCGCTCGTTCGAGGCTCCAAGTCCGTCCACAGTACACGAATTTTGGATCGGCTCGTGCTCCGCTCGTGCGCCGCTCGTGTTCGCTTCGTAAGCATAGACGCACCATTACAGTCTGGCAGCACATTGAGCGACGCTTCTAGGCGAAGTGTCCCCCAATGGCCGCAGTGACCGCTTACCATCAGGTGGGCTGAGTGTCTGTCTGCCATCTGAAGTAGTATAAAACAAAAAAAAAGAAAAATAAATCAGAAGTGAACATAATAACTTATTAAGTCAACACGTAAGAACACCTAATGAACAATATAATTATATAGGACGCCTCTCCTGTTGTTTTCACTCGAAATGATCATTGATTATATTGATTTTACGCAAAAAATATACTAATTTGTGATGTAACAGAGAAATATTGGGGACTAGCAGCACACAATTAGATTGGGTGTCAAGAAACGATGTAGGTAATGATGACTTCTTTCGTACTTTCTGAAGTAAGTAGGTATGTCAAGGACCAAGAATTCAAAATTTCTGTTCTTTTTAAATATGTATAGAACTGTCATTTAAAAGTGACTGGGCATTATATGGAAAAGGTATTAATTAGTTTCTTTTCTAAGAAAGTAAGAAGCCACGAAAATTTTACAGGACCTTTTTGACGACAGAAATTCGTTTAAAAGAATCATATTTAGCTACTTTTTACAACCAAGCTGTGATTTTCGAGAGAGAAAATTTCAAAGTAGATTTATAATGAGACGGGGTGCAAAAAGCTCAAAGGGTATGCCTATGTTAAGTTTTTCATGTTATTTTACAAAGAAAGGCTTTTTGTGGAAACAGAATCCAATTAGTTGCGAAGTAACGTTGTTAACAATAACAAATAACATCGTTGCATAATGTACAAGTAAATTCTATCCAAGTTATTTATTTTTGTTATCTTTCGTGCACTCTTCTTTGAAATAATTTTTGTGAGTAGACTATTTAAACATGCTTTGTTTACATTTGCTTAGTATTTGTTTATTCTACAATATACAGTTTACATAAAAGGCTAAAATAAAGGTAAATTTTATTTTAATGATCACTTTTGATTCAATTCAATTCAATTCATTTATTCAGGAACAATATACATTGTGTCGAATATAATATTTTCATAAATAAAATAGCAATGTTAATAAAATAATACAGTCTCAATTACATACCAAATCAAAATAAAATAAATACCAATGTCAATATTAAACTTAATACTAATTTAAAACGTCAAAAACCATGCACAACACAATTAAATTAGTTACACTTAATAATAATTTTGTAATCATAAATAAAAGTAAAATTAATAAAATAATAGTGTCATACAAAATCAAAATAAATTAATTACCAATGTCAATGTTCAACTTAATACTAATTTATAACGTCAAAATCATGTACAACACAATTTAATTACTAACACATAATTATAATTTAAAAATATATTACAACAAGATTAAATAAGTTATTTATGAATTTTTTCTCTCAATGAATTCCTCCACGGAGTAAAAGCAATTTTCCAACAAAAAAGACTTTAGTTTTTTCTTAAAACTACTATGGTGAATGAGACCTTTAAGATTGATAGGTAGCTTGTTGAACAACTGAATCGACTGATAATCAGAGCAATGCCGGACCACAAGTTTAGTCGGATTGATCCTATTTGGGAAATCTTTCCTTCTTGTACTCTCTCTATTGGTCCTTTCTTCCAAAGACTCGTATTTATTTATATCTTTGCCAAAGTTTGAAAGAAGTACCAAGATGTACAAGCCAGGAACTGTCAGTATACCAAGATTTTTAAAGTGCTCACGACAAGACTCTTGTTGCCGGATGCGGACCATGGTTCTTATTGCTCTCTTTTGCATAACGAACGCCCTCTGAATGTTATATTTGAAACTTCTTCCCCAAAATAAAATACTATAACGAAGCCGTGACTCTATAAGTGCATGGTATATAACTTTTAAATGCGAAATGTCTAGTTCATCACGAAGGCTTCGAAGTACATAACATGCAGAGCTTATCTTATTTTAAATCTCACTGATTTCATTTTTCCAGTTTAATGAGTTGTCAATATTAACACCCAGAAATTTAGTAACATTTACAGTGTCCACATTTTTACCATTCAAAACAATATTAATATTATGATCATCCCTATTGTTTGTGCGAAATATCATCAAATTAGTTTTTGCTGTATTTACAGTGAGTCCATTTGCATTGAACCATGTTTCCAATAATATTAGTGTTTCATTTATGATTATCTCTAGGCTAGGCCAGTCTTTAGCGGAGACAACCGCATTCGTGTCATCTGCAAATAGTACTAATTTAATACAGTTACTTTTATCATTCACAAAATTAATCAAATCATTGACAAACATTATGAACATTATTGGGCCAAGTATTGATCCCTGTGGTACACCTACTTTGACATTTTTAAGATTTGATTTCGTCTTGACCTTACACATTTCTTTATTTATTGTTTGGATTTCAACAAACATTTTCCTGTTTTGTAAATAAGATTGAAACAGCTTTAGGGTCTTGCCTCGAATGCCATAATGAAAGAGTTTCCCTAAAAGTAAATCATGATTTACCAAATCAAAAGCTGAACTTAAGTCTAGAAAAAGCGCAGCGACTTTTTGATTATCACTTATTCTTAAAGTTATATCATTAATCAACGTATTTATTGCATCTTGAGTTCCTACAGCTCTTTGATACCCGAACTGCTCTTTGTTGATAATTTTATTTAAAATTAGATGTGAAAGCAGTCTAGATTTGATTATCTTTTCAAAGATCTTCGAGTATGTAGGCAATACTGAGATAGGTCTGTACTTTTCAGGGTCCAACTTAGAGCCTTTTTTGTGTACAGGTACAACCTTGGCTATTTTAAGTTGGTCAGGAAATATACCCTGTTCCATACACTTGTTATAAAAACAACTTAATGGCTCCGCTAGTATATCTATATTGTCCTTGATTAAAGTTATGGGTATCTCATCATAACTGCACGATGTTTTAGATTCCATGCTATGTACAATTTTTTTAACTTCAGCAGCATTAGTAGGATCAAGAACCATCTCGTCAGTTACTAATGTCACGGTTTGTGTAAGAGAGGAAAGTGCAAACTCCATGTCAATTGGAATATTGTTTGTGCTATGGTCAAACTGGTTCGCGAGAGTCTTAACTATATCATCTGGTTTATTTGTAATTTTGTTATCAATCTTAAGTACTAATTGTTCCTGATTTTTACTTTTGGTGTTTCGATGCCTATTTACTATATCCCATACAACCTTAGATAAGTTTTTTGAGTGCGCTATTTCACTTTGTACGGCTAGTTTTTTTGCTTGCCTAATTACTTTCCTATATAAGGTGATATACTTATTTCTGTAACATTCAATAGAGATATTTTGAAGTCCCTTCTGTATGCATAGAAATCTTTTCATTTGACTTGATACTTTTATGCCTTTTGTAATCCATTTAAGCGTAGTATTTTTATTTAAATTGATGGACTTCTTTTTCTTTGGGAAGCAATATTTAAAAATTTCGTAGTTTTTGTTTATAAATACGTTTATACTCATTGCAGCCCAGTTTTCACTCATCAAACGTTCCCTATATCGCAATTTGTTATATTTTGAGAATGTCCTTTTCATTTTATAAGCTAAATCTGTTTTACTTTGTTTCTTTTTATTACATGTCACCGAGATATTACATAATAATCCTGCATGTCCATCAGAAAGTCCATTATGGTCAATATTACAATCAATAACACTATCATTAGGTAAATTTGTGAATATGTTATCTATACACGAACGTGAGTCATTTCTAATAAAAGTAGCATCAAGTATTAGTGGTCTAAAATTATAACATGTCAAAAGTTTAGTGAGTTCATCCTTTTTTTTATTATTAGTCAAAAAATCTACATTAAAGTCCCCACATATAACGCATTTTTTGTTGAAAAAGTGCTCCAATAGTCTTTCCAATCTTTCCATGAAGGTGTCAAAATTTTTATCAACGGGGTTACGGTAGCAACAGCAAATAGATACATCAGTTTCTAGGTCTTTCAAACAACAAACCTCAAAACATTCAATTTTGTATAACTTATTTGCTAAGGATAGCTCTACAAATTCTCTATCCCTAGCGACAAGCACAAGTGTACCTCCTCTTTTTTTATTAACTCTACTATTATACGAAGCTAGTTTATATTCGTTAAATTTTAGCAATCCAAGTTGTTTATCGTTTAAAAAATGTTCACTGATACATAAGTAATGAGGTTTGTTTACAAAAGTATTTATATAAAGTTCTAACTCATCCCTTTTATTATTTATTCCGCATACATTTTGATTAAAAATAATTAGTTGCATTTTATTACAATCATCTTCTACACAAGATTTTAAACAATTGCTACTGATCCCGAAAAAACTGTGCCGTACTTGAGGATTCATTATTGTCTTCTTTCTGTCCATGTTTTTGGCTACAATGATCTGTTTGTTTGCTCTGATTAATCCCATTATTTTCGGTATACTTGTATTGTACTAAACACTGTTTATTTTTTTGTAGAAGTTCAGAATTGATTAAGTCTTGAAGGCTTTCTATTACGTTCTTAGCTCCCCGATTATTAAGTTTTCCTGTGTTAAGTGAAAACATATCATATGTTAGTCCTGCGTTGGAATCGAAGCAGTATGCATAGCCATGCGTCTGTGTGTCTATATGCAAAAGAGAATTGAAAGTTTCAACTCTATGATTGTATAAAGGGGCTCCACATATGTAAGTAGGTACTGTGATAATAATATTCGTATGTATCATTAAGCCTTGAAGATATTTTCGGATATTTTCCACAAGCGTCACGTAATTCTGAGTAGCTTTGAAGTCCTCTTCTCCTATTTGAATGACGCAAAAATCTGCTTGCGTAAAACTCTTTAGTTTATGTCTCAGATCCATTAATACTTGGATTATTCCACTGCCTGGTTTTATATTATTTTAGATTAACGTATTAATTAGTTTCTCATTTTGAATATGAAATGGCGCCGCCGATACTGGGTTCTATTCCCGGGTCGAGCTTAATTTGTTTAAGTTGTTTTGATCTTAGCTCGGGTTTGTGTTTTATTAATACGTCATATTGTATAAATTTTATAAGAATTGTGTGAGTCTTAGGGGTTACCCTACCCTTTGTTAAGTTTTTTAATAAATTCTTCTAATCAAAACAACCAACCGAAATCAGAGCCTCCTTATTTTTGAAGTAAATTATACCTCAATGCAATAATAGCCTTCTATCTAAAAAACCAATCGATAAATAAATAAACCATTAATTAAAAAACAACTGCGTTCCATTTTCAAATCCGTTTAAACCTATGCGACACGTCCACTGCAATTGCATTTTGTCGTTGCACAAAGATCATTCATCATTCCAGCCTGTGATTTATTTTCGAGCCTTATATTTTGTTTCCAATATTTCCCTTTACAATCTGTTGCATAAAAAATATTTTCCATCTATTCCGTGATCGTATTGATGTTCGATTTTCATATTGAATTGCATTCAGATAAGCAAATACTCTTTCACAGCTTTCAAAATAATATAAAACACATTTGATGTATACTCACAGTATGAATGGATGATATTTACTAACAACAGTTTAAATATTTTACTGTTAACGTTCCGGATGTTCCTATAGGTAATTATTATTATTCCATGGAACGTATGTTTATTTATGCTTTAATTTGAAACATATTTTTATTCTGGATCAGTTTGAAGACATGGACGGAATGGGTAAAGCGATTTGAAACGTTTAATAGTGTTTCCTGATAAACAGTCCCATAATGGCCAGTGCGGTTACGTCAAATCATGTAAACAACAGGCTCAGCCATCAATGGAAATTCTGTAAAAGAATATACAAACTATAACAGAGACCAAAATTCTTTTTTTATACAAGTTCAGTTGGCAGACAGACACAAAGCCCACCTGATGGTAAGCGGCCACTGCGGCCTATTCCATTGAGTTTGAGAATTCATTTATCCACAGTTGCTTAGCAAATTTTCCGTAAAGCAATAACCATAGGACATTGCAAAATGGACACACGCAGTGCAAACTAGAATCCAATCGACAACGCAAACATCAGAACCGAAAAAATACTTTAAAAAATATCTTTGACGTTCTCTTGCTCGCGAAAAAATATACGTGGAAAGTTGAAGCGCTGAACGAATATTCAGAACGTTTCCGAAGAATACTACGTGCTGTTGGTTTAAACACACAAACTGTTTCACAAGGGGGAAGCAAACTGCCTTCGTGCTCTGAAATCGTATCTATCTAACACCGTGATTTCAACTAACACATATAGACATAGTAGTTATTATTTTATTCGAGTATTTAAGGGATTGCTAATAGATGACATATTAGATCTTTCACTCTAACGAATCGCTCGTACGGAGTAGTAACCCCACCTTGCAGAAGATCACAGTGAAGTGGTGCTTCATAACTGTAGTGTAGTGTTTTTAGTGGTAGAGCCATGCTGTTTTACAGGACGAATGAGCCGGCTCGTCCGGGGAGGTACCACCCTCTCACATAACACCAGCGTGAAATAATACTAGTCTTTTGTGTTTCGTCTGGTTTGTGAGAGTGCCAGAGGCCCACACCTCTCTTAAAAGGCCGGCAACGCATCAGCGATCCCTCTGGTGTTGCAGATGTCCATGGGCGGCGGTGATTGCTTACCATCAGGCGACCAGCTGGCTCGTTTGCCGCCTCTGACATAAGAAAAAGTCTGTTGTGCTCTATTTCTGTCGGTGAGTATGGTTTTCAGAGTTCAAGGAGAGCTCCCTGAGCTCTGAAGTCATAGCCTGTTAAGGATTACGGAGGTCAGATGGCAGTCGCTTCAATGTACTAACTAGATATGCAAAATAATGTGTCACGGTGCAAGCGTAACCTTATTAGATCGGGACAAATATCTTAGAGAAAGAGAAAGAAATTGAAGCAATCGAAACATTTTCGGATCGACATTGTGTAAATGTTGGTTTAGTATAAAAAGTCCTTGACATATTAAACTGCTTCTTATAATTAAGTTATTTTGAACATAATGAGTGAAATATAATTGCTCATTTTGGTAATTACGTTTCGTAATAATATAATAACTCATTGGTAAGTCACAGGTGTAAGCTGTAAGGCAAATACGTTACAGCAAGATTTATAGCTGTATTAGCTTGCTTTGCTTATATTAATAAAATATAAAATATTACAATTAATAGGCGTGGCGTAATAGCTGTATTAAAGTCATTTGCTTATTGATGTTGCCATTTGTGTTTAATTAGTAATGTTAAAAATAAATAAATAATTAAAACCACATGTCTACGATTTAATGTCCCATAAGCAAAGTGTTTTGGAGTAATAGGTTCTAAAAAAAACGACTTTTGTAATCACAAATAGGTACATAAGAAAGCAAAACCACAAAACACAACAATGCTAGTTACCATGTTGTTTCGTTAATTTTATTAAAAATATTGTAACCTTAATCGTAAAAATCAGTGTTGTCTTTGCTCACTGTATCTACATAGAGTTGCATGTAAAAAATCTATATGTTTATTTTTAATCATTCTACATTGAAGTGAGAAGCCGGGTAGGGCAGACATCGCTAGTCCTCTGCATCTGACAGCTCTTTATCAGACGTCAGTATCGTCTGCACCCTCCGGCTCTTTGATGGAAAGACTTAATATACTTTAACTGCGTAGTACGCTTGTTAATGTTTAAAGATAAGAGTGCTTAGTGTGGAAGCTCACATTATAAATGCTGGAACTACGACTGCAAGTGGTCCACACTATTTCCCAATTGAGAAAAGGCCTGTGTCCCAGCATTGGGAACGTATATAGGCAGATGATGAATAAGATAAAAATAAATTGAATACGATATTTAATTCGTATGAATACGTCTTATAAAACGGAGAACAATACATGTACTTGACAACAATACATGTAACATCCTAAAACCTCGGCAATCATTTGACGTTTTATATTATGTATTACATTATAGCAACTGTGGTCTAAAATTCAGGTCTTTTTAATTTTCAATGTTTTTGTTCATAGGTACTTCAAAGGCAGTAGGTCCAATTTCATACAATCTATTCTAGTCTTATCGGGAAATAACCAGAAGTCGTCACATAATAAGTGTCAACCGAGAAATTAGTGCGATGTAAAGGGTTTCATCAAGGTCGTAAGGAAGAGGAAGAAGCCCACCGCCCGCAACCATCGCGGCACCGCGCTGACCCGGCCAGATGACCCACTGCGTCCCGAGATTCGCGCGACCGCAGCTTTTCTTGCCCAGACTACATTGTTTTACGAAGGTGATGGATCTCGTAGACTATATCCGAAAAAGTCCAAATACAGTCTAAGGGTTGAGCGGTTGGTTCCTTTGTGGTGAGAGTGCTGACCCACCTGGAGACCTTCATGAAGGAGGACTTCTGGCCGCAGGGTGTCGTCTATCGAAAGTTTCGAGAACGGCTACCAGCTGACTCTTTTTTTATTGTTTATATTGTCTGTAAGGAATTTATAATATGGGCCTGTAATTCTTGTGATTCTGTTACCTGAATTTAACGCTATATTATTATTATTCTAGTATTTCCTGATAGTTCACTGATAGATCAATCTTTCGCAGCTTCGAAGCGGTGACTGAACAAAACAACTGATTTGTTCGCAACACTGCGCGATAAATCATAAGATCGTGTTGCATTGCACTTTCAACTGTTTATAAGGCGACACTTAAGTGGCGCCCTTTTTCAACAAGTACAGTAACATACAGTATTAAGTTCAAAGAATCGTAGAAATAGCATCAGGTATTTTTAAAAGTCGTTAAAAATTACCTTTACTTAATTACGAATACACTATAGAATTCAAGAATACAATGTATGACTATTAAGCAAGTTATGTATTATTGAGCTTAGTATTAAGCGGTATGTTAATCACGTCTGCCTGCAATCAGTTAGTTGTGGCCGCCTCGACCGTGTCGGAGGCCGAGGGCGCGTGTACACTTGATCACACATTACAGAATAATTAACTCGCTACTCACCGGACGTGTGCTGCTGTACTGCCACGAACACAACGTTATCTGCCTATTTTCTAATAGCAGGAAAATGACTGAGTCTTAGAAAAATTGTCATTTTTTTTAAATGCTATGATTTAATGATCAAAAACCTATCTTAAATAGAGACTCAATTTTTTTATCTAAAATATTTTAATAAATTACGTTGTTTGTTTACTGTTTAAAATATAAATTAACATATACATCCTATCCATAAGTGTCCTAGGCTAAATGTGTTTAGCGTATTAGTTACCTTTAACCGACCTTGCTGACCAATTTATGAATATCTTTTTATATTTTGTCCTTCATAGATCATTAAAGTTTACGAATATTTCGTACACCACGCGTTTTTCTCTCAGCAAAATAAAAAAAGAATAACTCCACATCTAAAAAGAGTATATTCGACTCACGTTTCTATCGAATCGTTTTTCGAGGCTTCTAAAATTTCAACAGGTTTTATAAAAGGTACCGTACATTTTTTTCAATTTTGTTGGAATTTTCATTCAACATATTTTCACACAAACCATCTGTAAAGTGGTTGCCAGTGTCCGATATTATTTCCGTTACCAACACAAAAATAACAGTTGGGCTTAACCGAGGTTATAAGTTTATACCGATGGCAAAAGATTTTTATTTAAATTCATTTCCTGTCTGCTTTGGTAATTATATATTTTTTAATATTATAGGGGTGCAAACGAGCAAATGGGTCACCTGATGATTAGTGATCACCGCCGCCCATAAGCACTCGCAATCCCCTTGGGGTCGCAGGCGCGTTGCCCGCCTTAAGAGACGACAGTTATTAGGTCTCATATACCCAGTAATTTCACTAGTTTGAGTGCTCTTTCCCCGAAACACAGAAGTGCTTGACACACTTCTATTTCACGGCAAAATATCTGGCACTGCGGTGATTATTATTTTAGTTTTCCATGTTATTTCAGGATTTGATAGGAATCAATGATATTACATTACAGATAAGAACAATTAACCTATTTAGAAACCCGATATTATACCAATTAGTAGCAGCTTTTGCAATGTAATTCTTTAATGATGTTGACATTTGGCCAATATTTATCTGTTGAGCTGCGTACATAATCTTTAGCTCCACTCATCATCGAAATATGTGAGTATCAGTTTTAAGCTCAGAAAAATATTTTGGCCTTAACAAATCTTAATTACTTCAAATAATATTAGCTAGAATAAAATAAACTAATTTATTAAGCATTTTGCACATGATTGTACCTTGACGAGTTGTCGCACTAATGAATAGTTTACACTTCGTTGTTAATTATGCCACTAGAAGCTACCTATTGCAGTATGATGTCCAATCATCAGTAGGTCACACTGTTTGCTAATCTCCGTATATTTTTAAACATAATCTTCCTTCTGAAACAGTAAGTTAAAGGCCCTTCTAAAGTTATTTTGAGTTCAAAGTATAAATATAAATATTGGGTTACATCCCATACATAATCCGATCCCAAAGTAAGAAGCTTAACAACGAAAGTAGGAAACAATGGAGTATTACAACGAGTGGCAGAAGCCACAAATAGTGAAATACTTACTTGTATGTATTTTTTTAAATATTGGAGGCACCCTCTGGTTCCTATTTTAATACAAGCAACAGGATATTTAAGTACTTGTATAACTAGATGGAATAATAACTGTTGCGAACAGGCCGGATTCTTCTTCGGATCGTGTCATCAATCATTTTATTAATCTACTGTTACAGGCTCCTGACATCCCTTGTTTTTACGCCATCTTGCAAGCACCAAAGGCGTAGAATAATTTCCTAAGTTGAGGATAATCTAACACTATCTAGTATTCTATCCAGGACAAACACCTATTGAAAAATCACTCATAAGGAGCATCACCACTTTCATTACTTTGTTTTAAGTTCCTTTTTTCATGGAATAGTAAAGCAAACGAGAAATTAAGTGTTGCTGTGCGGTGATCACTATCACCTGGATGAGGTTTGTAATCGACTCCTTTTTTTGCGGCGATGTTTAATAATGGTACCTACTTATTTGTTTTGATAAATAAATAAATGTAAATATTGAACAATATCACATAAATTGATCTGACCCCAAAGTAAGTAGCGTAAACAAAGGTACCACAAATATAAAATTAAATACAAATAAATGTTTGTCCTGTGTGGGATTCGAACCCACGACCCCTAGCGCATAGGGCAGGGTCACTACCAAATGTACCATCGGGCCAGTCAAAACTGTGTTTTAAACTATGTATAAACAGTTCCTAAACTAATGTTAGTTCATGTCATGATCATGACCATGTGCTCCAAAATGTGTGTGACCAAAAAGTATCTGAAAACTTACTGCTAAGGTCAGAACTGACGGCCAAGTATCCCGGGTATTTTATTTCCCTGCCTATCCTTCAATTATTCAGAACACGAATAGTTAGCCAATTCAGAGGCGTACGGGCGTGTTTTTGATCCGGAACGAAACACAGATGGAAAAACTCCAGAAAAACATCGGCCTTAGCCAGCGAATTCCTTTTTTAATTCGATTGTTCGGTGCTTCTCTTTGGGGATCCGTAGGGTAGAACTGGGTAGAACTAACACTGTTACAATCCAATCAAATCAAAGGTGCATTGCTTTTTGTTGTTAAAGCTTGTTGGTATTGTTCTAAGGTCTGTCAACTTTATTTGTCTCGGAGTCCAAAGACACGCATCTCTGGTTCAGCAAAATTTGTGAAAAATGCTTTAAATGCTTTGGGTAACATTACCACAAATTTGGCAAGCGTGGGGAATAATCCAATTACCCAATATTGTGACCGTGAGTCGATTACACTGTACTGCTTGTAAGCGGTGTACAGTCAACAGCAATAGTAAATGATCAAAGACAAAAGTTCAATAATAATCAACGTAGACCGCGTCAGAACTGTGTGTCCAGATGTCAAGATGTTTTTTTTTTCTATAACAAAGGAATACATAAATTTTCTGGGAGTTTCAGTCAACTGGAGTTTCTGTCAACTGAACAGAAATAAAAAAAGACGTGTTAGAAAAGAAACATACCTACGGAACTTCCATTAGGATCACTCTTGACCGTCTATTTCGTTTTGTTCGTCTGAGCCTAAAGTTTTGTATTTTTTGTAACCCGCATATGGTGTCCATATTCAAACTATTGTTCCGATATACGTCCCATAAAAGTATCATAATATTCCAACGGTTTTAACACCATCGGGAAACACAATGCGTCTTGTTTTTATTTAGTATTTATTTTTGTTCTAGACCGCCCTTGTTTTGAAAGGTTGTGAATTAAAACTTACAAAAGCTGTCATGGTAATAATATGTATAACAAAATAATTATTATCTTACTTTTTGCCTTCGTTCCAAAGAAGCGCATATACATTTTGGGGATTATTTATTATAAATAGAAATTTACTGCCCGCCCCGGCATTGTACGGGTAAATTATCATTTACATACCTTTTTAAGGCATATAATTAAAAACATACCACTATATCGAATTATCTTTTTTGGCAGAGTCGTTAAGTTATGCGCACATACAGCGATTATTTTAATTTAAATAGATTTTTTAATTAAGACATCAGTTTCAATAATCATGTTCAAAAGTTTACAAAGTTGTAGAAAACTAACAAGCATGGTAGCAAACATGATAATTTGGCTAGTCACTCGGTAAGTAGCTACTCGCGTAATAGTCGTCTTCACAACCTTTATTACAAATCGGCCATAAATATGCCATTTAAAGCCAAGATATTTATTCATTAGACACGAACATGAAAAACAATAGGAACCACACGTTAACTTGAAAACGACTCGAGTAATCTGCAATGAATAGGACCGGATTGCCAACAAGAAAAACTGGATGCAGAAATAAAATACGCAAGGGGAGTGAAAATAAATTCATTTCCCTTTGGTACAATCGCGTTTTATTCCCGCATAACGCGGATGTTCAAGTCTTGAACAGAAAAAGCTCGTATGAGAGCAACGTCATAAATTCTAGTTAGAACAACATAGGACTAAAACCAGGCAAATCCGACCTCTTTTTGCCTGACATTGGACAGGGCTCACGGGAAGCGGGTAAGTTATGTAATGCATTCCGAATATAAATTACGGTTAGAGAAGAGTGCACGTTACGTTAAATAGGAAAAGAAAAACGGAATCATTTGTACTTATGTTTGTGTTTGGTTTTTAAAAATGTTTGTGGGATATTCAAGTTGTACGTTGACGTTGTTACTAATAAGAAACCAATCAGTAAGTTTTGCAATGTCATCGCACTTGTCATTCTATACTGTGGACCATTCACTGAAATTAAAGCCATCCTTTTATCTCGCCTGCTGTATCGAACTACATATCAGTCGTATCAGTCAAATAATATGTCAATGTATACAAATCAGTTTTTAACTTGGCTCAGATTTCCACACATAATATAACAATGGAATATCTATTGTTTAAAATATCATTGACTGTGAAATTCTATTTTACTTCAAATAAGGCTGACGGAAACAACTTTTTAGAAGCAACCTGGGTTTTCTATTCCGTGGAAGCAACAAGGCAAGGTTAAGATTAAGTTGTTTTGCCATTTTAATTTTATATTTAGCATTTTTCTTTACATATAAATTAAATCAAAGTAATATCTTCCCTAGAAATATGGGGCACCAAACAAACAACATTATTTGTTCCTGGTAATCTCTTAAACGTACTAAGCTTAACGGTATGCAGGTAATGTTACCTATGTCATATAAGGACTAACAACACATGGTTTTATAACAAAAAGAAATGGCAAAAAAGCCGAAAGTACTAGCTAGTTTTTCACAAAAAAGACGTTTAAATCAACATTAAGTGAACTTCGTCTTATTCAAGCTACGTCTCCCGCAGCCAGACAGCACACCTTTGATTTACAGAATCGCTTTCACATTTTGTTCTCTCACTAAATTTCTCATGTCACTCATTCATATTGAGCGTTGTTGGTGGTTTGGTGTTGTGTTTACAGCAAACGATTAGAATTTTTACCAACCATTCCTTTATTATCTGTTTCGTTCAACTATGTATTTAAATTTTATATTTATTTAAATTGTAATGATTTGATCTCTCATAGTTTTCCTTCAAAACCTGTTATGACACGAAGAGTATTCTGTACAACGTAATTTCATTAAACTTTATCAAGGTACCGACGGCATTCTCCGTCGTTTCCATAATAGTTTTATATACAACCCCGCGTTCATTCACCACCCCTGTATAAAGTTACAAAGTTATTCATGAAGTGCACCGTCAGCAAAATACTGGAGGAGTCCAAATTCGCTTCTATGCAGCACTTGGGGCGATATTCGCAAATTCCTCATACGGTCCCTAAAAATGAGTAAGGGTTACACGGCGACCGCCATTTGTTTTTATAAGAATCCACGCGTGAGACACTGGGGCGGGATCAGGAATGAGTGGAGCGCTTTGATAAGTATATTCGGCGGGATTGAAATATCCGTACCGCCGGCAAGGGTTTAACCCGTTACGCGCTGACTGGATAATCGGAGCGAGCGTTTGTCAAATGCTCATGTTGAACTCAATGGGCAAAAAATCCCGCGACATGTTGTGATTTTGAATAATAAGAAGCGGCGTGCTGGAGGAATTAAACCGACGTGGTGCTAAACGTTTATTTTTTCATTATGCAATTCGTCAACATGCTCTTTTTATCTTTGTCGCTTCTTTTGTTTCTGTATTCTTTTAACATTTTTAACGACACGTGCGTGAAATACTTCGATAAAAGTTTTCGTCGAAATTGAAACGTCAGTAACTCTGCCACAAGGTATATGAATCTCGATTTAACTGTTACACGTCTAGTTAGCTCTTGGCGCTAGCCTCAGCGAATGAAAGTGATATTGCTATATTAACAAGGTCCAATTTATTACTCATACTGGTTTAAAGAAAGATCATGTTAAAATCTGTCAAATTTAACCATAACTTGGCTGTGTATCCATGATGAATACCCGGAGCTCATGGGTTCGAATTCCGTGGGGAGCATCACTTTGTGTGAATGTTTTAAGTTAAGAAATTGCAGGCTTGAATCACCTGAATGTCTGAAAAGAATGATGATTCCGTGCTTCGGAACGCACGTTAAGCCGTTGGTCATGCGCCTCATCTCTCTTCGGTCATGTCACGTGGGACTGCTGTCCCACCGTGTTATGAGAGTGAGGGAATAAGGAGTGCACCTGTGCTTGCACCTTGCGTAGTTGGCTGATCGTAAAACATTGGCCGCCGCAGCCGAAAACTCGGCTAGGAGGACATTATTTTATTTTTATGATGAAATCGGTATAGATTTCGTATCAATGCAAACGAAAGTATGACGGCAGTCGTTTCAATGTCATAACTGAACTTGCCAATACGATTGAAGCATGCCACGAGCTTACTGCAATATTTTATAACAACTCATGCGTGAAACGCTATGTAGGTGAGGTGCGACTGAAGCGCTTCGATAAGAGTATTCTTCGAAATTGAAACGTCAGTAATTACGTTACGTGGTATAAAAAAAAATATAAATATCTCTGGACATTATTCACAGAGCGCTACCTAGCCCCAAACTAAGCATTAGCTTGTGCTATGGGTGCCAGACAACGGATAAACATTACTTATATACTTTTTTTTGTAAATACATACTTATTATACATAGAAACACCCAGACCGATACAAACAGACATGTTAATGCACACAAATGTTTGTACCGTGCGGGGATCGAACCCGCGACCTCTGGTGTAATAGCCGACTTCTCGACCATTACACCAAATGGCTCGTCAAAACCTCGATTAAACTGTTACACGCTTCGACGCGGCATTTGATAGATCAAATGCTTAAATTCATTCAATTTAATATAAAAGTGCAAATGCTATAACAAAAACATGCCCAATTACAAAGGAGACGCCATAACTTTTGCGGCTAAGAACTACATAGCAAATACAAATTTGCTAAGTCATTTCATTAAAACTAAGTCGTAATAGTAAGTAAGCTGATAGTTTTTTAAAAATTCTTCACCAACTTTCTCCTATCCTTTAGAAGGCATGGCTTATTGTCATCAACAAATAATCTTGAATACTCTCAAAACACTGACTCCAAAATTAATTACACAATAGAAAAAAAGGAATACTTATTCAAGACAAGCGTAATTAACTATTCCGTGCTACCGTTTCGAGCTAAAACAGACGGTCATTAGAGTTGCCTGTTGAACTATCGCTAGTGTATCGATAGCGGACACAATTTCAATAGTATCGATAGCCTATCAATAGTACCGATACTATCGAAGATCAGCAAACTGTTGTGACGCAACACTATTGCTAGTATCGATAGTTTTACCAAATCGATAACATAGTTTATTTATGATGGAATACTATTTAGTATAGTATTATAATGCAATTCTATCGATACTCATCATCATCTTCATCTCAGCGTATTCCCGATTGCATCCAGTATGGAGCTCAGGGTCCGCTTCGACTATGATCCTAGATTCGACCAGCCTGGTTATTACAATAGAGCAATTGCCTTCTAGCTTCCGTAACCCTTATAAGGGAAACCAGACCTACTTGAAACATAGTCAGAAGCAACGGCTTAACGTGCCTTCCAAAGCACGGAATCATCATTCTTTTCAGACATTCAGGTGATTCAAGCCTGCAATCTCCTAACGAAACTGGAAACAATCGCACAAAAACTCCGAGTTCAAGAGCCCAACGCTCTAACCACTGTACCACGGAGGCAGTAAAATGCAATGCTATCGATACTGTTGCATTCAATTAATAGTATTATTAGTTGATTTGTGCCATTAATACCATCGATAGTTGGGCAACTCTAGGTCAAAGGAATGGAAAAACCTCTGCACATTTGCTGTGAAAACAGCGTCCGATCTAAATTCCGAAGCCAAATTGAGGCTAATGACAAATCGTCTACTAAGTACATAGGAGCGAGTGTATTTAATTGGCCTTTCTGGAGGTAAATTGGACGTCTGGTATTGGCATTTGGCAGATAAATGAATTAACGAACAGACAAACGATTCGTGGCTAGTTCGTGTAATTTGTTTTATTCGAAAAAACAAACGATACAATGCTGGAGTTACGTGTATGAAATTCGTAATTTAGATCACTTTTAAACTACATTCTATTTGAAAATAAGGATTTTTTAAGCAATGGATAGAACTTTATGAAAATGCAGTTTTAAAAAAAATGCTTTATTTGTTGCCAAAAGAAATAAATAAAACGAGAGGCACTTGTACATACTTATATGTATTATAAATGCAAGGGTTAGTTTACCTGCCTGTCGGTAGAGTCAGTAAATAAACTTGATAAATAATTGACGATGTATAAGTATTTAGAGTCTCCGTGAATTTTTTATTTTGATTATTTATTAAGAATATTTTTTATTTTGCAGTTTTTGAAATAAAGTTAATTTTATGCTATCAATTTATTCATAGTGTTGCTAAAGTTATCAAAAATAACATAACTTCGAAACACGTATTCAAATTATGTTAATCCATGAGAGCGCTTACGCACTACATCCGATTCTTATCCGATCCGAGTTCTTAAAATGACGGTCCGAAGTAGCCGTAGAACTATTCCTTAGGTGAATTACGCACTACGTCCGATCCGAACCCGATCCGAGTCCGTGAATCTCCATTCCGGGTTCAATCCGAGCTGCGTAGGGTGAAGGCACCAAATATCGGCCCCCTCAACTTTTTTTTGACCTTTCACTGCTTATAATTTTTACATTAATAATTAATAATTTTTGCTTTCTTTCAACTACTTTTTTAGGTTAAGGGATAATGAAACTTCATTATTACATTCGCTAAATAACAAATTCTTTGTTAGATTTCAATATATAGATGTTTGTTTCCAAACTTGCCGATTTTCCCTAATATCGGCCTCTTGCACCCAAATACCCGCCGTCTATAACCCTAATATCAGCATACAATAAAAAATAAACAAATTTTAAATCGATTACTCACGAATCGAAGTTTTAACATTCGTTTATGGTAAGACTACGCCTCTAGAAATGTCACTGCGACACCAGTCGCAGAGATCATCTAAGATTTAACAAACCATAGTGCGTAAGCACTATCCGAACTCGGTCCGAGTTTTCTAGATCAATATTTTCACGGACTCAGATCAGATTCGGATCGGATGTTGTGCGTAAGCGCTCTAAGGGTATACAGCTGCTATTTGCATAAAAATAATAATGATTTTAGGACCCTTTTGTTAAGTTATGGCGCATTTTCTCTAGACGGCCGATATTAGGAGTGGGCCGATAGAAGGAGCCTTCACCCTACTAGCAGGCAGTGGGGTGGGCGGGGTCAATATACTCTATGGGCCGCTAAGACGTGACCTGTCACAGAACAATATCTACTAAAATAGCAAGCAAAGACATATACTTATCCTTTTAATTCATATGATGACAATAATGCGTTAGAAAGGGATGTATAAATATTTGTCTTGTGCCAGTTTCTGTAGGTTGTCCCTAGTTTTTTGTAAAGTAGTGACGTTCCTTGTCTGCACTTAAAGTCGATAAAAATAAACCTAACTGATAAAGTTAAGACTTAGGTTTAATATCTATATTTCATAATCAGATCATAAACTTGTCTACCAGGACAGGATGACTTGTCACTTGTCCGCTGGAGTATGGCCCTCTGCAAACTAGCACGCTAGCGATAGACTAGGGAGAAAGGTAATAAAACATAGGTTAATAATATATAAAAGATTTTATTAATTCAATCATTTCTTGAATGTCGCAAAATCACTGCCCTTTAATAAAATGTTTTATTTAAAAAAACTTGTGTAGTGTTTGGAACAAATATGACTACGTTTATTCCATGTCCATGCTCTTCTTACACATTGTATTTATATTTTTTTATGTCTTCATTCTTTGGAAACCTGTAACCAAAAAGTAGGAATGTTGAAATAAGAAATAATTGTACTATGACCTTGATCTCTTAAAAAAGTTGTTAAATATTATATTGTATGAAATATAAATGATCCAATACCTTTAATGGTTTAGTTTTTACCAATGAAACATTAATATTGATTTATCAATATAGAAACGCACATCACTATGCGAAATAATATAACCTCTAAGATCTGAACAAAATTTCTTTGATTCAAGCAATAATCGATACTGAGTTGGACAAAAACAACTATTATCACAAACTTTAAGCATATTTTAAAAGTTACACACTATTATCATAACTGAAATAATCGAAAACAATCTAAACTTACTGATGAAAGGTTACGGTTTCTTGGGTATTTTCTTTTCTTCCAGTGTGGGATTTACAGCCCTCAATCACACAAGACATTTTTAAACAGGCACCGAGTATCTATCACAAAATACGTTTTATATTATTTTCAAGCCTTTTACTGAACAATACAACCAAAATAACTTAATTTAGCTGAGAGGAGTATCAAACTTTGTGCAAAAATATTTGTCATCATCCGTTTGACATTTATTGTCTAGTGACATTTGACTAGTGACCACCCTTAGAAAACAGAAACGAATTCGGATCATGTTGTTTCACTCACTTCTATCGCCGAATTAATGAAGTTAAATGAGTAAGATAGCAAGTGTTCAATTCTTATTTTAGCATGTTTTCTATTGGACGTGTTTTGCAAGAAGTTGACAAAATGCTGTCCAATGCTGTTGCTCCGACTTTGTACCTATCAGAGAAATCGGACTAGTGCGTAAGCACTATCCGAACTCGGTCCGAGTTTTCTAGATCAATATTTTCAAGAACTCGGATCGGATAAGAATCGGATGTAGTGCGTAAGCGACTCGACCGAAACTTGACTTTACTAGAAAGTTTGTTAGTCGACTTTTCACTCGAAGGCTCTTGACGCACATGCCGTCGTAAGGTCGTTCGTCCCTTGGATATCATAAAAAAAAGTAACCTAACTTTTATTTTATTTTGTGATATATGTATTTAAGTTTTTTAACAAAGAAACTTTTTTTTCTCTTCCGAACGGAACCATATTATGGTGAATTGCAACAAAAAAGGCATCGCCGGTCCTTTTAATAAAGAAATCATGTACGAGTACTGTTATTTATGCCCAGGTTGATACTCCAAAAAACGGGTAGACATTCTTTTCTTAAAGGTTGCACACTCCGAGGGCACCCGAGGGACTCTCAAGTGCGCCATCGAGCCAGTCAAGCTAATAATATGTATTTTCAATTTTCATTTGAAAGGCCCCTAAGCAGAATTCAAGTCAAGCTTAAATTAACTTCCCTGCATTCCCAATCTAGTTATTAAACTATACGAAAAATTTGGAGGTTCACTACACAAACGCGCAATGTTCCATTTGTTTTGTGTAGCACAATGTTTAAAAATATTTAACCGCCTCTTATTTCATAAACAAAGCGCTAGGCAGCCAAACAATGTTGATATAACCCGTTAACTGCTCCTACATTGTTTGAGCGGAGAAAAAATGCGACTGGAATGAAAAGTTTATACGGACAAGCTTGTGTAGCAGCTGTATTGAGTTTCGTAGAATTTTGACCGCCTCCGTGGAACATTGGCTAAGCCGCTCGGATATAAAAACACGGAGGTCGTGGATTCGATTCCCGCCTTGGGTCTGGTTGGTGGTAGGGCTTTTTCTGTGTCCGACTGGCTAGCTATCACCCCCACAGATAAAATCTGCCGCCATAACAGCTCTGGCTGTGTTCCGACAATATTAATGAGGGAGCCAGTACACTTGAAATCAGAGGCTCGAAGATCAGATGAGTCTACAGTCTGGCAGCACATTGAGGGACGCTTCCAGGTGAAGTGTCCCTTAATGAAATAGGCCGCAGTAACCGCTTACCATCAAGTGGGCTGCGTGCCTGTCTTCCAACTGACCTAGTACAAAAAAAAAATTATCGTAGAATATTGTTATCGTCAGTATACATACTCGTATAAATACAAAAGATTTTTGGACATTATTCACGAAGCGCCGTCTAGCCCTAAACTAAGCTTTAGCTTGTGCTATGGGTCCAGACTACGCAAAAACATTACATAAATCGTTTTATGTAAATACATTCATACATATTACACATAGTAATACCAGACAAATACAAACAAACATGTTCATGCACACATATGGTTGTACCGTGCTGGGATGGTTATAGGATGAAATTCGTCTTGATAACTTTTATGTGACGTAGTGGTCGCAAAGTTTTCCCGCGCTGCTACAAACCTACTTACGTTCCAGATTCCATAATTATAATAATATGCATATGGAAACGCACAGACAGGCTGACAATTAAAAACATAAACCATGCAAAGATAACGAATACTTATATTAATTTCCAACTTTAGAAACATTTGCACTTTACATATTTATTTGTTTAATTATTGCAATGGAAGGGAAAGTTTCTCTATGTAAATTTTATATTCGATCAACTTAAATCATGAACCTTAATTTCTTGGGACTGAACAACATTAAACTTCGTTCATAACTTCGAATTTATTTCTCCCAACATTTCGTTGAGACTAGCTTTATTTAAATTGGGAGGAAATAAAATATCCCTTTAGTGAATCTTGTTTGAGAAAACTGTTATAAGTTCACGCAAAATATAAACCCTTTGATAATGTGTTCGAGAATTCTAAGAGTGCAAGGATCGTGTAACATTTGGTTTTTTTCTGTTGTTTTTTTCAATTCTGTATCAGTTGGCTGATAGGCACGATGCCCTCCTGATGGTAAGCAGCCACTGCGGCCCATTCTTTTAAGATACGAGTACACTTAACATGGAAGCACACACACTGTAGGCTCATCTGAATCTGATCTTCGAACCGTCGATTTCAAGTGTACAGGAACACAGCCAGAGCTCCTACGGCGGCAAATTTTACTTGTGGCGGTAGCTAGCCTGTCGGAATCTGAAACAGCCCTACAACTAACCAGGACCAAGTCAAGTCAACCAATCGTGGGCAAGAATTTAACCCACGATCTCCGGTTTTAAATCCGAGCGGCTTAGTCACTGTTTCAGCGGTCAGCGGCGTTTAATAGTTGATAGAGATTGTTTTACGGTTACTGAGACTTTGATGTGTGAGAGTAGTAGAGCGTGAAGTGATAGTTCGACGAAACCTATGAGTTTTTCTATGTATACAGTAGTATGCAGTAGCGAAAAACATAGTGAAGAAACCTGCACCGCCGAATACTCGTAGCTATGTAGTCACGATACAATTGTTTTAGTTCCCCCGTTAGAGATACTGAGGTCATGGCAGTCGCTCTATTCAGGGTGCAAGCGTTCCCTGACTAGATCGGTACAAACAAGTAGACTGAGACTAAAATATAAATGAGTTACAAATGTAAACACAGCTGCTCTCCCTATTGACCCTAAGGCCTCGGCCTCGAATTTCGCGGGCAGCGGGGCGGGAGCGGCAGCGGCGAGATGTTTTGTATGGAATCCTATAGACCCGTTCTCGAACACAGCAGGGCGAAAGCGGGAGCGGCGGCGCACGCAGGCTCACTGCGGTTCACCAATTGACAGCATCGTACCGCTCTTGACGGCCCGCGTCACAGTCTTATGCATATGTACATTAGTGCATAGTATGTCCGGTAGAATATAGTAGAATAATAATAATACTGATTTTTCAATTAGATCCCATACAAAGGGCAACTTAGAATAAAAACAAGATAATTTTCCTGAAATGATTATGGCAACCGAAAAGTAAAAAAAAAACAAATGTCAAACAACGTCCGTCAATCATTCGTGTTCTGTTTGTTTTGAATAATAGAAGTAAATACAAGGTAAATACTTTTTCTTTCGTGTTATTGTTCGAATGCTTGGTTTATATTTAACGACTTTCACTACGTATAAAGGGCGGTTTCAGCTACAACAAACGATCTAAGATTTTCTCACAACGGACCCAGTGAACTCGACAATTGGTGTTATTTTTGTAGAAATCAAAATCAACTTATAACTATTTTTTCCGTGAAGGGGATCTATATATTGTAGTTTATTTAAAATATTACTTCATTTTCTATTAGAGTAAATCTGTCAGTGTAATCCATAAAAAGTCTAGGTTCAACTTTCTATAGATTTTCGCCCGTCTCCTTTGCAGTCTGCACAAAATTAAATTAGGTATTTCTGTTTTTTTTATTTCTGTTGTAATCTCATCTCGTCTGAACCTTTTGATAAATCAAAATCAAAATCAAAATATTCTTTATTCATGTAAACTTGTATCAAGTATTTATGAATCGTCAATTACAGTGTGCCTCTACCACCGGCTTCGGAACGCAGTCATCTGCCGAGAAGAACCGGCAAGAAACTCGACAGTTACTCTTTTTAATCGCCAAAGAAATTTATACAACATTTATAATAAATCTATCTATACTAAGCCATACAGTTTTTCGTGTGAATGTAGAAATAATAATAATAATAAAGAAAAAAATATAACTGTAGGACGTACTGTAGATATAACAACAATGACAACAGATTAAAATACAGTTTGCGCGGACAGGGAGCGAAGCATTCCTACTACCAGTATCTACAGATCTCCAATAGATAGATAGACCACATTGATGTAGCACTTTATAACTGTTGTGGTATTAAAAACTAGTTAATTTAATATTTAAAAACTCTAATGGCTTTAACTGTTATTGAGTGCTAACAAAAGACCTAAGAGATAAAATAAGAAGTTTCATGAACGCAAATTGTCCATTATAGTCCAAGAAACATAAAAAGTAGAGTACAATAATTGAAAGGAGGCTGGCGGAGAAAATCCGGCACGTGTTGTCCTTAAAAGATTTAATGGTCCTTTCTAAAATGTATCTATTTTTGTTCAAAAACAGGCACGAGAAACAACAAGAGGAAATTGAAATTTTTTGTTAGAGAAAAATAATTAACGAGACAAGAATGCCTCCGTAATCGTTTCGAGGTAATGATAATAATTCGCAATTTGTTGGAGGGTGTTTTGATGTTTTTGTTTATCAAACTGTGATTTTGTTACCAAATTGTGTCGTTCAGTTCATTGAAATGTTAAAAAGTTCCGATTGGTCGAATTTTAGCTGTTGCTCTCTGGGAAAAATGTTTTTTGGCACAATAACGTTGTGAATACAACAATTTTTTTTTAATTTCTTAAAAATTTACTTTTATTAATACATTGAGTATGTATACCTAGTTTAAGTGTGAAAAGTGTTCAGACTTTTTTTCTAATCTAAGCGCTAGTTAGCAATAGTTGACGCCATTCTAATAGATAAAGTATAGTAGTTGTGAAATAAGTCTAATTTGGTCTCTAGTACTTAGCCATTGTTTGAAGCAAATAACACAAGCGGTTTCATTGCACGAATTTCAATATATGTGGCGTATAACCATAGAGAAATTTGGTATTTAGTCTGTGCGTATAACTAATTAACACTAAATTGGCTACTCGAAATGTAAGCGAGTCAATTGTTTAGTTGGTTTTGTATTGAAATTATTTGACATCAAAAATATACATGGTATTTGAAACAGTTCAATCCTCTTTAATTTCAACGTCCCCGTAGAACAGTGGCTAAGCGGCTCGGATATAAGTGAACCCTGGAGGTCGTGGGTTTGATCAATTCTCGCCTATCACAATATCACTCAAAATGGGGTTTACTATTCTATTTTAAAAATCATCTCGTCGAATTACAATTTGTCGATGACGCCTTGTCGAAAGTATGATAAGTCGAACGTTAAATTAATCGACTGCTGATTATTTCGAAGAACATTTGATCGATGCAACACTTCATATTTATAAATACTTTCTACCGAGATGGTATAATTCATCGAAAAATACTTTATCGAATGACAATAAGACGATGCCTCATTTGATCGAAAGACAACAAGTTGATGCTTCATTTGATCGAAAGCCAACAAGTCGATGCCTCATTTGATCGAATGCCAATAAATCGACGCCTCATTTGATCGAATGCCAATAAATTGACGCCTTATTTTCCTCATCTGATCTTTGAGCCTTTATTTACCAGTGTACTGGCTCCCACATTAATATTGCCGGAACACAGCCAGAGCTGTTATGACGGCAGATTTCACCTGTGGGGGTGGTATCTAGCCAGTCGGACTCTGAAAATTCCTACCACCAAGCAGACCCATGGCGGTAATCGAAACCACGACCTCCGGCTGTTCCACGGAGGCGGTCATAAATAATAAGATGCACGTATGGTAAATGTAAGCATAGCAATAAATTTAGGTGTTTGCTAAAAAGTAAGATCCAGGCGTTTTCTTTGGCGACAATTGATGAAATGAACCGTCGACTAAAAGAAATTTGTTGAAATGAACCATCGGCGAAAAGACATTCTATGAAATGAACCATCGACGAAATTTTATGTCAACCTAGATCATTTAAGCCGTCAACTAAAAGACATTCGATGAAATGAACCTTCGACGTAACCACTTTCGGGTAAATAACGCATCGTTCAAACAAATAATCGACTAGTAGTCATCGATGAATTGTAATTCGACGAAACGTTTTTCGAAATGGAATAGTGAACCCATTGTTAGTCAGAATCGCCTTAATGTAGGCGCCAGCACCCACGTTACTCTATCAAAGAGCCTCTGATCCTACAGAAGCATACTGCTTACAGTGGCCCCAATTGGAATAGGCCTCAGTAGTACCATTAAGAGGACTTCGTGCCTGCCCGTCGACTTAAAGAAATAAATAACTCTGGACAATTCACACAGCGCCATCTAAACAAAACATTATTATCTATCATTATAATAAAAATAATGTCCTCCTAGCCGAGTTTTCGGCTACGGCGGCCAATCTTTTACGATCAGCCAACTACGCAGGATATATTAGTGCACAAGTTACTAACCATTAAGAAGATGTTTTAAGCTCAAATAATGTTATTATCTATGTATTTGGAAATAGCTCGTTTTCAGTTTAAGTACAGCGTATATAACTCAGATATCAGTGGTTTTTCTGTTTCTCCCTGTGACATTGAGCGATCGTTGTGGTTTAAAAAATAAAATCATCGTTCACTACGCCTTTTTTACGATAAATGTTAATATAATTCACAGTATACAGAATTACAGATGATAGATAAAGAGGATATATTGAAATTATGAATACTATTTTTATAACTTTTCTCCACAAAAGTTTAGGTTACAATGCTTGTTTAGAATATAAACTGATGCCAACCATCTTTTATTCTAAGCAAACTATAAAATTTTAAACAATAAATATCACGCTGATTAGTAGAGCCAGAAACAAGAGCCGTCACGCGTGTGAAAGAGACAGTTATAATTTGTCTAAATCGTAAAAATATGTACAGCTTTAATATGACATTGTTACTGGTTACACCAGAGAGGTAAGAACATGTCTGGAGTCACTGGTCTGGTTTTTTTCTATGTTTAATAATATGTATTCATTAATTAGGTACGTACATTATTTCAAATTGAGCACAGATATGCAGAGAGTGTTGAATGAAACTCAACGGATTTAAGCGAGGCTTCGCGTTGATATTTTGAGCCAGAGGCCTGTTTAGCGTCGTAATTAGTGATTAGGGATCCCCTAACACGATGTGATTGAGGGTGACTTGCGTTCGTCAATTGGAAAGGTTTAACATTGCATACATTGTTATTATACTAGAAATGGATCTCAATAGTAACTAAATTTGATTACGGACTAGCTATGCCTGTCAAGACTTGCAATGATTTCTTTTTTAAGGCGATTGGTGTCGTCAAGGTATTGGAATAAAACGGTTTTGACATAAGCATAACAAAAGCAGATATGAAACTAATTCCCGAGATTTTTATTTATGATGAGATGAGTCATCTCTTGACCGGTTTCTTTCATCAATTCATGGTTTAACCAAGTGTCGTTTGTCTATTGATTGTCATCTGGTTGAAAAATACACCGATATAGCGAAAAAATTTGTATAGAGATTTATTACCCTTTTATGCTCGTTAGTTGTTTTTACAGTTGTTATCAATTTTTTAAGTGTACATTGTATCTTGTTGGGTAGCCATTGATATGAAGATGTTTTTGAAATGTTTTGCCGTCCAAGTACTTAGGTGATTTTTTGAAGAAAATGATACTTTATTGTAAACAAAATTATAAGCGTCGTAAAAAAATTCTAGTTTTTGATCTCTTATTTCAAAATTAACAAAACTTTCAGTTATCCTAGTATGTTTTATTATGTACTAGACTAAGCTCTAACTTAACCATAAACAATTACATTAAAATATGTTGTAGTTTTTTTTTAATAAATTTTTAAAGTTGTGAATCCGTAATTTTCCGAAAAAATATTTAAAAAAATATATCTCAATATTGGTTCACTTTTGACCTGCATTTTAATGGGTCAATTGCTAGCTGGAGACCTCCTCTACATGCCCTTAAAAGGATCAAGACACATTACCAATAACCCTGTATACATCTATCCCTTAATCTGAAAGTCATGTTAGCCGTTGTATTGAACACGAAATTGCAAAATTAATGACGCGATATTAATCGATATTTCATTTTGGGGAGTTCATCAATGGTCACACACAATCACAGTTTTTCGGGGTCCTGCTTTTAAATGTTTTTAATGTCTATTTGACATTGATCTGTCAATTAGATACATAAGAACTTACTGATATAGAATAAAAACAACTTTGTTGTAATAATATCTTCAAGAAGCATTCCATTTGAATCTAGATTTATTCTAAGCACACTTGCGGTACAGTGTCATATATTAACCAATATAACCAAACAAAGTAACCTTACAATAGAAATTATCATACACCGTAATTTGTATAACGTATCAGATAAAGTTCTCAAATCAGAAATGCAGATATACGTTTCCGTGAAACTACGATCTACACATTATAGGTACACGATACTTGGAAAATGTTTGATACACTTACAAGTCGAGTTGTTGTCAAAACAACCCATTGTTTAGTCTACGCAGTTCTTTAGTATCTGTCCATCGATTCTGAATCTTGGACTAAAGAAACAAGTAGTATTTTCGTTTACTCGCTTTGAGGGTGGTAACACAAGAAATTAATGGTTCCGTAACACATTTGTCTAGCAACAAGTAAATTGCCATATGGGGTAAACTGTGAGCACAGCGGACGGTCATTAATGGACTTTTTAACAAGGTAATAAACGCTACAATCGAATAACTTCCGTGTTGTCGCTTTAATAAGTTTTTGAGTACAAGCATCAGAAAAGTATTTTATAGTATTTACATTCTTACATGGAAAGTTTTATGTACATTATGACGGTTAAGAACATGAAGCTCCGAACTAAATACATAAATGAGCATGAACTCAGTTCGAATTCCTTTTTTACCAACTTCCAATTAAAATAAATCTGAACAACTGACGTAAAAAAGTCCATTATTTCTTCCATTTTCGGCACATTGATTAAAACTAAGACGTACTCGTACTTCAGTGGTATTTTGCTCGTTAATAATCTAAATACTAGGAATACGAAGTTGACATTATTATTCTAAGTCAAGCAGAAGCCCTCTTGTTCTTAAAAAAGATGAACAAAAAAGCCTCTCAACTTCTGAATATCAAAACGTGTTAAAAATTATCCAACGAAAAAGTTGAATAACAACGGAACATTGAACATGTTCTGTGTCCCGCGGTCGCGGAACCAGCCAGCGAGTCAGAACATTTCGGAACAACTCTCGAACGGTTCCTTCGGCCGAAGTTCACAGTTTTTGTTTGCGGAGCATGCCGTTCTCCCGCAAACTTGCAAACTATACGTCTCGAGTTATACTTTAACTTGCATTAGCCAAGTATCGGATAGAGAAAATGTTTGTTTTTAACCAAGTTCTTGCGGCGACACCCGTAATATATCCACGTCGTCTACAGTCGTTGCGAGGAGTAAGGCAGTGGTGAACCACAAGGATGGCTTGTTGCCTATATTTTTAACTCTATGTAGTTTGTGCAGGTAGGTTTTTGTTTGTAATGATAATATTCAAAATTCTGTTGGTTTTTGTAAATACTCGTACATTAATAGAATACATCGAAACAAACAGACGAGTACAAACAGACATTAATTGACACAAATGTTAGTACAGGGCGGGGTTCGATCATCTCACAGTAACCCCTTATAAGTAACTCCGAATGTAGATCCGGCTTAATAGCCGACTTCTATACGGCCTCGGCCTTGAATTTCGCGGGCAGCGGGGCGGAAGCGGCAGCGGCATCGGCGAGATGTTTTGTATGGAATCCCATTGACCCGTTCTCGAACACAGCGGGGCGGGAGCGGGTGCGGCAGCGCACGCAGGTGCACTGCGGTTCACCGCTTGACAGCATCCTACCGCTCTTGAAGGCCCGCGTCAAGCGGTGACCGCAGTGCGCCTGCGTGCGCCGCCGCTCCCGCTGCTGCCCCGCTGCTCGCGAAAATCGAGGCCTAGGCCTAATAGACGACTTCTCAACTATTATACCAAAGCAATCGTCAAAAGCTCTGATATTTGACAACTCATTCGTTTACTCGTACATTTGTGTACAGCAAAACAGCTGAGCTACCATCCTCGATAACTTTGCATGTGATAAAGATCGATACTTCAGTTAAACGTAAAGTTGAGTTGAAAAGTATTCGAAAATTCCGTGGCACGTATTTTGCCAACAGTCAAGTAGAAGTGAATTTTCAATGACGCATTACAGTATTGACAAGCTGCTGGGAGCGTGGGATTGGCGTGGGCGAGTGACACAATTGTGGAGATTGAAATGTTACTTTTATGTTTCCAAATCATTTACTTCTTTTGTGGCCTACGATCACCTAAAATGTGTTTGTGTTGTGTGAACAAAGATTAGAATCTCAGAAAAATATTTGAGTTAGGTTGCAAAGATTATATTTATTTACGCTAATGAGTATGTGCAATGTGTTTTAATTTTTTATATTATCCAATCCGCAGTAGTTAACACTCTATCAGTCACAAAAATAACTATGTAAGTAAAGTAATTCCTGGACATTATTCAAACAACACCAACTAGCCCTAAACTAAGCATATCTTATACAGTATACTATATTCTACGGATAAAACACCCAGAGCAATAAAAAGTTTACGGACACATATTTTTGTACCGTTCGGGGATCGAACCCACTACCTTTGGTTTTTAACCACTACATCAAATAGATCTATTTAACGTAATAAAGGACCCTAAAAGCGTAGCACGTCGCGTCGCCTCTGATCGGATTAGCCGTTTCCATTTTTTAAATTCGCTTAATTACTTCCTTCAAGGGTCTGAGGAATTCTATTTTTACCGATAGGGTGGCCAACCGTGCTATAATATACAGTATTGTACTATATTTCAGCACTCCGTACAATTCACTGTTACGCTAAGAACTCACGGCGCGGTTTTTACTCGCGGCCGCTGCGGTTGCGGGCCGCAAGTTCCTGCGGTTTTATTTCAAAACTTACGAGACCTGTGATTTACATGGTTCCGAAGCCGCCGCAGTTGCGATTATCGCTCTCGAAATTGGCAGGCGATGATCGCAAGACGTGGTTACAAACCTTCTACAATAAATTGTTTTTTGAAACATCACACTGTGATTAGTCACTAGTGCAAAAAGGCGTCGGATTTCTGTACCTCCTTCCCGCGCCGTGGCGGGATGTACGGAGAGCTCACAGCGCGCGCGGGCGCTACCCGACACTGCTGCGGGTGGGAATCACAAAAATCGTGTCGTGACGTCTGCTCTTACTATTTTTCATATAAATCAATTAATCCTACAGAGGCTGCGGGCCCGCAACCGCTGCGGGCGCGGGTAAAAACCGCACCGTGAGTTCTTAGCGTTATAGAAATTTATAGTACGTGAAAATACTATATTTCAACAACAAACTTTAATCAAGTAAAAAATTTAAATTGGCCTGTATTTTATTCTTCCCATACAATATTTTTAAGAACACAACATTTTTTGTTAGTGTTATTGAAAACATAATTTATCTACTTTATAGTATACTCGTAACATAAAAAATTTGGCAACCCTACTTACCGACGAAATTAAGCTTAACTTCTTGCTACGTGAATCAATGTAGAAATTATCTTATCTCTTGATTCGTGTCGCCTGTGAATAATAATAAATCTGTGTAAAGGCTAGCCTTTTAGCGACTGCAGAATAAAATCAAAAGGATATAATCCTGTGTCCGGTTTCCCATTGTACTCGTACAAGGAAGCTCTATAATTATATATATCTAGCTGTAACAGGTAACAGGCATGCAAGTAGTACTAAGAAGTAGCATCTTTTTTTACAAAAAAAAATATGAATTTTTAGAATGAAAAAATTCTGCGGACATTTGTAACGTGTTCATAATTTTCTTTGATTGAATAAGATCGCGATTGCGAGGATTTGGTTTTAGCAACGCTTTTTTATGCGACACAATTGGTATTCGACTAGATCATTAAAAATATGTTTTAATTGCAAATGGCTTGCATTATGTGTTGTCATACTCACCCCGGCCATGCATGGGTCAAAATGATCGTATACAATTTTCTTACAGAACCAATCACAATAAAAAGTATCTAATTTGTGCAGGGTTCTAAAGGTATGCGCGCACATACATTTTGACGATTCAACGAAGATTTTCGTTTTGGCCTTCGAATGGTTCGATCGCGAAGTGCTAACGACAGCCATCGCGTAAAGTACTCCGTCTTACTCCTTCGCCACTCAAACGTACGCTGCGACAACTCAGTATTTACAATAGAAGACAGTATTGTGTCAATATTTCTTTTCTAAGCACCACGCAAATACTAAGCATAGATAGTCTATGCAATATCTTCCTTCGGTGTGGTCACGACGCCATACGCCATTTCGGCTGACATGAAACAGTATTCTCGTACTCTGCAAAAGCTACATGTATGCGAGTAGACGATAGAAATAATGTAAGCGGGAAGAACTTTGACGAGCCATTTGGTGTAATAGTCGAGAAGTCGGCTATTTCACCGGAAGTCGCGGGTTCGATCTCCGCACGGTACAAACATTTGTGTGCATGAACAATGAACATGTCTGTTTATATCGGTCTGGGTGTTTAGTATGTATAATATTTATGTATTTACAAAAACAAGTTTATAAGTAATGTTTATCTGTTGTCTGGCACCCATAGCATAAGTTAATGCTTAGTTTGGGGCTAGATGGCGCTTTGTGAATAATGCCCAGAGATAAATTTATTTATGCCACTGTAGATAACACTTATATTCCCAGTCGTGATTGGCGGTGGAATTGCGTAAAGCCCTCCAGTATCCTCTTATTGACTTTAAATGATTTTTAAATAGAAAATAAAAATTCTATCTCTACTTATTTTTGTTAAATCCAATTGCATTAATTGATAACATGTATTTTTACTTACATATCATAAAAAACTACGCATCCTACCCGTTCTCCATAATTCCAAATAGCAGTAGCAAAATCCTAGTGAATAATCCCATGTATTCCCAAAGGGAATGAAAGATTATGTCATCGGCTGCTTTTGTTCAATCGGATGCTGCTCCCATAATGGCCTCGTATATCAAACGTCGGTTCCGTACCCATCTGTATTTGGAAGCGAAAGCTTTGGGTCCTGCGATACATTTGTTCGTAGCTGAATAGACGTGCTGCAAATAATTTTAACTAGGAAGTTTTGAAAAATTATCACTATTTGTTTCCTTCTTACCGGTTAGGGGAGAAGGGAAAGGCATGAAATTAAAGACAAGAGCTTACGATGTTACATTATTGGAGAAATTCATTCTGATGAAGTATTACTAGCAGGCCATAGCTTATACTTTGTGGGCTGTGTGCTTCCCATTTCGTTGCGACCACAATTTGACTAGGTCTAAGTAATTAATAAAAATAACACACCGTCGTAGATGATGATAAGGCTGTTGAGCCGGATTTTTCATTCTTAGAATTTTACTCACTACCGCGATTCGCCAGTGAACAACGCCATTTTCGTTCTTTTTAAAAGTAATTCCCATTTAGTTTTAAGAGGGTGCTAAAAGCGCGGTATTAAATGTTTGTAACTTCACTCTTGTAAACATCTCATTTATGAAAACTAGAACTTAATACTTAACCATTTCTTTTATATAGTTACTCGTAACTCTCAGTAGTTTTATTTGAATTGATAATTTAATATTCAATATAATAATAGCATCAAACAATAATAATTTTGAAATTCATTTCCAGTCCAAAGTTAAAGGGCCTTCATTCACTTTGTCTGCTATACTAGTTTATTTGGATATTTCCCACGAAAGATAAACGAGGTAGAATTATTAATTAATGTTATTGCGAAGGGATTCGGTAACTGCTATAGGATTTTAATTAAACAATAACAAGCAAAATGAATTCCGGAGAAATAAGTTATTGTCGACTCCTCTCTTGATAGATTTTAATAATACTTAAGTATTGTCCTTTGAAGTCATGGCTGGTTAAAATATTAGTTTGTAAATTACAAATTCGCTGATCGATCACTCGGTGTCGAAGTAATTGAAATTTATGTGACCCAAAGTCCAGAGTCAGAGTATAAGTTTAAGTACTGACAAATCTGTTGTTTGATATAACTTTGAGTTGATTGTACAACGACTGTCTATTGAATGAATTTATTAGAAAACACTGTTTAGCTTGTTAAAGATATTATGATAAATATCTGATTTACAAATTCTACACAAGTTTTTTCACAAAATAAATAAACCGCCAGTACTGTCTCTTTAAAGCAAATTTTCTGAGAAATATGCGCCAAAAATAATATCAAAAGAAACATCAGCTAGCATGGACTTCGAATTCGAAAAGGATTTCGTTTGGTACATACTAAAACACACTATTGAGAAATGTTCATACGGTACGTACGCTATGTCAGATTTGCGTCGGGAACCTCCACAGGGAATGCATTGCATTAGCTCGGAACGTCAACAATACGCATTTGTTGGTGGCAGCCATTTCTCAGCATATTTAACACCCTGATGATTTATATAGCTCTCGTATGTTTCAATACGCTATTTGCCTCATTGAGTTTTATGGGGTAAGCTCTCTTTTTTTCAAGACATCATTTACATAAATACTGTAGTCTGGTTAAAATTGATTGAATATTCATAACGTATCGTCAATGTGTGCAAGAAGTGATGCTTCGATCTGAGTGGTGTCTTTGCCCGGGCGCGCCGCGTTTATTTTGTAGGTTTACAATAAAATAAGAGTATTTATGTTTACATTAAGAAAATTGTCAGTCTTAATACAGCGTCTGTCTGTACAAGTGTGTCTCAGAAGCACGTATAACTATCCGATCCCACCGGGCCATGAGAGCATAGGACTACGAAGTGCTTAGTGCACCTGTGCTTGCTCTCAATATGTTGCACTCTTTATTATGTAACTTGCATAGTAGGTTAATGGTTCATTAGTCGCTGTAGTTAGTGCAGTGTAGTCGAAACGAGGTGTGAGAATAGTAATATTATGTAAGTTCCTCGTAATTTACCTGTAAAGTATCAATTATAATGTCTTTTTTTAAAGAGACAGCATCTGACATTATTTATTTATCTGACAGCGGTGAAACTGGTTCTTAGGCCGCGATCTCGAATTTTGCGGCAGCGGGAGCGGGAGCGGCAAGATGTTTTGTATGGAATCCCATAGACCCGTTCTCGAACACAGCGGGGCGGGAGCGGCAGCGCACGCAGACGCACTGCAGATCACCGATTGACAGCATCGTATTGACGGCCCGCGTCAAGCGGTAACCACAGTGCGCCTGCTTGCGCCGCCGCTCTTGCTGCCGCCCCGCTGTAGCGAAATTCGAGGCCGAGGCCTTAAATTACCTGAAATAGAGTGCGCACTGAGGGTACCAATGTAACATTGATAAATTAATTGACGATTCATAAGCGCATCTTTGGGGTCTACATGCTTGAATATTTTCGTTTGATTTTGGTGTTATAATATTTTTCAAATTGGGAAAATCAAAAAATATATTACATTTTAAATAAATATGAGTCCTATCCCATCTCTTAATAGATATTAACCTATTAAGGTTCTATAAACCGCGCATAGGTGAAATGAATTAACCATACTGTTAAAGTATTTTTCAAACCCTCAAACTCTACGAAAGACTAGTTGTCTAAGTACAAGGCTATGATTTCGAGGTTCTAGGTTTAATTCCCGGGTCGATTTTGCTTGATTTCTCAAATACGCTTGTGTTTGTAACCACCAAGCGATTATGCCAATGCTAATCGTTGGACTGGTGACGATGTAAGTCTTTGCCTTGTTGTGGAACAAATACGGTTGTTATCAAATACGGTTGATCAAAGAAATGTCCAATGCAACATATCCAATCCTGGGACCATTTAGTACGATTGAAATTTCCTTTACCACCGATTCGGGCCTTTGATGTCAGTCAAAACTACGGTCGTGTCTTATACGCCTGTGTTTTGGATTTGGTACACAAACACTTCTACAAAGCTACTAGAAATCTCAATAAAGAAATAAATCACATTGGGTTATTCAACTTTGACATAAACCGAGACGATTAGGTCTTCAAATTGGGACATACAAGTCATTTTGAAAGTGTGAAATTGATAACCTACCTTTTGTTTATCCCGGGAAAACGTTACGTACCGTCTTCAAAATGGGTATTGGCTTAATCACAACATTTGCTAATTGCATTTGGTGACTAACCCAAGCTGTCTGTTCAAAAAATGTAACACAAAGTTTTCTTGATCCGAGACTGGAACCCAGGATCCCTAGATTTCGGTCGGGTACTTAAACCATTAGACCACCGAGGCCTATCAAAATATGATGATTATTTTATTGGTTGTAGAATATAGATAGAGAATCAGGAAATATTCATGGCAATACCATTTAAAATGCTCAGAATCTAAACTCATAACTCTAAAGTTGAACTAAGTTAAACACTTTTAACCTGAGCAGTTGCATACGAGCAACAAAGAAAAGTTCCACAATGGGTGAAGAAACTCAACTGCCGGATACGGGGGGTTTCATCGTTTGACCCCGGTCCCTGAATACACCGCGGTGTCATATAGTCCTTATTTCAACCGCATAAAGACTATGTGCTAGCCCTGATGAGGCGTTTTCACTCGCGCGTTTCGAGACGCGCGAGTCGCGAGGTACCTACTAGAGCTTCATACAGCCCGTCCACATGCAGTCGCGCGCAGTCACGCGTTTTTCTTTTGTTCAATTCCAAACGCGCGAGTCAAATCGCGCAAAAAACGCCTGCTGTATGACAGCGCGGTGTATTCAGGGACCGGGGTCAAACGACGAAACCCCCCGGATACGGTGCATTGATAATCATATTTCTTCAGACATTCTTTTATAGTATGAAAAGTTGTTACTGAAAGAGTAAAATTTTGCCAGTTTCGACTTGCTCAATAGATTAGTTGCACTTTTTCTTACACGAATTAAGTTAGACCATCAGGGCAATATAGTTTTTTGGTATTCAAATGTCCCGTCATTTTGATTGTTATTGTTTTGGCGGCTTAGCCACTGTTCCACGGGGGCGTGCAAAAATAATATTAATACTACCAAGTTTTGCGAAATCTGCACCAGCAAGTGTTAAATAAACGTTTGCAAAGCGTCCGAAGCACGCCGAGCATAATTGCGCCCAAGAATTTCTGAGGGCCTGAATTTGCATTAGCGCCGTCCCGGTTCAGAGACAAATACGACGCTTTTATCACAGGTTTCATGATAAATATCAGTTACATATGTGCTCCTGTGACTGGTCTAGTACAAACTGTTACTAGACCATTGTACACTTTATTCATGTGGGTAAAACCATGCCATTGGCTGGATGTATGAATAGCATTGGGTGAATGTATGAATAACAAGACGTTACGGTACTTCATTACAAAAAAGATACAATTTGATTGGAGAAAAATATTTATTTCATTGAATGCTCTCTGAATTGATATAATAACTAGCGGGCGCCCGCGGTTTCACCCGCGTGGTTCCCGTTCCCGTGGGAATATCGAGATATCCTTTCTTAGCGGATGCCTACGTCATAACATCTACCTGCATACTATTACAGTCAGTCACCTTTGAGTTTTATAATATAAAACTCAATATCACCTTATATGTATATTATACATATAAGATGATATTGACTTTACAACTGCCTCTGTGGTACAGTGGTTATAGCGTTGGGCTCTAAAGTCCCGGAGGTCGTGGGTTCGAATCCCGAGGGGAGCATCACTTTGTGTGATTGTTTCCAGTTTGGTTAGGTCAAATTATTTGATATCATTTTTCTTTTACCCTTACGTCGTATTTCCTTCTTAACACTAAAAAGAAAATACAAAATCTGAAACTATTTGTTGTCACTTTCTTTACTCGCGAAGTCAAGTAGACCGTCTTTGTATAAAGCAGACAATACCCTGCGCTCTTGAGAGACAGACCGGTAATTCTTCATTGTTTTTTTATTGGGTAAGTTTTAGCCAATCAAAAGAGACATCTTCATTTTAAAACATCTGCTCGAGTTTTTATAAGCTACCTGTTACCTTTTATTTCCAGTATTTTCTAGCAAAAAAAATAATGATTGGCTACTTTTAGTACTTTAATTGATTTCAAGAGATGGAGGCCTGTGCCCTCCAGTGGGACATACTTAACTTCAATGTGAAAAATATGATAGCCCAATCATCTCGTATACACAAATTAAAGGTATCATTTTCATATTCTAATGTCAATTATGTCAACAGTACAATATATCGCCATGAAACTTCGAGTAGAGTTCAAACTGGTTCAAACAGTGCATCGCTTAGACTGTACCGCAGAACGAGACCACTGGGTCAGCGCGACCAATTCATAATATACTCTGTTATTGTTCACTCGATCAATCATTTACTCGGTCGAATGTGGAGCGTCGTCGTCAGATAAAGCTCTAGTTCGAGACGTCGGGACAAATGGACCGAATTTATCCTTTACGCTTGGCTAGAACTGCCGACATTGGATTTTTTAACTGTGATACACGAGTCACGACTGCTATTAAGGTTAAGACTAGTGTTATGAAGAAACTACTTAATTAAACCTTCTTTATTTATGCTAGCGTTTTTGGATTTCCATGTTTGAGCTTTGTGTCGGTTTTTCGGACACAGTTTGTGATCGATCACCAATCCACATTTGGTGTTATTATTGTAGCGATAAGTTTATTTTAGTGATGGAGGCGTTTGGTTACATTAGGACATTAATTATCTAGCGGATACTGGATCTGGAATAGACTGTTGTGCCACTTTTCATTATCTAAGCAAAATGTAGCCTTATTTCAATACAAAGATAAATAGAAAATAAACAAATGAAAATCTATCCGCATTACTAACAAAACAGGCATTAAGGAAAACACAAACTTTTCGATCAAAAGGTAATCCTGTGGGTTGAATAGTTTAACGAATTTACTAGTTCATTTCAAACTATTTATTGCCAGTCGAATGGAGCACATTAAGTTACGTGAACGAATGTATCGGACGGTAGTTTCTGGACCGAAACATCAATAAGTAGAGTGTATCACTTGGCGATAGATTCGGAGCGTTTCGGCATTCGGTTACAATTCATACATAAAATATATATTTTTACGAAAATTATGTATGTATGTCTAGTTGTGTTGCCGCTGTGACGTACTGACGTCACGCGGCGCCACCAGTTCATCGCAGCGTCATCACCTTCGGGCTCAACCGCCACCATTCGTCACCACCTTTGGGCTCGAAGAACCAAACTGTAGCTGAGCGGAGAAACGAGTTTGACTGTCTAGGTTTAATTCTGGTTCAGAGAATAACTAAAAGACGGTGCAGGGGTCCACGGGCGTAGCGGGCAAGCGAAGTCGAGTCAGCGCTTGATCGATGGGACGACGCGGTTGAGGCCTAAGATGGTGACAAATGGTGGCGGTTGAGCCCGAAGGTGATGACGCCGCGATGAGCCGGAGGCGCCGCATGACGTCACAGCGGCAACAAGTTGGTAGTAAAAATGCTTATATAAAATAAATAAGTTAAAGATCAACTGAGTAAATAAAATAGCCAATACTGTGGCATACTACAATATTGTGTGTTTGATTGTCGTTGATGAAATGAAGCAATATGTTCGCTACATTCTTTATTCAACGTTTATTTTGCAAAATGACACATAAAAGCAACATTATATAATACATTGTTAATAGGCTTTTCTTTTGGCTTATTGCGTGATTATAAGTCGAGTCATTTTAATAGGCCACATTTGGCAGTTAATTTATGCAAAGAAATGGGCTACTTATGTACCTACATCAGAAGTAGAGTCTAATTTTGTAAATAAATAATAGTATTAAAAGGATCTGATGTTGTTTTCTTGAGTTTTATTCCTGTAGCGTAAGGGACATTTTTCTTTACATAAATGAACTGTCAAATGTCGCCTATTAAAATTACTCGACTATAAAAAGCTTGACAACTGTAATTATAAGTTCAAAGATATACGGCAGAATGTTTCAGAGCCCTGAATTATTAAAGCTGGCATTGCAATCAGCGAGAGCTTTGTTCCCACGTTTTAATAATAGAACAACACAACAATGTAACAAACCTTCAAACGGAGCATCTACGATTAAATTTTGCCGCAGTGGTGAAGACTTCAAAAGTCAGGATCAAAGGCGGGCGCGGTGAAATGGCTATTTCATCCCATCGGCCGCAACCCAAGCTCCGAACGGGCGCATGGATTCGGTAATAGGTTACCTACAAACGTTCGCTGTCCAACGAAACGCGATTATACAACAACGGGGTCAGGCACGATTAACCCAAACGACCGGGTCGACACCAACAGTCTATTGGGCAATTGCGATGGCAAATTTTTGGAAATAGCTTGACTGTGCAATTGGAATTGTATTTTATAAAATATATTGCAACTGATGGTTGGTAAAAAAAATATTGGATTCTTATACTGCGTGACTTTTATGTCGTTGTTTTCCCGCAGTAAAATTTTTCTATGTTAGTGTTTTTTTTTTAGTCAAATCAATAGTTTTACGATATTGATAGACGAAACTCGAACAAATAGTACTAGCTGCGACGCGGACGGTCACGGACATCAAAAAGATGATAATTAACTATACTAACACTTGACTTCCATTTTCAGTCCAAAATAACAAAAAAATACTCTTTTCTATTAGTGCAGCTTTACCAGCACAGGAATTTACATTAAAGAACACAAACCAACTGTACAGATGCAGAACATGCATTTTAATTTGAAAAAATATCACTGGCAATATTAACTCCCAAGTAGTATTTAATAAAAAACCACATACATACATTACACAAAAAAACGCAATAAACTTCAATTAATCACACCCAGAACCAACCATGGCATTAAAAGTATACTCTTTGAAGGAACGTGAACTTACAACAAGTTACCAAATGATGTGGTAAACAGCACCAGCCTTGCTATCTTTAAGAAAAAACTATCAACACATGTTACCCAGAGTGCTTTCGAAACGCATTTTAGAAAATAATTAATTATTAATGTATAATGTACGTTCCCAATTTAAATGAACTGTAAATGTTCTTTTTTCAGGAAATAAATGTCTTCAAACCGAACTTAATATCATATTTTTATAAATTATGTCTTATACCAAAAGAAGTCCAGTCAAAATCATTCCAGCCGTCTCAGATATGACTACTTGTAGTCAAACTCTTGTAGGTTAAAACTTGATATGTCTATGTTATTACCTGAAACAAACGAACAGAAATTCATTACACATTTTCATACATAGTACATATTTTTGTGAATATTTTAGAGGACCTGAATATTTTTCACCGGAAAATAGAAAATTACATCCGTCGCGAGATATATTTCAAAAAATAGTATGCGTTACTCAAATGGACTGCAAGCTTTATTTTTTTCATTAGCAATGTAGATAAAAGTGCGGCTGCGCGATTCTGTTGAATTTTGACCAAATGGGGACTGCATAAATATTTGCAGACAAGGTAACACACGATTTTCGCATTGTAAATTGTGGATAGGACAACAACGCATCTTTGTGACTTTTATTTCGAATGTACTGGGTACACATATATTGCCAGGATACAGTTGAAGCAGTAAATAATTTGTCATTATTCTGTATGTGTTGTGGCTAAACAAACTATTTAGTCTATCTATCAAAAATTTTGACCTGTTTTAGTAGCTAGTCAGATCGGATTTGTAAAGGACTAGTTCAAAGAACTACAATAAAATCACTAGAATCAAATCAATTAATGACGTCGATTACAGTCACATGCACATCAATCTACACCAATCTGTCTTTACGTCTCAATGGAAACAGAAATGTATTCGAAGGGAATTAAGCTGAAACTCGGTCGTTCGAATTTGACAGATTAGGTGGAGTTGATGTGCTGCTGCCTGTACATTCGCTGCATCATATTTGGTCGTAATCACTCTCAAATTAGTGCGAGCAGTGAACGGATTAATGCGTGACAAATATTACGATTCTGTTGGAAACTGTAGGATTCTCATCCATTAAAATTACTGTGTTGTATGTCTGTTTGTTACGCTTGTTCGCCAAAACCAAACTTTACGACCATCGGAAAAGACCTTGAAAAAGGACAATTTCTTTTTGACTCGGGACAGTGCTCAGGTCAGAAAATTATTTAACGTCGTATAAAGTCTACGCAAAAGAAGCTACGGGCAGAACACTAGCAAAGAATAATAAAATTTTCAAGTCAAAACAATTTAAAAAGTAAATGATAGTTCAATTTCTTTGTTTGTGCACCCATTAGCTTTAAGTCGGAAATACGTCGTCGACAAAAACATACAAAACGATATATTACATCGAAACCGAGCAGACAGCATCCCTTCATACATATCTGTACCTTTCAGGTTCGTAAATCCACTCGTTATGTGAACGCAAGTGGACTTCCATCAACTCGATACCACTTGAACACCCCTACTGGATGATTTGGAGATATCATCGGCCTCACATTGCGAGCGGCTGTAAATTATGAATGCGGCTTGATAGCTCTATATCAATAGACAATCGATATGACAATAGTATAAACGTATGTAGAAATTGTTGTTAGATGTCGCACATTCGGCTCCAATGTCATTTTAATAAGCCTTATTTGACAGTTCATTTATGCAAAGAAAAGTGCTAAATCAGGAGTAGATTCTAATTTTTTTAATAAATAATTGTATTAATAAGAACTGATGTTGTTTTCTTGAGTTTTATTCCTTTAACGTAAGGGATATTTTTCTTTGCATAAATGAACTGTCAAATGTGACCTATTAAAATGCCTCGACTATAATTAAGTATTTTTTAAAAATCTATTTGCAGAATAAATGATTAGGAAAATTTACTTTATAACTACTGTGTTTTATCACAAATTTGATTAGCACTCCCATAGATTTGATGTCACACAAAATCATGCTTTACTTAGTGTAATAGAGTAAATTTTCCTTTCATGCCAAGATATTTTTAACTACATTGGGCTCTTAGATATTATTGACGCCGACTGTACTACTGTAGTTGGATTTTAGTGCAGGCGTACCCTGAATAGATCGAGACAAAACGAAAATAGAGTTAACAAAAACCTCAGTCGAAATATTTGACCAACTTCTATGTAATCTTTTTATTCATTTTTCTCGCCTGTCCAACAAAATAAGTGTGTCATTGTTATTTTCATGTGTACACATGTCATATTTGATTAACGATCGACATAACTTACTTGCATGTACATAAAAGGGATGGTTCGGATTTTACCGTTTTTCCTTCCTTAGGGCCCCGTTATAAAGCGTGAAAGGTTTAATGGTTACATTACTTTATGAATATTTTACCTGAATTTTATATAAAGATACAGTATATGTTGTTTTACGACTTTTGTATCATTAAAAATAAATTAGAAAAGTACCTACTTTCGTCCTCGTGTCCATATTAAATTGATTACTGAGGATTGTGCGAATGTTTTTAAATTATCATCTGTACCCATCTGTACCTGTTTTCTAACAAATAAATGATTTTCAAGCCATAAATAATAAAGAGTTTAAAAAGTAACTCTATGTTATCTCTTTCTTTTTATTCTTGCGAAAATTACTCTCTTACGTACAAAACCTTTTAAAATAATTTATTATTGCAAAAATTAGCATATCCCGAACAAGCGCGTCCCAGTCTTTGCATGTATACACTTCCAGCGTGTGAAGCTCTGAAATATCCCTTAATTCCCTGAACCTTTACAACTCTCTTAGCGAAAGAAGCGTTATTAACTCTTCATAAAACGCAAGCGGCTTTTAGTGTCGAACTTCGTGAACAATTGCCTTTACTGTTTTCTTTTTACTCCACTGAAAGGGTTATGATTTTATTTGCAGCGTTACAGCTCTAGAATAAAGCCGCTAGATAACTCCGTTTTGACGGTACGTTCGAGAATATTAAATACAGTGATCATAAACACATTTTTAAATTCATTTCACATTAAAAATTAATTTGGTGACTTTTAGAGCTGTTAGTCTGCAATCGAATTATAAAAAAAAAAAAACTCAAAGATGAAATGAGCCTAGTATGTGAAGATATCTGACTGTCTCTCTTTAAAACACGTATAGTACTCGTACATATAAAACTTGTACTGAAAATTACGAAAATTTCATATGAAAACAAAAAGAAAAAAGGTAAATTACGTGAAAATGTTCTTTGTTACGGTTTCGCTGACAAATAAGAAAAAAAGATCCATAAGTTTCAACTTGTCTTGCAGATATTACTTGGAAATTTTAGATATTCCGCACAACAATGACATTACCCTAAGTTGGAAACTTGGGGACCACTTGTTTGACCCTCAGTTGATATGTCTCCGTCTTAACTTGAAAACTCACATTTTCGAAGTCTGTATAACACTATGTTTATGAAATGTAGTGGTCCGTTTGTTTCAAAGCCGCATATTTAGGCCTCCTAACATTGTTTTGTTTACGGATAAAAGTGACTTGACTTGAATCGTCGCCATAATTTATAATGAATGTGCTGATTTTTGGTTCTCTGTGTATTCTTGGTGCTGATAGAGAAGTTGTTCTATTACACCATACATTTTTTGTATCTTTTTTTAAGAAAAAGTCATTGGTTCTATTTTATCATTGTGTAAAAACATTTATCTGGGTCATAGTATAATAATGAGTACTGTCTGGGTGTTTCTAATGTATAATAGAAAAAAAAGAATACAAGTAATGTTGATCCATGGCACCCACAATTGAAGCTATGCTTATTTAGGCGCTAGACGGCACTGCGTAAATGCGCCCAAGAATCAATTTTTGGATTTCGACGCAAAAAAAATATTTCTCAGTACAAAATTACCTCCGCAACTGTTTGAGTATCAGTGACATCTCAAGATAAGAACTACCCCATTTTACGAGTGGCGTTTACGACTGTGGCCGGCTAACTCGATTAAAGTTTTATTTTAGGGCTCGACTTATAATCGAGACGGTTTTACTGCGAAACTTGCCCAGTGACCGGCAGCAAGTACCTGACAATACACGTGTTCTACGGAAATAAATCTCGTATAGGCTGATTCTTGAGTTTTAGCAACAATTGTTTCTTTTTCTCGTCCGTTTTCTCGTACCCTTGAAGGCTAAGGCTAGGAACTCAAGGTGCGGTTTTTAATCGCGCCCGCAGCGGTTGGGGGCCCGCAGATTCCTGCGGTTCTATTTCAAAACTCACGAAACCAGTGATTTGCACGATTCAGCAGCCGCCCCGGTTGACGTGCAGTTACAAAGCGTCCACTATAAATGGCACGCAGCCCACCTGATGGTAAGCGGTCACTGCGGCCTATTCCATTGAGGGACACTTTACCAGGAAGCGTCACTCAATGTGCTGCCAGACTGTAGGCTCATCTGATCTTCGAGCCTTTAATTCAAAGTGTACCTACTGGCTCCCACATTAATACTGCCGGAACACAGCCAAAGATGTTATGGCGGCAGATTTCAATTGTGTTATCGAATAATCGTTCAAAAATCCAACCATAACTGAACGTTGGCACTTTACTATACTTTCTTTACCTTAGACCTTACCTAAACATCCATGTACAAGGCTAGTGATCTCATTTTACGCTTTAGAAAAGGGGTCCTATTAGGGTCCCTTTGAACAAAGAGAACAAAAGGTTCACTTTGTACACAGGATTACTTTCGCAGTAGAATAATATTATATGTTGTTCCGTTGTGTTTACTATGTCGAAACTTGAAAATGTTAATTTCTTGCATGCTGAAAGTGCGATTACACGACTGAACTTACCAAATAACACTGGAAAAGTTAATTTAACATCAAATATCAAACATAATTATTTTGGCTTCCAGTTATACAGTATTGACTTGGTTCACTATTCCATTTCGAATATCATCTCGTCGAATTTCAATTCGTCGATGACGCCTCGTCGAAAGTATGATGTTAAGTCGAACGTTAAATTAATCGACTGCTCATTATTTCGAAGAACATTTTGATCGATGCAACACTTCATATAAATACGGTATATTTCATCGAAAAATACTTTATCGAATGACATTAAGTCGATGCCTTATTTGATCGAAAGACAACAAGACGATGCCTTATTTGAATTGTCTGTTAATTCAAGAATACCCTAAGATCAGGTGACCCAATACCAGAGTTCACCTAATGTTTGACTCTGCAAACACCTATTTGGTGGGATATCACCCTGGCCCAGCAGGTGCAAATAGGTAGATATTAAATATACTTTTTGTTCACAACGCTACATATGGTGCCACCGTTGAGCTTTGGGAATATTTCTGTTTTGCCAAACGCTGCTACCATTGCCTGTACACGAGAGTGTAAATCTGTCCATTATTTAGAATTGAAAGAGCACAAAACCCAATTGGCAACGCAGGCTAACTGACTAAATTTCACTCGCGGTTTTTTTGTTGGATCTGTTGATTACTCAACATCGTCATTCAAGTTGATTGTCGCAGGGATGACAATAGATGAAGCCACATAGCCATGCATTGGGTAACCCGGACAGGATGACGAAGCGTGGGCAGGCCAGCAGCCAGATGGTCAGACGATTTGAAGAAGACGGCAGGGCCGACCTGAACAAGATACGCCACATCACGCACACTGTAGAAATCCATGAAAGAGGCATATATCCAGCAATGGACGCAGATATGCTGAGAAGAAGAAAAAGAAGTTGATAGACAGGCTCATAGCGAGTTGAAAGTGGCTTCTGCAGTCTATTCTTTGTACTCCCTCTGGGGGACACTTAGTCAGGAAGCGTCACTCAATTACTTCCACATGCAGGCTAGAGGAAGTACCTCCTACTCGCAGAAGGCCGACATGTAACTTTGCTTTTTTGCTTTGTTTGAATGAGAGTTCCAAGGCTCTGTCTTCTCCATCCTCATCCCTCTTAACCATAAGATAATAATTTTAGGGGATCGCACCTGATTATTGTCACATGTCATGTGTTCATGACTTCATGTACGGCAGTGTTAACTAGGCATGGTTCGTCACTCTCTTGCTTATATAAAACTATTTAACTTGCGACTTCTTGAGAATGCGTTTATGCTCCATAACCGCAGGCTAGCTAGACCTGAGGCCGTGTGTGGGACTCGAGACTAAAGCGTCCACTATCACGCATCTACTAAACTCCCCCGGTTTCCCCTTCACACCCGATTGGGACGAGCTGGTGCCAGCCTTGTGGCTATTGACCAGCCCATTTTACTTGCGACTAATATCCCTTCAGTTACGTTAGTACTATAACATATTCTGTACTTCAGTGTTGATAAGCTGTGTTAAATATGTCTCTTATTGCACAAAGCCCCCTGCGAAATTGACGTCACTTCTGTACAATATATCGAATAAGCAATTTCCCCTACCGCTTTAATTACTCATCGCTTTTTTCGCTATTGAATCAATAAAAGAATGGCAACGGATATTTTTTTTTTCACTATTTTATTCAACAATGCTGCAACTAGGCACTGTGTTTGTTGCTGTCAAAGGATATTTTGTAATTTACAACGTATTTTTTTTCTTCATAAAATTGTATTGAAACAACAACAGCTTTTTCATTGGAAAATACAGGTTTGTGAATTTACTGTCGAGAATTTTGAAAATGTCCAGCGATATTCATTTAATATATTATATTGTATATCGGTTATCGGTAGCTTACATTATTTCTTAAGCTGAAGTAATCACTTGACGTCATCTATAAACACGAGTGTTAGAATGTTTTCCTACGATACCGAACGTACACCTGATTTGAGAGATAATATCTCAGAAAACTCATTAGTCCAAGCTTACCGCTTGCCGTTTCAAATTTGTAACGCAGCCTGCGCCGATATGAGTTCCAATACTTCAGCTTAAAACTTGAAGGTGTCGAAACTTTTTTAATATGTTGCACTTTCTCGTTTTGTACTTGAATGTTTCATTGTATTCCTAAGTCTATTGCTAAATCTTAGGAGCCAGTGCTTTTAAGCGTTTCATTAACACCTTTGGAGGTTGTAGAGTTGTTTGAGATCGATAAATATTCGTGGTGTTTTGATGATTTTGTTATTTACAGTTTTCTTCGGCTTAAGGAAAGTAGGACATAATATTAAAGTCTTTTTTCGCAGAGGAGAAAGATTTAACTTCATTCTGCGAACTAATTGCTTTGGAGGAGGCGGTCGCCTCCATAGAAATATTAAGTAGCTCAATGGTCGCCTCATGTAATTTAACCCTTGTGTTAAGGTTGTAAGAAAACAATAATTTAACTAGTTTTGTTGTGCATATGATGATATTAATTAATGAGTCAGATGGGATAGAAAAGATAGCAATGTTTATTTGTGTGTACTCGTATATAAATATAAAATAGTTTGTAATTTTTTCATGTAATTACACAGTTCAATCGTTTTTAATTTGTACAACATCGTATTTGGACTCAATTTCATTGGTTCGTGAATATGTGAATATTTCATTTGCATTGTCTAGTTAGTTTAAATAAAATTGCGTTCTTTGAAAGCAATAAATTTGATAATTTTATTTAATATACTAAAAGCAACTCTGTGACAAAAAAATCAAAATTAGTAAATCTATTTTCCATGAATAATAAAAGCTAATTAATTTGACTTTTTTAGAATGAAAAAGAGATTTGATTCACGTACCCGCTACCTTGTTTAAATGGAAATTAATAATATTCATAAAGATATTCTTGGTAATCACTTTATAAACAGACAGACATAGCCCACCACAGATGGTAACGAACTGAATCCAAATGGGAAAATGTTTCCCAAATAATAAATTTTAATTACGCTCCTGCTACACGTATTGTTCGCTTACATAAAGCTTCTTCAAATAAAAGAATAATTATTTATATTCATAGAGGAAGGATCCCCAATTTAACCATTTATAGAATAAATTGGAAGACCAACCATTTCAGACACAATAGGAAATCAATTGCTATGTATTTTAATGGGACGAGTAGGAGGTAAGGGTCAAAAGACACACCATTTGATACGAGTATGCTAAGAACGCTTCGTTAAGTCATAGTTGATGCGTACTGTGACCGTGAGATATTCACTTCCGACTTCCATGTTTCCTGAAACATCACTCGCATAATTTCAAGATACGAGTGAATAGATGATTCAGAGAGAGGGTGTATAAAAAACTTATTGATTCGTTCAATGGTGCATATGATAGAGCCTTAATTTGCATCACCATCGTGACTTTGAATGCCATCCAGGATACTTGTATTTGTTCTATGGTTATCTCTCTGGTAATCAAAAATTATTAAAATTATTTATTTACATATTTATAAACTAGCCTTCCGCCCGCGGCTTCGTCCGCGTGAACTGTCTTTACAAATTGTAGCCTTTGCTATATTATTGTAAAGTTTTATACATAAAAGAGACAGAGACAAACATCAATCCATAAATCCTTACAAACTCTTGCATTTATAATATTCATAGGATACACTTAAACTTTATCTACACGTTCAAGTCACAGTCACACATTGAAAATTACTGAAAGAAATACATCAAAAACATACTGAAATATACATCAAAATAACTGATTGCACACCAAAGGTTAGGTTAGGTTAGCAATTCAGTATATTTTGATGCACAATCAGTATTTTTTTATGACTGGTAGAGACAAGTGGACATACCGTATTTTTTTGATGTGCAGTTAAATACAACCCAAAGAAATATATCTTTATTTATCTATATTAGTTAAGTCTATAGACATAATCATGAATGTATTAACGAGTGCTGGATATTAACCGAACAAAGCCGCAGACGGAAGCTCATCGAAAATTAATCTAATATTCTGTTCGGGCCCGGAAATTCATACAAATGAAAATTTAATTTATTTGTAGTATCAGATAAGCGAAAGCTCTTGGACATTAATCACACAGCGCCATCTAGCCCTAAACTAATCATTAGCTTGTGCTAATGGGTGCCAGACACATTACTTATATATATATTTTTTTGTAAGTATATAGCAGACTTTCAGGGCGATAGCTGCTTGACATTTCGGAAGGCACTTCTTCGAATATTCGTTCCCCATATAAAGAAGTAATCGGTAATTTGAATCTTGGAATTTTTAATTGTTGGTAAGATTTTTTTTTTGTATTATATAGATCAGCTCACAACCTGTACCTTCAATACTAATTAATAACCAATGATTAACTCACTCCCCAAAGAGAGGGCAAAGTAGTTTTGGAATAGTTCATATTCATATTTTTATTTTAAAAAAATGGGGTAATACGTTACTCTCCGTCAGAAACCAGGTAATCAGAGGAGGTAAAGGTGTGGTCTTCATCTCACTCTATAGAATCGAGTCTAAGTAAAGTAGCTACTAAGCCACGAAATGCTCGCTGCCTCATGCTCCAACCACGATATTTGATATTTGATTTTCACAACAAGCCGCCTTAAAATTGGTACTGATTTAAAGTTGAACATCGCCAACATATCAATAAGTTGGAAAATTACTCTTTGAAATTCGACCCCCGTCTGCGATTGCGAGTAGGTTGGCAGATGCGATAAAAGAGGCCAGTAATTTTCTATACAGCTAGCATGTACGTTTTACAAAAATGATATCCAATTTAGATAGCGAACATGAGCTCGCCCCGGTTATTATCAATACTGCAGGTCACATGTGTATTATACGCGGTTCACACTTAGAAAATGATCAAATATGCTTCAAATTTAAAAGCTGAATTAATGATAGGTATTATGTTGCATATTTCTTATCAATATGCCTATTTAGAGACACAAAAAGTCACCAATTAGTGCTTTTTCAGATATCCGATAATAATGGTTACCTGAAATGGCTCACTGCAAAGCAAAGGCATCATTGAAATCATGTCTTCGACATAATTAGGAGTATTGGTTTTATCACTGCGGTTGCGAAAAACTCAACCTATGTTCGAAAAATTCGCCACAAGTTTTGCCTAACCTGCGAATTGCAGTTGAGACTAGACCGTCGAGACATTGCAAATGTATTTAAAAATACTGAAATCTTTATTTAGACTTTAGAGACAGGTTAGTAAACGTGTAACTTGCATAGTAAAAATACAATCGCTATACCTATAATACAATTGGTCTAGTTCCTGTAGGTGTTGTGGAGGTTTAACTGTAGTCGCTCCAATGCGATGTAACAACTGGACTTTCCAAATTCTCAACAACGGTAAATACGTAACCTGACAAGATCGGGACGAACGGTTTAAAAAGGAAATGTACTATCTGGTTCAAATGCTATTAGGATAATACCTTTTGAAGTTGCGTGATGACTGACACACACACTAATAAAATAATGCGTTGCTAACGTTACGGACAAGCGCAGTTGACGTCATTTGTAATTCCAAAAGGTATAATCCTAATAGCATTTGAATCGGATAATACCTCTTTTTAAAAGCTGTCCAAAGAAATCATTTTGAAGATATAAATATAAACTTGTTTTTAATCCACATACAATCATATTTTTAATATCAATATTTCGTTGTCTGATCGATCAGACGATCGGCTCAGTTTGGAGCTATACGGCACGTGTAATAAATGTCAAAGGTTTTCTTTTCCCAAGGATATTTTGAACGTTGTACGATTTCCTTGCAAAGCATAATATCATTAGTGATACCTTTTGATTATTTCTCCATGCAAAGATACTGATCCGCTTATGTCGTATAAAATTTATTTGGTATTCTCTTAAACAGAAATAAATTATTAAACTCTCGGAAACGTAACATTTCTTTTCATTATTCCTTTTGATATAAGAAAAATGTAAACAAGGGAATTCGAGTACGCCATCTTCTTTTCATAATCTCTAGGTAAATGTTGATTTATTACTGGAAATGTGTTTTCAATTAAAGGACATTTACTGCTTATTATGCCGTAATGTTTCATCGTTGCCTCATTTATCCATTGGTTTATATAAGAAAATGTTCACGAGCTACATAGATCAGATGATAGGTACTTTGTATTCCGTGCTAGAATTGGAATTGGAACCGTGTTAAATTGATCTGTCGAATTGATGTATTAAAGTTTGGCTTATTTTTTATTTTCAATACAAGTTTTAAGACTAGTCGTTAGAGGAATTCTTTACGCCAAAATGAAATACTTATTTTCTTTTTTTTTTTAAGGATATTTTATGATTCGCCTCGCTGGTGTTTGTCAACTAAGTACCGGGCCGTAATATCGGGGTGCTGGGTTCCATTCCCGGGTCGGGCAAAACTTATTTTGGATCTTTTTAACATAATCCAGGTTTGAGAACACTAATCCGCATTTAGCAAACGTGGTGACTAAGCCAGTAACCATCATTGTGACGATGGTTAGATTTTAATGCTGGAATCCTTTGCACGGCTGTGGGAAATTAAATTGGCAAATACTTTAACTTAATAAGGAATTTTAGATTAATACTGTTGAACAAAAGTTGAGTTTATCTGTAAAGGTGGCTCACATTCATCATAAAAAGTTACTTTCCCCGCAAGAAAGTTAATTCACAATCATCCTACGATTTTCACAAAATTACCCTGTCCTTAATTGTCCAACATACGAATTTATTTAGTCCTGCGAATGATAAAACTTGAAAGATTTATGTTAAATGTACTCAGTTTCAGAGTACACTGGAGACCTTGTGAAATTTTGTAGTGCTGTGTAACTAAAATAGTATTTTCAAATATTATTTGAATATTTTCATGGAAGCGAGGTAAAACCATCCTGTTGTGAAGACATTACGCTAAAAATATGTACGCGAACAATGTTTGGTTACTAAAAGTACGCAAATACTAGAGCTATTTTATGAAACGCAATTTAATTTCTCAAGCGGAAATTGTAACGACATATATGTATCATACGACGAAAATACGATATTTTAATGCATAACGTAATTAGACTCCTGAATAATAATTGACTATAACCATAATATTAGATTTTTATAGGATATAGCATTAATGCGATCCTATAACCATTTGAAAAAGGGATTATTTGCATTTCCTTTGTTCTCTAATCCTTTTGTGATATTACACGCTTTAAGAAACAATAAAAATATTCATACAGCAATTAAAGAACGTCTCCTCTGTCAACTATTTTATTCTGGTAGTCTTACCGTTAAATGGTCTTGTTTTGACCTTATTTTAGTATTTTTTTACATTTATAAGTACTTACATACACATAATACACCGGATTTATCTACTAAAAAGCTATGATCGTTTCGCTTTATAGTTCTTAACCTTTTCGCCACACCACGGTCTAACCTAATGTGAGAAGAATGGAACAAATATTTTCGTGTAGTGTATTTGGTTAGATAATATATGGAATTTGTTGAACACAAAAATATTTGTCGGCTTAATTGCTATTTTATTATTTTTGATGGTTTTCCAAGAAACAGGCATTGCCTAGTTTGAAAACCTCTGTGCAAAATTGCACATATTATTTTTTGTACTTCTGTTTGTAATGTGGTTTATGTGGTGCAATAAATAAAGGTTATTATTATTGATATGTGCCTCAGTTACTTTTATCTAGGCTTTAAAGCCGGTATTATAATACTCATCACGGGCTTATTATTATTATGAATCTGACTGTGGTTGTGAAAGATTAAACGAAACGGTTTTGATCTAGGCAGGGACGTTCGTATACAAGATACATGGCGGGTCCACTAGGACTTCACAACTAGTGCGGTCCCGTTGTCCCCAGCAGGAAGCGAGAAGTTGCACAATTGCGCGGGCGAGTGTGTGCATTTTACGTCCCACTGGGCGCTTTGACGCGCAGGGCGTGATGCGGTAGCCTGTGACTTTCATCTTGGAAATAGGCTATGGCTATTAGCCATGACGATTATTCGAGTATTTTTTTCTCGAACTATTTTGAAGTACATTATTAAAGAGTTCGAGGTTGTTTTTTTTTTGTCTATTAAAAAAAGATTCCTATCAGTGACATAATCCGTGAAATAATAAGCAAATAAACTCCTGGATAATTTTCTTACATTGCCGCCCAGAGAACCTAATACTTGTACAATCAGCGCCAAAATGATCTGAGCGTTCAAACCTACCAATAATATCTTAACATTTTGACAAAAATCACTCTTATCACAAAGGTTAGGCACTTAGGTGTAAATATCGTTTGTTGTCATTTGTTCTCAAACAAAAAATGAAAATGCACCTTTACGTCTTAAGGTAGGGTTGATTTTAAATAAATCTACAACCAATCAGAACCACGAGACAGCGGAAATCGAACCCACAACCTCCAAGGGTTAAACACAGACGGGCTTAACCACTGTTCTACGAAGGCAGTCAAAACCAAAATGGCCGTCTTGCACTTTGAACCCGTGTAGAATTTTATTCTATCTTGAAAGTTCTGTTCATGCCGCAGAACTTTTAAAAAGTTATATGTCGGTATTCAAAGTTAAAATAAACATTCGGGGTACTCGTATGTCCAGGATATCTGCAAAAGGAAAGTTTCCCGGGGACACGGATACGATATTACACAGATCTAAATAGTTTATGAGGCAACAAAGTTCTCGCAGCCTTACGTTTGATCCCGTAACAGCCTGAGGCAGGGACTGTTGACAGACTGTTTATCTACCTAGTAGAACTCTTGCTAATTAATAATGAACGGCCCTCTATATTGTCCAGTTTTAGTGGAAAGGTAACGGACAAAAGAAAGTTGGAAGAAATACGGGTAGGGTAATTTGATAAGTCTTGTTTTGTGATGCAGCGTGTGTATTAAGTGTAGGTGTAAAAAACTCATGTTTTTTTCTTGAACTGATCTCCAAATGTACGACCGTCTTATATTTTATTTTTCAGACTAAACGATGGGAAATACAACTTGTTTTGTGAATGCAAACTTTTGAGAAAGCTGTAATGTTTGTTATTTTACGCAAAAATTTCAACAAGTACAACATAAAGGGTGTCTCAGCAAGAGTGCACTTTACATTTTAAAATAAAAATGTTTTGTGAAATCTCGGGTTTATGCGAAAAAACCCGAAACAATTCCTAAGCTCAAATCGGAAATCCAACGCGTCATCGGTTAGATACAGCCACATCTCCGTGCAAAGTCATGGAAAATTTCATGAAAAGATTAATTGCCTGTCATCGGAGCTGTGGGGTCATTATTTAGCCGGACATTTTATTCCATACTAATTAAGCGAACATGTCTTCTTTACAATACAATAAAAATATCACAACTCTGTCATAAAATACTTGTTTTTATTTTAAAAAGAAAAAGTGCACTCTTACTGAGACACCCTTTATAAATCAAACTTAACTATATTAAAGATTATAATACTTCCGTGTACGAGCACCGTAATGATTTTGATAGTCAATTGTCAAACAAAGGTACCATTTACAGCTAGTAAAATGATATACTCATAGTCAAAAATAAGACAAAAGAAAATTTTACAATATCATTAAGGATTTATCTGTTATCCTTTTCGTATAATAAAAGTCTTTTTAACATGAAGTTTCGCACAAGTTTCTGCGCATGATCGATGAGGACAGAATGAGCGTACGTATTTGGGAACTTATTAGTTTCTGCTTCACATAATTACAACTATATTGTGTAGACTATGCGTTAAATTGATAGGAGTTAAAAGGAGCGGATTGGAGGCGAAAACATATTGCGTCGACCCCAAATAAATTGGGAAGAGGGCAGATTGTACAAAGTCATACGTCATCATAGTCACTTATATTTTTACTGTACGGAAACCAAACCCACGACTTATGGCGTAGTAACGAAATTATTAATGACGAGGATAATATTTAGTGTTGTTATATGTACATAAATAAGTACTTGTGTGCATAGACGGTAACGTTTATTCAAGCAATATAACGCTTCATCGTAGTAATTAGTTATAATTACAGAATACATTTGTCATAGAACTTAATTTGACTAATTTGCGATATGTTGCCGAAATGATTTCGTTGAAGATTAATTTTAATGACTACAATGTAACTACGTTTTCGTCTTAAGTAAATCCATCAAAACCATTGCTGTTTTGAATAAATGTTATGGAGTTAAAACGGAGCTATGATACATGTTAAAATACTCGTAATAATAAAGTTTCCTAAAATAGTATCGGCGACAGCATGACTAACGATCAACCTGCGCCAGGTATATTATAGTGTAAAATTAAGTGTCCTCCCATTCCCCTAACCTAAATTACATGGTACTTTTTGATGTAAAGGTAATGCACCCCGCATTCACAAAACACATAATAGTACTACTCCGGACTGTAACTGAATACCTTTAGAAAAAAGAATCCGTCACAATTTATCTCAATATATATGTATGAATCCGTCTATAGTATTTATTTATTTTCGCGCAAGCCAAGTGGCGCAAGCCACTCATATAGGTTCTGCCAGTATACCGCTTCTGCTGTGCCGTTTTCTAAATGTCACAGCAGCATATGCTGAAGCAAGAACCCGGTTGGCCTGTTTTCTAACTTAGTTCTTTAGTGAAATTGATTATTGTTTTATTTTAATTATTATTATTATTTTATGTAACCTTGTGTATTTTTTCTTGGGCCAATAAATGTTTTTCTTTCTTTCTTTCTTTCATTCCGGCCAGATTTGAACTCAGGACCCCGAGATCACGATCACCATTATTTGCCTCGATAGGCACTGCCGTTGAAATGAACGATAAAGTCAGCTAAAGTGATTCTGAAGAACGTAAGTTATTCACGAGAATACTAAACTTGAAACCCCGCAGTTAATTATGTACCTATTAATGATGTTACAACGCTATTTGATTTGACTTGCCAGTCGGTTCGGTTTTACGCAGGTTGTAAATCTTTTTTAAATTTTTTTGTAAATCGAGTAGGATACGACACAAAAAAGGGAGTGCAATTTTCTAAAAGACATACTCCACATTGCGGCATCTTACTCCAAATGATGATGAATTAGACATTGCAAGATTTATAGTGTATTCAAAAATACTAGAATATACTTATAATCTTAAATATGAGTCAAAGGAGGACCTTCTGGCAACCGTGAAATATGTTGTAAGAATTCAATAAGTCAACCTTTTATAGACAGAATAATCAACTTTTTATTTTTTACAGTGATGTTTATTCGGAGTTCGGACCTTCATATACCAGAATCAAGTCACTAAGAATATTTTAATAACGTCCTTGAACATTTTTCCTATTCCAAGTATAATAAAGATTGTACCTAATTCACATTTTTGAAGTGAAAACTTCTTTAGCGGCGTTGTGCACTTTTTTTGTATGGGGAAAAAATGTTAAACTCGCGTCAGGATTTATGTGTCACGTGACCTGATCGAAAATCCATATAAAATTTGAAGTCCGGACACGTGTTTTCTACAAACTTATCTGTTCCGGTGGCCAAAATTGGAACTACGTGAAATGCAATGCAAAAACGATATTTAATGACAGTTTTAAATAGACGGTAGCGACGCCGCCACCGGAACAGATAATTTGTCGGTCTATAGACAATAATGGTTTTTTGTTCAATTTGACAGCTCATTTATGCAAAGAAAAGTGCTTCTTATGTACATCAGGAGTAGAGTAAATAATTGTATTAATAAGAACTGATGTTGTTTTCTTGAGTTTTATTCCTTTAGCGTAAGGTATATTTTTCTTTGCATGAATGAACTGTCAAGTGTGACCTCTTCTACTATTATAGCCGCAGTGCGGTCGCTTCCTATATGCTTCCTATGCTACAAACATTCAGCACAAAGACCTTAATTTGATATCCTGCAAAATTCAAAATTTAATTGCCGTAATAAAACATTTAAAAAGTTTGGAATATCTTTATTCGCCGGAATTATATAACAGTATTTTGTGGAAATTAACACCACTTCTCCGCAGTCTTTGGATCCGCTATGCTGCGGAGCATGCATCAGGTCGTATGAAGTTGGAAATGCTGTCCGATTTCCTGCGACAAGAGGCTCGTTCTCACACACAGTTTGGCTTGTTACCCCAAATTCCCAGTGAACATCCTCGAAAGCGACATGTTGATTACTGTAACACCACACGTGTTATTAACGATTCGGGAGTCTGCGGATTCTGTAAAGGGAATCATTTCTTGGCCGATTGCTCCAAATTCAAAAGTTTATCCGCAGATTCCAGTATGCAATTAGTTGTAAATTCCAAACTTTGTTTTCGTTGTTTAGAAAATAAATAGTTGTCAATCAAAAAAGTATGACATTGACGGTTGTCAATCATTTTATTATTATTTATTACATGGCGTTTCAGTGTCACAGCAAGGAGTTTCTGATAAGTCTGAAAAAGTTTCTGATTTCATTAATTCTGAGAGATAAACTTTTTAATGTAATATAAATTGTCATGTTTGTGTACGATAGCGCAATAAATAAATATTGTATTTTACCACATAAATGATAGTACTTTTATACCTCTACCAATCTATTAAATCCCTAACCATTCCAAAATACATATCAAAAATGCACAACGTTAATATTCAGGTTTTCACTTCTGCCGGCACTCCCGGAGTGCAACCCGTCGTTTTTTTTATTATTTTAATCTTATTAAATGGCTACTAATGTGGGAAATTATAGTAGCCATTTACCACCATTATAGACCAATGGGTCTTTTTTCCAATTTATAGACTAAATAGACGTTAATAACTTAATACTAGCTATTTGACCTCTTTCGTGGAATGTAGCTAAGCCGGTCGGGTACAATAACCGGAGGTCTTGGGTTCGATTCCCGCCTAGGGTCTGGTTGGTGGTTGGGCTTTTTTAGAGTCCGACTGGCTAGCTACCACCCCCACAGGTGAAATCTGCCGCCATAACAGCTCTGGCTGTGTTCTGGTAGTATTAATGTGGGAGCTAGTACACTTGAAATCAAAGGCTCAAAGATCAGATGAGCCTACAGTCTGGCAGCACATTGAGCGACGCTTCCTGTTGAAGTGTCCCTCAATGGAATAGGCCGCAGTGGCCGCTTAGCATAAGGTGGGCTGCGTGTCTGTCTTGCAACTGACTTAGTATAAAATAAAAAAGCTATAAACACAATAGGTTGGTTGGTTGATTGCAAACTGTGCCCGAGGAGTCACCCGAGGATTGAGTCTTTCACATAGAGTCTTTATCGCGATCCTTAGGGACCGGGATTATCCGGGTAAAAATACGCAATTACTTCACAACAGAGCATACTAAAAGACGTTTTGAAAGATATTAAAAAAGAAACATGTCTATCCGCCTATTGTGTAGACTCGAAAAGTCGCCGATTGATCATTTTTGCAAGCCATTATTTACTCAAGGTGACATTTTGATCAATCATCAGCTGTCATTTAACATATAATTCGCCGTTGGCAAAAGATTATGTTATATAAATATATTTATGTACATACTTAATTTTATATTATTTGTCAAATCTTCATAGTGCTGTTGTGTGCTGTTTTAATCCTTTTAATTTTTGGTAGAGACAGTATTTATTTACAGTTATTATTAATTGAAGACTAACATAATACTTTTTGCACGGATTAACTATCCATTAATTCTATTTTAGGAGGCAATACTGGTACCTTATTGAGGGAGAGTGAGCAGGAAAATATAACATAAGCCTCGTGAATTTCAAAAGTGATAAGATTTTATTCTTAAAACTAGCTACCAACACCTCAGCGGAAATCTGGTGTCAAGATAGCTCTTTGATTATAGAGATTGGGGAGTGCTCGGAAGAATTGTTCGAACTTATTCCTGCTGCCTCTATCATGCTTTGTGATCATCAAGTTCCGTTCACAACACCTTGCTTATGCACTCTTCACGCGACATTTGCCGCCACGCACAATCAAGTGTTCTAATGAATTTCCTTCAGCCGGTATTTTCGACAGGATATTTGACGAGCCATTTGGTGTAATGGTCGAGAAGTCGGCTATTACACCAAAGGTCGCGGGTTTGATCCCCGCACGGTACAAACATTTGTGTGCATGAACATGTCTGTTTGTATCGGTCTGGGTGTTTCTATGTATAATATGTATGTATTTACAAAAAAATTAAAGTATATATGTATTGTTTATCCGTGACTAGCACCCATAACACAAGCAAATGCTTAAATTGGGGCTGGATGGCACTGTGTGAATAATGTCCAGAGAATGTCCATAGATATTTATATTATCTAACGACCTGCGAGAAGAGAGCGTATTCCTCCTTAAAGGGCTGACAACGCATATGCGATGCGTCTGGCGTAGTAAATGCCCCTTCAAGTACGAGATCAATTATTATGATCAGGTAATCCGGTTGTTTGTTTGCCGCCTTCGCAGTATCGGCTCAAATACCAAAGAAATCTCGTGAAGTACCTTTTCGTCGATGGAAATTGGAATGAAGCGCTATGGCCATTTACCAAGATTGTGCCATGCGTCTTCCAGCTGAAGTAGCATAAAAATGTTTCATTTTACTGTCCAAAAAGCTTTTATTTCCAAAGACAATCCCCCTAAGGTAAGCTCAAGGCAGACGATTCGCTGCAGTCTCCATGATAAATTACTTGGGGGAAAGATGAACGTTTTCAATTATGTTAATGTAAATGGCAAATGTTTTCAGAAAGTTTCCCACCGCTATCGCTGTGAACCGGCTCCGAACTCGAATATATCTTGTACCTTTGTACCCTTATCACCGGTGTTGCCAACTGTTTAACGGGCTCCTGCTAAATTCTTCTACTAAGTCCGCTGTAACGAAATGTAAAACTAAGAAAGGCCTTTAGTAATATAATAAGCTAATAGGAATACTATTAGAAAATATACATAGACTTCGGTAGACATAAGATTGTTTTAACGCTTGTATCATAGGCCAGCACTCAACTATTCTAATACTACTGCGGCCTCGTAATCGTAATTAACAAGCACAGTTGCTGCAGTTTTGTTAGGTCTCTGACGTTTAAACTTTGATGCTAATGTTTAATGTTTTGATGCTCCCACATTAAATTAGAGAAACACAAACAGTTCGATTTTTATGAGATAGCGGAAGTGTAAAATTATATATTTAAACCTTAAATTAATAAAAATATGTTAAGTGGCAACTGAGGCCTTTTCCACTAAGCCAAGGGATACTGAACAAGAAAGCATTTCCTAAAGTGAACAAACTGTAAGCTTATTTAATATTTGAGCCTTTCTTAACGGACTTAGAAAAACCCTACCCGACAAAGGCAGAAAACGAACCCAGGACCAGGCTTTGTACCCGATCTTTGGCTTAGCCACGGGTATACGGGTAGGCATCCATCCCCAAAAAAAAGTTCCACAAAATCCAAAGATTTTCAAAATCTGTTATGTGTAGGGCCAAAAATACAAATCACAGTTAAACATAAAAGATTAAACTACATAGACATTATACAAAAAATTGTTTTTTTTTATTTAGGGGGATATTTCAAAAAGTGGGATATTTATCCCGTTTTCACCCTATTACTATACACATACAAATAAAATTCTTCTTACAACTAAGATTATAATATTTTATTTCTATTACATCATAAAACGAGTTATTTATACCTTCCACATATTTTGATGTTAACGTGAATTTATCTTATTGCCAATAATTACTTCTCTTCATTTTCTCAAACGGTCTCACAGCTTAATTTAACATTTGCTAAGATTTACGCTTGAGAATCTCAGTTAATTAGTCGTTAAACATAAATCAAACTCTGAAACATTTCATTATTAATGTTATTTTACCTCGTAAGGTAACGCGTTGATTAAGCTAGATAAATATCTGTTTTTGCCTGGGTAAAAAAAACTTTTACGTAGCTTAGGCTTGAGATTACTGTATTGTGCAAGCGTGGTGATGATGCGCCAGTTCTTATGTATAATGTATCGATGAATTCATTTCAATTATTATATTACATACGTCAATGCGCATATTTTGTAAATCGAAAACTAAATAATGGTGCCATTGAATAGACTGAACCATGAGGCGTTCTTTAATATGCTGTCACCACTGTAGGCTCGTCCGATCTTCTGATTTTCGAGCCTATAAATTTAATAATACTGGTCCTACCTAGTATCTTATCTCTATTCGGATGTGAAGGAGACTCTGGGAGAGTTTATTTAGTCCCGAGTCCCACACACAGCCGCATGTTTTGCTAGCTACATTATATTGAAACACGCAATCTCTTGCCAAAAAAGGTGCCGTAAACCAAAGTGCTTATCACTTTTCTATAAAACAACAAACAGTCGATATCCATTGTGATCCGGATAAAGGTTGCGGTTACTTAGATAAGCAACAAGGTGCCTATAGAACGTGTAGTTCTAATCTTTCAAAGGAAACCCGTCATTGTGTTGAGCTCTGAAATCTTAGCACACTTATAGGCAATCCAAGGAATGTACTGGTAATGTTATTACACCTACGTTGCCGGAGTGAATTGCGCTGAACAATTGTTTTTTATACATTATAAGCTTATATTGTAGTAAATGATAATGCAGTGAATGGATATTGTATTGATTTGACAGATGCCTTAGAAAGTCACGTGGTCAATCGATATTGAAAGTACCTACGGGTTTTGACATTCGCTATCGCAAATTGAGCGATAACGAACGTTATAGATGCGGCTTGTCTAGGGCGTCTGAACAGTCAGTGAAATATGACAATGTTTATACGCAGTTTCAATAACTTGGAACAGATAATATTATTTTAAACAATAGTTAGTGTCTAAACACTAACTATTGTTTAAAATATTATCTGTGATTTTGACGTATTCGTTAACCGTATTAAAACCTAGACCACAGAAGATACATAATATAACAGTACTAACGTATCCAGACCGTCGCACAAAGAACTCTTTGTTGAGGAATATAAAACAAACAGAAATAGTAGAAACATTATTTGCAAACGTTAAGCTACATTAAAACATGAAACCACAAATTGTAGACTGCAAATGTTACGTCAAGAGATATTATTATTATTATTTATTGGGATACAATAAACTTATGGTACTTCCCCGGACGAGCCGGCCCATTCGTACTGTAAAACAGCATGGCTCTACCCACAGAGATCTATTGGACTAGAGACCGCAAGTACATCAATTTGTATGAGAACCGACCGTGCCATATTTTTTGTACCTACTGTGACGTAACGAGCGCGATTTAGTGATGAGAAGTAGGGACACGCCCACTTCGTCTCGATTCTCGATTCGATTATAAAAATCACTACATAGTATAAAACACAAAGTCGCTTCCTGTCTGTCTGTCCCTATGTATGCTTAGATCTTTAAAACTACGCTACGGATTTTGATGCGGTTTTTTTTAATGGATAGAGTGATTCAAGAGGAAAGTTTATATGTATAAAACATGCATAATATAGTAGAGAAACACTGATAATTTTAGAGGTTTCTTATGTGAGGTCGTAAATTAACACATTTTTTGCGCTTACATTGCAAACGCTGGCTAAACCCTACGAGATAGATCAAAATAATGTACTACAGTTTTGTACACCTCAAAAAGTTTTACAAAAAAGTCCGCGATGGTATATGTCTATCTCTTAGGGATACCCCACAACAATCATTTTCCTTTACTTATTACGATAAAATAATAGCTTATTTACGAAAAAGTGATTTTAAGCAATACAGTATTAATCTTTATCCAATAAAGTACCTTAAATAAATTGTGCATGTAATATAGATCAATATGGCCCTTTACATCATGTAATGTAAATGAATATTTTCGAAGATATTACAGATTTAAAATGCAGGGACATAGCGGTTGCGCGGCGGTACCGGCCGGGGGGGGGGGCGGATAGATGAACGTCTGTTAGTTCTGTTATGATGTATAAGTTACCACTAAAGTGATTATTATACTTACTTTGTTGTTTTCACATTTTTTATCGGAATTATTTTCGAAAAATAAGCCGACCATGATTTCGTCTACTTGGGGCAGGTTTCTGCTGTTTGCTTTTACGAAATCGTTTTCCATAGTAAAAGTACTTCACCGAATTTGTGTAATTTTGCAAATAAATCACAATAACAATGGATAAATAGGAAAATGCTATTAAAACAGATACGAAAGCATAAAATCACAAGTAGGCGCAAGGAGGTAAACGAGGACGTGAGGCACGTGACGTGATTTTTATTTACTAATTTATAAATAAATAAATTATTATTTTTAACTACATAATGTTAATAAATATCCATTTTTAAACTCTTCTTAATTTATACGCCGGTTGACAGTACCTAATGTAACCTAATTGTCACTTTATGCTTGATTTTATTTTTCACATTGTCAAATAGCCTATTATCATTCCTGCTTCCAAAATCGACTAGGTACCTTTAATCGATTTTAATACATTATGTGTATGTTGCATAGAACGAACATCACTAAACGCTGTATTTGACTAAAAACGCCTGTGCCACGAAACTTAAACGATATGCGAAAGTACCGCCTTGTTTGATATTCATTGCTTATAAAGCACGCAATACAATTGGAAGGCCAGTATAAAATACGCAATGTATTACGAAATTGCGATTCACGCGGCTTAAGCATTATTTACATAATTGTTTTCTCAAAATTGATAAATAATTCATTTTAAAATAAATTACGCGCATTCAGATAACAAAATGACTTACTGATGAAAGGAAACATCTTTGTTTTGTGGAGTTATCTTTTTGGTATTGTTTTTGCAGCTTAAAATAGCACAAATCGTCATTTTTTGCTATTTCGTCTGACGTCTAACAAGGGGAACGGTCGCGCGGGACTAAAGCTAAGAATCGGCACATTCAGTACGATGGACTGAAGCTGGGCACGCGAAGTAGCTACACTGGCGGCCTCTAGTCCAATAGATCTCTGTGGCTCTACCACTAGATGCTAGCTACTCTAACTTCATGGTACAAAACATTGATAGTATGAAACACACGACCAAAAATCGCTCAATGTGTGTTCTGCCATACTGTATTTTAATCTGATAAACAGGCCTTTCAGTCAAGTCAGTTCAAGTGTACTCCCACATCACTATTTTTTATTAAAAATCATAAGCGTGTTTTTCTGTTAAAAATGCAACAGGCAGAGTTATTTAATGATTATTCTGGCCCACTGAACTCTATTATAATACGCTCAGTTCTGGCCCTTCTATAAAACGACAGCTCACGTTAGACAGTCAATAGATGACAACCAATTTAATACGGCATTTTTGCGGGGTTGCGACAAAATTGGACATTTAAAGGTTGGATGTCCCTGAGAGATGAGAGTATGATACCAAGTCAATAGAATATGGAAAAAAAGATTAGAACTGATCGCGACAAAATTTTGAACACTAGCCTTTCGCTACGCCCACCACACTATACGACGTTATCCCGCAAGAATGTGAATTGTTTCCGGGATAATAACGATGCTTATGTAGTGACATGTTGGATGGGGAGCAGGAGAGTGCTGCAGCTCCCTGTCCAACTTTCTCCTTACCAAAAATCACGTCGATCGGTTGCTCCATATTATTACGATGTGAAATAAAGACAAACATTTCTGTTATACCAAGCGAACTAAGCAAAATCCCGACTAAAATGTGGTCATGTCTTTTCTATGTCTATACCAAACTCAAAATCGGTTTAGTTGTTTAGGCTTGAAATCGTAACAGAAAGAAGTCGCTTTCGCATTTTGTAATTACAAAAGTACCTAAGAACCAAAATGCAGGAAAATTAAGAAGAAGCAATCAAAATAATATATTTTTTATTAGCTCACTTTTAGAGATTAGAAAGACAATATCAGAATTAATGCTGGAACTATGATCATTATCATTAAAATTTAACGATTTCCCTGATTCATTTTTACAGCCCAATCCCAGATAAAGTTTGACCTTTCGTGAGTTTAAGACGACTTTGTTTACGCAATCTTCAGACAAGCGAATAATATAAGAGGTATCAGCTTTACTAATGTTCTCGGAAATGGATTGATTCGAGGTATCATTTCTTATCAAAATTTCGAGTTGTTATCCATATATGTTTGTACATTTTATATAATCGCTAGAAAGCATTGAGAGTTGCTAACCTATGAAAGTCACTCGATAAAAGAAAAAAAGGAACATCTCAACATATCTTTATTGACGTGCGTGTCTGTCTGGACCACTTTAATAATATCCTCCTAGCCGAGTTTTCGGCTACGGCGGCCAATCTTTTACGATCAGCAAACTACGCAGGATATATTATAGTGCACAAGTGAGTGCGCAAGCACAGGTGCACTCTTTTCATAATTTTTTCAGACATTCATGTGATTCAAGCCTGCAATGTCCTAACCAAACTGGAAACATTTACACAAAGTGATTCTCCCCGCGGGATTCGAACCCACGACCTCCGGGTATTAGAGCTCAATGCTTAACCACTGTACCACGGAGGCAGTTAAGTCCACTTTATGAAACTAAGGCACTAAAAAGACTGAATCCGTAGACGTAAAAAGACCAACGAGACGAATACTGTCCGTTATCGTGGTGAATTCCATCGTGACCTCCTGTACTACCGAAGCCGGACGACGCCCGGATCGTCTGGAATGCGAGGCCCGCTTTACATTGTTATAATGTTTAGATTTACTAACTTTGGTTTGGAGCACATCTATTTTAAATTGTAGGTACAGTTTAATAACTTTTATTATTTTCAGAAATAGTGGTTTCATGTCTGGATAAACAGTGTGTGAGTCATCTAAATATTGAGGAAATGAGTGAAAACCTGCGTAGCTTCCTACTAGTTTTTTGGTGATCAAATATAATCTGATCTTAAGAAAAAAATATGACAGGATTATAACACACTTTTCTTTTCTTTCTTTTCTTTCTACAAGTCAGTTGGTAATGCAGCCATCTTGTCTTAAAAAAAGCATTAAATGAATATGAACCTGATTTCTCTTAGATCGTGTTAGAAGAAATGTAAGAAAACAATTCCCTTCAACTTAAGACGCCTTTTATTATTTCCAGGAAACATGAGCATACTCGTAGAATGGACGTTAAATACGAGTATTTCCTCCACTATAACAGTAGTGAAAACACAAAACAAGAAAAAGTTAAGCAAATTATTTTACTTGATTACTGGTTTCGTGTAATGTTTGCGAATTCGGCTATTACAACAAACGTGTGGTTTCGATTACCGTGCGGTAGAACTTTTACAATGTAGGTATAATTTATGTTCGTATTTCCAAAATAAAAGTATTGTTAATTATCCGTTATCTCCCTAGAACTCATTACAAGCTATGCTTAGTTTCTTGCTAGATGGTCCAAGGTTATCTATTTACTTTAAAACAAAGCCCCTTGTCCTGTCACAAAAGGCAATATTTACCATATGCAAGTTCACACAACTGGCCATAACGTATGTAGGTCATACGTACCTCACTAAGCTGGGGCGAAAGGACGGTCCCCCCAAGGATCACAATGTAAACACCCACGCAATATTTCTATAGCGCAAGTCTTGCCTATAGAATCTGATTTACACATAAATAACCCGGGAAAATGCTTTGGTAGGTTTTATAATTTTAATAAATAAGAAAATTTTAGCGGTAAATGTATTGAAACTCGATTTTGAAGTTTATTACATTTACAGTAAAGTTGGATTTATATTTGTCTTGCTTGTGGTGTAATTATGTGCTCGAGTGAACTATTTCTCTTACCAAATTAAAGGAAAAAGGAGAGCCAGTTTAAATACGCCGCGCGTATTATAATTGACCTCAGTGCAGTTTAACCACTGACAAATGTTTTTTTTTTATCTGATAACATAACACTGCCACTAATGTCAATTTAAAAAATGGAAGACTGCGTCACTGATATAAATACTCTTTCTTTCGAATAACATTGTTCATAAAAAAGTAGCCCAGTAAAACTCATAGTAATTTTGAATCCAAACCAGTTCCAAGATGGATATCAAAGTTTCGGGGACCACACAGCCATGACCACTAAATCTACGATTAGATACTTTTTTTGTGTCAATAGCGGCAAACGAGCCAGTGGGTCACCTTATGGTGAGCAATCACCGTCGCCCATGGACATCTGCAACACCAGAGAGATCACTGATGCGTTGCCGGCCTTTGGGGGTATGGGGGGCCTCCGGCACTCTCACACATACCAGACGAAGCACAATAGTAGTCACTATTATTTCACGCTTGTGTTATGTGAGAGGGTGTTACTTTCTCGGACGAGCCGGCCCATTCGTATTGTAAAACAGCATGGCTCTACCACTACACTTTTTACTGCAAAAAATTGTTTTACCATAGGCTTGACTTCCAGCTTATCTGCAACTAAAAGTTTCAAGCCAGTTTGAAGAGAACAACGAACGAGTAAAAAGGAACGCATGGAATTTAAATCCAACATTGGGTTGAAAACCATCAAACTAAATAATGGTTTTCTGCAAAAACAACAACGCTATTTCTTTTAAAAAACAGAACTCTTAAATAAAAAGCAGGTCAAGTTCGAGTAGGACTCTTACCGAGGGTTCCGTACACACTTACAGTGCATGTCAATAGTATTTTATGATGTGTTTATAAATACATTATTTATTTTACAAAAAATTCTTTACATTGTTTCTTTGGGCTTTTATTGCATAATCAGAGAGAAAGTTTATTTATGTATTTATTCTTTATATTTTTTTTTTTTTTATCATCCATTTACGGTAAAATTGCGTTAGCAAATGGCGAGTCCTAAAATGCCCTAGCTTTCTAAGTAAGAAATACTGTTCCCTGTTTTAGGACGGGGATGTTTGTAACAAGCTTGCCGCGATCCGTCCGAGTAAATTCCAAATAGGAAAGCGTGAAATAACAAAATAGTGTTAAACCAATTCTTTGATACAACGAGGAAAGAGACGAATTTTCTTAACTGACTCAAAAATTAAAGACGTTCTTCATAAAGAATAGTAGTACGGAAAAGATACCACCAGTAATAAAGAACCTATTTTATCTTTAAAATCCGTTAAAAACGTGTCTGCTAATATGCTTTATGGTAAAGTGTCCCCAATTGAATACATATGCACAGTAATTGATTAACATCAAGGGCATGAAAAATAAGGGGTTAAAATAAAAATGAACATACCTACAACTATTTATACCCACATCAGGACATTACCAAAACTGAAAAAAAACTATGAGTAATTAAAATTAAAAAACAAAAAAACATGAAAAGCAATTGAAGCTGCAATTAAAGCAATAAAAACAAGAAAACTAGGGTATAGCATTTACACTTAAATCCCAAATATCAGTTGGGAGTACCCACAATTGTAGTTCAATGGGTGTACCCAATTCCTACCAAATGTCATCATCGAAATTCATATTTGTGTTTGTCGTACGAAACATAACTATTATTTGCTGAATACAAAATATTACTGATACATAACTCTTACTTAAATAATGGCACAGAACAGGTACTAAAATATCACAACATCAACACGAACATGACACCGAAGACAAAAACTTTACTGATTGCCATCCACTAATTTATAAAACAAAAGAGCGAGTACTTTATAAATACCTAACAATATTGTGGGGACTGATTCAACAAGTGAAAAGTGTATACAGTATCCTATTTCCAAATGTGACACCATAATATTATGAAGTTATTAATTTTGTTATAATTATTGCTCTTAACCAATTTATATTTTCCACACATTCTAATATACTATTTTGTTGTTATGGTGGTAACTGAGGGTAAACAAACGAATCCAAATAATATATAGATTAAAAATAGAGGATCAAAAAAATAAATTAATAAAACATATCAATGAATATTGTATATAATTCAATGATCTGCATGTAGGTATATTTACCAAAAAAAAAATTAGCACCAATCTTAAGAATTTCTTGAAACAACACCACAAAACTTTTTCTTGAGAAATGAACTAAGTACGCCACTTTCCAATAATTACACTTTTTGTTTTCGCGAAATCATTTTAAAAAGGTATGGGCTGATATTTAAAACTATATAAATATACTTCACTTGATATTTAACATTACGCAATGAAAACGACATTGCATATTTAATCAAAAATTCTATTGTCACAAGAGGGTACTCCCATTAGGAGGGAAATAAAAAAAAACCGCCACCACAGCAGTGATAATAAAAAACAAAACGTAAACAGCCAGAAGCGGCCGCCTAAACAAGCGCGGCAATGAATTTTTAAGATAAAACTTAGCATTACTGTCTGGTTACGGGAGGAAAATTCACGTTTATAAATGTGTGTTAATTTATTTGAAATTTTTTTTTTTATAAATAACTTTTATGTACGTACCTTGTTCGCTCGTATTCTGGCGGGATCGCACGGACTGCATGTGGCCAGCGTCTAACACACACCGGTTGCGCGCGGATACTGTCAACCGGAGCGTCGTTTCGGCGGGATCGCCGCGACACGCGCCTAGTGACGTTCTCTATCGATATCTTAGCGTGTGATAAACTTTTATCGATAGTTCAGATGTGGCGCTATCGATGGAAGTTTATCACTATTCAATGTTTAAATGTTGAGTTCTGTGTTTGATGTTATATTCAATTACTGCGACAGGTGTATCAAAGTGACTGATTATTTCAAAATAAAACTAACTACGCGATAATATTTGTCTCAAAACTTACTGAGGACATTTTTACTTCATGTACAAAATTTTGTCAAAATTAATTAAGAATGTAACTAATTTATGTTTTTTATTTTGTTTAGGAAATAAAACGCGCGTTTGTACAAAATAAAATTAAAGGTCTACTTTTCCGGTAGGTATTAGAAAATGTTTGATTTAAGATTTTCTCATTAACATAGAAGGAAAATGCACATTCTATTATAACTATTTGTTAATAAATGCTAAATATTCAATGAAACAGGGTTTAATACCGTTTTCATTTTCAATATTAACCAAAAATCTGTGCGAACTTACGAGTATGTAGAAAATGTTTTAATTTATTTCGCTTGATAAAGTAATAAATAATAACCATGAAATCCAATGGAAAAAGTTTACTACAAACCAAATTCTTCTCTGCATTTCGCTGACATTTATACAGGGCGTTACATATTTTTGCAACATGACACTGGTAAAAATACCTAACTAGAATAGTTAGTTAAAAATCCTATCCTACCAATATTATAAAAGCGAAAAGTTATATTATTAGATGTATGGACCGATGTTTGTTATTCTTTCACGTAAAAACTACTTAGTGGATTTTAATGAAACTTTACAATACTATAGCTATTACATCAGAATTACACTAAGGCTACAATTTTTATTATATTCCCGAGGGATAACGTCTATAGTTTACGCGGGCGAAGCCGCAGGCGGAATTTAATAACTGATAATAATACTAATTGCTAAATTGAAATCGTAAATAGTCTTCTCTATCTTCTTTAAGAACTACAGTTAAATAAAAAAAACAACAAAAGTACCCGCTGTCGCCGATAAAAAAAAAAACTACAAAAAGGGGGTAAAAACAAGTTACCGAAAAATGGGTATAGGTACTTATCTATTGTTACCTATAGTGTTTTTTCGGTATGAAGATAATTTGGCAGCTGGAGTTTTTTTAACGTACCTACTCTCCTAATAAAAATCTCACATTGCAGTTGAATAAAATCGTACAAATTAGAATCTTTGCGGGCGAAGCTAATCTTTTATAAAATCCATTAGCGTGATTTTTCTTTTTGCCTTACGTCAACCGTGCCGCAGCCATTACGTTAAGCTTTGATAAAAACGGTAAAAGATTCTTCTGTAAATTACAATTTAAAAATTTAACTATACTCTAAATAATTTTAATAATACTTCCATTTGCCGTTGTCACATTGGACATTTTTCCCAGATATTTTTTACAAATGCTACTTAGTGAACATTATTATTTCGTGCAAATTTTACACTCAAAATATTTATATTAGTTAAAATAATATTAACAAGTCTTTTTAAATATTCATAAAAGCAATTCCTCTAAATTAATATTTACCGACTGACTTAAAATCGACAACAAACCTCCGCCCTCAAACACATCCTGTATAAAGACGCGGCGCGGGGCTTACGCAAAATAACATTCTTGGGTTCTCATCGAGGAGGTCAGCCCTAGGAGGCGCATGCGTACAGATTCACCGACGATTGCTGGGCAGACTTTCCACGTTGATTGATTCACGAACTTGCGCGCAGGTTAACTCACCCGAGGCACATGCCTTAAGTAATGCAATGCCATGCCATCCCTGAAAGAACTCCCCGCCCCCCTCGCGACCTTCGTGCCACGACCCTGAGCGAGCCTGTTGCCAAAAATCAACAGCTCAAGTTAGACCGGACGGTTTGTATGAGTGGAACGCGCGCGATTTGTTTTGAAAATGAAATCACATGAAAGTTTGCCGCGTTAACAGGGAGGTTTGGTTGTAATAATTTTATAATAACAGCGTACACAGATTAAATTAATTGAAAATATAGATAAGTGATCGTTGATTTTTGGACTCGGTAAGTTTTTTCGTAGAGTATACCTAAAATGTTTTACATTTCGATAAGTTTAGAGCTTTGAATTGGTAAGGTTTAAATATTTTATAGCCAAGCAAAAACAATTTATAGTCGAGTCATTTTAATAGGCCACATTTGACAGTTCAATTATGCAAAGAAAAGTGCTACCTACATGTACATCAAGAGTAGATCTAATTTTCTAAATAAATAATTGTGTTAATAAGAACTGATGTTGTTTTCTTGAGTTTTATTCGTTTAGCGTAGGGTAGTTAAATGTTTCTTTGCACAAATGAACTGTCAAATATGACCTATTAAAATGACTCGACTTGTGAATAATTATAAGTCTAACTTCATAATATTACTTGTATGGTTTAATAAACCATAATACTAATAAATGGTTTATTAAACCATTACGATTTATAAATATTATACACAGATTACGAGTACAACTTTTAAATTAAGAATCACACTGTATGCATCATGATTCTCGTTCTAATTCGAGACTGACCTTTTTTCTTTTTTTACTTTTTTATTCCACGTTTATCCAGCCAGCGGCTTTTAAACGCAGTAAAGAGGCTATTTTGTGTCGAGGTTTAATTAAAGCAAGGGCAAGGTGGTGAATTTACACATTGTGGTCATACGTGTTTTATGAGAGTATTCATTTTTATTTCGCCGCAAAAGTCTTTTAATTAAAATTTATCCTTCATACCTTATTACAGAGAGCGTTCAACTAAAATGCTAACTAAATGGTATCGGTCTGGGCGTTTCTATTAAAAATATGTATGTATTTACCAAAAAAGGGTTTAAGTAAGTTAAAAAGTGAGTAAGTATATTTAACTGGCACCCATTGAAAAAGCTATGCTTACTGCTTAGTTTGGGGCAGGTGGCGCTGTGTGAAAAGTGTCTCGGGCCTTTTTTAGTGTCCAAGGATATTTATTTATTTAATTCCCTAACAGGATCGGCTCTGATTGCTTGCATTCGCATTGAGCCTTACGCGTCACCAAATTAATCAATCTAACTATACGCTGCCCACTCGCTCGTGTCCAGAGGTGTAGCGACAGCCTAATTAAAGGATTCAATATTGCGTGTGTTTGCGCTAATCAGCAATAGTCTACTCACGGCATTATTAACGGCTCTGAACGGGTATCTGGTTATCCCCTATAACGAGGGCTCATTAAGACACCCTCTGCCCATCAATAGTATCGTATTCATAAGTATGCTACTGAAGATAATATAAATATAAATATCTGTGGACATTTACACATTCGCCATCTAGCCCCAAACTAAGCTTAAGCTTTGCTATGGGTGCCAGACAACGGATAAACATTACATAAATACTTTTTTTTTTGTATATACATACATATTATATGTACATATTATACTCAAATCCAAATAAACATCATGATACAAGAAAAGCTCAAACGTTGATCACTTGAATGCAAACATTCAACACATGCACATTTTACACTGGGGGAGCTGGTAGCAATACCCACTGGGCTAGATCAACAAGATTCTTGAAGGACACATAATAATACCTAGAGTCGCCATTCTCCAGGCAATTTCGATCACCCCCTTACCTATCATGTAGTATAAAAATACACCAAAGATAGAATTGGATTTCAGAGTTTTTAAGAAGTTACACTATCTTTAGAGTGTCTGCATCCTAAATACCCTTCATAATATGGTCCACTTTACAATAACAGATTTTTTTTCTAGTCATTCGATAAAACAAATCAGCCGTCAATACATGATTGTGATCCTTGAATGAGGTTTAGAAAACACACATATATCTTTAGTGTTAAAACTCCCATAATAAATATCGCAATACGAACAGCGGCAGAGTTTGAGGAAACTAGGCTGATGTTGATTAACGAGCGAGTTGGTGATAAATGCGCCGAGCGATCGACGAGGTGAATTAGAACATTGCGAATTATTAACAACCAGCGCTCGCATGCAGTCGCTTCGTAGACTTGAGAGAGAGAGAGTGAGTGAATGAATAAACGACTGATATAAGTAAGTGATTTAGCTTATGGAACTTTTTAGAACTTTTGTTTCAAGTAGATAATATCTCTGGACTCTGGACATCTCTGGACAAGTAGAGAAGTAGTGTTTCAAGTAGATAATAACTCTCTTCCGCTATCTTAAGGAAACTAGGCTGATGTTGATTAACAAGCACCGCTTTTTTGGGAAACACGGTTGATTAATAAGCAAATTTGTGATAAATTCGCCGAGATATTGTCGAGGTGAGTCAGGACATTCCAAATTATTAACATTCCCGTAGTTTAAAATTGGTTCCGTACTCTTTTTACACTGAGTCTGTAATTTTGCCTGTCGAACTTTTTAACCTGTGAAAATTTTAACGCAGTTAGTTCAGGCTAGTTTTACAGGTCCTAAAGTATGTAGATGCCTGTGCAACAACTACTAAACTCGGGCTACTTTATTTGTAGCAAGATGTCACAATGAGTTAAAAACAGCCTTTTTAGGACTCTTCCTGCTAATTCACAAAGGGGAATTCCTGTGAAATGACGTAGAAATACAAATGGCCTATATAGGTCAGATGTAGGTACCTTCTTTGGCAGAAAAAACTAAGCTAAGTCACAGAGCTCACAAGGCTTAATGAAACTAGCCTATCAGATGTCATTAACCTACGACCTAATTTTCCCCTCGACAGAACAGTTTCGTTCCACTAAATCCTATTCCTACTTTAACAGTCAAATTCAAATCAAAAAGTTTTCTACTATTTATGGCCCATCTAGTTATAACATTAACATCACCATCAGATCACCATACGTTTATTGCGCAGTATAAGTAGTAAACCCAACCCAAGGGTGCTGTGCGGTCAGAAATATTATTCGGAATGTTCCGTATCACAACACGGGTTACGGATATGTGAATGCGGAATTCGAAGCGGTCTCTCATTAGGGATGTGCTGTTGTTCATTTAGAGGCCCGTATGTTGAGTTACGGCCGAAGCTAATGAGCAATTTACGGGGAAAAGTATTATTCGCAACCAGGGATTAGTTGTATGCTTGCCAAATTATAATCTTATTTGAACTTTGATAAAACCCTAAGTTTTATATTATTCTGAGAAATCTACTAGGTACGTTTTTTTTCGGAGGAGAATTCGTTTATGGGACTTAACTGCAGGCTAGCTAGACCTGCGGCCGTGTTTGGTACTCGAGACTAAAGCGTCCACTACCCACTAAACTCCCCCGGTATCCCCTTCACATCCGATTATACAGGTATAACTTTACACCAAAAAATGCACAAACACGTAAAAAAAATATTTACTACATAACAGTAAATAATAAATATTAGAATGAAACTCAAATATTCGCGCTTTGGCCGCCTATACAAATCATTATTGCATGATTATATCATGAAATTATGAACAGTCTCCACATTGAAAATTACAGACCCAATCTGTAGGTACTATATAACAGTAGGTATACACTTACATTTTCTAAATTAATTCGATCGGGAACCGAACCCATGATGTTGACTAACGAGGGAGTCAAGTGACAAATTGGGCCTCCCCGGCGATCGACTTAACGCCTAGTATGAATTAGGGGCCTTCAAAAAGAACAGGACGAGTATAATGGGTACCATCGATCACAGTTTTGTGAAGAGATCCATTACGGAGGGAAGATATTTCACTTTTAAGCAGCTAAGATTCCCCACCGTTAAACGGTTTCGCCATGGTAATGGATACCGTAAATAATACAAGTATGATCTGGAAAGTGTCCATAGAAACAGTGTGTGCTACAGTTTTAGATTTTTTTATGTAAAGTAAGCGAGCACGTGACCTCTGTTGATAAGGGACTACTGCCGCCCATAATGTATATCTTCGACTAGGGTCACATGTAGGTATGCCTTTGAGAAATAATTTATATATGTTACCGGCCAAACTCGATTTCAGGATAAACTAGTTTGACCTAGGCCAAACTCGGCGGAGGATCCGCGACGAAACGCCGATGCATGTGATTTCATAATATAAATATTGTCTGGCGTTCCGTCGCGAAAGATCCGCGACGTAATTTCCGCCAAGTGTGGCGAAGGCCTTAGACACAAAATATCACTTATGATCATCACATGAACTACCAACTATTATTTGTGTTTGATTCGATTCTAGAACCACAGGTGCATACGATAAGGTCGAATTTCAAAAATTATACAATGTATACGTCGCAAGAGTTCTTTCTCTTTCAGTTATATGTAAAATGTAACGACAGTGTTTTCTGAGCCATGCGATGAAAGTGATACCAACTTCCAGAATTTCTTTAATAAACCCAGAGCAAGTTTTTTGTCCGATATGGGAATCGAACTCGGTACCCCAAGCACATACATTGGCCTTCAATGCATCTTAATACTGCAACATCGCACTCGCCAGCATACGTATCTAGACACGCGGCAGCGTGTCAAGCCAAGTTCAAGCAAAGGAACGGGCTAGCCAGCTCCGAGTGTTTCATCATAACCCGATCCACCCCTATCAACCGAACTCGGAATATGGTAAAAGTTGTAAAAGTATGTTCATATTTTAACAAGTTTAATAATTCATAGTAAAACTTGAACTGTGTACCGTGTATCAACTTGAAGTATAGCCATGGAATCTTATTACACCAATTCGATAAATAATTCATAGAGTTACTGGAGTTACTATATTCTGAACATCGCCTTCAACGTAGTTGATTTTTTATCTTTCTTTGACTTGTGTTGTCAGTCTGCTATTTAATCAGTAAAATGTATAAATCGTGCTAGTAGAGTAACTGAAAACCGTATAATCAATCACACTAACACCTCTTTTCATACTGTTCCATCAAATAATTTACCATGTTGTTATTTTTTATCAGAATTTTCAAATCTAAATCAGGTCTCTAAAGTCATTAATTAAAGATATTGTTAGTCACCAACTGCTTAGCGTTAAACGGTTTCTCTAAGTATGATCTAAATATTTCACCTACCAGGATAATCATCACATAGAAAGATTTAAGGCCTCGGCCTCGAATTACGCGGGCAGCGGAGCGGCAGCGTCAGCGGGAGCGGCAGCGGCGAGATGTTTTGTATAGAATCCCATAGACCCTTTCTCGAACACAGAAGGGCAGGAGCGGGAGCAGCAGAGCACGCAGGCGCACTTTGGTTTACCTTGACAGCATCGTACCGCTTTTGACGGACCGCGTCAAGCGGTGACCGCAGTGCGCCTGCGTGCGCCCGGGGCTCCCACTGCGGCGAACTTCGAGCTACTTTAGGATTATAGTGTAGTAGTTTTTACCTCACTCCCTCGACCATCAACCATTTGGCACAAAATGTAGATGTAAGCAAGTAAGAAACAGTCGACATTTTGTCGTCTGACTGTCGCAACTTTCAGAATTTTCTTAGTGCACCTGATAAACTATCGATCGTTGTTCAAACTAAATTCGAAAATGCCACTAACATCCTCTTATTAAGTATGCAATAGCTTACAGACATGGCTGGGCGAAATATTACATTAACAGGCTAACCCGATATTGGTATGACAGAGTTCATCTAAATTGATCAAGTTATATTATTAATCAAAAGCTTTAAGCTGACTAGCAACTAGGCTTGTGTTTAGGACTTAGGTATTAAAGACTAAACTCGAAATTAAATTCGTGATATATGCAACTTGGACCAATTCGACATTAAAATACAATGGTGGGTGTATCAAGTTACATTAAATACTAATAATATTACCTCATACAATAATCTAATATGTATGGATGGTTATAAAAAAGATTCATTGCTCAATTTTGTTTAGTGTGAAATAAATATCTGCTTAAGTTTCAATTTGTTTTCAAAAACTTTCAATTTATTTAACACTTCGGACGCATACATCTAACATCACCTTACAAATTGGCTGGTTCACAACTTTTGCTTCCTGCTTGCACGAATTATAGAGTAATGTACAACAGCTTAAGAATTCATCTTCACTTACAAAAACACTAAAACTTACACTTTTCACGACTTCAGAAAAAATAATTCCGAAAAATAACCGTTCTCTGACACCGTTATGACATTAATGGACACCGAATGTTGTAACATGATGCCACCAATAATTATAATTAAAACGGGAAAACGTGTCCGTCCGATTGATAAACAAAACATCATCGTATGATATTTCATTTATAACATTACCCACTATTGATTCGCAGAATAATTGGTTGAAATCGATATTATCGAATTCAGCTCGTCGTTACATTACAATGGCCACCTTTGATATATTTTGTTTTATGCAACATCTTTTGATAGACAAACAAGTTTTGAAATGAAAGGTTAAAATATCAGAGGACCATATTGGACTGTTTTCTAGATAAGAACTCCTCAATAGAATAGGATACAGCTTAACAAGGAGGCTAAGTGTCTGTCTGCCAAATCAAGTGACATAAAAAATGAAATCAGCCTGGTAGCAAGCTCCTACTTTGGCCTATATAATATCAGTTTACTAGAAACGATTGCTCAATATTCTGAACAGTATGCAGCAACTGTTATAGTTGTTCACCTATAATTTAAGTGAAGAGTCCCTCAATGTAATAGGCCGCAGTGGCCGCTTACCATCAGGTGAGCTGCGTGCCTGTCTGCCAACTGACCCACCATAAAAAAAAACCTTTGAATCCAATTAGAAAACGACTTGTTTTCTAAAGTAGATCCTGTCGACTTGAACAGGATCTATCGCATTATCGCAAAATTACCCAACCACACGCATATTAAAGCTTTGATTTGACTAATTTTTACATATTCATAAATAATACATAAAAAAATTCACAATACTTAAATCCCTAAATTATGCGATAGTATTGCGTTCCTGATGCTTCGGTTGGAAATAAGCCAACCAAAATATACACAACAACGAGATCACCTTCTGCCGCATAATATTGTTTATATTTTTTTTGTAAAGTTTCAAGTACCCCGGCAGGTTTAGGATCACGACACTTAAGACCACAGTTGTTCCCAATAGAGCTATCGCGCCATGAAATATCGGCGAAAAGTTTGAATGAACCTTAATACACTGTCGGTTCGTACAACTTTTACACGAAACAATTTTAATGAGAATCTGACAGTGAACACAGAACGGGGGTTACGAACAAAAGAATTCGAGAATATACGGTTTTGTTTACAGAAGAGCAATCGATTGGGTTTGTTATAGACGGAAGATAGGTACCTATATTTACCCTAGTGGCCTTGGCTTCATAAGTAGTCGTGGGATTTGAATTCCACCTAGGACAAACATACATTTTATGTAGCATGTTTATTCTGGCTTGTTAATATGTAAGCAGGTATGTATTTGTGGATATATTTGTAAGACTTACTTGACCAGAACCACGCTAGTCACTAAACCAGATAAGGACCCTGTACCCTTAAAAACCACTTAATAAACCACTAGGTTTAGTCGCCTTAGTAGGTTACGAAGAGGAACTTTATACTTACCTGCAGCTAGCAACTCTTCGAACAAAGCCTTAAACCCTCTAGAGAATCTGGCTGTGACCTAAGAAACTCTTAGATTCGATTCCTGGATCCAAATAATACCCAAAATAGTAGATAATAATATATTTCCCATGCATTTCCGAAAAAAACTGGGTTTCCTTGTCTTACCTGAGAAGTTCTCCGTGACTTACCGACGTGATATTCATTTCGGAACGTCCTTATGACAACTATAATTTATTTAAGATTTTTGATAATAAAGCCCAATGCTACATGAATTATATTGCTGAAACTGACTGCAAGAAAACTCTTAAACCGTCATTCCTTTAATGTTCCGTGTTCTGAACCAAAACCACAAGCCTATCGTCACGTATAATGTACCTATCGCAGTAACGCTACAAACAATATCTCCTATGGTGTTTCGCTAAGTCGGCACAATTTTCCCGCTGACACAAATATGGGACGTAATACAATAATTCTTAACGTGATTTGCTGAAGACTTATTTCTTAGATTTGTCTTAACACATACCCATGCGTTTGTAATATAATTATTTTTTGTGTTTGCAAAAGAAAATTATGGTATATTTTTACTGTTTTCTATATCTCACTAGAATAACTTGTATAAATCGTGGTGTTTGAATGCTATCTTTAGCCAATATCTCATGAATCGAGCAGATTTTGTTTTGTGTAGCTAAGCGGAGGAGCCAGTTAGACTGTCTAGGTATACAACCTAGAGGTTCAGAGAGGAACTAAAAGACGGTGCAGGGGTTCACAGGTGCAGCGTTCAAGCGAAGTCTAGTAAGTACTTAATCGATGGGACGACTGGTGGCGGTTGAGCCCGAAGGTGGTGAAAACTGGAGGCGGCTGGGCCTGAAGGTGGCAGTTGAGCCCGAAGGTGATGACGCCACGCTCAGCTGGTGGCCCCCCTGACTTCATTACGTCACAGCGGCAACATTTGTATAGCATAGTTTTTTAATGTTTGATAAAAAAGTTCGCACTCAAATTAAAATCTTGCTGTTCAACTACTCGTATTGCATGAAAGAGAAATTACTCCGTCTGTATTGGTCTGTATAGATTTCAACGGTTTTAAAATACAGCTATCTTACAAGTCAGATTTATCAGAATGCATTAGATGGCACATTTATCAATTACCTGGACTGAATCTAGGGCATTCGGAGTATTCCCATGAATACTTTCTCTTCCCTCCTATGACTATAATCTTATGTGACTTTTATCAGAAATATATTTGCTGTAACCGATAACCGTTGGGGTAAACGGGTTCTAGAGTGGAGATTGCTTCAGATGGCTGGCCGAAGCTGGATGCGATTGGCCGAGGATCGATCAGCATGGCGAGCATTTGGAGAGGCCTATGACCAGCAGTCGACTGTTACGGGCTGATGATGATGATGATCTTTGCTGTAAGACTTATTGCATATTTCGATGGCCAAATTTTAGGATTAACTTTTCACGATTTGACCAGCGATTGTCACATGAAAACCTCCTATCTATGTGCCCGAGAGGCCCATGGACAAAAATATATAAAAATATGGGTGTGACCCTCGTGCTGGGGGAGTTAAAAAAAGAAATAAAAGATGAGATGCAGTTGAACAAATATGTTTAATCCTCCCACACACACTGAGGGTAGTACTCAAAAATACAATTAAAATTTCTAGAAAAATCTAGCTCATTCGACAGGGGTCGTAAAAATAGGTTCTAACTTTGGGGTGTTGCAAAGATAATTTGGGGCTAAAAGATAACCACTAATAAGGGAGTACCACCATGAATATTATTAATTATGTGTTGTAAAAAAAACTACTGAAAGGTTGCACCGACCTGCTACTCCTGGCTATTACCAGATCATTCCTTGCTCATAAATACATACAGCTTTTCTGGTCCGACGTCTGTCCCACGGGCACCGTCAGAACCGGCCTTACGCAATTAAATATTTTGAAGATAATAAATATTTTGAATAAAATCTTGAATATAATTAATATCTAGTTTGAATCAATAAAATCCCACCGCTGAAAAGAAACAATTCCAAGGTTAGCGGCGGAAACAAAACCAGGAGAATACGTGGACACCATGAAACATGTAAAGGAGGGGGTCTTACCAGCTTTGTCACAGGATTCCATTTGGAACTCCTCGCGACGAAGATATGCGGCTTCCCGCCACCCAAGAAATACCATCACGGCAACCTGAAAGATGTCGGTTCATAAGAGGAATGCCATTTTCAACCAAACAGAAATCGCTGAATAAATAAAATCCTTCGAACCACTTACCAGGAGTATGTGGACAATCACAAAACCACTGGATCTGCCATTTAGGCAAGCAAATATAAAGATTCAATTCTTAACGCCCTTCTCGGGCCCATCCAAGAAAAAAGTGAAAGTAACCGGTAGACAGTGTGACCAACTCAAAATCCGACAGCTACCAGCCGATCCTAATTCTACTAAAAAAAACGTTTACTAAATGTCAGAATCAATTTAGAAAATAAAGGAACTAGTTTACTTTTGAAGAATATTGACTTCTAAAACATTTAAAAATATAATTAAACTAATAAACATTTGAAAAATATAAATATGAATTTTATTCGACTCTCAACCATGCGTCACATACTCAGCAAATTTTACACTAACAACAAACTTGTTATTGCACTTGCCACACTGAACATGAGATTTGCATTTTTGATCGAACGGGCGCTGTGATTGGTTGAATTGCCAATATTGCCATACATGGGAAAAAAATATGAATAGGAGAATTTGTACAACGTTACAATACCTCCCCTCCTGAAAAAAAGATCGCTGCCCTCAGCGTCTTACTAAGAAATGAAAACCGTAAGTAAAAAACAAAAACAAATTTGAACAACTGCTAAAGTAAAACTGAAACCGTTAACCTTAGTCCACAAAACATCACCAAAACTGACACAAAACAATACAAAACCGCACATTCACAAAACTGGACAACACCAAAACTAATGCACAAACAGAAAAAAATATGGACCGTACTTGAACGCAACTCTTGTAGAGGTGACGTTCTGAAACAATTCCATTAAAAATACTCAATACTGAGAAAAAATATTAAAATGCAAAACTATGCATACAAAGATGACAGCAAACGTCATTCTCTAAAAAAACAAAATCCTAGGTCATCTGTTCCTTGGAATAGTTAAATCTCCACAAGATTTGGGGGAAAAATAAAATAAACAAAACTGACTCACAGCAATCCTATGAGCAGATAGCATAAGGCAAAACATCATTTGAACCTTGACGAGGAATATAAAAACATGTCTAACAAAAGATCCAAAATTGCATCAATACCAAGCACGTATCGTAACTAAGTATGATTGCACAAAAAAAAACTAAGCTAGGCCAAACCTATGCAAATGGCATAAAAAAATGGTTTGGGGCTCGTTAAAAAAAACGTTTGTCCTCTTTTGAGAAACAAACCAAAAGGATCTAGACAATAATAAAAAGATAGTTAAATCTTCACAAGTTTTTGCGGAATAATAAAACTGACTTATAGCAAACCTATGAGCAAATGGGCATAAGGCCAATATTAATTCGTGCCTTGACGAGGAAGAGAAAAAAAATGTGTCTTACAAAAGATCCAAAATTGCATCAATACCGCTCGTATCTTCGCTAAGTATGATAGCATAAAAAAAAAAACAAAGCTAGGCCAAACCTATGCAAAATGGCATAAAAAATGGTTTGGGGCTCGTTAAAAAAACGTTTGTCCTCCTTTGAGAAACAAACAAAAAGGATCAAGACAACAAAAAAAACCGGAACAGTCGACAATCTAGCTTGCAAGCGATTCCCTAACCTGTCATACTTCACGCAATCATACTACTAAAACCTTACATACCTCACCATCCGAACTGATAGTGATACAGTAAAAATAGCCTGTATGCACCCTTTCACTCATACTGGTTCGTGTGCCGAATATATATCAGATTCGATACACTACCGGGGAATGCCATGATCCTATCGACTGACCGTCAAAACTCTCTCCAGGTCATAAATTAATGGCCATAAAACCTATTGACCCTACACTTTCAACTTTAGGTGCCAATTTGCCATTCTAAATTTATCCGCATCAATAAAGAAAAATATTAAGTTACTTGGTGGTATTAACTTTTAAAAAAATTGTTATCAAATGTAGGTAGTTATGTAAAAAAAAAATTATCAAGACAAAACCCCAATTACAAAATGTGCACACTGTGTGCCTTAAAAATGGTAATTATAAGAATACAAAAAAACTATTTGGCACTAGCCATCTATAAATTATTTCCAAGAAAAATAACTGATCAACGTTGAAAAATCTAGTTTTCAAGCGAAAATTACAATCATTCTAAGATAATCAGTTACAAATTTAAGTTGTTTTGTAATTTAATTATAAAGAATACCAAAAAAACTATTTGGCAATAACAACTATAATTTTTTTTTGTTTCCAAGAAAAATGATTACCTAACTTTGAACAATACTAGTCTCCAAGCAAAAATTACAACAATTCTAAGAGTTACTATCTCTTAAAAGTTACATTTAAAACAAACATCCAATACAATAACTTGGAAACCCACAAAATTCAATATAATAAGTAAGTATTTATTTACTTATTTAAGTGTTTACAATTAACTAAATATCAAACATTTATGTAAGTATGTACCTAAAACAAATCTAAGTTGTTTTGTATTTTAACAAAATATGAATTAATATTGTCCACTCTAAATTAATTAAGTTGTGGTACAGTCAACAGCACATCACGGTAAACACTTGCAGTTCGATAATAGCACTTATGTCCCCGACATAAGAGCGGTACAAAGTCCAAAGTGTTACGTCTGATGTGCTTTTGACTGTACAAAGCAAAGAAATTTAATTGTTCACACTATTGTTCATACAAGTTTACACAATATTATAATGGGAAAACACAAAACATAGTATTTTCTTACTAAAGAAAAATAAAACAACAACACTTATGTTTTTTATTTCTTATTGACAACACACAAAAAAAAACGTTGTAGGAAGGTCCTCTCATACAAATAAACAAAACAAAATCAATAAACTAAAAAAATCTTTAAAATATTTAAGTATTTGGTCAATATAAATGTATTTAAGTTTCACAATGATGGAAAATATTTAAAAAAAATATTATCAATTTCTTTACCTTTACTGTAAAAATTATTAAAAAATAGTAAGGTAATGTAAGTGAATTTGACGACTAACCTTTAAAAATAACAATTGAGTTTTGTTTTCCTTAATGAAGGCAAAATATTTCCCCAACAAAAAATAATTTTTCAAACTATCAAATGAAAAACAATTGTCTGGAAAACAATATTGAAGCAAAAATTAAACTATTTAATTAGTAGTCCTAAAATAGTAACTACTAATTATAGTTACAAAAAGAAATATGTGAAACTTAAATTTTACATAAGAAGAACCTCCCAAACGGAAATAAAAAAAATTCAAAATTTTTAATTTTTAATTCGGTGGTACCCCAAAAAAAAATACACAAAAAAATTCTTTTACATGAAACATAAAACATAAAACACAACAATTCCTCACCTTCTCTCTCCCTCTACTTCCTATGCCTTCTGTAAATTCTAACCAATCCAAACAATGCCAACAGCCAGGACAAATGTTACACTCACAATATTCCCTGCGGTCCGGGCGAAAAAGAATAGAGAGGAATGTTGTAACATAAAATATAAAGAAAACCTTGTGCAACACACCAAAATCTATTAATAAAATTAAAAGTTGGGCGCCATTTTGTCACATGAAAACCTCCTATCTATGTGCCCGAGAGGCCCATGGACAAAAATATATAAAAATATGGGTGTGACCCTCGTGCTGGGGGAGTTAAAAAAAGAAATAAAAGATGAGATGCAGTTGAACAAATATGTTTAATCCTCCCACACACACTGAGGGTAGTACTCAAAAATACAATTAAAATTTCTAGAAAAATCTAGCTCATTCGACAGGGGTCGTAAAAATAGGTTCTAACTTTGGGGTGTTGCAAAGATAATTTGGGGCTAAAAGATAACCACTAATAAGGGAGTACCACCATGAATATTATTAATTATGTGTTGTAAAAAAAACTACTGAAAGGTTGCACCGACCTGCTACACCTGGCTATTACCAGATCATTCCTTGCTCATAAATACATACAGCTTTTCTGGTCCGACGTCTGTCCCACGGGCACCGTCAGAACCGGCCTTACGCAATTAAATATTTTGAAGATAATAAATATTTTGAATAAAATCTTGAATATAATTAATATCTAGTTTGAATCAATAAAATCCCACCGCTGAAAAGAAACAATTCCAAGGTTAGCGGCGGAAACAAAACCAGGAGAATACGTGGACACCATGAAACATGTAAAGGAGGGGGTCTTACCAGCTTTGTCACAGGATTCCATTTGGAACTCCTCGCGACGAAGATATGCGGCTTCCCGCCACCCAAGAAATACCATCACGGCAACCTGAAAGATGTCGGTTCATAAGAGGAATGCCATTTTCAACCAAACAGAAATCGCTGAATAAATAAAATCCTTCGAACCACTTACCAGGAGTATGTGGACAATCACAAAACCACTGGATCTGCCATTTAGGCAAGCAAATATAAAGATTCAATTCTTAACGCCCTTCTCGGGCCCATCCAAGAAAAAAGTGAAAGTAACCGGTAGACAGTGTGACCAACTCAAAATCCGACAGCTACCAGCCGATCCTAATTCTACTAAAAAAAACGTTTACTAAATGTCAGAATCAATTTAGAAAATAAAGGAACTAGTTTACTTTTGAAGAATATTGACTTCTAAAACATTTAAAAATATAATTAAACTAATAAACATTTGAAAAATATAAATATGAATTTTATTCGACTCTCAACCATGCGTCACATACTCAGCAAATTTTACACTAACAACAAACTTGTTATTGCACTTGCCACACTGAACATGAGATTTGCATTTTTGATCGAACGGGCGCTGTGATTGGTTGAATTGCCAATATTGCCATACATGGGAAAAAAATATGAATAGGAGAATTTGTACAACGTTACACGATATTAAGTATCATTAAGGTTTATGAAATTAAAAATATTTCTGGTAAAAAACAAGAATTGCCATGCTTCAGACAATTCCGTCTATTAGTCGAAATGGGCTACAGAAGACCAACGTATGAGTAATGCCTTTGCTATTACTCTCCGTTAGGTAAGTGAAAGTGCCGGAGGCTCTAACCACTCCCAATACCATGCTCTTGATTTCTCCGATTGCTATTTGCTATAGCAATAATTAACCATCCCCCTCTTTCCATATCCTTACTGCAAGGTCTATTACTTACCAACAGGAATAAGAATACAACGATGTGGCTGGCCAATCCTACGATCGGCAAGTATGAACTCGTAGTAGATTCAACGTAGTCGCAGTGCTACAGCACCGGCTGCGCTACGAAGCCTGGCCATCAAATTACAGCTACGACAATAAACCAGTAGCAGTCTTAATGTTACTTTGTCTTAAATTATTACAAACTAGCTGCCCGCCCTGACTAAACACGGGTAAATAAGTTATGATAAAACAAATAAAGATTTATTTGATTTAGTGCTGTTGGCGTACCAACAGACCACAAAGCAATTATTGTGCAATAGACACGCTGCAAGCAAAAATAATTTTGATTGTCCAAGTGTGCTAATAGTAAACAAAATGATAATTTTGATATTTTAATATTTTTGTTGTTGACAAAAACGTAGAATAATAATTAAAACAAATTTTTATTGTTGTGTTATTTTACTTTAAATTAACGAAATAAAATTAATACTCGTAGCTCATTTGTAACAGCAACAACTGGCAACATTATCTTGTAGCAGTTTTTAAAATGACAATTTCACGTAGGTAGTTCCAATTTTCGCCACCGGAAAAGATAAGTTTTTCACTCAATAACCTTTTTGTGCAGACGAAAAGAATATTTTTTTTCACATACCTGTTGTTGCTTTTGATAATGCATAATACTTCACCCTTGGGAAATTTAATCTGGAAATAGGCTCGCCATGCGGAAGTCACGTAAAATGTTGTCAAGTGCCTCTTGAGGATGTGATATTTAAAAACAATCTCAGTCTTGTCTCTTTTACGCCATTCTGTGTATCATTCATCCACATTATTAACGATTCTTTTAATATCGAAATAGAAAATATAAGAAAACAAATTAAGTTTCGACGTATTCAAACATATCATTATGTTTGTGAATTATTATTTTTTTAATCGTACGTCTTAAAAGTCTCTTAATAATCAGTTGTTATTTCCTGATGACAAAGAGAAGTCAAGGTATGGTCATGGCAAAATTGCTAATGTAATAATTGGAGAATTTGCCAAAACAATTTATTAACACTTTATAACACAATATTTGTATCGGTCTAGTAAAATTGGATAGGTTTTTTTAGACCGACACAAATATTCCATAGTAATTGTAGTTCAATGCAAATATTCATACTTATTAAAGTACATTTTGCTTTGGGACGTTGCGCCATTCTAGCTAGTTGATGCAAATAAACTAAACCAGGCAATGACTACTTTTCGGCAAATTAATAGATGAAGATAAAAACCACAATTTTTTTTCTTTTTTCGGAAAATAACAATTACGAATGGAGTAAACCAACTGAAAGTGCAAGTCCTTATAATTTGGATACAGATTGCATAATTAAACAAGTAGGTACCCAGAGTAATATCCGGACAGGTGATAACGTTATTTTGAAATAACGTTATTTATTTGTGATAATTGGCGCGTCGCCAACGCGGGCCGCCAAACTCGAGCATAAAGGCAGTACTGACTTAGTGAGCCTGCCTTCATTCATTACGTTGGTGTAAGATTCTCGCACATAACGACTTTGCCTGATGACTGGAATTCCACAGTCACTTAACTACGGTAAGTAATAGTAAGGGAGTGAGGGATCACTTTTTTCGCATATTATCTGAGGATCCTATGGGATTCAAGAGGCGGAAAAAAATATTTTTGGATCCCATGGGAGCGAAATATAGTATTTTCATTGAATGTCATAATGATAGGATCCAAGAGGCGAAAAAAAATATTTTTGGATCCCATGGGATCCGAGATCCGATTTAACATAACGAGATTGGCATATTTTTTGTCATTATATTTTACTTACATTTAATATTTACTTTAATATACTATATAATTGCATATATAATATTTACTGTTTCAGTAAGCATAAATATCGTTCAGACTAATGTTTTTTGCCCTAATTTTGATTCGCGTAAAGTTGTTAGACATATTGTTTATTTGTCTAAAAGTTATTATAGTGTAACAGTAGGTTAAGGTGCGTTTTCTCTTCAATATTACCTTTTCCTGAGTGCATTAGGCTTTAGAATATTATGCTTAACAGTTATTATTAATAGAGGTATTCCGCTAAAGTTACTTAGTGACTATCTGAACAACCGGACACAGAGAGTAAGAATAGGCGATTGGGTGAGTGAAGAGGCCCCTGTCTCCATAGGAGTGCCTCAAGGCAGCATAATTGGACCAACCCTCTTCCTGGCCTACATTAACGACCTGTGTAACCTGCGAATTGAAAGTGGTAAAATCCTAACTTTTGCTGACGACACTGCTTTGTTCTTTAGTGGTGCCTCCTGGACTGAAGTGTTCCAAAATGCTCAGCTCGGTTTTGACAAGGTGAAGAGGTGGCTTGAACACAACGTATTGACCCTAAATGTGACCAAAACCAAATATGTTGCGTTTGCATTGAGAACTTCCCAACTACCTCCAGTATCAATGCAACTAACTGCCCACACATGCCACCGGGAGGTTACTACATGCTCCTGTCCCATGCTAGAAAGAACCTGCCATATTAGACACCTTGGTGTCATCTTAGACCAGACGCTGTCTTTTAAGCCGCATATTGACGCCCTGGTGCCTAAACTACGTAAGCTCATATATATTTTTAAAACGCTGAAAAATATTGCCGACCATCAGGTAACAAGAATGGTATACTATGCGCTCTGCCAACCACTCGTGGAATATTGCATATCTACCTGGGGTGGAATAGCAAAAACCACGCTCATTGATGTCGAACGTGCTCAACGCGCAATTCTTAAAGTGTCAGCCGGCCTCCCCTTTCTATACCCTACAGTCGATCTTTACCGCAAATGGAATGCGCTTACGGTCAGACAGACGTTTATCCTACAAATAATTTTAAAGAAGCACTCTGATCTTTATTATTATCCGGACTTACTCAAAGAAAAGCGTAGGAATAAAATTGTGGTCCCTACGCCTTCCTTTAAAACTGCGTCATCTCATAGATTTTATTGTTTCTTAGGCAATTACCTATACAATAAGTTAAATAAGCTGCTTGACTTTCACCATCTTCCCAGGCCTAGATGTAAGGCTAAAGTCAAGGAGTATTTAAAAGTACTAGATTACCACGCCACCGAAAATCTCATCACTGTACCTACCTAATTTTAACAAATTGGCTCCTCTCCATATCACTCCTCAATTTTTTTCTCTCTTCCCCCTGCTCATTAACACATCACTCTTTCCTCTCACAATAGTATCACATCTCCAAAATCGCACGTACACTATATACACACTAATACACACATATAACCACACATTCATAAACATTCACACTACTTTCACACGTCTGCAGTAATAGCTTTAGTTTAGTTTCTTTTAATTCTAATTTTATCCTCTGTCTATATTTTTCTATTATTTTAGTCTTCCATTGTTTGCTCACTAAAAGACAACCACAATACTGGCATCCTTCTGCGGGGGAGGGCCTGGTGACCCGTAACACAGGTTCTATAAACCTATAACAGGCACCAGCCACTCACACATAAGGACCCTGTATGTTATTATACTAGTATATAGGCTCCTAAGCTTTGTAATGTTCTTGTGTGCTGATGGAAATAAATGATTATTATTATTATTATGTTTTTTTATATATTTTTTTCTCTCGAGATTTTTTAACTCGGTATATAGTACGAGCTCACGGGCTTTAAGCCAAGTGAGTCGCAGCTTCCATTGTTGTGGTTGTATCGTCCTGCAGGAACTTTCGTACGATACGACAGGTGTTGAGGATCGCGGCTTTTTGCATAGTCATATAAGTATTTTCCGGTAAGTCTAGATTGCGTAAGGAGGCTAATAAATGTTTAGGGATCACCCCAGTGCTTGAGAGCACCAGTGGCACAATGTACACTTTGTTCATGTTCCACATCTTAATTATCTCTTCTTTTAATTCGGTGTATTTATGTATTTTCTCGGTTATTGTTTTATGCAAATTATGTGTGTTTGGTACTGCAATGTCTATAAGATAAACTGTGTTATTACTTTTATCTATTAATGTAATATCTGGCCTATTAAAGTGTATGGTTCTGTCCGTTAATATTGCTCTGTCGTAGTACATTTTGTGGGTGGCGCTCTCAAGCACTGCTTTTGGTGTGTATTGATAATATGGTAGTGGATTTCCGTTGATGAGCTTATGTTTGAAAGCTAACTTCTGGTGTATGATGTTACTGACTTGATTATGGCGGTGAGTGTAGTCGGTTTGAGTAAGATTGGGACATGCACTAGTTATGTGTTGAATAGTTTCGGAGTATCTATTGCATTTGCGGCATTTATCTGTGGTGAGATTGCGGTCCTTGAGAATATATTTTTTGTAATTTCTAGTATTTATTATTTGATCCTGGATAGCTATAATAAAACCTTCTGTTTCTGGAAATAAGGAACCTAATTTCAAGTATTTGTTGCTAGCTGCTAAATCTATATGTGGTTGTTCCAGGTCATGGTAATGTCGTCCGTGCAATTGTTTCGTCCTCCAAGCTTTTATTTTTTCAGTCTCGTGGTCCTGCCTGCTGACAAATTCTACGTCTCTATTTTTTAAATTCAATGGTGTATAGTTGTCGTCTGCTCCTACTATTGTCGAGTGAATACTAGAGGTTGAAGCTTTGTTGTAAAAAAAAACGACGGGTTGCACTCCGGGAGTGCCGGCAGAAGTGAAAACCTGAATATTAACGTTGTGCATTTTTGATATGTATTTTGGAATGGTTAGGGATTTAATTGATTGGTAGAGGTATAAAAGTACTATCATTTATGTGGTAAAATACAATATTTATTTATTGCGCTATCGTACACAAACATGACAATTTATATTACATTAAAAAGTTTATCTCTCAGAATTAATGTATTCAGAAACTTTTTCAGACTTATCAGAAACTCCTTGCTGTGACACTGAAACGCCATGTAATAAATGATGATAAAATGATTGACAACCGTCAATGTCATACTTTTTTGATTGACAACTATTTATTTTCTAAACAACGAAAACAAAGTTTGGAATTTACAACTAATTGCATACTGGAATCTGCGGATAAACTTTTGAATTTGGAGCAATCGGCCAAGAAATGATTCCCTTTACAGAATCCGCAGACTCCCGAATCGTTAATAACACGAGTGGTGTTACAGTAATCAACATGTCGCTTTCGAGGATGTTCACTGGGAATTTGGGGTAACAAGCCAAACTGTGTGTGAGAACGAGCCTCTTGTCGCAGGAAATCGGACAGCATTTCCAACTTCATACGACCTGATGCATGCTCCGCAGCATAGCGGATCCAAAGACTGCGGAGAAGTGGTGTTAATTTCCACAAAATACTGTTATATAATTCCGGCGAATAAAGATATTCCAAACTTTTTAAATGTTTTATTACGGCAATTAAATTTTGAATTTTGCAGGATATCAAATTAAGGTCTTTGTGGTCACTTTGTAGCATAGGAAGCATATAGGAAGCGACCGCACTGCGGCTATAATAGTAGAAGAGGTCACACTTGACAGTTCATTTATGCAAAAAAAAATATACCTTACGCTAAAGGAATAAAACTCAAGAAAACAACATCAGTTCTTATTATTACAATTATTTACTCTACTCCTGACTCCTGATGTACATAAGATGCACTTTTCTTTGCATAAATGAGCTGTCAAATTGAACAAAAAACCATTATTGTCTATAGACCGACAAATTATCTGTTCCGGTGGCGGCGTCGCTACTGTCTATTTAAAACTGTCATTAAATATCGTTTTTGCATTGCATTTCACGTAGTTCCAATTTTGGCCACCGGAACAGATAAGTTTGTAGAAAACACGTGTCCGGACTTCAAATTTTATATGGATTTTCGATCAGGTCACGTGACACATAAATCCTGACGCGAGTTTAACATTTTTTCCCCATACAAAAAAGTGCACAACGCCGCTAAAGAAGTTTTCACTTCAAAAATTTCTAAAATTTCGTAATTGTCCAATCCACATACACTTCAGATCTATCAATCCCCTTCCACCACTTTCTCTTTTAATGGTCATTCTTTCAATGGCTGATTTTGGGTGCAAGTAATTATGCTTTGTTAATGTGGTCCTGGTCTTCATTTCTAACTTAACTATATCTGTCTTTGTCCATTTAATAATGCCGAATGAATATGTTAAAATAGGTATTGCGTAAGTATTTATGGCTTTAAAAAGGTTTTTGGAATATAATTGTCTTTTACATATTACGTTTAAGCGCCTGAAATATTCCTGTGTTAACTGTTTTTTGATTTCGGTATGGTGTATCCCTTTAGCTTGTTGAATCCCTAGGTATTTGTAAGTGTCATTAGGCTCCATTAACTTAAAATTGAATTGCTCACTTGTATCTAAATTTAATCCCTTAACCTTGCCCTTCACTATTCTTAGTATTCTACACTTATCTAGTCCGAATTTCATGTTAATATCTGCACTAAACGTTTCTGTAACTTTAATGAGGTTTTTCATATCTTTGTCTGTTTTTGCGAAAAGTTTTATATCGTCCATATACATGAGGTGACTTATAACTGTATTTGTTAAATTGTATCCACTCTTTGTACTATTAAGCAAGCTAGATAACGGATTCAGGGCCAGACAAAACCATAAGGGACTGAGAGAGTCTCCCTGGAATATACCATTTTCGATCGAGATTTCTTCTGTGCTAACATTGCTAGAAGCAGAAGTAAGGTGTAAAGTTGTTCTCCAGTCAGTCATGGTATTCTCCAGAAAATTAATAATATTAGGGTTTATTTTATATATTTGTAACACGCGTATAAGCCATGAATGCGGTACACTATCAAAGGCTTTTTTGTAGTCTATGTAGGTAACATTAATATTTCTTTTGTATTTATGAACATGGTTTAAAATGGTCGAGTCAATAACTAACTGTTCTTTACATCCCATATGATTTCGCCGGCATCCTTTTTGTTCTTCAGCTAAAATATTGTTGTTTTCTATATGTGCAGTAAGTTTATTTGCGATACATGCGGTAACTAATTTATACAGAGTAGGTAAACAAGTGATAGGTCGGTATTGAGATGGGTCTGCTGTGTTTTTACTTTTTGGTAACATGTAAGTAATTCCTTTCGTCATAAATTTCGGTAAGTCAGCTTCCCCTTTTATTATATTGGTGATAATATTTCCTAACATATCATGAAATATGTGAAGTTTCTTATACCAGAAACTATGCACCCCGTCTATGCCAGCTGCTTTCCAGTTTTTCATTTTTCGTGTAACTAGTTCTATATCATCCTTACAAATGTCTGTGAATTCCATCTCTTCAATGTTCTCCCATTTATCCTCTTCTTCCTTTATCCATGTTGCTCCATAATTATAGTTATTATTATGCTTAAAGACAGTATGCCTAAAAAAATGATGCCAAATTAATATTATGCAACTATTATTAGGTTAAATAAAAGTATGCCATGTTGAATTATGACAAAAAATATTATGCGAAAAAATAGGGAACCTAATAGTAATTACAGGTCAGTTCCCTGTGCCTTAGTTGCTTAGTATTTAGTAGCATGCTATAGGAAATCGTAGGCTGCATTGGGCTTCAAAGATACGGGTATCAGATAAAAAAATTGTACTTGGGCTTTTCTGCACGGAAATTCTTAATAACCGACTGTAATCTGAAAGTCGTAGGTTTCGTAACTATGAAGTTACTATTCTATGTCGTTAAACTGCACTTTTTGGATTATAATTAGATTGTGTGGATGTCGCCAACTTTATTCTTTACGGTGTAAGACGAGTAAGGCTGAGATTGAAAAGTGAAACCACATTACGACTTTGCCTGATGGCTCGAAGCAATCAGTCAGTTAGCTACAGGTTACTGTAGCTTTATAAGTCACTATCAAACGATTACATTGTGCATTGACGACGTAGAAAAATATATAAATAAATATATTCATTGAATATTTTCAGCTTCAAAGTTGGCGAACTGTGCCCGCCCTTATTCTGTCTGTAATAGTAAATTATAGGGTTTATTGGTTTATTTTTCTGTTTGCCACTTGAACAAACAAGTTCGACAATGAATATTATATTCTAAGAATTTAGTAGCCTGCCGGTTAACTGGTCTCTGCGAAAGCAAAAGATAACGCAATTTCTAACGTTCTACATGACGATTTTAGAAGAAAGAAGTCCACTGCTGACCATATGCCATTTCTAGACCTTCACCTTCAAACGTTCCTCTTCACTTGGTTACTAGAGGGATTTCCCCAAAAACGTTGGGGCAGTAGAGTTTTGATTTTTTTACTTGTAGGTTATGCTGCTGTACCCTTCTTTTCTTGCGGAGGAGAAAAAAGGAGAATCTTAACCGCTAAGGTAGCTAACCTTACTAGGCCTGTGGTCATTTGTGAGACTCAGGACAATGACATTTCACTACCCACTATGCTCTCTCGGTTACCCCTTTTCACCGGATTGGGATGAGCTGGTTAATATCGTTGGGTACCCGCCTTGTGGTTATTGACCAGACCTGTGCTGCTGCTTTTTGTTACTATAAAGATACTTATTTATCAGTTATGTGAACTTTAACTCATGCTACGAGAATATATAATATTTTTTACCGAAGGTGAGAGAGGCTTGCGATTTACCTTCGAATCCTCTTGTGATCGTTATTTTTATTTTTTCAATCAAGGGAGCGCGTCGAGCGACCCTGTGTTATCGTGTACACGAGCACAGCGTCAACTGGGGATGTGAACCTTGTACTTGGTTTTACGATAAATAAATATGCATGGACATTATTCACCATTTTTCCCTTATGTATATAACATTAATAATACCTTGTGTAACTGAATAATACTTCATTGATTTTTTTTATTGAAATTCTTAAGATTTAATCATCATACATCATAAGTTCTATCTCGTATCAATGATTGAGTTTACAAAATTAATCTTGACTTCCAACAATAACATTCTCCTACCCGATAAATATATGGCATTTTATAAGAAAGCGTTGCTCAAGGTGCTAAACACGTATTAATGACACACCTCTATATTAAAAAAAAATTAAGTATTACAATAAAGATACCTACCACCGTAATTTCCAGGTGTGCTAGTTGTCACAAACTTTAAACTACCAATTTTGCCCGTAACGTAAGCCCGGAACACCGAGGTCATAACCAGGCACATAAAGAAAAACAGTCACATAGCATACATTAATGTTGCCTGAACATGTCCAGGCTTTTAAGTCCTTATAGCTTGTGGGAATTTATCGGTTTGCATCCAATAACACATCACACTTTTTTACCAAAATCAACAATCGGACACTGGGCCTCTGGGATTTAAGTCCCAATGTCATTACGATTTTTCAACCGATCCATGAAAACCGTAATAATTCGACACGATGCCATGTAATCGACCACTTCACATCACTAGTGCCACACAAGAGATGGTGAGACCACGCGCAGGTTTTCAATTAGGGCGGTGAATCAATCAAATCAGATCAATTTCGCGGTGGGTGACATCAGCGACGGGTTTCGGGGAAAAGCCTTTTTTACACCGGGACGACTTGGGTGATATGATTAACCTAATTCCGTTTTATGCGTAGCCGAATCCATTACGGAAAATTAAAATTCCGGTTCTTTTATACCGTCACGTGGCCTATCTGATGGAAAGGCAAGGGCTTTTAAGCATTTTCGTAATTTTGTTTTGAAATGTTTGAACTTGTTTTAGTCTTGTGCCCAAGGCAGGGGGATTTTTATTACAAAATACCATTTTTTATCCTATTTCAAAAAATAGCTTATTCCTATTGATACCACCGTAATTAAAATTTATAAAGTTCATAATTTCATGGGTGCCGAAACGGGAAGGTGCCGAATCGGGAATAAACCCCTAAAAGTGTTTTTTACAATACATACATACATATAAATGTACGCCTGGGCGGTCTAGTGGCTTAAGTACCGGGCCGAGAACTCGTGGTCCTGGGTTCAATTTCCGGGGTTGAGCTAACTTTGTGTCAGATTTTCGGACACAGCTCGGGTTTGTGATCACCAACCGCAACCGCATTTGGCAAACCCATCATTGTAACGATAACTTTGATTGGACAGTAAATAAGTACTTAACATTTTTTTTACTTTTTTCCCCGTGAAGTTACCCCAATATATAATATAATATATTTACATGTAAAGACGGATATTCTACATATTATAAAATCATATAGGTCGAAAATATAAACCCAGTAATAAAATCATGAATATTTATTATTGTGTAATTGGAAACAACCTTTGCTTGGAGGTAAAAAGTATAATGTTATTGTTCTTTATCAAACCGTGGCCGAAGCTTTGTTCATGAGTTCTCCTTTACAGTTGCCGCGATCCTGCAACAATAGCCACTTCTCCATTATAACACTGAACTGAATTAAAATTGTTTATTTTGACCTATTTTAGAAATATTTATGCATAAAATCTGTTTAAGCATATTTATGACATTTGTATAATTTTACAGCCCTTTAGTTGATCTTTATAACGATTCATACTTACATATTTTTAAAGTTGTTTTCCTAAGTTGATGCTACGCAAAAAAGAAATTAGTCTTAATAAACAATGATATTTAAAAGAAAAGATAGGAATTTTCATTTAAAGCGAAAATGGGTACAGATGAATGAAAGAGGCTATAATTTTATTGATGAGCCAAATGTCTCGTTTAGCTTAGAATGACACGGTTTTTTTTTCATACTAAAACGATTGGCAGACCATCTGTCTGTCTGATAGTAAGTCAGTCAGTGGTGGTGTGCGGCCTATTCCATTAAGAGGCTCTTACCCAGGGAGATTCGCTTAATGTGCTGCCACAATGTAGGCTCCTCGCATCTTCGAGTCACCATCAGGAAGCTTGTTTCTATACCACTTTAGTTGGCAGACCTGAGGCATGCAGCCCACCTGATGGTAAGCCGTCACTGCGGCCTATTCCATTGAGGGACACTTCACCAGCGTCGTTTAGTGTGCTGCCAGACTATAGGCTCATCTGATCTTCGAGTGTCTGATTTCAAGTGTAATCGTTCCCACATTTAATTTGCCGGAACACAGCCAGAGCAGTTATGGCGGCAGATTTCACCTGTGGGGGTGGTAGCTGGCTAGCTGACTCTGAAAAAGCCCTACCACCAACCAGACCCAAGGTGGAGGCCTTGCATGTCTGCCAATTGATTGATCTAGCATTAAAAATAGTTATTCTAAATTTTTTTGAGCGTAAGTTTTTAATGTTTTGTTTTGTATAGTGCAGGAATCTCGGTAAAGCAAAGGCTTCAGAGACAAGTGACCGAGGCCGGCATGACTCCCGCATTCGATAGCGACCATCCGTCGAGTGATTCGTATGTTATACAACGCAGCTTTAAAGAACCATATTATTAAACCTTTTTTTCTTTCTTTGAGTACCGAGAACCATGTACTGTGATGAACAGTATAGGGATAAACCATAAAATATGAATACTTTTGGAAATTCATATCATATTTATAAAAACCATAAACAAAATCTTACAGCATTCATGTTCTACTCGTAAGTACAACGTGTTTGTGCCTCTTTTAAATAATAATAAAATAATTAAAAATATATTTTTTACAGTTATTTATTTATTTATTTATTATATTTTGCCGTAATCAAGGTAGCATTCGGTTCAGGTTTTTATTGCAAATTATAGTTTTAATTTCAATGAACGTTTTTTATTGTAAAAATTAAAAACAACATAATATTTTGTAATAATAGTGTATCGACTACTTACATTTCTTTTACTGCAGCAAAAGCTCCCTGATGTATTCGTTTTTGTTTAAAATTATTATTATTTGAAATATGCATTTCATTCATCGATCGCTTTATTTGATGAACGTACTGATCCTATCAAAGTACATATTGCTTTTTTCACTGTAAATATTAAATGTGGATAAATGGACCAGAATATTTATTTCATTTCCATCGGCTTTTAAAGTAAATATTCATCGACATTTTGCTGTAACAAGCGTTTGTGAATGGAATTTTTAACGTGAAAGATTTTTCAATGGTGTCCAAGCTTCTAAGAAGCAAGCTCTCAATTTGTTCATTTTATGGTTCAGTGAAAAAAGAGCAATATTTTCACTGGTCTGTTAAAAGATACCGACTTACTTACGATGACGACCGATTTGGTGTAATGGCACAAAATACTTAATAGTACAAAGTAATGGTTGAAAAGTTAGCTGTTACACCAGAGATTGCAGATTTGATCCCCGCTTAGTCCCCTTCTCTAGACTGAGGGTTGACCTGCGGGCGGTTATTAGTGATATTTCGCGCATGATTCACGAGTGTACCACATTATGTACTTTCTGACGCACTTGGGCTGCAAAACATCGCCAACTCTCAGACTCCAGACTATTCATACGTAATTGGCTCTTAAGTTGGGATTTGCTTTATCACCTAAAATGCTTTGTAAAATCCTATCGTGGTAATATTGTTAGTTAGTGGGGATGAATGTAACAGTTTTTATACAAATTTGTACAGTAATATAGGTTATCCGTCAGAATAACTGAGAACAACAGAATACAAGTTGCGCAAGAGAGGCGACAGCCAGTCTTATTACTTTGGCATCTCATAACATAAGGTGCTCCACGAGGTGCTCTGTGTGTATATCTGTCAAATGATCTAGAATAAAAAATCTTATTTACAGCAGTTTTGGCAACCTATATCACATTTGATCAAGTGATTACTGAGACTCCAAAACGTTTAAGAGGTACCGTTAGACAGTTCATTTATGCAAAGCAAAGTGCTACTTATGTACATCAGGAGTAGAATCTAAATTAATCTAAATAAATCAAATTGTATTAAAAAAGACAGATGTTGTTTTCTTGAGTTTTATTCCTTTAGCGTAAGGTAAGTATATTTTTTTTTCTTTGCATAAATGAACTGTCAAACGGTACCTTAGATTTGATGGACTTTAGTTCCAATCTATGCACTTCCTTAAGGCGATTAAATAAATTAATCCCGCAATAATACTTACTATCACAATGAAACCCACTAGGTGTAACTGTCTCCTATTCAATTAGCTGATCCGCTAGTGCGGTTATCGCCTAGATGGAATATCAACAAGGATTCGGGACGTCCACTAGTATGTAAATTATATTCGGATAGGTCGAATTCGCAATTGATAGAACGGTCGATGGCCTATAAGACGACATAGGGATGAAAACGAAATTACTGACTGATCTTCGGAAGTGTTTCCTCTCGCTTGGTCAGAAGGAGACAAAAGCTTTATGTACGGTCAACAGCACATCACGGTATACACTTGCAGTTCGATAATAGCACTTATGCCCCCGACATAAGAGCTGTACAAAGTCCAAAGTGTTACGTCTGACGTGCTTTTGACTGTACTTAATATAAAAAGAGACGCAAAAATCTATTTTAATTTTGTATTAGTGACTATAGTTATGAAGCAATATAGTATTTTATCTTTTTAGATTTTTTTAGATTAGATATTCAACATGTTCGCTGTATTTAATAAATTGTTTAGATTCACTTAGTATATAAATTGTTTTACATATTATCTATCCATCACTTTGACCTAAGCTAAGCATCCCCCGTTACCCCAGGCACTCCCAAGTGCGCAGCTGATAGCTTAATGGAGGTCCCGTCTGATACAATTCTTGAGAACAGATGCCCGTACTCAGTTTTGACCGTAGATAAATCAACGAGACGGCGACTTTATATCATTTGTGTTCGCAGACAGTTAATACATTGTGTTCAAAAACGTTGCCTGAACTTGATGTGTAAATTAGTGGGTAATAACTATAGTATACTCGTAGTAGTACTATAGTAGTTTCCTATCGATGCAGTTGGACGCTTTTGTCCTGAGTCCCAAACACGGCCTCATGTCTCGCTAAGCTACGGTTGAGGTAAACGCATTCTCCTTTAAATTAAAGTTTCCTCAAGATGTTTTTCACCACCACCACTTAAGTACTTACTCATCTATTCGGAAACTATCACGGCCAGATTCACCACTGCCAGATAATTTGCTCGTAATTTATCTGTCAAATACCTATCAAAATCGTTCTACAGTCAGCGTCAAAATGATCTGAGCGTTCAAAACTACCAAAAATATCTAAACATTTGACAAAAATTAACCTTACCTCAGACGAAAAGGTGCATTTTCATTTTTTGTTTGAGAACAAATGACAACAAACTTTTACTCCTAAAAGTATTGTGCTAAGAGTGATTTTTGTCAAATGTTCAGATACTTTTGGTACGTTTTAACGCTCAGATCATTTTGGCGTTGACTGTACATCTTATCAATTTTGAAAAGAGAAGGCATCATTCGTTTTATTTCGATGTTAAAAAATCACAAAATCTGTACTAAGTGGTGAAATTCGACATTGTCAGAGGCAATTCCCACATCAGAATTCCGTCCGTTGTAACTAAGAAGTTATGTCGTAGTGTGTACAATGCGAAAATTCAATCACTCCGATAAAAAATTCGTCAGATTCCACTGTAAAGTCGCGGACGATTTTCGTACATAGCACTGGCGTAAAACAGGACGGAAATAAAAGAATTCCTATGTCAGTTGGCAGACAGGCACGCAGCCCACTTGGTGGTATTAAGTGGCCAGCCACCACGGCCTATTCCATTGCGGGACTCTAAGCCAGGAAAAGTCGCTCAATGTGCTGCCACACCGTAGGCTCCTCTGATCTTCGGAGCCTTTGATTTCAAGTGTACTGGCTCCCACATTAATATTGCCATTAACCAGACACAAGGTGGGAATTGAACACGGCCTCTGGGTTTTATAACCGAGTGGAACCACTGTTCCACATACAAACAGACATGTAGTGATCTTAGGGCATTAAAAAGAGTGTAATGCACGCAAATATTTGTACCGTGCTGAGTTCGAACTTCTAACCCGTAGCATTGAGTTACAAGTACTACGTAAATTGTAGTTCAATGACCCGTAGTCTCTGAAATAATATTGGTCGTTAATATATTTAAATCGTTAAAAATACCACCTTAATATGAACAGTAGGAAATGTTTCCCACATAATTTTACAACTTTTGCCACGTTAAGTCCAAAAGAGGTCAGAAAAAAACATAATTTTGGCAAGTGCACTTGACGTTGCATTTATTTTTCGATGTTTTGGCATAACAAAAACGGCGGCTTTTTGTGTCACGGTCTCCCTCCAGCATTATGGATGACCGTTGGCACAGAAGGAAGCGGTCTGGTTGCCAAATCTAGGGCACAATTGTAATTAGTTTAATACTTACTGTGTTAAACATGCAGTAAAAAGTACAGTTTATCTTCTTACGATATGAAATAAAATGATTAATAATTACTGTAATAGGATTTACAAAAAATACTTTTGCACGTCATCATTCATTTTAACATAGGTACTAACACTTCGACGTGATTGGCCTGCCGAGAAGTGACGAAACAAACTCGACAGTCTGCCTTTACTTGGTGTGGTTTGTTAAAATTAGTTTTATTCGAATAAATAGCAAACTTCCGACAATTCTTAGTATCTACACATGAGGGAATATAACGAAACGCCAGTCAAATAATTGAATCTTAGAAATATCTCGTTTCACAGAATCAGTAATCACCCAGCGCTTGAGTTAAAACTCATTTTCTAAATAAAATCCTTTTCAGCCATTATTTTGTATGTACCTCAATTAAGAATGAGGGTAGATATTAAACTGCCATTAGTATTCATTTATTCATCAAGGCATCTTAGAATTAAACTAAGGAATTTAAAAATAGATTTTTTTTTAAATTTTAAAAAGGACAGTTAGGGGACTTTGTTTGAGAGGGTTGCAAGTTCCTACGCAGTAGAGTCCTTATCTAAAACAACGCCAGAGGTATACCGCTCGGGTATTGAGGTACCTACTCCTATTCAAACAGTTAATGCGTCTTAACTGTAAAATTTATATGTAAAAATAAATAAAAACATTTGTTCTATAATATCAGTAGGCAACTTATCTTAATAATGAAGAAGATCCATGGTTGGCGTGGATTTGGGGTGGTCAATTGCCACTAGTTGGACACAACTCATTTTTCTTCGAATGTGAAAGGAAAACCGGGGATTTAAGGGGTAGTGGAACGCATTAGTCCAAGGTCACAGATCTCACATGTCGGCGATGCAAAAATGCATTCTTTCCTTAGAAAAAAGGTTCGGATTAGAGGACAAGGAGGTTTCCCATAACAGCGGTATTCATAGTTATTTAAAAAGGTTTCACAAAATACCGTTACAATACAATTTATTAAACGATCCAAATTTTTTTAAATATGAACTCTATTCGGTGCTTTACCTGAGTGTGTTTGGAAATCAGAATATATAAAACTCATATTTAATAATACTTATATAATATTTTTGAGTGCACAATTATATTATATAATATCATTTGGAAAATTATATGTTTAATACGATGCTGTTTTGATTATGCAATATTCTACGAGACTCTCTACCAAAGAATACTTCACCTGGAAACGTCCCTCAATTTGCTGCCAGACTGTAGACTCATCAGATCTTCGAGCCTCTGATTTCAAGTGCACTGGCTCCCACATTAATATTGCCGGAACACAGCCAGAGCTATTGGCGGCAGATTTCACCTGTGGGGGTGGTAGCTAGCCAGACGGACTCTGAAAAAACCCTACCACCAACCAGACCCAAGGCGGGAATCGAACCCACGACCTGCGTGTTTTTATACCCTAGCGGCTTAGCTACTGTTCTACGAAGGCGGTCAAAATCGTCTGTGGTATTTCCACCGACTTTTAAAAGCCCGGGAACTACCCACTACATCCCAGACTACTGCACTTACCGTACCACCACGATGCCGAATCGCAGGCATCGTTAGTCGTATAGTCGCAATGTCCAGGGCCAATTATGGTATACCTATTTATCTGTGAGTAGCTAATTTCACACTGACAAAGTCCCAAATGCTTATTTTTATTAAAGAGGCAGGCAAACGGCCAAGGCCAAGTGTCTTGACCGTGTCTTGTATCTACAAGAAGAGTTCACGGTCATATTCCTATTTAACACACAATACGCCCCCGGGACCCGAAACAAAACAACAAAGTTTGTTTACTGAAAGAGTAACCATGTATAAATCAACGCTAAAACTTGTTACTTGTTACGCAAGAGTTTCCGCACATCAGTAGCGCTTCAGTAAACTCATTAGAGTGAACTAACCGCCAGCAATCAATACCGCCTTTTTGTCCGGGGAACCGAACCCGGTTACGACTTAATGCAATTTGATTGCCGACCCTTTTAGGGACCCGCAAGTGAGATAAAACGTGGTTAATCCGCCATTCTCTTTACATATGGACCTAATTTTTTTTATATTTTGCCTTTACAGGGCCAAGGTCTTTATCATTGAATTTATTGTATCGTTCAAATGATACTAGCTTAATCAACACCCCTGTCAAGCTTGGACTGGTGATCATAAACCGAAAAAATCTCTGCCTACGCCTGTAAACTGCGGGAAAAAATATATCAAAAGCAATTAATATTATGGTCATAATAAGGACTGTTCAATTATTACAAGCCAACTTAAATAAAATACTTTGAGGCCAGGTCATTTAAATTATTTTATTATTGTGAACCAAAATTCAATGTGCAAATAAATAATAGAATATTGAATTCGGTTTCAGTTGTATGTGACATCTTTTGCCGATAATTAAAATTGAATTAGTTCCACTCTATATTAAATTTTGGTTTGCTGTCTCGAAACAGTATTTGGTATTAATTTTGGAAACAAAATGCAAACAAACTTTTGAATGCGGTTTTCACAGTATTTGAAAGATAACCCAATATTTATAATAGTGGACACAGCATGCATATTCCAGTAGAAACGACCACGAGCTCAGAAAATACGATCTTTTATTTCGCAAACCAGGTAAAAATGGAACAAAAGTTCCATTAATATCACGGATTGGAGTTAAATTTGAGATGCGCCGTTAAATTTATTTATCTGCAAGCGAATTCTTTCAGGACAACTGGCAATGCAATTATTCAGTATGCTCCCCTGTGATGTATTTTATAATGTATCTGGAAAACCTGAACCAATCACGCGTTAATTATCGAAAATATTTCAATTTGTATTCGACATATGTCGACATGTCATTCTGTAGTTCTTTTAATAAACAGTTTATTTACCTTTACTATGCACTTGTTTGTTTTCACCTTCAGGCCAATTTCCTATGTGTTCTCAATCTACGCAGCATTGAATCGTTGCGTATATGTCGCATCCATCTGGTTGAGTTTGCCATTCAATAAGACGCCTAGGCATTTGATAGGACAACGCGCATCCAATCAAACGCCTAGACTTGTAGCACAGATTTATTAAATAGTTACTAACGTAACTTGTAGTTGAATTTTCATGACACTTCAAACTTTCAACACTTCGGCTGACTGAAAGGCAGCTCCAGCTCGATATTTATCCGACACCGCGGCGCTAGCTTCGCTTTGTTTACAAGAGGGAAAAATAAAATTCTATCGGAGGCGGAAATCGACTCAGATGGATATAGGTTAAAGGCTAAGGCGGGAGCGAAGCGTTAACAAAGCTATTTTTTTAATGCAAAAAGAAAACTTTATTATTTTTAATATAAATGCCAAGGCGCTCAATTGAGGTTGACTGACTGCGCTGCGACATAATATAGATTTCACCTATGTGCGAGATGCCTTATTTTCAATGACACAAAATTGAGCATAACACTTTAAATCATGTAATCGTCATAATGATTGGTAATGATGGACAAACATTTGTGTTTGTCCTGCGTCTTGATGTTAATTTGTATTTTAAAGTACCTATTATACGAGTATTTCGTGAGTTATCACTAATCCGCACTTGGCAAGCGTGGTGATTAGGCCAGTTCCCAAAATTATAGCGATGACTTGAATTCAATAATGGAGGCTTTTGCCCTGAAGTGGGACATTGAATGGGCTGGAACTTTACTATTTTTTACAATACTGGTAAAAAAGAACGAAACTTTATTCAGACACGGAATTTAAATGCGTTATAATGTTTTCCAGGCCGTTAAAAAGGAACGATGTTAAAAACGCACGATTCATTCCGCGAATTGATGTGAAATTGAAGTATCAGAGTTGAATAATCCGCTCGAAACTTTTTTCACAGAACCCTTTTAACTATTTTTCTTTTATGTCGATAGTTATACTATAATATTAATGACAGACCAGATTTCTTTCGCATTTACAATTTTTTGCAAAAGGACTAAAGCTATTTATGATTTTTTTTTTGCCAAAGGCTAGTCTATTATACTAATACATTTAATTATATTATAATAAAGAGGAAAGATTTGTTTGTTTGTTTGTATTGAATAGGCTCCAAAACAACTGAACCGATTTGGAAAATTCTTTCACTGTTGGAAATCTACACTATCCCCGGGTGGCATAGGGTATTTTTAATCCCGGAAATGTGGGGAGAAAGGGGGATATTTAAGAAAAGCAATTACGCACTGGTGAAACCGCGGATGCGGCCGCTAGTTTAATATAAAGTAGCATTTCGCCACTATTCGATATTAATAATTAATGTTAGGATAATGATGGATGACTAATCATTTGCTGGAGCCATTTACCACCATTACAATCCAAGAACAGGCTTAGTTATGAACAACTCAACTCGAAAACGTGTTTAAAGTCAATAATTTAATATTTTTCTTTTTTGTTGGTAATTTAATTGTAGTTTATTCCATTTTTATGAAATTAAAATACAGACAAAACAAAAAAATCCTCTCCAATCCGAAGCAGTCGAAAGCAATTAAATCATACAAAAAGAACAAAAACAAATGCCCAATAAAAATGGATGCGAAACAAAAAATAACAAAAGCGTATGAGTATCTGGGATCGGTATTTGTAAAACAGCGAAGAGTCGACATTGAATCGCCCGTGATCCACTTCACAATTTATACTGCGACTTTCAAGCGAATCATTGTTTTAAAAATGTAGGTTGATAAATACCTACTCTAACGGTCATAAAATAAACAGTCAAGTTGAAGCTCACCACAGTTTACCCCTTTACTAACGCAATTTTTTTATGCGCAAATAATAATCAAAGAAAAACTAAACATGTTATTTTCAAGGTATCATTAATTTCTTTAAAATGAATTAAATTCATTAGTTAGCAGTTACTTTCAATTGTGTCCATCTAGACATGTGACTACCATAGACAACTTATCAGCTTTCCTACATATTTAATCCATTTCTTAAACAATAACCCTTTGCTGTTAGTCTTGTGTCCCAGTTATGATGAGAGCTCGTTTTGCTAACAGGCCAAGGACAGGTGGTGTTAAGTCGTGGCCCCATTCTAAAGCGCTTGGGGCTAAACGCTTTCTACTTGACCCTTAATGACTAAAACATAAGGTTGCAATTCTTTTATTTTGTAAAGAATTCTTTAACATTAAGTGAACATATTATGTAGTTCTTGCGATGGTGAGTACTGTTATTGTGCAAGGGCACAATAACAGTACTCACCATCTAACTACATAATATGTTATAAGAATGCTTATAAATAGTTGATTTAGTAAGGACTAAATCAACTATTTATAAGCATTCTTTATTGCTTTCTAAGGTGTCAATAAAACATAGTTATCCTTAGATATTATTCACACAGTGCCATCTAGCCTTGGAGGAGTAAACCAGTAAGCATTTAGCACTAAAACTAAATCAAAGACGGTAAAACATTACCTACCTACTTACTACACATTAATGTTTGTACGATGTTAGAAGTTTGAAGTTCTTCTTTTTGACGACGTTACGAATCGGTCGTCAAAAAGAAAAACTTGATTGTATTGGCAATTGGCATTACTACCTTATTATCATCTTATTATATTAATTTAAAGAACACCAATTGATGACAAAAGTTGTTTTCTAAATACCTATGAGCAACGATCTGTTTCAACCGCCTCCGTGGAACAGTGACCAAGCCGCTCGGGTATATGTAAAACCCGGAGTTCGTAGGTTCGACTTCCACCTTGGGTCTGGTTGGTGGTAGGGCTTTTTCAGAGTCCGACTGGCTAGCTACCATACTCACAAGTCTCCGCCAAAACAGCTCTGGCTGTGTTCCGGCAGAAAGAGTGGCTCAGTCTGGCAGCACATTGAGTGACGCTTTCTGTAGTGTCACTCAATGGAATAGGCCGCAGTGACCGCTTACCATCAGGTGGGCTATGTGCCTGTCTGCCAACTGATCTAGTATAAAAAAAAAACTCGTTTCATGTGTACTTCGTACACAGTTGTGTGTGGTACCTGGGTCGTTCTTCTTTTTAACCTACAAAAAGGTGTCTTCACGTCTTCAGTGAAAAAAAAAACAAGGAAATTACCATAATTTTTTTTTAATTGTATTTTTACAGGCACTGTCAACGATATTAAATTCGTTGGGCACTGTACTAAACATTAATGACTGTGCACGATTAAATAATAAATGTTTTTAAAAATTTCACTGTAAAAAGTACGTTACAGAGTCGTAAATCCGCGTGACAGAAGTGTAAATCAAATTGTAGGTTAAAAATGTTGAGGGTGGCATGCGACCTTCATAGTGGAAGGTCGGCACTGGCACACAACACTAAGTTTTGAATACAGAAAAGTTTATGTTTGACAATCTGTCTACCTGCACATCAACGGTGACGCATTCAATAGTCAGCTTCAGTGGTGAACAGTCGAATAGATACCTATGTAATATATAAATGAGAGTGATTAAATAGTGACAACCCTCCTCCTGGTCTTATTTTTATAACCCTCCAAGAGGTTATGGGCCCAGAGAGACCAGGAGTAAAAGTGTGAAAATAATAAAAGTGTTTGATATGTACAAATAAATATAAACAAAAAGTTTAATAATAAATATAAAGTTTAAATGATAAAAATGAGGATATTATAAAGATATGAAAAGATAGAAGAATATAGCCGGAGGAAATAGATAGAAGAATAAAGCCGGAGAAATTTTCCTTTGCTGAAATTCAAATTCATTCCAATGACAGTTGTGATGACGGAAAACAAAATAACATCTGGAAAATTTTCTTTGAAATTTATTTGATTATTTTTACAAATTTATTTGATAAATATTATTTAAAATCATGGAAAATATTAACAAATTAAGAGACGTAACAAACTATAAAAATTGGAGGAAGATAACAAAATTATTTTTAGAATCGAAGGGATTAATTGAAGGAGCTAAAGAATTTAACGATGCGAAAGCGAGATTTTTAGTATTGAGCGCAATAGAAGAAAAATTCTTACACTACGTTATTAATTGTTCCTCAACAAAAGAAATTTTCGAAAAATTAGATCTGATTTTCCAATACGAACAAAAAGAAGACAATCACGAAAAAATTATACAATTTTATAGCTATTTACCTACTGGAAACACAATAGAGGATATAGCCCATTTGCAAAATTTATTTTCTGAAATAAATTTATTGGAACCAAATACCATTTCAGAAGAAATGCTTATAAACAAGGCTCTAACTATTCTGCCAGAAAATTTAAACTATTTTAAAACGGTGTGGGAAATAACTCCAAAATCTGAGAAGACGATTTTCAAATTTATTCAAAAGATACAGAAACAATTAAAAGGCTCAAGTGTTCCAAATATATCACCAGAAAACCAGGTATTTAAATCTGACGAAAGAAAATGTTTCAACTGCGGGAAATTAGGACACATTGCCAGACTCTGTAAAGAAGGCTGCAACATCTGCCACAAAAGGAATCACAGCACAAGAAATTGTTTTCAAGAAAAAATTTGTCGAAAATGTAATAATAAAGGACATATCGAAAAATTCTGCCGCAATAACATGGTAAGCGAACATTTACAAATTAAAGTCAAAGCAATAATTGACTCAGGAGCCTCATCACATTTTTTCCGAAATAAAAATATAATTCAAATTACAGAGAAGGTAGTAGTTCCAATTAGATGTGCCAATGCGGAGAACCTGATAGCGCAAGGGACCGGAAAAATAGCAACGGACTTCGGGCAACTGAAAGACGTTCTATTTGTCCCGGAGATTTCGAGGAACCTAATCTCGGTGAGCGCAGTCACTCATAATGGAGGCACTGTCCACTTCTCTGGAGATAAGGTATTTATACGTTTTCAAAATAAAACAATTTTAACTGGATACAGAACCAATACCGGGTTATATGAAACGGAATTTTCGGCTTATTATACTCGCGAAGCGCTACTTACTGAGAGTGCCAACATCTGGCATCGGAGGCTAGGTCACGTATCCGACGTGTCTCGTCTAGCAAGACTGGTTAATGGCGTCAAAATTGGGGGGAATGATTCGAACAAATTTTGCGAAATCTGTGCAAAAGCTAAAATGACCCGAAAACCTTTTGGCAATAATAGAATTAAAGCTAAATTCCCTTTGGAAATAATTCACACTGATATTTGCGGCCCCGTTGAAGTTCCCACTTGGGACAACAAAAAATATTTTATTACGTTTTTGGATGAGTTTACACATTTCTGCGTCGTTTACTTAATCACCTTCAAAAATGAATGCCTTGATAAAATTAAAGAATTTGTGTGTTTGGCTGAAAATCATTTTAACAGTAAAGTAAAGAAAATTAGATGCGATAATGGGGGAGAATACTCTAGCAATAACCTACATGCGTGGTGTCAGGCTAAAGGGATCATTCTGGATGCAACCATACCGTACACGCCTCAACTGAACGGAAAAGCTGAGAGGTTAAACAGAACCCTAATGGAGAGAACAAGGGCTCTAATGTTCGACGGCAAGGTTCCGAACTATCTGTGGGGTGAAGCACTGCTAACAGCAAGTTACCTAATCAATAGAAGTCCAACAGACGGCAGAAACAAGACACCAGCGGAAATGTGGTTCAAGATTAAACCCAATCTATCGAATATAAGAAGATTTGGATCCACAGCATACTTCAAAATTAATTTTGGCTTAAGAAAACTTGACGAAAGATGCGGCAAAGGAATACTTATTGGCTACGTAAGAAACGGCTACAAAATTTGGGTGGATGACAAGAAACAGATAATAAGAGCAAGGGATGTTAAAATTAACGAAGAAGAACAAGGAATATATTTGGACGATGAAGAAAATTTGGTTAAAATGGATGGACTTTGGCAGTTGGAAGATGAAACAAATGAAGATGAAACAAATAACGGCGAAACAAATGAAGATGAAACAAATAACGGCGAAACAAATGACGGCGAAACAAATGACGGCGAAACAAATGGCGATCAAACAAATAATAGAAGAACAAATGAAGAAGCTGGAAATAGTGGTAACAATTTTGAGAGGAATTTAAATTTTGATAACGATATACAACCGGAAGAAAATGAAGAATTTTTCGATAGTAATGAAGAAACTGAAGTAAGGCAGAGTAATGAAGAAACTGAAGAAAGGCAGAGAAATGAAGAAAATGAGGGAAGTCGAGCGGTGGAAAATAATAATAGAAGTGAAGCAGAAAATGGAAACAGTAATGAAGAAAGTGAAGGAAGTCGAGCGGTGGAAAATAATAATAGGAGAAATCAACCTGCAAGAGAACGAAGATTACCAGAAAGGTTTAAAGACTACGTCATGGACTATGATACAGAAGTGTCGATGCTAACCTATGAAGAAGCAATAGAATCGAGGGAAAAAGATAAGTGGAAGAAAGCAATAGAGGAAGAAATTAAATCGTTAGAAGAAAATAATACTTGGACCTTTGTGGATAAGAAAGAAGCGGAAGGAAGAAGACTAGTAACAAGCAAATGGATCTTCACGGTCAAGCCAGATGGAAGATATAAGGCAAGATTAGTCGCAAGAGGTTTTCAACAGAAATATAAAATAGATTACGATGAAACATATAGTCCAGTTGTAAATACAAATTCTTTGAGAGTACTTTTGTCAATTGTTGCAAATAATAAATTGAAAATGAAACAGTTTGACATTAAAACAGCATTTTTACATGGAGATTTAAAGGAGTGTATTTATTTAAAAGTCCCAAAAGGTTACAGCAACAAAGAAGATAAAGTATGCAAACTAAATAAGAGTTTGTATGGGTTAAAACAAGCTCCACTAATGTGGAATATTAAATTTACAGAATTTTTAGTTAAAATGGGTTTTAAACAATCAAAGTTAGATCAATGTATTTTTATAATGGAAGGTGAAAGAAGGATAATTCTTGCGATTTATGTTGATGATGGATTAGTAGTCGGTGAGAGGGAAGAAGACTTGGTGCATGTAGTGGAAACATTAAGAAAAGGGTTTGATCTAAGAATCTGCGAAGAAGTATCAAACTATATCGGGCTGGACATAACACAGAATAAGGAAGGAGTGAAAGTTTGTCAGAAAAATTATATCGAGAAAATTTTGAAGAAGTTTAATATGAATGAAGCAAGAGAGTGCAGAACCCCAACCATTTTGATAGAACAACACCCAAAGTTGAAAATAGATACAGAGAGTCATGAACTCTATAGGGAAATGATAGGATCATTATTATATCTGGCGAATAAAACGAGGCCAGACATTAGCTTCCATGTAGGGTATTGCTCGCGTCAACAAAGTGCTCCAAATTTGAATGATTTAAATAATGCAAAAACGATTTTAAAATTTTTAAAAGGTTCGAAAAACAAAGGCATTCATTTTAGTGAAGGTGATAAAGTACTTCGAGGCTACTGTGACTCAGATTTCGCGGGGGATCCAGATACTAGGCGTAGCACGTCGGGTTACGTGATTTGGCTGAACGGTGGACCAGTGGCATGGAGCTCAAGAAAGCAGCCGATTGTAGCGTTGTCGAGTACGGAAGCAGAGTTTATAGCCGCAGCAGAATGCTGCAAAGAACTTCTGTTCATCAGAGACTTCATATATGAATTGACCAATGAGAAATTAGAAATAGAAATGAAAGTGGACAATCAGTCAGCTATTTGGCTTATGAAAAAAGGAATTATGAATAAAAGAAGTAAACACATAGATGTGAGATACTATTATTTAAAAGATCAGATTGATGAAAACAGAATAACAGTCAAATATTGTCCAACGGGTTCGCAGATAGCAGACATACTGACGAAGTGTTTGCCACCTGTAAAGTTTGAGAGGTGTCAAAGAAAACTCGTATCAGAGTGAGTGTTAGGTAGTGATAAGTGCGGGCAAAAGTGAACTAAGTGCGTTTCGGTCATATGTGGGGAATTAGTATGTAAGTTTTTATAGGGGAGTGTAATTTTTGTATAATGTAAAGGCGTGATGTAAACTTAAGAAGCCCAGTCAACTCACATTATCAGTTTTAAGGGGGTGTTCAAACGTTTTAAGGGGGTGCTTTTAAAGGGGGATATTTAATGATTCATTTAAGGGGGTGTGGAAATATGAAATCTAAATGAATCATTATTTTCAAAAAAATCTGACTACATGAATGATATGTATTTTGGTAACTGTGTATTTACAAAAGGTTTTTAATATGGGCTGAGTTGAGTTTTTTAATCACACATTTACTTTTGTAGTTTATAATGTTGTAATTTAATTTTAGTTTATATTTATTGATTTATTCTTGTGTTTTTTTATGTTAGGTGTGAGTGAGATGATTGAGTGAGAAGTATGAGTTTTTATAATCTGAAGTTAGAGTTAGAGATTAGAGATTAATAAAGAAGTTAGGAGGATTTAACGGGAAGTTCGAGTAGGAGTTGAAGATTTATTTGAAGTTTTGTAATTAGGTAGGTCGAGTAGGAGTTAAACTTTAAAGTTAGTTGAAGGTGTGTAATAAGGTAGTTCGAGTAGGAGATTATTGAAGTTAGCTGAAGGTTTATAATTAGGGGAAGAAGTTAAGGATTTAGTTGAAGGTTTATGAGAATTAAGGTTTCGAGAGGTAGAAAGTTTTTTAATGTGTCGAGGTTATGCTAAGAGGTAGAGGTTTAGGAACATTTTATATTTATTTATTGTTGTGTGAAAATTGTGAGCATGTGGAAGTGCAGCAGACAGATTGAGGGGGTGTGTTGAGGGTGGCATGCGACCTTCATAGTGGAAGGTCGGCACTGGCACACAACACTAAGTTTTGAATACAGAAAAGTTTATGTTTGACAATCTGTCTACCTGCACATCAACGGTGACGCATTCAATAGTCAGCTTCAGTGGTGAACAGTCGAATAGATACCTATGTAATATATAAATGAGAGTGATTAAATAGTGACAACCCTCCTCCTGGTCTTATTTTTATAACCCTCCAAGAAAAAAGAAGAACGACCCACCTACCTTTGTGGTACCTTCATAAGTAGACTACCGTAGTTGATTGATTGATCGATTCACACTAAATGGACTGATTATGGCATTAATTTGTCTCAATTAGTAGCCGGATTAATAGATAGGTCCCGAGCTGCTGGATAATCGTATCTAATTTTAATTTAATACTATTGAGTTGAGATTGGATACAATTATCTCTGTTTTATTATAATGTGAATAGTTAAAATAACATTACGGTAGACTCTCATGTGTTACAACACTTGGACGGCCCAAGTGTTGGTGTACATATGACACCAACACTTGGGCCGTCCAAGCTCGAAGCTTCGGCGCTCCTATATAGGTTGGACTGGTCAATCCTCAGGTCTGAAATGACCACTTAGTCAAAGTCCAAAACAAATTACGTTTTTCGGCCTTTTACAAAATAATTTTTGTCAAACCTAGAAGAGACTTATTTGGTCAGGCAAACTTCTAAAAACAATTTCTTTTTTAACGGGTATTTGAAAGCATTTTAAATTAACAAATAAAAAAAAACTGTGGGTTTAAATAAAATATCCACGAAGGCCTTCTAACTTTTATCCATACGAGTCGAGATTAATTTACTTTCGACGTTTGTCTGAGAAGCTGGGAACTCCTAGGTTTGACTAGAATATTTCTGTCAAACGCCAAATTGGAATACATTTCAAGGATGGCCTGAAGGCATTGGTCAAATCTAGGATAAACTAGTCCAACCTAGGAGCACCGGAGTTTGGAGGTCGGCCTTTAATATCTACAAATAAGACACGACTGAACAGATAAAAGAAACAAAAAGAATGGCTATTCGTGAAATTTGGAGTCCACCTCCTGATTACACGTAAAATCTAGCTGTACCTACCTCACTGAATTCACTTGATCAAAATATTCTTCGTTTATAACATTTTATCTTCATAACAACAAAATTAATGACTCGAAAAAACACTGTCATAATGAAACTTTCCTTTGATTGTTTAAAGGTTTTATCATTCCCGAATAGACATCTACAGCAAAGAAAGACCCTTACCTTCCTACGTAATCGCACAATGCCTTATTATGTAGACGACAAATTAATTACCTTTCATCTTAGCCTCGCCCTGGCGGAGGAAAACAAAGCCAACAAAGAAGATAAACAGACATTCAGTTGAACAAAAAATACACTTTGTTCTATTCATTGTCGTTTTTACGATGATTAAATGTTGCAGGTACGGGATTAATTAAAAGACACATAGATGAATCTGGCGGAGGGATCGATGGCTACCACTCACTTTCGTAATTGATTCGAGAGAACACTGTTAAGGTAAGACGAAGTGGAGAAGATTAGTAGGTATACTGCCTAATTTCTGTGTAGATTAGCTGATATTCTGATTATGAAAATTAGATAGCTCTCGGGCTCGCTTTTTAGGTATTACGAATAGGAAACAAGAATAAACATTATAATGCCCGTACTTCTCGCTACTCGTAGATTAAATTAACACCGGTAGATTAACTTAATTTAAATTAATTTAAATACTTTTTAAAATTCACATAAATTATATAGAATATTTTTATTTGATTTCATTTAAGTAGCATTAAAAAAAATTGCCCAGTTAAAACCGATTTTCGGGATCGATAAAGAAAAACACGTATTATATCACGTAAAGTAATTTATTTCAAGGTTAACTAAAGTCTTAGCCAGTAAGTGCCAGCTCTAATTCTGGTGTATTCAGGTAAACCTTCAACAGGCCCTACTGCAGCAACAGCTGGACACCGGTCGTAGACAATCTTTTCCACAGCCTCCTTCATAACCTGGGCATTAATGCCTTTCAAATCATAGTATATGTCATCTACCCCCTGTCTTCCGCAAGAGTACATGGTCTGTAAGCCAAGATCCTGACAAGAACGTATACAACCTTCAACGTTTTTAGCATACTCCAATTTCAAAGCATTACAACCTCTCTCACAGTCAAAGAACTGAGGCATCACGCACAATTTCATCAACTGATCGTGGATATTGTACAACATGTCTTCAACGTCCATTTTCTTTGAAACATAGTAGACTCCCCACAGGCCGATGTCGCGGTAGGCAATATAAAAGCCCTCGAAATATTCACACAGTTCTGAAATAGATGCAGCCCGAGCCAATGGCAAACCTGCATTCATTCTTCCGCCTTGACCCTTACTCCAAGTACCAATCAGGCTTTTCGCCATCACGAGCTTTTTGTAATCAGGATGCCCATAGCCCGGGGCTTCAAACGCTATAGCAACGTGGGCAAAGGGCATGGAATCATCGCGATAGGTGATCTGGGAGCCTGTGAATCTACAGGGGCCTTCCTCTGATTCGCAACATGGGTCTCCAACCAGGTGACCCAACTTTTGATCCACGTAACACGTCATGTCTTCGTGCATAATGTTACCCGCGCCTATCAGAGCCAACTTATAAGGCTGATAATGCTCGTTTAGAAACGTTGCTGCATAAAATTTATCAAATTTCTCTATATTTTCAGTAGACCCAATGACCCCTTTCGCCAGAGGTGTACCTTGGAACGCAGTTTGATGGAGATAATCAAAACAGACTAGCCTAGGATCCCTGTCAACGTCGATCATTTGCAGTTGCATATTCTGTTTCTCACATTCGATTTCACATTCTGTGAGTGCAAGATCTAGAATGATATTTGACAGTATGCCTACTATGATAGGGACGTGTTCCGTAAAGCAGACAGCAGAGAATACTTGTAGTTCTCTAGAAGTATATGCGTTCAGCTTTGCGCCCATGCATCGTATTGTTTCTTCTAGTTGACATTTTGTCATACAGTTGAATCCTTTGTATGCCATATGTTCCAGGAAGTGTGTTATGCCGTTGTTGCATGAAGTTTCAAATCGTGAACCAGCCTCGACGAAAAGTGAGACCGCCGCTAGAGGTGAAGGAGTGGTTTCAGTGGCTATACGCACTCCGTTTGTAAGAACAGACAGCTTGGTATTCTGTGGAACTTGACCCACGTCACAAATGCAAGAACATGATCTAACAGAAAATGTGGGCACACAGATTTTCGGTATGGAACCTAAGAATTTCTTGAACAACATAATAACGTGGATTTTTATATAAACAACAATCTTGCAATACTATATTTAAACTAGAATATATGATATCTAAAAATCTGACATAATATGAAACTTTTGAATTGTCAAAGTCAAAACATTTTTTTTAATAAATAATAATTGTCTTCAGAAGTGTTGAGGTAAACAAAGTATTTCGGTATATTATTATACTTTTTGCTATTCTAGTCTCGAAGACTTTTCAGCATCTTGCTATTTCTAATAATGTAGTATAAGCATTTTGTGGTTTTCTTTTCAATGATAGAAATTTCTATCTAACTCAATTCAAAATGATATCCCATTCTGTTTTTTATGCTATTTTCTTGACCTGCAGATCATCTGATAGTGAGCAGGCACTGCAGCATATTACAATAAATTAAAATACAATAGAAAGCATTGCTTAATATCACACTGTAGGCTTTTCTGATCTTCTGACTTCAGTAGTGTCCGCTTCCATTGCTTTTGCTTCATACTACATATTTACTATGATTTCCTTTATTTTTCATAAATATTGTTAGTTAATTTGTTCTTTTTTAATGTTATGCTTTATTTTAAGCAGGGTTAGCCGTACGAAAAACATTCATCTATGTTATCTTTCTTAGTTATTTTACATCTTAGTAAGATGCCGATTTATTGATTTATACTATGTATTTTTATTCAATGACAGTTTAGTACTATTCCGATTTTGTAAATTTAAATGATATCCTATCCATTCTATATAAGCACTGACAGGTGTTAATATCGTTACCTTTCTACCATCGTAACCAGCGCTGATTACTGCGACTATTTTTCCATTTACAAAAACCGGCCCTCCAGAATCACCAAATGCAGATTCATGATATATATCTGAGCATTTACCTATCAAGCATGTGCTTGGATAAACCCTCCCAATAGATTCATTTGTAGGGCAAGCAACCACCACTCCTTCACCCAACTGCAACGGCATTTTATTATTTTTAACAACATTCTTCAACCAGTCCTTGCCTTGAGTTGAATAAACCTTACCATACCCTGCAAACCTAGCTTTAAGTCCGTTTAAAGATTTAAAGTCAACAGCTGATATCTTACCCATGACAGGTATAGCCGTTGCCAGAATTTTGATTAAACCAATATCGTTCTCCATTATGACTGGATTTTTAATGGGTTGCGATAACCTTCTGTATACGTAACTTGGATGCGGTAACAATTTCACTATCAGGGTAAATGTCATGTTCTTTCGAGATGCTTTCATGTCGCCGTAACGAATCACATTAGCTTGTGGTACCATACAATGCCCAGCTGACAATATCCAAGTATCTGCAATAAGTGATCCTGTGCAAATCCTGTAGACGGAGAGTCCAGGCACTTGACTGTACAAAGTTTCTATAGACACTACATAAGGAAACTCATTGTTTTTATCTCCTGTTCCGTTAATAACTCTTAGGGGACTATCAGATACTAAACATTTTAGAAATACGGCTATAATTACTGTTGGCAATAATAAAATGTTTTCCATTTATTTTAAACTTGTTTTAGGTTGCAGAATAGAAAGAACATTTTAATGACCAATGCAGTTTTTTAATGTGGATTTGTGACTTTTTTATTACTTTTGGACACATAAAAATTTAATCGTGAAATTTGATTTAACTGCAATACTCGTAGTACACGTGTATTTTCTACGTTGTAGTAAAAAGCACAAAGAGAGGACCACAAGATTTTCTCTCCATATTTACGCTACAAATTGCAACTTCTTTCTTCTTCCAGAAGAAACTGCTCCGAAGATCCCATCGTGACACCCAAAGACCTATAATGAATACTCAAGGCTCGTCAAGAATAGTGTTAAGATTATACAATAATCCTTACGGATATAACATTATGTCATTATCGTTTTAGACACATGCAAGCAATAAAAAGTGGATTTGATGATAACTTCAAAAATTCTACAGACTGTTTACAACTCATACATACTTCAAAATGAAGACCACAGTATTTTTAATAACATTACTATGGATAAATCATTCCATACGTGGGAAAACTATAAGAGTCCTTAATGGCTTGGCGGACAGTCGGAATGAGTTCCCATTCGTGGTAGTCGTAGAGAGAGAGACTCCAGTGGTACCAGATTATACCATACTGAGGTTATGCTCGGGATCGCTTATTTCTTCAAACTGGGTTTTGACAGCAGCGCATTGTTTCTTCTCTACGAGTTTAGTAGTGAGGTACGGAAACGTGTCTGTACCACGCAATGAGACTGAATGTGTTAGACCTGTCTTAAAAATAGTGCGTCATCCTTATTACAGAACACGAGGCAAGGTAATTAACGATATCGGTTTGCTCTTAATCGAAAAAGTGGACATGAGCATTGGGAAAATTTCTGCAGTAAACTTCCCAACATTACTCGGATTCCCGGTCCGGTACGCAGGGTTTGGTATGAAAACTTTAGTAACTATACATACCGAATTGTTCTGGGAACACGTGGAAAAGGATCTGATGACTCCTCTGCAAATAGGCACGGGCGTGATAAGTAAGTGCCTTGATAGAGACAGTAAGAGATTTTTTCCTGCAATGTGTGTGTGGCCGAAATGCTCCGACCAGTTCCATAGTCCATATTGGGGAGATTCTGGCGGGCCTGTGTTCGTTGGCAGTAAAATTGTAGCTGTAATAAGCGCAGGCGTGCCTGGTTCTTTTGCGATAGCGACGCCTGTTGAACCTTTTATAGAGTGGATAAGTCAAACTGTGTCGACGAAATAAATCATTCTCTACTCGTTTATCTCCTATTATCTGAGTAAACGATCGCTAAGCTATTGGCCCTTTTGCATTACTGCGACACACTCACAATTATTTTCTCTTTTTATGTGTAAATGTTTTTTTTTGTTTTTTTTTTTTGCTTTTATATATTTGTACTTTTAGTTGTGTGTCTGTTAATGCAAATAAACGTTATATCTATCTATCTTATTGTAAGTAATTTGTAAATAAATATTGTATAAACTCAACGATGCTGTTGAGCTCTATAAGGAATCAAGGGACTGAATTTAAAGATAAGTTACTGCCATTACATAAGTTAATTTATAAGTTATTCAAAATGGAACTATTATATACCACAACCACAATAAAACATAAGTAAATGTCGTTTGTTTGCTTTAATTAATTAACTATAATTAACAAGGTATGACTGTAACGTATAATAAATTATTTATTTATTTAAGCTTTAATGCACAATCAAGAGTACATAAGGCGGACCTAATGCCTAATGGCATTCTCTGCCAGTCAACCTTTGGGCCTAGCAGAAAAAATAATAGTAGGTAGTGCTAACGGGCTAAAGAGAGAGAAAGAACGAAAAATAATAATAATAACGAAAACCTAAACAAATTAATATAACATAAATACAATATAATATCAATATATATATATATATAATAATTTAATATATAATAAAAACAAAAAAGAAAGATGGCGCTGGTTAATGATAGGGATAGGTGAAAACTACGAATATAGTATCTAAGTGATACGTAAAATAAATATTTTTAAATAATGACTAAAACTGCTTTTGTTTAATGCTTTAATTAAGGTAACTGCCTACACGTTCATTCCCACTTGCAAGTTGCAGATCAAAATATTTTGTGTAATAAATATAATCTCTACAACGCGTTAATGACTTGTCTTGTAAACCTCATTCGCACTGAGACAGTATATTGTTTTTCCATTTTAATGTTATTAACTAGATAGGCTAAATAATTTGTACACCATTGCCTTAAATTTTAAAACCAATGCTCTATAGCTCTGTCTACTCTATGCGTTCTCTCTGGTTCGTACAATGTAATAACCTGTAAGTGTTTTCTCTAAATAAAACAAAATATATAAAATAAAAGTTCTTTATTCTTCACAAAATACATCAAAATGGTAGCTGAGATCACTAGTTAAAACAGTGCCGACTAAAACAAGATAAAAACAGTAAGATAAAGAACGGTAAAATCAACAAGAAGTGCGGCGAATTCTTCATCAAAATGGAGGACGCTACAAAGCATATTCATCGTTTAATTGATGAAAAATCATTTTCAATGTGGAAGTTCACTATAGAAATTACATTCAAGAGTGAAGGATTACATAATATTGTCTCAAATGGGCTTACAAATACAAAACCGACAGAAGAAGAAATGAAGCTAGACGCGAAAGCGCAGCGATTGATAATATGCACAGTCGACAGGAAATTACTATCATCGCTAATGTCGTGTAAAAGTGCCAAAGAAATGTACGATAAACTTAATATAATGTACCAACAGCAAACTAGTCAACAAAAGTGTCATTTGTTGCAAGAATTCTTCCAATATACATACGATATCAGCAAAGACATGAACCACCATATTGGTATGTTAGAAAACTATGCCCACCAGTTAAACAGCCTTAATGAGAAAATAAATGATAACATGTTAATGTCAAAAATACTTTCAACTTTACCAGAAACATACAAACATTTTGTAACAGCATGGGAATCTACCCCTAAAACAGAACAAACAGTAAATAATCTTACTGCCCGGTTATTGCTGGAACAACAAAGACATAAAAGTAGTGAAAATCAAAATAATCAAGACACAGTTGCATTCAAGGCAACAAATAAGAAAAACAAAAAGACTAAAAGGTGTTCAATATGCAAGAAGGATAACCATTCTGAAAATAATTGTTATTACAATCGCAATCGCAATCAGCAATGCACCATATGTAAAAAATTCAATCATAAAGAAAAAGATTGCTATTTCAACAAAAATAAAGAAAAGAAAGATAAAAAGGAGAAAGGAGCTATCTCATTCCTTACAGAAACATTTGTGATTGACTCTGGGTGCTCGTCTCATATGACAAACAAGGAAGCACTACTAAACGAACAAGAAGACTGTTCAATTAACATACAGACAGCAAATAAAGATAATGTTTTAAAGTCAAATGTTAAAGGTAAGATTCAGACAGAAAAAGTAAATTTTGAAAATGTTTTATTTGTGCCAAATTTGAAGAAAAGTCTCTTGTCAGTCCACGCCATTACTGAAAAAGATGGAGAGGTGATATTTACAAAAGATAATGTGACTATCAAGAAAAATGACAGCATTATATTAAAAGGAAAAAAGAATGAAAGTGGCTTATACAATATAAACATTACTAATAATACTAAAGATGCTATGTTGTCTTGCAAATCGGAAACTCCTGAAGACTGGCATATGAGGTATGGTCATCCTGGAAAACAAACATTTAAAAATATATTAAAAACAGTTGACGGAATAAACATTACTAATGAACAAATAGATAAAATGTCAAGAAACTGTGATATATGTATCAAAGCGAAGCAAACAAGACTGCCGAATGGCAGTTGTGTCTGTTGTAGAATTACAACAGACACAAAGCTGACAGAATAATACATACCATACATACTGATGTGTGCGGTCCAGTTACACCTGCAACCTGGGATAATAAAAAGTATGTGCTCACCTTTATTGACGACTATACAGACTTTACACAAACTTACCTGATTGCACATAAAAGTGAAGTATTTACCTACCTGAAAGAATATAAACAAGAAGTGGAACGACACACAAGTGAAAAAGTCAGCATGATCCGTTGCGACAATGGTGGAGAATATACGAGTGCTAATTTGAAAGATTGGTGCAGAAAAAGAGGTATAAGATTAGACTACACTGTCGTTTACAGCCCGCAACAAAATGGAAAAGCTGAATGTTTCAATCGCACCCTAATGGAAAAAGTAAGAGCTATGTTATTTCAGGCAGAAATAGATAAAAATATGTGGGGAGAAGCGGTACGGTCAGCAACTTACCTATTAAATAGAATACCAAAAGAGGGACAGACAAAAACACCTGCAGAAAAATGGACAGGAAGGAAACCTAATGTTAAAAATATACAAACATTTGGTTGCTCCGCATATGCAAAACAACTAACTCCACTCAAGAAGTTAGATGAAAGAAGTGAAGAACTCATCATGGTCGGCTACAGTCCAACAGGTTACCGACTATGGAATCCTGTAAGAAAAGAAATAAAAATTTGAAGAGATGTCATCTTCGGTAAAATAAAACCAGGAAAAGAAGAAGAAGAATTAATAATACCACCTAATATAACTCAAAATCAAAATAATGAAACAGAAGAAGAAGATACACATACAGAAGAAGAAGACATACATACAGAAGAAGAAGACATACATACAGAAGAAGAAGATATACATACAGAAGAAGACATACATACAGAAGAAGACATACATACAGAAGAACAAGATATACATACAGAAGAAGAAATACATACAGAAGAAAAAGTAATACATACAAAAGATGGAAAAATAAATACAGACGAAGAAAAAGGACAAATACAAACAAGATCAGGTCGCAGAGTAAATAAACCAAATTACCTAAATGAATATGAAACTAATATAGCATTAAATGAACCTGCATCTACAGAAGTACCAAATACCTATCAAGAAGCCTGTAAAGATAAAGGATGGAAACAAGCAATAGAAACAGAATTAAATGCATTAGTAAAACTTGGAACATGGACAGAAACTTACTTACCTAAAACGAAAAAGACTATAGACACCAAATGGCTATTCAAACTTAAAGAAGATGAAAACAAAAAGGCCAGGCTGGTTGTACGAGGCTTTCAGCAGAAAAGCTATGATAATACAGAAATGTACTTACCTGTTGCAAGAATGCCAAGCATTAGACTGATGATATCCAAAGCAGTAAATGAGGACTTACCAATAAGGCAACTTGATATTCCGACAGCTTTCCTAAATGGTGAAGTAAAATCTGAAATATACATTAAACCCCCTGAAGGGTATATATCTGGAAATAGAAACAAAGTTCTAAAATTAAATAAAGCTTTGTATGGTCTTTATGAATCTCCAAGATGTTGGAATGACACCATAGACAAATTTTTAAAAGAAAAAGGATTTAAACGATCTGAATATGACTCATGTTTATACTACAAAGAAAATTGTTGGGTGATATTGTATGTCGACGATATCTGGATTATAGGAAAAGGAAGTGAAGAAATAATAGAAGCACTAAAGAAAGAATACAATGCTAAAGACTTAGGAGAAGCAAAAAGTTTTTGGGAATAGAAATAGAAAGAAACTCAGAAGAAATAAAAATAAAACAAACAAAATTAATTGAAAAAATACTTACAAAATTTAACATGAAAGAATGCAAACAAACGAAGACTCCTATGGAAGTTAATTTCAAAGTCAATCCTGAAATAGAAAAAGAAGAAAGTGAAAAATTAAAAAATCTGTATAGAGAATTAATAGGAAGCCTTTTATACTTGAATACAATATCAAGACCAGATCTTGCCTATTCTGTGTCTTATCTCAGTAGATACCTTGATAAATGCAACAAGACAGCATGGAAGGCTGGCAAAAGAATTCTACGATACCTACAAGGTACCAGAGAACAAGGTATAATATATACTAAAAGTAAAAACTACAACATAAAAGCATACTCAGATGCAGACTGGGCCAGCGATGGTATAGATAGAAAAAGTGTCAGCGGCAATGCCATATTCCATGGCAACAACATTGTTGCTTGGTCATCAAAGAAACAACCCTGTGTTGCACTATCAACTGCAGAAGCGGAATATGTCGCAGCAGCTGTAACAGCACAAGATCTTCTCAACATAAAAGGAATTGCAAAACATCTCAACTGTTCCGGAGAAACAAATACACTCCTAGTAGATAACAGCAGTGCAATAAGCATAGCCAAGAATTATGAAAACTCTAAACGAACAAAACATATTGATATTAAATATTATTTCTTAAAGGATGTAATAAATAAGAAATTGATTATTATTAACTATATTAGAAGTGATGAAAACTTAGCTGATTGTATGACTAAAAGTTTGGGCTCAGAAAAGTTCATTAAATTTAAGAATAAAATGCTTAATCTAAATAACTGTAATAATTAAAAGTAAAAGCATTAAATTTCCTTAACTTAAGATTCATTAAATTGTATATGAATAGATTATTTAAAAAACTAAGATTGTAAAAGTTCATTTATATGTATAAATACTTGCTTTATATTGTAAACTTAAAAATATTAAAATAACTATATTTAACATTGTATAAGACAGACTTAATTAACGTTAAAATAACTATGTTTAACATTGTATAAGACAAAGATTAGATTAACATTAAAATAACTTTGTTTAACATTGTATAAGACAAAGGGTGTAAAATTAAGGGGGTGTGTTATTAACTAGATAGGCTAAATAATTTGTACACCATTGCCTTAAATTTTAACACCAATGCTCTATAGCTCTGTCTACTCTATGCGTTCTCTCTGGTTCGTACAATGTAATAACCTGTAAGTGTTTTCTCTAAATAAAACAAAATATATAAAATAAAAGTTCTTTATTCTTCACAAAATATGTACATCAAAATTTAATAGTTAAGAGTGCATTTTCACTAGATTTATCCATATCGTAATTGTGATTAGCTCATTCATTATAGCCACTGAAAAGGCCAAATCGAACGCGGCGCGGCTGATTTTGTGCAAATCAATATTTTTTATTTTGATTTAATTTATGTACGGTCAACAGCACATCACGGTATACACTTGCAGTTCGATAATAGCGCTTATGCCCCCGACATAAGAGCAGTACAAAGTCCAAAGTGTTACGTCTGACGTGCTTTTGACTGTACATCCGAATTATTTTTGAATTATTTGTCATTTACAAGTCTTTACCAAAATCCAGAATACAAAATAGCCATTGTCGTAATCATATTAAAGTTCATAAATTTTTATGGACCCTATTTAAAGATGGATAGATAATAAATATATGAGAAATCATATAATGACATCTTATTTTCAGCATTTATTATTTACTAGCTGTGCCCGCGACTTCGTCCGCGTGGAATAGTGACTTTTCGGGCAGCATATTTTAAATAACAAATACCGTCCTTTGGGTAGCTAAAAATTTGTTTACAGTATGCTTCTCTGTAGGTATACGATATGTGACGTATGGCCATCGGGAATGAAAGCATACAGGCTCCTAGGATTGCTAATCCGTGTCAGAGCCACATACAACTGACCGTGCGAGAAACAGCTGATACTTAGATCTAGGTACACCCACAACTTTCATCGTCTGACCTTGGGCTTTATTAATTGTCATCGCAAAACATAGGCTGACTGCAAAAAGTGTTAAGATGTGTAAACTAAACGTACAAATTTTATGAAACAAAAGAATTGCTAGAAAAATTAATTAATAACCTGAGCTTATAAACTTGTACTTAAATAAAGAAAATCACGAAAAGAATTGCCTAACCTATACCAAATACTTATAAATTATTCATATATACAAACCCTAAATAAAAAATTTAAATAAGTATACCAAAAATTAAGAAAAGAAATGCCTAACCTATAACAAATGCTTACAATATTTATTTACAAATTTTTAAACAAAATTAAGAAAGACAACCTAACCTACAAACCCTTAAATATAAATAAATGAAATATCCAAACTGTCAGTATTCAAGTAAATCGCAATAATCGAATGCAACTACCTATTCGCCATCAGCGCGCTTTATATACGGACGCGCAGCTCAGGCGCGAGGCGTGTACCTTTATATTGACAAAACTTTTTTATTTATGAACCGATTGACATGAAATAAACACTAAATGTTAAGTGAAGCTTACCACAATATATTAGTGAAAACCGCATCTCAATCGAATAAGCCGTTTCTGATATTAGCGTGCACAAACACACAGACAAACAGACAAACAGACAAACAGACAAACAGACAAAAAAAATTTTAATTACAATTTCGGGTTCGGTATCGATATAATAACAACCCCTGCTACTTTTTTTAAATATATTTCCATTGTACAGACACCACTTTTCTACAAATTTATTATATGTATGATTACTTGCTGAAATTTCTTGATACGATTTAATTTTCGAGCATGATCATAAATAAAAGCAACCATAAAATCATAATAGGTCATAAACTATTATTATATTACTATGTTTCGCAAACTACAATCTTGTTATGACGTCAAGGAATAGTTTTCATTTAAACGCAAGCACTGTTTACGTATTCAAAATACCGATATCGACAAAGTTGACCAACTAAAAGATTTATCCCATTAATTCATATCTGTTAAATCAACGAAACGCAGAAAAGACGTTTGAAATTAATTGATTACTTTACCGGCGTAAATATTCGCAACTATTTGAAACTGAGAAACATGATCTTGTTAGTAACAACAGCATACTTCATATTGCATGCAGTGAGTGCGAAGTACTTTAGAATAATCAACGGCGAAGTAGATTCACGTAATGAGTTTTCATTCGTGGTTTCTCTTGAAAGACAACGCACGCTCCATCCAGATTTTAAAGTATTCAGATTGTGCTCAGGATCACTAATTTCTGCAGCTTGGGTCCTCACAGCAGCACACTGTTGCGTCGCAGCACTCGCTATAGTACGATACGGCGATATGACGGTGCCACGGAATGAAACAAAATCGCTAAGTCCAGTCTTGAAAATGATACGTCATCCCGATTTCAAAGTTAATCCTTTTGTATTTAATGACATCGGTTTGGTAAAAATCGAAGAACTGCAAATTGGCATCGGAAAAATGTCAGCAGTTGACTACAAAACTTTATCAGGATATGCTGTTAAATATGCAGGATTCGGTTTGACGCAAGTGACAGGGAAGATGATTTTAAACCAACTGAAAATTGCGGATGAGGATTCCTCAAAGCCTCTGCAAGTTAGCAAAGGTATGATATGTGCTTGCCCTGAAGAACATTCAAGCAACAGATATCCCGTCATATGTACGAGGTCCAGATGTTCCGAAAGGCATCACGGCGGTAACTATGGAGATTCTGGAGGGCCATTATTTCATGATGGTAGAATAGTTGCCGTTATCAGTGCCGGAATTCCGAATTCACTGACAATGTCGACTCCTGTTAGTCCTTTTTTAGACTGGATATGGGTAACTTTAAGTACACAATAAACTGGTATTCCTTTTTGTTTAAAATATATTGTAATTTCGTCTACATTTACAAATATTGTTCAGTAAGTACAAAATTCTGTAAATGTATTTTTTCTAGTTGAAAAGTTCTAACAAACATTTTATATCAAGCCTTGGATTGCTTGTTGATAGGACTTTTTCAGAGTTTAACTACTTTAAAAAACCACTACCAGTCAAATTCGTCACAATGAATTTTTAGTAATTAAAGTTGTTTAAAATTGTATTTAAAATGCTATTATGTCAGAATGTCTAAGGCGGTAGTAACGTATCTTAAGTTACGAGTAAATAGGTAGTGTGTAAAATTAAAGATTTTTTATCAAATTGGTTTGGGGCCGTTCAAGTATTACGTAAGCACTATGGGGGGGTGGGGGGGTCTTTGTTTTGCTTATTTTGGATGACATGGGGGGCAGGGGTGTCTAGATGATGATTACGTCATCGGTAGTTATTTACTTTTTTACACCAATGGCAACCCTCACATTGCCTATGCTTGAAAACGAAACCCATTTTCGGGGATTCCGGCAAATAATGCATACGTTTAGGCACTCGCTTTAGAACCGATTAGGGGAATTACCGTGCGCTACTCAGTTGTCTAAATTTCTTCTATCAGTGTATTGTTTCGTTTGGATACTATAGCGAGTAGACGTATTGTAAGCATAGCAAAGCAAGTTTACATTTTAGTTAGAGCACCATGATGTGAGAAGACGTAGAAATTCCAAAATCGGATGAAAGTTAGCAGACTCACAACACTAAGCAGCAATCTAAGCAATCCAATGTCATCGAAAACTTAGAATCATGGATTCGGGTTTCATGGACTGAAGACTGTTAATTTTAATTTAATATGTGTACCAATCACAGAAATCTGAATAATTATTCCGATTTCTGTGGTACCAATGTTTAATATGTGTCCGTCCGGTGCTTTAATACTCTTTCGATCGAAAGAGCTATAGAGCAAAATCGGGTGTCTAAGCCTGACGAAGCTGACCACAGCAAGTGGAGAAGTTGTTGCCTCAAAGCCGGCAGTCCGTTCGGAGATAGAGGACTTCTATGGCCGGTTATACGCTTCGCATGCATGTTGACCTGATCCCAAAAATGAGGACTCTAGAGCCACGTTAAATCGCCATTACACTGACGACCTGCCAGAAGTGAGCGTTGGCAAAATCGAGATTGCTCTTGGGCAGCTTAAAAATGGAAAAGCCCCTGGAGAGGACGGCGTTACTACAGAGCTGCTAAAGGCTGGAGGTAAACCCGTACTGAGGGCGCTCCAAAAGCTTTTTATCGCTGTCCTGTTCGAAGGGAGAACTAGGTACAAAGGCGTGGAGAAGGAGCGTGGTCGTCCTGTTCTTTAAAAAGGGTGACAAAAGCCTGTTGAAGAACTATCGACCCATTTCCCTTCGACCACGCTCCTACTCCACGCGAGTAAGAGCGTGGTCGTCCTGTTCTTTTAAAAGGGTGACAAAAGCCTGTTGAAGAACTATCGACCCATTTCCCTTCTAAGCCACCTCTAGATAGAAGTGACAGTGGGCTGGCCATATCAGCCGCAGAACCGATAGCCGTTGAGGTAAACGGGTTCTAGAGTGGAGACCGCGTCTCGGTAAATAGTGTAGGACGCCCTCAGGCCAGGTGGAGCGATGATCTGCGCAAGATGGCTGGCAGGAGCTGGATGCGAGTGGCCGAGGATCGATCAGCGTGGCGAGCATTTGGAGAGGCCTATGTCCAGCAGTGGACTATCACAGGCTGATGATGATGATGATGTGTGTACCAAAACTTTAAAATAAGTTTGTTATGTTCGTAAGATTATAATATTTTTGTCCCTTACTCTATGTTGAATATGTATCAGTAAAATCTAATCTCTATCCTAAATCTATTTTCTTATTTATAAAATTATAATTATAACATTATAATTTTAGTATAAAAAAAATGTTTACGTAAGCATAGGGGGAGGGGGTAAGAGCTTTGCTTACTTTTGCTGACAAGGGGGGTGGGGAGGTAAATAATTGCAATAAATCTGCTTACGTAATATTTGAACGGCCCCTTTGATAAAAAAAAAAAACTGATTTGTGCCACAAATCTCGCACAAGACCTCGCCTGTAGTACCCACCCCATAAATTCAACAAATTTTTCAATCTTTTAAAAGGAATTGTTAAGAAACTGTTGTGAAATTACCATAAAGTTTACAACCCAAGTCCCAACTGAGCACTAACTTACTTCTCACTTCGAAAATACAGGAAAACAATGTAAGCTTAAATACTTGCAGCGCGATAATGTGGCTTGTGTCCTAAATACCTTTTTTTTTTTATACCACTTCAGTTGGCAGACAGAATCGCAGCCCACCTGATGGTAAGCGGCCACTGCGGCCTATTCCATTGAGGGACACTTCACCAGGAAGCGTCGCTCAATGTGCTGCCAGACTGTAGGCTCATCTGATCTTCGAGACTTTGATTTCAAGTGTACCTACTGGCTCCCACATTAATACTGCCGTAACACAGCCAGAGCTGTTATGGCGGCAGCCAGTCCGTCCACGTCCAACCTTATCCAATATTGTTGTATTTATTCATTTATTATTTTATTTATTTATGCGAGACTAGTTAGCAGATAAGCTCGCAGTACACTCTTGTCTGGAATGTTGTTAGTTACCGGTAATATTTATAAATGGTTACCGGAAAAAAAAACAAATAATGGATGCATATTTTATTTCGCAGAAAATGATTCAATGATTCACCCCAAATATGACATTTTTAAGTAATACCCTTCGATAATGAATACCTATGTTTAATTCCCAAAAAGATGAGTCTCTAATGTTCCTGTGCCTACCTTACGCTGTATTATAAAATATTATTCCTTAACGTTCCATGTTTTTAACCAAATCAAATCTAAGAGATAACATGTCTGATAAATAAATTATTTAATTTTAATTTGATTTTGAAAATTAAAATACCTTCAAACGGTTTAAAGATTAGAAGAAGAAAACTCCAATATTTCATAAATGACTGTAGTAGTAGTAGTGTAGAGGATGCGGGTGTAGTCCATTTAAAAGGGAGAACGGCTTATTCTATTGAACTACACTTAATTAGGAACCACGCCCAAGGTACCTACTGCCGAATGAGCTGCAAACTTCTTCAAGCCTTAGTTTGACTATAATTCCATCCTAAACAGCTTTTTCCGTGGCGTGCTCATATTACCGTATAGCATTATTAGCAAAAGTAAATCGAGATTTGTTGGTTTCAGATTGCAGCTGGTTGGAATATGTGCTCCTGTGCACATTCGTTGTATGGCATGACCTGGTGCCACCGACTGCCTCCTCTGAACGGAGACCACGAACGGGAACTCACTGCGGATATCGTCAAAGCTATTCCAGACCCTGAAGTGACTCTCACACACCAAGCCACGAGAATACACTTCTAACGAGACTGACAGGATAATACGTCTCATTATATATAATATAGTATAACGTAAAAATGCGTTCGTGAAATAAAAGATCTTATAATCAAATGGCAGCTTTATGGATTTGGAGTGTTAAATTGAGTTGTTTTATATGCGAATAAAATTAGATTGAATTTGCTTTAGTAATAAATAACATGGTGTTAAACATAACATTTTATTAGAGCTGAAACATTACCTACTACCTACTCGTATAACATATTTATCACCTCCTGTTCCCATTTGAAGTCGTTTGTAAACTTTGTTTCAAGCTTTATTTGTTACTAGGCATATATTTTATACTCGTATGTGTTCAGGAAGATTCTAGTACGAGTAGGTTTATACCAAGAGAAGAAACACGGTACATAGACAACACAGGCTCGGCCTAGGCCTAGTTTAGGTTTGCGGGACATAATTTGGTATATTCAGAGATTCCTCTCCACAGAAGCTGGTTGGAGAGCCGCTGTGGTTTTATATAGTTGGTACGCCCGGAGTACTTGTCGGAACTTTTGTCTGTAGGTGTGCTTCAGGGTACCGTGCGACTCGCGGCGAGGCAGGTACTCGTCTTATACATATGCAAAAAAACAGACTAAAATTTAATGAAGAATTTAATAAGATAAGAATGTTGGTACACTAATTCTCGAATATTTTGCTAGTTCGACATAAAGAAAGTTGGCTACCAGCGACAGTTGATGGCAACGAACTAATAAATATTTTTTATGATGGCGCCAATTCGGAAAAATAGACGCTTACACAAAGGGAAAACTTTGAATAGGAACGAAACGTAACTCATATCTTCCTTGATATTACGATTTTATAGTCTGTCAGGCGTGTTTTGTATAGAAAAAATACTCATAAGTATTATGACCACTTCCGTGGTTACAGCTCATGAACTCCAATCCTGCATTAACTTTCTGGTTGGAACTTTTCAAAACCGATGAAAACCTAACCAGGCAGGCGAAACCTGCCGATAAATAGAAGAAAAAATGCATGATTTTAAGTTTTTCAAATTAGTTAACATTCTGGTAGGGAGGTAGGTGATATTTATCCAGGCTCATCGCGGCCTAAGGGTAACTCTTAAAGGTGTACTATTTAGTTCTGAGTGCGTGAACGAAAGACAACTCGTTGAGTGGTCTTTCGTTCAGAAATCTGATATTAAACAAACTTTAGTGGGAATTCCTAGAGCCAATAGCTTGAATGAATTGCTTGCTGGTAGCGTGTAAATCAGAAATTGATATTGTTCGATCGATTGCATGAATCCATTGCCCAATTACATATTCTAAATAGAAGGAAATCATACTTTAAAGCATTGGAGTTATTGATTCAATTCAAATAAATTGCTATAACGTAACATACACTTTAATCTCTTGTAGGTACTTTGCTGTCGTAAACAATAAAATTATAATTGTTAATATCATAACAAGAATGTATTGCAAATAAAATGCAATTTTGTAATCCACCGTTTTATAGTTGCCTTTCATTTCGGGCCGTTGCGAAAGCCCATAAAAACAAATAATATGTAAGCAAGTAACCATTTTCAAGACAAAGTTTGAAGAGTGAGCGTTAAGATGGAACCAAAAGAAATTGAAACTAAATTCATATTTTGTAAATTCACCGTTGAATATTCGGATAAAGAACGTATCGTGAAGACACAGATATAGAAAACTTGTGCTGAGGAAAACGTATTTGGAAAAATGAGGGAGAAATAAATTTATTCACAGTGGTTTTACTAAATTTTATCGTTTCCATAATTAGTTCCATCGTCTTTCATAATTATGTTTATTCCTAAAAACTTGCGTCTAGTATTTTTCTACAAAGTTCCAAAGTGTCTCCTTTCTAAATAAGATTCGCCTTGCGGGACAACATATTTAAACTTAACTATAGGAAAACATGACTTCAAGACTAGACTCATCTCGATAAGTAGGCCCATTTCATATACAAATTGTTAAACCATGTTTGAAAATTATGGAATGGATTTACCGAAATACAGTTGGATTGAAAAAATGAGTGAAGTTGTACACATTTTCTGATATAGGTACCTACTGAAAGACATTATGGACGGATCGACATATTGAGGGCAACATTACAGCCAAGTGCATGCGCACTAAAGAGGATATAGAACTTCACGCGTCAAAAAAATACAGATGACTGGAAGAAATAGCTAGCATACTAACTGGCACTGTGCACATTACATACAATTGAATGATGTGCATTGAAATATTGAGACTATTCTGTTAAAACTTTAAAATGGATCATCATCAGCATTCAGATTAGATTTGTGACCTAGATACCTTAAAGAAATGGGTTAGGATGCCCTTCATAAATGTCGGCAACACATATGTGAACCTCTGATGTTGCAAAACGTGCGAATGTCCAAGGGTAACGATGATCATTTACTATCAGATGACCCATTTGCTTGGCGTCCAATATGGCCGAAAAAAATACTTGAAAATTCTCCGTCAATTCTCGTCCTATTTGCACGCGGTTTTCCGCTGATTACTTTCCGTCTACTTTATTATGAAATAAGTGATCCTGTGCACATTCAGAGTATCGTAGGAGCTGATTCCGGCGAAGACCCACTCTGGACAGAAGCCACGAATGGGAACTCATTGCGTACGTCGTCCGAGCTATTTTGTCCTGCATTTCCTTCCATACAACATCGCGGAAATACTTCTAACGTCACTAACAGGAAAATAGACTTATTTTAAGTTATGTAGAATAATTTTAATATGCGTTCGTGAAGTAAATTATTTTATAGTCAATTTACGACTTTTTCTTTGCAATTTGTTATCATCGAGTGAAATTATTCCTGATTTATTGAAATAATATTAGGAAATAAGGTAGGTAATATAAATTACTTTACAGCTAACAGCTTATCAGAGATCCACTGCTGAAGACCTCCATCATTGAATACAAGTAAGTACCTACAAGACGTCATCGTAACTATTCGTAACAATGACTAAGTACCTTAACCTACCTAGCTAAATCACCACCACGCTTGCAAATGCAGGTTGATGATTAATCGTACGTATAAAAAAAATAAAAAATTAAATCAGAATCTATAAATTATCTAAACCTAGTTTTAAAATCACTCAATGACACATATTTAAATTCACTGAGATAAGCTAGCTGCGTAGAGCGAAAAAGTATACATAATGTTTGTAGTTCAAACAAATCACAAACCGGACCACACATTTCCCATTAGGCAAGCCTATTAAAATTCCACGAGCTTGAGGTTAATTGTCCAACTCAAGTTTATAGAACTTGTCACGAACTTGTAGAGGCATTCCTAATCGATGCATGGGGAACGCGGTGAATAGCTTTTAAGACATAATAATAATTACGTACCTAACATACCCAAAAATTTAATGTTGTATGTAAGTAATGATCTCGCAAAAATTTTATAACTATTTGCATTTTTTGGTTATAAATTAATAAATAAAATTCGATATTTATCCCAGATCTTCAGTAGAATAGAATATGTAATCCTCCAGATCTCAAACTTCGTCTATGTGGCATTTTTAAAGTGTTCTTGCTTTCAGAATTCGGTAATTTATTGATAAAAACATTTCAAAAAGTAGACTCAATTAGACTTTCAATGTTTCTGAACAGACATTGGTAGGTAAGTCATACGAGTATTAAAAAAATCAAAGTCGAAATGACACTAAACTATTTTGTGTTTACTTTTCGTTTGCACGTTTATAAACTTTATATATTATTTAATTTTTAAATGAATATTTAACCGTTTTATAAAACATTTTGAAACTGCAATAACTATGATAAAATCTAGCAAAATAATTTCCCGGTTTTGGATTCCTTTTATATCATCTATAAGACATTATCCATATTCAAAACCATTTCATAAATATTTAAGAAACCTACCTCAAGTACAATGTTCTTGTCTAAACAATGGTCTTGTGATTGCCTCTGAAGAAAGAGAGTGTTACGAAGCATGCGTAGGTCTCTTCATCAAGGCAGGTTCGCGGTATGAAAGTCTATTTGAAAACGGCATGACTCATTTCTTTGAGCACATCGCATTCAAAGGAACGAAAACTCAATCAAAAACTGTACTAGAAAAGAAAATTTCGAAAATGGGAGCCCACTTTCATTGTTTCACCACACGTGAAATGGCCGTATATTACGCCGACTGCTTAAGCGAAGACTTACCTGACGTTGTCGAACTACTAGCTGAATCAGTGTTCAATAACTGCTATTCAAGACATGACATAAGTGAACAAAAACGTGTAGTCTACTCAGAAATGGTGGATCATGATAACAACCCTAACGAAGTTCTGTACGATTACCTACACAGCACAGCATTTCAAGGAACGCCCTTAGCGAGAACCGTGATTGGCCCAAGCAGTAACCTTTATAATTTTAACGAGTGTACTATTAGCAGATATGTACGAAAGCTTTTTGACCCTTCAAGAACAGTTTTAGCGGCAGTCGGATGTTTCAAGCATGAGCAATTGAGATGTTTAGCGGAGACCTACTTGAATATCCTTGAACCTAAGAAGTGCGTTGACACGGGGGAATACAGATTTACTGGATCAGAAGTACGGTTTAGAGATGATTCGATGCCAGCCGCAAATGTAGCGGTGGCTGTAGAAGGTCCGAGTTTCTGCGACCCAGATAATATGGTCATGGATATAGCAGCAACTTTGATCGGTGGTTGGGATCGCTCGCAACCCGGTGGTAAAGACCACCCAGTGCGCTTGGCCCGTTGCGCCTCTAGTGGACATTTCTGCGACGCATACAAATCATTCAATATAAACTATACGGACACTGGCCTATGGGGCTGCCAATTTATGACAACCTCGTTGAAGTTAGAAGATATGTTGTACACTGTTCAAGATGAGTGGATGAGATTATGCTGTATGATTACGGATTCGGAGGTAGAGAAGGCGAAACGAGAAATGAAGGCAAAACTTCTTTCCAAAACGGAAAGCTGCAAAGGGGCGTGTCACGATATTGGACAGTGGATGTTGTACAATGGCCACCGGCCGCCGATTCATGAACGGATTGAGAAAATTGAAAAGACATTTGCGCCAGACGTACAGAGCGTTTGTAACAGATACATTTATGACCGATGTCCCGCCGTCGCAGCTGTGGGCCAGACAGAAGGCCTTCCAGAATATACAAGAATCAGGGCTGGTATGTACTGGCTACGATTGTAATGTTTAATTGGTTTTCTATTAAGAATTTTATCGCGTTTTAATACTAATATTGTACAAATTCGTAAAATATAATGACAATATAATTTTGTTTTATTTATATTATTATCATACTGTTCCGCACTGGTATTAATAATGGTAAATTAGGTAACGTCGATAGCTATACACCCACAGACTAAATATATACACCCTTGCCCTCAGAATAAGGACTGCTTATAGTCCTTATTCTGAGCCCTTGCCGTTGCTTGCCGTTGATTAATATTCTATTCTCTTTGATTTTATAAAGAATGACGTTAATACATTGAACAGCATTTGACAAATACAATTTATAATTCTTATTTCAACAAAAGTGATAATTACCAGTATGTTTAAAGTTTCAAAGTTACTGAGCAAAATTTGTTATCCTCTAAAATCGTCAGTAAGAAATTACCCCTTCCCGGTAAAGTTCCAGCACCTTCTCAAGAATCTGCCACAGACTCGACATACTACACTAGAAAACGGCCTCGTCGTTGCGACTGAAGAGAGGGAGTGCTACAACGCTTGTGTCGGCCTCTACATTGACGCCGGTGCTCGATACGAGAGTCTCTTTGAAAATGGCATCGCTCATTTCTTCGAACACATCGCTTTCAAGGGAACATGTGCACGAACCAAAGCTGTACTCGAAGACCAAATGTCTTCCGTCGGCGCGCAGTTCAAATGCTTTACGACGCGTGAAATGGTCGCATTTTACGCAGAGTGCCTCTGCGAAGACTTACCTCTCGTCGTCGACATTTTGTCTGACTGCGTTTTCAACAACAGCTTTTCTATCACCGATATAGAACAACAGAAATGCACAGTTTACTTAGAAATGATTGAACACGATCAAAACTACAACGACCTTCTATCAGATTATCTGCACCTGACGGCATTTCAAGGTACGCCTCTAGCCCAAACTGTTATGGGACAAAGCAGTAACCTTTACAACTTCAGTGACTGTACTGTAAGCAGATACGTAAAAAGGCTTTTTGATCCAACCAGAACTGTGTTGGCCGCAGTTGGTGGTGTAAAGCATGAGCAAATGATGTGCTTGGCTTGCTCGTACTTGAGTAAACTTGAGCCAACTAAGTGCATTGACACCGGAGAGTATAGATTTACCGGTTCGGAAATACGGTATAGAGATGACTCAAAGCCGGTAGCGAATGTGGCAATCGCTGTGGAGGGGCCGTGTTACTGTGACACCGACAATGTGGTGATGGACGTAGCAGCGGCAGCGGTCGGTGGATGGGACCGCTCTCAACCTGGGGGCACGGCCCATCCAACCCGACTGGCTAGAAATGCTTCCGGTGGACAATTCTGCGACTCATACAAAGCTTTCAACATAAACTACAAGGACACTGGTCTCTGGGGTGTTCAGTTTATGACGACCTCACTAAAACTGGAGGACATGCTCTACGCGATCCAAGACGAATGGATGAGGTTGTGTACTATAATAACAGATCCTGAATTGGAAAGAGCTAAGAGAGAATTGAAGACGAAGCTTCTGTCAAAGACGGAAAGTTGCAAAGGAGCATGCCACGAGATTGGTCGTTGGATGTTGTACAACGGTTACCGACCTCCACTTTGGGAGAGCATGGAGAAAATCGACCGAGTGAAAGCGAATGATTTCAAACAAATATTCGAAAGATATATCTACGACAGGTGCCCGGCTGTTGCGGCGGTCGGCTGCACCGAAGGTCTACCGGAATATACCAGGATTAGAGCTGGTATGTACTGGTTACGACTATAAATACCTAAATACAAAAATGTTTCTGATTTAATAAATTATATTTTGTTTGCTTACTTCAGTGTTTAACTTCTGTTATTCTATTCATTGTTCATGTAAGGGGGCGTCCATAATTTACGTGAGATGTTTAAGGGGGAGGGGGTCGAGTCAAATCCAGTCAAATCTCATCTAAACTTACGTTGGAGAGAGGGGGTCTCGGCAAATATCAATTAATGAAAAATATCAATTAATAAAATTTTGGTCCAATTAATCCAGATTGTACATGCTAAGATTTAATCTTAAGCGTAATATCGTAATACGATTAAGATCATTCACTAATTCGTTCGAAACAAAATAATTTTTTCTTTCATACTTCGACGTTATACATAGATCTACTGACTGTCAAACCACCATATTTGTTTTATAACATTTTTTTTCTCTTTTTGCAATACACATTTTGAAAAATCTCACGTGAGATTGGGGTATGGGGAGGGGTTTGAATAGAATATCACGACCTCTCACCAGGGACAGAAAATTTAAAAAACACCTCATTCGTGACTTCCCCACCGTACCACCGGCCCTACCCCCACAGTGGTACGGTGGGTCTAAAACCGTACCATTATGGACGCCCCCTTAGTAGGTAACCTACTAAAGTGATGGCTAATGAGTAATGACCAAATTACATTGTAATTACATAGATGATGATCAGCAATAGTAGGTACATACACGATGCGATGAGTAAATACTTGTTGCCGACAAGACACCATTATTTGTAACACTGGTTTGTATATAAGTGGACACAAAATGTGCGCCCTACGTCTACAGGGATAAATAAATTGACTCAAATAGGCATGATATAGGCCATTTAATTTAGATTAAATAAGTACTTAAAATAAAAAAGCTGTTTACACTATAGTGCTGGGATTAAATACTGTACCTACTGCGATTAAAATATATACAAAACCAAAGCATACAAAACCCTTCTCGTATTTATCACCCTGTGATTTTAATACCATACCTATCATATGTGCTCAGGAACTTGCACCCATCTAGCATCGTTCAATAAAAGCGATTTATTTAAAAGTATGCTACCTTATTTTACTTTTCAATTCAATTGGGTCAAAAAATAAGTTCTAAAAATGTACCTGTCACCTCGATTTAGCAAGTGCCTTGACGATAAATATTAATTAGTCTTTTCAAGTCAACATTATGGCTGCGTCCCCAGTAGGCAACCTGTGAGCGGCAGATATAAGTTTATTTCCGGTCGTCCCCACTAGGTACAGACGGCAGCAGATCAACCTACCCTAATCTGTCAAAAAATCTCAATTGAAAGAGAGCTGAAAATTGGTTGTAGTAATTTGACAGATTCGGATTGTTCCTAACGGACCCAATCCAACCACCTAGGTGGTCAGTGCAAATTACAAAAGTGTCTATTTAATTATACCACTTTTTTCATTTAACATCGTACAACATGCTTCTTTGGCTTCTTTGCGCATGCTGATAAGCCTAACCTATTCTAAACTGTCAATATTAATACATTTTCCGTGGTCCTCGGTAGCTTATCTAAATATCTAAAGGAGTTATAGTGGCCGGCAAACATCTTGAATTTCCCCCACTCCGCCAAACGAGCGTCAAGATGTTTGCCGGAACTGTAACATGCAGTAAGTACAGCAACGCCCTAACTACAATCAAATTGTCTCAATTGAAATATAATTTTATGTTATGGATATAAAGCTGAAAGTTTTGGTTATTTGACAGAAGGGTAAGTTGATGTGTTTTTAGTTTGCCCAACCTCAGTTTATCCTTACCGCTATGCATACATATTTAAATGTCTTTTCTACGAATTAAACCTAACACCAATATACGTATAAATACGAATCAAACATGAAATATCAGTAAGTTACAAAAAATATGTAAGAAAAATCCTTTAGCATAGTTAAGTAAGAAGTAGTAACCGATTCCCAGTCAAACCTTCCAGAATACCACTTTCGCAAAGCACAATAATTGTGTATATATCAAAACGGCATTGTGATGATACAATATTACATTCGTATACAATAACCATAAAAAGACGATTGATACATAATATGTATTTATGACAATTAACAAGATTCACTACCGCATAGCAAATCATTATCAATTAAAATATTTATGTATGATATAAACATACTTCGCAAAGCATCACACACACAAACAGGCAAATAGGGTACAAATAAAACGACACACTTACAAAAATTATAATTTATTACTTTATGTAAAGCTAATATAAAAATATAAAGAAGTATTTGAGTATATGTGGAGCACGTCGACTAACCGACATAGAGTTTATTGTAAAAAAAATGCAATATATACATACACACAGAATACTTTTAAAGTACTTACAAACAAGTTGTGTAAAGTGTATATATACTACGGTACAATAAAAAAATAAGTCGTATAAAGAAAAGAAAAGAGCTGCTAACGAGCTTTATGAGTCGCACAGATTATTTTATGTTTTAATGTCCAATTTCATTAGAATTTGAATTATTCAACTTAAAAACTGCAAAGTCAATTAATTTTATAAATTATTCTGTCAGTCTTAATTTGTTTGCAAATTTTATTATGTCGCATTTATTTAAACTGTAATATACATACATTTTTCTAAATTATATTTCTGACTTTGAGCTGCTTTTAAACATAGTGCGAGTCACTTCAGCACATAACACAACATAAATGCGGATGGAACAGCAATGTTTAATTTAGAATAGTTGAGTACAGGTGTAACTTAATACAATAGGTGTAGATAATAATATAAATAAATCACATGTAGAGAGCAAAATAAAATTTATGAACTAACCTTCGTTGTGATATTAACTTAAAAAATAAGGATGTAAAAGTAAAAATAATAAAAAAAATGTCAAATTGCAGTGAATTATTTTTCACTAACACATACCACTTGATGATGTCATAATTATAATATACGTGACGAAATATTTTGGAATGCAAACGAATATCAACATGCAAAACGAATCATGCACTCGACAACAGCGGTACGTGAATTTTGTTCTATAATTATCCAAATGAGAACTGCCTAATCGAGTAATGATTGCATAAACACAACTAACACAACCTGAGTTACATAGCTGCTTGTCACCTGCCAACGAGAGTACGAAGTTCGAACCAAAGTTTTACAAACTACACAATTTTAATTATAGCAGCCTTAACTCCTGAGATTCAATCTCAATGGGACGAATAATATCACTGCATATTGAACCTTACAAGTCTTGAAGAATACTGACCAATCGTAAGACAAATTTATTGTCCTGTTTTACAATTTTCAAAAACGTTGTGACGTTTTTAACATCGATAGAAGTTAATTTCAATATCTCTCACTATACAAATTGACAACGATTTCTTAGTCGTGTACGACGTCCCTGTTCCGGGATCTCTTTAACTGATAATCCCGTTAGCGACAAAAAAGTTTATTTAAACGATACGGACAGAATCATATGTTTCAATGAGAGGTAAACTTCTTCACATATTATTATGTATTATATAAACTAAATATAAATGTAATTATGGCGAAGAATAGAAAATGACAACCCAGCCTAATTGTATTATGTGCGAACTTACAACTTCACCCATGTCAATATACTGTATCATTATATTTATTATTGCTTTACGAGCAAATTGCACAAAAGAAACAAGTTGAAGTAGGCACTAAAAGAAAAAAAGACGGGTTGTATCACTTACGAGCTACAAAGTTAACCCTAAAATGTCATGGATATACAGATCAGTTTTTTTGTATAAATAGACATTTATATTTGAGCATAAATTTCTAAGAAATATTACTAATAATTAGTTTGGAATGTAAAGAGAAATGGAATGTAATACTTAACTATAGAGTATGTACGAAGAGTAGACCCACCATGTACAAGCGCACCCTAAGTGTGATGTTTTGTAATCTTATAAAAGACTTTTAAATAAAACAGGGAACGCACGTCTATGCGGAAGTGCGCAACGCACACGATGGGATATACGTGCTTAGTGCACAGTAGTAATCTATTTGGCCACGTGTTCTGAGTATTAAGACCGAATATCTCTAGGATATGAAGAGCAGACGCCGAGCGCGCCCGCGGATTGACATTATCGTTGATACAGCTGCATCCTTGACCACATAATAAACTATAATGTAAGAGCATTGGTATAAAAAAAATTTGGTAAAATATTATAAATGCTAAACCCTATACAGCTACCAAATAATGGAATGTCACTTACGACTTCGTAATAATCTCCTTGGATTTCATGATTTAATGAGAAGAAATTACTTAAAGACAACTTATAAATTAAACTATTGTATAATAAAAAAATTCTAAAAGAATATCAGGTTGATTACGCATACTTACAATTAATGGAATGTAGATAATCAAAAATAATAAATCTAACTTTTTATAAAGATGTTAGTTCTATTACCCCTTAAAAATAATGGTTAGAATTACCCAAACCGCAAAAATATATCAAAATATCGGACGTTTTTTTTTTAAATATCATTTTCCCGTAAAAGAAAATCTAAGCGTTTTCGGTGACCTGTGGCAATGTGCAAACACATACAAACGAAAACGGACTTGTGATTTCGGTCGCGGAGGTTCGTGACACTGCCGACCAACCCCTTGTTCGAAGGTCCACCTCTAAGAGAGCTAATGACTACAATTATTTTCGACTTTATTACGATGGGACGTGTCTCTCATACATTAAAGCTATCCAAGCTCGAAAGTCTCAACTTGGTCGACACTTACATTATACGAGTCTATCGCGACAGTTGCTATTAACAACCTGTTGTGATAACACTAGTGTCTGTCAATTATTTTATTATTGCCTTATCAGAAACCATCTTTAGTTACAGTTTAAAATGTCAAACTAAATATAATGATTAAAAACAATATGGTGAACCAAAGACAATATCTTACAAAAACAGTCATTTCGAACGATGAGGTAAATAATTTTCTTAACAAACCTAAACAACCCTTGTATAATGATAAATATCATCATTATTTATATATATATATAAAAAATGTAAACTCGCTACCGAACTAATATTGTACGTATAAAAATTGTTCTGTCCTTAATTAAAGTGACCTTATTTTAACGTAAAAAAAACTTAAAGACTAAGTAAAGCATATATTCATATGATTAATATACACAAATATCGTATTTTGTACTGTAAGGTTATATTTTGTCGATGGTGCGTCGAGCACGGCGCATGTTAAATTTCGGCTCAAACGAAATCGATTCTTGAATGGCAACATTATTACAAAAAAATAAGTAAAAAAACTACCTCGTGTTCGATCTAGCTGCCTAAATAAAAATAATTGTACTTTCTATTGTTGTATCATTTTGTTCTAAAATTACAATATCACCACATGTTAAGGCTCCACTTTCAAGCTGTATTTTTTTTTTCAAGCTATGATACGTGCATCTATTTTTACCTGGTAATAATACTTTTTCTGGCAATACTTTAAAGTTTAAATTTATCGAATATTTTATCGACTTCATTTTAGATTTTAGAAAAGATGAACAATGAAAACTAGCAAATTGCGGAGCCTTATTATGCTTGGATATAATTTGAGATTGTTTGAAGGCGGCACGGATGTCATATCTTACGCTCTAAACTAAAATGATTTGGGAGCGATAGGTGTGATCTCAATAATAGTACATTTGTTGGTAATATTTCACATCGAAACATCGACTAATAGTGATCGATGCGTCAAAAGTTACAATTTAAGCGTTTGATTAACAAAGGTTCTTAATTTATTCAGTTTTAAAGCTTTTTGACCTTTTTAATGCAAATTTGAAGATACGCTACAGCTTGTTCATCTAATAATTCATCATCATCCCAGCGTTATCCTGGTTGCGCCCTTGCGGGGCCCGGGGTCCGCTTAGTAAATGTTCAACTTATAATTGTATTGTATATGGCAAATGAATTCTCACTTATAATAGGCAAATGCAAATCCATGATCTTCTCGGTTAAATGTAATACTACCAACATATGTTTAACTCAAAATTGGCTAATGAAGCAAATATAAGTACATTATTTTAATCGTCTCAAGTCACACCCTTTATACATACACCGTAATCATACTAGGTACAATTATTGCAATCACTTTCTATGTATTACTTATAAAATTACGTTTTACGGATGCTTCAGTCTTTGGAACTTGTGTGGTGGAATGTGCAAACGTCATTCGACGCAACAGTGCAACTAAGAGGTCATGTCAATATCCCTCGGTTATTACCAACATTATTATCGTACTACGCTAAGTTTCGGAATAAAGTTCCGATAATCTCAATTAATTCGAAGTTACATTTAATTTTTACGACCAAATTGTTCCCCCACCTTATTATTAACGGGTCGCAACGACCCGGCGCTTCAAAACCGCTTAGTACATTCTCAAAAATAACATCTATAATCTCTCAAGCACCTTGAAATACTGACGATCACTTTGATGGCCCATCCCAATACCGATCTACAATTTTAACTTTCAGTTACCATGCTTCATACTCCTACTGAGAACAGTGCATTTGCACGTATAATGACATAGATATGGGTCGAAGAACACTAATGGAATACGTCTAACATTGGCTTTTATATGAAGAAATGTCCCTGCTCTTCACTAGTATTAATTAACTGTGCCCCTACTCCTTATTATCATTTGGCACTTCGTTTCGGCGGGTTTTTTTACCTACGACAGTATGACATTAGCTCATTTCCAAAACTTAATCTAATTCTTTTTTATTATTACAATTCTGCGACATAATTATTTAGCTTGAGCTATGAAAAGAATATAACGGTCGTGTAAAATGTCCGAAAAGACGGACATAAGAATTTAAATACGTTATATTGAGAAATATATTGTAGAGGTTTTCTGAACTACAGAATTTACTGAGCTATACACAAAATGATGTAAAAACTCATCTGATCTACTGCATAGAATAACAGGGACATATCTATACCACCAATACCTACACCTAGCATCTACGTATACACGGTTAAATAGCAAAACGGGCTGTGCCCTAAACCTAAATAACTACAAATGATTATTATAAAGTATGAGTGGCGCGCTAAAATTTACACGCTACCGTTGTAAATGGAATGTTTAAAAATTATTAAATTTGGTTTTGAAAACGCCCTCTTGCCAGTAGCACTGTTGAGTGAACATCATGAAGAGTTGTTCTGGGTTCGCAAAATCGGTAGGTTCGTTACCATACACGATTTTGGTTGTTAATCATACAGACTCAGATTCGTTTTCCATCTTCGGAGCGGCGACTTCGGGTGCGGCGGCGGCGGCCGGAGCGACGACAGCGACGGATGCGACCGGAGCGACAGACGCAATTGGAGCAACTGGGGCAACTGGAGCGACGGGAGCCACTGGAGCTACCGGAGCAACTGGAGCGACCGGAGCGACTGTGGCGACAGGGGCGGCGGTTGCGGTGGCGGTGGCGTTATTGGATTCGGAGGCACGGGTCTTGTTCATGTTTCGGGTCGGGAGGTCTCTGGGCATCGGGTCCGGATAGCTGAAATTCAATATTAACTTTTACTAATTGGTGACTAAACTGAGGACTTGTTAAATTAGGAATCAAGGACGTCTTTTATTGCACGGTATTCCTGTATTCTACACAAAACAAAAAATACAAAAGACAACAAGGGACAGCATTGCATCAATAGACATTCGCTAGGTAAATTCATGGCACAAAATAAAATCATTAACGTTTTCGTTAATTTTGTAACAAAATCAATGGTACGATATACATGGTCACTTCACAATCTTTAATAAAGATACGTTCTGAGCCTACACCTAGCATAGCTTTGCCATTGATTAGTAAATAAAATTGTTAAATTAGTTGTTCAAATCACCCATCTTGCTAATGCCTCGATGGTCTAGTGGTATAAGTACCAAGATGTGATCATGATTCATGGGTCTCTAGTTCACAGCTTGTGTTTGTGATCACCAATCCACCCTTGGCAAGCGTGGGAATTATACCTTAATTTTAACGACTTGATTTCAATGATGGAGTTTTTGCCCTGCCGTGAGATATTAAATACTACATATCATTATTATTAGGCTGATAGTACTATGATACTATCCATTTTGCTTCTATAATGAATACAAACCAGCAGAACATATCCCTTTAAACAAAACAAGAAAATTAAATGATCCACATTTCACTCCAGCTGCTCGGTTTGATACTTTTAACATAATTTGAAAGAATTTCAATTTCCTTGCCTTTCCCAGGAATATCCGGTTTTAGATGTGAAATCAATTTGGTGAAGGTAAACACTTAAACATGCATTTATATTATAAATAATGTTATTGAAAAATAAATCATTTTATTGTAGGGTTTCTCAGTCTTTTTAGACCATTTAAATTGGGAGCATTCCATTTCAAATTAAACGCAACTCAAGAATCGGACGAGACTAAAGTAGGTATGGCAGCACTTTGAGCGATGCTTCATGTAGAAGTGTTACTTCACTGAAATAGGCCGCAATGACCGTATGCTATGAGAAGAGCTGCGTATCCGTCTGCCAACTGAATTAACATATACAATAAAAAATATGGGTAGGTGACAAACCAAAGTTGTTTAATAAACCACAACTGAGCCCGATTCGGGAACGCATGGTTAGGCTCCTCGCCTAGAAGTTTTTAATGCAAAATTAACACTAACACAAAATGATTTTTCTAAATAAATATTTATCACCAATCGGATAAACTTTATTTTATTTTTAAGTATTTAAACTCTATTGCATTGCAGCGATGCATATTACCATTCGCAAATGAATAAACATAATAGTAATAGTTCGCTATGCTCATATAAATTTTAAAAAAATTAACAAATTAAAATACAGTCGCTATGTGTGCAAACTAATAAAAATAACAAGAAAGCAGTAGTAAGGCTGTCTTAAATTTTACTAGTTACAGTTAGGGGAAGAATAACCGTAATTGTTCATTTAATGCATAATATTGTCCTTTATTTCTTTGTTCAGTTCAAAGATATTTCAGTATAATTAGAGCCAAACATTCTGGTACTGGTACACATTGGCATAAACACATCTATGATTGCGCCTGAAGAACTCTTTAATTTGATATTTGAATTGTCCTTTTCTTGTAAAACAATCCAATTATTTATTTGATTTCCGATAAAAGATAAGATAAAATAAAAGACAAAATAAAGTAACAACATTAATGTAACACAACTTTTGTCTTGTGTATGTAAAAATAGGATTCTACTGAATATGATAATGTCATAGATTGCTTGTACATAATTATCATACATGAGATGGATACTCGTATAATTTTATTGCTCATTCCATTCATGAAATGGATTTTATTTTACTGATATATTATCATTTCTCATCTCGCACATGCTATGAAATAATGTTAAATGTGACGTTCAAAAAAGTCTGAACAATTATATGAGTATTAAAACGAAGCATTAAGATATCAACGCGCCTAAGGTGAAAGTCGCCAATCAGTCATTGTCTCAGTCTCATTTTATAGACAAGAATCCATTAACCAATCGTTCAAATTAAAGCTATCTCACTCACATACGTGCTATCACATATTTTTCGCTCATCAGTGAAGCATGAGAATTTGAAGCACAGAACAAAATATTAAGACAAGTTAACTACTAGTGTGTGGTGGTACTACCGGAGTCCATTTTGCTTGATCCATTTCAACCAGTTTTGATATGTCAACCAGGTGTACTATTTTTTAAATTATTTTTTAATAAACTTTGCTCTTTATTCAAAAAGATTTTAAGGAATAGAAAACAATGTTGAATCTTAAATATGCTAAAACGAATAGTTTAAGCAAATGTGGTGGTAAAATGGAATGTAAACTTACTTCTCATTTTCTCGGTATACGATGTGTTCGGCGTTTGCATCAGGAGAGCCCCACCTTGGTGTGTTGTGCTGTCTACTAACAAAAAATTATTCGATTTAAATGTGGCATTCCAGAAAAACTTTGTGTGTTCAAAGTCCAGATCACAAATTCATAGACAATCAGACGTAACTCTTGCGATGTTCATTCTCACTGCTTCATTATAGACGAGTCACACGTATTACTTGAGTCTAAGAAGTTACTCAAGTTATAATTTTTATTGGCGAATGCTACACGCTCGATATTTATCGTGATATTTGGATTGAAATCCAGGATCACGATATTATAGTATAGCGTATCACATATGGTGATACGTGATACGCTATACTACACACTCGATAAATATCGTGATCCTGGATTTCGATCCAAATATCACGATAAAATATCGAGTGTGTAGTATTCGCCATTCGATAAATCATTGTTAAAAGCAAGAAAAAAACCTTACTTTTGACAGCGCTGCAGCGTGTTTATTGTTTATAAACGGTTATTTAAATAATGTCTTAAACTCAAGTAATATTTTAAACCGTCTATTACCCAGCCAATCAAAGTTAATACTATCATCTATTTACTCTGATTGGCTCGGTGACACAATGCACAGTAACGGAACGGTTGTGGCCGAGAACAGAACCAAAATATGCACTGAATTTTGGCCTAATAGGATATTAACGGTTGTGTATAGATTCTTACTGTTTTTTGCACTATGATATACTCGTATTCCGCATATCGGTTAAATGTTTTTGAGATTCGTCGCTGTAGACGATATTAGAATTATTTATTGAACTCAGCTTAGTTTCAAATCACAGTAATATGTACGCTGAGCTTGAGTAGAGTTATTAGTATGCAAAGAGGTTTTTAAATCTTACTCCAAAACATTAAAAATGTGTCAATAATACAAATTTAAAAATAACAACAAGGAAATGTCCCCAATTCTTATTAGTTACTAAGATGGAGGCTTATGGCTTCAATTTATTGGTAATAGTCGCCATTTTGTAAACTGCTAATATGGCAACCTCATTTTAGTTGGTGGAAAAAATATAATCATACATTTACCTAATCCTAATGTAAATATGCAAACTTACAATAAACTTCGGTTTTTATTTTATAACCGTAAAATTATATGCTTATAAAATAAAAACCAAAATTTTCTAAATGCCACACGGCTCTGTTTTAAACAGGTTCTGTCAAGTGTTTGTTTTTGTTGATGTGTCAACATTACAAATAAGAAATAAGCTGTTCAGGAAGTCTGATTAAACTTCGATATAACGCTGTTCTCATTATTGATGCCTCTTATATAAATATTCATGTGTGTGTACTGCTTTAATATGAATATAGCTTTTTTTTTAAATACTAGTCAAACTTTAAATTATGTCACTCAGGACTTATGTCACTCAGGTTCTCAGGTTCATGACTAATCACCAATTTTCTTCTTTAAAATATTAGGATATCAGAAATAGTAGAATCCACTTACTTCTGGACCGTCCTGTAATGAATAGTGCCTATATGTCGACCAGCACGCCATTCCAGAACGTTTTCAACCCTATAAGATTTATGTATAAAAATTATTATATGCCTTTACTTTCCACATACAAGTGTTGTACTCTCGATAACATGACAGACATATTTTCATTTCATTCAGTAATTCTTTACCCATTGGAGTATGTTTGTTCAGCATATTTACATTAGTTACATTTAATGGCATAGAATCATCAATGTTTTTTTAATTTATTATTAGGCTACCTTTCCATCGAAGCGGGTTGAGGCGGCGGAGCGGAGGAACGGAGAAATATTAACCAATAGGATTGCACAATATCTCTGAGACATTGAGTTGCAATCCTATTGGTTAATATTACTTCGTTTCTCTGCTCCGGTGCCTCGCTCCGGTGGACAGGCAGCCTAATAATGTTACAACTGACAAAAAATATATCGAGAGGCATATTTATTTGTTAGTAAAACGATAGTGATTAATGAAAAAAATATTGAAAGAAACAAAAGTCATTAAATAAGGAAATTACAAAAGTCTAACTGAATTTTAAACAATTAAAAATATAATGACCTGCATACTTACTTCGAACGCTGACCTCCACAACCGAAATGACAAAATCCATAGAAAAAACAAGAAAGTATAAATACATACACATGCTTCGTCTGCCCGCCTTGACTGTGGAGCTGGGCAAGATAAGCCGCCTGCTTACGATGATGGTACATATGCACGCGGAGGCACGACGGGTTCCGCATACGTTTCTGACAAATGTCGCATTGAAGGGTGCCTTCTCGGGTGTCGTGCTTGTCCCTAATATGCACTTTCAAGTTGTAACGGTTGGCGAAGAATCGATGGCAGGACGGGCACTTGACACCGCCAGTCTTGATGTTCCAACCTGACGGGATTCGATATTTAACAACGGTGCTTCACACCGCCGCGACGCGGGTGGTACAAAGCAGGGGTTAAAGTAAACAAAATGTGCAAAAACAGCGGAGACCGCAAATAAAATTTTCAAATTAATAAGTGCTTGTAAAAATATAAATTAGGAAATTAAATTGTATCAAAAATAAATACTTTTTAAGAAGCTGAACAACATTTTATCTGAAGTAATACATTTTTTTAAATACGTACCTGATTCCTTGGCAGATTCGGGCAATACCATCACACTATGATAGAGGTCGTTGTCGAAGTCAATTAACGGTTCGCTGTAAAATGTATACACAAACAAAATCATAAAGGAAAATAAGGAAAATAAACGTACCAAACAAATGAAAAATTTGAAAAAAGCATAATGAGAAATAAAATAAGTGTTAAATCCTCAAATGAAAACACTGGGGAGAAAAGTAAGAAACGGGAGAAATGTCTTAGTGTCCTGATGTCAGCTTGGGGTGCTAGCCTAAATGCATTATTCTTCGCAAAAAGTTGTTGTGCATTAAACACTTTGACAACAAAATATTTTAATGGAGGGAAGGGGGAAGGAGGAGGGGAGGGGGGAGGGTAAGGTGGGATGGAAGGGGAGGGGGATTGGTAGGGGGAGGGGGTGGGAGGGGGAAGGGGATGGGAGGGGGAGGTGGGGGAATGGGGATGGGAGGGGGAGGTGGGGGAATGGGGATAGTAGTATAAGGGCGGGGGAGGTGGGGGCGATGGGGATAGTAGTACCTTATCAATCATATCCCCCTTCCCCCTCCTTATTTATAACCTGGAATAGGGCATTGGCTTTTAAATTCTTACGGGAAACGTCTCATTCCAAATAGATACAAAATAAATCAATATGCCCACGTTCCTACAAAAAGAAGTGAAATCCCACCAAAAACATTCTGTAAAAAACTAGCCAAGTCTCGATGGAGCTGCTTGTTGAGCTCTAAAAAGTAATGAAATCTAGACAAAGTCGTGCCAAGTCTAAGGTTCCTTACTGCGATTTCTTTATTATTATAGTTATTGTTGTGTGACTTGACCGTTGAAGGGCCAGACGGCCAAACGGACCTGCAACTCAACTTCGAAGGGCCAAATGAGACACTAACGTATAAAGAATGTTAAGGTTGAACATTCTTTCGTCAGTACGTTAAAATACGCAGCTTTATTAAGTCTTCTACAATTGACTGGTTATTGAATCAACGTTTCCCAAGTGGCAATTTTCCATCGTCAATGGGTAGCGGTTCTGGCGACAGATTGGTGCAATGGAGTAATGGAGCACCTGGTTTTGTACCCTTGTGTACCCTTCAACGGCCAAGTCACACAACAATAACTATAATAATAAAGAAATCGCAGTAAGGAACCTTAGACTTGGCACGACTTTGTCTAGATTTCATTACTTTTTAGAGCTAAACAAGCAGCTCCATCGAGACTTGGCTAGTTTTTTACAGAATGTTTTTGGTGGGATAGAATTGTATGCTTCATGAATAGATAAAGAGAGCGCTACAGGCACGTGAAGTCATCTGCCTGTAGCACCATACGCGTTGTTTAAAATGTTGTTTTTAAAAGAGACACATATACTGGGAATTAATTGCTTTGTTGTAAAAAACTCAGTTGATTTTAACCGATTCTACATGTTTTTTCAATATGTTTTACTTGTGTGTGGTATTATCGAATACAGTCATGAAATATCATCGATTACAGTCAATTGTGCTGAGTTGGATTAAGACTCACCCATCATAAGCATAGTCTGTGTTCTCAGGGTGGGTGGGGCTGTCGTTGGAAGGGCGTGGCTTCTTTTTCACGGTGTAGCTGTTCTTGTTAGATGAATTCTTCAGCAGGCTGTCAGAAACGCACAATAAAATAATATATACGTAATGTGTTGTGATGGCTCATGTTGTATCGCATTCGTTACCATACTAAATGTATGAAACCGATAAAGTTCCGACGTGTCACGACACAAAACGTCAGACAAATATAAATCTACATTAAGGTGTTTCTCCGGTATAAAACAGTCTTTTTCTCACAAGGGAAAATGCTGTTATGCAAATCCTGTCACTCGGGAGTGAGCGACAGGGCTATGTGTGACTCAAGCCTATCTACTATCCTCATACCAAAAAAACCGGCCAATTGCGCCCCAAGGGTCCCGTACAAACCTGTAGGTATATGTGATGTAACTTAAAATTAACATCATCGCCATTTTTCCTTTATCTGTGCTATAAGATGTTGCTTCGTAGCAACTTTCAAGATTCTTAGTTCACAGGAAGTAACCTGTAGGTTTTGATTCCCTTGCGTGTTTCGAAAATTTGTAACAGCTGTATCTTTTGATTATGTTGGCTCAGAAGTTTGATTTTTTCGCAGCTCCAAGGGCAGTAGATCTCGTTATTTTATAAAAATTACAGTTTGATACCTCTTAACGTTCCTGAGAAAAAGGGTCTTGACACACGGATGGAAAACACAGCAATCCTATAATATAAGGGTTCCGATTTTTCATTTCAAGGTACGGAACCCTAAAAAGCCGAAATTAAATAAAACAGAATTTGTGTTAGGTCGTATACATACCGCTTAAGCGGGCTACGCGCTGCCTCTTCTTTAACTGCCGCGGCGTCGGCTTCAGCAGGGGCTTCGGTGGCAATGGTGTCCTCGCCGCCGGGCACCCACTCGGGCGGCGACTCGTTCTGCGGCTCCGGCGGCGGGGGCTGCGGTCGCGGCGGCGGCTGCGGACGCGGTGGGGCCTCTTCCACCACTGGCAGCGGCGCAGGCGGAGATTCGCTTCGCTGTAACCACATTATGAGAAATATTAAGGCTAGGTAGGTGCAAAAGTCTGTACAAACACGTTCTTTGAAATAATTTTTGAAGTAGTTAACAGTGAAATTAAAATCTGCGAAAATTATGAAATATTGTTGAGGGTTTACTCTGTGGAATATAATATAACCGATGGAAACACGATTTGATAAAGTTAACTCGATAGAATAAATTCACAAAGTTACATATTTTTGTGTCATTTGAAAGAAGATATCTTTCCTATGTTTTATTCTTAAAATAAGTGGTTTGATATTATGAGTCATTTACCAAAATGAAGTTCATAGATAACTTGAGGGATTATAACCGATAGATTTTTTTATTACATGTATCGATTTTTTTTATCGATTATTCAAGTTGTTTTTCTATGTCTCAGGTGGCTTTTAAAAACCATACGCGCAGTATCTGCGGGACTAGACAGCCTTAAGTGACAACAATGTATAAAAGAACTGAGTCCTCTGTGTCTTGTGTCAGATACTAGACTCTCTTGTATCAAATACCAGACACCGGCGGTGTCTTGTGTCGGATATTAGCCAGTAGTGTCTTGTGTCGGATACTACGAGTAGCCACCGGTGTTACAGCCATCTGTGTCTAGTGTCAGATACTAGCCACCTGGGTCTTTTGTCGAATACCTTTCATCTAGCCACATTTTGTGTCAGGACCACATGTGGTGCACATGCATGCACATGTGCATTCGAGGATTAATACGTATGCACTTTGCCTATTTGTAAGCAGGCAACTACGGGCTAGCTTCACTAGCTACGTGCATGCTCTTATCTATCTATCTTTATTCTAAGAAATAATAAAAAATGGTTCTATAAAAAAAAGATGAGGACATTAAAACCATGGATCTGATTGTAATTTTATTCTGCGTAGGGCTGGTAAGATAGTTTACTAGGTCAAAACAAAATGTTTTGTTCTAAAAACGCATTACAAATTACAAAGCATACTGGCGAGTAATATTGTAATGACTCTACTAGTCACTAGTGTAATGTTTAATAGCCGCAAACAGAATAAAATAAACATTTGTGCTTACACAAATGCACGAAGATTATATCGTGTATACATACGAAATATTTATGTGCTTGCCAATTGCGATCGAAAACCCGAACAATTTTTCCAAAATTCGAAACATAATCAAATGTTGTCATCACTTTTATAACGTCTAAGACAGCTCTGTTACGTCACATATCACCCCTCCCGCAGTGCTCTGCTACTGCAGGAACCTACTCTGTTAATTGCAACGCAATTATAAATTCAATTTATTAACCGTTTCGAAAAACAGCAAACTGAGCAAATGGAAGTTTTTTTCCCCATTTTAAGTACCATCTATCCATTTAAGTACATCGTCATTTCGATTCTAACTTCGGGTTATGTCGATACTTAAATTCGCACCACTAAAGTGTTAGAATTCGAAAGACCCAGAATGGCTATATCATATTATCCTGCAATTTGCGTTCTCCCAACGCATACATAGTGGACGCCAATTACATTTCAATGTGCAACATTGCAGCACCCGTTTTATGGTCATCCTTACAACGATGTATGGAACGGTTATAATAACCTATTTTAAACTTCGTACTTATTTTAAATGTCAATTAATATTGCCTAAGCAAATTAATCTAGTTTACGCAAAGCTAGCCTTATCCTGCATTCAAACAAGCGTATATATTATATTGTAGAAAATAAAATTTAAAAAAAAGTAATTTTAATATACTGTTTATTCATAGTATCTATCCATAAATTCTAAATAAATCAAACATTGTACCTACTTACAAAGAAATTAAATGAATACATATGAAACTATGCTTAAATAAAAGTAAAAATATTGCAATCACATCCAATAATAATGCTGAAGTGATTCATATACAAGCTTGTATTGTAGGTCAATTTGCTACACATTAACTTTGAATGTTATCTGTCTTTGTTATCAAAATTGAGTATAAAACTATTAAATAACTGTTTTGAGCTGAATATGAATTTAAGATTATCCTTTTGTGGATCACAAAAGTAACTTCAAATGAGCAAGTGAGAGGGAGGTCACCACAATCACATATGGAACACATTAAGTCAACATAGACTATGTCATACTTAAATCATTATCTTATACAATGACGTTCAATTAAAAAACTAGACTCACAATCACGCTCAAATATTGTCCGAAGCAAAAGTCTGCCCACCCGACTATTGGGCAGAGTTTTCGTTTAGTTGTATACAATTGACATTAAACACTAAATGCCACGAGATAAGGTGTTAATTTGAACGAATGTGTTAATGTCATCAGTGTCAAAGCCACTCGGACGTTTTTTGAGGAATTTTTCTTAGAGATTGGGTGTCTAGTTGTATATTGAACGTCATTGATCTTATATCATAAATTTACAAAATTTCTAAAGGAAATTGTAATCAACAAGTTTCACAACATAATATGAAACATCCTAAAACTCATTATTATCAGTTAGTGTCTATTTCCCATACAACTGTTTTGAACAAGTCAATAATTTATACTGGACATTGGTTGAATCACCGAAAGATATCTGTTAATTATTAAAACAAAAAATGAAAAAGCTTAAAAATAAGACAAGCTTACAGAATCGTAACACATTAAGAGAATCTTCCTAATGAAGTGCCCCTAAATAGATCATAGATGCTTACCACCGCTACCACGCTGGCTGTGTTCCTTCCAGCCATGAGTTGCTAAATAAAAAATATGTGTTTAAAAATGTTCTTAATTTTATGAGAATTTCGATGTTTATAACAGTTATTAAGATAACTTCAGTCTCTACAGTCATTCACAAACCTTCTCCTTCTCTGGAGACAGAGGAGAAAGTGATGACACTAGAATAAATTTCTTTGGTTACCCACTTGTAGCATTTAGGGTCATCGCTTGTTTGCAGTGATATTTCAAAAAGAATAGAAGACTATAATCTTTACTTACTTCGCGACCACCAGTCAATCCTTTAATCTGAAGAAGTTCTGCGCTGTGAAGAAAGCCTGACAGCTCCTGTTGGCGAACATGCACCTCGCCTTTGTACATGAACTGTAGCAGCTGACGGAGCTCCTGGTGTGATACATCTTTCATAATTACGATTGGATGTTCACATGGATTCATCTGCATACAAAAAAACATTTAAAATTACTAATACCCTCTGTTGTTATCCTTGAAATAGAATATTATAAAAAATATATAGAATATGCACCATATTTATTAATATTTAAAATATAAGTTAGGCAAAGTACAAATTGTACTGTAATTGCCAATGATATTATAATAAAAATAGGTAGATAGGTTACTTGAGCTAAAAAAAGAGGCACCCGAAAACTAAGCTATATATCAAACACGAGCTCAGTCTAGCGAAAGCATTGACAGACCGAGATACGAGAAATGACAGTTTTTGCAATGCAAAAGGGATATTTAATGACAGTACCTACTAAAAAGACACTTCGCTTCAGTACTGACCAATGACGTTAATTGAACGTCATTGGTACTGACATAACCTATCTACCTCTTTTTTATTATAATATCACTGGTAATTGCACTTCAATTCACCCAATACCTATAGTAAATCTTATTCTTACAACGCCCTTATTACTTTCAATGTAGAATCTAGAAAATAATTTGCATACTTGGTGCTTGCAGATATGAAATCAAAATTCACACATGACCTTTATGTACTTAGGCACCAAATACCAGTAAAGTAGGTATTTATACATTAGAGATACTGGAAATTGAGCTCTGAGTGTCTTATTATATTAATAAAAACTCTTTAAGGTCAAATAAAAAAGTGACTAAAATCTTATTTACATATTAATTGCCACCAGAGATATTTACAGATGCCACATCTCTTTTGGTTTCTTGCTAGTGTGGAAAGATATGACAGATTAGAAGGATTTTCTTAAAAATTGTTTATATAAGCAGTTATTGGGCTAACCGTGCTTAAATTTTTTTTTATAAATAAGGTGGTGGTGAAAGAAATTTTGTTTAGAAACATAAATAAGACCAGATTGAACTCAAGTACCTATTTGTTTCGAGAAAATAAATAAAAGTGACATTGTCAAGTTATGCAAGATAATGGCTAGTGCATAGTTCACAATTAGCCAAATGCAATGTACTATTACATTTCAGGTTTATTCATGACAATTCAATCAGTTTGCAATTAGTTAATTATCTGTAATGTAAGACAAGGTGACATCACACTGCGGAAACTAGTTATTTTTCAATATTATTAATATGATAATAACAATGTAGCATTACCTCACATATTATATAAATATAGATTTTGGGAAATTCCTCAAAATTGTCTTAATAATTTATTTATTGACTAAAACCTTTAAATTTTATGATTTAATATTTAAAGAAGGGGCTTTTATAGCACATGAAATTCAATATTAAGAACCAAATTCTATCAAATAACAGAACTTTAATAAAAGAAATCCTGATATAAGTAAATAATAAATAGACAAGCTCAATAAAAAAGGTATAAGTTGAAGCACCTCAATAGTTTCATAAGAACATGTACCACAAAATGCCAGTACTATTGCATAATTATAACATGTATTCATTTCAGTTGTTTATCATAGGTGCATGAATCTGCCTCCATTTATATTAGATATAAAGTGAAACCACCCTATATAAAAAACATAATGGAACATGAAAACAGATATGATATTAAACCTATTAAAATTAACAATGAAAATAGAAGAACTACTAAGTATACCAACAAGAATGTTTACATGATACATACCAGTTTCAATAAACAAAACCAACAAAACATTTGTAATCTAAGTACACTGTGCATTTCAGTATACATTATAAAATATTATCATTAATGTAAACAAACAACATTATCTACAAATGCTATGGGACAGTTCTGCTTGCCAGCAACTTTTACAATAAAATTATCTAGTCAGTTGTTTCAAACATGCCAAGATGAGGAAAATACATGAACAATGAGTCATACCTTGAAAAGCTCTTTAAAATACGGACTGCAAACTGAGAGGATGAGCTTGTGTGCGTGTACGTACTGGCCTCCTGCGGCCAGCGTCACGTCCACCAGGTCCTCGCCCTCCAGCAGTGCGTGGAACGACTGGGAGAGGTTCGAGTGGAAGTCGTTCCATCGCAGCGAAAACTGCTCTGGCATCGCCATCTCTGCCGCCACAGCTCCCGACACTCCTAACGCCGACGCCCTTTTGGCAACTAACTGTACAAAACTTTCAGTAAGTACCTCTACGCATTCATACAATGAAACATTGCAACTACGTACTGAGAATTCAACGCATACCCTCAAATGCCCACGTATACGATCGTTTATAAAACACAAGAATACAGAGTGGCCTAATTATTCATTTTGTTACACTACAAACGCTTTCAGCCACGACACCCGCGAACAACTTGCGAACAACTACGATGTGAAACAAATCACAGACTAGATAGAAGATAAAAACAAATAGTATTGATCGTCTGGGATGTCTGGGATGGCAATACACGGAAAAAATATCAAAATGTCGCTTGTTCACAGTACATCGTTCATTGTCTAACGTCCATCCAATCAACAAATGTCACTAAAATGGAATTTCGTTTTTAAATACTGAAATTATCGTGGAATAATTCGAATATGCAAATACGAATGTAGCTTCGCTTTCAGAGCACGGGATTTAAAAAAATCAATAATTTTGGGATGCTGACTTTGTAAAGCTGTATTTTTAATATATTTGTTTGTTTGAGATTGTAGTGGATTGTATTGATTTCATAGAGTTTTTGTAACAAAGAAATTGTCATCTATCTATGGCACATATTTTTTTGTGGCAACATTATTTCTAAATGTCAAATTCGTTTTGTTTCCGTCTCAATCTGTCATCAGCAGCCAGCCAGCAGTCACTTCAGTAATATGTCATCAATTGATGATTGAGGTTTCTTTCTAGTGCTTGTATTAATTAAAATAAAGTACTATATTGCACTTTATTGTCATTTATGAAAGAATCTAAGTGTTGGCATTGAAAGAAAGTCAAAAAGTGTACTTCTTGATTTTAAATAAACTGAAATCGTGATGTAGCGTAAGTTTTTATGACCCGTTTACTTTTGTAATTGATCATGTGCATTTAGCTCACATTTTGTCGTGTAATATACGTAAAACAACGATAAGAAATGTCGGGACACAGTGTTCAGGATGAGGCCGATGCCGACAGGGCCCAAATGGTGAAGAAAATACTGAGTGCGGCATTTTACGCTTTAGCTTCTTTCATGATAACTGTTGTGAACAAAACTGTATTGACGACCTATGCATTTCCATCCTACCAAGCTTTGGGCCTTGGACAGATGGTGGCGACCATCTTGGTGTTGTGGTGCGGCCGTTCTCTACAAATGGTCCAGTATCCATCGTTGGATAGCGGTGTGGCGCGTCGAATATGGCCATTACCCCTCATCTACTTGGGGAACATGGCCACAGGCCTCGGTGGTACTAAAGAACTTAGCCTTCCTATGTTTACTGCCCTCAGAAGATTCAGTATCCTGATGACTATGCTAGGAGAAAGATTTGTGCTTGGAGTCCGTGCCTCATGGCCTGTACAAGCAAGTGTACTAGCCATGGTAGGAGGCGCTCTACTTGCGGCAGCTGATGACGTCACATTCTCATGGTCGGGCTATACATATGTGCTGCTAAATGATGCCTTCACTGCAGCTAATGGTGTATACATGAAGAAAAAACTTGACTCTAAAGAACTTGGAAAATATGGACTGATGTACTACAATGCCCTGTTTATGATAGTTCCTGCAGCACTAGTAGCCTGGCGTACAGGAGATTTGGAACGGTCTGCTGCATATCCACATTGGGATGATGCGTTATTCCTGACACAATTCCTAATGTCATGTGTGATGGGCTTTGTGTTGTCCTACAGTGTTATGTTGTGTACCCAGTACAACAGTGCCTTAACCACTACAATTATTGGTTGCCTTAAAAACATCCTTGTAACATACCTGGGGATGGTGATTGGTGGTGACTATGTATTCTCCTGGTTGAACTTTGTTGGACTAAACATTAGTGTTTTAGCGAGTCTCTTGTACACATATGTTACGTTCAAACGCAAGCCAATGCCGGCATACCAGCTTGTGAATAATGCTAAGGTGGACACTGTATAGCAGTGTCTGAAGAGAAAGCCTCAGTGTGCTACTTATTTAGTGTAGTATTGAACTTTGCTACCAAAGATGATTTTCATAGACTTTAAACCTGGTGTTAGAAACACTTAGAAGAAAATAATATTGTACTAAATTATAAAATGTCATTGCTGGGTAATACTAGCATTTTATTATTTATAGTTGTCATTCTTCATGTTCTCATGAGTATAGGTATTTATATTTAGAAAAATATTGTAGTGCTGCTAAAATGTGTACAAGTATGTACCTATGTCTACAAATATTAATACATTTATCTACATCCATACCCTAATATGTCTATTTTATAGTCAGGATCGATGAGCAAACGCCCTACATTTAGATATGAGTATCTGTGGCTGCATCTTAATGTTTACATTTAAACATCGGTAACCGATACTAAAATGTTTACATTTTAGTATCGGTAACCGATACCTTAATTACGTTCAAATTTCGAACGTCTTCTTAAAGTGTATTTTATTCAAATTGACGTACAAGTTATGACATGATTTTGTACTAAGTACATACTAACTTTGCTCATCGATCCTGACTATAAAATAGACAATATATTATCGTATGAATGAAGATAAAGTTATGTATGTGACTGTACATAATTAGGCATTGAAATACTCATGTGATCTTTTTATGAAACTCACTTCGTTCGTTTCATAAAACCACATTCGTATTTTAATGACCCTCATTATGCAACAGCCACATAAATAACTATTTTAGCACTGCAACAAAAGATTGTAACAGGTGAATATTATGATTAGTTATGGGAGTAATATTATAAAGAAATGAAAATATTTTTATATAATATAAATCATTCATGTAGGTATATAAATGTAAAGCCATTGAAACAGCAGTTTAGTCTTACAAATCTGAATATTATAGGTAATATATTTAAAGAATCAACAAGACTTGTTGATAAGGGAATGAATGCAAAGCCAGAATTTAATATTGCAAAGGGGTTTGAAGATTTTTGTATGGAGGCTGGCTTACCTTGTGGTACGCCATTTTGATTTTTTTCAAAATAGCGTTCACTTAAAATTCTATGAAAAATCGATACCTTACATTAATACAAACATAATATGTTATTAGCCAAAAACCTGTAAAGTGTCACATTTTAAAGATATAAGCAACCAAAGTAAAATTTCTTTGTTTTGAGTTTTTTTTTTCTCAAGTGATAGTTCACATAAAATTCCTTAAAAAATGGATACCTAACATCAATACAAACATAAAATGTCATTACACAAAAACCCTTTAAGTGTCACGTTTTAAAGATATATGCAACTAAAGATTTATTTTGAGTTTTTTTTTGTCTCAAATTATTGTTCATATAAAATTCATTTAAAAATGGATACCTGACATCAATATAAACATAAAATGTTATTAGATGAAAACCCGTAAAGTGTCACGTTTTAAAGATATAATCAACTAAAGTCTTATTTCTTTATTTTAAGATTTTTTTGTGTCAAAACGTCATAGTTCACATAAAATTCATTCAAAAATGGATACCTGACATCAATACAAACATAAAATGTCATAAGATGTTATTATTACTATAACTTGAGAAAAAAAACTCAAAATAAAGAAGTAAAACTTTAGTTGCTTATATCTTAAAAACGTGACACTTTACGAGTTTTTGTCTAATAACATTTTATGTTTGTATTGATGTCAGGTACCCATTTTTAAATGAATTTTATGTGAACTATAACTTGAGACAAAAAAAAACTCAAAATAAATCTTTAGTTGCATTATATCATTAAAACGTGACACTTCACGAGTTTTCGTCTAATGACATTTTATGTTTGTATTGATATCAGGTATGTATTTTTGAATGAATTTTATGTGAACTATCACTTGAGAAAAAAAAATCTCAAAACAAAGAAATTTTACTTTGGTTGCTTATATCTTTAAAATGTGACACTTTACGGGTTTTTGTCTTATAACATATTATGTTTGTATTAATGTAAGGTATCGATTTTTTATAGAATTTTAAGTGAACGCTATTTCAAAAAAAAAATCAAAATGGCGGACGCGTAGGAAGGCCAAAATCTTCAAACCCCTTTATAAAGTTTATTCCCAACAGATTTTGAAATGTACACAGGTAGTAGTGTAGTGCATGTGTATAACTTTAATAACAATGTAAATGGTGTTAATAAAAGTTAATAGAACGGTTTACTTTACTTGTGACAGGTGTACAAATGGTATGTATTTCTATGCTGATTCTGTTTACATAGAACTAATTTTGACACACAAACTTAAAGACTGGCTGCAATATTTTTGAAGTAATTATTTTCTGGAAAACATTTACGTATACATGGAGTTGCTTGTATCGTGCTTGTATCAATGGTCTTATGTTGGTATATTATAATATGTGTATATCACAATGAAAGTGAAATTTTTTTTAATGGTGCCTATTTAAAAATATTGTGATTTTATTTCTTAATTTAAGTATTTGTACAATATATAATATTATCATACATCTCATTATGTATCTAGTTTAAGCTTAAATTATGTCAAAATGGTAATGCATATTTTTTACCGATCCTTATGCTTAGTAGACCAGTGTTTTGTTCATGAAAAACAATCTTAGTTACATAATGGAACTATCTGAATCTATCACCAGTTTTAAGTGGCTAAATCTTAACTATTTAGCCACTTGAAACTGCTGGTAGATGAATATTTGATTAAATATTAATTAATAGTAGCAGTCATGAAAAATTGGATCAAACTATTTTCTTAGTATAATCAGTATCAAATCAACATTATGCCACGTTAACCTTTACTTAGAAGTACAAACTGATTGAAAGTAATTCAAGTAGGTACAAAACGAATATTTAATTTGCTCCGTATTTTAAAGTTTTTCAATATACCAACATCTGAATGAAACAATGAACACTTGTGAATATTATTTCACAAAGAATGGTTATTAAAAAACAATAGTATTTAAAATAAAATTTATAAAAACATAATTAGTAAATATCTGGGGGCACGGCAGTGCCCCCGCTAAGACGAGCCGAAGCGACGCGCAAGGGTTATATTTTTTTAAAATATGTGACAGGCACAAGATCATCTGTTTGCTAGAATGTTGAAACCAAAAAGTTTCTTTGTGATTGCAGACCTTTGTCTTCAAAATTACATAAGTTATAAAAGAATAACTCAATTTGTTTAAAGTTTCTGTAGCACTGATTTCCATGAGCGTATAATCATAGAGCTCATTCTGTAGCAACACAAATTCCACAAAAAAAAACTTTCAAGTTCGCCAGCTAGACAAATCTTTCTGACACCAGGCAGAAGTCATATCTATGTCTAACCTTGAAACTTAAGTTCATAAGTTAAATTCGAGTAACTCATGCTTTATTCTTAAGTTTGAAAACTGGTGCCAATCTACGTTCTTGCATGCGTACGGATAGCGCGTACCTACCCTGGTACGCACGCGTAGACAGTTTACGCGTATCCGGAACGTTATGTCCGTACTGCAGCTACGCGTACACTCTTGGTGCTCTTGGGAAACGCTTACCGCGCAATTTAGCTCGCAACGCGAGTCGCCGTCGTCGGTCGGTTTTTGGTCAAAGAGGACGCACACGACCGGGTACGCTATATTTGGACTGTTAAATGAATAGACACGCGTGTTCTTCAAGTTTCAATAATGTATGTCGGAGTCTGTCGGAATGACTGGGGCTCGCTGAGCGCTCTGGATCGATTGACCTCGCATACAGGTTCGCGGCGGTCCGTACAGGAGCTGTACGCGTATCTAGACACGCGGCAGCGTGTCAAGCCAAGTTCAAGCAAAGGAACGGGCTAGCCAGCGCCAAGTGTATATTTACACGAACCATTTGGTGTCACTTTTGACCCTCCTATAATTTAAAACCTATTTAACGTAAACACATGAAACTACGTGAGTTTAACCCTTTCAACGCCAATGTCTGATATATCAGACAAACCATTTTCGTGCCCACCACGCCAATGTCTGATATATCAGACAAAAAAACATGATCAAGAAACTTTGTATTTTTACTTGCCTGAATGAGTTGAGTATAACCTAATAATTTTTTGGATTTTTTTTTTAATGGTCGTGGCGTGTGGGGCACCATTTTCGGAAAAAAGCGTGGCGGGGAAAGGGTTAATTAGATCCCCAAGGACACCTAGAAGCCCAAATTTCATGAAGCTAGCTCAAATGGTTATAAAGATATGAAGGTCAAAAAGTCGTAAAAATTAGTACTGACTGACTGACTTATAGTAGCAAAACCTAACCTACTTCCAGATGACCTAGAAGGATGAAATTTGAATCCAGCTCGGTAATTGTGTGAAACCGTAGGAAAAAGTCCAAAAATAGAAAAAAGTTAAAAATAGGAGGGAGGGGGGGACGGTCCCCCCCTATTTTTTAACTTTTTTCTATTTTTAGATTTTTTCATATGCTTACATAAAATTACCGAGCTGGATTCCAAATTTCATCCTTCTAGGTCATCTGGAAGTAGGGGGGCGTTCAAGTATTACGTAACGCAATTTGGGGGGGGGGGTCTCGCAAAACGTTACGATGCGTTAAAAAAACCAATGTTACGTGACGTGTAACGCATCGTATCATCGTAAAAATAAATTGTCCCAAATTGGCAACCTTTTTCATTTACGTTTTACGGGGAAAACCCCATTGTATTGTCTGGTCGTCATTCACAGAAAAACGTTACGGTGCGTTCCAGGGGGGGGGGGGGGTCAAAAATCTTCAAAAATTGCGTTACGTAATACTTGAACGCTCCCTAGCTTAGGTTTTATCTGACTTAAGTTAAGTCAAAAAATACGTGTCCCCATACAAAAAACATGTAATACGCGCTAAACAACCGGCCAACGCGACGGTGTGTCGTCGGCGGCGCGTGGCACCACATTAAATCTCAATACTTGTCTATTAGTTTTCTTCACAAAAAGTAGTGATATCCCACCAAAAACATAAATGTAAAAAAGGAAAGCCAAGTTCAATACAAAAATTATGATTGGCTGTGGGCTTCGCCGCAAAAAGAATGGAGATCTAATGAGTGCCAAGTTCTATGATCTTAAAGTAGGTAAGATTTGACTTGGCCAGTTTTTAACAAAATTAACTTCTGAGTTATTCAACATAATATATATTATTAACTATATATACATATAATAAATTTGTAGAAAAGTGGTGTCTGTACAATGGAAATATATAAAAAATAAGTAGCAGGGGTTGTTATTATATCGATACCGAACCCGAAATTGTAATTAAAAAATTTTTTGTCTGTTTGTCTGTTTGTCTGTTTGTCTGTGTGTTTGTGCACGCTAATATCAGAAACGGCTTTTTCGATTGAGATGCGGTTTTCACTAATATATTGTGGTAAGCTTCACTTAACATTTAGTGTTTATTTCATGTCAATCGGTTCATAAATAAAAAAGTTATGTCAATATAAAGGTACACGCCTCGCGCCTGAGCTGCGCGTCCGTATATAAAGCGCGCTGAGAGTATGGCGAATAGGTAGTTGCATTCGATTATTGCGATTTACTTGAATACTGACAGTTTGGATATTTCATTTATTTATATTTAAGGGTTTGTAGGTTAGGTCTTTCTTAATTTTCTTTAAAAATTTGTAAATAAATATTGTAAGCATTTGTTATAGGTTAGGCATTTCTTTCCTTGATTTTTGGTATACTTATCTTAATTTTTTATTTAGGGTTTGTATATATGAATAATTTATAAGTATTTGGTATAGGTTAGGCAATTCTTTTCTTGATTTTAGTACAAGTTTATAAGCTCAGGTTATTAATTAATTTTTCTAGCAATTCTTTTGTTTCATAAAATTTGTACGTTTAGTTTACACATCTTAACACTTTTTGCAGTCAGCCTATGTTTTGCGATGACAATTAATAAAGCCCAAGGTCAGACGATGAAAGTTGTGGGTGTAGATCTAAGTATCAGCTGTTTCTGTATGTGGCTCTGACACGGGTTAGCAATCCTAGGAGCCTGTATGCTTTCATTCCCGATGGCCATACGTCACATATCGTATACCTACAGAGAAGCATACTGTAAAGTTTTTTGTTTAACTGTTTTTATTTTCTATCGATAAAATCATAAGACCGGAAAGCAATCCCTGATGCAATGGGACCACGGGGAATGAAAATTACCCGTGGACCCGTTAATGGGTCGACTCAACGGGACCACGGGTAAACACTCAAATTTTTAGCTACCCAAAGGACGGTATTTGTTATTTAAAATATGCTGCCCGAAAAGTCACTATTCCACGCGGACGAAGTCGCGGGCACAGCTAGTCTTGAATAACTTTATAAAATGACTGATGTAATGAAAACTGGCCAAGTCAAATCTAACCTACTTTAAGATCATAGAACTTGGCACTTATTTAGATCTCCATTCTTTTTGCGGCGAAACCCACAGCCAAACATAATTTTTGTATTGAACTTGGCTTTCCTTTTTTACATTTTTGTTTTTGGTGGGATCCAATGTACGCTTAGACTGTTTCCCAACTACGTGACACAGGAACGCGCTATCCGTACGCACCTTAACAGTAACGCTGGCATCATTGCAAGAATCGTGACAATTTTTACTTTAACCAAATCAATGTCACAACACTTATATTTTTCCTCAATGGTAATGATGTATTTTTTAGCAAAGTGGAATACCTGCAATTCACATAAAAATACAAAAATACTGCATAGTAAGTACTTAGTATTAGTCATAAATAGATAAATCGAAAAAAAATGTGATAACATAAAAAAATATTAGGTAATTATTTTCTTTTCCTTATTTTGATTTGTTCCTGTTTCGTGCCACCGAATTTCGTTCCACATAAAAAAATCCTGTTTCGTCCTACTCCTAAACAATATGCATGTTTCGTCCCGAAACATAATTTTAATTTTATTTTATTCTCGTTTCGTCCCAAATTGTATTCCTGTTTCGGCCCATATTTTTTTGTATGGGCAAAACTTACATTTTGGTACAGGCAAGAATAAATTGTATAGGTATACTTATACAACTTCGCGCTTCGCTATAAGCTTAAAGCGTGTACTATCAGATTCAAATGCTATTAGGATAATTCCTTTTGGAATTGAGCGAAAAATTACGTCAACGATGACTTACACAATTAGACCGACAATCTTATCTGTTCCGGTGGCCAAAATTGGAACTACGTGAAATGTCAGTTATTGCCGGGCATTGCCCATGGTCCACCTTCATAGTTCACCCGGGTGTACCAAGGGCAATTATTTCTTCCCTTAGTTCACCCCAAGATAACTGGGTGTACCAGGGGCTTTTCTTTTCTCCCGTGGTTCACCTGTCAAAATTTTTAGTTTTGGTGGACCATGGGCAATGACTGAATTTTTTTTTTTTTGTGAAAAATGGTAATTTTCTTGCTAACCGTACATTTTTTTTAAATCTGTGAATGGCAATGATTTGTTTTTGAAAAATTATGGATAGTCTCTTATGACCAATTTCTTGTAGCTGCAACGATTAAGGTACCTTCCTTGGCTGCCCCATTGAAACTTTCCACCCTGTATATTAATAGATCTCCAATTAAGGTCATGTGGCCCTAGTACATTTTTAAATTATTCCGTTTATTTTTTTATGAGTTATTTATATTCTTGATGACTTTACTTTAAAAAAAATCTGATTCGGGACGAAACGAGAATTGAATATGAATTTGGGACGAAATGGGATTTTTTTGGAATGTGGGACGAAACAGGAATGGCATATGCTAGGGAAGGAAGACTGTGCAAAAGAATTTAGGAAAAGAGTGATAGATAAAATGATGGAAATGGATGATAGAATTAAATCCCAGTCGGTGAATGAGAGTTGGAACGAAATGGCTGCGTGTATGAGGAGTGTGGCGAAGGATGTTTGTGGAGAAACGAAAGGAAAGGGAAACATCGATAAGGATACATGGTGGTGGAATGAAGATGTACAAAAGATATTGAAAGAAAAGAAGGATGCATTTAAAAGTTGGAAAACATGTACTGATGTTGACCCTACCGTAAAAGAACAAAGGCGTAGAATATATGATGATGTAAAAAAGAATGCTAAGCGAATGGTTGCTATTGCTAAAGGTAAAGTCCAGGATGAATTGTACCAATCCCTTGATAGCCCACAAGGTCAGAAAAGCCTTTACCGATTAGCAAAATCGCGAGAAAGAGATGGAAAGGACGTAGTTTACATAAAATGCATAAAAGATGAGAATGGTAGGGTTCTTACAGAGGATGAAGGAATAAGAAATCGATGGAAGGGATATTTTGAAAAGTTAATGAATGAGGAGAATGAATGGAGTGGTGACCTTGAGAGTCCATCATTCAATTTAGGTTTAGTAAATGAAGTAAGCACAGAGGAGGTAAGAGTGGCAGTGAAAGGGATGAAGAACGGTAAATCAGTTGGTCAAGATGGAATACCAGTCGAAGCATGGAAGGTTTTGAAAGAGGACGGATGTAAGTGGCTAGCTTTATTCTTCAATAAGTTGCTACTAGAGGAGGCGATCCCAAATGAATGGTGCAGCAGTTCGCTAGTGCCCATCTTCAAAAATAAGGGTGATGTACAAGACTGTGGCAACTATCGGGGAGTAAAGCTTATGTCACACAGTATGAAAGTTTGGGAGAAAGTAATTGATAGAAGGATAAGAGGAGAGAGTGAGATCACCCAGAATCAATTCGGTTTCATGCCAGGACGGGGAACAATGGATGCGATTTTTGCCATACGACAGCTGTGCGAAAAATTTCGTCGTGCGCATAAAAACTTGCATATGGTTTTTATCGATTTAGAAAAGGCGTACGACCGAGTCCCCCGAAAAATTCTGTGGTGGTCATTAAGAAAGAAAGGAATACCTGAGAAGTATGTTAGGCTTGTGCAAGCGATGTATGCAGGAGCGCGCACGAACGTTCGGTCTGTTGCCGGAGTTACCGATGAGTTCAATGTGGCAGTAGGCTTGCACCAAGGGTCGGCGTTAAGCCCATATTTGTTCCTCCTGGTAATGGATGCCTTGACATCAGACATACAGGAGGAGGCACCTTGGTGTATGCTATTTGCCGATGACATTGTTCTTATCGGAGAGGATGCAGCTGGGGTACAGAGCAGACTGGAAAAATGGCAACAAAAATTGGAAAGTGCTGGCCTAAAGATAAGCCGCTCTAAAACGGAGCATTTGTTTTGTGGCTTCGCCGGCTCTTCTGATTTTTCTCAAATTGCCTTAGATGGTGTAATCCTTCCAGTCTGTTCCGATTTTAAGTACCTAGGCTCGCTCATCCAAAGTGACGGTAGCATTGAACGAGATGTGCAAAATAGAATGATGGCAGCATGGATGAAGTGGCGACAGGTCTCGGGAACAACATGTGACCCACGGATGCCCCTTAAACTTAAGGGAAAAATTTACAAAACGGTCATCAGACCTGTCGCTATGTATGGATCAGAATGTTGGGCAATGAAAAAGATGGATGAAAGAAAGGTACATGCAACTGAGATGCGCATGCTAAGATGGATGTGTGGAGTGACTAGGTTGGATAAGATTAGGAATGAGTATATAAGAGGAAGTTTGAAAGTGGCACCGGTAGTGGATAAGATTAGGAGTGCAAGGTTAGCATGGTATGGACATGTGATGAGGAGAGAAGACACACATGTCGCCAAAAGAATGATAGATACGAGGGCGGTCCCAAAAGTACCCGGCCTGACAAAGAAAACAATAAAATTTTAAAAAATTTTTTGTTTATTTTTCTACATAATCTCCTTTCAGTTCTATACACTTTTCCCAGCGATGTTCAATAGCTTCAATACCCTCTTTATAGTATGAACCGTCAAGCTCATCAAAATAGCTGTTTACTGCAGACTTGATCTCGTCATTGTTGGCAAATCTTTTACCACCAAGCCATTTTTTCAGATTAGGAAAAAGAAAATAATCGGAGGGAGCCAGATCTGGCGAATAAGGTGCATGAGGAAGCAATTCGAACCGCAATTCGTTGATTTTAGCCATCGCAATGACGGACGTGTGGACTGGTGCATTGTCATGATGAAACAACACTTTCTTTTTCGACAGATGTGGCCGTTTTTCTTGGATTTCATCACTTAGACGCTGCAATAAGGCTGCATAATATTCACCGTTGATTGTTTTTCCTTTTTCAAGGTAATCAATAAATATTCATCATCATCAGCCTATATACGTTCCCACTGCTGGGACACAGGCCTTATCTCAATTGTGAGATAGTGTGGGCCATACTCCACCACGCTGGCCTAGTGCGGGTTGGTGGAGGGGTGCGTAAGGCAAGTGACCAACCTTAATGTCAGATGTTATCAAGCCGCCAAATGGCCTCTGACTAGGCTTGACGACTAATATTTACATTATAGTAAATATCAGCCGGGACCAACAGCTTAACGTGCCTTCCGAAGCACGGAGACGCTCGAAATTAATGTCACTAAATATGGTCAGAATGGTCACCCATCCATTAACCGACCGCGGCGTAGGTAGCTTGACTTTCGTTATCGCTAACGAACCACTGTCACAGCTGCGCCACGAGCGCCTCAATAAATATTATGCCACGTGCATCCCAGAAAACCGACGCCATGACTTTGCCTGCTGACTGAATTGTCTTCGCTTTCTTTGGAGCCGGTTCACCCCTTTCAGTCCACTGCTTTGACTGCTCTTTCGTCTCAGGTGTGAAATGGTGAACCCATGTTTCGTCCATGGTTATAAATCGTCGCAAAAACTCGGCTTTATTGTTGCGAAACATCGCCAAACACTCAATGGAAACATCCTCACGACGCTGTTTGTGCTCCTCTGTAAGCAAACGCGGCACCCACCTTGCGCACAGCTTTCTCATGTCCAAATTTTCGGTCAATATGCGATGTACAGCACTTTTTGAAATGCCTATCATGTCCGCTATCTCACGCACTTTCAATCGACGGTCATCCAATACCATTTTGTGGATTTTCTTCACATTTTCTGGCGTAGTGACCTCATTTGGACGTCCACTACGATGTTCGTCTTGGCAGCTCGTACGACCTCGTTTGAATTCAGCTACCCAATATTTTACTGTTGTAAACGAAGGTGCAGACTCTCCCAGGGTTGAATCCAACTCGGCTTTGATATCGGTTGGGCTTAGACCTTTCAGATGGAAGTATTGTATCACGTAACGATGACCGATTTTTTCCATGTTTACAGATTCACTGTGAGCATTCACTTTAGAAGGCTGTTAAAAATAAACTATTTAACGCAGCGTTATACAATTTGTAACTTTAGTTGATGAAAGATGGCACTATCGATGACAGTAGTTGTTTTTTTAAAAATACCCACATTTATAAGTCAGGTCGGGTATTTTTGGGACTACCCTCGTATGTGTGTAGACGGAGATTTAAGCAGGGGAAGGCCGAAAAAGAGATGGATGGATTGCGTGAAGTATGATATGAAAATGAAAGGAGTGAATGTAGAATTGACGGCTGATAGAAGTGTGTGTAAGGAAAAAACATGTTGCGCCGACCCTACCTAGCGTGGGATAAGGGCAGGGAAATGAAATGATGATGATGATGTGGGACGAAACAGGAATAAGGCCTTATTTTTTTTTATAACTTGTCTTAATTTCCAAGAAAAACAAAGACTTTTTTAAAGTTTTTCGCAAGTTTACGAAACTCACAAGAAGTTTTTTCGTTTTGCGAAGACTTTTAGACCGCTTTAAATTAAAGCTGCATTGCTCAAGGATGGACTTGTGTCCTATTTTCCGTCTCATTTTAATTTTAACCGTTAGAGCCCAAATTTCGACCAAAACCTTTTTGTGGTCCACGTTTATTCATAAAATCTTTCAAGCCTTGTTGCTTGGTACTTCATACAGCAGCTTAATAGTTGAAAAAAAAGCTTTTCATTATTCGGGAAGAACTCCTGGCTAACTAAATTTTGGAAGTAAATCTTCTCAACTACTTCATTTAATTATTTATTCTGCTGATGACGAAAATCTTCCGCACTCCTAAGTTTGATAATGTAAAACACACTTTAAATATATTTTGATTATTTAATAAAGTTATTATGATTAAATTGTCCTTAATTCAATCTACATAAAAATCAAAGCTTCGTAGTTAAAAACAATCGGCATGGTTAATATGGATTTTACAATGAACTTGCCAACGCATCGCAACAGACCCAAGGCTGTTGTTACAATGATGCAGTTATTGGCCGTGAAATCGAACGTAATCATTTTACATTCTTAACACTCATTCGTTTACTTGTAAAACATTGGATTTATTACCATTCAACTTAAGCAACTTTGGCTTAAATAAGTAGGTACGTCCTGTGCGATATTAATTAACTAGTCGTTTTTTTGGTTTAATGATACAAAATTTTGACATAATGGTATTTGCATTTCCCAGTAACAAATGAACATAAGAAAGAAATATACGGCGAAAAAAACAACAAAACATACCATATTACGAAAAAACTGATAAAAACGTATAAGAAAATTAATTGTCTCTCATTCTCTCGTTGTAACGAAAATGAGAAAATGCATGCGGGATTGTTATAATTATATTTCTGTCATCTATTAGCGTAGAAAAAAGGAAGTGTCTTATTTAAACTCACGGCCAAGCAACACTACCATTGTATGTCATTTTTACAACATGGTCAATCGGGTTATTGGTATTTGGTACACCACACTTGCTAAAAGCGTGAACACAAGCTCGAACTATATCCGAAATATCAGAAATGTTTTTCTTTGACTCGGGAAATGACCCATGAAACTGTCATAACGATTCTAATATCTACATGATATTAGTTACATTATATTAATATCGATACGGAAGATAAGATTTAAAATCTATCAACGATGTGTTGTTATTCGAGAAAATCCTTTTTAAAATTTTCCAAGCACTTCATTTACATGTTGTAATAGATTGCTATTACCGAATATAGGTATATTTTATATTAGATTATTTTATCAATACGGAAGATAAGATTTTTAAAATCCTTATGCTTATGTTCTTATGAATATGATTTCACCCTTCCGGTGTAGGTCACTATAAAAATGATCATATCACCTTGGGATGTCAAGTTGGCTTACAAAATCATTGTAGGCGTGAAGCAATATTTCAAGCAAAGTAAATACGATTCGATCATGATACGGGTATTAACTATGCACACGATAATATTATTAATGGATCTTTAAACGAAAAGTACACATTTCTTAATAGTGGTGTTTTATGATGATTAGCATAATCGTTAGTAGGTATCGTAGTTTTAGTTGAGTTTATAACTTTGATAAGCTAAGTCGATTAAGAATACTAATTGAGAATAGAATATTATCAATATTTATATTTTTTACCAATGCTTGTGAGTTTTAAATAGTTGAAGTTAACTCTTTCATAACGGTACTACACATAGTTTTACAATAAAAATGCAGTTAGTTAACATGATAATAATAGAGAAACCGTACATCTCATGAATTTGCCAAATGCTGGCTACTGGCTAGGGAGATCAAGATCAACGAATTGCAATTTATAAACGCCCATTCTTCACTTGACTGGGAATCGAATCCGTTCCGACTAAGTGGTAGGATAGTAAAGGAAAAAATAAAAACTATTTTTCACTTACGATTTGTCATAATGGGATGGGACTAATGAATTTTTTTGGATTCATTAAACTGTCAAATTTGTGATTGTTAGTAGGTATATCTCAAATTACGTAACATATAGCTACATCAATCGGATTTTTTTACTGTGGTAGGGTAAGTTCGCAAGTTCATCATTTCAGCCAAATGACGTCCACTGCTGGACATAGGCCTCCCCCAAGGATCTCCAAACCGATCGGTCCTGCGCCACCCGCATCCAGTGGATTCCGGCGATCTTTATGAGATCATCGGTCCACCTTGTGGGAGGCCTACCACGGCTGCGTTTCCCGGTACGTGGCCACCACTCGAGGACCTTTCCGCCCCAACGGCCGTCAGTCCTCCTTGCAATGTGTCCTGCCCACTGCCACTTAAGGCTCGCAATTCTTCGGGCAATGTCGGTGACCTTGGTCCTTCTGCGGATCTCATCATTTCTGATGCGATCACGCAGGGAGACTCCAAGCATCGCCCTCTCCATTGCCCTTTGCGCGATTTTGAGCCTTTTTATGCGGCACATTGTAAGCGGCCACGTTTCCGTTCCATAAGTCATCACTGGCAACACACACGTATCAAAGACTTTCGTCTTGAGGCACTGCGGTAGTCGGGCCGAGAAAACGCTGCGAAGCTTCCCGAACGCTGCCCAGCCGAGTTGGATTCGTCGATCGACCTCTTTCTGGAAGTTGGACCTACCAAGTTGGACTTTTTGTCCCAGGTAAATGTACTCGTCCACAACTTCCAGTGTTGAGTTCCCAACTTTTAAAGGAGTGGGTACGACATGGGAGTTCGACATGATTTTCGTCTTTTCCATGTTCATTTTAAGACCCACTTGTTGAGACACTCTACTGAGATCGTTGAGCATTGTGCCTAGGTCTTCCAATGACTCAGCCATGACTACGATATCATCCGCGAAGCGAAGGTGCGTCATGTACTCGCCGTTTATGTTGATGCCAAGTTCTCTCCAGTCCAGAAGCTTAAACACGTCCTCCAACAGAGTAGTGAACAGTTTCGGCGATATAACATCGCCCTGTCTCACACCCCGCTGGAGCCGAATGGGTTTTGTTTTCTGGTCCTGGAGGCGGACTGACATGGTGGCGTTTTCGTACAGCGACTGCAACACTTGTATGTATCGGTAGTCTATTTGGCACCTTTGGAGTGACCGAAGCACGGCCCATGTCTCGACAGAATCAAAGGCTTTTTCATAGTCCACAAACGCTAAGCATAATGGCAGATTATATTCTTCAGACTTTTGTATAACCTGCCGCAGCGTGTGCATGTGGTCTATGGTACTAAAGCCTTTACGGAATCCGGCTTGTTCGGGAGGCTGGAAGTCATCAAACCTACGTACGAGACGATTCGCAAGTTCACCTCGATTTAATCCGGATTACATCCATTCGACCTTAATAATTCTAAGTTGGCAAGTTGAACAGTGAACCATCCATTTATAATGAGTCTATATCTTAACAAATGCATTTTTACCAGGTTGTTTAAACCCCTTTGTAAGTCCGTTAGTATACTTATTCCCGTCGAATAACCATATACTAGAGTATTTGGAAGGAAACTGGTGAACTTACCTTACTATGACGTGTTTTGGGACTCTTATAATAGAATTTTTATCTCTTGGTGACCCGAATATCCTTCAAAAATTCGATTCATGATTAGTTACTTAAAATAGACAGAGTTTATACCGTTGAATTAGTTAAAATCATATTTTATAAGCTTATTCTTATCATTTATTTTCTTGTGTCTGTGAATTATAATTATTTTAATGCGACAGATTCGCACTTTTGTTAGCGTGATGATTTGTTATTACTATTAGTTCTGTCTGTGTCTTAATTGGAGGCATTTTTCCTTTGCACGTCAACATGGTATAATAGTTTAGATAACCTTTGGAGAATGGGGGCTTTACGTTTAAGATTTATTTATTATTTAATACAAAGGCTGATAATATTTATAGCTTCTAATAACTAGTAATTCTGTATCTAAACATTCACAGATAAATTATCACGAAATTATCTGTCAGTGGTGGAATTGGCCTTAAGAATACTATTTTATAAAAATCTCCGACTCTATTAATTACCATTTTGCTTTGTAGTTAGAATCTTATTTAATACTAGCGCGGGGTTTCAACCGCGCGTAATTTCTTTATTCAAATATCCCGCGGGAATGAAAAGTTTCCCGTAGGAATTTTTTAGCCTATGTCCTAATCCGGGTTATAAACTATACGTGCGCCAAATCTTAATCTGTTGAGCTGTTTTGGCGTTATTGATTAACAAAACAAACAAACATCCAGACTTTCCGTAAAAAGAGAAATCATATTTTATTTGGTACGAGTGCATTAAACACAATTTTAACGGTGTCAAATACACTATGTTTTTTATACTGTTTACGAAATAGTCACGTTATCAATAGGTACAGGATACATTTTTACGTTTGTTATAATCGAATTTTTATCTTACTAAGACATAATGCATATTTAAATTAATTTAAAACCCAGAATTAAATAGCCTTGTTTTTTATTGGAAGCAGCACTCACGATTCTCTTATAAAAGGACGGTATGTGTGAGATAATGTCTCAGAATTTACTTCGAACAAGGCCGCGAATGGCCGCGAACGTGATGTTTGTAGCGATATCATAAAAATATTTATACAAAGATACTTACCTAGATAAGTAAATAAAATGGAATGTTGTATTTTTAAAAACTGCAACGAAATAAATTGTTATATAAAAAAGCGAAAGATCAAACCATAAATAGAGGTCTTTTTATCTTTGTGTTAATTAATACGTTCAATAAATAATTGTAAAAGCATTATTAATTGTGAATTGTAAACATTTTGGACAATTTTTAAGGAGCAAAATGTAGCACAAGATTTGTACATGAGACGTAACGTAACTGAATGTTGTCCGCCCCCCGAACGAACGAACTGTTGTCCGCCCCCCGCACCACCCCATGTTACACTTTTTTGACTCCAGTGTTCATCTTAACATGTGATGTAATCAATTTGCAACGACTTTCTTAATTTGTTTTCCTCAAAGAATCAAAAAGATGGATTCATAAAAGTTAATTTCCTGGACATTAACATTACTTTGCCAACTTAAGTATTTTATCATTAGTAAAGCCATTATGACCGAATAATATTATGTCGTGTACTCGTGTCTTATTTGTTGAACTTCAAATGTTTGTGGAACTCAGAGACAATTTAATACGTTCTTGAATAAAAAAAACTTTGTTTCGAGAAATAAATATTTATTTATTTCTAATTTTTGGTGAAAACCTTCTAGATAAGTTTTGTTAAGTAACGTCACTAAATTAGCTCTAATATTCTCGGTATGTTGTAAATAAACGTACATAAATAGTCATTATGTAAAATATAAAATTACGAAAAGCCTAACCAGTTATTCTTGGTTTGGGGCTGGACGGTGAGGCTCTATGAATAGGTATATTTATTTATTTAAAATCTCGAATGCTTATTCTTTTTTTCTATCGTGATTCAACAATAATTATAAAAGTATGTTTTTCGCTCTACGTTATAAAATTGCTTAATAAGTCATTTTTATTTTATTAACGACAAAAATACCAAAGTAAGTTGACAGCTAACAACCTCAATCCAGTTGTAACAGTATTTTTATTTCACACAAGGATTACCTTTCTGACCCGTAATCGCCACTTGTGTTGACTTCGACTTAATTATTTGCAAATGTTATAGATAACTGAACAAGAAAAGACTTATCGCTTAGAATAATATTCTAAGACTAATCGCAAATATACTCTATGTTTATGTACCTATATTGAATAGGTACACTTGAATGGTCTGCACAGATTGTAAGCAATTTAGATAGGCTATTTTGTAATTTGAATCAATTATTTTCAATCATGTATGTACTTCGTGTAACTTCTTTGATTGTAAAAGTATATGTCACAAAATGTTGTATCGAGTTTCATTTTAGCTTTTAATCTTTGGCTATGACTATAATATCAAAAGTATTGTGATTAAATTTTCATTGTGGGTGACGAATGCTGAGATTAAGTAGTAGTTCGAGTTCAAAACAGGATGTCTGTAAAAAAATTAAATTGTTTTACCTGCAATGTTTTTTTGCTAAGTACGGACAACTTATTATTGTTAAAGCGTTACTCTGATCCATGAGGCTCATGTTTTTGTCTACAACTTTTTATTTTAAATTTATTTAATTTAAGTATGAAAAATAATGCGTGCTCCATTACTTCATGTTGAATTGAATAAAATGTGAATTTTTTCTGCCTTGCCTTACCTGCTTGATAGGTTCGCTAAAAGTATAACCAATGTTGCTGTTATCGTTATTTTAAAAATGCGAAAGTATTAAATGTGACTGACAGATAAATTGTCTGGGCTCTCAACACTTATTATGATACTTATACTTTTTAAGAGACATCCTTAAAAACCTGAATTTGTAAACTTAGTGAACACCCTGATATTTATAGGAAATCATTTGTAAGCTCTGGGTGTCTTCTATTGAACACAGGGCTCACCTTATTTCCATAATGACCGGTTGTAAGCTACCTGCAAACAACAAAAACCTAAGACCTTTATTAGATCGCTGGCCCATCACCTTTATTTTTCCTTATTATGGTAAATATTGAAATATTTATTTCAACCATAATAACTTATTTATTATTTTCTGATTTTTACACGATTAGTCGATTACTAATCAGTAATAGCCAACGTAATAGCCTATTAAATGTCCAACTGCAGGATAAAAGCAATGATTGATATCGTTACAATGGGTACGCTCATGACCACGCTTGCCAAATGCAGATTAGTGGTCAAAAACCTTAGCTGTGTTCGAAAAATCCAACACAAAATTTGCCCGACCTGGGAATAGAACACAGAACCCTGAGATCATAGCATGTTTGGTTGTTAATACTTTTATTATTGAATTAGCTCAGGGTAACGCTTTAAACCTAATTACGGTTTATGACCCGTGGAACACCTAAGTGGTTCACCTAGGTGTTCCACGGTGACTTTTTTGTACCCGTGGATCACCTAGGTGTTCCACGGTTACTTTTTTGTACCCGTGGATCACTACGAGTATTATATTCTTGAGGCTTTGAAAGCCTCTGTAAATTGTGATTTCAGAACCATAATTTTCTTTTATACTTAAAACGTAAGGCTTTCTTCTTTATTCCAAGTCTATCTGTAACGATTACCGATAAATTATTTTTCAAAACTTACATGTAACTTTGGTGTTTTTTCTTTATTTAATACTGGATTTTAGGCTTAAGTGCCAGTTTCACTGAATAACCCAGACGGGAATTTCGAATATTTTATGTGCAGATATGTAAGTACAGTCAGCAGCAGATCATACTACCCAAATCTGTCAAACTCCTGCAACCAATTTTCAGCTTGATGTCCATGACATAGAATCCTATTTTAATTAAGACTTTTTGACAGATTAGCGTAGTACTGAAAGATATAATAACAAATATTGTTTAGTATTATCGCCAGTTTTATTGCCGTAATTTATCTGTAAGGTATTAATGATTCTGTGTTTTTCTTTCGTTGATTTTGATAAAAGAAGATAGCGTCATTGATATCCAGTAGCGATGGAACTCTCCCTTATGTCAAGAAAGGGTAGAATTTTTAGAGGCAATAGTTATGAGACGTGTAAACCGTCACCGATGAACAATTGTTGTTTTTGTACTTTACCTTCTCTCAGGTAGCTCTTAGTCTTTAAGAACCATAAAACTGTACAATACAATAGACGTAGATGTGGTTTTACTTAAAGTTTTGTCAGGTAATTTTTTGTTTTGAAATTTTTAGTAAACTGTGTCGTGAACACTTTAGGTACTAAAATCTTGTATGTCATAATCCCAAAATACCGATTGCCTTGTTAAATATTAGATAAGAGTTCGCAAAACGATTTACGATATGTTTGATTATTTATCTACGGATAATGTTAGTTATTAAGTAAAAATCTATTTGTATTTAACTGTGAAAATGTCTGTAAAATAGTTCAATGTATAATGTAGTTGTAAAGTGTTTGTATATTATTATCATACAGAGTAATAGTATCGATTAGATAGTGTATAAATAAATCTTTTAATATTCATTGGTGAAGGAAAGATAAACATACTAGTACTTTAGTTAGAAAAAAATAATAATTTAATGAGTACTTATCTTTATTTTCATAATCCACATCATTGACAGCTAATAAATTTTATATGTGATAAAATGAGCAATCTACCATTTATGAGTTGCTAGACAGCACATTGAACAATAGATGACATTACAAGCCATAGAGTTCTCTATGATACAAACAAGCTAACAAACTGAAGTCTCTTCAAGCTCGAAGTAACTACAGGGGTCGTAACTAAACGCTTGTTTCACTACATGTTCACTACAGACAGATAAGATCGTGACAGTTCATCTGTGATAAAAAATTGAAAAATGAAACAGCATGCATAAAAATAATTATCTGACAGTTAAAATATTTCGTACTTATCTGTCACAGGTAAAATTGCTCCAAAGTTGAAAAAAACCTTCCAAAATAAATTTTTTGAGTGTATGGCCGTTCGATTCGATTTTCTATATTGATATTTATTTGATTTAATATGTTTTGTGTAATATGTAATCCAAGTGTCGAGGTTTTAATTACATTTCATTTTTAATTTATATTTAAAATTCCAATTTGTTGGCTTGTCTCTCCATATACCATATTTTATAATACCTATACGTTGCAATATTTCACCAGTTAAAAGCTGTTGAACCATTCAAAATTTAGTATTGACAGCTTTTTTTAAAATAAATTTGATAATCGGTCAAATAACTTTGAAATGACAAATATTATGATGGATTGTTGCAATAGTGTGTCTGTGTATGGTCTGTGTAAGCCGCACATCGACCTGCTAATCTTTGAATTTTCTACAGCCCATATTAATTAGATGTCTAATACAATTTAAATTTTTAGACAGCTGAGGATAGCTTGATGTGCTACTTACTGCACCATTCAAAATAATCTCCTTTCTATATACTTAGATTTTCTAACGTATAAACGTGATCATCCACGACTTTCGTTTCTCTGTTGATGATATTATATAGGTATTGGTATAATAATTCCTATTATTTTACCACTTTTAAACAAACTTTGTGAACTTGTTGCAATAATTGTTCTTCATTAAGCTGTTTAGATTGACGATATTCTTACATAAAGTCAAATCAGTTCTTAAATACAATTTGACGACGTTAGAACCATAGTGATCCAAGTGACATTTTTGTCAAAATCGATATTTTGTTATTAACATCCCAAAAAAAGACATATTTTCATGCCACACTGATCCAAGTGCTTATTATAGCAATTTTCATAAGGAAACTCATATCGGTCACTTTGATATAGGACAATTTCAGGAACAAATCCAAACGCGTTTCCCTCGTTTTCTCAAAAATTTGAAAATGTGACTTGGATCACTATGGTTCTAACGTCGCTATTTAATCTCTTTTGATAACTTTATGATGATGTGTATGGGCCATCAGCTGTATAACAGAAACAATGACACAAGCCACAGCTGACGCTAATTTCAATCTAGATCTAGACCTAATATAATTGAATGAATGAATATAGGGAAAGAAGTTGTGGAAAGAAATAGCAAGTACATTTTGTTTGTCAACGTTTAAGTAGTTTAGACAGATTATGGTGGGGTATATCTATATAGAAAGGGACAGTTGTTGTCTGACTCAGAGCTAGCGAAGTTAAAGAAAGCGTGCGTGATCTATGGTTTTTAGGTACATTTATTTTAAATTGGTTTGCTTTATAAAAATGATCTATTTGTAGTTAATATGTGACCACGAGTTTACTTTAGGTACATCAACCAACCAGTTAAATAACCATGTGTTAGTAATCATAATAGTACTTACCTACATACTTACAAAACTACCTATATAGTAAATGGATTCCATCCTCTATTGTATTTTTGGGTTGGTGTATCAGTTCCTACTATAATACTCGTGGTCCTTAAATTTGATTCCTGCGCATAAAGTATTTTATTTTAGTTATATATGACCAAATCTAATAAAAGTCGAGCAATGCTAGTTTATAAGCCATCGTTTATTCGTTTTTGGGTACAGTTGTAACGTGCCAGTTAGTTCATTATACTGAAACTGATAACAGTTTGATGAGACTGGCTGATAAGAAGGTTAGAACCAAGTTTTGTTTTTAAATCGTACATTTTCCTAAATGTATCATGGATGACAAATCAATGCAAAGAAAGCCCAGTCCGCCCCAGTACTAAATCATAAATGCATTTATTGTAGTTCTAGAAACGCCATATTGTATTATTATTTTTGTATGTGTGTTTTAATTATTGTCAATAAAAATATCATCACTTGCGTAATTTATAAATGTGGGTTTTATTTTCTCTAGATAGATCTTATCTGTTAATTATTTACTTGCGTTTAACGTAAAATTAGCGTTAACACGTTCATTACCAGTATTATTTTCATGATGTCTTCTCAGATGGCCGCCTACATTTTACGGTAGACTCGCCAGGCTAGTCGCCGGCACTGCAATATAAATTGAATCGACTCGCCACGCGAGTTTAAAGGCATTGCAGAAAAGTTTTTTGGGGTTCCCTAGCCAAATGGTAAAAAACGGAACCTTATGGATTCGTCATGTCTGTCTGTCTGTCCGTCCGTATGTCACAGCCACTTTTTACTAAAACTATAAGCGCTATACTGTTGAAACTTAGTAAGTAGATGTATTCTGTGAAACGCATTAAGATTTTCATACAAAAATAGAAAAAAAAAACAATAAATTTTGGGGGCTCCCCATACTTAGAACTGTAACTAGAATTTTTTTTCATTATACCCTTACGTGTGGGGTATCTAATGATCAATGGATAGGTCTTTAAAAATGATAATGAGGTTTCTAATATCATTTTTTCTAAACTGAATAGTTTGCGCGAGAGACACTTCCAAAGTGGTAAAATGTGGTGTGTAACTTCTAAAATAAGAGAATGATAAAACTAAAAAAAAAATACATGATGTATATTACCAAGAAAACTTCCAGCTGAAATTGGTTTGAACGAGATCAATATTTTTTTAATACGTCATAAATCGTAAACCGCAATTTACCTTTCAACTTTCAAAGAAAAGAACTACAAGTACTTTTATATTATGTGATGATACTTGCTGCTACGGAACCCTTCATGAGCGAGTCCGACTCGCACTTAGCCGGTTTTTTTCCTAACAAATATAAACGGAGTCTCTACACCCAGCCCACCACGTAAATCTTTAGTGTATATTTAGTCTACACTATAATTTTAAGCAGTAAATACGGATGCATGTTGGAAATATTAGCGAAAAACACTGAACTCGCCAGGCAAGTCGCCGGCACTGGAATAAGATTTACGTGAACTCTCCGAGCGAGTCGATGGCACTGAACGTGTTAAAGGAATGGACATCAAACAATATACTTGCCGACTATTGAGCTATTTCTATGTTGCCGACTGCTTCTTGTCATAGTGATGGAAATTTTGCATAATTTTCTGCTTTAGATTGTTATCTAAAACCAGTGACATTAAAAAGTATCATCGCCAATAGCCTACTAAAAGGAATAAAGGAAAACTAAGACGATATAAGTAGGTACGACTTGGTAGGACGAACGGGAATGAACCGTGCAGTCGACAGCAAATCAGACTAAGTACAATATCAGAATTCCAATTGTTTCGTCATCTTGTTCTTAGCACCATTGGGCTTAGAAGGACTTCCGAACAAGGGCGTCGCCAGCTTATGATTAAGTTAATGGGGGGCCAATTATGATTAAGGGGGGGGGGCAATGGGGCAATATTATTTAGTAGAAAAAATATGTACGCCGAGAGCATGAAGCGTTACTTCATTGCGGCTAGCGACATTTGATCTCAAGGGGGGGCAACTGCCCCCCCCCCCCTGCCCCCCCTTGGCGACGCCCTTTCTTCCGAACAAAATATTTCAACAGAAAGTAAAACATGATAAGCGGATACAAATATTGTAAGTAGGTACCATTTGTGGTAAATCATTATTATGAAAATTCTCAGGATGTTATTGTGTTTACAAATAAATTGCTGTGGTAGGTAGCGACAAGAAGAGGCTTGCATATCTTTCGCCATCATAAAACCTTATAACTAAGCGTACAGATACATAGACAAATTCAGGTGCTAATGAATCTATTTTACAACTTATCTCAAATAAAATTTGTACAATCGCATCAATTAAATTCGTTGGTTCTCTTCAGAACAGAGAACGATGACAAAAACGAATATTTCAAAATTGGCCAAAGGAAGACATTAAGTCAATGTTACTTCTAAGTGCTTCTAAGTCATAACAATTATTTGATTGGTCTGCTTGCATTTAGATATTATATGCAGGTAGTACCTTTAGTCGAGTGAACAGCACATCAGATTCCCCCAATCTGTCAAATTTCTACAAGTCATTGTCAGCTTTAATAACTTCACTTAATGTTCTCTTTCAATTGAGAATTTTTGACAGATTAGGTAGGTTGATCTGCTGCAGTCCGTACATTAGAGCTGAATTTATTAAATCGTTTACTTTTGATTGATTTAGCTTCATTCAGTTTTCAGGTTTTCAGGTTAGTAGATGCTCCTCACTCCCGCATTATTTTAGTCATTCATAATTTTAAGGAGAAAATTCCCAAGATTATCTTTTCTGTCCGAAATAACAATAGGTGTCCTGGTTACTAGAAATATCTATTTCAACGTGTCTTCGGAACCCACTACCTTTGTAAGTCTAATTGCAACCCAACTTTGACATGAAACAGATGTTAAGTGCATGCATGTAGAGGTGACTATTGGTATTTAGTCTGTGAGAGGTGAACAGTGTTTGACATTTAACCTTAACTTCAAAGAAAGTGATATGGATGTATAAATAAAGAACACTTAATAAGTATCAATAGTTTATTACATAAGTTATAGCCAAGCTTACACTTTCGTTAATATCTAAACCGATTCATATTAAAGATTTAAAACTGCCTAAGTTTTATACTATAACCATCTGTATACGTAGCAGGGGTGCGATACTAAAGTTATCCATCGACCAGAACGCTATCGGTACCCCTGCGAGCTCTATAAAAAACTTATAAATAAATCTAACATCACTCTATGTTATACCATTATTTAGGCTATGCTTGGTGTTACTACTTTTCAACTATGTCATGGTTTCATTATAAAAGATAATATAATTAGCCCTAAATCGTCCAACTGCGGAAGCGACGATAAAACTACGTCTCCATTTAGATTTGAGTATAGCTTTTACTTGGATATATCACAAATGTTTTGATACCTAAAATTACTTTCTTTTCCGCATTGCACTTTTCTGTTGGAAAATAATGCCGTATGACAAATGATTGTATAATTTTATAAAACTTTAAGAACTGGTCAAAAATACCTTTAGAAAATGTTTTTCATGCACATAATTTATATGGGTATCCCAAATAGAGGATTGTCAATGATTCCATGAACAGTGCAATATGGAAACGCGCGACTTACGAATATCTCGATTGGTACTATTGATTTTCATTATGATGTGGCAATTACTTAAAAATGACTAAGTGAGGCGCAATTATTGCTTTAGGCGAAGATATTATTATCGGAGTTATCATTATACATCTTACAATTATTACAATTACACCCATTTAAGCAAAGTCAAAGGCAAACAAATTTCAGATAAATTATTAAATTTAGATCACAGAATGTTATGTTTTGCCTTAGATCTGAAACATGTTCTATAATTTTTGTCATTAATTGCTTGCATTCTAATAGCTAAGTTATTTCAAAATATTATGGACATTTCACATCTATTGTTTGCCTTACACTCTGCAAAGTGAACAGAAAAGAAACATCGTCGATTCTACAACATTAGTATTAAATATTTCGAAATACTGGACATTAAAATCTTTATATCTATTTTACAGTACCACTTCGTCCAACGTATCAAAAATCTTCTTAATATGTAGGTACTTTTAATTTACTCTAGCTAATACTTTAGAATAGAGGGATCATAAATAATTTTACTTCGTACATACATACTATATTAATTTGTAAACATTGCTGCGACGTTTCGATTGTAAAGAAAATACGATTTTTATGACGAATTATTGCTGTTCGTTTCTTTGTTTTTTTATTGCATCTAATCCTATTTCTTCTGATAAATTGTAACTCTCTTGTGGCTTTGATTTATCTTTAATTATAATACATATTTATAATACCTCCCAACAATGTTTATAAATAAATCTCTATTATCTAGCGAAACGAGGACACTGCATTTTGATGTAATTGGTGTTTCGGTTAATTTATTAAAGGTACAAAGGGTGTTTCAAAATTTCTGTGTTACATATACGTGGAAGATTGTGAAATCTAGATTAAAAATAAGCATCAATCTTGTATTTTGAATTTCATTTCGAATTAAACCAATGGCTTGAATCAAGTTACACATGGCATGTAAAAAGTTTAATTTTATGAATCACAATGTTATTGCTTGTAAGTGTTATTATTATTATCAAAATACAAGATCCACGTACTCCAATAACCTACATATAGACAGCCAAGCCAATGCAATGAATATAACAACAACTATGTATACAGTTGATATTGATTTAATAAAATACTTAATATAAAACTTTGTAACTCGAATAGAAATCAATGGAAGACTCCCATAAAATTAATCTAATATTAAATTACGCATGTCATTTGCGCTTAGCTTTGAAATACTCATTGCATTGTGCATTGCCTTAATCTGAACACATTATATTTAAAAATTCACTATTGTAGAATAATCGGATTAACTCCTGCTTAAATCGAGTGAAGTTTTGTATCATTCTTTATGGCTAAGGAGGGGTTTTGGATCATTCGACAGCCACATAATATGTCTGAAATCCAGCAATGCAGCGTATAACACCTTAACAACTATAATGGCTAATGCACTGCTCTGGGCTTATTAGGGTTGTCTTAAGAAACCAAACAAGCTAAGCTTCACGCATGTAGTCATGTACATCGGAAAAGGATGACTTTAAGTTTTATCAATGTAAGTGTTAAAACTCAGGCCTAAAAGTTGCAACACTGGTTAGCAAACATATACAGCTGTCACAATTGACGACGTTAGAACCATAGTGATCCAAGTGACATTTTTGTCAAAATGGATATTTTGTTATTAACATTCCAAAAAAAGACATCTTTCATGCCACATTGATCCAAGTGCATAATATAGCAATTTTCATAAGGAAACTCATATCGGTCACTTTGGAATAGGACAATTCAGGAACAAGTTCAAACGCGTTTCCCTCATTTTCTCAAAAAGTTGAAAATGTGGCTTGGATCACTATGGTTCTAACGTCGCTAATTAACCCCTAAACAAAAGACGACCTGCAACAGCTAAACTAAGCTAAATGAACAGCATGATACTACATATAAATAAATTATTTTATTTTTAACCAAGGAAACTACATTTTTTTAACCAATGTAAACTTTTCTCATGCTTAAAAACGAGTGCTAGTATATTTGACACTTAACACTATACTACACCCCTTTAACACATATTGTATTTTAGAAAAACAAAAATATTATTCAATATTTTAAAGTGTAGACTAATTCCACCTACATACTGGCTCAGTTAATATGCAATGTTCAAATTTTGATATGAGACGAACGTAACGTTTCAATTCAACAGTTTAATTTAATCAAAGCCGGTTAGTTTAGATAAATAAAACTGCTGCGCAGGAGATTTACAATTTCATTTCCCATCAACAAGTTCAGGATCAGGACCGCTCTTTAGATCTACTTAAAATCGTCCAAAAATTAGGATATCATTTATATTCGATTCTTGAGGCACATCTTAACAGAATGCCCTGTTCGCGTACTATATGAACTATATGTTTATCAACGTCATTATGCTATGCACGCCACAGCTTTGAATAATTTTGGTTACCCAGGACAGGTGTAAACATCTAAAGGGGTGCGGTCAGCCAAATGTGCAATGCAATGATTTACCTGACGTGGATCATGAAACGCTGACATCCAATTATATCCCACTGCATGATTCTGCAGGTATCTGTTTTTTCGATGCAACTTATTTTAAATGAATGATAAGGAAGTATGCAATGAATTAGGGATAGGTTGCCTATAAAAAAGAAGCCGCAAGTATAAAAAAAAATTATATTTTTAATTCGCTAATTTATTACTTGTAACTATATGTTTTTTTAATTAATTTTACGACATTTGAAAGGTAATGATGTCACAAATTGAAAAAAATATGGTTGCCAGCTCTCAGTCAGCCGCAACGTAGGGTTGCCAGCTGTTAACAGTTATATCAGTTTACACTCACCTGTTTTATTTTTTTCAATTTGTGACATTATTATCTTTCAAATGTCGTCAAATTCATTAAAAAACATATGGTTGCCTATTATACTAGCGAATTAATAATACCAAAAAAACATTGTTTTTACTTGCGGCAAATTTTTTATACGCAATCTATCCCTAATCCATTACATATTTCCTTAACATTCATTTAAAATTAGTTGTATCAAAAAAACAGATACCTGCAGAATTGAGCAGTGGGATCTTAGACCATTAGTGTTGATTGGCATCTACAATCTCAGTTCCTGCCAGCCATCAATAGAATTATGCTGGCGGCGCTCCTATTGCTTTGCCAGAGTCCGCTGATCACGGAGAAAGAGGACCTCTGGTCTGTGCCGCTGATATTTCAATATGAGAAGATCGCTTGACACGACATGGAATGGGCATGGTTACCTTGGTACGTACGACTTATCATTGTTCTAATACAGAAAACATTTACTAATATAACAGCAATATTGAACTAATAAATTTTTTCAATTACAATTACGTATACGAATCAATAAGACAGCAGGCTCTTATTAAAATAATGTGCTACGTACTGTACATAATAGTTTAGTCTCTCCGTTTAAAATCTTGATAAAAAGATAAACACATATTATAAGAGACTACGAAAAACTGTTTTCAAGTCTGAATCAAATATTTCGAAAGGCATTATGCAATATTAAAACTGGAAAGTAGATAACTTATTTAGTTTATGAGAAGAGATTTTGCCGTTTTCTTTTGTATTTAATCCGTCAAAGGCCTATCATCATCATCATCATCAGCCTGTGGCAGTCCACTGCTGGACATAGGCCTCTACATATGCTCGCCACGCTGATCGATCCTCGGCCAGCCAAAGGCCTATGAAACTATACAAATGTGGTTGAACTTCATGAAAGCGTAAATTAATAGATTTGAAGATATCACTATCACTGTAGGTTGGATTTCGGTTGCGGCCAAATACTAGTCCATTTTCGGTCAAGTTTTGACCGAAACTTTCAGTAACACTTGAATCACCTTAGTGGCAACATTTGTTTTTTTCGTCACACACCGTAAAGGTGTTCTTTGTACTAGACACATTATGACGTGAGAAGTGACCAACTTTGTGAAAATTAAATCTTATCGTTTGATGATACTATCAATCAGATGTTCCCAAAATGTATTGAATGGATTTCACTAATCAGGAAATCAAGACACGACACTAATGAGGCATGCCAAAATATTACATGATACATTAAATGATGTTAATTGATAGCTTTGTCGCAAATGGACTAAGGCGAATACTACACACTCGATATTTTATCGTGATATTTGGATCGAAATCCAGGATCACGATATGTGATACGCTATACTACACACTCGATAAATATCGTGATCCTGGATTTCGATCCAAATATCACGATAAATATCGAGCGTGTAGCATTCGCCTAATGTATTTCCACTGCATTCGGGTTACATGGAAAATAGAAAATTAATATCATTGAGCGTACACGGGGAATGATGGATTGGATTTCCAATTTCCTATTAATAGTACCGGACCAACCGAATCCAACACTAAGTGCACAGACACTGCACAATTATCGTATAGTCAGAATTGAGCCAATACGTAGGGGCATGGCAGTTTACAAAAATACAATGACCCAAAAATTACACAAACCATTTCCACAAATATAATCTTTGAAAATTATGTGATTCAAGAAATGTACATTTTCATAAATATAAGAAGTTTCAAAAAAAAACTTTCTAAAACAAATGCAACTTGCTGACATACACCTCATACTATTTTCATCATAAAAAGTAGATATAACATTGCAAACAATTTGAATAACAAAAACAAATGACAAATAAAATGGGTGTATTGCAAAACAGGCTTTAGGTCTAGAAAAAAAATAAAGAATAAATTCGCTTGCAGCAGTAATAAAATCGGAATCGCTTAGCTTTACTTGTTCTCGAGAAAACATTTATCATGTCGCACAGCATTAAAAATTATTATTATAGTCACAGTTATATCACTGTAAACACATCACAAGGCAGAAATAATATGCAAAGCTCTTAGATTAGATAATAACTATATTGGCAATATTCTGTATTTCAAGAAGGTATACAAAAGTAAAAAAAATAGAAACCAACTATTTGTAATATAAAAATGCTCAACACACAAAGCTGCCATGTATGGTCCAAAAGAGGAATGTTAAGAAACTATTTTTTTTTTCCAGTCAAATATATGGTAAGCTGCCACTGCACTGCGGTCTGTTCTGTTGAGGGAAATCTCACTGATCTCACTGTGCTGCCACACCGTGGATTCCTTTAAACTGGGAGTTTTAATTTCAAGTGAATTAAAGTGAATCAAACATTTTCTGCTTAATTCTAATATAAAAATCTATACTAAATATAAAAAAGGCAAGCTAAAGCACTTAGATCAGAAAATCAGAACACATTTTATATTATTTATTTAAATAAAAAAAATAATCCCATATTTTAATATGTCTCATGTAAGCTTTGTGTCTGAGCTGCTGTAGATATATTACATTAAAAGAGATATATTAAAGCAAGGATTTACAGTAAAATTAATACATTCAGCCTTTATTTACATGCATGTAAAAATAAGTAGATAGGTACATACACAAATAAATGAAGTATTGTAAGTTAACAATTACAATAGTTAAGTACATTACATACTTCAGTTTCATCACATTGGCAATATATGTTACATATAACATCATGACAAACCGAAATATGGGAGACCAGGCAAATAAGAGTATTTGACACTTTAACCACATTAAAACATTTTGGATTCAACCTCACGAATATACACATAATTGTTCATCCAAAACAGCAAAATTGGCTAACTACATTTTTATATTCTATTTTTTTACAATAATGTAAATAAATTTTATATTTTCTGAAACTCGACAGACAAGCTTCTACAACCAAACTTCGCCTTGATACCCCTTGTACTTTCTGTTGAATGTGGTATCATAATAAAAAACATTCAATACATAATCTTACTTATGGCTAGTCATCAAATTAAGTACATTTTTTATAAACAACATAAACATACCTAAATATAAATTACAGAGTACAAAATAATCATAATTACAAACATCAGTCATTTAAATAAATTTTTAAAGAGTACTCTAACACTGGTTTGCCGTCAGACGAATTACTGTTCCTTGTCTATCAACTCATACCAAACTGAATGTCATTGTTTGAAGTCATTTCAAGACATTCTGAAAGAAGAAAGATAATATGCAAGTTGAAATATTAAAATAATGTATGGCTCTGTTTCGTTGTATTAAAATTACCTATAAGACGGCAGAACTATAAAGCTTAATTTTGATTGATAATCAAGTTTGAAAATTTATTAGGCCGGTTTATATTGCTATTTAAATTCTGTCAAATTGTGATGTCAATTTACCACTAAACCAATTCGTACAACAATGCAATATAAATAAAAAATATTACATATATGAAAACAGCATAATATACTTTAATTGATATTTCATTCTTAGCAATTATGAAAAGATTTCTGTTTTCTTAAGTCTAACCTTATGTCAGTTCTTTTTAGAAAAATATACAAAATGCATCACTTTCATTAGTATAAATCACTATAATCAAAAACCACATACACTCATTGTGAGATCTTTGTCCTTGTTTTTACAAGATCAGTGTGTGTTCACATCTGCTAACATTATTCTTATTATTTTCATTTCACTTTAACTGAGCAAAATCATTTATACAAGGAATCCGTAAGGCCCGCTAACGCGAATTTGAGCACGCATGCTCTGTACACTGTTCATGATTTTCTTCTGATGACCGACGAGCGTAACACCTAGCGACGCCAACTGGTGGACTGTGAGATCCACCACCGCCTCCATATTGGTGATGCCACCCGCTCGGAATTTTTCGATGTAACGCGACATTTTTATACACTCCAACCATTCTTCAACAGAAGAGAATTGGTTTAGGTCAGGGGTGTCGCCCGCCAGTGGATCCGCTGAACGGTTCTGTGCGATTTTTCTTAAAGTATCAGGACAGCGAATCAGTTTATCTAAAGTTTTTACGATACTTGCGAATGTTGGCCGATGCGTGCGTTCTTTCTGCCAGCAGTCGAGCATAAGCTGATAAACCGCTTCAGGACAATCCATAGGAGCCGGGAGACGATAACCTTTCTCTATTGATTTGATAACATCCTGGTTGCTCCAGTTCCAATATGGGCGTTCGCCAAAGCTCATTACCTCCCAACAGACTATTCCCATAGACCAGACGTCACTGGCTGACGTGAATTTCCTAAAGGCAATCGCCTCAGGTGCAGTCCATCTGACCGGAATTTTACCACCACGTGTTGTGTAAGCTCCATCGGCGGTCGATTCTATTTCACGCGACAGTCCAAAATCCGCTATTTTGCAGACGAGTTGCGAATTGACGAGAACGTTGCGTGCGGCAAGATCGCGATGTATGTAGTTCATCTCAGATAAATACTGCATTCCCGTCGCGATGCCACGAAGCATGCCTACTAACTGCAGAATCCTGAATTTACCGTCGTTTGCACGCAAAAACGTATCCAAAGAACCATTTTCCATAAATTCGGTAATAATCATTATGGGGTTACATTTCGTAACTACGCCTTGCAGGAAAATCACATTAGGGTGTTCAAACTGGCCCATTATAGACGCCTCGGCTAAAAAGTCTCGTCTAGCGCGCTCAGTAGACCCTGGCTTCAGTGTCTTTATGGCTACATCAATTTCTTGTCCACAACTCGCAGGTAATTTTAGTTTACCGCGGCAAACGTCCCCAAATTCTCCACCTCCAATAATGGCCTCTATTGTTATGCAAGACGCGTCAATCTCGCGAGCGAATTCTCTAACTGCTTGGTTAGGGTCTTCATAAGTATGTGGATCAATATAGGTTCTTGAGCCAGTCCCAGCGAACAGTGGCGTAGTGGCGTTACTGCTAGTCTTAGCTGGCCTCTCTGGACCTGTATACACTTCTCCACTACGATAGTTAAGAGCATTACAATCATTAGGTTGCTTCTTATCACATTCGTCATCAGCGCGCGACCGTAGGAATAGCACTGTTGCAATAATAGCTACTACTGATAGAACAACCACAGCAACCATCACACCAGCTACTAAGCGAACCTGCGCGCCTTCTTCTTCTCCAACAAAAGTTGTCTCAAGGACTGATCCTGTACGGGCATAAACAATGCCACTGAACTCTCCCCAACCACGCTTCATTTTAGCTCTTACTCTGATTCCATACTCAGTGTCTCTCTTTAATCCAGTAATGGTAACATGAGGTTCTTTTGTTATCTTCAATGTCGCATTTGCGCTTTTTTCCAAATTGTCTTTTGGAAAACATTTCACCTCGTAACTTTCTATTGTATCATCAGGGTCAGTCAAATCTATTGGAGGAGGATTCCAAGCAAGTGACAATTTATCGCTTTCCACACTGAGTACTCTCAATTTAGAAACTACACTTACAACAGAAGCCTCAGTTACAGCGGTAATCTCTACTTTTTTCTGAGGTTCACCAGCTAGCTCAGTCACACCATTCTCAGCAAAAACTTGAAATTTGTATTCTGTGACTGGATCCAGACCAATAACTGTAACTCTGGTAGAATTCAATCCTGTTGCTGCAGGTCTATATTCAACGCTAGGTCCACAATTAGAACAGTATACTCTGTATGTGACATCATTCCGCCCCCCATTTTTGTGTGGTGGTTGCCAAGCGAGTGATATGGAAAATTGGTCAGCAAATGTAACAGTTAAATTATCAGGAGCAGAAGGTGGTTGAGTACATGGCACATTTTTAGGGTCTTTCTTAGCTCTATAAAATCCAGGGACACATTTACATTCTGCTGCTGCATACACAGTCGATTCAGAGAAGTCAGGACATGGGACACAGGGATCATCTCCAGTGTGTGATTTAAATTTACCTGGCTGACATTTGTTACAGACTTGATTATTTTGATCTGGTTCGAAGCCTGCTCGACACTTGCAAGAGCCACTAGGGAGAGTCCATTTACCATCTCCTTTACACAGGTACACTGGAGAAGCCTCACCTGGTGCAGTTTCAGCATTCTCAACACAAGTTCCATTTGCTTGCTCTATCACTGTCACCTCTCTGCCAGTTGGTGTTGCTGGGAATCTGGCAAAGTTGACTGTTACTTCTGGACAAGTTATGTAGTACACCTTGACAGCTAATATGGAAATGCATGCTCCTTGATCTCTAAAAGCAAAGTAGACTCCTCTCTTTGTAACTGCAATACTTTTAACTTCAGTATTTATATCTACCTCTGAATTGGTGTTGAATCTCCCTTCACCAGCAGCAATGCGACCAACCAATTTATAGCTCTCTGGTTCCCAAGGAGGCTGTTCACGCGTTGCGACGTCAAACTCGTAGTAAAGCAAGCTGAATGTTTCTTTGCAGCTAAGTGCATTACCAGGGAAAAGAGAGCAATCACGAATTGTAAATTTTATTTCAATGTATATGCGGTTAGCATTTCTCCTCTCTATGAATGGTGTCCAGAGCCAATTGTTTACATTATGATGCGCAACATCACATACCACGTATGAACGCCAGTTGATTTGCTTTTCGAAGTTAGTATAAGACTCCTCCAGCCAGCCAGGGGTACTTGCTTGTGGGCCATATGGGAACCTTGTCCATCCCAAGGTCGCTTCAGTGGTAGTGTCGAGGAGCAACACCTGCTCGCCACTCACGCTGAGCGCCGCCACGGCCGCGGCCGCCACCGCCAGCAACCACATCATCTCGACCACATAATATAACACGCGAACTCCCAAACACACTCGAAACGCGCCAAACGAACCGTAAATACCACAGTCTCACTACATAATGCACTTAGTTCGTGTCGAGTGTTCCAAGTTACCACTTCACTTTGTTACGAATAAAGGGCAGCCCCGTCATTTCACTTCACTTCGATGCAATGTATGTAACTGATGGTGGGCGCGGACATGTCGGCTGATCGTACACAACTCCCGTCAAAACGTCCTGAACCCTTTCGAGTTTTGTTTGGAATAGTCGAGGAAAACAAATTATCACAGTTCTATGTGAAGATTCCGCAGTTATATTGATCCCGTATTTCACAGATGAAACTCACTTGACATGGACGCGCAGCAGTTCTCAGTGTTGCCTGCACAATTATAAAAATTAGATTTTTGTCTTATAATAAAAAAGAGTTTCGTGTTGGACATGGACAACGAAACGAATATTGTAATCACGGCCGTTTGACTCAAAGTAATAAAATTGGTGCGTTTGTTATATCTGTGGTACAGGGGGCCAACCTCAGATGACATTTCGTAATCTGTGGTCGTAACCCCTCTCCCCCGCCAGCTCGCTTAAGGGTCTGCTGACATGCTTTGACAGAGTGAGATAGTCTTATTGAGATTCCTGTAAGAGGAAATAGAATAGAGAAGAGTTCAAACTTCAAATCAAACTGAATCAAACTGAGCAAAAAAATCATTAAAGTGCCAAAGAAATTAAAGGTTTTGTGGATTACTACCTAAATTAATATGATTTAATCGAATGTGGAACGTTTGTGTCTAGCATACAAAATGGTAGAGTGTTCAATATTTGGCTTCAAAAGCAACAATCAAAGAGAAAAAGCGGGTGTTACATTTCATACGTAAGTACACTGTTTTATAAATTTTGATCACGTATTTCTTTCTCAAATCTCACAGGAACCAAGTTTCTGCGCTAAATCATTAGTTATATCATCAAAAACTTGATAAATGGGAAATATCTAAAAATTATTTCTAAATATAACCTCTAAAACATCTGACATGCAAACCGGTAAAATAATTGCTTATTATACTTCAGAATTCGTCCTCAATATTAGTATAATGTACACTTGTAGTATCGCTTTTATGTGTTTCCACTTAGCACACAATTTTAGAGTATTTATATAAAAATACCATTTATTTTAAAAAATATATTAAAAATTTTATTCGTTACATACTTCCGTTCGTATTAATATTTCTGACACATCCGTTTCCCGCCAAATTACCATCGGCGCCACCTTTCCTTTGCCGCCATTTTCTATGAACCTTCCATTCGCTATTTGTGCTTCGCCACAAACGCACGCAAACGTTACTCAAAATTTAAATGTTTTTCTTTTTTAAATTTGAAACTGTGTTAAAACATGTGATACGAAGAATCCATCTACTGGTTATATTGTTCAAATTCGCACTCAGGACTGCCAGCAGGGCTTTCCACGCGAACCCCAAAGTTTTATGCACCAGGACGCCAGCTAGTGGCTATCCGACGCTAAGACTAGAACAATCTACCGCTCAATTTTCAAATTCGCACTCAGGACTGCCAGCAGGGCTTTCCACGCGAACCCCAAAGTTTTATGCACCAGGACGCCAGCTAGTGGCTATCCGACGCTAAGACTAGAACAATCTACCGCTCAATTTTCAAATTCGCACTCAGGACTGCCAGCAGGGCTTTCCACGCGAACCCCAAAGTTTTATGCACTCAGGACGCCAGTTTGTGACGATCCGACACAAAAACTTGAACATAGCGACGTGCCAAACGGCCGAAGGAGACATCGCCAGAGCCATCACGACACGCGCCGAGCCCTGCCACAGCCGCCGACCGCCGCCGCGACCACCGCAGCCACAGCTACGATTCACGGGCGGACAGGTATGAATTCTGAATTATTCATCATCCTCGCCTCGATCTTAATCATTAATCGATGACGAACTGGTTTCACAAATTAATGTGCAAACTTCACTACTAATTATCTAGTTCGATAGACTTATCGACTCATAGCAACACAGCAAACGAGTTGACTCGTGAAAACGACTCTCTCGAAGTTAAGAGAGAACGATGAAGTCGAAGCAAATACCCTATGGTTATAATGTCCAGTTTCGACGAGGTCCTGGCGTGTCAGCTCGGCCAAACACGACCGTGGATTATTCCAACGCCCGGTGACCACGACACGGCCCCGGGCAGGACCTCCTGGAAAAACCCGCGTAAGCGGTAAGTAGATCAAAAGTGTTGACTTGACTATAAAATATTGTGCAGAGTGCCGATGACTCAGTTGAGTCCCCATATTATAAACATTAGTTTTCTTATAATTTAAGCATAATGTCTGCTTAATGGTGAAATATTTCCGTGTATCGGGCGGGGATCGAATCCGCACTCTGATGTCCGTTTTCCGGGCACAACTATCCGCTCGGATATTTAGTACCTATAACCGGTTCTATACCGCTACCGACTGAGTCTCGTCAGTGACATAGCAGAGCGCTAATGATGTGTGTCCGAGCTGATTTGAAGGTATTTGTGTTTATATTTTTTTTCTACGGGGTCGGGGTACGGTAATAGTATCAACCAGTAATATAACTCTCTCTGTCCTTAAAAATAAATGCCTGCTGCCGCGCGGAACGTAAACACGCATAGGGCGCCCACCTACATTATTTTAATTAGGTACTTCTGCTTGCTTTGAGTTTCTATCTAGTTTTGATGTTTTTTGTGATTGTAAATATTTTTTATTTAAACAAATAAAATACATTGTGAATAAAATGGGAATTGTTCAATAAAAATGCAGGTTTTCTATAAGTAGATTTAATTAAAAACCATGGTTATAAGAATATGTTTTGATTTAAGTCTTTATACCTAATAAATCAGTTTTATGCGACCGAAAAATACTTGCGCCTCGACTGAGACGTTTTAATTTAATAGTATAAAAAATCAACATTCTTATACAAAACTTAATCATAAATTGTTTTTGGAAACATGGACATAAGTACTTGTACTTATTTTTATAACAAAAATCGCACGCTCGCTGTTTAAAACAAGACGCTGTCCGTTTGTCACTGCGGCTGTGCGGCACATCCGCGACTAGTTGCACCCGGAGCGCACCCCGAGATCGGAGGCGCGCAGGGTGTCTCGCGCGCGCCCGTTTGTATGAAGTTGGACTACTGTATATATCATTACCGTGGTCGGGGCCTCCGTCCTTTGAAACGAGTTATCGTTGCAATGATCGGTACTGGTTTAAACACCACGACTGTCGAATACGGATTGGTAGTCGGGAAAAAACCGACACAAAGTTATCTCAAACCGTGAATTAAACTCGGGACGCTGAAATCGCACCCCGGTGCTTAGACCATCGAGGCGTTTTGTTTCAAAAATGTTGAATATTATTTTTATTTGATATCGAGGAAAGGCATATTTTATATGCCTTAATATTAAATATTTACTTTATACTCACGTAAAACACGTCGTCACATTTTCATATAAAAGTACTACGAATTCAAAGTTACGATTCGGGTTGTAAATTGCTCATTAACGAGATTTATTATAAAATTCAAACGATTGGTTTATGCATGATTCTCATATAAGAAAAAGACATTGAATTAATATGATGTTTTTTTTAAGAAGAATGATTATTTCATTCGATTTTTTTAAGGACTTTAAGTACATACTAAGAACATAATCACTCCACCAACCCGCACTAGGCCGGTGTGGTGGAGTGTGGCCCCCACTATCTCACAATTGAGATAGAGGCTGCTGATGATGAAGAACATAAGAAACATTACAATAATAAATTAAATATCTCTCCAGAGAGAAATTAAATATCGAATTATAGGACGTTGTCACGTCTTGGTATTGAAAAATTAATACCGGTCCATATTGCTGTTAATACAGTAAGATACGTTCCAAGTAATTGGAAAGAATATTTTTCATTTTTATAAAACAACACAACGATCAAAATTTTTTTTTGGTTAAATAATTTTTTAATTATAAAACTTGAATACATAATTATTGTATTGATTAAGATTCATTCATGGACACGATTGAATGTCGTTTATTGTTGGGAGAGAATATATTTATAAAAAAAAAAAAAAAAAGAAAAGCCTCTCAAAAAGGGATGCCGAGTCGACAGATGATCACATTTAGTGGTCGGAACGCATAACTACAAAATATAGGATAGTTCCTTCTTCCCCGTACATTTCGTTCCGGGCTGGTCAGGGTATACTTGCACCATGATCCAGGACTTGGTGGGTCCAGTTATTGCATTGGATTGACTTCCGTAACTGACCTTCGTGATCCTTCCTTAACAGAGGAGTGCGACCAATTGTATCAAAACTACTCAATCATTATACTCACGATGTTTTTTCCATCACCGCTGAGCTCGTGGTGAATACGTACATGGAAAAGTCCATGCGTGCCAAGATCCGAACCATCAACCTCGCGTATGTGATTGGACATTTGATACCAATCTGCTATCACAGATCTTAATAAGAATATAAAATAGTATGATTTATATTAATTTATTTTGCAAGAAATGTTTTGCAATGGTTTATAGCTGTATAAAACATAGCAACTATGTAATTCTTATTTTTTACGCCCATATTACGGGTAGAGAATGTTTTTTCGGCATTAGGTTCGCTAATTGTATGTACTTGTTTCGTGGTTACTTAAGATATTTGTTTCTAAGCTGCTGAATGACACGAGTATGCGTATCGGCATGTAGAACTACTCTCGTTATAAATAACAATAATACTTCGGGTTGCTCGAGGTTATTTGTTGGTAAGACGTGTCAACGTTAAATGTAACAATTATGCGTAATGGTTAGAGGATTATCAAAATTGGATTTATTTTACTTTATTGCTTCTCATTTTCGCACAAAAAACATTCAAAATACATCGTCAATGAAAAAGTAAAGAAGCTTGTAGCACTGTATTCTAAAGGCAATTTCTCATATTGTACATAGCAATACCATATGAGTATAATGACTAGTAGAATTGTTATGATCATTATTGAATTCCAATATCCTTTTGGAAAATGTCATTAAAATTAAATAAAACAATTTACAATATGTATTTATTTTCAGGCAAATATATTGTTATTTGCCAGTCGCCGCGAACTTATTCGTTAGTACAAAGAAACCTGTCACTATGATTAAAAGCAACATTGTAAATAGCTATATTTTATAGAATATTGTTACGTTGAATTTGGAAGGTGCATACAAGTTATGCAGGTAATTTATATTTTATTTCTAAAATGCTTTGAAAAGCGAAAGTAGCAACTATAAATAGTTATAAAGCTGCTTTAACGTAAGTTTTACGGGCAATATAGAATATTAAGTTGATCACCAGAATTTTCGTAGAGCATTTTATACGCCCCAGCTTACAAAACTGAATTATAATATAACATGAAAGGCAGAATGTTTTTGTTTTTGTAGTTTTTTCAGAGTCATTGTATATTCTCATAAACACCTGTCATTAGAAAAATGTTCTGCTTCTATAATTTTGTTTTTGGAGACAGTTCATAGAATTCAAATGGAGACAGTTCATAGAATTCAAATGGAGACAGTTCATAGAAGTCAAATAGAGGGAGTTCAAATTCAATTAGTTTTTACATGTTTAAATAAACATTACTTTGACAAAAATAAAATTAGTGATTAAAACGATATCGTTCGGGATCAACGCAACCTTTTTATGAACTTACCCTTTGTTCTAAAGATACCTAAGATAAAATAGATTAAGCTAAAAATGCTTCAATGATACAGTAGACATAATAAAATATGTCTGTTTGTAGTAGTATGTCTGTGACCTGGAATGTTGCCTGGATTTCGAGAACGAGTTAGTCAAACTCCCATACACGACCATCTTTTACGAGTGATCTATATAATATAAATATTATATCAAAAGTTGTACTAAATTTACTAGACCAGAATTTACTAGATGTAAGAGAAATAAATAAGACGTCATGATATTTCCTGACTATGCTCTAAACATCTACAAGTGTACATTATACTAATATTGAGGACGAATTCTGAAGTATAATTAATGATTAAACGAACTTACCTTAAGTGAAGTTCAATCATAATTATACGAAGAATTCGTCCGAAGATATTAGTCTCCCTCCCACCCTTATATTCATTGAATCAATAAAATCCCAGCAGGAAATATCAAACGTTGCAGTCCACTACTGGACATGCCCTCTGCCAGTACTTGCACGCTTATTTCTATTCTCAGCTTCTAGCTGAAGATATCAAACGCAACTCTAAACTAAATGAAGGTTCATAGAAAATGGCGGCAAAGGAAAGGTGGCGCCGATGGTAATTTGGCGGGAAACGGATGTGTCAGAAATATTAATACGAACGGAAGTATGTAACGAATAAAATTTTTAATATATTTTTTAAAATAAATGGTATTTTTATATAAATACTCTAAAATTGTGTGCTAAGTGGAAACACATAAAAGCGATACTACAAGTGTACATTATACTAATATCTTCGGACGAATTCTTCGTATAATTATGATTGAACTTCACTTAAGGTAAGTTCGTTTAATCATTAATTATTACAAATTTACATCAGAAGCCAGCATAATAATTATCATAGATGTCTATGTACTGAAATTTTATTAATAATTAGTAGATTCATAATTCGATTTCCGGATGCCTAATGAAAGGAAAAATTTCCCCAAAATTACCCCATATTTCAGGGAATTTCAAGCGATTTGTTGTTTCCAGATTTCCGACTGATGATAAAACTCGTGAGAAATGGATTTATGCAACAGGAATACTATTAATAACATTTTGAAAGGGACTGACGTGTTTACAAAGGAGAAAATTACCAAATAATATGCAACAGAAGGATTAATTATTACAAAAAGAAATTGAAAAATAAATCAATTAAGTAATTAACTTGTTTTATTTTGTTTTTCACCTAAACAGTCTTCTTAAAATGATCTTTTTTGGCTCAAATTTGAAATAAAAGGGAATTCATGTATCGGGTATATGAAATTATGAATTCCCTTTTATTTCAAATAGGGTAATCCTGCAAATAATACACCAAAATAAATAAAGTGGCTGTTTGAATAGAATGCCTTTGCATTTGACACCACCACAATTTAAAAAAAAAAGAGCTGTCATATATCACTGGCCCCCTTTTCCGTAAAGCCCATGTTTACAGTACGTGAGTCGGTTGTCTGATTTATCTTCTATCTAGTCTGTGATTGTAATTTGTACTACCATACCAAGTTATAGTATGTATTTGTTCTAATATTATACCTAATATTAATTGATGGTACCGGAGTCCCCATATAAAACTATTTCTAAATACAAAACATAGTAACGGAAAGCAATTCACCGAATAGGTGTGTGTAACAACATTGTTGGGGGGGAGGGAACACATTTTTTCAGCGTTGCCAGAAGGTAACTTTTGTAACCTTTTAGGTGATTTTTGACTCCTAAAGGTTACTTTAAGGTTACACGACTCAAAAGGTAACTTTTTGGTGACTTTTTGGAATTTGCGTGCGGAACGCATTTTTCAAATTAAACCGTCCGTAACGTCTTATTCGTTCGTATCTTGTCGAGGTTTTTTTTTGCTCACCAAAAAAATTGTGGAATGGTTTTTCAATCGTATTCGCTTGTATCTTGTCGTCGTTTTTTTTTTTTTTGCTCACCAAAAAATCGTGAAAGGTTACTTTTCCTACAAAAAGGTTACATTTTTGTACATCTCAGGTGACTTTCGACAAGACCACGCTGGCAACACTGCATTTTTTCTCCAATGCGCTCAGAATATTATATTGCTTGCATTGTATGTATTGTACGCTTTGATTGTGTCATTATTTTAGTAGGAAAGCATAGATATTTATTACAAAATATTAAAGAAAATTAGAGCGTGTTTCTCTTAAAAAGATTTTACATTGAGATCTTTGCGATTTCTTAAACGGCTAACTAACATAGGGGAAGGTGGGGGGGGACCCTCCGTACGTGGGGCACCCTCATACAGTCAAAATAAAACTTGAACGAAACAACGTACGGTCTTACTTTTGTTTATGTACGTGTGTCGATGTACTACCTTTACGTCAACGTAGTATCGCGCCATTCGCACCGGTGAGAGTGAAATGATAGACACGAATGTGTTTTCGCCCTCGGTAAGTAATTTTTTGATCAATGTTTTTGTCTATTGTTGCCGTAGATAAAACAAGTTTTCGTGTAGAGTATTTTATCAGTAAGTAGCTAAATATACTTAAGATACGTTTTCAATACTTAATTTATAACTTTTTCCCATTAATATTAGAAGAGGTTATATTTTGTTGTTATTCAGTTAGTGGGGTACATTCGGACAAAACTAGATGGGGCACATTTGTACGCGTACATATGTATACAAATTAGTAGGTAGGTACGATTAAGTGTTAGTGTGCTAATTGCTAATATTTGCATTAACTTTGTCCTGTGTTTTGCTGTCGTCGATGTACGTATATATATATTTTAATACCTATTTCTTATTATTTCTTCACAGAAACATGATGCGGACTTATAAACCAAAAAGACAAGTCGACAAGCTGTGGATGATGAATCCATGCAGTCAGCAATACAGGATATTATGCAAGGAGTATTGTCATATAGAAAAGCTGCGGACTAGTACTCATTAAAATTGTTTTCCAACACTGTATATAGGTGCCCCGTTGGTGGGGCAGATTCGTACAAATTCCAGATTTTTTTAAATCGTTGAATTATGGTTGAAACACTAGATGAAATCATCTGTCATTTTATTTTATGAATCTCAGATAGTTAGACTATAAATTAAAGCTGTCAGGTGATTAATTCATCAAAAAAATAAAGAATAAAAAAATAAAATGTAAAAACCGTACGAAGGGTCCCCACCTTCCCCTACTTACTTCCTTCTACCTATTCCCATAATTTATAAATTGGGAAAATTAATAATTTGGTACATATTCAATGATTTTTCATGAGACTCATTTTCATTCATAGAAATTATTGGCTGGCCCGATGGCACATAGTACCTACTAGTGACCTTGCCCTATGCGCCAGGAGGGGTCGTGGGTTCAAATCCCACACAGGACAAACACTTACTTAAATAAGTGATCCGATTTTTTAAATAAGTACCTAACTATAAATATATGTGATGAAATGAACATTTGTGTTTGTTCTGTGTCTGGATATTTATTTGTATTTACAATGTACTTAGGTATAATATTTGTGATATAAAAATATTTATATCACCTTCGTTGTTTCTGACACCCATTACATAAGTGCTTTACGCTACTTACTTTGGGGGTAAGTCAGATCAATGTATGTCCATATAATAATAAGTTATGTAGCCCTTACTGTTTTTTCCATATTCATAAATGTTCATTTCATCGAAACTTTACCAAACGCGCCTTTTTCTTAGAGAAAATTTCTCAGTGTTATTTCGTTTCGTTCTGTGAAGTTTCGACTGCCCCCACAGAATTGGTAAGGGCAGTAAGGAAATTATCCCTCTGCTCTGTCCCCATAATACTAAGTGACAAAACGGAAAAAGTTAACTCGCCAGGGAAGAGGAGACAGTTTGCTGTTCCCCTGCCAGCGTAGGGGGGACAGTTTGCACATTTTTTATTATTAATAACTGTTTGGGGCCATCCATAATTTATTAAATTAGGGAGGGGGTCGTCGAAGTGTGACAACTGGGGGTGGGGTGGGAGGGGTCGTAAATTTCGTGACGTCACATTCTAAAAGTTAAAACACGAACTTGAAACTATTACATACGTACCTTAGTTTTGTTTATTGTTTGATTTGATGTTGTTCATTTAATCAGTATTTTTTCTAAATGTAAATTTGAAAATATGTGACGTCACACTAGGGAGTCCCACAGCACAGATGTGACCAGCAGCTGGTCACATCTGTGCTGTGGGACACAGCTGCTATGATATGGACGGGAGAGGGGGCAAAAAAATAATGAAATTAGTGTGACGTAATTTTATAATTGAACCCTAAATCGTCTGTCCCCCTATTGCCAAAAGTGGGACAGATAAAACATTTTGCTGTGTGTCCCTTACAGGATAGTAATGAATATCTAATAATGTTGTAATACCAAGAAATAATATTATGCTGCACTAAAAAGAGTTATTTTTACCAATTATTTATTTAACAAAACCATAAAATCAAGTAACACAAATCATAGTTTGTTTAGACAAATTGAGGTGAATCTAAGTTGTTTTATCAAGAGAATGAAGAAAACGTTCCGGTGCAAAAAAAAATGATATTAATCCTTATATAACATTTACATATTGATCAGATCTATAAGGACTTTAAGGTGCTTAAGTAGTATTAATAAATAAATAAAATACTTAATAATTATATTCTATGATCTATCTAATGAAAATAATGATGAAATTATATTAATTTGTTAGCTTTATAAAAAAAAGTAGTGCCATCTTTGCATAAACATCTACAACATAAACAGTGTCAACAATTCAACATTCATTTGGAACATAAAATATTTATTATTAGATAATATTACGAAATCATAATGTAAGGGTGTTATTTTCTATTGCCAAACATAATTCTTCTAAATTCCTGAATACATGACGTGATGATGATGGTAATAAATTTGTTTTGTCTGAAATAAGTATGGTGTGCCACCCAGCTGCCTTTGCTCCCTCATAATCTTTCTTTAGATCATCCCCTATGTGTAGGGCTTCTGAGGGTTTCACTAATTGAGCACATTGTCCTAAGGCATACTTAAATATTCTTTGATCAGGTTTACTATATCCTATTTGGTAAGATGTTACAATAAAGTTAAAGTAATCTTTAATATTAACACTTTTCAATATTTCTGTGAGCCGAGGATCAAAATTTGATATAACTCCAATTATTTTCTTTTGGCTTTGCAGTCCACAAAGTAATCTGTCACCTGCAGGGGCAACAGTCCAGCATTTAGAAGTTTTGAATTCATCAATCAGTTTAGCTGCCATAACATCAACATTGGCATTAGCAGGCAGGTGACCTTCAAATGTTTTCTTAACTACTTCTGTCCACCATTCTACCCAAGAAATCTTTGATCTGCCGAAATTTGGGTATTGATCCCACATAGATTTGTAACTGTCTAAAAGACGGCCTCGGACTAATTCCTCTGTCCCCGCAAACCCATGACCACGAGCTACGACGGCGTAAAAACGCCAGGGTGGCACCCGGAATTTCAGTACAGTATTGGTCGCATCAAATGTAATTAATTTAATTCCTTTTAAACTCATCTTCTGGCGTAGTTCTAAAAACACGACAATTCAGTTTGAACCCAATACTTATTTATATTTTACAAACTAATTTAGTGACATTTTAACTTAGCTGATAAATACATATTTAAGAAATGGCACACAAATCAAAATTTTCATTTATTTACGTAACGCACAGACAGACTAGTTAGACGTAACGTAAAATCAAATTAGAGGACAGATAAAACATCATTGGAGGACAGCAAGCATGGAATTATTATCAAGCAAAACAAGTTCATTTCAATTCAAGACCGACAAACTTATCTGTTCCGGTGGCGGCGTCGCTACTGTCGATTTAAAACTGTCATTAAATATCGTTTTTGCATTGCATTTCACGTAGTTCCAATTTTGGCCACCGGAACAGATAAGTTTGTCGGTCTTGTAAAAATGTCATGTCATGCACAGACCAAATGTCATGTCATGTCCAGTGTTGCCAACTTTATTTTTACCAACCCACCAAATGAGGCCGGCTCAAACCACCAGAATTCCCTAGAAAATTAAAATAATATGATTTATTCTCCTTTTCTGATCTGAAAATATTTTGCACAGTTATTTGAAAAAAATATTTAACATGATTGATTACCTACGTCGTTTGAATTGCTGATTTTTATACTGAAACATTTAGTTTTAAATTTAATGTTTGCACACAAATATTAATACTTGCCCATTTCAGAAATGTTGTAGAAAGAAAGAAATCCCGACAGCCAGGCTTGAATTTCCTACACAACAAAAGTATACCATTTTTGCCTGTTGTCTGTGACTGTCTTCATCATATTATTAAAAAAAAACCTAGCAAAATACTAGATCATTTTTAGTGGTAAGCTACGAAGCTTACCACTCACGGTGATCCCACACGGACGCGCTGCGCTGCGCTGCGTCGACGCACCGCAAGCGCTCGACGGAATGGGTGCCACACGATCTGATGCGTCGTCGCAACGCGCTGCGTTGTCCACGCGTCGTCGTGCGTTGTCTGCGTTGATTTTAGGTTTAGTTTGTGATTTTTATCCCATAAAAGAGGTCTTTCCTCAACTAATGAGATAAGGTAGTCCACGTCAATGTCATTAATAGTATTATGATGATTTATGTACTTGGGGCGCACCGCTATCTCGACTGCATAAACCATACTGCGACGCGTGCGTCGTCGCTCCGTCGTCGGAGCGCTGCACCACTCCCCCCGCTTCGTCTGTCGGCTACGCGTGCGTTGTACACGCGTTACGGCGACGCGCGTCGCCACAACGGACCGTGTGGCATGCCGTTCAATTTGTATGAAATATAACGCATCGACGACGCTCCGTCGACGCAGCGCAACGCAACGCGCCCGTGTGGCATCACCGTTACTGGAACAAACCTAAACCACTAAAAATCCACTAGCCACTAAACCCAATTTTTCCCTACCAAAAGGAGTGTCTAAACCACCAGATCTAGTGGAAATTCCATTAAGTTTACAACACTGGTCATGTCAGGTCTGTGGTCTGTGCTTTGAGTAGAACACATGGAGATGCCCTAAGTTACGTACAAAACGTGTATATACCTATTTTACCTAAACTTGATTTGGAACATAAAATGGCGCCCACTGACCAATGATAGCGCCCGACCGTAGTGCAACCAATATTGTGTATCGATATATTTAACGATACAAGTTTACGTGACGATCATAAATGCACATATTTTGTTAGAAATCTATAAATAGTTTTTATTCTCCTATCACAAAATAATGATGATGCAGTGCCTTAATATAACAATTATAGGTTAGATAAATATATTATTATGAAAATTTCAACTTCACATGGATAAGAAATGAATTGCCCTCTGAGTACTGAAACTACTGAAACATATGGAGACGTTTAGGTATACACGTTTTTTATGAGTACTGAAACATATAGTATGCTAACTCCTTAAGTTTCAGTACTCAGAGGAATTACCTATATTTTACTGACTTTTATGACTGATGAAATTATTTCAAATGTTTTTTTCTATAATTTCCAAAAGCTACATTAAAATACATAGACACACATACATACAAATTAACCTATCACAACCCTCCATACATACTCGTTTACTTGTTTATCCACTCATACGTCCACTGTAACTGTAGTGACAGAGACCATTTATACCTCAGGCAGGACAGTCCATATAACTACAGTTACATTTTTAAAAATATGCGCCCGCCGCTTGTTTTTTTCTTTTTCATATCGCTGTGGATGTTTATAGTCTGTAGTGTTGCTGGTTTTTGTCGCTCTATGATCTGTACCACAACTTATTTCAAGTGGAACATAACTTCGGCTTATGGCTACAAAAAAATATATTGTCAAGTTGCTTGTTGTTTTTGTGGATCAGTGCGCGAGTGACTCCAGCTATTTTATTCGAGAAATCATGCCGTAAGTAATAAAATAATATTATTTTGTACAACAAAATATTTATAATCTTACATATTTTCATATTTTATAACATTATGTGCAATCGCAGTCAGTTTTTAAGTAAAATTTGGATTAAAAATAGTTCGGTGACTCTGTATTTTTATCAGTGAATAATTGGAAAATCTAAAAAGGTTCTTTTATTATATCATAATTAAATATTTTAATATGAAAACTTATTAATATTATAGCCTGGTTATTAACATATTTTCTTGAAATATTCCATATTTCATCTGGATTAGACAATTTACCATACGTGATTGAACTTCGATTTCACAGATCATGTAGCTTTAGTTTTTATTTTATTTGTTAAATTTTAAGATGATTAATTATGGGATTTTGGTTCCAAATGAAAGGCCATTACCTAAAACCCAAAATTATTTTAATATTGTAAACGTCAAAAATATCTAAAAAAAAAATATTTAAATTGAAAACTAGGACAAAATTAGCATTTCTTAAAGTTCACTGTAAGATCATTAATAGAATAAAATGTTAAAATCAAACATAACTATTGCCTAAAAATTGTCAACTAATGAGCCTTTCATTAGTATTTTTCATTTTGCAATATTTGAGTTATTTACTGAGTAATAAGCATTTATTTAGCATACGTCTCCTACCGATTTTATTTTGCGCTTATCACATGACTCGCGGACTGTCCTGGCAATCTAGCGAAACGCGCGCGGACGTATGTATGAGTGGTTATTTAGTGACACAGTATTTTATGAGAAAAGCACCTTTCAATTATAATCTATTACATTTTTCCAAAAATCCTTACCATAAGATAAAGTGAAGGTACTGTACTGTATCATACTGACGAGCCGTTTGGTGTAATGGTCGAGAAGTCGGCTATTACACCAGAGGTCGCGGGTTCGATCCCCGCACGGTACAAACATTTGTGTGCAATGAACATGTCTTTTTGTATCGCGCCCCGCGAACGTAGCGGTTGATTTCCGACGTAGCTCCGTATTTAAAATTTATTAATAATAGTAAAACCAACGTAATCTTAATGAAACTGATATCTGAGTGAATATAAACATCTGGTGAATGGATCTAACGAAGAAATTAATAATAGTAAAACATTATAGTGCAGTGATTACCTAAACAATTCATAAATCAAAATTGTTGTGACAGTTATTCAAACAAGTGGTCGATCAGCTGTGAGTCAGTTAAGCTGAGAGTACGAGCGCACACGATCACTCTCGATATTCCCCGATCGCTGCGTCACGGTAATGATGACCCGGTCCGCGGCCAGTCAACACGCGAGTAAAGCGGACAGTTTTACACGCGCTCAAAGCGGACATACGATGACGAAGACATGTGCTAAGTGTAATAAAAATATTTCGGACGCAAGGTACCTGACATGCTGTCATTGCAAAAAATTAAATCATGTTAGTTGCACAAACATTTCGGAACCACTATCTTCCCTAATAAAGCAAAAGAAAAACAGCAGCTGGAAATGTAAGACCTGCTTATATGAACAACAAAAACTTAGCAAGAAATTGACACCTTCCAGAGCTTCCACTAGTAAACCGTCTACACCTCAAGCATTTGTGACATATCGCCAACACAAACAAAAAGTAAATATTTCTACAGGAAATTCTTTCGAATCACTTGATACTGAGGATTCAGAGGAGGAGGAAAACTCAACTACCAAAACATTAGAATTGAACAGAAGTTGCCCTGAAGCTGGATTTGTAACAAACGAAGATTTAGATGAACTTAAAAATAAAATCACTAACCTGGAAATGAAGCTGCAAATTGCTGAAAACGAAATTGAAAATTTATTGTTGGAGAATAGTTCATTGAAGAAACAAATATCAAGCTATGAAAAGAAAAATAACCAATTGACACGCATTTGTCAATCTACTCCGATAAGAGAGAGAAATAGGAAAGATATTAAATGCCGAAACAAAAATAAACTAGACTTTTCAGGTATTGATGATAAGAAAAACGAGTTATCTGCCCCACCTAGCACGGAGTTGGTTGCAGAGTTGATTGAAGATGAATCGCGTGATCAAAAATTGTTACGAGAAACTGCTGTGATTTCTACGGAAGTGCCTGTAAACGCTGGTGAAGATACCAAAAACACAACTGCAAATGGGACAGTAAAAAGAAAAGTATTATTGTTATGCGACCAGACTGGTAAGGGGATCCGTAGTTCACTGCAAAAATTGTTAGGTAGTGAATTCCAAGTAACAGCTGTAATAAAACCTAATGCTAATGTAGACCAAATACTTGACTCTTGTAATATTATATGTAAAGATTTCACTAAATCAGATTATCTCATTATTATAGCAGGATCAAACGATCGGACCCCACTTGGTTTCCATTCTATACTCTATTATTACTTGTCATTACTTCGAAACACAAATGTATTAATTGCTGAAATCTTAAATAACAATATGTTAAACATAGGAAAGTTGAATGAACAAGTGCGCTTAGTGTGTTCTCAATTTAATTACACAAGATTCGTAGCTTTAAATTACGATGAAAACATAATGCAAGATCACAAACTCTTCATCAGTAAACTAGTGCTAAGAGAAATACTGAATATAGACTATGGACATAAATACACTAATTATATCAGGAATAAAACTAAAATATTGCAAAAATTAAATAAATCGCCGGTACTAAAACAAATTTCGAAACCTATTGGTAAATCAGTGATACAAAAACAAATTACACAATACTTTGAACCAAAAAGTACATTAAATAAAGGTGATACGATTAGAGACAAGAAGTATAAGAAATCACAATCAACAATTCTAAACTATTTTACCAGCATAAAAAATAAAAAAGGGATTAAATCAACTGATCAAAATCACAAAAACTCACTTGATAATGAACAAAACCAACAAAATTTTTTTCCAATACCAAAAATAATGTGTTTAACATAATACACTTAAACACACAAAGCATCAAAACAAAAGCAGCGCAACTAGAATTATTGACGCAAGAAGAAAACATTGATGTGTGTTGTTTCAGTGAAACCTTTCTAAATAATGATGAAGTAGGCATATTTCAAATTGAAGGATATAAAAAGGTAGCTCATTTCTGTAGAAAGAAGAAAAAAAGGGGAGGGGTTGCCATTTATACAAAGAATTCTATTGACTGTAAAGAGATCCAATGGATATCAGAGATGTCCATTGAAAGTCATTTCGAATGTTGTGGAGTGGAGATTTTTGGGCTTAATTATCTAATACTATGTGTCTACAGAACACCAAACAGCAGTTTGGATATATTTTTACAAAATATGGAAATGGTATTGCAAAAAGTAATCGTAAGAACACGCAACAGTTACAAAACCTTGTTCGTATTGGGTGATTTTAATGTTAACTTGTTGGAAAAATGTTCAAAAAGTGAAGCGTTTCTGAATTTATTTCATTCATATAAATTACATCCGACTATTTTGACACCTACCAGAATTACTCCACACTCACAAACTTGCATAGACAATATATTGACTAACACAAATAAATATTCTGTTAAGGTCTTAGATGTTGGTTTGTCTGATCATACTTGTCAATTAATATCTATTCTTACAAGCCGAAGCTATAATGAAAAGTTCTGGTATGTTTTCAGGAGAAAACCTGAAGTGTATTTAGATATTTTCTTGAAATACATATCACAAATTAGTTTCACTGATGTATATAATCATGAAAACCCAGATGATGCTTATAGAGCATTCATTGATACGTTTAAGTTAATTTATGACCTTTGTGTACCAATTGAAAGAATTAAAATAACCTACAAGAGAGCTCCAACCTGGAAAACCAAAGGTATAAAAATTTCTAGTCTAAATAAAAGACAGCTGCACTTGCAAAATAGAATTACTAATTGTCCAGGTGTAAAAAGGAGATACAAAAAATATTGTAAAATTATGAAATTGGTAACAAAACAATCAAAGAGAAATGCAAATACTAATTATATTAATCAAAGTAGTAATAAAAGTAAAGCGACGTGGCAAGTTATTAAGCAAAATACAAAAAAGACCAATGACATAACAGAGACTATAGATAGCATAAAAAAAGATGACATTATATATAATAGACCTAGTGACATTGCTGAATTAATTAATGAATATTTTATAAATTTAAACAATCCATTGCAAACTGGTGACATTTCATATAAATCATTGACTCAACCAAATATCAATAGTATTTTTATGACACCAGTAGATATTTCTGAAGTAATAAATATTGTTAGAGCTTTTAAGAACAAAAAAAGTACAGGCCACGATGATATACCAATGATGGCAATCAAATCTAGTATAAATTACATAGTGCAACCTCTTACTTACATAATTAACTTGACCCTCGAAACCGGAATATTTCCCGATGATTTAAAAAAAGCGCTCATTAAACCTCTTTACAAGAAAGGTGCAAAAAATGATATGAATAATTATAGACCCATTGCTCTTTTACCGAATTTTTCAAAAATCTTTGAAAAAATCATATTAAATAGACTAATTTCTTTTTTGGATAAGTACGATATATTGAACCTAAACCAATTTGGATTTCAAAAGGGTAAAAACACAACGTTAGCAATATTTAAAGTCTTGAAACAAATATGGAGAGATGTTGATAAAAAAAAGACATGTTTCGCGCTCTTCTTAGACCTGTCAAAAGCTTTTGACTGTGTTTTGCACATAATATTATTGAAACAGCTTGAACATGTGGGAATTCGTGGAATTGCTTTAAAATTATTAGAGTCATATCTGAGCAATAGAACACAAGCGACAGTGTTGGATACGTATGACAATAAAGAAAAAACAATAATTCGCTTGCTGTCTAGTTTTAAAAACATTTGTTTAGGAGTACCACAAGGCAGTATACTAGGGCCACTAATGTTTCTAATTTATATTAACGAGCTTCCCTTGTTGATAAGTCATTTATGTGTAATGTTTGCTGATGACGCTACCATATTCATATCGGATGACAAACTTAATGACGATAGTCTTGTGAGTGAGATCTATAACACACTTGATAAAGTAGTGCATTGGCTAACTTCTATAAATTTGAGAGTTAACCTGGAAAAAACCAAATTACTAGAATTTAGGAATTACAAGAAACGTCCACTAGAATTAAATATCATGATTGACGGCAAACAGATTGAAAAAGTTTCTGAAATTGGTTTTTTAGGTGTTTCGATTGACACACATCTGAACTGGAAATCACACATTGAAAAAATAAATAAACGCATTTCCAGTAGCTGTTACGCTATATCAATATTAAAAAATGTAGCTTCCACTGATGTAGCAAAAAAGACATATTATGGGTATGTCTACCCTCTCCTAACATATGGCGTTATATTCTGGGGCAATTCAGTGAATGTTCATTCTACTTTTATGTTACAAAAAAAGTGCCTTAGAATTATGTATAATATAAATAAGTATGACTCGCTAAGAAATGTATTTAGAGAATTTAAGTTCCTAACTCTGACGTGTATATATATACTAGAAATTTCTGCTTTTGTCAAAGATAACAGAGAACATTTTTGTACAAAAAGTAAAACTAAAAATAATTTGCGATCTCAATATGCCTTTGACATGTGTGTAATTGGATTTTCAAGTCAAATATACAACAAAAGTACATTAATTACTGGAATTAAAATTTTCAACCATTTGCCTTTATCAATTAAATCACTTGAAAATCCACAATTTAAAAAAAAGCTAAAAGAATGGTTGTTACTTAAGTGTTTTTATAATTTAGACGAATATTTTAAGTCATCATTGTAATTTATTAATTGGTTTTTAATATTGTACGTCCGAAATGGGCAAACTGTTGACACTTAATCATTGACATGTAACATCAAATGTACACAGTTTTGACAATAAATTATTACTTACTTACTTACTTACTTACTTACTTACTTACTTATCGGTCTGGGTGTTTCTATGTATAATATGCATTTATTTACAAAAAAAAAGTATATAAGTAATGTTTATCCGTTGTCTAGCACCCATAGCACAAGCTAGTGCTTAGTTTGGGGCTAGATGGCGCTGTGTGAATAATGTCCAGAGATATATACTACCATCGCGTAATCTTGTTATGTCGAGAGTTCTGTAAAACCAGTTTTCGTTGAAGTGTAGCGAGCAAACGTGCCTTATTTTATGTCGCGGGTTTATATTTTCCCCACTAATTAACTCTATCTATTTCTTCTTTAATGTTTCACTTACAGGAAATCTGCAGAAAAATAACATTGCAGAATATAACTATCTAAAACTTATCGATACATAAAAATATTGTGTCACATCACTAGTTGGAACTAAAATGGCGAAACCGGCACCGCTTCTTTCCATGATTTCACCTATCGTCGCTGCGCGTGCCAAATTCCATATGTGCATTTTTTGGATTTTTGTGTTCTGCGCTTTAAATAATCTCTGTTTAATTCTCCATGTGTCCGTAAATTCAGTTTTGTTATACCTATTCGAAATAGAAATCAATCAAACGAATTCCTTAAGTGTTTTGACCGTTAGAAAAATGTCATATTGTGTCGAAATCATGGAATTAATATTATCTATGTAACCGGAATGATATCTTCAAAAAATTGCATATTTTTGAAAATGAACACTATCCCAACGCATTAAAGTATATATTTGCTTGTGCCTTACGCGAGGCAAATCCGAGACGAGAAAGATATCAATACGGGGTAGCTTGTCTCTTTCTTTCACATTGCCAACACGCAATGACAGTTCATTCATAGTTAGAGTGACCATGAATTCTAGGTCTATGGCAAGGACGGAGGCGTACCTCGTTCTTTCATATTGTCAGTATAAGAAATGTTTTTGGGCAACAATTTTGCCTGACCAAAAACTTAATTTAACGTTTGTACATATTTCAATGTAATTTTTACAATCCTACAATTATATATTTGGTTTTTTTTCGTTCAATGTAGGTATTCTTAAATTTAAAAAAAGCATAAATTTACATATTGTCTTTTTTTTTGAAATTTTAAATTTCAATGTCAATAAGGTTGGAAATCGCTTGCACTTGTTTTTTTACTTCAAACCAATAGGCAAACAAACAACAGACGGAACCTAAATTAGTTTCGAAACTAAAAAGTTTCGACTGGGGTAGATTTGGTAGGGGCAGTCGGAAATAATCCACTTGTCCCACATATTTAAAGTATTTATTTTATGATTCACCCTTACCCCCAAAAATGTACAATTTCTCTATCACTATGGTAAAAAACATATTAGCATAATATTAGCTTTACGTTATTACATATTAGCTTGACGTTAGAGGGCTTATTTCTTGAAACACAATATAATGTTTATTTTACGTGTGTATTCTCAGAAGTTGGAAAATTTTAACCACAAATATTTTAACATGAATTACTTAAAAATACTATTATTAGTCAGATCCGCAGATTGCATGTTTGAATTTGTCTCACTTATCCAAATCTTATTGTCACCCTATTAGAAAGGGACAAGCTGCTCTGTCTGACGGTTTCGCTCGGCTCGTTTTTTAGCCACGAGAGCACAGTCTAGTTATATTATATTAAGTTTATGGTCGAAATATACACGTTTTTTGTTGGTGTCCGAAATCTTACAAAAAACACATATGGAATTTGTCAGGCGCAGCGACGCTATGGATTTCACTATAGTTTTTTTTTTTTTTTTCTTTTTGGCTCTGCGCGGTTTGTGCTTAAGCCACGACAAAGTTTTGATGAATCAGCTTCTTTGGGTTGACTGTTGCTTGTGTTGTATTGTATGTTGTACTCTCTTGCTGGTAATGTCAGATGACACATTTTGGGAGGATTTTGTGCAAGGAAAGGAAACGTTTAGGAAGAAAGAAAGAATACGGAAATTTGGAATGAATAGGAACTTTATGACGGATCAGGTAGTTAGGAAAAGCTGTAAGCATAATTTTCACCATTTAAATATTTGTCAAATTAAATTATACTCTTATGTTATTTTCATACATAAATATAGAAAGAATAGAATAAACATGGATATTGTTTGTACATAGTAGAGTATTTACTGAGGCAGGAAGAGGGATCTTGATTGACACGAGACGGACCAAAAAGGAATTGTGGTCATATAATGGACATGCGAAAAAGATATGGTCGAGGTCTCCTCATAAACTTATAATATTAATTCCATGGGTCTCCTCCAATTTTGGCCACCGGATTCATTTGTATGTCCAGTGTTGCCAGTTCGGCCCCTGCGGGGCCGATTATCAGCCCTTATGAAATTATTTCGGCGCTTGACAGCCATCGGCCTTTTTCGGCCTTTCCCCGCCATTAATAAAATAACAAAAATAATTTGTATTTTACAATGTTATTTTATGTCTGCAGGTAAAGACTGCACATTTTTTTTATTTGCCATGACATTGTCCGCGTGGAAATACTTGTAATATGCATGAATATACACACGTTTTAGTAAAACAAAGTTTTTTATTTCAATTTCGGCCTTTCGTCCCAAAAATCGGCCTTTACGGTTTTGGCCTTTTTTTGATTAATGTACTGGCAACACTGTGTATGTCAGTCAGTTTCAGCCTAAATCTATGGTTTCAGCGGTGTCAGCTGTCAACTTGACTGAACCAGTCGTCCGTCAGATTGATTTATTATAACTAGTTTTTTGTTGGTGTTGATGTCGTAGCTGCCCAAATGTTTTAAATTTTTACTTTCCGATAAACAAAAGTACTCTGTGATTTTCACATTGCGAAACTGTGAATAATTTCCTATTGAAAGATGGTTTACGTAACAGGAGGTAAATAAAACTTTTTCTATTCTGTTGGTAATAATAAAGTACATTGTTCATTTATTAGGCCACGTCAGTACAGAACATTATTTGAATAAAACAGGAGGATCTTTTATCTTGTCTTGAAATTGACCTCGAGACTGTATGATAGACGAGAGCTTTTCCTGTTATACTTGATTTCAGATTGTGTCATGTTTTTAGGAAATAAACAAGCTCTTTTGGGGCCAAGTTTCTAGATTTATCTTTATACAATTCAAAATTAAAAAATACTACATAATATTTTGATGTAATCTTTTATTTTATTTATGCAGCATGCTAATTCACGTTTATATATTATATAATTTTCAGATGGTACTGTTGTGAAGAGCACTCCATTTAGTGTATTTGGCTGGTTTTGGGGTATTCTTAACTTTATCTATTTATTGTGAGTATGTTTTTATTTCTTAATTGTTTAAAATACTGTTGTTCAAAATACTGTTTACTGTTACTATTGTGATAGATAGAAATATTTAAATGTACCCATTTAAGATCAATTCATATCTCTATTTTAAAGGCTTTTGACTGCAAAAGAAAAAGAGAAAAATTTTATGATAAAAATAGCTGGCCCAACATGGACTCAAACGGCAAGAGATAATCAAATGGAGATCTTTAGAGGGGGCATTTATTGAAAGAAAAGATGAGAAGTAAACATACATTGTTTGCCAAATATAAAATGAGTTAAAATGTATTATTAATATAACAGTTTATACTTTATGATCGAAGAGTTTATAAAATATATTAGTAAGGCATACTTACAAAAATTTGTTATTTAAACTAAGATCGACAATAATGCAATAACTGCTTGTTCCATTAAAGGATATTTTACTTATCACATCCTGAAGGCTGAATGTAATTTTTAAAGCATCTAAATGCCATATGTATTGCTAAAATAAATTGGGAACTATGATTGGGAGATAAATAGGATTGTGCAGAAACCAATCTACTCCAACAAAATTTGTTTTAGCAATTATTTAAACCTGGGGTGACCAGGCAGAGTATGTTAGGCTCAGCTCTCAAATGGTGTTTCTTGCTGGCCCTTCATCATGGACAACAATAATTAGTGGTAGAGTTGCTCTGTAGTATTAATGTCTGTCAATTCATTAATATATGTATACAGGGAAATGTGACACTTTATGGGATTTCGTCTTATAACACTAAACTTTATGTTTGTATTAAATAAATGTTATCCCTTACTGATAGAATTGTAAGTGAACACTGTTTTGAAAAAATGTCAAAATGGAGGGAGTAGTAGGTAAGCCAGCCTCGATACAAAAATCTTTATCCCTTTTTTTATTGCAGGTTCCAAACCCTGATCAATCCTAATTACTCAAAACATGGTGATAAATATGTGAGGGACTTCAGACCGCCAGGCAGCGGGTAAGTTAAGAATATAATATGTTACCGGCCAAACCTGATTTCAAGACAAACTAGTTTGGCCTAGGCTAAACTAGTTCTCCTTAAGAGGGAAATCAACTCAGATGGATATAGGTTATAAGCTTAGAAGCCTTAGTCTTCATGGTTATTATTGTTTAAACCCTGAAAACCTTTTTTGTTTTTACTTTAATAAATATATTCTATGTTGACTTAAATTAGTTTAGCCTAGGCCAAACTAGTTTGTCCTGAAATAGGGTCGGCCGGTAACATATACGCAAAAGTGTAACACCTATAAAATGAAGCAAGTGAGATGTATTGTATGTTTTAATATAATTATTGTCATATTAAAATATCCTTTGTTGGAATGTTACTTTATCCATGTGTGTGTACTATGTACAAGTATATTTATTCTATACTTACGCTGGTTTTGAACAGGTGAAAATTATAATTGTTATATGAATCTTGTTGTGATAATATCAAACACAACAAAAAAGAAATGTGTGCTTTACTAGCAAATGTACTTGTATGTTATTGCCGTTTGTTATTCCGGCCTTGTAGCTGTGCTTTGTTGCAATGTTATTTATTGGTGTGTTTTTCATCTCTCTTTTGAAAAAATACTTATAAATTTTTCCTTCTATGCAATGACGTTCAATATACAACTAGACTCCCATTCACGCTCAAATACTTTCTGAAGCAAAAGTCTGCCCACGCAACTATTGGGCAGAGTGTCCGTTTAGTTGTATACAATTGACATTAAACACTAACTGCCACGAGATAAGGTGTTAATTTGAACGAATGTGTTAATGTCATCTGTGTCAACGCCGCTCGGACGTTTTTTGATTATTTTTTCTTAGAGATTGGGTGTCTAGTTGTTTATTGAACGTCATTGCTTCTATGGTACAAATCAGACTCAAAAAGTAGTAATGAAAGTGCCATGAAAATTGTACTACTATACTGATCAATTTAACATAAGCTAGCTTAATACCAAGAATATTTAAATATAATGCTGTACAAATATTAATAATTTGTTAACATAATTTAATTTCTAATTTCAGGCCTCCAAAACCACCATCAAAGAAATTCGGAGGTTTCGGCCCATCGGGTTCTGGACCCTCACCGCCTCCAATGGGAGGTTGTGGCTGCGGTGGCTAATACTCTATTTATTTATTATTAAGTAAATTAACAACCTTCCAACATCAATAAATCATTTCTAAAAACTACTGTTTGAAATAAGTCTAAATTATCCACATAATTATGAATATGACCAATAAAAACTAGGTGAAAATGTAATATGTACTTGCAACATTATTTCCTGGGGTTCAAGTTATTTTTATGTGGAAAATTATTGACTATAATTTATTACCTTTCTAAGGTTTTGCAGTATTCGAAATTGTTTAAAGATTTGGTTACTTGTTTTGTAAGCATTATGATTTCTAATTTTTCAACGAACTTGATATGTATGTTGTAAGTAAATATCTATCTGTTATTGTATGAAGTCATGTAGCTAAATTTCCCCCGTATCTTTTGAATATCGATTAAGGGGTTTGTTAAACTGACCAAATTCAACGAGTATTGTTTTATTAATCTGTCTAACATGAGTATCTAGTACTGTGATTTGTTTTAATCTCATTAAAAAACTTGTTGCTTAGTTCACAACATTCCTTTGTGGGATTATCTCTTATGGTTTGCATAAAAAAAAAATATTAAGATGTCTTCGACATTCTGTTTGCTCTGCATTGCGTCTCTCTAACTGCCTTAGCGAATGAAATTTTATATTGTTTTTGATACATAATAATTGGATGATATCTTGATTTTAGATACTATCAATAAAATAGCCAATAAAAATTTATTGGTAGTACATAATCTAAATCAAGATGTGATTTACAAAATTTGAATTTTTAATGCAAATTACGTTAGAATAATGCCTAAGAAAAATAAATACCTAACAATGTTCAAAGTCCAATAATGATCCAGGTTTCTCATGAAGTCCCGCGGTTCTGACGCTCACTCAAGTTTCTGTGTTTGTATCTCGTATTCATTGACTTGTAACTCATATGCTTTTCTCTCAAACATTTAAAAATATTTACATTATTCTAATACTCTTTCTACCTAAATAAATAAATCTAAATCGATTTGATGTCGTTCGATTTTATTGTGTTTTTTGTGGTCGATATATAAGATGCAAAAGACGAATTCCAAACAATGTTTCCAGTGTTTTTGATAATAATATTATTAATTATTAACATCTGTATTTTAATGGATTTTTCTCCCGATGAAAATAAAATCTCATGTTACATACAAATAGTTTATTTTATACACACAACACAACGTTTTATTAATAAGTAGTACATTCGGTAGGAATAACTACATATAAAATATACCTCTAGGATTTAGTGGTTTAAGGATATGGCCGTGATCACGGGATTATGTGTTCAATTCCCAGGACAAAAGGGCTATGCAGATTTTTGTATAAGCTGGTTAAAATTGAGGTTAAAATACCTACTGGTCCGCCATATTGTTTTTTTCAAAATAGCGTTCACAAACTATTTGAGCAAAAAAATTAAAAAAAAACTTTCATTTCGATTTTATTTAATTTGTTATATAAGTTTATGTGGACGCTGTTTTGAAGTAAATGTTTATTGCCCTTTGTGTCAGATTTTTCCAACAGAGCTCAGCACAAATGGAGGCTTTTTGCTCTGCAGTGGGGCATTAAATAGGAATACTTTCCTGTTCATTATTATTAGCTCCTGTAACGTAAAAGCGGTTATGGAGTAAAGGTTTGATGAGTTGACTTGTTCTGAATACAGAAATAGAAATACAGTATAGACCGACAAACTTATCTGTTCCGGTGGCGGCGTCGCTACTGTCGTTTTAGTTCCTACTGTCAATAAATATCATTTCCGTATTGCAAAAACTGACATTACACGTAGTTCCAATTTTGGCCACCGGAACAGATAAGTTTGTCGGTCTATACTTACCTTTATGATAAACTTAACATTATTAAACGCACACGTACTCACTATAAATATAGACTTATTATCATTCATTATTATGGATACTTCTAAAATTGCTACATCATTTTTACACCAAGGAACTGTTCATTATTATTATTCATTGATGGATTGGAATGCACTTTAAAACGGAAACAAATCCACCGATGGATTAGAGTGGACTTGTAAGCGGAATCTAATCCATTCATGGATTAGAGTGTACTACTAAGCGGAATCTAATCCATTAATGGATTTGAACAGTGGATTAGAGTGGAATAGAGCGATTTTATTAATGATGTAGGTACCTACTTAGTGATAGTTCTAAAATCTCAAAAAAGCTTCTTTAAAAATAGTTACCTAATCTGAAATTTTCATTATGCTATAATTTGTAGAATTAAATATTATCGGGTATATATATTTTCTTTCAATCACAATGTTCCGTTAGAGAACCTGTTTTATATAGGAGCTTGATTCACACAAGCTAAATAACTTTTCATTTCCTAATATTTAATGATTTTGAACACTGCTGATGCGGACGAACTTACATTTATAATTGTTGAATCAAATTGAACATAATTTAGGATTTTTAAATTGTGACGACACCATACTTTCTCTTTTTATTAGATACCATTTTATGTAGCTGAAATTATCAGGCAACACTATTATTCTGACCATTTTTTAGGGTTGCCTTTTTTGAAAAGAATGTGGTTTAAAGTAAACTTTTCTTAATAAGTGGTAACCTTTGATTAATATAATATGTGGTAACTTTATAATTATACTATACGTCAACAGGCACTATTTAATTATACTATACAACAGGCACATCCTAATAGGAACTATCTATAGATGTGAAGGTGATGGGCAGGACTGCAACTGGCTCTGATACGTTTGGCTTGTCAATGTAGATGCTCCAAGTTCTCTTGCCTAGATCGAAGACACCTGTGGAAGAAATAGTGAAATAATTAAATATAAGTATTGATTCACAGATCAAGTTCAGGGTCAACCAATCCTCTATTCGGCCGTCTGGTAGTCTTGTTTTATAAATGTGAATTCGGATAGGTACATAATTTTGCCGTCGATTTGTCGAAAACATAAAACTTTTTTTTTCTTTGCCTTGTCTGGATAGTTATGTATTTATTTAATAATATAGTTTTCGTACCTTTTACATTTTTAATATAGTTATTTGTACGTTAAATGCATAATAGGGGGACGAGGACGAGGCTAATATGTAGGTAATGCCTTTGCTTTTGTGTCAGTTCCTGATACTCAGAACACAAGCGCTACTTACCTATTCTATATTCGGATCAATGTATGTATGTACCTACTTATATTATGACGCTCTGTTCAATATTTATATTTTATCTTCTGATCTGATCAAATATATTCTGGACTAGCCTTTCGCCCGCGGTGTCACCCGCGCTCTATTTCTTTTTTCAAATATACACCCCTTCCCCCCACATTTCCGGGATCAAAAGTACCCTATGTTCACCGGGGATAGTGTAGGTTTCCAACAGTGAAAGAATTCTTCAAATCGGTTCTGTAGTTTCGGAGCCTATTCAATGCAAACATACAATCAATCAAATCTTTCCTCTTTAATATTCGTATAGATTAAAGAAGAATCTCTTCTATCAAGGTAATAATTTAGGTTGCTTGCGAGGGTATTAAGTCACTTACCAGCAGCAATAGTCATGATTACGGTGTCGTTCCTGTTCTGGAAGACAGTGAACACCTTCCCTGTCTGGTCTGACAGGATGTCCTGGATATTTTTCCTGTCTTTCGGAGGAGGATGGGCGTGGATGGCCTCTAGGCGTTCGGCACTGCTGTCGATGATGGGGCCTACCACCTCGGTCACGTTTACTCGTTGGTATCTGTGGGTGTAGTGTAACGGTCAATCTTTTTCTCCAGAGCTTTGTCAGGGCACTCTGCACCGTGACCCAGAATTAGGCCCAGTTAATTAAGTCCAGTTATTATTTATTTATTGAAGCGACTGTCATCTGACCTTGTAATTCTTAACAGGGGAACGAGAGCGTTGCACCATGGGCAGCTATTGTGAATATCTGTCAGTGCAGGTGTCCTTACGGTGTTTTCCGTCACCGCTGAGATTTAAAAGTTTTCAAACCATCGCCCTTACGCATGTGAGACAGCGTTTGAACTCGGCACCACTCGGCTGGTGGCAGTTTTATTACTAGAGTATATACTTCTAGTAATGAAACGGTCATGTAACCACAAAAAAGTAAGGTCTATTTAACTTACACTTAAAAAACGCTAGGTTGTGTGTGAAAATTGTTACTGCCTTTTAAATCTAAACTTGAGCGTGGGACTACAGAGCGCTGACTTCCACCACAAGGGTGTGTCACCTTTAACTCCACATCAAGTCAGAATTGATCAGCAAATGAAATACATAGTAAGCTACTATCTGGTTCAAATGCTTTTAGAATACGACCTTTTGGAATTGCGTGACGCGACAGTGATGACTTAATACACACACAGATAAATAATGCGTTGCTATTGGTTGCTAACTTTACCGACAAGCGCAGTTGACATCATTTTTCGCTCAATTCCAAAAGGAATTATCCTAATAGCGTTTGAATCCAATAGTACTTCCACTCACCTATTGCAATGCACCAACGGCTCCTTATCATACTTGTATACGTTGATCAGAGACCGGTCGCTCTTTAGGTCAGGCGCCACTTCCACGTTGTACAGCTGTCTGCCGCCCCAAGCCTCAGTCCAGAGCATGTTCACTGAGAAACCGTTCCCGATGCCAAGTCCTTCGTCTCGCAGGATCCTCTCGGCGTCGTAAAAGCTCTTTGCGGCGAGTAAGGCTCTGGTGATGAACGTACGGGCTGTAATAAAAACATATTATTAACCCTTTCAACGCCAATGTCTGATATATCAGACAAACCATTTTCGTGCCCACCACGCCAATGTCTGATATATCAGACAAAAAAACATGATCAAGAAACGTTGTATTTTTACTTGCCTGAATGAGTTGAGTATAACCTAATAATTTTTTGGAATTATTTTTTTTAATGGTCGTGGCGTGTGGGGCACCGTTTTCGGAAAAAAGCGTGGCGGGGTAAGGGTTAAGAACAATAAGGTACCTATTAGATCTGGCTTCGGACGGGTGAAAATTTATCGTTTATTGAATACGTCTGGATACGTCTGGATACGTCTGGACGTAGTAGCAAACAAAACAAAAAAGTATTATCCGGTTCAAATGCTTTAGGATAATACCTTTTGGAATGTAGCGAAAAATGACGACTTGTTGTGTAACGTTAGCAACTAATAGCAAAGCATAATAATTAATATCTATGTGTGTGTACCTAAGTCATCACTGTCGGGTAACACAACTCCAAAAGGTTCTATCCTAATATCATTCAAGCAAGATAGTAATATTTATATCAAAAGAAAAAATGCTTTATCCTCTAAACATCAATAGCCTTATATTTTTATTTTTTTTTTCGCATAGAGTAACATCCTTACATATAAATCATATTTTTTCAATGATTTATAATCCATAAAAATTAAAATAATACTCTATATGGTACCTAGTTGAACAATTGTTTTTATAAGTCGGTTGCTTCTCTCCACAAATAATGCGGTCTCACATTTTGTTCTAGTTGAATTTTCTAGTTGAGTAGAATAAAACTTACGAGTGTTTCCAGGCTTCAGGACCAAGGGGCTGAGTGTGTTGATAGAAAACACCAACCCATTCCCGTTGAATCCCATCGTGTACCCGGGCATGTGGCCAGCGTAACAGAGCGACGAGAATCTTTCCTCCACCGCCTGCAAAAACAATAAAATAGAATAATAATATTTTTTCTGTGTTACTTAAGTGAGCTCAGTAATAAGTGCGCTTTAATTAAATCACAGTAGTTCATTTTACGCAGCTTTTTAGATTTGTTTTAAGAACATTTTATGAAGAGAAACTTGTTTTCTTAGTTTTAATGAGAACTAGAACTTTAATTAGAATGTGGCACTTATAGCATCAGTATATTTAAATAAGTAAGCGCTAAGGGCTAACCATGAACACATTTCAGTCAGTTTAATGTTATTAGAATAGGCGAAAAAAATAAATTTTAGATCCCATGGGAGCGAAGCATGGGATCCAAGTAGACAGTTAAAATGGAGACAGGAAATTGAAATTCTTGGCGAGAAATGGAAATATTGACAGAATATGTTTTTATGCTATTTTAAAACTTTTTATACGGTGTGGTGGTATAAGTACCAGTAATAGTATGGAAATTATGAAATGGATTATAATGTAAATCCATTGGAATCAGTTCAAATAGAAAGCAACAATATTATCGTAAATGAATAGTACACTTCATAAGAATACATATAGGATGGGTTCATGCTGTTGTTTCAGTTTGTTCTCATTTGAATAACAATAAGAACTTACCTACTTGATATGAAAAACCGCACTTTTTTGCTTATGTTATTTATGCACATTGCACATCATTGTGATTTCAAGGTTTAAGGATTGAATTCATAATTGGACAATGCGTCATCGCAAATAAGCATTTGGGAAGAGTTTGTTGTTTGTTATACCAGTTAGGGCAGTTAGTTACTCCAACTTGTTAAGAGTGGTTTGTTAGGAATTAAATTCCTAACTGACCACCTTGGTGGATGGATTGAGTGGTCCGTTAAAAACAATCCGTACTCCGTAGGATAGGTACTAAGTACTTGGACGAAATATCACATAACAGAGGTACTTTTTTTTTACTTTTATTCGAATTTCGATTTTTTTACATTTGTAAACAGACAGGTGATCGTAGTCCGGAACCAAAGTCGTGGAAATTTTCACTTCTTGCCCTATTTTTTTGGGTCCGGCCGTTATGCCCCCATTCATTCCGGGGGCCTGGGCGCGTTTCGGGCGTCGTGAAATTTTGTAAACAAGCAAGTCAGTCGCGTTTCGGGCGTTTTCGAAAATTTATAAAAAATGCCTACACCGAATGGTCGCGATTCGGGCGTCCTATTTAGGTATTTAGCTTTTTATAAAGCGCCCGAAACGCGACTATCTGAAAGAGCTAAATAAATAGGACGCCCGAATCGCGACCATTCGGTGTAGGCATTTTTTATAAATTTTCGAAAACGCCCGAAACGCGACTGACTTGCTTGTTTACAAAATTTTGCGACGCCCGAAACGCGCCCAGGCCATTCCGGGTTGCCCCCGGCCGGTATGCCCCACGGTTTAACGGCAAACTGGAATAAAAAAATTCAATAAGGGGGCATACCGGCCGGGGGCAACCCGGAATGGGGGCATAACGGCCAGACCCTTTTTTTGTCGTCAAGTGATTATGAGTCGGTACTGTACATTGTGTCGATTTACAATTATTTCAATCGTAGGTACTGGCCTTGCAACTCATTAACATTAAAATTATGTAATATTTAAATGAATATGTAATCTATATATTATATAAAACTCAAAGGTGACTGAATGACTGACTGACTGACATAGATATCTATCAACGCACAGCCCAAACCACTGGACGGATCGGGCTGAAATTTGGCATGCAGGTAGATGTTATGACGTAGGCATCCGCTAAGAAAGGACTTTGATCAATTCTTACGGGAACGGGAACCACGCGGGTGAAACCGCGGGCGCCCGCTAGTAGTAAATTCATAATTAAATTCGAAAGTTAAACAAAACCGGCTTCCAAGCAAAAGAGCAAAAATTAAAGACAGGTAGGTACTCCCCATTACAACAGGAAAACAACTTTAGAAATATGAGACAATAGGCATTCATACGCGTTCAGACATGTAACGTTAACGTATTCATTGTCTACATGAAAGAGATGTACGTAAATTCTGGGGCATTGAAATTATTGTCTTGCGGTCTGACGGTCGTTCGTGTACTTGTCTCTGTGAATGGCAGTGGTTCTGAACCATTGCCCTCGGCGATAACACGTATTATGTTATTTATTAGTGATATTATAGAATCCATCGGAACGATATCTGCTAGAAAATAAACTGGCTATGTTCTAATTTTGTGGATAGGGTTCCTTTGAAAACGTTTTCTGTTGTGGAGGTAAGGCAGTCGTTCCAGAGTACAGAGTTTAGCTCCTAGTTTGGTTGGTGGTTGGACTTAGGAGTCCGATTGGCTATAGTAAACCGATATTTGCGGTTGTTGATTTCGCAACGCAAATTAATCTTTACAGTTTAGAACCACTGACTCAAATTGTTATAAAAAACATCGTTGTCACTATGGCCCGAAATCTTGAGCATAGAATTATCCCGTAATACATACCTATCACGAAACCGATGCCTACCACCGGAAAATGTCAAGCATTTTATACTCATACTCACGCCATGTTCCTTATCTTCAGGCGTGGGAATAATATGTGCCGACATGATGTAGAAATGGTTGAGAGTCTCGGCGAAAGCGTCCTCGGTGTGCCCCAAAACGCTCTGGAAAGTAAACGTAACCACATATAACTTTCGTTATACATAAGTAGAAACCTGAATACGTGAACAAAACTTATTAATTGACATAGCTCAAAGAATAACTCAGTTGAAGTGAAAGTGGGTGGAAGAAAGATAGTCCGCAGAACTGATGACTGTTGGGGTGAAAATTTTCTGCAATGGCGACCGCGCCCAGGATCGCGTTCCGTGGGAACTACAAGGTAGTCCTACGGTCTTGCGAAGGTCGCGGAAAACTTCTGGATGCGGGCAGCTTCGAATCGATCATTATGCAGATTCTTATGCCCAGCAGTGGGCTTCGTATGGCGTATGATGATTTAGCTTTATACAGGAGAAAGCGGTTTATGTCACAATTAAATACTAACTACGCTTGTGGACCGTAGTCCACAAACGAGCGTGCCAACATTTGTGCAGTTGCGCATTCCCTAGAGACAAAATAATTAAACGTTCATTTCAACGCAGAAAAGTGTTAGAATTTAACATTTAAACTTAACATTTTGAAATCGGGAAAGTTAGGCGTAGCCACAGTTAAAGTGCAATCTGCTGCACCCTGTCGCATCGAGTAAAATTTTGTCTAAGTTGATTTTGCATTATGCACTAACTATTTTAATTTAGGTCCTGTTTGTCTCACGTAAAAAGATAGATGTAACTTGCTTAATATACGTTAAGCAAGTTACATCTTTTTACATAAACAGTGATTAGTTTATTTATTTGTTCTCACATTGTCTGGAGTATTGATTCCAATGGAGCTGCAACCACCAGTGTCGTCTCTTGGGATGTGGTTGTCATTGATTGTCCCGATGAGGTCATCCATTTGCAACAGGAACAACTAAGAATAAAATAATTTTATGATAAAAATTAAGACACAGTTATAACTTTATTTTATTTTTCTACGAAGACTACAGCAGATCAGTGTTGGTTGATTCTTAAGTCAAGTCGACTTAAGTATATCTATACAGTATGACAGGAAATGCGAGGGACATATTTAAACCCCAAATAGTTATGCTTCCTTATTACAAAATAAGTATAAATCAATAAAAACTCTGGTAAAATTAAATATCTGTCAATAACCTTAGTCGAAACCTGAAAATCCGCGTAACGTGCGGGCACTCTTCCCTTCACAGTACCTATTTTGTGCACTCGTTCATTACTCAAATTATTGTACTCGCGTACAATTTGAGTTTGGGGCGTAACCGGCCGCTCAGCACACGGGATTTTTAGGTAGTTCATGCATACATAAATTATTAGGATAATTATGAAAAAAATTAAGGATATATTTTTTATAGCGAATTTGACTCTAAATCGGATTCTGAACACTCTCCTTAAATATGTCCCTAGGGTTACCTAACACGCTGTATATATAAAAGAAAGTGGTGTTAATTACACTTTTTATAACACAAGGGTGGATGAACTAATTTGGCTGAAAATTGGTGGAGAGGTAGGTTAGAACCAGGAGACGGACATAGGATACTTTGATGAGGGAAGGGGGGGGGGGGGGGGGGCGGAGTTGAAAAAGGAAATCACGCGCGGGTGAAACCGCGAGGGCGACCGCTGGTAATAAATAAATAATAGCAAATATTTATATATCTTTATCATTTAGCCACAGGATTTGTATCTTTTTATGGAAGACTAGAACGCATTCGCATCTGATGGTAGTAGACCGTACACTTTATTGAGGGAAACGCTTATATTTAGTATATTTTTTTGGGAAACGTTACTAGATATTACCTATATCACCGTCTCTACGTTGTGCTTGCTTAAACATATTAGACCCGTGATATTAGGGTCCTCTAATCTTGCAGTTTATATGTCATGCCATCATCATCGTGTGCATTCTTTATTGCACAAATGAAAGTATAATTGCATAATATTGTTCTCTTTAAAAAAGTTGTTATGTAAAATATTATTTTTAGTACTTCCTGCGTGAGTTTACCCATACTTAAGAAAGGTTGATAGAAAACTCGCATACCTGATGAAATGGTACATTAGCACCGTCAGCCACTCCTTGCATTTCTTTCACGTAGTAAGGGTAACGCTTCTTCATATTGCCCAAGGTCAAGTCGTAGGCTTTTCTTCCCGCTTCTGTCTTGTATTCCTTCTCGAAGTCCCGAAGGTTGGCATAAGTAGCGATGAAGTTCTTGATAAGAGATGAGAAGGTTCGGCCCTGTGAAAGACAAGTTTTAATATTTTAGTTCCTTCATAAATGTATACTCGTACCTACCTAACGCCTTGGTCTTGTGTATTTAAGGAAAATTATATTGTTTAACGATGTAAGATTAACTGATTGTTTCATTATATGTTCGGTCACGTGAAAAGTTCATTTTTAATGAGCGTATATTTAAGCACGTGACTGTCCAGGTGTTACTTATTGTGTTCCTACACGGTTCCTGGGTCAACTCCGAATTTTTCGATGGTTTAAGTGACCTTTGCGCCAAGAGCCATGGATTCGTACGCTACGTATTTTGGAATAGATCATTAATTTCTAATAATCTGGAACATACTGTGCTTATTTAGGAATCAAACCCAGGATCCCAAGGCAAACCTGCTTCACTAAATTCAAAGGATACCCGTTTCCCACGAGTTGTATCTTAAATACATTTATATATCATAAATGTCCTCAAGGCTACACGGATATCATGACATGAGAGACAAACGTAATTATTTCCTACTTAGATGAAATTAACTACTCATATTCGTATCAATGATGTGGCCGAAATCAAAGGCCGAAATATGTAAGGAAGTATTAATTAACAGTTTTGGGTATCATGTTATAATTAGCAAATTATTAGCATTAGGTTCAGCAAACATGGAAGCCCTGATATATAAGTACGGGTTAGTCGTGGCCCACGACTAACCCGTACTTATATAGCAGGGCTCGTGGGTTGGTCTATATACTATGTAAATATGTAATGTAATATTATAAAGAGGAAAGATTTGATTGTTTGTTTGAATTGAAAATGCTCCGAAACTACTAAACCGATTTGAGTAATTCTTTCACTGTTGGAAAGGTACACTATCTGCGGTGAACATAATGTGGCATAAGGGGGGGGATATTAGAAATTACGCGCGGGTAAAGCTGCGGGCGGAAGGCTGGTATAACATAAATGTACTATAATTATATTGCTGACAAAACATCGATAGTAAAAATATTTTTTTGGTAGACCCATGATGTAGAAATTCCTTGTCATTGCCCATTTTTAACTGACATATCGAGGGAAAGTATCCCGAGAAGACCGGAGTATGAGTATCATTTGCTATAATTTTACGCTTTTATAAATAAATAACAATCATATAGTTACAAAGGGGTTTACATTCTACATTTGAAAAGGGCCAAAAGCATAGCCAGCGTTTATAAAAAAAGATTCCTAGTACGAGTCGAGCTTGATTTGGGGTTACATAGCGATGTGTTAATAATGTTCAATATATTTAATTATTAATTTTGACTAAAAGAAATAATTTAACTTGAAATCATCAGGAAACTCGACTAAAGCTCAAGAATCTTCCTTCACAAGTAACAAAACATGTTTCTTTAATCGCTCGACATTGGCGGAATAGACAGTGACAACAAGACAACAGTAAATTCCATAAAAATACTTTGTCGTATCTATGTTATTAAGATAGGTAATTAGTACTGGCAGTCGTTAATGGAAGCAATGCTCGCTCGACCATGAATTCAATCTACTATGTATCTTAACAATTTTTTTTGTTTCCTGAAGATATTGTTACAGGCTACATTATCCACACCGCCATTAAACCGGCAGACATTAAATCCTATACAGCCTAATTCAAAGAGTTGTTTTATGAAGGGGGGGGGGGGGCAAATAGGCAAGAGGGACACCAGATGGTAAGGGATCATACTACCCATTGACATCTGTGACATCTCAGATACTTCGGGGATGGACTCTTCCCAATCGGGTGGAAAGGAGAATCGCGGGAGTTAAGTGGGTAGTAGTCCAGTCAACGAATAATTGTGGATGGAAAAGTCGAAAGCAGAAACTTTGACTTAGGAACTTTATTTGGACTAGCTAGGAGATAAACATACTAAAAGTCCCCACCCCTCCGGGGTGAGCCCGAGGGGGGGGAGCACAAAGAAGGTCCCGTTTTTTGGTTTTTTGCTTACTTCTCGAAAACGGTGCTTCGTACGAAATTTTGTTGTACTACATAATCAAAGCTAATTCAATTCTCTACAACTTTGTCTTTTACACTTTGTATCTATCTCCAATCATTGCCTAGCTATAAGCTTCTAAAAGTGGTCGATTTTCAAAAATGTACGTTAGGTTTTCCTACTATACTCAGTGAGTCTATACTAATTTTTACGACTTTTTCACCTTCATATCTTCATAACCGTTTGAGCTAGCTTCATGAAATTTGGGCTTCTAGGTGTCCTTATGGATCTAATTAAAGTCACGTAGTTTTATGTGTTTACGTTAAATAGGTTTTAAGTTATAGAAGGGTCAAGTGTATATTTACACGAACCATATGGTGTCACTTTTGACCCTTCTATAACTTAAAACCTATTTAACGTAAACACATAAAACTACGTGACTTTAATTAGATCCATAAGGACACCTAGAAGCCCAAATTTCATGAAGCTAGCTCAAACGGTTATGAAGATATGAAGGTGAAAAAGTCGTAAAAATTAGTATAGACTCACTGAGTATAGTAGGAAAACCTAACGTACATTTTTGAAAATCTTATAGCTAGGCAATGATTGGAGATAGATACAAAGTGTAAAAGACAAAGTTGTAGAGAATTTAATTAGCTTTGATTATGTAGTACAACAAAATTTCGTACGAAGCACCGTTTTCGAGAAGTAAGCAAAAAACCAAAAAACGGGACCTTCTTTGTGCTCCCCCCCCTCGGGCTCACCCCGAAGGGGTGGGGACTTTTAGTATGTTTATCTCCTAGCTAGTCCAAACAAAGTACCTAAGTCAAAGTTTCTGCTTTCGACTTTTCCATCCACACCCCCCTTTTGAGCATTCATTGACTGGACTATAGTGGGAGTCTTTAGTCCCGAGTCCTATAAACGGTCGCAGGTCTAGCTAGCGTGCGGTTATGATGCATTGCACAAAAAAAGTGTCTCAGATGGTCTTTAAGAAAAGGAGGGTGATGGCTTCCGGCACTTTCATTCACTAAACGAAAATATAAATGGTTTTGTTCCATTCCTGAGATTAACTGATACGAGGATCCGTGACACGGGGATCCGTGAGTATCCCCAATCGCACTAAATGCTTCCTTTTTTTGCAAAGTTGCAATTGCAATTAAACCTCGATAACGATGTCAGTCCAGCGGGATTTCTTCAGCAAAAACAATATTGCTAGTTATCATTTGCTGAACTTATCTTAAATAGGTACTTATCTAATGATCACAAGGGTTTTGAACGATTCACGCTGCTGGTTACTTAAGTTTTATTAAATTTTAAGCCGCTAAAGCAGATCCATTGGTCCTTTTGTTTATTGCAAATAATCATTACTGGCTGCAAAATGTATGCATTGCTAATCTCAGCCAGGAAAAACACTAATGCGCTTGTCAATTGCCATAATACGTGCATCTTTAATCTACTTAGTAAAATTCTGTAAACGAAAAATTCTCATTCCAGTATTAACTAGTGTTAAATATTGCAAGTATATTTTAAGGTCACTTGTTTTGGCTAACTTATTATAAAACCGAATCGTAAAAATGGCCCAACCAGTTTGACGAGTCGACATTCACATCTTATTGTTAGTAAAAAATATAACAATTTTTTTATGAATTAAAAATTGCCACGGAATTTATATGAGTTCAAGTTCAAGTCGTACGTCAGTAACTAACTGGTTTATTCCGGAGGTTCTTGATTTGATTTGAAACTCCTAGGATGCAAAACGTGCACCTAGAAAGATTATATTATACAATACATAAAGACTGTGGGCGGATATAGGTAACTGGACATCAATGAATTTTGAGTATGTACACATTAAATATAAGACTACAATTTCGAAAGTAACTCCATCAGAGCAGTGTCTGTCTCTTGCGCTTTAACGTCTAAACCACAGAACCAGTTTTGATGAAATTTGAAACAGATATTGACTGTGTAAATAGTTTTGGGGACACATATTACTGTTCTTTCAACGCTGTATGTTTCTATTAATATAAAAATAAAATAGGCCTTGGAAAAGGCAGCCTTCTATCCTGGGATTACGCTTAGTTTCCATGGGAAAACCAAATATTTTATTTATTTACAAATCATCATATTTTATTTTTAAACTCGTACGCAGAGGCGTCTATATCGTTGGTCTAGACCGTTACAACCAGGCATTTCCATGGCACACAAATGTGTACCTTGCGGGAATTGAACCTGCGACCTCTTTATTAGACGACTCCTTAACTTATTACACCAAACGAAACCGTCATGAGCCAAAACACGTTTGATTTAGTGATAAAAAACAATTTCCAACTCAACTTAGTTTTTTTAATACCATAATCTGACGTATTTAATCAACTCGTGTTTTAGTCCATTTAACATTGACCATGACATTGCCAAAACTCGCGTAATACCTGTTCGAGTTTTTGCGATGCATAATATGTATATTATTAGGCAGGTATACTAAATATTATGAACGTGAAACTGTCTGTCCTTTTCATCTCGCGATGGAGCAACATATTGATGATGTTTTTGGTAGTGAGTAGTATTAAGAGACATTTTTCACCAAAAACAACATTTCCGTGAGATAATGGATACTTAGTTACTTATAGTTTCGATAGGTAAAAATAAAAAATAGCTATATCACTGACGTGTTATATATTAGATGATAAAAATCAAACAGAGCCCTGTCAGTCCAAACTTTAAATAAGCCCGTTCGACCAGGGAAGTAATACCGTGTCACTGAAGACCGACGCGTGGTCTAGTGAAACACCGGGGCGTTCTGTTTATGTCACTTGGAAAAATCTGACCACTATCAGATGAACCAAGTGGCGAATCACAAAAGAAGAACAGCTTACCACGTCATATCCGACTTCATAGTGAGAGCCTCGCACGTAGATCACAGGTACTGCCAACCTTCTGCCTATCTGCTTCTCACTGACTGCTATACCTGAAAAGAAGAGATAATTTGTTAAGAAAGAAAGAAAGGCATTTTATACCTGAAAAGAAGAGATAATTACATAATTTGTTTACAAAGAAAGAAAGGCGATTATTGACTTTACAATATTTTTTTTGTAAATTAAACAACAAAAATAAACACAGAATAATAAAGAAAAACACAGATTATATAAAACGGATTTTGTAAACATCAATATTTGGTAGTAAGGTCAATAAGGCTGCCTTAGCATGAGCCACGGCAAAATCGCGTACGACACCACTGCAGCGCTGGTCTTCCGACATAACACGAAGATGACGCGCGAAATAATCATTCCAATTTTTTTTTTACTTATTTATTTAATATTCATATTCGAAAGAGGTAGAGTAGGTAAACTGGATCTTAAATCAAATTAGTCGCTCGTGTGAGGAAGAAGGAAGGATGGCTCCACCTTATAAAACACGACGGTGAAGTAGCTTTGTTTCTGTTGAAGGCCAGTTGAAGATAAATTAATATCATTATTTAACTTTACCTATCTAAAGCCCTCGAGATTATACCATCACTTTATTCCGTATAAATATTATTTTGAAAAACCAACAGGTTTATTCATATTAGTGGTGCCGTTTAAAGCCTTAAACTTTGCTTTATATGAAGCACTTATCATTTTAATTATTCCACAGCTCTTATGATTTACATGAATACAATATGTTGTAGATAGGGGATGAAAGGATTGTCGAAAACAAAGTATACAATCAGTTTAATTTTAATGTATCAGTGCAAATGCACATTAAATTGAGGCACGGTAATGTTAGACAACATAACCGTGATTGAGGTTAAGCCGTTCGGGTCAAACTGAAGTGCCATAATAATAAAACTTGGCTCAACCAGGGCATTGAACCCCAAGGTTGAGGCCAGAATATACATAAACTAATAGACTGCGAGGCGCATAATTTTTTTTGGCCTGTTTTCCGTGCTTTTTTTTATGTAATATTATTATAGTTCTCGATGTACGTTTGTGTTCTATTGTCAAAGAAACTAAACATGACAAAAAGGTTTGAAGATACAAAAACTAACACAATGGCTTAACTATTTGCTTTTTACACGGCTAAAATTATGACAAACTAGCGGTGGTCTCCCCCACATTTCCGGAATCAAAAGTACCCTATGACACCCGGGGATAGTGTAGCTTTCTAATAGGGAAAGAATTATCCAAATCGGTTCAGTAGTTGCGTCCGTCCGTATGTCACAGCCACTTATTACCGAAACTTTAAAAACTATAGGTACTGTTGAAACTTGGTAAGTAGATGTGAACCGCATTAAGATTTTCTTACTAAAATAAAAAAAAAACAATAAATTTTGGGGGCTCCCTATCAACGAATTTAATATCGTTGCTCCCTATACTTAAAACTGAAACTCAAAATATTTTTTTATCAAATCCTTTCGTGTAGGGTGGGGTATGTATGGCTAGGTCTTTAAAATAACAATAAAGTTTCTAATATAAATTATTTTCTAAACTCTTTCAAACTACATAATAATATATAACTTCTAAGAGAATAATAAAACTAAAAAAGTATAATACTTTACTTTTACTATACTTGTTTTAAAAAAGTATAGTATAAAAAAATTTCTTTCATTCAATCTACTTATCAAAAACTTTATTTTAAAAATACGCTAAAAACATCGATAAAAACATCGCTAAAAACTTACAAAGAACTATAAGATTTTTTTTATTATGATGATACTTGCTGCTACGGGACCCTTCATGGGCGAGTCCGAATCGCACTTGGCCGCTTTTTTTCGAAAAATTGTTCATGTTTCTATATCTATTTGACGAACCACGGATGTATTACCCCACAATTTTCTTTATTTGAATGGTTTGCTCATTGTCAAAGCAATTTACCTATTCTTAATACTATGAATTAAGAATAGGTAATTTGTATTATCACATCGATTCCGTAATAGCGTCAATCAATTACGAAGGTCACATGTGTGAAAGTATAAGAAGCTATTATCTCAAAAATGTTCTAATAGGGAAGATGCATATATAATAATTATGAAAATTTTATGACTAAAATGTTAAAATAATATAAAAGAAAGGTCACTGCAACATTTTTATTTTACATAATGTTGTTTTTTAACTGTAATTACGAATAAAAAATAACTGAAACGAAACGTATTTTAAAACAGCAATCAACTTATTTGACGTTAGACATACAAACTTATTTGTTCTGATGGCGGCGTCGCTATTGTCAGTATAGAACTGTCAATAAATATCGCTTTTGCATTGCATTTCACGTAGTTCCAATTTTGGCCACCGGAACACATAAGTTTGTCGGTCTATATTGTTGAAAAAGTAAATATTATTTTATCGGAATATTAATTGCGTTTTTGTAATAAATATGGAAGTTGGGTTCATCAAAGCAGACTCCAGGAATTTACCAAGAGTTAGTGTTGACATGGTTCTAACTTTATTTGTCGAAAGTGCAGAGTTTTCAAGGGTAGAAATGAAAGGGACTAAATTACTACGGTATGTATAAATCATAGTTGTTAAACTTTGTATTTTCGCAGCTTGAAACCACTTTTTTCTCAGTTTTGGGTCAGAAGGTCCTGTCAAAAACAATTAATTTGGAAACTTTGTTGAAATAGATGTGTGTTGACCGTGTTGACTCGTGTTTTATGCCAATGTCCACATTGGCATAAAACACGGTTTTTTTCGGAATATTAGTGGTATTGTTATGATCACCTGATGTTGATAGATAGTCCATTTTAAATTTTTTACAAAACAATATTTCAAAACTCGAAAAAATATGCAAAAGTATGAAAGCCAGCGACGAACAAGTACAGTGAAGTACGACCACTCGACTAGTGAGGCAGTGACAAGACTTGAGTGACGTCATTCATGTCATCGGAACCATAGGTCCGTTTTCGCGCGAAAATTAAAACGGTCAATTTAAAACCGCATTTTTTCCGATAAATTACAATGTATTAATTTTTTAATTTAACTGTGGTTTATTCTACATGGAATTCTTTAAAATGAAGACAAAAATAAAAATAGTGCATGTTCCCTATTATGTAGCTATATAGGTTTGTGACATTTCCTAGTTGTTAAAACTAGGAAGAGGAATTCACATTCACTCGTATGGTTCTAGTTGTTACAGTGGACTAGAATTTAGCTACTATCTTTGTCTTGCCCCGACTATTACAATAGTCTGATTTAATTCATAATTAGTTTTTTTCACGTGCTTCAATTGAGAGTAGTCTTGCCTATACTTATGTGCAAAAACCGCTGGATGCGTTTCAATTCTACTTATCGATCTACTTCCATCAAGTAACGGGAGAGGCATACTTAATTATTTTCTGCCATAAAAAACACAAAAGTCGATGTTTCCAAAACCTACAAGTTCTTGTACCTACTGTAACTGTACTTGTGTCTGTAAAATAGATATTTACGAGTATGTAAAGAAATGATGTTTTTTTCGCAATATTTTCTCATAATTATATCCTAGGGGCATAGGGGTCCTTTCGCCAATTAGACGCGTGTGGCGAGCGAGAGTCGTTAATAAGAAGCTTACTGTTACACAAAGGCGTTCGAAAAACGAGTATTCGGAAAATATTTTATTATTTTATCATAATAACAAGGAAGAAAACGTATTATTATTTAATAATGAACAGTAACAAACGCACTGTAATATAATTTATGTACATTTATTTGTTGTGGAACAAAATGGACAATTAATATTCAGTTTTATAGCTGCAAAAATTTTCAATGCTAATCTATGAATTAATAATGATCGTAAAGTGTTTTGTTATGATAATAACAACTTTTTCCTTTTAAGGGAATGTAGAGGAGGTCCCCAACTAACAATTGACCCATGTAAAATTTATAATGAGAACTTTTTTATGTATTGTTTTGGAAAATTGGGGATTCACTATTTTAAAATACTATTTTAAAAAAACTACAACAAATTTTAATGTAAGTAGTTATTTATTATCAAGTTAGAGCGTAGTCTAGTACATAATAAAACACAGTAGGATAACTGAAAGCTTATTTATTTGCTAATTAATTTGTTAATTTTGAAATAAGAGATCTAGAACTAGATATTTTTCGACGTTAACAATGTTGTTTACAATAAAGTATTATTTTATTCTAAAAATATTGGTTCACTGAAAGGCAGACTTTTGACAGATGAAATAACAGCGCTTTCGATTATTAATGTAAAAGTATTAAAAAAGTGTATTAGAATAATTGTAAACACGAATAGAAATGTATTTATATCTGTTACTACCTACAAATTATTTTGGGAGCACTTTGGGATCAAAAATAGGTATGTGATGTTGCTTGATTTTATTATTTATTCATCCGTTCAATTTCCCTGTCCTTGTTTGTCCATAATTATGTGCAAATAAATATCTTCCTCTAATTATATTTTATGGCAAATATTGCAATTAAAAAGCATTCATATAAACCGCTCACCTAGGTGATAGGCTCTAGCTAGAGCCATAACACAAATCAAATCCTTTGCTCATATAAAAATTACGGTCAGGCCGTAAAACATATTAAATATGCAAACAAGTCTTGTATTTATTAAAAATAAGTATTCTTGCATTTATTTAAAATAAATAAATTAATATCTCTGGACATTATTCACACAGCGCCATCTATAAAGCCCCAAACTAAGCATACGCTTGTGCTATGGGTGCTAGACCATGGCAGATAAACATTACATATATACTTTTTTTTTGTAAATAGGTACATACATATTATACATAGAAACACCCAGACCGGTACAACCAGACATGTTCATGCACACAAATGTTTGAAACGTGCGGGGATCGAACCCGCGACCTCTGGTGTAATCCGTGTAATAGCTGACTTCTCGACCATTACACCAAATGGCAAATATGTAACTAATAAGTTACTAGGATCCGCGGTCGAAAAAACGGAGAGGAGAGGCGGGAATCGAACACACGATTTTCACTGTTGGCAGTTTTGCGGTAGGACTTAGCAGTCCCACTGGCTCGTTTAGGCTGTTTTGGCAAAGTTGAAGTAGAGGCCGGTAAAATTCAAAGGCTTAAAGGTCATATTATAAGTCTAGTGTGTTTACATGAAAAATATCTATAAGCCGTTGTTTACCAAATAAAAAGATTTGAAATGTTCACAAGTAATATTTTGTTCTTCAACTGGCTGTGCTATGATATGCTTTAATATGGCTCTCAAAACCACAAACACGTAGGTAATAGGTAAATAAGTAATTGTTGCCAGCTCGTTATAGCTTAGTCATCAAGTCACGAGAGTCGTGGTCGAGTTGTCACATGGTTTGTAATCGATATCTTGTTTAAATTCAAATCGATGTATCGCGTTCCATTGATTTTATGTTTTCGTTGCAAGTGAAAGACCTCGTTAATCGATCATTGGATTAGGCATATCGTGGCATGCCGGCACTTTATGATCTATCTAACTTACTTCGATCGTATCATTCATTTTACAAATTGGCCAGCGGTAGGCATATTGTTAAATGTTTTAGGTAGTATAAGGTTTTTGTTATGTTGTTTTTTTTAAAACCATGACGTTATCTTACTTCTTACAATGCATCATTTGGTTCATTTTCTATTTTCGACGCAATGAGACGATAAGTTTAACAGACAGCATTCGGTTCTGATTATCTATATGTCGCATTAAAAATATTATGTGAAGTAATAAGAAAATTATATTTTATGTTTAGTATCTACATAATACATTATTATTTAGGGTTATTTATATTTTGTATGTTTGTAAACTTTATCGACCTCATTAGTATATCTCTAGTTTTGCCTTGAGTTTCCAATATTCCTTTGAAACTTTAGAGTACATACCAACGATACAATGTAAGATTTGTTACAAAATATGACTTAGTGTATTCTAATATTTAAGTCATCTTACTTCAGTGGAATAGGTCGCAAATTCGCAATGGACTCTTACCACTAATTGGGTTGCGTGGCTGTCAGCAAAATGAAGTGACATTAAAAATTTACTCGCCAAAAAAAACATTTCTAACTCTTTTATTTTACACAGTGTGTGAATTGATTAATGAAAAACGGATATCTAGGTAATACGCGAAGCTTAAAGCAGTTTTGAGATCAAATGGCAGGCAAGGATAATTTTTTTTTTAAAATTATATACTTGTGCCCCAGGCCAATACAAACAAGGCAAGTTCTTGCACACAAATGTTGGTGATGTGCGGATAATATTCCTGCGACCTCTAGTGTAGTTACCGACTTCTCAAACCGAATCCGTAGTTAAAATTGGATGTTTTTATTCACATGGCCTTCAAAACTTGTTTAACTTAATTTTTTCGATGAAAACTAGAATTTGCTTAGTTATGAGCTTATTTCTGAAACTAGATATTATGTTAAGTGTATGTTACCATATCAACTCAAGTGAGGCTAATTTGCACAAGCTAAGTAACGTTTAGCATTCGATCCCCGCATGCTACAAACATTTGATGCATATTTAAGCAATAAGTATGTATAATAAAAGTAATGTCTGTCACCCACAGAGCTATCTAATACTTTTTTGTTAGATGGGGCAGTGTGAAGTCCATGCACACAAACAGATGTAGTCCGTTTAGTTATACCGCTCAGTCCTAAACAAGAATCGCAGCATCAAAGCAGTTATTCTGAAGCCAAATATTTGAAAATACCTGAATACATTTAAAAGAAGTTATGTCGTACATCTAAACCAAACCGAAAAAAGGTAATTTTGAATTAGGATTTTTTTTATGGACGCTAAATATTGACTGTAAAGACAATCGTTTGTTTTTTCACACACGTTTTGGATAATTAAAAATAAAATATTCATCAAGTAAATGTTTATATCTACACGGAGTTTAGTGGGTATGGGTTAAATAAGTTTTGTCCCGAGTCTCACCTTCACACGGCCGCAGGTCTCGATAGCCAACGGATGCTGCTTAAATGAATTCTTCTCCGCACAAAAAAGGGTTGATTGATGTGCTGCTTACGGTGATTAGATTCGGGATATTTAACCAACAATACACATTTGTTTTAATATTAAGCGTTATCTTAAATATCATCATCTGTTTTGTCAACAAATATTTACTTTTAGATAACACATGTTTTGACCTTTAGTTATCACCTTATCAAAAGCAGTTATAGAGTCTTATATTTGAACTTAGTGATTTAGATCTTAAAATCAAAAACAAAATTACCTCGATTTACAGCCGTTGAATCAAGGCATAATAATTATGATATTTATTCGTAAAAACAAACCACACACTGGTTTGGTTTATCACACGATGGAAGAAAATTATGGATCCAAAATAATGAAGTTTGAAGTCAGTGCCAGGACCTTAAGAAATCGATTGCAAATAATATGGCCAGAGTTTTCTTACATGTGATGACGTTTTAATTTTTTATTAATTTCATTTTATGTTAATTTTACTGTCGTAAAAAGCTATCAATAGGTACAGGTTTATTATATCTCGACTAACTATACCATAAAGTATGTAAGGAGATTATTTTGTGTATAACAAGTGATTTTAAAAAATAGGAACCTTAAGCATTCTCTACGTATATGAAAATGTCAAATTCAGAACAGGTTTTCATGAATCTATGTATACGAGTATTAAGTGGCAAAATGTCAGAATATACGAACAGTTACCTACTTAATATGTATGTTATACTTAATTCTATAAATAATCAAGATTACAAGCCCGTTTGGTTTCTTGTGTTTTGTAATTTATTACCTACAAAAAGTAAAACTACAACACTATCTACTGCTATAACGTTATAAATGTACTTCATAATCCCGACCTATGTGTGTATTAAGAATTGATTTGACATCTGATTCCTCTGTTATGGGTTACGTTACGGAGGTCAGATAGCAGTAGCTTTAATGTAGCAACTGGACTAGCCAAATCTTCGCCCTTGGTGCAAGCGTGCCCTGACTAGTTCAGGACGAAACCCCCGGAGAAAGAAAGAAAGAAGGGGGGGGGGGGAGAATTAAGAAATGCATAGGCGAGTGGAGTGAGACTGCAACTTTCAAGACAAGTTACTTCATTGTCAGAGTTAACAAGTTAACAGTTCTGATAATTATTTATTAGATATCGTAGATGCTGCATCTGTCGTTGTCGTTTTTTGTCGATGTCGAATAAAAAAAAAACAACATTACTATTACAAATAAATAGTTACGAACATGTCATTGGTGAAACTGGCCCTTCGTATCTGGTTTAGATGTAAATGGTCTCACTACTAATGGTACTATGAGTACAACGAAATTTTAAACTTCCTGTTCAATGCGTGTTATTTGATATTTACGTTTTTGTTACGTTTCCGAGTGTCGAAATAATTTACCAGTCTGTGATGAAAACTTTAAGTACATTCATTTACGCTAGCAAAGTTTTCTGATGATACAAAAATAAGATCATTTTTGAAAAATGAAGAAATTGAATTCCACAGTTGGTGCAGTTGGTTTAAATAGAGCGATCTTATAAGTAATTATTTAACTCTAGGTACGTAAAGTACCGAATACATAATCATAATAATTATAGTATATTATAAATAATATTCTTAACTAGTGTAAAATTTTCTGTTGCAGAAAATTAAAGCACTCGTAAGTTATAAAAATACTGCTACGTCGAAGTGCTGGTAGGTTAAAAAAGACTTGACGTCCAAAAGTATTTTTTAGAAATCCATTTGCAGAAATAAATCATATTTTCATTTTATTTCATTTTTACTAGATACGTTTATTTACAATCTAGTAGGTACATAGGCAATAGAAGTTTTGATTCAAGCTTCCTTAAGAATTAGACTAGGTACTATTTGTATGCATATAACAAAATAGGTTAATATAGTATCCATTTGTCTCCTTAGACAAAAATCTAAGACTTTTTTTAAGTGCAAATGTAATGTAGCTAAGAAATTTTTTTTTAGTGAAGGGAGTTTTTCCTATAATCCGAAGCAAGGTTCTTCTATAATCCACGCTAGACACAATATTATAAATTCGCTTTGATATCGCCAGCAAACTTACCGCTTAACACCATTGTCCGAATTAAGAAAAAAAAATTGTCCAAAGAAACCACGACCCGTCGGCAGGCACTGCGCAAGACCCACTGCGACTTGTTTATGTTGTTGAGACGCTAAATAGCTACCAGCGTCCGCTGGTCTACTGCAATGACCTTCAGATACTACAGATTCACCGGCCATTGATATGATAACATAATATGACTGTCAACTAGACAGTACAGCCTGATCAATAGGGGTTGGCTTGCGGCGGTGTATTTTTGGGCATTTTTATGGAAATTTGAAATTTGTAAAATCGCTAGCAATGTACTCTTTCTGTGCCTAAATTGAATTAATGAATCAGATTTTTTATAATGGTCACGTTATTAGTTATTATGTAAGTGTCAGCTTGCAAAGTCTCTGTCTGGGATCTCGGCCCAGTCAGTTCCAGAATTTTTATTAATTGTCTTGCAATTTTGTATTAGTAGATTCCTACTACAAATGGTAAACTGCTGCTAATAACATTTAAAAAAAAAAGGAGGAGAGTGCTTTTAAGCACAATAACTGCAGGCTTGGTGAGTCCTACGCACGGGCGTGCATGGGACTGGGATTTTTTATACCTAAATGCAAAAGCTTTTTTGTTTTAGTTATGAAAAAATATTTTCGTAAATGCCACGCTAGATACAGTTTAAATTAAATACTTCCAACTTACGGTTTAGCACCATTGTCCGATTTAAAAAAAAATTGTCCAAAGAAACCACGACCCGTCGGCAAGCACTGCGCAAGACCCACTGCGACTTGTTTATGTTGTTGAGACGCTAAATAGCTACCAGCGTCCGCTGGTCTACTGCACTGACCTTCAGATACCACAGATTCACCGGCCATTGATACGAGAACATAATGACGGTCAACTAGACAGTGCAGCCTTACGAGTATTGGGGGTAAGTTCCTGTCAAAAATCGCTTGCGGCGGTGTATTTTTGGGGAATATTAAAAGTAAAATTTTGTAAAATCGGTAGCAAACTTATTGCTTAAGTTGTTGGTTAATGTGTTCGTGTATAGCTCGTAAGGTCTTGGGCTCGAGTCCCGGCCCAGTCAGTTTTAGAATTTGATTAGTTAGCTTACGTCTTAAGTAGTAGTAAGTGTCTCTCACATTTACAGTACTTATTAATATATTTAGAGTAAAGAACTCCTAAACACCATAAACGCAGGCAAGCAAAACCCAAACCCGTAAGTGGGACTCAAAATTTAAAAAAAAAATCGTCCCAGATTCCCGGTTTTCTCATCGCACCTAAGAGCTTCCCGCAGCGGTGTTTCCAAACCAATACGAAATGAAAACCTTCAAGAAGCGCGCATATTCCACAACGCGTCTGCGACCCCACGGGGGTCTCGGGTGCTTATGGGCGGCGGTGATCGCTTACCATCAGGTGACCCACTTAATCGTTTGCCCCCCTATAATAAAATAAATAAATAAAAAAGTCTCAATTTTCCGAGTCGCGTAGAAAGTAGGAAATAATCTAATTTAAAAAACAAAAACCAGTTCCTATACCTAAGTTATTCTACTCGGAAGCATATTCAAAATGCTGTGATAGTAGGTTCCCGTGATCTTTGAGCTCTCTTGTACCTACTTAAGTAAACAGTTTGATTTTAAGTGTTTAATTAAGTGAGATTAACATAAGTAGTCGATTTGGGTGTATAAGACTCATGTGATACATAAATGAGTGTACAACGCGGAATGATTTCCACAAATCAATAGGTACGAGGAAAACTGTTTTTGACATATTTTTGTATTACATAGAACGAATACCAACTGGTGAAATATCCTGAGGCATTGCATGTAATAGTGAATAAATACAACATAGGAAAGTAGAAAGGCTTATTATACGTTCATTATTATGTTTTACCGTAAGGTCGGTAGAGGAGAAATCCTCATAAATAAATGTGAGGAGAGAAAAATGTACGTGGATAACAGCACGGAAAAAGGGCCTTTAGGGCAAGGCATATGCTATGCCTTTGGTGTTGCAAATGTATCATGTGATAATATAAATGTAGGTATTATAGAATTAGGATGCATTTGATTGAATTTGTAAAGATTCTTTTTCTAAGTAATGCTACTAACATTGAAAGAGTCATTAGGCAATATTTTACATTTAATCACTATAATCAATTTGACAGTTAGTATTTAATTTATACACTAATGTGGGATTTTATCAAGTCGTCACAAACGCAAGGTGAATTTGCAAAAAAAGATTAAGACAAATGTGTGTTTAGATAATATTACTACTTAATAGATATACCTTCGCAAAAATTACATTAATGACTAAATATGTAAGGAATTTTGACTGGATCTTCCGTGCTGTGGTCTTTAGGGCTAGTAAGTGGTCGTGATCTCTACTTAATTGACTCTTGCTTGGATACTATGAATGTTAATTTACATTATAAATGTTACATTACATTTTGAATGTTGCATTACATTATGAATGTTACATTACATTTAAGACGATATTTCGAAGGCGGTTTAGAATATTACCTAAAAAGAAAAGAGGACTGCTTACTTTAGAGATGTTTACAATGTGCACAATAAAGACTTTCTGTTGCAGAAAAAGACGCAGACGAAACCGCGGGCATATCTAGTTATTTTTAAAATACACATACGTCATACTTGTAATCAGGTGCCTCATGGTGGTTCATTTGGACAAATTGGAGACCGGTCAGCTGTGTCCATTTACAAATCTGAATGATTTACTAATAAAAGACGAATGGAGATTGTATAGACATAATTACTGTAGGTAAACCTTTGTTTGGATCAGAATAGAGTTACTCTGTTTAATAATTAACGATTTTGATTAAGAATGATGATTCATAAGTGCATCTGAAGCCTACATCGATAAATAATAAAGTTTTAATAAATAACTTTTATTTAATAATTATTAATTTCTAGAATGGTAAGATTGGGTAATATTTTAGTGGTGCAAAGGACTGCAAAATTTAAAACTAGTTTTAAATAATTATTGTTAAAACTAGTTTGCTTTTAATAGTATGTGTAATTTTTTCTGTCTATTTTTCCTATGATATTCAGAATCAATTTGATGCTGAATATCATAACAAGTTAAGACTAATTTGTTATGTACCATGTTTAAATAATAATATATTGTAATTACGTCATAATTGTCATCAAAACAAGTTTTCTTTTATGTCGTCTGTTGTTACTATTGAATCGTAATACGTAATAACTTGTTATTTGTGGTCTTAAACTCAATGAGATTCATTTATTCATGAAGGTAGTTAAACAAAGTGATCTGGCGTATTCATTAACTTGGATTATATATTATTATTCGTTCAATTAATCTTATTTTTAGATACTTCCTAAAATATGTCACAGTAAAAAGGTTTATTTTATGCTTTAAGATCGTCATTCTGTGGAAATAGTTCAGGATAGAATGTCTCGGGGCTGTTCCACCACTGACGGATAAGTTCATGATTTATCAGGCAGATAAAAAAAATCAAGTTTTATTTTTTGACTCGTATTCCGCCTGCGGTTCCTTTTTTTAATATCCCCCCTTCCCCCACATTTCCGGGATAAAAAGTACCCAATGTCACCCGGCGATAGTGTAGCTTTCTAACTGGTTCAGTTGTTTCGGAGCCTATTCAATACAAACAAACAAATATTTGCTTGTACCTTATAATATTAACTATGTATTTTAACTCAATTGTGTTCAATCGAATTCAATATATTACATTAAAAAAAACTCGCAACACTCCAATGACGTTCAATTAAAAAATCATATCAATATAAACTCTTGCACCCTGGTTTTCAAAACAAATTCCTAAACCCATGATACTTCAAAGTAAAATTTCGAACCGTAAAATAAATTGACTACATCCACATTCTCGGCTTTTCAAAGGATATTTGACTGTGACACGAATACAAATTCTTAGTAAAATATTTTTAACGGGTATTTTCCACTTTGATATTTGTTAAAATATGTAGTGAATAATGTTTTGACGTGTGACTACAGCGTATGCAAAATTCTGGCAGCTAAGTTATGAACTCACTGCAACGAATAGGAAAGGAAAAATATTGTAAATAAGTATAAAATAGTGCGTAGCAGAGTGCAGTAAGTAGCATCTGAACCAACCCTTATCTGTCAAAAAGGCTCAATTAAATAGAAATCTTGCGATGGAAATTGTGTGTGTGAAGTGGGAATTTGTCAGATAAGGGTACTTATTAGGTAAGGGGTTGGTAGGCTTACTGTACTTATCTATGCAAGCAGCGTATCTGTATTTACGAGTTTTACTATGGATTTCATGGTTTCGACACCGACAGTCGTAGGTTTTTAAGAGTTAAAGTTTTTATAATGGAACTAGTGATATTTTTTTTATCAGTAGTTCCATCATGGAATTGTATCATGGAACTAGTGTCAGTCAACTTAACCCATAGTATTAGTATAAGTCAAAAACTTTACCTGTTAAAGAAGTTGCATTCATTCAATAGGATTAGGTATTAATGGGCTAAAAGGTCATCCGCTTTTCAAACAATTTTCCAAATGTAAAAGTACTAGCCAAAGAAGCTATATGAGTGGCAGCAAATTATGAAATCACAAATATAAGTACATAATGTATATTATCAATTGTCATATAAATACGAATATGAAAGACATGAATTGGTAACAATGGTAACAACGCAAGTGCTTAAATATTAAAAAGTTATTATATGATAATGACATAGCTTATATTTGCATAGGAACGAGGTTGTTTCAAAAAGATTACTAATACTGTAAATCATTCAAACCGCAAACTAAGTCGTGCCCACAGATCGCTAAGGTCGTCATGATTTGCATGACACACGCAGTATGGTTATTGTTACACTATGGCACATGTAATTTACCAGTTTACACAGGTTACAGAAACAATATAATAATATGTATGGTTGGTGGTATGACTTTTTCAGAGAGGACACCTCTGCATGTGAAATGTCATGCCATAACCGCGCATACGTGTGTCCCGAGACAATAACAATACACTTGTAATTAAAAAGGCTCAAAGATCATAGAAGCCTACGGTATGGGAGCACATTGGGCAATTATTAAGTGTCCCATAATGGAATAGGCTGCCGTCTGTCAACTGTACTACCATAAAAATTTATGACTTGCATTTTCTTTTTTTTTATATTTCCTTTAGTTGCTATATTTTCTACTCATTTTTTTTCTTAGATTTCTATTGCGTTGGATTAATACGCCTTGGCAATATGCAAAACTGTAACTGGCAGATCAGAAAATTGTTTTTAGGAGGAATGTTAATTTTAACAACATTCCTCCTAAAACAATTTTCTGATATTTATAATTTCTTGGAAATAATATAACATATTGAAGTACATAATTTTTAAAATCGTACACGTATAACAAGTGACCGCAATCAGACATAGTGTTCTAGTCTTAAATCGAGTGGACTATCTCAGAAGACTAAAGGGCTAAAGAAGATTACTTTACAGGGGGCTAACTCATTTGTAATAATGATACAAATAAGTGGCTTCGTCACAAACAAACGATTAGTCTTAGGAAACCTCACGCGTAAAAACTAGTATGCATTAACAAAGTCTGTAAATTGATATAAATAGGCCAGCGGACTTTATGTAAATGTAGTTTGTGTCAATGCAAAAACGTAGCATGTACGAGGCTATTGGGCCGTATCGGTGTACAATAGAAGGGAACGAAATATATTAGATTAGATTGTGTGCAAAGATATTACCGCCATTATGTTCGAAAAACTGATTTGCTCAGCATGAGACCTGTCATCGAGCCGGTATTATCGCAAATCTAAGTCGTTTTATTTAGCCTCAGCTTGTTTAATGTCCTACTGCAGGGTAAAGGCACCATTTTTTAATCATCGACACAATTATGCTGGCTTAATCTCCACCAAACGCGGATTGGAGATGATGCACCCGAGCTGTATTAAAAAAATTCAAATACAAATTTAGGCCGACTGTTTTTGCCTAAACTTCTAGATCTAGACCATCGAGATGTTGACAAGTCGGGAGTAGAATTAGAGTATTTGAAAGAAGATTATTATTTTCATTTTATTTAGCCTATATAATGCCCCACTGTTGGGAAATCCTCCCCCGTACTTTTCGATACTATTCTTCTAAAGCTAAACACTGCTGATCTCGGCAAAAAGGGTCAAGTTCATCATTTCACCTTTTATGTCTGCCTCATTGTCGTCTTCTTTTGAATTTGATTGTAGGGTCTGCGTGTAGCAACAATTTTTTTACCAATTGTTTTGAACTAATTGATCCATCTTTTTAGGTGGTTCACTCCTTGAAAGCTTAATAACATATTGTCAGTGCTGCTGTACTTAACACGCTTCTTATCAACATTGGTTTTGGCGATGTTGCCAAACCTCACTTTATATGTATCAATATCGATACGTATCCGGGGACATTTCCCGTCTGGACCACCTGTACCATTGGTGGTACAAATGGTACTAAACTATCCCACTAGTACAATTGATTGTACAAATTATACCAAAATATCCCGCCGGACCGTTAGTCAGTACCATTGATGGTACAAATGGCACCCATGATGGTGTCCGAATGAGGTAGGGCTCTTAAACTTAACATTTTCAAAATATTTCAAAACCACCAAACACGGAACACTAATAACATTTTCATGTTACTACAACTAAAATTGGCTAACGTATATCCTCGTAGTCCAGCACAGTTTTACAAGTGTTGCGACAATTAGTTATTTAAGTAGCCAGTGATGTAGCTTTTTTTTTTTGCAAACAAAAAAACAAGGAAACAAATATACATACAATACAAGTAAAAAAGTGCGGGGAATGACAGCAGATCACGTGCGTAAACATTGTTACAACTCTGTTTGGCCAACCGCCAATTTATTGTTGTTACTTTGTTTATTGAGATGAACCAACGGGCGCATATTTTTGTGATTGCTCAGGAGTTGGCTGAATTCATTATGAATTAAAGCGGATGAATAGGGGTTCATAGTTTAACCATTAAATTCAAATGGCAAAAAGTTAAAGATCTACTTCACTCTACTTTCAGTTACTACTGTTACTCTATTTTAAGTTTATAGGTATAGCAAATGAGAGTTTTGGTCACGTGAAAGTAAACACCAAGGCATAGAGTAAATACTAAGAAGAGTAGCCGTATCATGTTTTCTATAGAGAATCACGTGAAGCTTGCTGGAAAGGGAAGCGCCCGCTTTTATTTTTTAATAAAAAAACACCCGTTTTACGCAATCCCACTGCAAAGCTTAATTAAATGGTGACGTAACACTTTGTTTATCAAGCAGAAAGTATTACGTCACCTTTCTCTGATTTGAAATTGGAACAGCAATTTCCAATGTATATTTTTTTGCCACGTCGTGACTTCTTTTAAGCTGCCATGCCAATATGCCATGCAATTTTCTGTCTTTTTAAATTGTTTTAAAAATAAAAAATATATGCAGAGGTGATTTTTGGACACAGTACATACATATTTTAAGATAAAACACTCTCCTGCTCCTTGGCTCTCTGATGAGTTAAAAACACTCCGAGATAGGAAACATGCGGCAAAGTCTAAGTATAAAATGGACCCGTCCGACAGAAACCGAGAAAAGTATAAGTTGATAAGGAACCGATGCAATAGATTGTGTAGGGATGCTCAACGACGCTACATTCACGCATCAGTAGAGAATGAAAATCCGGCCAAAGTCTGGAAATTTCTAAAGTCACTTGGAATTGGTAAGACATCTAACAGTTCCTTTCCTATAGATATCAACATCGACCACTTAAACAAGCATTTTTCATCATCATCTGTAATTGATAGTAATACTAAAACTAAAACATTAAATGATCTTTCATCTCTTCCAATTCCTGACTACTCATCTTTTGTCTTTGATCAACTAACCGATTGTGATGTTAAGAAGAACATTTTAGCTATAGCCTCTAACGCTGTTGGCAGTGACAGTGTTAGCCGTAAAATGATCATTCCTCTCCTTGACCTTTTGACTCCCATCATTACCCATATCCTAAATTACTCCTTGTCTACGAGTATCTTTCCGACTTCTTGGAAACATGCTCAAATCGTTCCACTCCCAAAGAAAGTGAATCCATCTTCCTTTTCAGATTTCCGTCCTATATCCATTTTGCCATTCCTATCCAAAGTCCTGGAGCGTGTAGTTTATCAACAGCTCAGCTTTTTCCTGTCTAAAAATAACCTTTTAAATCCTTTTCAATCTGGTTACCGTCGTGGTCATAGTACGGTCACGGCTTTAGTTAAGATCACCGATGACATCCGCCTTGCCATGGACAGTAGACGTCTAACGGTGCTGGCGTTACTGGATTTCAGTGATGCTTTCAACTGTGTTGACTTCGACATCCTGCTTGGACTGTTACGCTCTCTTAACATATCTCCAACGGTAGTTGATTGGTTTCATAGTTATCTGTATGGTCGCCGGCAACGTATTCGTATTGACGATTCCTTTTCAGCATGGAATGATGTCAATGCTGGTGTACCTCAGGGTGGCGTCTTGTCTCCTCTTCTTTTTTCTACTTTTATCAATGGTATCACCCTTGGACTATCTTCTTCCTACCATCTTTATGCAGACGACCTTCAACTTTACTCCCACGGTGATCGTGATGAGCTTTCGAGTATTATTGGGGCAATTAATGACGATTTAGATCGTATTTCGGTTTGGAGCAAGTCTTTTGGGCTTAGTGTCAATCCTGCAAAAACGCAAGTAATACTAGTTGGTGGATCAGGGATGATCAAACGGGTTGACTATGGTTCTTTACCACCAATTTTACTTGACGGTGTCCATATAGCTTTAAGCCAAGTGGTTAAAAACCTGGGTGTTTATGTAGACAGCACTCTGTCTTGGGATAAGCAAATTGGGGAGGTGAGCAGGAGGGTGTTTGCTTCGGCTCGTTCTGTAAACAGACTTCGCAATTTTTTACCAGTACCCACCAAAATTGTGCTTGTGCAGGCCCTTTTGCTGCCCATACTCGATTACGCAGACTGTTGCTATGTCGATCTTTGCGAATCATCTCTTGATAAGCTGGAACGACTGCAAAACTTCTGCATTCGTATTATTTTTGGCCTTCGTAAATATGATCATGTGTCTGAGTACCGAGCACAGCTTGGTTGGCTTCCTATACGGCGTCGCCGTGACTTACACGTTCTCAGTCTACTTTTTTCTATACTATTTAACCCTTTATCTCCTCCTTATCTAAAAGAACGTTTCAATTTCTTGCAATCCACCAGAGGTCATGATTTGCGTTCTTCTCGTAAGCTGCATCTAAATTGTCCATCCCACTCCACACAGTTTTACTCTCAATCTTTCACTATCAAATCTATTCACCTTTGGAACTCTCTGCCCCTATCTATCCGTGAATCCCAGACACCTCACATTTTTAAATCCCGTGTCAAATCCTATTTTCTTTCCCTCCGTTAACTTCCGCGAGACTAGGTTACTCAATTGTTTTCTTTCTTTTTTTCTAATTCCATCTTCATGGTTTACTTTTGTTAGCTGTTTCTTTTGTGTGAAATCCATGGTTATTATTTTCTATGTATTTATTTTACTAAGTCGGTATGTATGTATGTATGTATAAGTATGTGTATGTGTATGCCTATATAAGTAAGTATATGTTATATTTTATTTTTTTTGTATTGTTTTTTTTTTCTCTTACTTTTTTGAGAAGTTTGAATTGTGTTCTACTTGTATTTATTTCTTGTTCTTGAGTTTTGCACTGCCTACTTTTTAAAATTAATTTAGAATTTTCCTCTGCCTTAAGGTTGACTGGAAGAGATTGCTATTAGCAATAAGTCCGCCTACATTGTATCACCCATTTTTGTAACATATTTTCTTTTATAATTTTGTGCAATAAAGAGTATATCTATCTATCTATCTATCTATATTTTTTTAAAATTATATATTAAAGTCGAAGTAATGGATTAACATGTTTTTAGTAGCAGTCCTATTCATGCTACTACTGCAAGTTACAAGTTTAAGAGTGCAACAAAAGTAGCGCACATTTAACGCTATCATAAAATTTTAAAGAGCTGTGGTTTTACACTTCACACGTCAAACTTTAATGTACTTTTTTTAAGCAACTTCAATCCGCACGCAGGCACGTTACCGACGTGTATCTAACATAACTCGGATTTATGGTCACCAATAAATAAATAAAAAGATCGGACAACATCACATCATTATATTGGAATATCAGAAACAACGAAGGAAGAACTTAAATACAAATATACATACATCTGGATAAAGGTCAAACACAATTTTTTATCACATAACTGTTTGTCCTGGGTGAGCTTCGAACCCACTACTCCTGGTCCTGAAGCATATAGTAGGGTCACTACCAAATGGGCCGGTGGGCCAGCTGAAGCCTGAATATTATAATGTATACTTGACTTTATTCCTTCCTCTCTTTCTTTCGCTATAATTGTGTATGACGTAGCATATTGCTCGATTTTCTAACTTGTATCAGAAAATGGTCAAGGCCAAAAGCTTCTATTTTGAGATGTGACATTTTTCCTGTAAACAGGCGCTATAACCAAGTTGATTGGAGATTTCAGTTATGTAGGTCACGAACTTAAGTAAGCGAATCCTAAACGGTGTTTCAATACGAATGCTATTTCGAAGTCCTATACCTAAATATAGAAAGGTCTGTGAGAGTACAGTTATTGAGAGTTAGTAGACGAGCTTTTTCGTAAAGAACCATTTTAGAACTTATAATGTTATTGGCATTGTCCATTTTGTTTCTATAATGTCTTTGAAATAGATTCGCATACTTTACAGTTTCTTTTTTTGATGCCTTTTATACCGTAGCTCTGTACTGGGGGAAGAACAGGCACACGTAGGGTAGGCCTTGTTTGGGGCTCTGCTCCGAGGCCAAAGAAGAAAGATGGCGGTAATTCCTCATCGCATTATCATTTGCCATCGCAATGCGCGGGTATCATCATAGCCCCACAAATGCCCATGGCGAAAGCATGGGCTCCCCCTGCCCCCTGGTGTCTGGGAGGCTATGGGGGCCACCCACCAGAGTACTGGGACACTGGCTCCCATCGGTCGCAAACTTGCATTGAACAATGCAGACTACGATGCCCCCGCACCCATGACCTGCTATACTTAAAAACAAATCTTTAACTTAAGCTACTCGTATCTGCAAACAGGAAATAGTTTAACTAGGTATTGTAAATAACAATAGGCTTAACAACTGGTCACAGCTAGAATATTGCTGTCACGAGATAAAATTACAAAAGTCCAACTGTCTCAGTTCTCGCCGCCTTGGTGTATCCTGTTATTTGAAACCACGCAACCGTTCATTCCTTTGTCAGAATTAGTTATCTAAACTTTATACATGCCTACTGTTGGATAACATTACGTGACAAAGGTAATACGTTACAACTTTGTTTTCTGATGTGTTTTGCAATGTGAAATATTGGGGTGGCTTTTTTGGCGTATACTTTTCATAAGATGATTAGTTTGAGCTTATCTATATTTGAATATTTTTGTTTTGACTGCCTCTATAAATATGAAGAAAAGTGGCTAAAAGTTTCATTCATTTCATTTTAATTTATTTTACTTATTACCTACCACCCGGCCGAGCGGTCTCGGACCGTTTGCGGTCCAAATTCAGTGCGGTTTTCGCACGCAACTCTACGCTTGAGCATTTAGGCACATTTTAGCATGCAGCGGTTGCTGTCGCGACTGAGTTGGTAATTATAGCATTCGGTATCGGAAATTTCCTACTTAGTGAAGTATCTGTTAAGTAGTAACTATTTAGCAATCTGTGGTAATATGTAGATGAAGATTACCCCGAGGCTTGGAATGTAAAGCAAAGAACTATAACCATGTGTACCAGATTTTTTTTTATCGTGAGTTTGCCCCTGTAGACGTTTGGGAAGAAACAATTAATTATACGAATACATCAATGTTTATATAATTATAACTTTTATTGATCCCATTATGACGAAACTTTGAAAAAATGTGTTTGAAAAGCTTGCGAGTTGCGAAGTTTTCTGGGCAAAAAAAAGGAAAAATTTTGTTTACATAAAAACAATTCGTCTTTGAACACATAATAAATTACAACATATTACATGTTTGATTACTACATATTTGAACACATATAATTCTTATACACATCCCAAAATAGGTTTTTCACTTGTTTCCTAAGCATAAACCTATATTTCTCAAAACTTTAACAATAGACAAGGTATTTCCGGCTAGAACAAAAAGATTTATAAGCTTTGTCACAGATCCACCAGTCGTCGACAGAATAGGTATATAAAGCATTCCCTTTTCATAGAACTTCAAGTTTTGTCTATAAATATATTTTATTAAACACTGAACTAGAATAGTTAGTGGAAAAGGAAAATCCATTTTCTTTTTCAATTTCCGCCAACATTGCATCTTAGGAGGTTAAACCCTTAGGGCCCTCACCCACGGCGACTTTTTGTAGCGATGCTGTCGTGCGTCCGCATCGATACAGTCGCGAAGCGGTCGCTAGCTGTGCGCCCTCGCCCACGGGCTCAGATTCAGACGCGATACAAACGCGATACTGTCACCGTGGGCGAGGGCCCTTATACATAGTTTGAAATGATTGAACTAGGATATATCCGTTACTTATTATTTGGTTCATTATCATAAGTCATATGGCCTTTTGTATGATGGTATTGTCAGTTCCAATCCTACCATAGGAAACATGTTGTATTGAGTAATTACCTATGTTGAATAAGGTTCATAAAATCCAAGTGCATAAAAAAGCTTTTGTAACAATTTGAAAGAATAAGAAAGAAAATTAACTTTATTATAAAGTAAATTGTTAAATGACAATGGAATTGTAATTGTACTGAGTAGTGGGAAAATACTTCACAACACTTATAGTGTTGGAGCAGTGCGGTTTTTTGTTTTCGTCAGTGTTTCGTCCAAAACTGACAATTAAAGATAATTTATGCACCCGACTCTAGCTTTCATTAGTTTCTCCATTAGTCCGTTGTAATGCACCGCCCACTCGGATATTGTATTTGTGTTCTACAGTCTGTCGAGCTTCAGTCATAGTAGAATGAGTACACAGTACTTTATCTTCATACAAAACGCACCGTGTTGCTTGTATGTGTGCGCCATAGTATCAATGTCAACCCGTTTTAACACCGCAGAACGCGCGCGCGTCACGGCATGCGGCTTTTTGGTACTGCGTACGCTTAGTGGGCCATATTTGTAGATGTATTGCATGTAAATTGCAAACACGGGCTCTTGTGTGTGTAAACTATGATAAGCAGCAAATTGGTTGAGACGAGCGCTCTCAAGGCAACGCACACTAAAAAAAAATGCATTTATGTTTATTTAGTTAGCAATACACATGTCGGTTGCCATATAGATGGGCTTTGTGTAAATAACATCAGCTATGCAGACGACATGGTATTGCTGAGCCCTTCAATTGGCGGCCTTAGAAAACTTCTCAAAATCTGTGAAAAATATGCTGTAGAACATGGCCTAAGATACAATTGTATTAAAAGTGAATTCTTGTTATTTAAAGGTAAAATGAAAGGGCCTGAAACCATACCACCTGTTATGTTAAATGGAGTTCCTCTGAATCAGGTTTCCAAATTTAAATATCTGGGACATATTGTGAGCGAAAATCTTAATGATGACTTAGACATACAAAGAGAACGAAGGGCCTTGTCGGTGAGGGGAAATATGTTGGTGCATCGGTTTGCACGGTGCACAGCGCAAGTTAAGCTAACGCTTTTTAGGGCTTACTGCCAAAATTTCTATACGTGCAGCCTATGGACCAGCTTTACCCAAAATGCCTACAATGCCCTAAGAATCCTCTATAATAACATATTCAGGGCTCTGTTCGGGTTGCCACGGTACTGTAGTGCATCTGGCATGTTTGCTGACGCAAGCACAGATGATTTTTATGCGATTGTACGCAAAAACATAGCATCACTTCTGCATAGAGTGCGATGGAGCCCGAACAGGGTCCTCAATGTGATAGGGGAGAGAGTGGACTCCTCTATACTCGGCCGGTTCCTCAAACTACATGTTTGGTGAACTTGGCCGAGTGAAGAGAAGTCAAAAATCAATTTAAATTTTTATTTTTATTTTTATATTCATGGTGAAATTGAAATTAATTAAATCTTTATTATTGTTATTTATTTCATGTAATTTAATGTAATGTTATATAACTATCTTAATATGTTTTTAGATTGGGATTTGTATTTTGACATGTGATAATTTATAATCTATAATTTTGTAACTGTACTATGGGTCAAAGTAGCCTGAAAATAAATGATTTTTATTTTATTTTTATTTTTTTATATTTTATTTATTTGAAGGAAGTACGGCTCACCCGCATTCGTGAGATAAAATGTCTATAGAAGTGACAGCTTGAGACAAGCAAGTAATAGTAGGCAATTGCATCGGGGTTTGGGCTGGAGACGACCTACTGTGTGCTATTTCTACTATGCTGTCGAGCTTCAGTCAACCTTCCGAGCGGAACGTGCCCGCTCACAGTTCAAATATTTAGAATAGCGCGTTGGACTCCATGGTATAGGTTCGATGCATTTCCTATCGGCCCAGCACTACTCAGCGATAGTTTACAATGTTAGAGATCGCGTTTAAGTGGTCCGAAAAAATCTAATACCTCACAAAATAAACTACAAACAAAATAAAGGATTCTTAAGGATTGTCCGACTTTGTAGAACATGCTATAGTTGGTTATTTATTAATTAATAGTTTATTAGAGAGAGGGATGCAAATGATCTATGTAGTTAGACGCCTCCGCCGATAAACAACTTGGGGCTAAGATATATTGCCTGTTTTCGAGAAAAGACTATCGACGGAGGAGAAACGGAATGGTTTGAGGACGTCGGTGAAGAATATCCTGGATAATCCTGGTCAATAGCCACAAGGCTGGCACCGGATTGTCCCAATCGGGTGTAAAGGGGAAACCGGGGGAGTTTAGTGGGTAGTGGGACTTAGTCCACACACGACCGCAGGCGCCGCTAGCCTGCGGTTAAGGCGCGTAAATGCGTTCTCCTCCGCAAAAAAAGAATATAGTTAATCACTGCCTCACAAAGTTAATACCAGGTTAATACCCGTTCATAGGAAAACTTTAAAAGGTGATTTCCCCCTGTTTTGCATAATAGTGTTAAACTTTGCCAAAACCGCATGTCCGCATTTGCATTTTAATTTTACCTGCGTGGTTTTGCATCAATATTCGTGGACAGTTTCGTTGACATTGATTACGTGAGATGAACCATTTATTTAGTCGTATGACATTAGATAACAGTCGCTCTTATTTACTATTTATGAGCGACTCGGTTATCGTGCTGTGAGGTTGTTCTTCTGACAACAGGTACAGCAGCCAGTAGTTTGTTACTCGTTTTGCGTCACCCGGGGGACACAATGTAGAGTAAATATGGTGGCTATTCCTACGGACGTGAGTAACTTCATCCGGCCAAGAACCATGAACCATTGTTATCCCATTACTAGCAAAAGACACAGAAAATAATACTCAGCGAACTTTTTATACTTATTAGTATAAAGATGAGATTGAATGATAAACAATGTATTGTAACCCCAGAACAAGAAAGGGTTCTGTATCTGTTATCCAACAATTAAATTCAGCTTCCATGGTAACGAGAAATTGAAAATCAATCGACTATAATAATAATTGTTTGATTATAGGGTAATCGTGCCAACATAACTCTGTTTTTATTAGGGATCTGTGTAAGGTTTTGCTGACAAAAACCACAAAATTGAATATCTTAATTTATGTATGCATTTATGAATCGTTAATTAAATTCAAAAACCAAAAGGAGTCGTATTATTTTTACTTTTTTATTTTAAATCGATTACAAATACAATCTATTTTATTAATAGGTTGGGGAACCAATAAATAAATAATATAAAAATTTATCATTTTATGCAATATAATACTCGTTTTACAAATATGTCAATAATGCTACTATTTTGATACTCGAAAATATACCAATTCGTAGCTTTGCAATAAATATTTACGAAATTAAGGCTGCTTTCTCTCAATACCTTGTTATTAGAAACAATGTACGGGACCTTATAAAAACGTTGACTCGCGTGGTTCCAGTTCCCGTGGGAATTGATCAAAATCCTTTCTTAGCGGATGCTACGGCATAACATCTACCTGCATGCCAAATTTCAGCCCGATCCGTCCAGTAGTTTGGGCTGTGCGTTGATAGCTATCTATGTCAGTCAGTCAGTCAGTCAGTCAGTCAGTCAGACACCTTTGAGTTTTATATATATAGATTATGCGTAAACCAATATTTTTTTGCATAATCAATATTGTCTTGAAACGCCCATAAACATTTGCTCTGATCACCTTGTGAAATGTCGGTGTTAACATAATGAATCGGTAGGCTTTACTAAATACCCTTATTGTTAAATAGCGGATGTTAAAACGGAACCTGTGTTCTACATAAATTATGATTAGTTAGGCTTGAAGAATAATTGATATTTGTTTCACCGCGAGTGTTTTGGAGTAAAGTATACACACGCACTTCCGTATAATCAATCATTAAAATACGCTCTTGTGAAAATTGTATGATTGGTGCTAAATTAACTTGGATATCAAGTGGATTTTTGTCATAAAAGAATAAAAGACTAATTAGACGTGTTTTTTTTTACAAAAGGATAATATGATGACCATCGCCCAGGGCAAAGACCTTGCAGTGGAATTTTATTGAAAAATATTTACATTGTACAGATCTAGGGAGGTGTTATAGGTATACATTTTTTTTACTCTTAACGACCCTTCAAACGATCACTAAGCAAAGTTCATCGCTCTTCTCATTTCTAAGATAATAACTTTAGTATAATTAACAAGTTCAAACAAATACAATTTGAGTGATTGATTGCAATGTAACATTATTCTCTTCAAAAGTATGTTTGTTTGTGTAAAATAAATAAATAGTAAAGTATCAGTTTATTTACTGTTCTACTGCAGGGTAAGGGACTCCATCATAAATCAAATTGTAGATGTAATTTGTCGTCCATCCCGAGGAAAATATTAATCAATATTGACAAAAGACATAGTAAAAGCTAAAAAACTTGACGCAGAAAGAATTGTAAGCAGTAGATGCAAAAAAGCTACGAGCAAATGAAAGAAAAAACGCGTTGCAGCTACCCTTATAGGTATGAGAAAAACACAAGAAAGTGATACTTATTGGAAAGGGACTGGGAAATGATGCAATGTAAGTATATTGCCATAGAGATATCTAAAGGAATATTGCAGTACAGATGTGAATGCAATCCCCATCATGTCAAAAGTTTCTTGTAGAAACGGCAATAGTCAAGGACGGTCTGTAGAAAGTGTTTTGAATATCGACTTCAATTTATATAAAACGTCGGGTAGGATCATATCCCAGTAGGGTAGGGTAGTATAGTTGAAATATAAATATTGATTTGTTGAATATCTATCTATATGTATAAATATGCAATGGAAAACTATTCGCTTATTTTATAACCCGAAATTATATTAATTACCTTATAGGCTGGTTTTACAGTGGATATGGTTCGCTCCGCGCAGAGCGCGGCGTTCCGTTCCGGCGGAGCTATCCGCATTAGGTACTATAAAACGCTCCTAGAAGCTGGCTCTACGCGGAGTAATAGGTACTGGCGGTGCGCATAACGCTTTTGCAATGTCATTCAATGCTTAAGATGACATTGGACTAATCATCAAAATCCATCCTAATTTATAACGCGTGTGTCGTTAGTTGTATCTTTAGCTCTACTTGTCATTGAAAGCTTAAAGCTCGATAATTCTTTCAAAAAGGCTAGAAATATTGCTAAAACATTAGCTAGCAGTTGATTTTGTTAGGCGTCACTTAACCTCCTTTTACATTATATACACAACACAAATTTCCTGTGTATTGGAACAGAATTTATCGATCAGTGTAGAGAACCAGAGACATCGCATCCAATACAAATCAGCCGCCTTAATGCCATAAACGAGTATGACACTTCATGTTTATGCTAAGTATCTAAAATGATTAATTTTTAATCATTATCATCAATTTCAGTTGAAACATGTCCACTGCCTTATCGGTCCTACACCACCCGCATTCAGTAGTCCTTGCGATAAGGTCCATCTTAAGTAAAGGTACCGTCCGTCTTGTGGCAAGTCTACCACGACTACATCCTACATTTATGACGTTTATTATATGTATTAGGACATAAAACAACGTTGCTGATTGTACGAGACGCGAGCTGCACCGTGTTCCAGCCTGTTAATTTGCGCAACGTTAATTGACAATTACTATTTGGGTATTGTGAGCCCTGTTCCTGTTGGCTTGTCTGTCGAGTTGCGGTACGGAGCTGCAGTAATTGGAGGCATTTGGCAGTGAAACAATATTCCTAACTACATAGATTTGGATGAAATGAAACTATTCACACCATAACCACTCTAGCGGGTATAAAATAATAAAGGTGTGACAATTTCGTAGGTCTATTAGTTTCGGTATTTTATTGTGTTTTAGTTGCCCTGGGTTCAATTCCAGTTAGGGTACTTAGAAGCGAATATTGTTTATCAAGTAAAAAAAAATCAGAATCTTAATCTTAATTTTTATGAATTTTCAGAGCCTAACAACTGACCCAATGAATCAAAGCTCGTATCCAGGCTCAATTTCATTTCACATAGTACCATCAGATTGTCTGTTACGTGTAGTAGTAGTACAGACCACAAACACGCAAGAGACTCGTAATTATATAACTAGACAGCGATTATCGTCGAATAACAATTTGTTGTGGACAACACCTGTTGTGGTCCAAGTGACGAACGGAACTATAAGATAATAACTATTAATATTCCATGCGTATTGCCTTAATACAGCTTTAATTTTATAGCGCTTTAAGAAGAATAAAAAATCGTAAATAGCATAATTATAAAAGAAAAATTGAAAATCCTATGAAGACGTCACTTGACCACTATGTATAAGGGCTGAATTGTTTGAGTACTTTTTATGTGGTATTAACAAAGATTTTATCCTCTCTCTAGCTTTCTTAATATTTGTACATTTTATTCGTGTTTAAGGACTATTTACCTATTGTATTTATTATTTTTATTGCGATGGGAACTTAGAGCTGAAAACCATTAAATGATCTAAGGATAGGAAGAGTTAATTGCGTTTTTTTTACCCATGCTATAAACCATGTACTTTTGCATGTTAAAGGTACCATGCAATTATGATGGTAAGCGGTCACTGCGGCCTATGCTATTGAGGGACACTTCATCTGGAAGCGTCGCTTAATGTGCTGCCAGACTGTAGGCTCATCTGAACTTCGAGCCTTTTATTTCAAGAGTACTGGCTCCCACATTAATATTGCCGGAACACCACGCCAGAGCTGTTATGGTAGCAGATTTCAAATGTGGGGGTGGTAGCTAGCCAGTCGAACTCTAAAAAAGTACTACCACCAACCAGACCCAAGGCGGGAATCGAACCGACGACCTACGGGTTTTTATACCCGAGCGGCTTAGCCACTGTTCCACGGAGGCGGTCATAAATCAAAAGCGTTGTGTAAATCAACGTCTATTCTTTCTCTCTTTCTTTCCTAACTATATCGTACTAGTAGTTTCGCTAGGTTTCCGTCGCTTGCACCGCAGTGGCCGCTTGACGGTCGTGAGCGGAGGATCGCGGTCTCTGCCACGGTCTCGGCCGCGAACCACGCGCTCCGCTCACCGCAAGAGTCGAGTCCTAATCTCCGCACTGTTATTTATTTAAGTTTAAGAAATGAGTAGTTCTTTTATTGTTTTATTTATGTTTTAGAAGTGGAACTCTTTGCGGGCTCAAGTATTTCCCCACTCATTTAATACGAGTTACTTTAGTACTGCGATGCCAATGAAACGCCTCGGTGTTTCGTCCGTTTTCATGATATATTGGGCTCCCCTTTTACTTACGTTAGGTTAAAGTGGAGCAAAACTGAGCTTCTATAAAAATGTGATTGTATCATTTATATAATGTAATATACAGCGTGTTAGGTAACCCGAGGGACACATTTAAGGAGAGTGTTCAGAATCCGATTTAGAGTCCAATTCGCTATAAAAAATATATCCTTAATTTTTTTCATAATTATCCAAATTATTTATTTATGCATTGAACTACCTAAAAATCTCGTGTGCTGAGCGGTCGATTACGTACGCCCTAAACTCAAATTGTACGCGAGTACAATTTGAGTCGTACTTGAACGAGGGCACGAAACACTGTGAAGGGAAGAGTGCCCGCACGTTACGCGAATTTTCAGGAAGTTTGTAGGTTACTGACAGATATTTTAGTTTTGATTGATTTATACTTATTTTGTTATAATATGGAAGATGGAAGCATGAACTATTTGGGGATAAAATATGTCTTTCGCATTTCCTGTCATACTGTATAGTTAAATATATATATTTATCCCTAGACACGCACCTATGGAATTTTCTAATTAATGGCTGGGTAGGCATTATCATATATTGGTCTGGTTCCTCTGTTAAGGTATTTACTGGCCTGATGGCCTATTTGGTAGTGACTGAAGATAATCTATATTTCTATAGACTACTAGTGTAATATTTAGATCTATTGTTTGCTGAGGCTAAGTAAACTGGTGAGTCATATCCGGGATATTATTAAACTTATGTGAGTTTGATTATATTCCGGAAAATATTGTGTCAGATATCAAATTATTCTGGGCACCTAACGTTTTTGTTAACAAGTGTAATAAATCGTAGGTCCAACTGTTTGTTTATGGAATTGGGCCAGCAGTATATCTCCAGGTTCTACTCAAGATTTGCATAAAACACACAGTCTCCACGACGATCAAAATATCAACGTTTATAAGAAAATCATTTATGGTTTTATTTAAATTGATAAGTAATAACAGGGTGTCACTTATTAATTAACTCGTTCAAATGTCCGGTTATGATAATCGTTTGACAAATGCAAGAGTCGGGTAGTGTCTCGCCTTCGTTGGTTTGTGCTCCGCCCAGGCAAATATTAATAAGATGCACGTCTTTACAAGATGTTGACGAAACTACTACAGTTTTCGTGAAATTAAATTTTGCCTTCAAATTTTATACTACCATCGAATACCCTAAAAGTTTATTAACAGGTAGTTATATCTTCCTAGTCAAATATTTACATGAAGAATCGTTAAATAACTTCAAATTGGTTCAGAATAAAACTTGCCTCGTTAATTGGCGTCTCATGGCTTAATAGATTCACTTATTATTGGATTGTTTCATTCAATTATAAATGATGATATATTATCGCGTAGATTTAGTGAGTTTTATATATCGCCTTCGATTAGACTTTACGATCTGATAATTATTTATATAATATATAAATAACTATCATTTAAAATGTAGGAAATAAGGAAGGATGTGTTTATTTTGTGGACATACTATTTAGTTTACCGCTACCAAATTTGGAATCTAATGAAGTCTAATGACCGTACCTTATTTGGGATAATTAGTTACAGATGTCGTATCAAATATGGGTACGTAAACATGCGATAGATAAAAGAGTATGTAAAACCTTAAAATATAAAATTATTTGCATAGATTTCGACATAGTCTAAAAATATATGACGCACCATTAGTTATTTCCTGATGTAATTCGTACTACTTGGTTTTATCTACAATGTTAAAAACATACATTAATTTAAAGTTTTAAGAAGATTTTTGTATAGTTATGAGATTGCGAGCAAGTTCAGGTGCACTCCCTATTCCCTAACTCTCTTAGGACGGTGCGATAGCAGTATGGCACGAGCGAAAAAGGATGCAAGAAGGCATGCGAGTCCTGTGACAATTTAATAGTACAAATACCAAACCTTAGAATGCAATAATGTAATCGTATACAGTAGAATGGAAATAAAAAGTGGAATAAAAAAACAAAAAGGCGGTTCTTTGTAAGGATTGCTGTGCGTTAGCATTAGTGATAAAAGACATAATGAATATGAATGTAGGGTAATCGGGATTCTGTCGTGATCTGAAGCAGCACTGTACGAAGGTTGCACGCTATCCACACCCTTTATGAATATTTAGATGGCATTTTGTATCGGCTATCAACAGTTTTAAAGTGAAGTTGACATTTATTGATACTAATTACTAATGCAGTCCGTTATAATAATGATCGTTGTTAAATAGGTGGTAATGAATCGCATGAACGTCATCGAGGATTACTGTCGAGGTCGTGGGTTGGATTCCTGCGTAGGGTAGGTCGTTTAATGTTGGTAATAATAATTAAAACGGCGGGTTAAGGTTTGTGCTGGTCTGGGTTTTCCACACATAAATATGACGTTTTTTTTTTTTTTTTTTTTTTGACGTTTGTATTTTTTCAAAAAAATATTCGCTTATTATCTCGTTTTCATGCAAGGCAGCATCATTATAAAATATAATATCTGACGAGCCATTTGGTGTAATGGTTGAGAGAAGTCGGCTATTACACCAGAGGTCGCGGGTTTGATCCCCGAACGGTACAAACATTTGTGTGCATGAACATGTCTGTTTGTATCGGTTTGGGTTTTTCTATGTATAATATATTATAATGTATTTACAAAAAAGTATATAAGTAATGTTTGTCCGTTGTCTGGCACCCATAGCACAAGCTAATGCTTAGTTTGGGACTGGATGGCTTGATTGGGCTTGATTCACACAAGTGAATAATGTCCAGAGATATATTTGTACACATATTTTTTTTATGTTCTTACATCATCAATTCATCACGAACTTATCGGGTAATGGTGAAACCGACCTGTATTTTTATACGAAGCAATGTTAGCTTCGCCGGTTCATAAATATACAGTATCGTTATAAATTGTAGCCTATTCACAGAGATCCATATCTCTGTGAGCCTATTCATAATTCTGATGCATAAGCTAATCCAAAGTTTCATTTATATTCGTCCAGTAGTTTTGCATAAAAGAGTGACAAAGTTCCATCCATCTTCGCAAACTTTTGCATTCATAATGTAAGTAGGAAACAGGATTACTTAGCAAATGAGGTACGAGATTCAAGGAATTAAAAATTTATGAAATAAGTAGGTAACTGTTGAATAAAATATTATTAAAATGGTGTTGTGTTTGTAACTCAGATTATTGGATTTTATAGTAAGATGTAAGAATTTATTAGCGACTAAAGTTTAATAAGTATTTAATGGGTTATTTTTAACAAGAAATTCTTAATAATTGCGTGACTTTAGGCAATGTTTGTGGTAGGTGTGCAATAACATGTAAAGTTAGAAAGATAGTCTTTATATTTTTTTTATTTTTTTTATACCACGTCAGTTGGCATTAAGACAAGCAGCCCACCTGATGGTAAGCGGTCACTGCGGTCTATTCCATTGAGGGAATGTGCTGTCAAAGTGCTAATAAATAAGTAAGTACTTATTTTGCTCTAAATTGAAGTCACCAATTTTTGTTTAGATTTATGATCATTATCATTATTATGATCACAATTTTATTATATTATGATCTTACAGATTTTTAACTTAGAGGTATAATGTATTATAATTTTTGACAGGCAACCCATCTGATTGTAATGAATAGGCTCCGAAACTAATGAACCGATTTGGAAAATTCTTTCACTGTTGGAAAGCTACACTGTCTCCGGGTGACATAAGGTACCTACTTTTGATCCCGAAAATTTTGGGGGAAGGGGGAGATAATTGGCAAAAGAATTTACGGGCGGGTGAAACCGCGGAGGCGACCGCTAGTACGAGTACTCACATAATAGGAAGCATCGCTCAATGTGGTGCCATATTGTAGGGTCATCCGGCCTTCGTGCCTTTCATTTTTTTTATATATTTTTTATGCTTTTCAACTCCATGGAAATACCGGTGGCAGCGATGAATTTCAGAGTTAAGTGATATGTAGAATTTCGAAAATCGCATAGTTGTTGAAGCACCAATATGATGGAATATGTGTGATTTCAATGTTTAGTCAATAAATAAACTGACGTGCCGTTTAGGCACTTGTTAAATTGTTACGGTGAAATGCTCCCATCGACAATTTAATACAAACACTGTTACCGAATGTAAATGTAATGTAATGAAGTTTTAGCTACGTAGGTTATAGTTGATTAATTTGGTAGTTCATGTTACTAATTTGCTTTCATTATAGATCCTTATTATCAGTGTTATATGACTGTAAATAAACTGTAGTGACCATAATTTTTTACTTATTATAAACAAATTATAGGTCTAGTGATTTATGTTCCGGGCCGTGATCTCGGGGTTCAATTCCCAGGTTTAGCAAAAAGTATAGGTTTTTCGAACACAACTCAAGTTTGTGAAGACATGTGGTTAGCGGATTAAGTACTCATCATTGTAAGGATAACTTGATTTCAAAGGTAGAGGCCTTTGCCGTGCTTTTCTTAACTTTGAAACACACACTTTTACTACATTTTCAGGTAATTAAAGCCTTACATTGTTGTAATTTTCAGAACAAAAGATGGTCAATAAAGTCAGGAAGACCTGTAACCGGGATTCGAACTCAGTCCCATTTGATAAACTATCGAAATGGGACTAAATGTATGAAGTAAATAAAATGTTTACCAAACGCAACTGTTGAGTAGGCACAGATTGAGGTTTACCAAATGGGAAGTAGCCGGATTTCGAGATCAGATCCAGGTCATTATCACTAGACCACTCGGGCTATGGAAAACGTTCTGAAGCTTAGCGACCCAACAATCTATTGGCCAGTTTATGTTGAACCGCAGACAGTGTTGCAGTGTTACACGGACATAATGATGGTTTGATTTTAGCAGTATTTTTAGTAAAGGTAAACAAACTGTGTATGGAAGATTTCGTTAAACTATGTGGGTCTTCATACTTATAATTACAATTGTTTTGTTTATAAAAAATAAAATTTATAATATAACATTTTTGGAGAAATGGTTGGCGTGCCTCCTTAGTACAATATCCGTATATTTACAAAGGTGTTCCAGTGTATTAACCCATTGCCCGTAGTTGTAAGCTATGCTTAATTTGGGCACAGATAATGTTTGGGTTTTAGTTGGTTTTAGTGTAAATAATTTTATTGAGTGGTTATAGATTTTTAACATTATTTGAAGTTTCTTTCTTTATTGTTTAAATTTTTTAAAGAGGTTTTTTGTAACATACATTATTAAATACGTTTGACGTTGTCTCGAAATCCCAGTCATTAATGTTTAGCGTAATAACATGAGTAGGTACTGGTTCATCTATTATTCCACGTTTCAAGCTTGCCTGAGGGATTCTCTGCTTGTCTTGGTTAAATATTAAATATGGGTATTAATCGAGCTGTGGTAGAGTGGCTACACAGCCGTGTTACATGGATGAGATCGATAACTTCTCGGCGCTTACCTATTTCCACGTATGTAAGTGGCACCATCCTAGGCCGATATTCTCACCAGTACCACACCTAAGCTGATAGCAGAACAAGCTAGAACTTCTGAAATAATATTGCTAGTTCAATGGACGAAATAAAAAGAATAAAATTCACACTAGTTCGCCGCTTCACGATACTATCAACTCTTACTGCTTGTTAGGTAGTATTAAAATATGTTAGTGAAGGCGACGCCGGTTGTTGATTTTTTAAAATATTTGTATGTGTCGATGAAATGTACTCGTAATAATTCAAATTCGTCTGACTCGTTTCTTAGTCAGCGATTATGACAGTTGTAGACCATTAAAACGGCGGTTTTTAAACATCTTTCTTCTTTTCTCTAGAAGTGAAGCTTTCATAAGCGAGATAATACGTTAAACTGTCTCCTCTAAGTATTTGATGTGTGAAAAATATATGCTACTTTTTATCAACAAAATAATATCACGCTGGCGGAAGCTAGTCGGAGAGAAATCGAACATTAACATTTATTTTAACCTTACATAATCTGTATAGGTGATTCCACCATGTATACATATGCAAGAAGGAATCACCTATATAGATAGATAATGCGGCACATGTTTGGGTAATCTTACCTTCACTAGTAGGTAAATATTTTTTTCTCAATATTTATTATCTATTTTCATGATTACCTGTCTTGATTACGGTTCGCCGATGAAGTAAACTGATTATCCCACCATAATTGTATTGTATGTATAATATGTTATATCTAACTAGCTAAGTGTCAGCTACAGCCACCAATAATGTTTATCTACGTAGAATCTAGTGCCTTCTAGCCGAGTTTGGCTTCAGTGACCAATCCCAAAAAATATCCAACTAGTCTACGTAGTAAAATAGTGCGCAAGTTGTCTGCAAACACTGGTTTACTCACTTTTCCCTCATCCCAAAAAATAAGTAGTCTGCCCGAGGGAAGAGCAAAACAATCGGCAGAGGAAGCATTGCTCAATGTGCTCTGTATGCTCCTCTGATCTTACATCATATCATGGTTTTGATTTCAAGTATACTGGCTTCCAACATATTGCTGAACCACAGCCAAAGATATTAAGCCGTAGTTTTAAAGTGCGACCTAAAGCCACAGAGACAGGCAACCCCACCACACAAGAGTACTGACCTCCCAATTTCTACGGCATAAGAGTGGGGTCAATAACCGTGTATTTAACGCTTGACTTCAAGTTTGATTTGCATTAAGCGTCTCTGCGTGTTCTTAAACGGATTTATGGATATCATATTGGTAAAAAATCATGTTATATTTTTTTATCTGGGTATTATGGTTACAGGCATATCTGATGGTAACCGGCTATTATTATATTCCATTCAGGGACACTTCATGTGCCGCAACAGTATAGCCTCTCTGATCATCGAGCCTTTTATTGTTTCCCAACATTTATATTGCATGAACACACAATCTATTATTGCGGTAGATAACTCCTATGAAAATCGGACTCTGTAAAATTCCTACCATCAATCAGACCCAAGGCAGGAATCGAACCGCGACTTCCACGTTTTTGACCCGAGCGGCTAAGCGACTACTCCACGAAGGCGGTTGCTTTCTAAGTTATCATAACTATGCCGAGAATAGGTAGTTATATCATTTGGATGGGTTACTCTTCGTCATTGAGCTACTATTAGTACGTCAGTACATAAATATTTCTATGCTCTTCGTATTGTTTGCTAATGTCCTAATAACCATGAATCATGCTTAGATACCTACACATCTAGAATTGACTATTTATAGAGACCTAAGTTAAACAAATCACGTTTGTTGGGTGGGCGACGAACAGGCTACTTATTAATGACATTTATTTGACCTTAACATTGATTGTCTAGCACGTGTATTTAAGATCGCAAATCTTTGTCCGTGACATCACAAACTAGTTTTTGTCGAACAATTTATAAATAATTATGTAGAAGATTTTATAAAAAAATTGTGTGTTAGGTTGACTCTAACGAATTTATTAGCATATTTAGTATCCCACATCAGGAAGAAGATCTCTAGCATTGAAATCAAGTTATAGTAATGGGAACTTGCTTCACGCTTGCCAATGGAATGGTGTTCACCCGACCTGTGTTAGAAAAATCAGACGAAGTTTTGGGTTAGTAGTCGACAGTGCGAATCGTCCACTTTCAAAAATTATATTAATTTATTAGTCGATTCGCCCGAACGAATTTTAATCGCGTGAGAATTGACCCCTTTAAGAATTACTAGTAGGCGATTCGCACTTTAAAAAAAAAATTACTTTGATTAAAAAAATCAAAGTCGTGTTCAGGAAATCTTTGTAATAATATTACCTTTTCCCTGTCTATATATCTTACAGCATACAGAATCAATTGAATTGCAAATGTAACATTTTTTCGGACAAGGAACATATTAAATTATAAACTAATATCATTAAGCGTTAAATTATAGGTATTTAATAACTTTAATATTAAAATCACACCAAAAATTAGAAACGATGTCTGTTTTTTTTTATAACTAATATTATTGTAAGGGCAACATAACCTTATTGTAGATGTTTTTTTCTTGTCATGCATTTTATTTTTTCAAAGGTATAATTTTCTTCTATACAGTTGGTTCGTCATAATAATCAACCCGTTAAAAAAATCCATGACAAATGAATACATACATCTCCCATAAGATCATGTTGCCCTACATCTGTAAATTATTCCCTTAATTTTTTTATGAGTTATTTATATCCTTGATGACTGTACTAATATAGGTACAATATTTCTGATTCACATTTTGTTAAGTGTGCGAATTGCCTATAATTCTTAAAGGGGTCCCAAAAATCGACTACTTACTAAAATAATAATTATTTTTGAAAGTGGGCGATTCGCACTTTCGGAGCGAATTAATTTCATGCGAATTGACTACTAACCCAAAGTTTTTTGTACGACTCGGGTATTAAACCCAGGACCCCGATTTCACGACCCGTTACTTAACCACTAGATCATCAAAGCGTTCCTATATTAAAGACACTAACGTACTTATCTTTTTTATCGGATAAATTAACGTGACCATCAACTTCAAATGGTTTTTAAAATTAAATTAATTTCACTCTGATTGAATTTTATACTGAAACATAAAGTATATGCGAACCTAGAATGCGAAGCAAATCACACAACACAATAAATAAATTCAAGAATAATCAGTAAGAGAACCTGCAGTTACATCCGAAATCCATTTAAAGAAAGAAATATTAACAACCACTACCTTCTATAGCGTAAGAATTGAATAAACATCAAAATCATGCAGCGTTTACTATAAAAGAACTTACGTAGATCCAACACCACCAGAAACGAATCCTATGTTTATTTTGGTCCAGGATTCGAACCCACGATACCAACCAGATAGACAGTTATCGACGAGGGAATACATCCAACGATATTTTTTATAGTATGATCCTTTTCAAAAATATTTTTTTGTATTTGAAATGATTTCTTGTAACTTTAGCTTAAGGTTACCTTTTGATTCAAATTTTAATTTTAAGGCAAATCATTCTATAGCACTATGTTTAAAACAAATAAATATTTAGTTCTTGTAGTTTTTATGAACAAATGAAATGCTCATAAAATCCACTAAGATTTTCCGCTCGCTTTAAAAGAACAAAAAGAAAATACAGACATTCGTTGAAAACATAATTAAAACGTACCAGCCAGCAGAGTTCGCATTGCAAAGACAAGAAATAAAACTCACCTAGCGCCACTAACAAGAGAACAAAACACGACCGTACAAATAACATCGTGGTGTAGCCTCAAATTATGTGATAGAATTCACCAGAGGACTGTGGTACCGACGCGGACACAACACACACTCAGAGACACTGGTATTATTATGTTTTTATATTAGCTGCTCGGGGAACACCTTTGAAACCGTATCAATAGTTGTGTACACAACAGGACACCGTGGTCGTCACAGTCACGTTATCAAACGTAGACGAATCTAGTGATGTGCTACTTGCAATGTACAACACTTCACTTGATCACTAATAAATCAAGTACATTGTACTGCACGAAACTCATTTTCCTAAAATTAAGCGAAAGTCTTTAACTGCTTTAATGACATCAATTTAGATAGTCGTTAGTGGTTAATGTGTTTAAACATTAGTTATTTAGCTCAGTAGGTAAGAATGCCACGTAGTCCGGAAGTTTTCCAGAACTTGTGACCCTACTAGTACTGTTTTAATGCAAATGTTTATGAGGCCAGGATGGATTGATGCTTCTTCTCTTTTATGGCATAACTACTAAAGGATTCAAAACAATTACGGAACACGTTTTCATAGAAGCCAAACACAAAGAATAGATTTATCTTATTTGATTAACCCCATTGTCAAGACACAGTCACTAGCAATATTTGATATTAATACGTAATTATTTTTAGGTATTGAATTATTATGTATACAAAACGGTATGAAATGAAATGAAATGATACGGGTACGAAATAGAATTTATTTTGTCCATCTCCGAATGCTCCTCAATAAATTACTTAAAATAGCAAAATTTTTCACTCTTTAAAAAATATAACAAATAGTTTAATGAAATCTGTGACATATACAATTAACAATTCTTTTGTTAAATACAGTTTGTACCTTTGATGTTAGCTCCATTTAAATATTTTTACACATTTACATTATAATTTACGTTTTATAAAGTGGTATTTACTTCGTCTCTTTTATTCTAGCTTTTAGACCTACTGTTGTATACTAGTAGGTATAGCTTACTACTAGTTTAATTAAGGTATGTTTAGTGACGTCTGAAAATTGGTTATGTTTCAACAACTCATTTAAAATGCAAAGTATGTTTTGAAGCCTTGGTTTTTTGTCGTGCAACTATTATGCCTATAATTCTTTTTTCTACAAACATCGGTTTGAAAAAAGCCAAGATAATATTTTTAAACGGCTTTGCTTTTTTTCTAGACGGATACAATATATTTCTTATCCTCTACTGTTATGGCAGTTTACAAAAGCATTAAATTACAATACAAACGAAAAACACAACATTATTTGTACGAATATAGACCTAGAATTACTGGTGAAGTTGTGATATTCTCATAGCCATAATATTTAATACACGGAAGTGAATATGTATAATAAAATTACTCATTTTGAGCATTGGGTTACCTTAGTTTCTATAAATGAACGACATTGAGTAAATATTTAATTTATATATTTAATAAAGAAAAGAGTTAGTTCTTTCACATTTAACTCTCTCCTAACTTTTTTTTATCTGAGCACATAATAAAAAAAAATACAAATACAAAGCCCAATCCAAAGATCAAACTTACTGCTCTTCACTAGGTCTCTCTAAAAAACTTAATTAGCAATTGTTTATACCGACGTGTCGTAGTATGAACATACACTGGGAGCCCACCGGTTTTGGATGTTTTAAAAAAAACTGTTGCCGAAACCGGCACGTTATATAAATTACCAGTTGTGTGTCTCCGTCGCTGGCTGTCGTACGCAGTGATGCGAGATTTAAAGACGTAAACAATATCAGTATGGTAATGAATTTTGTACTTTGTTGGATATTCATAAGATTTACTAAAAGTTGGTCAAAGCATCTGTAGAGGCGCTACAGGCAGACCGACTTGAACGATGCCTCAATCTAATATAAAAAAACGCATATCAGATATTATATCTGTGACAAAAATAACGTTTACATCAAGAATTATTGAAGTCAAGACTGATGTCGGTAGTGACAACACAATATTGCGTCAATCAGTATTTCAGAAATATTACATGGGTCTTTAAGCCACCAACTAAGAACTGAAAGCATTCGTAACGAAGCGTACACTGTCGACTTGATATAAAAAATATATAATAAGTATCATCCTAGAATTATTTTTTTTTAGATCTAAACAAACGACGTAACTTATTTTGTAAACAATACCTCGGAGTGTGTTCAATAATCCTCGAATTTTGTGAATAGAAAAATATTGGAGGAAGGTCGAAAGGTGACATCCGTACCCAACACTACAAGTGTACTTATGTTTAGTTGAAACTTCTACTTTATCTATTTGAATTGTAAAGAGAATATTATCAAAACAACGTTCAAAATATTATAAGATGATAACGTAGGTACGCCTCGATGGTCTAGTGATTTAAGTACCAGGCTGTGTGATCTAGGGGATTTGGGTTCAAGATTTGGGTTCAAGTCCCGGGTCGGGCAAAACTTGTATCAAATTTTTTTCTAACACAGCTCGGGTTTCTGCTATTAAATTAGGACAGAAATGTAGAGCTAATTTTGGTGGAAATGAGTATTAAGTGCAAGTGCGCTTAATAAAGTGTTAATGTGGCAATTCTTTATAATAAACTAGCCTGTCATTATATTTGTATTTGCCCGAATGGACTATACGATAAGACGTTATCCCCCAGGAATGTGATATTTTCCGACATGAAGTAGCTTAATACGTATGTCACTTTCCAGCTCCCAAAATATACTTACTTATACCAAATCATGCCAATCAGTTGTTCCATAGCAACGTGAAAGAAGGATAAATAAATAAACTTTCGCATTTGATAATATTAGTATTGCTGGATGGCGTTATGTTGATTAGAATTTCTGTATTCAATACCACACGTTTGTTCCACGTATTTACGTTTATATCCGTACAATTTATGAATAAAAATAATAAAACGTTTTCTTAGGCAAGTATGATTACAATGGATTGTCTTAATAATATTAATATTTGCTGTCTGGATTTATTCAGATGCGTTAAGAAACAAGTATCCTAGTTGCTTTTAGGTAATGTTAAGCCAGTTTTATATAATTTTCTGCAGAATATACTTAAGATTACAATGGACTAAGGTATGATTCGTAATCACACACATTATACGAAATTACTTGCCGTTTTCTTTAGCATGGCATTAGTGCTTACTTAACTTAAAAATGAGGGTTTGTTTATGCTACTGTTAAAGAGAGAAAATATATTTGAAATCAAGTTATTGTTACAACGATTGGTGTGATTCACGCATTTGCTTAGAATAAATATTTTTTTGAGAAAGCGCCAAACTCTGAATGTAGGTATAGCTTGACAGACAGAATTTTTATATACATAAAGCACACACACACAGTAGAGGTGCTTATTTACAATTTTTATAGACAATAGCATTCACGAAAACACATTTAATATGAGAAGACTTTAATTAAAGATTATTTATTACATTCCCAAAATTATATTATAATATGGGTTAGTCAGTCGTTGAACCATGATGCAGATTCTGTGTTTGGTATAGTGACACCGGTTTGCCGGCCAGCACCAGTTTGCGACCACTTCACACGTTTATTTGAATAATAGATAGTCTATAGACAGCTCATTTCTAATTTCGCGCCAGTCGACCTGGACAAACTCCACGGTTCTTAATCCAACAGCATGACTTTATAATTTGCGAACTGAGCCCTCAGTCGCCATTTCAAAATTTGGTGTGTTGACACGTGACAAATTTAGCAAAAATAATTGCAGGTGGATCGATTTTCAAATGTAAGATTTTGAGTGTTACTATTATTTTATAGGGGTTTGATCTGGTTTGTGTGTAGGATAAGATGTTTAATTTCAATATTCAAGTGCCCAAACTCACCAAACATTTCATAATTTGTAATATTTTTGGTGGTCGGGCAATAGGTTATCGATTCATATCAAAATCTAGTTTCCGACCGGGTGGTCGGAAAACCGGTTTATTTACGTAATTTTTCTTTGCCTACATTGCGGAAACCTTAAATGCACCAACATAGATTCATTTACATTTGTGAACAGCTAGGAATTTGTGACTTGACAACCAGTTTCCGACCGCCAGTATACCTCATAGTTTCAAAGATAATGACCTTTAAAAATACCAAAATTTTAGCGGCCGACAACCGGTGAAAACAAACCCTGTTAACGGCCGTCTTTAACAGGCGGTCGATAACTGGTAAAATTGTACCTATTTCCAGCCGTTCAAAAAAATCTACTTCCTACTATATAATATTATATGTATGTATTATGTATATGTATGTATATAATATTATAAATGCGAAAGTCGGGATGTTTGGAAATTTTGATGTTTAGATGTTTGTTACTCAATCACACCTAAACGGCTGAACGGATTTAGATGAAATTTGTCACACGTAGTTTATAACCCGGATTAGGATATAGGCTTTAAAATTCCTACGGGAAACGTCTTATTTCTGCGGGAATAACAATTTTGAAACTACTGAACTGATTTGAATAATTCTATCACTGTTGGAAAGCTACACTATCCCCGGTCAACATAGGGTACTATAATTGATCCCGGAAATGTGGGGGGAAGGGGGGTTATTTGAAAAAGGGAATTACGCGCGTGTGAAACCGCAGGCGGAAGGCTAGTAAGATAATATTTCTGTTTGTTACATTTTTTGTTTGTGTTTTTGTTTTTTCGCGCTTCGATGGTCTAGTGGCTTAAGTACCGGGCCGAGATCGCGGGGTACTGGGTTCAATTCCCGGGTCGAGCTAACTTTGTGTCGGTTTTTTCGGATACTGCTCGGGTTTGTGATCACCAATCCGCATTTGGCAAGCGTGGTGATTAAGCCAGTACCCATCATTGTAACGATAACTTGATTTCAAGGATGGAAGCCTTTGCTTTATAGAGAAGAGTATGCCGGCAGAACGGAGTTCCAAGTAGAGTTGCCCATCGATAGTCCACTATCGCTAAACTATCGATAGTCTATCGATAGTTGACGTCATATCAATAGTATCGATAGTCTATCGATACTATCGATAGCCCAAATCCAGGCAATACTATCGATAGTATCGATACTATCGAGCAACAATACTATCGATAGTATCGATAGTTTTTTAACTATCGATACTATCGAAAGTATCGATACTATCGATATTATCGATACTATCGATAGCACTATCGATATTGTTACTATTTTTCAAGGTCAACTATCGATAGCGAAACTATCGATAGTTGGGCAACTCTAGTTCCAAGATCCACTATATTATAGGATAGGCTTTTCGATCGTGTTCCAAATCAAAAGAAATCAACAAATATGACCTTTTGGTTACTCAATTGTATTTTTAGGTCGCAAAAGAGAGTAAAAATATACCGCTTTTTTGATTTCATTAACTGTTTCACTTTCATACTATTATATACCCTATGGCTATTGAATAAGACTCATTTTTCTACCGTAAATTAGGTGGTCGATAACCGGTGCACAGGTGGTCGATAACTGGGCCAAACGGCCGATAACCGGTGTTTTTGCTATTTTTACGAATAATACATTTTTTTAAATTATGTATCACTGCTACGTTTATAAACGTTAGGTTTTATAAAACTAGACTATTGTAAGATCAAATGTTAATTTTTTGGAAAATCTTGACGTACAGCATCATGATAGAAATCAACTCTGAAGTCAACAAGTCGCTTAAGTGGTCGCAAACCGGTGTTCCTACCCTACCTTTAACCAAAGTTGAAACGTAAGTTAGGATTATAAGGCAGATACAAAACGATTTGTTGCTCTATCCTAAACATATCTTTGCAGTATTGCATCGCTTAATAGTACGATATATTTTTACGATTCAAAATTATCATATCATTTCGAAGAATTTTATTAATGAGGAGCCGCAAGCAACATATATTATTTTCAGCACAAGGACACATTCAAACCTGAGTTCAAACAAGTTTTCTTTTGCTTATTAACAAGTGTGGAATGCTCTTTCAGTAAGTTAATTACAACAGACATATTTTTTAATTTAAACTTAAACATTCCTGCTGTTTTATATATACCCATTTTTTGCGTTACACGAATGTATTTTTTACTACTTCTTTTCAGGATTTTGTGTTTATTTGCTTTAATGTTTACGTTTTGGGGCATTCCATAAAAATGCTTTTATGATATTTAATCACAAAAACGTGTACCACCTTTTTATGTATGTTAAAGACACGTGATTTAATGTAATGGCGTCATTTAAAAATCGTCTCCTTTTTAACTTAACTCAATTAATAAAACATTGTATTTTTGACCCATGATGTAGATTATATATATGTATATTACATATTAACGCGGCGATGGGCTCTTGTACTGCGTGACATTTTAGTCGCTGTTTTCCCGCAGTAAAATGATACTAACTTAGTAGTACAATAGATTAATAAAGTTTTTTTTGTAGTCAAATCAAAAGTTTTACGATTGTGATAGACGAAACTCGAACCAATAGTACTAGATTCGACGCCGACGGTCACCGGCCAGGATCATTGCCCTTCGCGCTTATCAAAAATATGATAATTAACTATTTACTAACTCTAGATTTCCATTTTTCCACGGAAAACAACGACTAAAAAACACGCGCTTTAGGTTTAATTATTGAAACATAATCGCAGGGTTTAATAATTCCTTGTGTGTCGGTCTAAATTTTTTGACGAATGTTTTGAACACAATTCGGGCTAGTGATCACTAAACCTCATTTGGCGCAAGTGCCCATCATTGTGACAATTTACTGATTTGAATGATGGAGGTCTTTGTCCTGCAGGAGGAAGAATAGGCTGATACTTTTTTTTACTTTTTAATTTTAGAAAACCAAATACGGGTACCAAGGTAAAACGACGTTGTTATGTGGGACAATGCCGTTTCCAAACATAAGAGATAATACTAACTAGCTACACAAGATATTTAAATGAGGTTTTCCAAGAGATAGTAGGTACAGGTAGTAAATGGGTTTTACTTTAATTATATTATGTGGGTTCAGGATTGCACAAAACTGGTTTTATCAGTTTTTAATGAGTGCGTAAACAACATGTCTGTTTGCATCCGTCTGGGTGTTTCTATGTGTAGTATGCATTTACAAAAATATATGTATAAGTAATGTTCATCCGTGGTCTCGCACCCATAGCACAAGCGAATGCTTAGATGGCGATGTGTGAATAATGTCTAGAGATATTTAAACATCATCTCTTTCTTTCTTTCTTATCTTTTCTGAACTTGAATCTAAGCCAGTAATCGTATCTGTCAACACATGAACTTTCCCATTCATTCTTTATCCACTTATGGAGGGAAGCATCCCATTACTGTGATAATTCCAGACCTTAAAACAAACTGACCAAAATAATAGTTAATTGACATTAAAACAAACTGACCAAATCAATTAGTCTAGTTACCGCACACTCGGTATCCTCATTAAGGCGAGTCGATTTTAAAATACGTGCTTTATTTGTAAAAAGTTCTTTTATTCACTTAATTAGAAAGAAAAAGACTGGAATTAGTATCGAAAGCTGGTGATTAATTTATCTGGTTCAAAAGTTTTTTCATTATCTGTATACAATGACTTGAACGTCATTGTCTGTATAGGTTTATTGTATGTGGAATATAAAAGGATTCTTATACTTATGAGATAATCTCGGGTATAATCCGGTTCCCGGAGGTCGTGGGTTTGATTTTTACTTTAGGTCTGGTTTGTGGTAGATTCTTCTTTGTTCACCCAGGTGAATTCACCAAAGTGAACATCATAGTGGAATAATCCGAACTTTTTCAGGTTCCGACTGGCTAGCTACCCACCGGTAACACTTTGGTCATATTTTACTATATCTATACCTGTACGTATTATCCGATTCAAATGCTATTAAGATAATACCTTTTGGAATTAAGCGAAAAATGACGTCAACTGCGCTTTTCCGCAGCGTTAGCAACCAATAGCAACGCATTATTTATCTGTGTGTCATCACAGTCGCGTCACGCAACTCCAAAAGGTCGTATTCTAGTAGCATCTGAACCAGATAGTATATACTCTTTTTCTCTCTTTAAGTTTGGATAAGATCATTGTATTTGTATACTATAACAGTCTGTATAGTAATAAGTGGGGGAGTGAGGGAATGATACCTTGGTTTACTGCTGAGGTTAATCATTTCGATTGAAATATTTCGTAATTTCCTTCTGCACCATACAACTTTAGTAAGCAATATTATCGACCGCAAAATTAACTATGCCCAACATTCGAAACGTTGAAAACAGATGCTGCAGTCAAATAATTAAAGGTTTGCGCTGCATTGGACCCAACTTAATTAAGGCGCTCCTTTACGTCAAGTTTTGATATTTGAGGGGGTGAAGCAGACGCAACAAGCGAGGGGACCCCGCGCGTCCCGCGCGCGTTCTTATTCTGACACCATCCTTATGCTAGGGTCACACTATCGCGAAATCTTCGACGACCTACGACGAAGTGCTTGGCCACATCAAATCGCTATGTGATGAACATTTATTTTTGTTCTGTGTCTGGATGTTTATTTGTATTTAAGTATATATTTTTGGTACCTTCTTTGTTTTTGATACCCATAACATAGTGCTTACGCTAGGTACTTACTTTGGGGTCAGATCAATGTATGTGATGTTGTCCAATTTTATTATTAATTCATTTCGTATGAATTCTGATAAGTATCTATCGTTCCGGATTAATTCGGAATTTCCGGAAAACATTTAATTTTATTTATATAAAAACCTGTATTTGTAATAAGTATAATATAAAATTAGTAAAATGCGTATATTATAAAGTTTTACATATACATTATTGGTGAGTACCTACTCAGATAGTGGACACTATACACTCAAATGTATTTTTCTAAGTTAAATAGACTATTTACTTACATACTAATTTATTTATTTATGTATTAAAATACATCGGATACGGTTCGGTATATAGAAGGTGTTACAAAAAGGGTATATTAAGCCGAATACTATGTAGTTAGACCATTATTCTGAACAACTTGTACGAAATCTTATTTTCGAAAACGAGAAAAAACAACCTTTCATTCAAATGTCAGTTTCTATGAAAAAGATTTCTAGAAGTTTTCAATGAAAACTTGATTTTTTTTCTCGACAACGAAAAAAATATAGGGTAGTGACACCGGTTTGCTGGCCAGCACCAGTTTCTGACCACTTAACATGTTTTTTTTTTAATTATAGATAGTCTATAGACAGCTCATTTCTAATTTCGCGCCAGTCGACCTGGACTAACTCCACGGTTCTTAATCCAACAGCATAGCTTTATAATTTGCAAACTGAGCACTCAGTCGCCATTTCAAAAAGGTTTCCGCCAAATCCCATAGAAAAAACCCAGTCCCGGCGCAAAAGAATTGAATCTCAGATTTTAGATAATTATTATTAGTAGAAACAATATCAAGAGTCACTATTTCCTGATTCGGGTTATTCCCGACTGCCCCTACCAAATCTGCCACCAGTGGGGCAGTCGAAACTTTTTAGTTCCGTCTGCCCCTAGTAGGGGCAGGCGAAACTAATTTAGGTTCCGTCTGCCCCCACTAGGGGCAGACGGAACTAAAAAGTTTCGACTGCCCCTACTGGTTATTTAGATAGGTAGGTAGCTACCCCAGTAGATGCCTATAGTACCGTACGAATGCGGACTCGTTTTGCGGGAGTTTTTTTGCGCGACAAGACGCGACGACGCGACAATTTGAAGAGTAGCTGTCCAATTACCATTAAATGCAAATATCTGAAGTAGCTCTTCATAATTATGTATTTAATTTACATTAAACATACATATTTCAAAAAAGAGCAATACATTGATATTAAAATGTGTGAATATTTCGAAAAACAAATGAATGTCGTGAAAACAAATGAATTTCGGGAAAAACAATGTTTATTGATCTGAAGTAAAAAAAACAGGTGAACGCGATTTTCGACCTTATCGACATTCACCAAATTAACGGATTTTAATGAACCAGCAAAGATAGTCAACAAGCGTTTGCGAAACAGCAACAAAATTTTGAATGTCAATAAGGTTGAAAATCGCTTACACTTGTTTTTTTAACTTCAGATCAATAGATTAAAAAAAAAACAGGTGCAAGCGATTTTCGACCTTATCGACATTTACCAAAATAACGGATTTTAATGAACCAGCAAAGAAAGTCAACAAGCGTTTGCGAAAAAGCAACAAAATTTGGAATGTCAATAAGGTTGAAAATCGCTTGCACCTGTTTTTTTAATTTTAGATCAATAAACTATGTTTTCCCTACATTCATTTGTTTTCCCGACATTCAAAAAAAAAAAGAAAAAAAAAGATTGACGTACAAAAGTATTTTAAAAAAATCTATTTGCAGAATAAATTATTTTATTTTATTCATTTGTTTTCCCGACATTTATTTTGTTTTCCCGACATTCATTTGTTTTCCGAAATTTTCACACATTTTATTAAATGTATTAGTCTTTTTTGAAATACAAGTGTAAATTAAATACATAGCGATAGTTACCCTTAGGCCGCGTGGTCCGATCGGCTTGTCCGATCGATCGGACCACTATGTTTTTTATTTCCTGTTGGTTCGATTATTCGAACTCTAAAGTTCTCGTGGTCCGATTATCGAATTACTGGGACTATTCATTTCCTTTATCGCGATAGTGTGGCCGTAGCATTAGGAATATAAATTACGAAATGTCAAAAGTGCAGCGCGCCGGAGCGACGTGCACAGGTCCGACGTTGCCAGTGGGCACAAGCGTACTGACGTGAGATTGGATGTGCGCTGAGGAATCGCGTGGGGCCTATTTTGTAGTTAAAATTCAATTAAAAATTAAATAATAAACGTATCGCTATAATATTCGGCCATGCAATCAGTTTAACGGAGAAGTATCGAATACAGCATTTAAATTGCTTAGTTTCGGCATAGTTTTGCAAATATTTGCTTTTAAAAATAACAAAAAGCACTTTTTCAAAATAAAAAACTATCGAGAAAAGTATTACCAATCGTGTTTCTGTTCTGCATATATTTAGTTAAAGGACTGAAGTTACATATACTAAAATATAACGAAGGAAATCTTTTTAGAAGTCCGGTACTATGCTTTCAAAAAAGCACATTTCACTACCCACCGCGCCTTAAGGCCGCATTGCCATATTATGCTTGTTTTCATTTGATATCATTTTACAGCATAATCAATGTGTGTAATCGAAATTATATAAGTAACTATTTTGCAATAACGACATACAGTCTGAAGATTTGTCGTGTAAATAAAAGAATGTGTTTCAAAATGTTGAATCTCGATGTATGGTGTTTTTTGGACACCTAGGACTTTTATATGATTAGATGTTTTTTTTTATCCCACGCATGTGGTGCTCTAGCCTATGGCCCGCCTGATGGTACGAGTAAGTGGCTACCTTGTATAACTTGTTAACACAACAGAGGCACTTCTCGCGCGTTGCCGACAGTTGGAAAACTCTGTCATAGATTCATACATTTTATTTGACTTAAACACAAATATATTTGTTAAACTATACCTGCTTAATTTTAATTGCTTCAAGGTTTAAAACATCTGGTTTGTAGCCTTGTTGTGTGGCCCCATTTCACTGTGTAGATATTTGCTGCCGTTATCTGTTTCTGATAAAACAGAATTTTAATCCCATAATCGCGATGAAAGAATGAATGAGCTCATCACAACCTTGAAAAACAGTCGCAAATGATGGCCAAGTTCTACTCCAAATTTTATTAAAAGATACTTAAAATTTTCCAAGTGACTTATATTAATAATTAAGTTCGGAAACATTGTTCACACATCGCAACTGAAGACTCATGCAGAAAAGTAGGAAAATCCAATAACAAATATTAGGTTTCAACTTCAACCTAGCATTTGCAACAGGGTCATCTGGTGCTGCCGTTACTTTTAAGTGCGGCCTACATGCCATTGCACCACGTAGGCAGACAAATAACATAAAGTATCATAAAGTATCGGCTCAACTGCCTCTATAAAATGTCTAGTCGCCGTTGCAATGATAGTTTTTGGCTTAATTACCTACCACGCTTTCTTAAATGCGGGTTGCTGATAAGAAATTGGAGCTATGTTTGAAAAAACTCAACACATTTTGCTTGCTGCTCGAAAATACGACCTTCGGAGATGGCAGTTAACGATGAGAAAATATCGGGCTATTAATAAAAGGCCTCCATCATTGATATCAAAATTGATTATGCATTAAAATACAGTTTGTGGTACCTTTATTGATTTTGGTCTTAAAATAAATAATCACTATTATCCTAAAATAATAAGAATGAATCCTTGGACATTATCAGAGCACAGAGCGCCATCTATCCCCAAACTAAGCAAAGCTTGGAATGTGCCTCCAAGCGGATAAAATATGTATTATCCGGTTCAAATGCTATTAGGATAATACCTTTTGGAATGGAGCGAAAAATGACGTTAACTGTGCTTGTCCGTAACGATAGCAACGCATAATAATTTCTGTGTGTATTAAAGATACCACCGTCGAGTAACTCAACTCCAAAACGTATTATCCTAGTAGCATTTGAATCGGATAAAATATCTGGTTCAAATGCTATAAGAATGACCCTTTGTGTGTGTTAGTCATCACTGTCGCGTAACACAACTCTAAAAGGTATTATCCTAATAGCATTTGAACCAGATAGTACTGTGTTTGAACATGTTTTGCATTTGAACGATATTTTATAAAAATAAATTAATGTGCGCTAGCAACCCGAGATCTTCAAATAGGTCATAATGTAGTAACTATTAACAATAGAGCAAGGAAACCTAACTGGAAATGCTTTGACGCTTTCAGTCCCTAGAACCAGAACAGAACAGATATTGTAATGCAAATTGACCTAGTAATATCAAAACCTCCTTTGCCGTAGATATCGGTTCAAAAGGTCAGTGACACCAAAGTGTCTCGGTGCATTGATTATTAGAGACAAGGCAGTGTCTATAATTTCGGTATTTCCAAATAAAACACAAAAGTATGAATAATAATGAACAAATATCCTTGGACATTTCTGTCGACCTTCTTGCCCCAAACTAAGCATTGGATACACAACGGGCGCCAGACAACTGATAAACATTACATCTGTCCTTTTTTAAACGCATTAATAAATAATAAATAAATAAAATCAGGCAGAAGATTATTTATGTATAGAAAAACACGAAAATACATATTTATGCACAAGTGCTTGTTCCGTGCGGGGGCGAAGTTTGCAACCTCTGATGTTAGAAAATAACAACAACTCAGCAGACATAGTATTTTAAATCTTCAATACATATTTGGATATAGTATAAAAATTTCTCATTTTCCTCACTATTTGTTCTCACCAGTGAGAAGTCCTACCGGCTAGTTTTTTGTCGTATAGGAAAGTTTGCAAAATACACGAGACGCAAAATGTACACACATAATAAAAATATACAGTATGACAGGAAATGCGAGGGACATATTTAAACCCCAAATAGTTCATGCCTTCATATAACAAAAGAAGTATACATCAATAAAAACTCTGGTAAATATCTGTCAATAACCTTAGTCGAACATGAAAATCCGCGTAACGTGCGGGCACTCTTCCCTTCACAGTACCTATTTCTTGCACTCGTTCAAGTACGACTCAAATTGTTATCGCGTACAATTTGAGTTTCGGGCGTAAACGGCCGCTCAGCACACGGGATTTTTAGGTAGTTCATGCATACATAAATTATTAGGATAATTATGAAAAAAATTAAGGATATATTTTTTATAGCGAATTGGACTCTAAATCGGATTCTGAACACTCTCCTTAAATATGTCCCTCGGGTTACCTAACACCTTGTATATCCCCCAAAAAACATGACTCGCAATTCGCAGTTTTTTATGCAGGTCAAAAGCACGTCAGACGTAACACTTTGGACTTTGTACGGCTCTTATGTCGGGGGCATAAGCGCTATTATCGAACTGCAAGTGTATACCGTGATGTGCTGTTGACTGTACGTTTAAATTTCTGTCTCAAGGACCGCTAGTAGTTTTTACTATCAAATCGCATATGCATTAATTTATCGCACTTGTAATAAAATACTGACCAAATTCATAATAATTGGCTACTTAAGTTATTAATGTTTTAAGATAAATAGATTTGGAACTAGGAAAAGAAAGTAATGAGTACTGCTTTCCCTCATTTCATCTATTTTTACTTTTAATGTCAAGAAATAAAATTTTCTTACTAGCCTTAGCAGGCATAGAACACTATAATTGTTGAAGTTTCAAAAATAACAACAGTTTTGGTTACGGTTTTATTTGATTTTTAAGCGGTTTACCGGCGGTTTATCAAATACTACATTTTAAAAAACCTTGGTTCGATTACTTTACACCAATCGTGATCACGGAATTACTATCACGTTATGCATCATATAATATATTATTACAAACACGTATTCATTTTACGTTTTCTTTTCCAAAATAAGAGTTCGGTCAGTATTTTATTAACTTGAAATCAAGTCCAGTCTTACCTTGAGCCATGGTCGCTGGCACACCTCTCCTCTGGACGATAAGGAACTGATGCCAGTAAACGTGTGGAAACCTTACAAACGTCTCTAATTGTGTTAACGTATTATCTTAACATTGTTATATATTTAAGCCATTTTCACCTTTATTGGTTACGTAATACGTCACTAATACTGTTAATGATTTATTTACTCGTGATAAGCGTTGGGTTAATAACATCTGGCTTGTTTTGTGTTTGGTTTGTTGGTTAAATATTAAATAACAAAGATTAGGTCGTTATTTCACATTAACTTGACTTAAACTGTACCTATATTATTAGTATTTATCTGTGGTCTGAAAATTGAAATAAAAAACAAATTTGAAAATCTCTTTTTGTTGCGACAACAGGCAATTATTTTAAATTTAAAATTCACTGTACATTAACAGAATAAATATAATAATATAATTTATTGATGTGTGTGCATGCACGTCCGATCTATTACTTGGATTCGATGCGGGCGGAATATAAACAATCCCACCAAAAACATAAATGTGAAAAAGGAGAGCCAAGTTCAATACAAAAATTATGTTTGGCTGTGGGCTTCGCCGCAAAAAGAATGGAGATCTAATTGAGTGCCAAGTTCTATGATCTTAAAGTAGGTAAGATTTGACTTGGCCAGTTTTTATTACATCAGTCATTTTATAAAGTTATTCAACATATTTTATAATTTTATGTATTTTAAATCTGATAAAAACTGGCCAAGTCAAATCTTACCTACTTTAAGATCATAGAACTTGGCACTCAATTAGATCTCCATTCTTTTTGCGGCGAAGCCCACAGCCAAACATAATTTTTGTATTGAACTTGGCTCTCCTTTTTCACATTTATGTTTTTGGTGGGATATCATTACTTTTTGTAAAGAAAACTAGGCAGGTATTGAGATTTAATGTGGTGCCGCGCGCCGCCGAAGACACACCATCGCGTTGGCCGGTTGTTTAGCGCGCGTTTAGGACTGACTGACTTGTAGTAGCAAAACCTAACCTACTTCCAGATGACCTAGAAGGATGAAATTTGGAATCCAGATCGATAATTGTGTGTGACCGTAGGAAAAAATCGGAAAATGGAAAAAAGTTAAAAAATAGGGGGAGGGGGGGGGTTTCCCCCCTTAATTTTTAACTTTTTTCTATTTTCAGATTTTTTCCTACGGTTACACACAATTACCAAGCTGGATTCCAAATTTCATCCTTCGAGGTCATCTGGAAGTACGTTAGGTTTTGTTACCCTAACCAGTAGCAAAACCTAACCCACTTCCAGATGACCTAGAACGATGAAATTTGGAATCCAGATCGATAATTGTGTGTAACCGTAGGAAAAAATCGAAAAATGGAAAAAAGTTAAAAAATAGGGGAAGGGGGGGGGGTTTCCCCCCCTAATTTGTAACTTTTTTCTGTTTTCAGATTTTTTCCTACGGTTACACACAATAACCAAGCTGGATTCCAAATTTCATCCTACTAGGTCATCTGGAAGTACGTTAGGTTTTGCTACTATAAGTCAGTGAGTCAATACTAATTTTTACGACTTTTTGACCTTTATATCTTTATAACCGTTTGAGTTAGCTTCATGAAATTTGGGCTTCTAGGTGTCCTTATGGACCTTATTAAACTCACGTAGTTTCATGTGTTTACGTTAAATAGGTATTAAGTTATAGAAGGGTCAAAAGTGCCAACAAATGGTTCGTGTAAATATACACTTGGCGCTGGCTAGCCCGTTCCTTTCCTTTTTGCTTGAACTTGGCTTGACACGCTGCCGCGTGTCTAGATAGCCATCTGCATCAGTATAAAACCAGACTACACAATACTCTCAAAATAAAAGCTTAGGTTACATCTAGTTCACTGTTTATCATAGTTTACTTTAAGGATATAGCTGACTCGGCAAAGGTGAGGTTTTATATTAAAACTGTCTGACGCTGTATTTTAGACTTTAATTTACGGATGGTACATTATAGATGATTAAATAATTAACTACATGATAAATCTTACAAGTACCTACAATATGGCGATTTATGTAGTTTGTTAGGTTTCGGCAATATAATTATGAGTTTTGTGATATATAACAAAAAAATGGAGGCTCTAGTATGGGTGGTTTAGATTAACACCTAATACTCGTATAAATCATTAAAGAACAAAAATTGTACTTACTGCAAGTCATTGCGGTCGGATGCACTTAGAAAAAAGATGCTATTATTTCCAGAGCAATGGAATCACATCACAATTTAAAACTTTCATCAAAAATCATGTAGTGTATGTAATACATTTATGACACCAAATATTTATTGTATAGAAAGGGAAGGAAGTGTAAATAAATAATATTTTATGGAAAATCTTTTCATATGTATCAAAAATAATAATATCTCTTTACTTTGAAACAACACAGTCAACATCGACGTACAATATTGCTTTAATGTTATAATTCAGCCGTTCCGAATTTTTGAGACCACACGCGGAAACTATTTCTGTCTTTTGTCGGGTTAGTGAGATTGTAGGTAGCTAATTCTGTTGAATGTATTGTAAGCTGGTTTGTTTGAGATTGAGGGTGGCTGATGATGGAATATTATTTATCTACTATTTCGGAAAAGTAGTTGTTATTATATTATTTATTGATATTAAATAAATGTACATATTAGTCGTCAATAACATAACATCTGAAATTAAGGTTGGTCACTTGCCTTACGCACCCCTCCACCAACCCGCACTGGGCCAGCGTGGTGTAATATGGCCCACACTATATCACAATTGAGATAAGGCCTGTGTTGCAGCAGTGGGAACGTATAAAGGCTGATGATGATGATGCTGTTGTTATTAGGTAGACCACGGTGACCGCTTACTAGGTAGACTTTGTACCTTTCTGCCAACTTAATAGAAAAAAAAGATAATTATATAATATAATAAAATCACCTTTGAGGCTGACCTGAGGATTTACATGAAGATAATTGTTTCTGTTGATATGAATGTTTACTACGCTAAACTTATCCCGGAACTGTCGTATCCTTACATTTTTTTTATGTACTACGTCAGTTGGCACTGTTGGCAGATAGGCACGCCACCTGATGGTAAGCGGTCAGGGAGCCAGTACACTTGAAATCAAAGGCTCGAAGATCGGATGAGTCTACAGTCTGGCAGCACATTGAGCGACGCTTCCTGGTGAAGTGTCCTTCAATGGAATAGACCGTAGTGGCTGCTTACCATCATGTGGGCTGCGTGTCTGTCTGCCAGCTGACAAAGTATAAAATAAATGCATAAGTTAATAAAAAATGCACGTATTTTCTTTAATTAAAAACTCAGTTAAAAATGATGAAATTTATGTTGTATAAGTACTTAAGTACTTGTGCCATACCTACTTGTGCACTCCAATAAAATGAAATCTTACAAGAGCAGTGCAGTGCGAAGGCTTTAGTCTTGAATATTTTTAAAATTATCAATATCTCTCTTTTTATGAGGCTTCGTAAGATGTTATAAGATTTGCAAGTCCCAATAATTCTAAGAGGTTTCTTGATATTATAAAATACATAATATGTTGAAATGTTTGCAAACATAGTAAACATAGTAGTTAGCTTATACTAAATCATTCGTCACAAAAATAGAAACATGCAAATATCGCATGTGATAAGAAATTTAGGCCACTTAAAATAAACACGGTTCCTACGTGCTTTCAACAACTGTATTTTATTAAAGTGCATTGACACAGGCACAAAGCAAATGAACGCTAGCAAAAATACAATAAAACTAAAGCAAACAATGTAAAAGACAACATGAAATCGGATTAAGCCTTTGAATATCCAGTTTATGTATTGATGAAATGCAGCATGACGTTTTTGTTTTATATACAATAGAAACACTTGTACATTAACTAGTGCTTTTATTGGCATGTTATTGAATAGAGAAAATGGTTTGTGCCAACGATACGATTAATAAATAATTACTGGAAAATCAAAAGTTTTTTATGGTCGAGTTATCTATTATAAAATAATTATATAAAAAACTTGTATTGCATTTATATATTTTCCTGATACTTGTCTATTATTTAATAATCTTATTTTATTCATTATATACGTTGAAAATTGATAATGAGGAAGAGAATATAATTATACGAGTACAATAAAAAATACCTTAAATCTATGGTCACAGAACGTCTTCCTCAAAAGCGAATAATAACTAGGACAGCTTTTGGATAGTAACGAGCAACAGAGTGTAGGCGGTTTCAGCGGTTCGTTGACACTAGTTCCATGATACAGTTCCATGATGGAACTACTGTTATTTTTTTTTATCTCTTGTTCCATTATTTATAATCTGACGAATTATTGAGTAAAATCACAATTCAACGTTATAATACCATCTTGTAAGATATAATATTATTAAACGTAATATTTATTAATTTAGTGAATTAGAACTTTTGAAATGAGGTTCGTTTATTTAAGTCTACAGTATTGAGTGATGAGGCATACGTCAGTAGAGAATCCCCTCAAATCAATCGTTTAAGTTCATTAGACATTTCCCAGCAGTGTCCCAAGCATAGTAGAAAGAGTACAGAGTACGTTATCTTCATACGTTTTTAATACTATACAGTATGGCAGAAAATGCGAGGGACATATTTAAACCCTAAATAGTTCATGCCTTCATATAACAAAATAAGTATAAATCAATAAAAACTCTGGTAAATATCTGTCAATAACCTTAGTCGAAACATGAAAATCCGCGTAACGTGCGGGCACTCTTTCCTTCATAGTACCTATTTCTTGCACTCGTTAAAGTACGACTCATATTGTAATCAAGTACAATTTGAGTTTCGGGCGTAAACGGCCGCTCAGCACACGGGATTTTTAGGTAGTTCATGCATACATAAATTATTAGGATAATTATGAAAAAAATTAAGGATATATTTTTTATAGCGAATTGGACTCTAAATCGGATTCTGAACACTCTCCTTAAATATGTCCCTCGGGTTACCTAACACCTTGTATACAATATTTAAATACTATCTGCTCTTTTTTATGTCAGAGGCGGCAAACGAGCCAGCGGGTCACCTGATGGTAAGCAATCACTGCCGCCCGCCCATGGACATCTGCAATACCAGAGGGAGGGGGGTGGGGTCTCCGGCACTCTTACAAACCAGACGAGACTCAAAATAGTAGTCACTATTATTTCACGCTGGTGTTATGTGAAAGGGTGGTACTTCTCCGGACGAGCCGGCTTATTCGTACTGTAAAACAGCATTGCTCTACTACTACTATGTACTACTAAATGGCTATGACTCTTCCTACTATGTCTCAAGAGATACTCACAATACAAGCTGTTAAAATAAATATAAAAACTTTTGTCTCGGTTGAAACTAGAACAAAGTTTTGGTTAGAGAGTTCATTATTTAAATTTTAATTAGTCTGTTCTTATGCATACAATGAAATAGCTGAATATTCCTTTGTCCGCAGAAAGCGATCTAGACTGTAATAACTTTACCCAATTATTTAAGTAAGATTATATCGAAACTTATGTAGTTAAAATACTATCTCGAAGTGGCACTTTAGCAATTTACTGCAAAAGCCTAATTGGAAAAAGTATTTGATGAATAAAAAACTAATTCGGGTTTTTAAAGGTATCTTAAGCTTTGCAAATTGAAATCGATTCATCTCGTTCTCGTTTCAATGCCCTTTGAGTAATAAATCAACTAAATGATGAGCAATAGAGACTCCGAAAATAAGTCGAGGTATCAACGGGTAGTTTGAACTTTATAGGACTTTTGATTGGTGAAATTATTCATCAAATGAAGCTTATTTCTTAGCACAGACTAGGGGCCATATTCACCACAAATAGATTTTTTTTATAATTAGGTAGTCAGTTGGCAGACAGACACGCAGCCCACCCACCTGATGGTTAGCGGCCACTGCGGCCTATTCCATTAAAGGAAATTTCGTGATTAATTAATTATCTGTTAAATGATTAAGGTGTCTTTTTTGTAATTTTCAAGACAGAATATTTTTTTCTTCTGGCCCGTTTGCGCCTTAGGTCGTGAGTTCGTATCCTACTCTGCATCACAAAAATGAATATGATACATATTTGTGTTTCTCCTGTGTCTGGATGTTTATTTGTATTTAGGCATACATTTGTGGTACCTTCCTTGCATCTGATACCCATAACATATATTATGTGCTTGAGTAAATTATTTTAGGGTCAGTTCTTGGATGCTGTAACTGTTATACAGGGTGTTTGGTAACCCGAGGGACATATTTAAGGAGAGTGTTCAGAATCCGATTTGGAGTCCAATTCGCTATAAAAAATATATCCTTAATTTTTTCATAATTATCCTAATCTGTGCTGAGCGGCCGTTTACGCCCCAAACTCAAATTGTACGCGATTATAATTTGAGTCGTACTTGAACGAGTGCACGAAATAGGTACTGTGAAGGGAAGAGTGCCCGCACGTTACGCGGATTTTCAGGTTTAAACTAAGGTTATTGACAGATATTTACCAGAGTTTTCATTGATTTATATTTATTTTGTTATATGGAAGCATGAATTATTTGGGGTTTAAATATGTCCCTCGCATTTCCTGTCATACTGTATAATTTATATGGCTTTACAGAGATAGTGGAGTCAAGTGACAATAGAGTGTGGTTAGCCCTGCATTGGATCTCGGTTAATTAATAACAGACCACATTGGCAAGCCAAATGAGGCCTTGAGCTTGTTAAGCAAATAAAAAATCTTAAAGCTTAATATAATATCTCACTGCGAGGTAAAGGCTTCTTCAATTTCCCTACCATTTCCATCACCACTATTATTTAAAGTCATTGATTGCTTGAAAAATAGTTACTGGCTTAATTAACACTTGCCAAATGCGAATTGCGGATCACAAAGCCCGAGCTGTGTCCGAATTGACATAAATATTGCTCAGTCTGGGACTTAAACTTAGACCCTATGCTTAGATCCCAAGATTACGGCCAGTTACTTCTAGACTGAACGAGGCGAAAACAAACAAGTATGGTTGTTATTGATATTCAAATATACTTTCCTCTCGGCTACTGCCATATTAACGAAACGGAGACGCCAACAGAAACTGCAGCATCCGCAGAAATAATTGATGGATGAGAAAATCCTTCCAATCAATTATTTCAGGACACGTCGGGTATCGTTGTTGAAAGCGCAGCCTGGATTTCCGGGGGCTTCGTCGTTTGACCCCGGTCCCGAATACACCGCGGTGTCAAACGCACAAGGACTCTTTTTGAATTGGATGTTTGACACCGCAGTGTCAAGCGGTGAACAACTTTTTTCGACTTCATCACTTGACACCGCTGATTGCATCGAAATAAATATCCCAATATATGTATCCGTTTTATGTAATGACATCTTTGTCCCATAGGCCGCACCAACCAACCACATCATGCTCAAATTGACAACTGAATTCATGTAGTGAAAGAATTGCATAATAGTTTAAGCATCAATAATATTAAAAAACAGATTTGCGGCTAATTGGCCTATTTTGAAGACTCGTGAAGTGTTTTTTTTTTGCAATTACATTTGGCATGTATGTAATTGTGTACATTTGGGACCAGAGCCTATAGTAAAAAATCATTTAGAAAAAAATATACAATAAAATGTTCGATAATTAAGAACAATTTATATACATTACTTTTATAGAAAAACTATTAAACCCATAGAAATATTATTTAAGTAATAGTAGTGTTGGGGTTATTTTCATGATTTACTAGAGATTAATACATTTCCCTTTTTATTTTTTATTTAAATACACTTTTTCAAGAGTTCGACATTGCACATCGAAAACGCGGTAGTTCCCTGATTCCCTCTCTTTTCATCTGTCAAAATCCTTGATTAATTCCATGTGTATAAATCGATTGAACGATTTATTCTTCTAACAGTATGTAGCTCAATGCTTAAAATATATTTTAAGGCGCATATCTACCTTTCGGGTGTGAAAGAAAACCGGGGGAGGTATTGGGTTAAAATGTTAACAATTAATCATAAATGATTTTTTAGGTTGAGATTCCAGGAAACCAGAACCCCTGCGCATAGGGTTCAAATGCGCCATTGATACTCAAAAGAAAAACTATGGGAACGCAAATAACCATTTATTTCTTTTAAATTTCAGACATTTCCAAGTGACAAACTGGTTGTGACATTTTCAATTTCGTAATTTTTTGCTTTATTTATTTCGTGAAAGTGTATTTTCTATTCTTGTGTTTTTATGTAGAGGTTTGATATGAAGGTGAGTGTAATTGTGTTTTCAACTTTGTGACTGAATTATTCCATTTATATTTTATGTGGGTTTTAATTTTCTCCCCGGTTGAAAGAAAAAAGTTTTAAGTTTTGTGTTTCTTGCAGTATCGCTTTTCTTTAATGTTCATTGTGTTTTTAACACTTTTTCACTATTATTTCATGGTAAAATATTTCATTTGAGAATTGCCTTGCATTTTTGTTACGTATTTACTGTAGGTACATTACATTGGCCGAAGGCATTTAAAGATTTGGGAAAAGTGCGGACACATCTGACTTAGAACTTCTGATAAAAATTAGAAATTTAGTTCTAATGTGGATGCGTAATTTCAACCAGCCTGCTCAGACCAAATAAAAAGATTTTTAATTGGTCTGAGCTCGCCTGCATAAAATTAATAGAATGAATTAATTTTATTTATTTACAGCGATTTCTTAATGTCTCGCGGAAAACTTCTGTCTACAGTTGCAACTGATAAAAACCAAAAAATATAAATTTTTAAATATCAATAATTATTAAACTTATGATAAATGTAATAAAATTGGCGCACATGGAAAATATGATTGGTTTGTTTTCGGAAACGCGATAATTGCTCAGAGCTAACATGTAAACAGACTGTATACTCCATACCTATACACATACCTAATAAATAGCCCGCCCCAGCTTTAAATGGTTGGTTTTTTTCAGTTGGCAGACAGGTACACAGCCCACCTGATGGTAAGCGGCCACTGCGGCCCATTCCATTGAGGGACGATTCACCTGGAAGCGTCACTCAATGTGCTGCCAGACTGTAGGCTCAGCTGATCTTCGAGCCTCTGATTTAAAGTGTACTGGCTCTTACATTAATTTTGTCGGAACACAGCCAGAGCTGTTATGGCGGCAGATTTTACCAGTGGGTAGCTAGCCAGTCGGACTCTGAAAAAGCCCTACCACTAACCGGATCCAAGGTGGGAATCCAACCCACGACCTCTGTGTTTTTATATCCGAGTGGCCTAGCCACTGTTCCACTGGTTCCACAGAGGCGGTCAAAAAGGTGATTGTGTAAAGAAATTACTTTGTTCATAACCAACTGAAACGTACCTAATAATTTCTATCTACATATTATAACATTCCCTGAAACCCGCTAGTGCAATGGGACCCGTGCAATCGGAGTTACCTGTAAAATATAGGCAGGTAATTACAATATTACAGTAGCATCATATACATTGTGCACGAAGCCGTCGATAACAATATAGTTTTTAATTTTGATGCGCAAAGATAACAGAAAAAGATATGGTTACTTTCGAATTTAGACTATAAGAATATTTTATACACTACAAATTATATACCCTGGTAAAAATGAGCCTAATTTTATTTTGCCATGTTAAAGTCATTATTATATTTTGTGACATTATCACAAGTAGCAACAAAATATTTCAAGTCGGTTATGGTGTTTACTTGTCAAACCCAATGATCCATCACGTAAACAAATTATTTACATAAAATAATCACCTCATTTAACACAGCCATAGGAAACAGTAAGTACAGTTTCGTTAGTAAATTCTATGTATAACATCTTTACAATAACTTAATATTTTACTTATAAAAGAGTATGCTAGAGCCTTAACTGAATAGTAGCTTTTTTTCTGATGTATAACTATTGTTACTGTGTTTCACCTAAATCCTTTAAGTAATTTTTGCGTTAAAGAGTATTTTTTCAAAAGGCTATAAAGAGTTATTCAACAAAAATATTTAGTAGATACGAGTAGGACCTTTTAGGATTGGTCTTAAATTTGAAACGTTGAACATTCTGAATGCTTATAGCTAAGTGGTATCCGAACGCAAGTCCACTATATCTTTGTGTAAAATGTACTAAGACTCAGAAAAACATTAACATCATTTATGTATAAATAATTCAGTAACTTATAATAATTATGCGTAAATAGTTCAGATGGCAAAAAAATTTGGGAGGTAAAAGTCTTTAGATAATAAAAAAAAGGATAACGAATTTTCCTATGTCCCACTGCAGGGGGAAAGCTTTTTTTTATGCCAAAAAGGCTTCATCATTAAAATCAAGTCATCGCTAGAATGATAGACACAGACCCGAACTGTGTCCGAAAATCCAACACATAAATAGCTCGACCTGGGAACTGAACCTAGGACCCAATCATGGGGTGGGCTGGTCAATAGCCAAAAGGCTGACCTTTTTGGCTATTTACTAGCCCGGCTTGTCTCAATCAACCAATTACTACCCAGTAAGAGGAAACCGGGGGAGTTTAATGGGTAGTGGCATGAACGTCCTTAGTTTCGAGCCCCACACACGGTCGCAGTCGACGCTAGCCTGCGGCTGTGGAGCGTTAATATGCGTTCTCTTTCGCAATAAAAAAGGTCCTAATAATGAAGTCACAAGACTAGTGTGGTGTTTTTTGATTATAGTCTGTGAAACTTGTGTCCAAGACACGCGTGGGAACTCGAATCGAGCAGTCGCCGAGAAGCGTTTCCTCTGTGGACCAGAGCGTCAGTTCGCCAGAGATACCCGTCGAGAAGATCCCGGCTAGCGGCAGGAAGGGCAAGAGGAACGAAGCCTTTGGAAAGTCGCCTAGAGACGGACATTCCATTTCGGAGTCGCAACTTGTGAGTTTTTTTTATTCAGAAACAATAGCTGTTTTGGTCTCAGTGGCTTGTTGCAATTAGGTGAATTGCCTGTGTGGCAGATTGTTTCTTTTTTCACCAAGCGTTTTGTCTCAATCTTGTTAGGGTATGCTTCCACATTGATCCAGGATTTGGGAAGTCCCGTTATTACATGAGAGCGACTGCCATCTGACCATCGTAACCCTTAATAGGGCGAACTAGACCTATTAGATAACGGCTACACCTCCATTCAAAAGTGCAGGTTTCCTAAACACATTGAAAAATCCATAGGTGGGTCCCAACTCCCAAGATTCGGACCATCGACGTCACGAATTTGAAATGAAGCTTGAAAACTCTCAGCTACCATAGATCACAGTACAGACCATTGCAATCCGTCTAACATGCAATTAATTTGCTTTTAATTTGGTGGTACGTTTACTTGGAAATCTTAATCTCAAAGTTTTGAAATTAAACACCACCTGTTTTAAATAGAATTCCTTTAAAACTTGTACAACGGATTTGTAATTGGTGAATCCGTAAACGTAGACGGGAACGTTTATTTTTCAGTTACTAAAAGAGAAACGCCCACGGCACTAATTAAATCCCGTCCTATTTTAGTTGGGTGTTTGCGTTTGGATCAAATAGAGAATATTTCGTCAAATAAATGTTACTTTTTGTGATGTTGTTGTCCACATCTTAATATTTTATGGAAATATATTTGAAGACGGGGCTAGATTATTTTTGAGCATAATATTACTTAACAACCCATACTAATTACGAGTGTAATATTTCATAAATTGTTTTGTAAATATAACTTTCCTTTAGTCGGCATTGATGTACAAAATTAGGTCGAATGGAGAAATTCATTCAGCTGGCTGTTTCGATCGCATAAAATTTAGGATCACGATGAAGGGGATGATATTATTATACCTATTGTTTGTTTAAAAAAATATATAAGTATATTTATCAGTGCATACACATAGGTCGTAGAACTTTAATGTTGGCGTCCATTTTGTTTGTACTCTACGCGCTACCAAACAAAATCCTTTTTTACCTAAAAAAATGATAGAGGAAAACGATGCTTCACACTTTGTCAACGGATCGTTACGCCCTTCGCGTCGCATCAAAGGATTTTACCGGCACGTTTGTTTGTTCTTTTTAGTGTTTAATGTTTAAAAACCCTACCCACAGTAATTTGCCTTACTTAAAAAAAGAAAAATACAAATGTAAGAAGGATGATATTGGTCAATAGCACCTGAGCACTGTAATTTTCTCTAATCCGGAAACCTAAGGCTTGGAAGCTTTTAATATCAACTGTACGCACTTTTTTTAGGTTTTAGGTATGTTCCCACGGTATGAATGTAAGTACCAACATTCATACTGTAGGAACATACCTAAAACTAATTTAATAAGTCTACAGATTTTAATGATAGAGGTTGTACGCTAGCTAGCAATGAAAAGTGTTACCACTAGTCAGTGCCTCCGAATTATGAAATGGAAACAAATATTTGAGCGCCTCCAAACATTTCTTTTTCCACAGGTTGTGCAGCAAAATGGAGGACATCTGAGAGAGCTGTTCGTAGAGAGTAAGTGCACTGGCGACAACAGACCTCCGGCCGCTGTGAGCTTGGAAGACATGCACTGTCCCTCCCCCAGCCCCGTCAGGGAGGGGCTGAGGAAGTGCGCCAAGGTGCTCAGCCGCCCCAAAGACTGTGTCGACGGCCACGGCCACGGTAGCAGGAAGCAAGAAAACTCTGGGAGATGCTGTGCGCGGAATAATGGAGCGAAGGTGGGTGTAGAAACTTCTACGATGTTAATATATCGAAATGTCATCCCAGTTTCGTCTTTGACGGTAATACTTACGATCAACCAACTACGCAGAATAGTGTACTGGAGGGTGGTAGGTGCGCTTTCTCTACTCCCTCACTCTAATAATACTGGTGAACTGCAGGCTGCGCGATTGAAGAGAGATCATGCGCATGACCAACGGATTTACGTGTTTTCTTAATTACGGCCGATGTTTACACCGCCAACTTCCAGATTCCGGACTGTCATAGAGTATTTTCTCAACAGAAATAACTGATCACAGTTTTTTTGTTCCCATTTGGGATTAGAACCCAGGACATAGCTCGGTCGTTGCTTTAATGTGCTAGGTACCTACTAGACACTGAGCTACGGAGGCAGTAAAATAGCTTATCACCGCTGGTGAAATGTCTAAAATATCCTCGTCATAAACTTCTAGCAGCGAAGTTATCTATTTATTGACGGCGATTCCGCGTAATGGTTGAGTAGTCGGCCATTATACCAGAGTGCAGAGGACGTGGTTTTGATCGTCGCAAGGTACAAACATTTGTGTGCGTGCACATATCTGATTGCAACGGTCTGACACTGTGTGGATAATGATTTCCCAGCCTGTAAAACTTTTTTCTTTTCCTTTGCACATTGCTTGAAATGAAATAAAATGTATACGATTTATTTTGCAAACATAATAAAAGTTTAAAACTAAAAGTATACAATCTGTTTATTTGAATAATTATAAGTATGGTTTAATATGTCTCAAGCTAAAGATTCAAGACAAAATTATGGGATACAAAAGGCATTCCATAAGTAAATTGATTGTCTTAAAGTGTTTCCACAGTGAAGACACAATTTAGAAGAATGTACTAGAGCAAATGAAGATAATATTAAATAAATAAATAAATAAATAAATATCTCTGGACATTATTCACACAGCGCCATCTAGCCCCAAACTAAGCATTAGCTTGTGCTATGGGTACTAGACAACGGATAAACATTACTTATATACTTTTTTTTTGTAAATACATACATATTATACATAGAAACACCCAGACCGATACAAACAGACATGTTTATGCACACAAATGTTTGTACCGTGCGGGGATCGAACCCGCGACCTCTGGTGTAATAGCCGACTTCTCGACCATTACACCAAATGGCTCGTCGTAAATAGAAGTTCCTTTTGTTTCAAAGCTTGGTAGGTATTGTTTTGTGTCTTGTACTTAAGTAAATTGTATTATTTTATCTTTCCACAGAAATCCCGGTCATGTAAGTTAATTTCTCTTTATTTAAGTTCTCTTGTTGCACCGTATTGATTTAACATTTCTCTGTGGTTTGTTATTAGAAATTAAAACGGCATTTCAGTATTACTTGTACAGTCCAGTATTTAATAATAGCTTGTAGCTCAGGATATCTTTCATAGTCTGTTGGTTTTAAAGATGTAATGTTTTATACTTGCTGCTTTATTTTAGTTTAGACTTGAAGTTTTAGTGAAATTACTGGGTATATGAGACCTAATAACTGTCGTCTCTTAAGGCGGGCAACGCGCCTGAGACCCCAAGGGGGTCCCGGGTGCTTATGGGCCGCGGTGATCACTTATCATCAGGTGACCCACTTGCTCGTTTGCCCCCCTATAATATAAAAAAAAAAAAGTAATAGTAACAGTCCAAAAGTTATTTAGTTAGGTACATGGATAAGAATTGAAATTTTATCGATGTTACAAGTGGTACCTATCATTATCACTGTCACTTGATTTCTATGATGAATGCTAGGTTCTTCTCAAAATTAAGTTAATATCGTTAAGAAGTGGTTCACTGCAAAAACAATTTCTAAATCAAGTAAAATGTAATTCTACTTTAAAGTCTTAATCTAGCTTTCTATATTTAAAATCTTCTACACGCTAAAGTCCATTGGCTCTCCCGTATTTACCAAAGGGTTTGTAGAATTAGCTTTCTCACTGCATTAAAACAAACATACGAAAGCAAATAATTTATATTATGGATATATTTTGAAAAATGAAATTACGCGCGGGTGAAACCGCGGATGCGGCCGCTAGTCTTTTATAGTATGATAGAATAGAAAACAAAATAGGCAACTCGGTATTTGCTCTGTGGATCTAACAATGGGGTTGGTTTGTACACGATTGCACCCACATAAATTAATAATTCCTTTGCCTTTCGTCTTTCACGCGTTTCAATGCAGGCAGCTTGAAGAATTTCTTTCATTGCACTCTGGTAGAATGGCGTAATGTTAGTACTATAAAGAATTTGTTTTTATCTATTCACAGAAGTTGCGAAGTATTGTGGAGACTTCACACTGTAAATGCTTTTATAATATACTGTAAAAATTATTTTTGTGCTGTAGAAGAATGTATGTAAAGATTATTTCTTGGTTTGGAGTAAGTGTTTTGTTATATTTTATTTTTCATTTCGTCTACTCTAATATACTTTGCACTGCAAATACTATTTGGACATAATACCAACATCACTTGTAACATCACCTACTAAGTAGTGTCGTGTATTTATTATTTTTTCATTCAGGTTCCCCTCTTGGGCTAGATGTGGATGAGCAGTTGACAAGACAGATCCGCGACATCCATAATGATACAAGAAAAAGTGCACGGATCATAAGAGACTCTCGAGCTAGACTTCTAGAAATTCAGAAGGTAAGTAGGTCATTCGTCTTGAAAAACCCTTTTAAAGAATGTATTGAAACCAAACTGTCAGACCTGTAGAAAAAACAGATGCTCATTTGTCTGCGGTTTAGCTTATACTGGCCAGAGAATTGTGTGTATTTACAAAAAAAGTATTTTTAAGTAATATTTATCCGTCGTCTGGCACCCAAAGTGAGAGCCTCAAAATGAGTATTAGTTAGGGGTTAGAGGGCGCTGTGTGATGTTCAAAGGCATTTCATTATTTTGTTTTATATTTTATAATTATTTGTTAACTAATATTGTTTGCTAGATTATAAGACCTATTTTTTAATATGATTTCTTATGATCCTTGTTATGCTGGTTTCCTGTTAAAATTGAGATCTTTCAAGTTATATAATACTAGCTATAATTATAAGCTTCAGGATTTGTTGTCAATGACATGCCGAATGTACTTAGATTTATATGTATAAGACAGTGGGTATTTTTGTATCAGGAGCGATCGAGTCATTCGGTCCGAAAGTGTGAGTGAGTTAAAGAAAAATAAAACAGAAATAATTATGACAAAAAATAATATGCCTCTTTTTTCGCAAAGACCAAAATCAATTTGATTATAGTATTTTTAAATATCTTTAACTTGAGACTAGACAACCCGTTAAAATATTAAGACTAATCCCCAGCGAACTAAAATGTCATTTTAGTTCGCTGCTAATCCCACAAGACTGTACGTGATATTTTCTGATCCGCAGAAGACAACCTTGACTGAAAGTGACGTGAAGGAGCTCGGAGAACGGAATGAATTGCTCCTCCGAGAAATGGAGCGCTTCGACCGTCTTACGAAGAACGTTCAGAAACTGATCGGGGCCGAAGTGGCGAGTTTCAAGAAACCTAAGGAGGAGCGCCGCCAGGAGTATATTCCGGGCAGTATTTACGGTGTGAAAAATTTGTCTGTTAAAGACGTTTTATCTCACGAAAGCGGGTGAGCTACACTTGTGTGTCAATAAACATGCATATTTTCTTAGTGTGCGTAGCCTCGAGAGCGCTCAGCAGTCTAAGGGTGATGCCACACGGGCGCGTTGCGCTGCGTTGCGACGACGCACCGCAAGCGCTCGACGGAATGGGTGCCACACGATTCGATGCGTCGTCGCTACGCGCTGCATTGTCCACTACTCCCCCCGCTTCGTCTCTCGGCTTCAAGTCCGTTGCGCACGCGTTGCGGCGACGCGCGTCGCCACAACGGACCGTGTGGCCTGGCCTTCAATTTGTATGAAATTTAACGCATTGACGACGCTCCGTTACCGCAACGCAGCGCAACGCGCCCGTGTGGGATCACCGTAAGGACTCTTTAAATTAGACGTTTTGTGTCGGACGGCTGCGGTACGGTAGCTGCGCGTTTGCCGCACCGCGTACGGACGGGCGTTATTTTTCATACAAAACACGCGGTGCGGCAATAGTACGGCGGCGTCCGTCCGACACAAAACGTCAAATTTGAAAGAGCTCTAAATCGATTCGCTGCTCACCTTCAGTTACACGCACTTGAGAGCGTGTTTGCGTGTATAACAACTACAAACATGGCTCACCCGCACTCGTGCGATTAAACATCTATAAGGTTAGTCTATGATATGATAAAGTGTGATACAACCTAGTCTCTGATGTTCTGATCTCGTCTGACATCAGAGACAGGGCATGACAATTGGCCAGAATTATTTGACTTTCGTGATTGCGAATTTAGTGACCCTATGGGCGTCAGGACAGGAGCCACAGGTTAGAAACACATTTGTGATAAATATTGTGTTTTTTGGAATTATTATTTTCATTAAAGATATTTTTGTGGATTCCCTAAAATTGTAAAATGAATAAATAAATAAAACCTTCATTGATTTTTACACCGGACACGACAAGTGTCCATTATTTAGGTACCTCCACTGTCCTTGCCCGCATATACCTAAGGAGGTAACCAGCATTTGGACGTCGACCATTTAATTTGGCGTTTGATTAATGGTTGTAGCTGTTTCACATATTACGAGTATAAAGCAATTACATAAGATTTTTTATTCCAGAACCACCAATGTACCACGAGATGAAGATGAACCACCCAACCGTCCTGCTCACTGGCGGCCATTCCTCCGAAGTCCCAGGCGTCGTGGTCTGTGACCCACCGATGCGAAGCAAATCCGTACGTCCCATATCCTGTAACAAACGCAGATAAACATAATAATAATAAATTGTCAGTAAAAAAATAGCAAAATATACAACTTTTTAACGGAAACCGTGTTTTCTTGAAGGAGATTGACCTGACGAGGAAGCTGAGCGAAAGCTACGATATGCAAGAGAAGCTGGTGGCGGATAATGCTGACTTAGAAGTTAAAAGGTCTGGTTTTTTGTATTCTTCTTTTATCTTCTAAGCTCTTCATTTGACGACCAATTTGATGTAGTGGTTGAGATGTCGGCTATTAGGGCTCTTTCAAATTAGACGTTTTTTGTCGGCTGCAATACGGTAGCCGCGCGTTTGCCGCACCGCGACGGTCGTTATTTTTCATACAAAACACGCGGTGCGGCAACCGCGCGGCGACCGTGCCGCTAACGCTCGACAACAGGACGGCAACGAGGCAAACTCCACGTGTTTATTTTGCTGTTGAATAGTGCAGTGCAGCACACGTTTACTTTACCAACTTAGGGGTTTTCCTCCTTGGGATTTTTTTATGGGCTTTATATGTTTAGGGTTTTCGTGACTCCTTAAATATTATTTTTATTTTATTGAGAATATAAGATGCAATAGCATGAGATTCACAATAATTCGTAATGGTGGATCTTGCACAACATTAATGAAGAGTACAAATTATATAACTGCACATTTTTCATTATTTAATTGTAATTATTTTTATTAAATATTTTTTTGGGGGATTTTAGGGGGTTTTGACTTACGTTTAGGAATAAATATTTTTTGGAGTCGGTAGCACTAACATTAATGTTTCTTCGTCAGAGTCCATGACTAACTGTTGCCTAATATATTTAAAACATCACTAGCAAACAATGGCACGGCGGCCAGTACAATACGCTTTTAATTTAGGCGTTTGGTAACGTGCGGCTACCGCACGGCGGCCGCACGGCGGCCGCACGGCGGCCGCACGGCACCAGCGGCAAGGTAAACGCGCGGCAGCCGTCCGACACAAAACGTCTAATTTGAAAGTAGCCTTAGAGCTAGTTCAGACACGGCGAGAACCGCGCGATTTCAGTCGCAGCGGGTCTTATTTATATGAGTTAATCGTTTAGACAGAACCGCGACATAACTCATACAAATAAGACCCGCGCGATTCTGAAATCGCGCGGTTCCCGCCGTGTCTGGACCAGCCCTTACACTAAGAGGTATGTGTGTGCATGTTTTACACAAAAAAATATGTACAATCTGTTTACCATAAGTTGACCATAAGTTGTCCTTTAGCCGCATATTGGCAGCATTGCCTATTGTAAATCTGTCAAAAAACAGATTGAAAGTATTGAGTATTGAAAAACAGTAGTACTAATATAGCGGCTAGAGGACTTCTTATCGTGAACGATCTGTAGGGATGTTTGTTACAAGCTCATAGTATGTACACAAGCTAAATGCTTAGTTTGGACTTCGACGGCTCGTTGTGAATAGTGTCTAGGACTTATTAGAATAATAACGTAATATTCTAATTTTCTAATTAAAATTCTCTATTTATTAGTAAGACTAGCCTTCCGCCCGCGGCTTCGCCCGCGTGAACTATAGGATGTAATCTCGCGGAAATATCTTTATAAATTGTAGCCTATGTGTTGTTCTGATGTATAAGCTATATTACTGTAAAGTTTCATTAAAATCAATTCAGTAATTTTTACGTGAAAGAGTAACAAACGTCCAACCATCAATACTTACAAACTTTCGCGTTTATAATATTCGCGGCCTTCCGCCCGCGGTTTCAGCCGCGCGTTATTTCTTTTTTCAAATATCCCCCCCCCTTCCCTCCACATTTCCGGGATAAAAAGTACCCTATGTTCACCGAGGATAGTGTAGCTATTCAACAGTGAAAGAATTCCCCCTCACTGCGCTGAGAGGTTTATCGTCATGTTTTAGTCGGCTAGGGCCGAAGTGCGAGTCCGACACACCGCTCGGGACGAACCTTTGTCAGGGACGCCAGGCCGGTGCGTAACAGCATTTCCTGACGCAAAAAAAAGGTATCACGAATATGACATCACGATCCCCGGCGCAAAAAGCAAGGCCACTACTATCAATCATGGGCTGGTCAAAAGCCACCATGCTGGCACCGGCTCGTCCCAATCGGTTGTGAAGGAGAAATCGGGAGAGTTTAGTGGGTAGTGGACGCTTTAGTCTCGAGGCCCACACACGGCCGCAGTAGGTTTAGTTAGCCTGCGGTTATGGTGCATAGCCTTCCGCCGCTACCGGTTTCACCCGTGCGTAATTTCTTTTTTCAAATATCCCCCTCTTCCCCCCACATTTCCGGGATCAAAAGTAGCCTATGTTCACCGGGGATAGTGTAGCTATCCAACAGTGAAAGAATTATCCAAATCGGTTCAGTAGTTTCGGAGCCTATTCAATTCAAACAAACAAACAAACAATCACATCTTTCCTCTTTATAATATTAGTATAGATAATATTAGTATAGATAATATTAGTACAGATAATATTAGTATAGATAATATTAGTATATATGGTAGAACAAAAATATTCTAAACCTGTTTTAAAAAAAATTTAAGTACTACGAGTAAGCTTAGGGTTAGTCACTGACCTCCATTAGAATGGAGGTATTTTACAAAGCTTATGTCGGACTCAATATCAAAACCTTTTTTGCGAGTATCTTCGGTACAGGCAGCTGATGTCATTTGTCAAATTTTGAACTTAGAAAAAATGTCTTATTAACGTCAATTAAAATAGAAATAGCAAAGCTCAAAAACGCACGCCGTGCGTTATTAAAAATAGATAAAAAACAATGATTTTGTAAGGAACAAACAGAAAAAAAGCATGGATAAACTCAGGTTAGTATCTACTTATTTTATTATTTCAGATACATATTGTACAAGGAATTGATGACAAAGGATCAAAATTTGGAGACGTGTCGAGCTCAAATCAAGAGGCTTCAGGGAGAACTAAAGATGATGAGCAAAGAAAATGAGATCCTCAATGAGAAACTTAGTAAAAATAATCCTGAGGTAAAAGTATTAACTAGTTGGTCATGCGCTAAAGAAATAAAAGTGGGAACACTACATACATTCACGTACCCAATAATCACACGGGTGTATTTTAATAAGGCATCTTTTTTCCTCTAATTGTTATGGGTTCTTTGATAGAAGATGAAACACATCAGTGACGAAAAAAATATTTATATTTTATGTATAGTAACTATGTACGAGACGATTTTATAATATATTTAAAAAAATGTGTGATGATGGTTAAAACGAATGAAAATGATAAACTATTTGGTAAAATTAAAATATTAGGAAATATTAAATTAATTTCAGTAAAATTAGATCGCTGTCGTGCGTGAACTAGCATGATCTAATTTCGGACCATACATAATTAGCGCGGTGATTTTTTTGACTTTTCTAATTAGGGAGGTAGGCAAAAAAACAGAAGCGCATTTGTCATTGAGCTGCTGGCCAGATAATTGCGTTCTTATAATTATTGGGAAGTTTTAGTTTATAAATAATTGGTGTTTTCATTGTGATATTAACTAGGTACTAAAATTAGAAGTAGATAAATAGTAATTATTTATTATACCAATAATATTGGTCTTAGTTATTGATCCTAGCAAAATGCGTCATACAGCAAAATACAATGGATAAATGGTAAATTATGGATGTTAATTATAACAATGAAATGGGCGTGATTGTGGGAAAATGAAATTTTCAACATGATGATACATTAAGTTGTCAGGGGCTGAGGTTTTCGTAAATTAGGCGTAGAATTTGAGGATAATTCCTTCCCGATTTCATCGTGCGTATGGTTTTCCCTTATTTAGTTAAGAAAATAGAGATTTTAAGTTGAACTTATTTAAATACCGGTGTATTTACATAGCTCACGTTTTTTTTTGTCATTTGAAATGCCGTTTTTTTCGCACCCATCCCACCTACACACACCGCAGTACAAGATTTGAGCTTAGTTTTTGGCTAGACGGCCCATGTATGCAAAGTCTCCAGAAATTTCATACATATTATCAAGATTTTAGAAGAAGCATCGATTGTTGCATTGAATAATTTTGAAATAATTATACAGGGCGATGCGACTGCGATGAACATAGAAAACACAACACACCAAAAAGAATCTGAAGTTTGTGAACAGGTTCGTGATTTGTTTATGAATTAACATACAACCATGTAAGGAGAAGGACACGTAAGGTTCATTTAGTAACCATTAACTAATGAAGTAAAGTAAGTAAAGCCTGGTAAAATGCTGGCCTATCAAGCCAGGCGACCGTATCCATTAGCGAACGGCTATCCCCAATAATTAATCTTAATAAACACAACGCGCATCTTTAAAAAAAAACTAATCCTGCCTTGCTTTGGGCGGCAAAAGGTGTTCATATTGGCGAATTTAAAATTTCCTTTAATTTTAAAATTATTTTGTAATTCCTCAAACATAAATAGCATTTACGCGCGAGGTGAATATTTGCTATACTTAAGCTGGTATTTTGCTTGTCAGTGTTGAAATGGAAATACGCTAAAATGATTTTCTAGTACAATTTTTTTTGTCCACGAAAGTACTGATTCTGTTAACATAACTAGTTTAACTGGACCTGCCAGAATCTTCTTAGTAGTTTATATAGTTTCCCGCGTCATAAGAACCCAAGGAAAAACATTTAATGTACCTACAAACCTTAACTATTGCCTAAGTCTCAGTAGGCAACATTTCAAACATTGTCATTAGATAGTTTTTTTTTCATTTTCGTACATATTTTTATTTTATAATTGTTTCATACAAAAATGTTTTATTTATATGACAAAAGAAGATATTATCATCCGTCATCTTACACAATATTTTATTTGCAGGAGGAGAAAAACTTGGAAGCGGAGAAACTTATCGCCAAACTTGAAAACTACAAAACATCCACTGTTGAACTCGTGAGTATTTGACTTACACTTTCTCTCTTTCTCTCCCATACGATTTTTTCTCGGCCTCGCACCTTATTTGTTTGGGCAAATGGGTCATAATGGCATGACAAGTAAGTTGTATCTACAAATTTTGAGGCCATATAAGTATCTGGTGCCTGTTTAAATTTATTTCTCTGTATAGCTTGTTCTTAATCTCCATTCCATATTTCCATTTTTCACTGCTAGGGACCTTAGAATTAATAATGAATAAAATTATTAGCACAGATGGTATAGGTAATAAACATTTGGCGTAGGAGACATAAACATGGAAAAAAAACAAGAATTACTTTTCTCATGTACCTATTTATATATCTTCCGAGAATATAAGTACGAGATATCAGGCTACTAAATTAGTCGAAGAGAACGCTAGACCAAATGTAATTAGGTAAGTTTCAGCTAACTTAACAGAATGTGTAAGTTCAGCAAACAGTTTCCGATGCTTCCCATAAGTCAGCTGCTTAATGCCTAAGACGTGCCTGCGAAGCGAATATGACGCCGAGCGATTTGACTTGCTTTAACATAGCGTTTTCTGATGTAATACATACACGTATGAACTACTCAATGAATGATTCAATGATTTATTTTATTGTCAAAACACAGAATGTTCGTTTAATATCCGTTCAAATAATTTGCTCATTATAGCATGTAAATTAAACGGTCAAAGTAAAGAAAAATATAATTACAATTTCCGTTTCATGCAATACAATATTAAATTGACTAAAATCTTTAAAAGTCAATTGATTGAGTCTCACGTCTATACAGAATTGGTTAGTTATGTAGCCATAACAGCTTTCTGACCACCGCCGACCTTTAATCTTTTGATTTTAAGTAAACTGGCTTGGCACCCAGTAGAGCGGGAGGAAAGTATGCACTTGTGTAGCAGCACTGGTTCATATTTAAATGTTCTTCAATGGAATAAGCTGCAGTACATAGCTGCTTACTTACTATCAGGAAGGTGGCTTGCCTGTCTGCCAATTGAAATCTATATATATAAAACCAAGTGGTGTTAGTTATAATAAATTACACTATTGATTACTACTAGACTAGTATGAAAGAAAACTAGACTAGTTGAAAAAGGAAATTACGTGCGGGTGAAACCACGAAGGCGATTCGTGGTAATCATGCTATCGTCACCCTCGTATAACATTTAACTACTTATCTCACACGTAAATTTTCCTGACGGTAAAAAAAGTCGTCCAGTATATAAAAAAAAGTGGTGATAATTACACTATTTATAACTCAAGAACGGATGAACCGCTTTGGCTGAAAATTGGTGGAGAGGTAGCTTAGAACTTTGATGGGGGAAGAGAGGGAAAGTTGAAAAAGGAATTTACGCGCGGGTGAAACCGCGAGGGCGACCGCTGGTAGCATATAAAATAGGCTGCCAAACTATGAGTTATTCTGTTCTTATAAAAACTTTTATAGTATACTAGCTCTCACTTAATTGCCTAGCGATTTCTTATCATCATCCATCATCATCAGCCAAAAGATTTCCACTGCTGAAAATAGGCCTCTTCAATGTTTTCCAAACTGGTTGGTCCCGCGCTACCCGCATCCATCAATTTTTTATACTCCTAGGTACTTAGCTTCTGTTGTTTGACCCTCAACAGGAGAAGCAGCTTGGTGAGTTGGAGGTGGAAGTCAGGCACATCCGGGTCGAGATGGATAATGTTAAGACTGGCAGCGCCTGCCGTGGCGGAGGAGGCGTTAACACTTGCTTTCAACAACCGGTAATCTATACTACTATCTACTAATACTAATATACTATACTAATCTATTATAATAATATTAATAAAATTAATTAATAATATTATAAAGACGAACGATTTGATTGTTTGTTTGTTTGTATTGAATAGGGTCCGAAACTACTAAACCGATTTGAATAATTCTCTCACTGTTGGAAAGCTACACTATCCCCGGGTGATATTATAAATATTTTTATACCAAAAAATATTAGGCAACGGGGGATATTTAAAAAAAGAAATTACGCGCGTGTGAAACTGCGGAGGCGGCCTCTCGTTATTAATTTATTTTTAATAATACTTTAATTTGTCGGTTTCCTACACGCAGGATATCTTATAAACCACCAGCCTTATTTATGTCCCATTGCAGGGCTAAGGCCTCGCATAATAAGTAGGTATTGTAATCAGGTCATCGCTACAATGATGGGTACTGGCATAATCACCACGCTTGCCAAGTAAGGAATTTAATGCTGTGAAAAACAAACACGAGTTATGACCAAAAAAAAACCGACACAAATTTTGCTCGACCCGGGGATTAAACCCAGGACCCTTAGATAACGGCCGGGTTCTTAAACCATTAGTAAGTAGTGTTTAGTTCTGAGTCCTATTATATTGATATTTTAATTAAACTAAATGTATTTGTTACAGCCTGGAGGACCCCCAGTTCCGCCTATGACCAAAGCGGTATGGACCTACTCATCCTATTTTAATAGTTTTATCCTAATTCTTATTTCAAATCATATTTTTATGCAATGCATTCTTCCACTAATGATTGACTCTTTCAAGGCTATATTAAGGTCTCTCGAAAATTCGTTGCTCTCGAAATAATTACTAATAGTGCTGGACTGTTGTAGTATTCTGTTAGTATTTTAATATTGTGTTCAGTCTGATACAGCTGTTGATATGTGAAATGTCGGTAAGAAATTAAGTTTTTCCTTCTCGGCCTCATGATTCTGAGTTTACTCGACTCAGGCATAGTATGGTTTAAAATTTTCAATCTAACAGTGTTCCGGTTGGTTTAAGCTTGCTTGGTGTTTTAAGCTACCATTTATAAAAAAGTTTTTATTTCAATGATAAAGGCTTTTTACCATGTATCGAGACATAGTAGGTTAATGTCACGGACCTATAAAAATTATGCGAATATATTCTAAACTTCATACGTCAACATGTAAACAAGCGTGTTGCGCATCAGGGATGAACCCACGGAAGATGAACCCGATTGCTTGTGGCGTGAAATCTGTAATGCAAATTTTTACCTTAACAGCCCTTTCACACGGCATCCAGTTTTGCAGGACCGGCTTTTTACTGTATCCTGCAAAACAGGACGGTGTGTTCACATGTCAGTTCAGTTTTGCGGGATCCAGTAAAAAACTGTGGACTAAACGGTCCTGCAAAACTGGACTGCCGTGTGAAAGGGCCGTGAACACTGCTATATAAATATTTGTGCGACTAAACGGGATCCCGCTTTTTACTGGACGACGGATCCAGTTTCTAGTGACAAAACCGAATGCCGGATCGGGTTTTTGCAGTATCCCCCGTATGCGGGATGCTCGTGTGAACGCTAGCATATAAACACATTCGCCATCAAACGGGATCCTGCAGAAAACGGGATCCTGCAAAAAACTAGACTGCCCGTGTGAAAGCGCTGTAAGAACGAGGACAAAAATATTTTTCCCTTTATGATAGGGTCATGATTTTCCTAACTTATGTTAGCAGGCAGGTGGGGACAGGTGCGCAACCTTCGTGATACTGATCACTATGGCTTATAATTGAAAGGAAATTCACCAGGAGTCTTCACTCAGTGTATTGTCATAAATGAAATTATATAGATAGATAATTATGTTATATCCGTAGTGATTTGCTTCAAATCCGTACATACCTTAAAACTGGCGTATATTGAGATGTTTCGCTGATGAATAGAGACACAAATTACTATTGACGTAACATATATTTTGCTTAAAACATGGGTTACTGAATGTTAGCTCCTTTGATCTTTGAGCTTAAATATTGCAGAATCAAAGCTAAGCACAGCTATTTTGATCACAGATTTATCGAAAAACTACTATTAGGTAATCTGACGATCAAAATGATTTCTTTGTAGTTTTCCCAATTATACGACGAACGCAATTTTTATTCTCTGACATCATTATAGCCTATATTACTGGCATATAGCATATTCTTTACTCATTGTTTAATGCATTCCGCACAATATAAAGGCTACTTTAATCCCAAATGGCCCACAAGGGATGCTACACGTCATCACGGGTACATTTGGTTGGTATATTTTACGGATAATGTTTTTCTTATATTTTGCGTGCTTCTCCAGTAGCTCTTTTGTTGTATGTTATATGAATATGATGGGTGTAGGTAATCCGATCCGGTATCATATAAGCTAAGAAAGAGCTTACAAAAGCCCTTTCATCATTCTATAACGGACATGACGCCATCTCTTTGTGTAATGAGTTGTGGGCGTGAGTACCTTAGAATATCAGGCCTAACTGAAATTATAGTGTACTCAAACAAGATTGAAGTCAATAGAAAAAAAAATTTGTGAATAATATCCCATACATTATTTGACCTCAAAGTAGCTTAAGCACATTTTGATGGATATCGAACACAAGTAAACTTATGGTTTTAGACGTTTTGTGTCGGACGGCTGTGCCGTGCGGCTGCGGTGCGTTAGCCGCACGCCAAACGCCTAAATTGAAAGCGCATTGAACTTAGAGCTTAGTGAGTTATAGGATAGGTATATTACTTTTGTCGTGTGCGTGCACTGAGCTCACGAGATATTATTGAATCGTCACTGGAGTTCGGATGTTTTTTGACCTAACTTGCAGTTTAAAGCTCATAAAAGATTTTTGATACTTATTACCTACTAATGACGACCAAGGATATTTATTTATCACTCTGTAGCTATGCATTTTGCTCTATTTAGAGCTAATGGCGTTATGGGAGTAAGATCAAAAACAATAGACAATATAAAACGGTGTTAGCGCAATCTGTAATAATCACTCTTATTAATATATCTATGTATATCTTACTCGCCAATTTTAAAATCTTTAATTCCTGGTTAAAATTTTCCATTTCTTGGCGTAATCTTTCTCTAGAACACGGGGATATCTGAGGTATTGGATAATAGGTTGTAACACGAAATATATAAGGCAAAAATCGAAAGGGCAGAAGTGAAAACGGCACTAACTAGTCTCTCGAAAAAGCCACTCAAACCGACTGCTCTTGTTGGAATCCTGTCAATTATTTTTAACAATAAGGTTTTAAGGTTCAATGAGCTTATTAGTGCTACAGTTACAAAGGGAAGGCTTCGAGGGGTGCAACTTTAGTACGAAAATATTTATATTTTTTGATTAAAGGGAACCGTAAATAAAGGGCGTTAGAGTTTTATTATTTGAAAAAAAAATATAGCATTTCTGCGCTATTATACGAGTACGTTTACCTATAATAACACAGGTCAGCTCTACTGTCTGACATATTGTGACCGGACTTTTAAAAGCAAGTACGGATTTTCAAGGCACATACAAGGGCATGTGCCCGTATTTTGCAAGGGCTGCCCTAGCCGAATCCGTTTGGGGGACAATATACGTTTTACAACCTGTTTTTTTTTTCTTATAAAAACTGGCGTCGGCTTCTATTCGGGTTATAAACGACCTTTTCAATACACAATATTTCTAAAGAGCCTATAGAAACTACGTTGCAGTATGTTTTACCTAATATTTTTTCCAAGCACTATTATGTAAGAATAAATTCTTGTCTAAATGTTGTCCATGAACCACAGTAGCAGTAGCAACTTAGTGTAATATACCAAAGTACACTTAGGCACTAAACTTCATCAGGTCAGCGCGTTTTCATTTCCGTACTTGCAGAATGTGTACATATTTAACCAAAACCACTTCTTGGTTAGGTCGCTTTTGGTGTTGCAAGTTAGGAGTGTGTATGCGTTTTTTACAGACTTCATTTAATTACGAGCACTAGGTAAATAATTAAGTGATGCTTGCGTGGTGAAACGAGCGATTACAAATATTACAATAGTCCAATAGTGGTAACTCGGTACAGAGGGGTACAGAATATGTACTGAATAAGATAGCTCTAATTCAATGACGTTCAATTAAACAATCTCTAAGAAAAATTCCTCAAAAAACGTCCGAGCGGCGTTGATACAGATGACATTAACACATTCGTTCAAATTAACACCTTATCTCGTGGCAGTTAGTGTTTAATGTCAATTGTATACAACTAAACGGAAACTCTGCCCAATAGACGGGTGGGCAGACTTTTGCTTCGGACAATATTTGAGCGTGAATGGGAGTCTAGTTGTATATTGAACGTCATTGCTCTAATTTAATTATGTACTCGGTTAAAATTCGGGTGGAGTACAGGCCCCGACAAACTTCTTGACTATCGGGTGGGGATTGCGCAAAACACGAACTTGGACATACAGCGCGCGGGCGACGGGAAATTCGTGCGACTATTGGTCATGCGCAAGTGCACATGCGTGAACTTTCCCCCACTCCGTCGACCGATGGTCAACAAGTTTGCCGGGACGTATAGGAGTGATGGGACAGGCGAGTCGGGTTTGGTTGTGCTTAGCACACAGAGAGTGGTCTAAAAGAGCTTGCAATACAGAATCTGTACCAAAACGAATCCGGTTGAAGCGCCCATTTAATTGCATGGACTCAGTAAGGCCCGATTTTATCATTGGTTTTTGTGGTAGGAGATTAATAATTCCATCCAACAATTAGCTAGGTGGGATTATATAATTCCCACAGCTACAAGTAAAAACCTACTCGTAATTGATATAATGTGGAATTTTAGGTTGCCTAATTTTAGGAAACTTTAGATGCCCTGGCCTACGAATGACTTGAAGATCAGAAAAGCCAAATCAATACATGTTAAGTCCTTAAATGAAATAGGCCGTTATGATTGCATAATAGCTAACAAGCTTCTAACTAAAGGTATAAAAATACATAATTATTCAATTCTACGACCGCAAAGAATATAAAATTACAGAATGAATAAAGCTTGTGAGCATTGTCCATTGTTAGATATAAAATTAGTTTTCCTGTGAAATAAAAAAATACGATTTTAATGTTATCACTTCACATCTAAAGCAATGTGACACAATTGACAGATTGTGGAATTTGTATAAGTACTTTATTAGTTTGCTGATATTTCATCTCTATTTCTCGTAGTGACAATAAGATTGCTATTTATTAAAATTCTATGTAAAATAGGAAATATTATTGTATAATTTTTTAATGAAGAATTAATTTTCTTTAGTGTGGCGTGTGTCCTCCGTGTCCGGCAACATGCAACCCAAATGCCCCACCGGTAATTTACAAATTACTTATGCATAAAAATTAAATATCAGTTTTTCTAGGTATTCCTCGTCTCTTTCTACTTGACATTGTTATAATTGGTGTAATAAATTTTGTTTGATAAAAGATTCTGAATCGTTAACTGAATATGTATAAATGTAAAATTAATTACGCTCTGATAAAAGGTCTTGGTGTAGTTCGTTTTTTAAAGTACCTAAAAGTATGTTCACCTACACGTTTCTACACATCGTATATACCGTTTCATTTCATTTTAGTTTAGTTTCAGTTATGGTTTTACAAAAAAATATAACTATGATTGCCTTATAATGTAAATTTTGTATTAGACTCCTGCCGAAAGAGAAGTACAAAAACTAACAATACAGCTGAAGCAAACAGAGGAAAACTTCAAGACCAAAGTAACTGAGGTTAGAATAAAAAATGCCTTATCATAAAATGTATTACCTATTTTAGAGTACGGTATGTAAACACAGTCGTATTTTACACAATAATTCATATTATATAAAGTGTTAAGGAAGTCATCCGTAGTAGAACGTACGTAGATTGCTAACCATTTTACATACGTAATGCAGGGAGGCATTGGAAGAAATCATAAAACATTACTAAAACATTTCCTAAAAAATAAATAAAAAGAAAATGCTCTCCATTTTAACTTTATTATACGCTATTGAATATAAATAAATAAATAATAAATTAATTTCTCTGGACATTATTCACACAGTGCCATCTAGCCCCAATGTAAGCATGAGCTTGTGCTATTGGTGCCAGACAACGGATAAACAATATCAATTTAATTTATTTAATGTGTAACGTGTGTGAATTAAATGCTTTTTCTTTCTTCTTTCTTTATAGAAAAATCTGTCTTTTACTGTATGCTTAATATTAACAAATTCATTTTTTAATTTGCCGCATCCATTTATAAACCTACGCCCTGCGCGTATTACATCCGAGGTAGCTTGGCGATACATTCGGTGATTCACACCATAAATCTCTGTGCGGTGATTCGTCCTGAGTAATGTGCGCTGTACCTCATAATTTTTTTATAGTTGCATTTATTTATTGGTAATGCTAGTTTAACATACGTTTTAGTAGATCATTATGGTTTTACTTATTTAAATAATTATTTCTTGATAGTTGTGTTTGGATTAGTGTTTGGATTACATTTTATTTTTTTCTTTAATGTAATCCTAAAAATAATATTAAACTTGCAGTGTGCTATGCTCCGCGTGGAGCTGTTAAAAAAGAAGGAGGAACTAGAAAAAGAAAGATGCCAACATCGAGAAGTACAGAATAAGTTGCGAGAGTTGGAAATGAAATTTGAAGGGTTAGCTACCCACACTAACATGTTGATGGGGACTAAGGAGCAAGCATTCGAACAAGAGGTGAACGTAAGAGCACTGAAACAGTGCTACAGAGAAGCCAGAGAGGAAATAGATGAATTACGTCTTCTAATGAAAGAACAGAATGACCAGCTTCAGGATTATAGGGCTAAGGTGAGTGTATAAGTTTTTCTACTATGTACGTTCAACTTTAAGCAAGTTATCAAGTGTGTTTCTTTTTCGATTGCAAAAGACTTTTAATGTGCACTATTTGACATACCTGTACGTGGTACTGCTCCGGCTGCGCGCACGCATGCACTTCATCTACTGTTTAGCTTATACGCCGCGTTCAGCCACAGTCAGCTGTATGTGAGAGACTAAATGAGGATAATGAATAAGTGTTAAATTAAATTTTGTATTGTACAGTAAATAAGTATTACTTGCGTGGTTCTTATAACACTAAGACCCTTTGTACACAAGGCTACGCAAATGTTCGTACGATTTTAGTCTTCAAGCAAACCATCGAGGGACGAATGTCGGGCGACGACGCGACTCGTGTACGAACCTAATGGATTTGTATGACGGTAGTCGCTTGAAGACTAAAATCGTTGATTATTGAAGATTTGTGTAGTATTGTGTACGAAGGGTCTTAGGACCAGTTTCATCACTATCAGATAAGTTTCAGAAAACGTATATGTCAGATATCAAAAATGCTAGCTTTTGTGTAAGTTTTTTTAAACAGACGTGATAGCATCATTCGCTTATTAGGGACTTACAGTAGGTAATTAGAAACTAGTCGATACAGTCCCAAGTAAGCTGTTTAGAAGCTGAATCAATGTCTAGATACGTCTTATATAAACAGTTTGCGTATTTGAGTGTCATGTTTCTTGCTAAGCAGACAATAATTACCTACCATAGTGGGGTTAACCACCCTTTTGCACAATAAAGAAATTATTAGGATTTCTGTATTAACGGCGAGCGGTATTATTGAACGAATTCTTCGACGGTATTTGTCTTTGCTCTAATACCAGCTATACAATTGGTACTACAGAATTTGTTAGGCACCTATTATGATCAAATTTAATAGAGCTGTAAAGAAAGGTAGGAATTTTAAACTATTTGCACCGGTCCGAGTCATGCCAAGTATTTTCATGGAGTCGATATAGCTACAAGTACGTTCATATTTCCAAGTCATCATCATCATCAGCCTATATACGTTCCCACTGCTGGGACACAGGCCTTATCTCAATTGTGAGATAGTGTGGGCCATACTCCACCACGCTGGCCTAGTGCGGGTTGGTGGAGGGGTGCGTAAGGCAAGTGACCAACCTTAATGTCAGATGTTATCAAGCCGCCAAATGGCCTCTGACTAGGCTTGATGACTAATATTTACATTATAGTAAATATCAGCCGGGACCAACAGCTTAACGTGCCTTCCGAATGGTCAGAATGGTCACCCATCCATCAACCGACCGCGGCGTAGGTAGCTTGACTTTCGTTATCGCTAACGAACCACTGTCACAGCTGCGCCACGAGCGCCTCTATATTTCCAAGTAAAATGCTCAAAGCATATTTCTTGCCGACGCGTGTATTCCTTGCTATTCCCAAAGAGGATTGGCGACGGGGAAGCGACCGACTGTGAAATTATGTAAAAGTCTTGCCATATCACCTGTTAAAAAATTTCATACATTTCTCTTTACTACAAACCCGACGAATATTTCAACGTTTTTCATAATAACATTTTAATTTTCTAGTATTTACAAGCTCAACAACTGGTTGAGGAGCAGCGTCGTCAAATGGACATGCTGGACATGGACAACACGAGAATTAGCGAACAAATCAATTTGGAAATTCAGAGAGTTAAGGTAACATCATTCTTACGATGATTTAACTTTTTTATGAAAAGTGTAATAATACAGTTTTTATACATTGAGGAAATAAAGTTTAAAGGAGGATTTAAGTGATAATTTTAAAGATGATATTAGTCAAATAAGATTAAAGATAATACTTAGAAATGCGATGGTCATTTAGATAAAGTTCCAAGAGAAGTTGCAAGAGTTGGCGCCGATCCCTGACCTGCTGAAAGCGACTCAGATGAGGCTGAAGGATGCTCAACAGGCGCAGGCAATCGCCGAGCACAACGCTGAACAGCTTGCAAGAGAGCTCAACTGTGCTAGGGAGAAGGTAAGTTGTCTGAAAAATTATAAATAAATAAATATTCCTGGACAATATTCAGACAGCGTCGTCCAGCCCCAAACTAAGAAAACATATTTTGTACTTAGGGTGCCAAACAACGAATAACCGCTTACTTATATACTTATTTTACATATTTATGTTAACATGTCTGTTTGTATCGGTCTGGCTTTTTCTTTAACAGCCAGACCTGATACAAACTGACATGTACATGCACACAAATGTTTGTGCGGGGATCGAACCGGCGACCTCTTGGTATGATAGCCAACTTCTCAATCACTACACCAAAGGGCTCATATTCATGTGGTACACTTCAATATCCATACAGATTTATTTCTGAAAGCGTCGTTCTTTCATAATTAATGAAAATGGTATATTATGTCCCGTGGATAAAGAATTTTTTGTGAGATTGCAGGGAAGGTTAAAGGTATGTATTAAAGGTATGTTAAAGACAGCATAGATTACGCTCAATAGGAACCTAAAGACAGTGGATCAGATAGTTGTTGATGGCAATTGCGATGAGGGTAAATCTATTATTGTTTACGTCCATCTAGGTGCACGTGTTGCTACATAACAGTTTGAAGAGTCCTGAGAAACCTCCAGAGAAGGGCGGGGATGAGAAGCAAATGGCACTACTGCAACAAAGGATTGCTCAGCTCACCGAGAATAATATGACACTCAAGAGTGAAATAGAAAGGCTCAAGTAAGTTGAAGTTTCATTTGACAAGTTGTACTCTTGTATGACAAGATTCTTGCTTTTTTTTTCTTCGTTTCTTGGCTTGCTCGGCTAATGCATCAGCCACTGACATGTGTTTATTTTGTTTAAAAAGGATAAGGTAGGGAATCGAAACGCGGGAAAAGGAATTTAAATAAAGGAATAAGATTTTTGCTTAGAAGTACTAATTTTGACCGCCTAACGGCCGGTTTACACGTCTCCGTTTTACTCTTCCGTTTTATTGTGTACGTTATGAGTGACTTCACACTTGGCACAGTATTCTGTATACAGTAATACATACGCCATCGACGAAAAAACGTACACGATAAAACGGTACAGGTAAAACGGAGACATGTGTGAACCGGCCGTAAGAGGAACGTTGGATATACCGATCGGGTCTCAACTTGATTTGATTCTAGTTTTGTGTCTGGTTGACTACACAGTTGGACTTTTTCAGTGCTGCCAAAAAAGTTTTGGCTGTGTCAGTACCCGAAATATTTATGTGGGAGCCAGTAGGCTTGATATTAGGCTCGAAAATCAAAGAAGCTTACAATAAATGCCATATGGGGGTACATTTTATTGTTTTCTCATAATTTTTATTTCTTTTTCTGCCATAAAGGCTTCTTCTTCACTTCACTTCAACATATTATATTTGATGTTTGTCTTTTTTAGTTTTCTGCGAAACATTTAATAATCGACTTAATAAAAAATAGATCGTTACGATACTTCGTTACTTTTGCTATTTCACAACATTTTGTAAAATAGCAAATCTTGTTATAACAACAGCAATAAACCACCAAATTGATTTATAAATAATATTCTTTAAATATGTATATATTGAGCTTCAAGAAACGACGATTGATTGCCATAACGATTTAACAACCAGATCAAACGCTCAATAATTGTGAGTTGGCGGTGGCTTAGGCGAGACTAATTATTATTGCACTTCAAGTCTGCAATTTAATTTAAATCGCAGTATTCTATCCAGTTTATGAAGTCTTGTTTGATGAGTGTTTTCGTTTAGTTTGTTTTTAAGCCTGCTTGTTTCAGCTAAAAATTAATTTTTTTCTTTCACCAGAATTTAATCGACAAAAACAGAAATATAAACAGTGAATGTTCCTTCTTGACAAACCTTACTATTAGTTATTTCGAGAAACTTTTGGCTTAGAATACCTTCTTATTTGTTGAAACTTTTCTACACGAATAAGTTCTTTTTTGCTGCAGTAAGGCACGATTTATTTTTACTTTAAAAGTGTCTCTTTGTGGAATAAATTCCAGTGGTGGTGGTCTGCTAGTCTATCTGACGTACGCCTTATTTTTTTTCAGAAAATAATGCGTTTAGGCACCTATCTGGGACTCGAGACTATGAACCAGCCCATCTGACGAATGGTCATATAATGCATTGTTGACAAGCTCAACCCCATTTCAGAATCAACGTGATCAGAATGGAGGAGTCTGTGCTTGCGAACGAGAAGCGTCTCCAGGAGAAGATGCATGAGTGCGCCCAGATGGGTGGTGAATTGGACCGGGCTCGCGACGAGGCGGCGCGCGCGCTGCAGCGGGCCAACGAACGCACCGATACCATCCGCAAGTAAGTCTCTCTCCGAATTTTTTGTCACGAATTATAAACCCTTTATATCTGTCAAACACTTGACTGACTTAAACACTTTTTTCTCATGTAATGCAACCTTAAAACGTTATGGAAAAGGTAAATATAAACATGAAGTTATCTTACATATAGATTTCTTTTTATATTCACATAAATAATTATTTTTTATATCCCTTGGAATATTAAGACGGTGAGTAGAGAGATCTAGTAGTTTTACATTATTGTTAAAAACCTCTATAAATCTTTAATTTGCTTTAAATAATTTTATGGGCGAAGTTTTTGTTCAAGTTCTCAGAGTTCAAAAAGTATATCGCTCGGGTGGTGCAAGAATAAAGAGATACTTTTGTCCGGACAAATAACAAAAAAGAATAAAAAATTGATTTTATAAGTTGGAGTCAAAAATTCCTGTTTTGGTATTGAGGTTCGGTATAGAACGGGAGAATTAATTTTTCTTATTTTCAAATAGATGTATGCAGACTTCAATTGCGGAGTTGGAGAGACAACTTGCTGCATCTAGGGCCCAAGTGAAGACTGCCGAAAAAGATCGCCAGGAAGTAAGTGCATCTTCTTTTAGTTAAGTAATAGGTGACTAGAGAACATTTTTATGTAGGAGATTAAAATTTATGAACAAAATTAAATGTTCATATTCATTTCACATACATTTTGCTTGGTCCTTGGGAAAGGACCATGCGAAGGATGCGTCCCCACCCACCAACAGATTTCAAACGTATCTCTATTTATACCTCTTGCCATACTGATCTTTTTTTTTGTATGACGACATCCGACGTAGGAAAGGAAATTTCACGCAAATCGAATTTGAATGTTGTATTTTTCAAGTATGTTTTTGACACCGTTAATTGTGAAAATAATGTGCAGGCGATCAAGACTAAACCCCCTGGCCTAATAAAAGTGTTCAATCAAAATATAATTTAAAAAAATATTTTACAGTCGAGTCTACTTGAAGCTCGACACTTACAGCGCAATTCTGAATCTTAGGCGTACGGCATAAACGGGTTTTATTGTTTTTGAATACTCCGTCATTTTTTGGATTAAAAATGGTTATTTGTCTTTATATGGAATGTCATAATAATATTGAAACTAGTGCCAAGTCTGTTGGTGGGTGGGGACAGAGCTCATCCAACTTCTTGCATATTATGTAGTATTAGCTTATTGATGTCAAAGTCAAACTGCAGCGCAAAAGCAAATTATTCATTTCCATCTTCTGTTACGCAATCTTAGGAGCATATTCTAGTTTTTTTTTTTATTGTGGACTAATTAACTGCATTTTTGTTTTACTCTAATTACAGTTTAGCGACGCTTTGATGGTGTAGTTTTAAATACCGAGCCATAAAATCAGGGTCCTGGGTTCGATTCCTGGTTCGATTAAAATACATAGTTATATGACGGTTGTTGCGCTCAAAGCTCGGGTTTGTAATCACCAGTCTGTACTTGTCAAGCGTGGTGACTTGATTCTAAGATCTTTGCCTTGCTGTGGGACTTTAAATAGGCTGATTTCAGATAGTGCTTGTTAATGGTGGTGTTATCTATTTCAGTTGCAATGCCGCATGCAGTGCCAGATTCAGCGTTTGAACGAGAACTTTGAGCAGGCCCAACTCCGCATCCTGGGCCTGCAGACTCAAGTGCAGACCTTGAGGAGAACTGCTTCCAGCGCTGGCGAGGGCGAGGGCGATGGCGAAGGAGAAGCCCAGGAGTGCGCTTGCAAGACCTTCTTCGATAACCCGTAGATTCCTACTACTATCTGGTTAAAATGCTGATTATGACCTTATGGATTTGCGTTACGCGACAGTTAGTCTAAGATCCGAACTAAGGTCGATCTTCACCGAGTTGATAATAGAATGAAACTTATTTTATTATGAATTTAGCATATTAGAAAACATATTAAAAATGGGTTGCCTAAAAAAATCCTGGACCGAGTATGTTTAATTGTAATTAAAAATTTTTTTTTTAACCAAATCCCAATTTTTGCAGACAACCATATTATATCAACGTGTTCATAATAAAACAGCGCTTATGATGATATTAAAAAAAATCTATTATCCAATTAGGTGAAATTAACTGGTATCGACACATACGTTTATACCTGACAACCCAGTAGTCCCCCCACGTAAATAATAGAAAACCCAACGGCTGCACATTCTATACGTTTTGTACTTTAAGTCAGACATAATTTTCTTATTATCTTGTTATTGCAAATATTTGTTTAAAATCATTAAAAAAAAAAGAAAAATTGGTCGGTCCAGGATTTTTTTAGGCAACCCATTTTTAATATGTTTTCTAATATGCTAAATTCATGATAAAATAAGTTTCATTCTATTATCAACTCGGTGAAGATCGACCTTAGTTCGGATCTTCTACTAAGTGACTCACAAGCGCAGTTGACGTCATTTTTTCCATTCCAAAAGGTCTTATCCTAATAGCATTTGAACCGGATAATTATTACTTCTATTATTTACCTTTTGTTGAGGTCAACATCATAGGACCCAGAGCGCGTACCTCGTATTTCTTTTAGATATGCCCAACTATCGATAGTTTACCTCGAAAACTAGAAGCAATATCGATAGTATCGATTGTTTCAAAGTAATAATAATAATAATATGTTCTATGATGACGTAATAGTATCAATACTATTGATAGTTTGTAAAACTATCGATATGCTATCGATAATATTGAAATGACGTCAGCTATCGATAGTTTAGCGATAGCTGACTATCGATAGGCAACTCTATTTTTTTTACATAATCTTTTATTTTGATATACAAAACGTTTAGGTATTCAGTTTTGTTAGTTTATAGATCTTGTAGTGTTTTTCTCATCAGGGGAAGGCTGCACTCTTGAGATGTTAGTATCTATGTGATAACGTTACGACGTCGGCATTTAGTAAATTCGGTTTGAGACGCTTGATCATGGATTATTGTAATGTTTTTCTCATCAGGGGAAGACTACACTCTTGAGGTGTAAGTGTGAGATAACATTACATTACATACAATACATTTAATACTCGGCAATGTGATTAAGCTGAGTTAGAGACTAAACTATCTTTTAGGTGGATTCATCATCCGCCCGAAGGGATCCAAAAGATGGAGTCTTACCAAAATATTTGTGCATTTATTATTATTATAATATTTTTTACTGGTTTAATACCAGTATTTATATTGCGAGCTACGCGCTAAAGTACTACAATTTTTAGCCTTACGCTGGGCAGTGATGTTTCGACCTTATTTCGATATATTTAGCTACTTATATTGCATCATGTGAGTTTAGAAGTGTAGCACTTAGCTTGGCATCGTGAATGTTAGTTTTTAGAGCGTTGCGATTGTTTATATTATATAAATATATGTATGTACTTATACCACCGGAGTGGCATCGCCTGTTGTTGTAACTTGAATGATTATAATATACAGTTCAACATGTAATCACTATTCAGATTTTTTCTAATATTGTGTATGTAATGTAATCATGCCGTTCTGAGCAAAATTATAAAATATATACACAGCTTTGCAAAAATGGATTCGTGTTTTATTGAAACCAAAATTTTGACAAACAAATAATAACAACGTTTTTTGGAAACAATAACAACATTTTTCCTTTATTCCCTGGAAATTTTGATCGTGATTATTTGTAATGAAGAAAGTAATGTTTTCAAAGCAATCAGCAAATAAAGAAAATAAAATTGCCTTTAATGATTTTCTAATTTATTATCTCCGTTACAGGGAATAAAAGAAATGAAACAATAAACTTCATAAAATTTATCGGTGACTTCCCCACCGTACCACCCCAGTGGTACATACGCATCTAACCTACCTACCTATCTATAAATAAGCAGTACTGAGTACTGGGGGCAGATTTGGTAGGGATTATTCCCGACTGACGGAACCTAAACTAGTTCCGTCTGCCCCCAGTAGGGGCAGATGCGACTAAAAAGTTTCCGACTGCCCCTACTGGGGGCAGATTTGGTAGGGGCAGTCGGGAATAATCCTACTAAATCTGCCCTTTGGTAGGAGCAGTCGGAAATAATCCTCCATAAACGTACTGAACAAATAGGGTTGTGGGAATTGAAAAGGAGCATAATTTTTTTATATTATTTGACAGATGTTTTAAATAACATTAAAACAAGTGAATGTCGGGAAAACAAGTAAATGTCAGGAAAACAAATGAATGTCGGGGAAACAAATGAACGTCGGGAAAACAAATGAATGTCGGGGAAACAAATGAATGTCGGGAAAACAAGTGAATTTCGGAAAAACAAATGAATGTCGGAAAAACTACTGGGTTGTCAGGTATAAACACGTATGTGTCGATACCAGTTCATAGATTTAGTAAAAAATATCATCCGTGGTCGTGCTGGATAGCATCACACGTTAATTTTAATTGGATAATAGATTTTTTTTTATATCATCATAAGCGCTGTTTTATTATGAACACGTTGACAAAGATTTAAATCTTTGCACGTTAATATAGGGTTGTCTGCAAAAAATTGGGATGTTGTTAAAAATATTTTTTTAAAACAATTAAACATACTCTGTCCAGGATTTTTTTAGAGACAACTCATTTTTAATATGTTTTCTAGCTACATTGATAATAAAATAAGTTTCATTCTATTATCAACTCAGTGAAGGTCGACCTAGGTTCGGATCTTAGACTATTATATTATACTATAGGTACTTTAGTATATATTCTGTGCTATAGGGCAAATCATAATAAGGGAGTACCTAACGACTATAAACAAGCCTTGGTGCACCAGCTGCGTCGCACTCGCCATACTACTGGCCATACCCTTGGTGGTACATTAGTAGGGATTGTACGAATAGGTCTAAGTGGTAGGACTGACGAATAAATGCCTCGTCACAAACAATTTTTCGTTACTGCCCCACCGTACCACCGCCCATACACCCCGCAGGTGGACTTGATTTAATATTTTGATTTATAAATTATTATTATTTAATATTTTCAAATATGAAAATCAATTATATTATTATAACAAAAACTAAAATATAAAGAAATCAAATTATTCGTAATTGGGGAAAATTAAGTTTAACCATGACTCTATGGTTCGAATTCACTCTTTTGGACTAGCCCGTGAATTTAACACAATTATTACTTCGCAATGCTCTCAGTTTCAGTATTAGCATTAGCATCGCTGCGTATCACGTGTACATTGCCAGTTGCAGCAAAACAAGACCTAAGAGCTTCTTGAGCGAGGTGCGTGTCCCGATGCGGTGTGCGTGCATTCTCGTGGAACAGGTCTATTGCATCGCATATAGTCGTGGTTGCGTCTTCGATGCGCTCTTCATCCATCAGTTTTGCCCCTTCCTAATAAGACAATAATAAAAATATTATTAAAAAGTCACGAGGTAGTTCCAGTGTTTATCGGGAGATGGCGCTTCATTCATCATTAATAAAATCGTTTAGAGATTTTTTTTTACCATTAGTAGCCGCAAGCTCTTCATTTATAACCTTTAGTATTTTACAGAAAATTGTTACTTGCCCCCATTGAGTTACAAGTACTGTAGTTCAATGCTTTCCCCTTTATATTTACCTATGATTTAAAGTGTACTTACCTGGTATTGATCGGTGCATTTGCTCACGTTTTCCAAACCGGCCTTTATCAGATCTTTGTCTATATTTGTGGAGCACTTACTACATCTTGACGGTGCTTGGGGACCAGCCCTAAATTTTCCACTGCACGAAGTATTTGGGCACCTGAGAAAACAGACACGTATTCTGTTGGATTAACTTTATTCTTGTTGGCGTAATTACTATCTGGTTCAAATGCTTAATGACTTACACACACACTAATAAAATAATGCGTTGCCAACGTTCAGACAGGCGCAGTTGACGTATTTTTTCGCTCAATTCCAAAAGGTCTATTAGCCTTTGAATCGGATAATACTATTTTTATTGGAATCTGCCAGCCGTGTCTGCCAGCATTATATTACATTCTTAACATCAGGTGTTCCTTCTACCATATAATATAACCATAATTCTTCTGAACCGATGACGCATTTGGTAGTGACTCGGCCCCTAATACCACTTAAATCCATTGCAAAGATCCATTGTTGGATCTTTTTGCACTTTCACCTACTCAAGTGAGATCGTAGGTTCGGATCTCACCCAGGACAAAGACTAATGTGTTTATCATTTGTGTTTGTTTGTCTTTAAATATATTTATATTTGTCGCATCTTCGTTGATTCTGCAAACTCATGAAGCAAGCTACTTACTTTGAGGTCAGAACAATGAATGTTATGTTGTCCAATATTAAATAAATAAAACCAATGTAATCTATTTTCTTTTTATTTCTCAAAGAGGACAGACATCCGATGTTAATTTTCAGTTGGCTAGCCGACTCTCAATTTGCACTCCCTCAGTTGTGAATATCCAATTCAAACTCTAAAAATGCTTACGGTGCAAATCGTCAAACGTCTGAGTCGCTGAAACTTAAAAAGTGCTTACAGCATTCACTGTATGAATACTAGAGTAATCTTGAATAGAATTACGGAGGCAAACAGTCAGCCCGAAAAAATATTAGCCTAACGAGGCCTTAGTTAAACGATTTATTTTATTTATCTATTAGAACTAAATCTAAAGTAAAAATATTTTCGGTAAAATTATGCTAAACTAACTACCAGTTCAAAGTGGAACGGAATTCACATTGTATATTGTTCTTACGACTTTGTGCCCCAAGCATAGTACTTTATTTAGGAACTTAGAATAATGACTATAAAATAAAAACTAGCATCCTGTATTTCTAAAAATATTTTTCTACTCAGGACTTGGCGGAAAAGTGATTTTTGTTTATTTATACTCTATATAATAATGGTGCGGAAGTTTGCAAATTACGAGAATCCTCTTTACACAACACTATCTTGAGAGCGGAAAAAGATTTTCTCAGAATATAAAAATTTTACAGCAAAATAACCTAAAAATTCCAAGGCGTTTTACGAGGAAAATCTATACTAATATTATAAAGCGGAAAGATTTGATTGTTTGTTTGTATTGAATAGGCTCCGAAACTACTGAACCGATTTGAATAAATCTTTCACTGTTGGTAAGCTACACTATCTCCGGTGAACAAAGGGTACTTTGGATCCCGGAAATGAGGGGGGAAGTGGGGTATATTTGAAAAAAGAAATTACACGCGGGTGAAACCGCGGACAGAAGGCTATAACTTAAAAAGCTCGAATCGTACCTGAGGAATAACATGATGCATTTCCAAGAAACTATTGGGCTAGTCAATCGGTAGAAAGCGGTCACTAGCTCTTCCTTTTCGAGTGTGAAGGGTAAACCGGGGGAGTTGAGTGGGTAGTGATCGCTTTTGCCTCGAGTTCCACACACGGTAAGTCTCGTTAGCTTAGTAGAAATAGTGAAAATTAAATTAGCACCATAGTATATGTGTCGCTACACGCACACTATATTAAACTTCGACCCGTTTCTCAGTGTGCATGTTGGGGCTAAGGCCGTGGCCCCATGTCCACGGCACGGCGCCGGACGGCGCGCGACGTCACGGCACCGGCCGCCGTAACCATCATTCTAAAATTACAGTTTTTGTCTTGATAGGGACCGCGAAAGACGCATTCTGCTCTTGTTGCTGTTGAGACGAAGATTGATGAAAAAAAATTCCTCGATTTCACGAAATCTAGCGAGCGGTCCGCCGGGACGGCCATGCCGTGCGCGGCTCGCCGTGCGGCGATACGGCGCCGCGCCGTAGACATGGGGCCACGGCCAAACACCGCACAAGGTTTGCGCGTCACGGCTTTTCGGTACCGCTTACACGGCACTGAAAAAAAAACTGACTAAAAAAAGTGTATTTCGCAGATTGGGCTGGGAATATCCTACTGATATATTCTTTTTTTCTACTGTGTTGTTAAAAGCATACTTCGATAAACAGGCCAAACTCACCTCAAATATAACGGTGTCTCAGAGCTATTCATCTGCTTTAGAGTGGGCCAGTCCTCCTTGCAAGCAGTGCAGCCGCATTTGAACCAATACCGGCAGGCAAGGGCTCTCTGTCGCTCCTTTAGTGTTCGCATCATGAAGTGTAGCCCGTAGTTCTCTGATGCAACATCACCAGGGGCTAAGGGCCGTGTTGCACGCAGAACTATCTTTGTTCCGTCGAAATATCTGTAACATTTTATTTTATACTACTTTAGGCTAAGTTCATATGACCGCGCGGTACCGCGCGTCGCCGCGCGATTGGAGCATTCACAGGACGGCATAATATGTACGGGAACGCGCCACGCGTATACGCGCGGCACTGCGTGGTAATGTAGACGATATTATACCGTTTTCTTTGGTCTTATACCCCGCGGTCGTATGAAATTAGCCTTAGCCGTATAAGTGGCATATTGAATTGAGAGACACTTCACCAGGAAGCGTCAGACATGTGCTGCCAGATTGTAGGCTCATCTGATTTTCGAGCCTTTGATTTCAAGTGCACTGGCTCCCACATCAATACTGCCGGAACACAGCCAAAGCAGTTATGGATATGTTAGAGCTGTTCATTTGAAATTAGGGCCAGTTATATAGGTTACCACGAGTTACTTTTGAGTCCAAGTGCATGAGCGTAGAAGGGGAGTAGTGTTATGTTGGTCGACGGTATTATTGTAACCGCATTCGTAGGACAGTGGTTAAACGGATCGGTGGAGAAAACCGTGATAAGGTTTTATAATAATTCTTCCGACCAGCTAGAATAAAAAAATTGCCACCATAGTTGTTTTGACGTTATTTCGGCAATATCAATAAGGAAGCCAGTATATTTGAAATAAAAAGCTCGAAGATCAGAAATCTTTGGACACATAACCTTACATTGACAAGATGCTAAATAAGACTGTTTTTGCTTTATGATAATATAAACATAATGCATGAATATTTCTAATCAAAGATAACATGACGGCTAAGTAAGTACCTATTTTAGTCACAAAAGCTTCTATAAACCTGTGCGTAAACACCATAGTATCAATTTACTAGTACAAAGAGTTGAACAGTTCCCTGTAAGAGGGAGTAGGTACGTACGTAAGATTTTCTCTTTGGAGATTTTTCTCAGTATGTGATATCCTATTATGTCTACAGTAAACGTCACTCAAGTTTTCTTTGCAGACAAAGGCATCTTGTGTCTTGAGCAATTCTATAAGAATGACACCAATGTCGTTCTTATTGATGGTAATAGGACGTCCTAGGTAACAACAGGATATTCGTTTATAGAAAAGATGAAACAATGTTAAAATTCTTTGGTACTAGTTATTTATTATCTTGCTAACATTATTAACGATAAAGCTTTTTGTTCTAGAAGTTTAAGTGTCTGGTTATAACCTCGAAATCTTAGATTCAATTCCCGGGTTGAGTTAACATTGTTTAAATTTTTTCGGTCACAGCTCAGTTCTGTGATCACAAACTCGCATTTGGCACGTGCGGTGATTAACCCAGTACCAACGATTTATTATTGCTTTCAAAATGGCATTTGCCCTCACGGACCTAAAAGAAAGGCCCGTGTTTGCCCTGTATTGAGACAATGAAAGGCCGATATTTTACTTTAAAGTTTCTGAAAATGGCCATACCCATCGATAAATTAATCATCGAAATGTAATCACGTATTACTTCAGAACGACAGTACAAAATAACATTTCCTACACCGAATTTTGCTTTTTGTTGTATTTTTCTATAAATGATATTTCTCTCGTATCTTAAACTAATATTTGAACCATTTACCTTGCGACCGCAGGATAGCACTCGTGGTTGAACAACGCTCCCGTGGGGTAGATGCCCACGGCGATGTACACAGGCTTGGAGCCGCTGAAGGAGTGCTCGCCTCGTATGGTCTCATAGATCTCATGCGCGTTGAACTGGAGGATCTGCAGGTTGCGGACCAGCATCTCGCAGATTGACATTTCAGCTAGAATTGTATTATTTTTAAGGCTTGGGCCTTGAAATTCGCGGCAGCGGGAGCGGCGGCGCCCGCAGGCGCACTGCGGTCTTCGCTTGACACGGGCCGTCAAGAACAGTACGATGCTTTCAAGCGGTGAACCGCAGTGTGCCTGCTTGCGCTGCCCCTGCCGCTCCCGCCTCGCTGCCGCGATATTCGAGGCCGAGGCCTTAAGGATAATTTTAATCACAGATGAGCTTGTGATGGGCTGGTCAATAGCCACAAGGCTCGTCCCAATCGGGTGTGAAGGGGAAACCGGGGGAGTTTAGTGGGTAGTGGAAGCTTCAGTCTCGAGTCCCACACACGGCCGCGGGTCTAGCTAGCCTGCGGTTATGGTGCATAAACGCATTCTCCTCCGAAAAAAAAAGAGCTTGTGATAATTTTGCTTTCTACTACATAAGGTCTCTGTCTTTTTTATCAATTGTTAAAAAAAAGACAGCGTTAATTTTGTGAGCTCATGATAAATTTACATTCAGATAACTAATCTAATACATTGTCTCGTTTGTGAATTTAAAAAAAGAAGACGGCGTTAATTTTATGAAAAATAAATCATCATGAACTTACTCAGTGGTGAAATCAATACTAATCTATACTTATATTAGAAAGAGGAAAGCTTTCATTGTTTGTGGGTCTGTATTGAATAGGCTCCGAAACCACTGAACCGATTTGAATAATTCTTTCACTGTTGGAAAGCTACACTATCCCCGGTGAACATAGGGTACCTTTAATCCTGGAAATGTGAGCGGAATGGCGGGATATTTGAAAAAAAGATGACGTGCGGTTGAAACCGCGGGTGGAAGGCTAGTAATCAATAAAGGTCGCCTGAATCCTCTTAGTTCTGGAATCCCCAGTTCAGATACAATGACTACATATAAATGCGCATTCGTAAAGCATGTTCAAGCCAGACACATTATTGTTACGATGATGACTTGATTTCAATGATGATTATAAACGAACCAATAGTTACATGCCTGTATTGGTCCAATTTTAATTTTATTGGGTAAAACATTATATTTATTGGAGGAGAAATGTTAAGCACAGGTTAGGGGTGACTCGACCTGAACAAATGGTTTCGGATTTACGCGGTCTTTAGACGTCGGAGTCAAAATATGTATTTCGGTTACATCCGGGTTTGGAGCTCCGGATTTCGTCGGAATTTTGTCTCCACTAAGTTTGTAACTATAACGGCCGAGCAGGCTTACCAGAAATAAAGTAACGTTCAACATTTGTAAGGATAATAATGTTAGTTTACCTTTGGAGACATTTTCAGGCTCGCACTTCTTATAGAATCCAGACTTCTTCAGACATTCTGACAGAAACATAGCCATGACAACCCTTTTAAGATAATCCCCGCCTTTTCTTTGTTCCGAGTGTGCGCACAATGAATAAAACTGTGCGGCCTTTAATTCTAATTTCTCTTCAAAGTTCATTTTGTCCTCTATTTTTATTTCTGTTTCCTCGTCTTTAAGTTTTTCAGTAAAACCTTTTAAACCTTTTTTGCTTCTGTTTAATCGCTCCTTTCTAGTTTTCATTTTAGATTTTTTGGCTACTCCTTCGATGTCGTTTAGAGCAGAACCTTCGACTGTCTTCACATCGTTTGACAAGTGCTTTGAGTATATGGAGAGAGTCGTTTCAAGTCCTGCTTGTGTGATTATTCTCAAAGCGATGTGGCTGAGGATTGACATGCCAGATCCTAGAAAGTTCAGATAAAAGAAGTTTTAGGTAACCTTGGGCCTTCCCAAAGCGAAGTTTGATATTGAAATTTTTGTAAGCACTATAAAAATGATCAAAGAAATTTGACAACTTACCTATAAAAAGATCAAGAAATTGGCACTCATATGCATGGTAAGTGGAAACGGCTGCATCTCTGCACTGAATGTTGCAGAAGACCACGGCTGAACACTTCGGACACCACACTGGCGCTTCTTCTTTACAATCCTCAAGTCTTGAAGAAAAATATCAATGAATGAATAACTACTTCTTTTTTTACATACCACTTCGAGAGCCTACCTCTATTTCCCAATAGTAAGAATATCATACGTACCTTTTAAAGCAATGCAAGCAATGCGTTCCATAGTTGTCTGGATGAAGGCATGCTGCGTAGGGGCTGTCTACAAGAAGTATGTCTCCTGTCTTGATTGAAGAATTAGCCACAGCAAATCGACCCTGTCAATCAAAATTGTACCTGATTGCAATTGCATAAAAAATATAAATATTGTGTGACTTTTGATAATGTCTAATAAACTAAATCTCAACATTTACGAGTAGTACCTAGTCGAGACCTCTGGTCCCTTGGTTAAATTCCCAGGATATTTGGTACGAATTTTTCAAACACATCACGGATTTTTCCGCTAATATGATTTCATTGATGTCTTTGGTTTATATACAGAGGGCAGAAATTCGGTTCGGGTAATCAAAAAACATCTCACATACAGGCTTAAAATGATACTTTTTACTTGATAACTTGTGGAGGTCGAAAAAGTGCGCACCTATTCAATGTTTTCATTTTCAATTTGTGAAATCACGAGAGCAGACTGTATAGAATATTCTGAGGCTTACGGGACTCGGCATGCCTGCATCCGGGGGCTTAATAACTACAGTGATTGCCAGCGCAGCGAATCAGACGGATTACGGCGGAAATTTCCTCTTGGGGACAGCGTGGGTTGAACATGTTTCCACGTAAGGTATATCAGGCTACGAAAGTTACGCCCGCCCTCTGGAAGATTTATTGTGGCGAGGATAATGAATATCTGAATATCGTCTGACATTTTCATACAGGTGAAATGTCTCTAATATAATTAAACATTACGATAAATAACTATATGACACTCGGGATAAAGTTGAAGTCTGCTTCTTATAGTTTAGAGGTTGCTATCATACTCGCTTTCCCTATTTCTCAGACTCTAAACTGCTGCAATTAAAGCGCCTATTAAAATACCTTCACCTATTATTTGTTAAGTAATCCAGTTCTGTTTTTTTACGAATTGTTAAAACGAAAAGTGATTTTCTCAAGCAGCTGTTCGAAGCGGAATAAATGGTTGTACTATATTAACTATTGTGACCGGGCAACGAACCAAACAAGCTACCTGAAGCGGAAAGCACCTCTCCGACTTAGGTGGGGTACACACAGATACGAGTATCGCGCAGGAAGTGCCAAACGGTTTCAATATGGGCAGACTTTTCCGGTGAAATATGCCAGGTTATTTTTAGGGTACCGTTATTGGTGAGTTGTTCGTTCAGCCGCAGAGAGAGAGCGTCTGTTGTACGTTGCTAGGTATGGGTTGTTGCGGTACCTTGCCGAAACCCGGGGATTCTTCGCAGCCCCTGTTGTACCGTTATCAATGCTTGCCTGTAATAGTACAGCTACCGGGAACGGGGACCGTACGTTTCTGTTGTCGCTCATATTGGGGGGATTTGCCCATAAACACCACCCTTTTTTTTTTTTCCGGAGGAGAACACTTTTACGTGCCTTAGCCGCAGGCTAGCGAAGCCTGCGGCCGTGTGTGGGGCTCGGGACTAAAGACGTTCGTCCCACTACCCACTAAACTCCTCCGGTTTCCCCTTTTCACCCGATGAGGACGAGCCGGTGCCAACCTTGTGGTTATTGGCCAGCCCGTCCACGGGTACCCCGGCCTGATGCGTAGGCCGGGGTGGCGCCTAGGGAATAAACACCACCCTGGGCAGGCGGGTTGGTGATCACAGTAACTAGTTCTTAAGGAGAACAAAAGAACGCTGCTACCCGTTCTTCATTCATCGGATCCCTTAGTCGCCTTCTACGACACCCGCGGTAAGAATAGCGATGACATTGTATTCTGTTCTGCCGTTACCACGCGGCGTCCCATAATTATTTCACTGCAATTTAATTTTGCAAGCCTCATAAGAGCTTGCCATAATTCCAATCTAGACTGAGCAAGCGACGAGTGGTCGTCGGATACGAAAGAGGAATATAATGTCACGGCTTATTTTACTTAGAGATTGCTAAGATTTTGTTTAGTGATTGTAAAAAAAATTCAGCTTCTACATCAAGGTTAAAATAATTGCTGAACCCTAAACCACGGGAAAAAGAAAAGCCCCTGGTACACCGCGTTATCTTGGGGTGAACTAAGGAAAGAGACAATTAAGAAATAATTGCCCTTGGTACACCCGGGTGAACTATGAAGGTTGACCATAAATATCTCTGGACATTATTCACACAGCGCCATCTAGCCCCAAACTAAGCATTAACTTGCCGTACCATGGGCGAATAGGAACTGAAAAATATTTAGGGGAATGGACGTGGTTGTTTGTATTTTCTACTATGTTTCCTATGTACAACAGATGTGTATTAAAAAGTGTTTAAGCATTTTTGGTGCCTAGAATAGAATACACATACACATACATAGAATGTTTTGTTGAAAAAAAAAATTGTGATCCGAGCAACGAAGCAAACGAGCTACGTGAGGCGGAATTATATTAAGATGTCTAGGAAGATATCAAATAAAAATATTTATTATCATCATCCTAGTCATCTTAGAAGTATTAGAGAAACTTTTAAAATTATGTAAAGAACTTATGAACTAGAACTGGCTCACGCTTGCCGCTGTCATCGTTATGTACGATAGCTGGAAAGTCCGTGTCACCGGAAATAAAACCTCCGTACAACCTCCGGTTTTATTTTTAAAGTAAATGTTAGTCCTCTATATTTTATAAAACATTTACAAACCAACTAAACACTACGATTACATCTATTTGGCCTTTTTCTTCAATAAATTTTATTTATTTATTTACTACACTGTATTATAATTCAACAATAAGGTTTTGTTCGCGACTTATAATAGGACTTGCAACTTGTGTGTTAGTAATTCTGTTTTAATCATGTGCCGTAACAAAAAGTAGGTACAGGTACCGGCAAACTTGCTGAACATCGGTCGACGGAGAGGGGGAAAGTTGCGCATGTGCACTTGCGCGTGACCATAGCGCGCGCGAATCTTCCGAACGCCCGCGCACGTTTGGTCAGAGGGATGTTTCTGACCAATAGCGCGCAGGCGTGTCAAAATTCGTGTTCTGCGCAATCCCCACCTATCCCCATTTCGATTTGCAAAAAAGCACAACGTACCTATTTCTATGAAGCTGGACACTAATCCATACTTTTAAATAATTTATTTACTGTAGACAATACATCTATATATCGTAGTAAGAATCTCCCCACAAGTAAAGGATACACTTAAGGCTTGAACCTGCTGAGAGTGTGGTCTGATTGCGAGGAAAATCTTATCAAAACAATACGTTTCTGCGAGCGATCCACGTTCAAAAGCGGACTGAATATAAATGTGCCGTCTGAATTTATTTGTTCTACGAGTTAGGAATAAAGGAGAATGTTCATCTTATTTTTAGGCTATTAGAATTTTAAAGTTTAATTAACTTAGATATCATCATCATCATCATCATATCAGCCAAACGACGTCCACTGCTGGACATAGATATACTTAGATTATTTTCTTCTATTAGTTAGTAAACGGTACTAACCAACTTGTTCGTTTTATGTTAATAAATACAGGTTTAAAAATGCTTGTCATTACTTTAAGAGTAAGGAGGAAGAAGTTTCGTTATTTCCGTCGCGTCTTTCCGCCTCCTCACTTCTCCCTCTAGTTAATGAATTTACTGAGTGATAGAAAAGGACAAGAGATAAAGAAGGGAAGAGATATTTAGTGTGGTCAGATGTGATTCATCCCTTAGATACCTACCTTGTTTTCTTCCTCCGTTATCTTGAGTAGTTTAGACAACGCCGGCATATTTTGTTTCGCTCCACCGGACACGGATACTTCTGCACAAACATAAATAAATACGTAAAGCTGTTGTTTCTGTATGTCCGACAGGATATTACAATTTTGTCGTACACAACAAACGTTAACAAAATCAAAGTAGTACGACGGTTTTAAAGTATCTGTAGAAAAGAAAGAAAAAAAAAAAACGTGGTAGTATTTTGATCTCTCATCCTATGTGGTCCCTCTTAGCATGGAAAAAAGAGTATACCTACCTACACTGTCTAGGCTGTCCCCATAGTAGAAAGAGTAGGCGATCTCCAGCTCAATCTGCGATATTCTTGTTTGTCTTAGGGTTGTCACTTTCAGCTAAATAATAATTCAGTGATGTGATTCAGTGAAGAATAATAGTTTATTGACCGGGTGTGAGCCCCGACTGGCGCACTGAGAAACGGGTCGAGATTTTGTTTGAGTGCGCGTACGACGACGCATAGATTCTCTGGCGCGTTCATACATGCCACGCGCGATGCGATTGTTTAGAGATAAACTAGGTACTTTCCACTCTTTCTACTATGCCCCCGATGGCCAGATCGGAAAAGTTTGTCCCTGTAAAGTCTTTAGCCACGGATAAACCTACACAAATCTGTCAAAAATCTTACTAGAAGAACTCTATGAGACCATCATTAATTTTATTATTAAAAATTTAAGACTACAATAGTAACTTTTAAAAGGTGCGCCACTTTTCGGTTGTGTATCATGCGTTTGCCGAAAAAATAAATACACGTAATATTTAACTACACCCCCTCCCCCTTGTGATATTTCGTGATATTTTATAGACACCTCCCCCCCACCCCTTTCGAGACTCACGCGATCAATGGACGGCCCCTATGTATGAATTTCTTGCAGGAATTTGACAGATTGGGGTAGGTTGATCTGTGGCTTGCTGCACTTACTGGGCTTATCTGGTGGATGTCTGGGCTGCGCTGTGTAGTCCAGACCTTCAACATCCTGGAGTAGCTGAGCTTTAGCTTCCTCGTTATTCCCCAAGAGTCTTCCTGCCAGTTCATAGGAGACCTTCGCTCGAGTTGGCTCACCAGCACCTAACGCGTAAATAGGTCATTGAACCTTTGACAGGAATTATACTAGTATTTTTTGCGTCATTTTTATAGGCAGATAGACCCTAAGTCCAGCTTATGCTGAACGGCCACTATGGCCTTCTTAATGTTGTTATCGTTAGCATTAATTAATGTGCTGCATATTTCAGTTAGGTAGACTCTCTTTAATTTCGAACCTTCTTTGATTTTAATGTTACTGGCTCCTTAATATCCTTTATATCTTAAAAGGCCGGCAACGCATCAGCGTCACAGCCGTGACACTCTCTGTACGTGAGAGTTCGAGCGCCAGCGACCTTGAGCCGAGCGTGTAAACGCTAGGGTTGCTACAGAAATGCTTACAAGAATCTAAGCCGAAATGGAATTTAGACTTGTGGCAAAGAAGATTACATAGTATGTTAGAAAATATAAACTTGTGCAAGGACATGTTAATGAAAGTAGGTTTAATATTTTATAATAAGTTTTTTTAATCTTTAAATCACTACATAGTATAAAACAAAGTCGCTTTCTCTGTCCCTATGTCCCTTTGTATGCTTAAATCTTTAAAACTACGCAACGGATTTTGATGCGGTTTTTTTCATTAGATAGACTGATTCAAGAGGAAGGTTTATATGTATAATACATGCATAATATAGTAGAGAAACACTGATAATTTTAGAGGTTTTTAATTTAAGGTCGTAAATAATCGCATTTTTTGCGCTTACATTGCAAACGCTGGCTGAACCCTACGAGATAGATCAAAATAATGTACTACACTATTGTACACCTTAAAAAGTTTTACAAAAAAGTCCGCGATGGTATATGTATGTCTATCTCTTAGGGATAACCCACAATAACCATTTTCCTTTACTTATTACGATAAAATAATGGCTTATTTACGAAAAAGTGATTTTAAGCAATACAGTATTAATCCTTATCCAATAAAGTACCATAAATAAATTGTGCATGATTTTGCATTGCGTAGTTAGTCCGTGCAATCAATCCGACGAGCGCCGAGCGAAGCATAACCCTTGGCCGAGGTATTCGGCAGACGGCGGCCCCACACACCGCGCGCCGCGCGCTCCCCCGCGCGACGCACACATAGCCCCGAGCAATTTTACGAGCACACATGCTTGAGTGTCGCTTCTTTACTTTAGTATATATTCTGTGTCAGCGTTCCCTCTAGTGTTGCAGATGTCCATGGGCGGGCGGTGATTGCTTACCATCAGGCGAGCCGCTGGCTCGTTTGCCGCACTTATCTGACAACGGTAAAATTGCTTATTAATATTGTATCTAAACGATAAAGCGAGGAAACTTAATTACGTTATTAGAAGTCCCCAATCATAACATATGCGAAAGTCAAGTATGGCCAGCTGTTTTGGTTGTAAATGGAATCCTGCCATTATATCATTACTTTATCTATTTTGCTCCCGGCAAAGCAAACACCGTTGTGATATTAGCTTTAAACTGAACCAGCATATACGAGGTGTCGCCAGAAAATTAGTTCAGCTATAATATGTTTGACTGTATTCTCGAAGTTTTCTCATTTTCATTAAACTGTTAGTTCGGATAATCGACATAGCTTGCATTGACATAATATATCTAACTACATTTTTTTTTAATAGATAACAACTGATTAAATCGACAGAAACATAGCAAAATAGATGAATTGATGCAAAGGCTCAAGGTCTTGGTCCTTTTAAAATTTCTAAGAACCATACGTCAAGAATCGAAGATTTAAATTGATGAAACACGTAGGACTGTGTACAGTATAGAAAAGGTTTTTGCAAACGCTTACATCTGAATATTGACTTACTTTAATGGTACAGAGTAACATCAAACGCGAAAAATGAATTTCATATTTCAATAAAGTTTTCTCGACATTTTAAAGCAAAACATATCCATGACTCATCGAAGACTATTTAAAAACAAAACGTTTCCCTGACCTCAGGGATATGTGATGCTTTATAATTAAAATGCTTTATTAATGGAATCAGGTATGACCCTGATTGCGTATTAGTTGTCAGATACATGGTTTTCCGAATTTAAAGCATTTAAAGAGTAATGTAAAACATTTTACTGTTTTTGGTTCTATTCATATTTTTAGTGACGTAAAAATTGTTTTGTTATCGACCAATGGAACGGTTGAAGCAACAAAGAATCTTTTTTCCATTGGCCATCTCAAATTACAAGCGAGGGAAGCAACCGACCCACCTAGTCGCGGAATATTTCCTATGTAGCCCTAATTTGGCTAGTAACTATTATTACTATCCGAAGCTTGTGCATCCTACTTCTGCCTACCTATCAACCTTTGCGAGTTTGTAACGTAATAATTGCGTTTACGTAAACAACGGTAATTTGCTTCAACAAAACACCGTTTTAATTTCGGCGGTATTCATATTAGACTATATTCTCGATAGCTACAGAAGCTTTGATGCCACGACTGTACTATAAATCAATCACCTTTTAGGGTTAAAACGGGGGAGGGTCGTTTCTATGAAAGTCCAATAAATAAACATGTACAAAGTTGGGCGGCCGTTAGTAAAATATAAAAATAAAAATCAGGCGGCGCCTTAGAATAATAACATAGGCATAATATTTATATTTGAGGCCCAGTGGAGAAAATCTCCAAAATTAAAACTAGTATGAACATTTCAAGCGTCACAATTATTTCAATCCTGTAATATTCTTACCTACTACCTTCACTATACATACATATAACAAAATACACAAGAACAGAGCAAAAAATGTATTTATATTAGATGTTGAATTTAAAGCCAAAAAATTAACCCAAGCACAATGTATTATGCGTTTCAGACAAAGGTACCACAAATACGAAACATCCTGATACAGACCTAACCTAAATGTTTGTCGCATAAATTTATATTTCCTGGTTCGAATTCAAAACGAACCAGATGAATGGGGCAAAATGAAACAGTTTTTACGCAATGCACTCAAAAGTACCTCAAAATAAGAATATTATATTCAGAGAATTCAAAATTGAACCAGAGTGTGTTTCACAGCATAAAAGCTGGTAAAACAGCGCGAGCATAACTGAGTTTCACTCTTTTTGTTGCCTGAAACTGTTATTGCACGCCTAATTGGACGTATTATGCAGAAAAGTTGCAAACCACATGAGAATAACCGGGCTTTAAAAAAATATGTTTTCTGTAGGTATATCCAATCAAAACGCATATTTTTTAGCTATATCAGTTTAGTAAGTGTTTAAGTGCAGTTACTGCAGTAAGCGCCAGTTACTGTGGCTTATTCCATTGGGGAACAATCAACCAAAAACGTCGTCGCCCTATGTGTTGTCATTGTAGGCTCTTCTGATCATCGAGCCTTTTCGTTTTAAGTGTACTGACACTCATAGTAAATAAATAAAAAAAGTTTGCAGTCTAAAGTTGGCAAGGTGTGGGGATCGAACATGCGTAATTGTTATTTTTTTTTCTGTTGCCATTTATCAGCTGACGCGTTTCTACATATTATGATACTAGCGGCCGCCCGCGGTTTTACCCGCGTGGTTCCCGTTTCCGTGGGAATTGATCAAAATTCTTTTCTTAACGGATGCCTACGTCATAACATCTACCTTCATGCCAAATTTCAGCCCGATCCATCCAGTGGTTTGGGCTGTGCGTTGATAGATATCTATGTCAGTCAGTCAGTCAGCCAGTCAGTCGCCTTTGAGTTTTATATAATAAAATATAGATTGTTATTTTACTCTCTGCATATTATAATAGTTCCGTTTAAATATTCTAAGGATACCTTGTATTGTATATAATTTAGCATGTAACATTTGCATAATAAATTATCCTTTTCCTACCGCCTTCAACTTAGTAAGCGTTTTGCTTTTAAATAAAAATTTATCTTAGCTATGACCTAAGGGGCAATTAAAAATAAGAACAGATCGTCTTACAAAGGCTTCAAGTAACTAAGCTAGCCCTAAGCATTTGTAGTTTTTTAACTACCTTAGGGAATGTTGTAACAGGATTCAGGCACAGCTTCCTTCCACAATCGTTAAGTACACAAAGCATTTTAACAACAATAAAACTAGTAAAACCGTTAAGTCTTACCTTTGGTAGCTTTAGCAGCTGTTAAGAAATGTTAAGTATCATGAAATTTAATATAAAATCCCTGGACATCCCTGTACATGACTCACAAAGAGCTGTCTAGCTCGTAACTAAGCAAAGCGTGTATTGTGGGTGCCAGACAACGGAAAAACATAACTATATTTTTTTGTTGTAGGTACGCATACTCGTACTGTACACTAGCGATTGCCTCCGCGGTTTCACCCGCGCGTAATTTCTTTTAGCAATTATCCCTTCTCATCCCACATTTTTGAAATCAAAAGTACTCTATGTCACCCGACGATAGTGTAGCTTCAGTGAAAGAATTTTCCAAATCGGTTCAGTAGTTTAGTTAGTTTAGTTTCGGAGCCTATTCAATACAAAAAACAAACGAACAAACATAAAATCTTTACTTTTTATAATATAAGTATAGATAAAAATAAACAAAACGATAAGTTTTTAATCGACACATGTTCACAAAAATGTTTATGCCATGCGGGAATTGAAGAAACGACTTCTGATTTTAAACAATGTAAGCCTTGCATTTATGACACCCCTTTTTTGGAATAGTTAAAAAATCTGCTGGCCTTAGCCATAAATATGATACCTATAAATTGATCTGATCCGTCAAAAATATGCTAATAAATTATTTGAATTTGCAGCACACATAATTATCTCCGCTTTAATAAGTCTGCCTTCACTTCTTCCTTGCACTAATAAAGATTAAACTTAAACGTGTGTAAACTTCTTTACGATGCTTCCTTGGTCGGTTAGCAAGCAATATCTTCAAAGAGGCTGTCCATAAGTTTTAAAACAAACTCATTGGCTCAAAGAGAGGATCTATAAAATTTTCTCGTGGTAATATTAATCACACGCTGCTCGATATTAAAATGTGCATTAACTTTAATATGTTGACGTAGTTTCTGTTAAATTAAATGTATGTCTTTAAACAACATTATATAATAGTTAATTGATTGGCAGCGCTCAGCCCAAATAACAAGTGTTTTTTGAAGATACCTGTTTTATTCTGTAAGCTGTTTTCTTAGACACAATGGCAAAGTCGCCGGCGGTATCCAATCAGTAAATATTGAAATGTATGGTTGCCAAACCTTCTGCAAGTGGGTTAGGTACCATACGTATTACGATATCAAGGCCTTCGCCACACTTGATGGACCGCCAATACATGTTAACTATATTACATAATTATATAAGAATTAATGCCACTTTTCGTTGTAATTTTATAAAACGGGCTCACCTAGTCAAACTAAATGCTTAGACTTTGTTTGGACTATTTAGTAGACAATTATTTTTATTATAATATCATTGTTAGTAGATGGTTTATGTAAAGTTCGAGCGGTTCTTGATTTATCACATTTTTTGTTATTTCACTTTATACTTTAAATTACAAATCGCGGGCACACAACGCAGATATTGGTCGCTCCGAAGTACTTATGAATATGCAGAAGAACCGCTACGGAATTCCTGTCAAGTGTGCCGAAGGCCTCACTATTTGGATACATAGCTAACGACGTCGCTATGGCGTCCTGTTGATACAGAGTTCTTACCTCGATAGCAATGCCCCATTCGCCAGTAGTACTGAGCTCTCATCTTAGCAGGCAGCCGCTCCTTTAGTGCCAGCTTTAGGTCTTCGAGTGCAGCTCGAGGCTTGTCGGAAAGCAGAAGTACTTCCGACCGGACCCAGAGAGCCAACGCCAGTGACACTCCGCCATCTATCACTTCTTCAGTACCTGTAAAAAAATGTTAATAAGTTTTTGAAAGTTGAACTCGAAATTATGAATTTCTTTTTTTGTTTGTAGCAGGTTAAGTTGGACCCTAACTAGACTAGTATTTCGCTTCGGCCGTTATGGAAACCGGAGTTTGGAAACCAGTTTCCTAAAAGGATTTTTTATAAGTACCTGTACGTTCTGAAAACAACACGACACTCATTACCATTTCTTTTGTGGACAGATCGGCACGGTGGTCTGCTAGGGCCCTTCCATTGAATAAAAATGGGAACAAATTAAATGACCACCAAAAAACACAATCGTTACCCAAACAGCCTCATCCAAAATAAATATAATATGTACAAATAAACGAAACCTGTACCAAAATATTTCGGGCTATTTAAGTCATGCCGGCACTACAAAAACTTTTCGTAACCCAAAAAGGCCACGCGTGCACCAAATTTTAACTAGCAATGTTTTGTGTCATTCTTACCCAAATTTAACATTACGTTTGTCATAAAATGTATTCATATAACCAAGTATATTAAATTGATTGATAAGATTTGTGTTAGGTTAGGTTAGAACTGCGACCACTAAACGCACGAGCCGAGCGAGCGTAGCGAGCGTGCCGCGGCAGCGGCCGGCGAGTGCCAGAACTGAATTCTACCCATTTTACTTGGTCGGGACAGAGTGAAAAAGATTTTGTTTATTTACTATCAATCGTCAAATGGTATATAGTATCGGTAAATCTTTAGAACTTCATTTATATTTTTTGGGTATACAATAATTTTTGTACGCATGACTTTAATTTATTAGGATAAAAATATGTAACATATTTGGATGAAATTTTTAAATACAATGCGAGTACAAATTTGGTGCACGCGTGGCCTTTTTGGGTAGCTCAGCGATTATTCTGACGATACTTATGTTTTTTAGGTTAGCAGATTTAACGTTTATTGGTGATCATTTCATAATAAAATGGGGATTAAATTCTGGTAAGTACTTAGGATTTTTTGGGCGTTATATTTCATTATATCTGGTGGTTGCTTAAACCTAAGCCAATAAAAATTACTAGTGAGCAACGCTTAATGAGCCAACATAATAACCGTCTTCTTTCCTAATTAACGTTAAGTAATTTCTTTGGGAATGTTTGGACGTCCAGTAAAATGGTCTTGTCTGAGATAGACATAAAAAAACGCATAGTTTCTCAATCGGTCGTGGAACGTGCAACCCCTTTTTTAGCTCGCTGACGCAAAGCTTTTGTAACACATGTTACACATAAAAGTATGGTTACCCACTTAAGGGCAGTAACATAACAACATGACGATAACGCTCCACACTATGGCTGCCAATGGAATGGAAGTCATTTATTTAGCTTTGACCCGTTAACTATACTGGAGTATTCTCATCATTACATGATAATATAAATATAATGAATATAATAAATATAATTATAATGAGGTACCGGGAATGCATCTAGGATTAATTTAATGAGACGGCTAGGTTATTGTGAACGCAGTTTACTGGGAGCGTGCGTCTCTTGGGTTTAGAATTCATTTTAAACAAGGCTCTTATTAGCGAACAACGTCTCAGCTCTATTATATTTTATAAGTTGATAAATAATGTAGGACAGGCGATATTCTTCTCGTTGAGAACTATGGCTTATGATGGAGTAACTGTTATAATGTTTTATGCAACGTAAACTTAATTTATTTTGTGTTTTTGCATATTATAATGTTGGTGACAACGCAATTATATTTATGACTAGCGGCCGCCCGCGGTTTTACCCGCGTGGTTCCCGTTTCCGTGGGAATTGATTAAAATCCTTTCTTAGCGGATGCCTACGTTATAACATCTACCTGCATGCCAAATTTCAGCCCGATCCGTCAAGTGGTTTGGGCTGTGCGTTGATAGATCACTATGTCAGTCAGTCACCGTTGAGTTTTATATATTAACCCCGGTTATTAATTATGGCGATGGCGGTGAAAAAAAAAACACTTCGCACAGTTTATAGAAATCAGACGGCTAAAAAATTATCGGTTTCGGGTTAATGAAAAAGTAATTTGTAGCTTTAGAAAAAGAGTATATCGTATAGCTGAATAATGAGCGATGCTTTTCTTTCGGTGACGAAGACATTTCCTTAAAAGCATCAGGTGGGCACGCAGCCCACCTGATGGAAAGCAAAGAAAAGCCATTATTACAGTTGTTTATGAAAAATAACACCTTAAGACTAAAAGCATTAACCTTATAAAATCTTCTATTAACAAGACTTTTTACAGTAACAAGTTTATCGTAAAATGAAAAAGTAATCTGATTAAAAATAAGAAATCAGTTTTATTTTTCGCAGCGAAGTTCCTTCCAGTCTAGTCTAGGTTTAAATCTAATTAAAAGATTTATTGTCTCTCAATATTCATTTTTAGATTTATGTACTAGACTACCGTCTGCCTTTTTACAGGTATCTTTTTAAAATGCATTGTTGCAAATTAGATCATTATTTTCTTAACAAATTGCAAGAAGTTGTTTAATTTGCTCTGTTATATTTTTAATATTTATCTTCTGTCTAGCTAATGGCTTTCTTGCTGGGCATAGTAGTATTATTGAATCGGTTTTATTCTTTAAGCTGTTTTCTTACATACATTTTAATAAATTAAATTAACCCAAAAGATTAAGCTTACCAAAATCGGGACGATACCATGCGATATGAATATGCTTATAATAGATGAAAATATTTTTCTATTTCTTTTTTAATTGTGTACATAGTAAGTTTACTTTAATATAAGTAAAGTTATCGTTAGTAAAGGTTGACGGTCGAATTTCACCCTCTCTCAGAAGATCGACGTATAAGGCCACGGCCTTGAATTTTGCAGGCAGCGGCGAGATGTTTTGTATGGAATCCCATTTACCCGTTCTCGAACACAGCGGTGCGGTAGCGGGAGCGCGGTGGCGCACGCAGGCACAGAATATATGACGCAGGCGCACTGCGGTTCACCGCTTGACAGCATCGTACCGCTCTTGACGGCCCGCGTCAAGCGGTGCGCCGCCGTTTCCGCTGCCGCGAAATTTGAGGCCGAGGCCTACGTAGTGGCTTGGCTGTTTCGCTCCGTTTGGTAAGTAAGAGTGTCGGTTTTTCCCATAGTCCTTCACCTTTCCCCTCTTTCCGCACGCAACGCAACGCATTTGAAAAGTCACAAGCGTCTATTCGCGGTAGTGATCACCATCAGATATCACACTTCCCCGTTTTCCTCTTGCCCTTTCATTTTTGTGAATAAAACAGAATACTGTGGATTATTATTTGACCCACATTAATAGCATTCGGAAACTCTGTGGAATAAAACCAAACAATTATTTAATTACTTCGACAGAAACCGCAAATATTCCCAAAAACGAAATTGGGATTTACAAGTGCATTCATATCATTGAATAACGGAGAAACTAATTGGAAAATTATTTTGCATTTTACGTTTTTGTGAAATTGAACGACACGGTTTCTTTAAAAACCTCGTAATGGAGAACGCATTTGCGCGTAATACCGCAGGCTAGCGATGTCTGCGGCCGTGTGTGGGGCTCAGAACAACGTCCCAATATCTACCTACAAAACTCCCCTGGATTCCCCTTAACACCCGATTGGGATGAGCCGGTACCAGCCTTGTGGCTATTGACCAGCCACCTGTTTTCATACCTGTCATTGGAGCTCGAAGTACGGCCTGGCTGGCAAGCGATAGTGCTTTCTTCAAATGCCCTTCTTTTAAAGCAGCTTGAGCTGCAACACGCCGGTCGTACGAGAGTCGTGCATCTTTCCCTCGATGTATAGGTTCTATTCTGGAGAACACTTCACTGAGTGCTTCCATAATCTGAAAAGATTTAATAAGCAGATTAGCAATCAAGAGAAACACGAGTTTTTTCTAAAACAATTCTTTAAATCGCGTTAGTGTAGCAATTTACAGGATCTGTCATCTCTTCAAAGCCTGTACCTTCGTATCACCAACACTGTGTACTGAAACGTATCAAAAGGTACATTCAAGCTGATGGAATCTCGATTCTTTCTAGCCGCGGCATTTCCTTGATCGAAGAACAAACATCTTCCATCATAATATTAGTTTTTAACATTTAGGTGAAGATCATCTCGTGCATTGCAACGTAGACAGATACAATTAAGTTTTAAAAGAGGTTTATTTTACTGTGGAGGACGATTGTCGTTCAAGTGTACTTTGCACGGATCTAAAAAACTAAGAAAGTTAGTGGGCAACAACAAGTAGGTAATTAGAGGAACTGACATTTAAACGTAATTTATTCTGAAAGCTCGCTTTGCTTAGTACTACTTAAAATTATGAATTTTATATTTTTCCCGAATAGCAGTTTTAAATGAATATTATATTGCTTTTGCCACCAATTTGACTGCTTTTTTACGAGATAATAAATAGGTCGGGTTTTCTAAACACAGCTCGGGTTTGTTTTCACTAATGCGCGTTCGGTAAGCGTGTTAAGCTAGTGCCCTTCATGTGACGATGAACAATGGCGGAGGCCTATGCTATGCAGTAGGACATAAAATGCCTAACATGTGTAAAATACACTCACATCTAACGAATTTTCTGATAAATTCAAAGTTTTGCAGATAACCTCAGAAGTACCAGTAACCCTCTTTGAAATTATTTACTTACATAAAATACAATATGGACTGAGATTCGATTGTGTTCATGACCTAATAGACCAATGCAGCCACTTAAAGCGTATTGAACATTTTCTAAGGTCTTATAACAAGGCAAGGGAATTAGCTTGCGGAGGTTCATTCAAGTGAAATGTTGTCACCACTAAGAATGGGAATTTAAGTTCCACGTTTTTTACAATTCTCGCGCACAAACACAGCAAAAATTGTTTATTTATAAACCTCAGTCCAGAAGGACACCAATTATGCTTTAAATTTTGTCTGATTTTCTCGGTCGGATTTTCTCTGGACTGGCTGGAAGCTTGCAGGGACGAATATGCCGTCAAAGAGGAAAAAGTTAGGCGTGCCACCATACGTACCTTTCATACATCTTGAAGAGTTTTTGCTAGCGGAGTAAATTTTTCAGAAGCAGAAATAAGTTACCTCCTTAGCTGTGTCAGTGACATTACCTCTTTATTCTCCATCACAGCAGCGACTTTCTTCCCCTCTTCAATCTTCTCGAAGTTTTGCAACCAGTCATCATTTTCGGCGAGTGCAACGATGTTCTCGGTGAGGGTCTTGAAGAAACCTTTGGTGTTTGAGCATAGTGTGACGTCACTGCACGTGGCTGCGAACCCAGGGTCGAAGTCTTCGTAGACACGCGTCATTTTCACCTAAAAAGAGATAATAATAACTTTTTTATTCCATTTTAGGTATTCCGCCCGTTTTGCGTATGCTATTTTTTGTTCCGACTATACCATGATGAATAACATTGAAACAACAATTTCCCTTCGTTACTCCTAAGGCATATTTAGCCGTGGGCCCCTTACAAAATCAAAATCAAAATCAAAATCAAAATATTCTTTATTCATGTAAACTTGTATCAAGTATTTATGAATCGTCAATTACAGAATGACTCTACACCACCAGTATCGGAATGCAGTCATCTGCCGAGAAGAACCGGCAAGAAACTCGACAGTTACTCTTTTTCATCGCCACGCTTCGTTAAAACCATAATTGCTTGAATATGCAGCTTAGAAAACATTTACCTCATTGACCAACCAAGGAGTAAACCAGAAGATACAAGAAGAAGCAATTTTTTAATTCAAACTTTACGTAGTAATATCACAGATTACTAAATAGTTACTAACGAAAATGGCCTCATATGGGTTAAAGGAACAAAGGCTCAAGAGATTTTACATACTACGGTGACCAACATTATTTTAACGAAAGATAAAGAACTGAAACTTCGGGAGCACAGGCGTTGGGTAAAATTTTGCAAGCGAATAAAGTATTCTCCAATCGATAGCAGAGCACTGTCCATTAAGCTCACACGTTATGCACGACGGATCCTTTAGTGGATTAGAGTAACGGAGTAGCGCACCGTCCATCATAAATATTATTTTTCGGAATGAAAAAATCCATGCTTTCACACCCAATCAACTTACTAAAGTTCTTACGTTTTTTTTTTTCTGTTTTTATAAATCTGGGAGACATTTGATATGATATAGTTATTTTAACTGTACTTGTTTTTGCGCAATAAAGCGTAAATAAGAAAATATGTAGTATACAAAACTATCATATATCCATGGGTACCAAACCCGTGGAAGTACAAGTTTTGCTTAATTATAGGCAAGATGGCGCGAAACAATAAAACTTCAAAAACAAAAAATCATAAATTTTTATTCTTGCTTTTTTTGATTTGCCTTGATTTGAAAAAGTTGAAACTGTGTTAAAAATAATATCTTTTAGTGCAGACACTAAAATATTCTCGTGTAGTTTCTTTTCAAAGAAAAAATCAGTCAGATATATATATAAATATATAGAGGTATCTAGGAAGCCGGATAAAACAATGCAAACAGATAAAATAACGTTCTAGCGTTCATTGATGGCAAAGTTCTGTTCATTAGGCTCACGCACTAAATGCATGGCGAATCCTTTAGTGCATTAGAATGCGTCGCTAACGCGCACTTTCCATCACACAATTTTTCTCGGATAGAAAAATTTCACGCTGTAGGCGTATAAGGAACTTACTGCGAATGTGTTAAATATCGATAGCACTATAGCAAAAAAAAACCTTTTGTCTATGGCAAAAGTATGCATTGATGCTTTAATATTCTTCTACTCATAATTTTGTCGTTTACAGCAATAAAATCACTACATGACATAAATGGTCAGAAAAAGTTCATTTAATTAAAACGATAAAAGTCAAAGGAAGTGTAGTTCCAGATTTTCATTCCTGAAGGGAAGATGTTTTATAATTGCCGGCTCTCGGTGAAATTGAAATCAATTAACTTTTTATTCCTCAGGGAGCTTGGCAGACACACAAAAAATATTATTCAATTTCCATCGAAGAATACAATTTACTCAGCTGCTGTTGCTCACTAGAATTTTAATTGTTAACATGCCCTTTTGTTAAAACTAGAATGTTCGTTAATTAACTTTGCTTTTTTTCTTAGTTTGAATAGCGTTCTTAAAATTTCAATTAATATTTACTACGAAGTGCATTTTACTAGTCGAGCTGTAAATAAGTTGTTTAACAAACTGGACCCAACATTAACGGACTGGATTTTTCTAAATCTGTATATTGTTTTGATGTTATTTTTTTAAATTTTATATATAAAAGAACGTTAACTTTGTGGCGCCTCACCTATTAATTAAGTTTTTTCTTTTGGTGTAAATACTTTTTGTACTTTTTTATAATTTATATTTTAAAATTATTATTTTTTTGTCATTTTATTATAAGCATGAAATCCTTAATCATAGATCGGCATAAAACTCTCGAAGAATAGCTTTGGTCGATGTCCCGGCTACATACATTTGGCAGCCATTGTACCCAAAAATATTATACTTAGATTGAGCCAGCCCTAATTTGACTTCGGTGCGGTGGAACAGACCATGGTAGAAATGCTAAAAGTAGGTACAATATAAATAAACTTACACGTAACTTGTTTTCCAGTTTAGATAATAATATGTAGATTGAATAAATAACGGTAACCATAAAATAATTACAATGTTAATTCTGCCATCATCACAGGTAAATGGATAATATGTAAAATAACAAAATTTAACATGCTTCCAGCATTCAACGAATCAATCAACAATAGGTTATATTTGATATGAATTCTCAAGTATTTTGTTTTTACACTAAGCTTTATCCTGCCGTTTTTCCTGTAATTAGTAATAGACTACGGGTAGTTCATTAAGATGACAGGCTGGCAGTGTTCAAGTGCCCGTAATAATTTAACCCTGGATTCATTGGAAAAATGTTGCCCCATGAAGCCATTTCTAAAAGATTACGACCCGGTATCTATATCATTAAACAAATGAGGCATATACATTACAATATGACTAAGTCTATTATATAAATAAAAATGTGTACAAAACAATTGTACCGAAATAATATTTCTTTGTTTGCTTTGTTTATTATAATCAGAACTAGTTTAAGGCGATGCCAGGGCAGCTTGTGGATGCAATAAAATTACAACACATAAAGAAAATCGAAGATGACTAACTTTTAATGGCCGCCGAGCGGTTGTCTTTGAAGGACGGAATTGACATTTAAACAGTACGCTGGAATCGTCCTAGTTAATAAAATTAGCATCACAATAGGTTATGCTGCCAATCTATACTCGATCAAGACTGAATCTATTTCACTCGTGAGTGACAGTAACTGACGTTAACATAACGTGGTTGTGAAAGAATTTCTCAATTTTTTAACGGAAAAGCGCAATTTTCACATGCTTAAGCGAGGATATGCCCTGCCCATTCTTGTTAAGATAGTTAAGAGATGCAGCTTTTGACGTTGTTAACGTTGTAAAAAAGATTTTGGACAGGATTTTAAAATTGATAAGCAACTAGCAGCTCGCTCTGAGTTTGTCCAAGTGATTTAAATGGGACATTTAAATGTTGTCCTGATAATAAAAAAACATAACCAACAATAATATCACAGGACATCATCCGTCTAAATATGTGTAGTGTTTATTTGTTTAATTTACAATTTTGGAATATATTGCAGCCAAAAACTAGAATAATATTAAAAAGTATGTAGGTAATTCAAAGTAAGAGTAATTTTTTCACCAATTGATTAACAGCTAAATTCATTAATTTTTTAAATAAACTCCTAGTAACTAAAGAGATCTCCTAATTGAATAGTGGTTACCAACCAGCATCATAAAGGCTACGTGTTTGTCTGAATTAAAATTTGTGTTAAAATTTAAATTAAGCCAGTTACACACAGACACGGGGAAAATTATTCCCCGTGGTCCCTTCCAGGGACAGGGACAGGGACCACGGGGAATAAAGGATAATTTCACCATTACAAAGATGGTATGTACCCACAGCTCTTTGCACGTCAGAATGTGTAAATCTTAATTTAGTAAACGCGTCTGCCCTTGATTTGATGGTTGCGCTCTAGATCAGGGTTTTTACATCAATGGATAAATATTGACGGGTTGTTTATTTTAGAGTCACTCCGCCCACGCATCAAATACGAATATGTGACTTAATTATAATGGATTAAAAGGTTGAATCGTGTCAGTGAATACGCGTGCCGAGATCAAAATGGATTCAAATTCTACCGGAAAATTTTGCAAGGGTTATTAATTTCCATCTTGACTGGTCTGCCATGGTGGTGAAATGGTAGATTGTTAGGTTTTTCTGTTCAGATATTTAAAGTTGCAGTCTGAAGTTGGTGTATGACGACGCTTGATTAAAATGAGCATCATAAACTTAATTACTTTGTGATTTAAAAAAATCATGGCAAATGCATGTAAAATACAGATTGCCAGTTGGGCCCGAGGATAGAAAGTCTTGTGCTTAATCCTTATGATGGAATACAGTCTTTTTTGCCACTATTTGATAACTAACTAACCACTTACTATTGAGGCTGAATGTACTGTATGTCCCGTAAACGGTGAGTCGGTCGTGGGTCAGTGTACAATTACATAATGAGCTTCGGAAAACATCAAAAACAATCGTAAAACATTGTTTTTGCCATAACACTTTAAAAAATTCAATTTTATCGAAAACCAAGAAATAAACTACATTTCTATAAAAAATAAATCGTATCTTCTTTGCGAAAATGATGACAGCCCGTCCATGTACTGACGTTTTCATGCATATTTAAATCGAAAACATTTTCCGAACAAGATTCTAACGAAAGCTTAGCTCGATAGTTAAATCGAAAGTCTATTTCAGGTATTTGACATATTGACGGCAAGGAAATGATGTTCAGAAGAGATATAGTGTTTTGGAAATATGTTTAAAATGTTTTCCGCATGGATGATATGACGCCAACACTATCTCACAATTGAGATAAGGCCTGTGTCCCAGCAGTGGGAACGTATATAGGCTGATGATGATGATGATGATGATGATGACATGACACCGTGTAGATCCACATGTCTATGTATGTATATGCAAAATGGATTGGAAATTTATATAAATTTAAGTTCCTTTGTTTCCCACCACCTAAGCTTAGGATAAAAATGTGCATAGAGACATTATCTACACAGCACCATCTGACCTTAAATAATGCGAAGTTGCTTTGGTTTATTGTTTTTCTCCTCCAAGCGAAGTTTATTAAAGGGAAACAGTAAATAAAAAAATTAAATACTAACCCCAATTCATCCAATCAACTTCGAAAATTCAACATCGAAGCATCGAGATAAAAACGAATAATAAGAAATTTAACATTCTAAATTAACTTGATTTATCAACTTCGAGTCGTCTGCAATAAAAGCAATTAATTAATATAATAATAATATTATGTAATAGTAACAAATATGCCAATGTTACTGTCAACCCATAGTTACTTCAGGTACAGAAGCTACAGGATAACCGACAATTTGATTTATTCTACAAAACCCATTTCATTATTTATTTAATATTCAAATGTTATTTCAGTAATAAACAAATATTATTAAATTATAATTATTAGGTCTCAGCGAAGATTCTGTACAAATTAAATTTGTCACATGCTGTTAAAAAACGCAAAGCAAGTACGGTAATAATAATGAAGCCAACAGAAAAATTTATCAAGAAGTTTATAATAACCTTACGTATCTATGCGAGGTTATTTTAATGTCATTAAGGTTCTAAGTATGTAGGTATTTAGAACCTATTAAATAACATATTATTATCTAAGCTTTAAAGAACAGCACGTCCTGTATTTAAACTATATATATTTCTTACCTTTGATACAGAAAAACGTCCGTGTTAAGGTTAACTCTTTCACAGAAACATTACTGAGCTAAATTACGGTTAAATTGTAATTTAGCACACATTGTAAATAATTTGGTTTTCACATAATAATATCTATCATAAATGTATCTACGTTATTTATACCGTTCTAATGCTTTAGATCACACAAAGTAAAGTTATCAATTTGTATTTAAATATCTAAATTTCACGAGAAACAAATTCAACATCCACTAGATTTGACTTTCCGAGAAAATTAATTCCAAAAAAAGCCGGTAGTTTCCCGTCAATTAAGTCACACGTCAAGGGTGTTTTCTTAACTACCGCCTTATAGCTCACAACTTCGTAACAGTTAGTGCACTATTCACTGTTTTTATCGTTTAAAATATTATAATTACCTTAGTTGTTTACTATGATCCGGGATGCGAGTGCTAACCACGCCGTTCAGCTAAAATTAAACATGCTGCAGACTGAACATCTGAGTGTTCTATTTCCGAAACAGAATCTATGGAAGCAACGCCATCTGGTTGTGTTGAGAGGAAACGAAATTGGCATAAAGTCCATCCAAAGAAATGAGCACTTACTAGACTATGCCTTTAAATACACAAGTTGAAATAACAAATTATCGCATGTTAAATATTATTAGTATTGAATTATTTAGAATAAATAATTAAATAGTAGACTAATTAATTAAATAAAAAGCTGCAAAAGTTTCGAATATCTACAATTTTTTTTTTTTACAAATACAAATAATAATAAATCGATGCTCATGCACGAAGAATATGAAATAAAGTAACCATAAAGTTCTAAATGCTTGCAAGTTACATAATAATATTGTTCTAGGTCGCATATATTAATAAGATAATTTTAATACTTACTTACTATACTGGCGCAGCGACCCGAAGTGAGTCTTGGCCTCCGATAATAAGCGTCTCCAACTCTCCATGCACCACCTCCTGCCAGTCGTCTACACAGAGCTCGCGCAAGTCTTTTAGAACCTCATCTTTACAGCGGTACCTGGGGCGACCTACCGGTCGCCGACCACTAGGTCGTCCTACGTACGCTTTCCTCACTCCACGATCCTCGTCCATTCGCTCTAGATGACCGAGCCAGCGAAGTCTTTAGCTCTTTATCTCGCCAATGATGTTCGGCTCATCCACCAGGTCCTCGAGCTCTAAGTTGTACCGTCGCCTCCATGTTGTCTGTAATGTCTGTAATGTTAATATGTATAATATAATTATTTTCTTAATACATATTATCTAAAAGAAAAGTACGGCAATTTCATCGTAAGCGCGTAAGAAAAATATTTGCTCAGGAATTTATGAAGGCGCTCTAATATTTCACGAACACACTTCAGTGGAAAAACAAAAGATGGGCTATTAAAATATAGTCTAATATTTATTTAAAAATGTGGTCATTATTATAATAAGTATTAAAAAAATCAAATATTTCAGAATTACTATTATTTTTTATAGCCTTTCGTTACAATTTTACTATTAATTAAACGATTACGCAATATATTTAATTATATTTCATGTGAGTACCTCTGCCTAACATAGTGAATGAGAAAATAAACATTAATTGTACGTAAGTACTAAGCAAAGCTAGACAAATTTCAACATAAGACAAGATGTGAATCTGTTTGGCCAGCTGTAGATGTATCTACTTATTCTGCTTAGCTGTTCACAAATTAGCACATATGGGGACACAACGAAAACGTCGCGTGACTACAAATACTACCTTGAAACTTGTACGAATAGCAATAGGTCAAGGTTCAATGTTATCTTTTGTTCCTATAGGACAAATAAATATATTATATAATTTTTAAATGTGTATTATTTTTGATCCAGGAAAAATCATTTTCATTTGTAGTGACCTTCACCCGATGGTAAGTAGCCACTCCGGCCTATTCCGCTAAGGGATATTAAGAAATTTTGAAAACCCAATGCAGCCATCTAACCACCAACCTCCAAGTTTCATACCCGTGCGTATCGTTTATCCCCGTTTTATCAGGTACTTTTCACTCAGCCAATCCATTTTTTTTAAAATGGATACCATCTGCTCATAGTGGTCTTGCAAGATCACTACTAGCAAAAGGGCATCTAAAAAAATGGATGGTTTATAAAAACCTGCTTATCTCATTACATTTATATTTTTTGGCTGGATGCTGTTGTAATAGAAAAAAATATATTATGTGTTTTGCACAATCATGTTGTTTGTTACAACTTAGGATGCCTACATCTGAAATACTAATAGCTCCTAAGCTGTAACACATCGTAGACGTACTGCCTAGGATTTCAGCTATTGGTAACAACTTAAATCTACAAATAGGTAGTTACTCGTAGTGAAGGATATTGATAACGAGAAGGTGCACAATGTCTTGATGGTTTTGTGGTTTAAGTATCGAGCCGTGATCTTTGAGTCCTAGGTTTTACGTACTTCAGAAAAATCGAATTTATTAATAACAAATTTTAATGTAACGTTACCCGGGATTTAAATTTGGGACAAACTGGCACGGAAGACCAGCTATAAATTAACCACTGCACCTCAGAGGAAACCTGATGTGAGCAGTAATTTAGGAACGAAGACGGTCGCCGAACGCCGGTTATTTGGGCAATTTTAGCCAATTTATTAATGTATTTTACCTTGGAATATCGGAAAGAGTTGTTAACATGCTCGTAGCAGCAATGCATTTAAGCATTGCGCGGTCACTGCCCGAATGACTTAAGAATAATTCCATACCATTTTTTCCGTGTGCAAGATTCCCAATTGATGGGGTATTGTTTGACGCAAGAAGCCATCACACCACCCTACATTCAAGACTCCGGGTTTTCAAGTATGCGATAAAACAAAGACACGGGGCCCTCGAAAAGCACGTAAAGGTCCTGCGCCTGATTTCTCTTCGGTCGTGTCCGACTGCAGCAGTCCCATAGTGTTATGAGAGTGAAAAATTCGAGAGTGCACCTGCGTTTGCGCACTTACTTACGTAGTTGGTTGGTCGTAAAGATTGGCCGTCGTAGCCGAAAACTCGGCTAGAAGGAAATTAGGCCTCGGCCACGAATTTCGCGGGTAGCAGGGCGGCAGTGGTAGCGGCCAGATGTTTTGTATGGAATCCCATAGACCTGTTCTTGAACACAGCGGGGCGGCAGCGGGAGCGACAGCGCACGCAGGCGCACTGCGGATAATCGCTTGACAGCATCGTACCGCTCTTGACGGCCTGCTTCAAGCTGTGACCGCAGTGCGCATGCGTGCGCCGCCGCTCCCGCGCTGCCGCGAAATTCGAGGCCGAGGCCTTACTGTTCTACGAAGTCTTTTCAAAACTTGCGATATTTAATACGCTTCAATATTTGTATGAGCGACAAACTTTCTAGTCGCACCAACATCAGAGTATCGCTTGCATCTCCCAGTTTATTAGTTCGGAGCACATTGAATTGTAAACTAGTTGGAACGCGCACTTCGTACTTGGATAGAGCAGTTTGAGTTTTTAGACACCTAAGCTTCTGCTAAGAGTTAGCTGAAGTTGCTAAGCCGAGTGCATAATTAGATCGAGATTGCACGTGATTGGCTTTGCGTTACACTAGAGTTTCTTTAACATGTGACATGTCTCAATAAAGTTCATTGCAATGTTAATGCGAATGGATTATGACAGCTTCGAGACAATTGTTTCGACGTAAACGTGATGTTTAAATCTTGTACAAGCTAAGTTGAAAACCGATATAAACTTAAAGAGACTACTTAGGACTTAAGAAAAAAAAAACGTATTGTATCTCATTGTAAGTGAAATGTAATTTTTCTTATGAGAATAAATGTCTTTAAACCTAACCTACATGGGGGAAGTTTTCATGTATATGTAAACGAGACGGACTTTACAAAAGGAGGATCAGCTTAAAAGGTTGTTTTAAATTCATATGCTGTATGAAATTTAAGGCATACCTATAGCAATACAATACGCCCAATACGGGACGGACTTTGCAAAAGAAGGATCTGCATAAGGTTATTTTAAATGTACCTATATGCTGTATGAAATTCAAAGCATATCCTCAATAATATGGTACACACCCAGGATATTTAACACCCAGGCAGAATAGGGTAAGATACGTTTTTATAGGATAACAACTCTTACACGAGCTATCAAATTGGAAAAATAATAATTATTTTTAGAATAACATTGTCTCGTAATTAGATCATTAATATCTACTCAAGATACTTGATTAAGTTACAAGTATTGCTATTCAATTAAGGATATAAAACGTGTACAGAACCCATTAGCATTGTTTACAAGGTCTTCAATTTAAAATGAGGAAAGTTACAAGATTTCAGACATAAACAACCTTTGTTGCCATTAGCACAGTCTAGAGAAGACTAAAAGTATATTGAGCTTAAATTAATTGTTACATTGAATTGGATTTTGTTAGCTCTTGAAATTGTAAACCAATTAATGTTTTTGTTTTTCCACAAGTTTTATTATAATATAAGGATATGGAAATGCTTGGTGATTCCTTTTCATTAACTTATATAGCTCGGACTGTGAATTGAAATTTCGGAAAATAGTATTTAAATAATTTGTTGGTACGTTTTACGTTTTTAGTTCATATATCAATTACAAAGCCGTATTGATAACTTTTTTTATTTGTATTCTATAGATAAGATGACCGAGACATTAAACAGAATACCATCCTTTTAAATGTAAATTGCACTTAACGATTAATCCAAGATAACAAAATCATATTACCATAGTTAGATTCCGAACGAAGATCAAGCGATCTTCGTCTAGGAAGTGCACGGTTGTCGCCGAGTCGATGCGTGCGCGCAGGTCACGGTAACTGCTTGTAGCGTTGGGCAAGTTGGGCAACCAACGGAACGGTGGCTTGTGTTATGTCGAATTACAGACGTTGCCGTAATCAGACAGCTAAGATGGCGCTTTTAGACGAATGATGAATAGGTTGTACCCACGCACGAGTAAAAAATTAAGGACTGAAGAATGAAGGTAGGATCTAACCTGTGTGTGCTTGTGTGGGGATGAAATCAAGAAATAACTTAATAAATTCGGGCTTACCTGTGAAAGGTAACTCCTTCACCCTTTTTTTAACTGGCCTTCTTTTAACTGGATGACGCATTTGGTAGTGACCCTGCCCTATGCGCCAGGGGTCGTGGGTTCGAATCCCACCCAGGACCACTTATGTGATGAACATTAATTGTGTTTGTTCTGTGTCTGGATGTTTATTTGTATATGAGTATATACTTGTGGTACCCTCATTTTTTCTGATACCCATAACACAAGTGCTTACGCTACTTACTTTAGGGTCAGATCAATGTATGTGATGTTGTCCAATATTTATTTATTTATTTAAAATGACGTATGTTTTACACCATGTTACAATACATGAAGGTATTTTTAATAGTTACAAGACTGTCAAATACGATGAAAGATCGAACGATCGGCTTCTCTTGGTGTAAGTGTGTGAGTGTGGGCATGTATTAATGATAACTGGCGTATTTATTTTCGTGCTTCACTTTTGTGTAGGCGGCGCGGAGTTCTTTTCGTTTTTAATTTTTCGTGGTTGTATATACCTTAATAGTTTTAGGCAGAAGTAAGTTACTCAGTTTCATTTAGAATCAAAATAATCTTTTAAAATTATGACTATTGGAAATAAACGGAGGCATGATGGTTTAAAGCAATAGACACTCGTAAGTTTTGTTTGGCGTTAGTAGGTTTAAATTGATACAAATTGAATAAATAAAATCGAACAAATTAAACGAAGTCAACCATTTCGTGGGCCATGGTTCAAATGAACCAAACACTGCTTTTTATTTTAGAAGTTTGACAATCGTTTAGAGGCAGTAGATATCTCTGTAAAATTATGTTGCGCTGTTCTAAAATGAATTATTTTACTGGATTTTTTATTTTAAATTATTACTTACTCAGGTATACTTACCGCTTACCATCAGGTGGGAGTACGTTTGATTGCCAACTTCATGGCATAAAAAAAAGATATCAGTTACTAGATGGTAATTGGTTAATTTGTTTTAACGTGAAGACAGAAGTGAAAAAAATTATAAAAATGTTTCAATGTTTTACAGATGCCCCGTTGAAGGGATTTTGTGATCCCTCAGGGGATTTTGAAAATAAACACACCATCATTGCCTTTGCTATCATATATTTTTTAGGATACTATTGGAAGTAAGTAATAAAATGTAAAATATAGATGAGATGCAAAATATGCATTTTTATAGGGTGTATTGAATAAAAAACCGAATGTACCTAAGATGAAGTGTTAGACTTTAAAAAGGAATAGGTCCTCAATTCGGGTGTAGGTAAGTATGCGTACCTATTTTTGTAAATAGTGATTTTAGGAGTTACAGACGGACATGTAAGTAAATTTCAATTGTAATTTGCAGGCGGAGTCTTCATTTCTTCAGGGACACCAACACTTCGAAGAACACAGCGCAGGAGTTGGCCTCCACCGCACCGTATTGTTATAGCAGCAAATCCTACCGACACCGCGTCACGCCGCTTATCAGTGTTATCACCCCGCCAGCCTCGTGTCTTCGCGGCCTCAGTAGCGCGGCCTCGCTCGCATCGAGCGGACGATTCGCGCGCGCGCCGACCGCGCCCGATCCCACCCAACTCTTCCCGAACGCTAACTACCCTCGCGCAGTAAGTACTTCCGATGCCAAGCGCGTGCGCATGATACCGCAACGCCTGCGCACGACCACACACGGATTTGTTTACCCCCCATGTTTGCGTTGCTATGTCTCCTTTCGTGACTTCTGCGTTAGGTCCACTCTTTTCGGATTTTAAGCGTTACGTGAATCATAGTGGAAAGATATCAAGGCCGACTCATCCTAATGTAAATTTGTCCTCGCAGTCTTAATGTATCAGTTGGGATATACTTATCTTGGCGAGATGATGGCTGGCATTCCCGCAAGTACGGCGCCACTTATCTGTATCCTTCAAAAACGGCTTGGACAGACACGGTTGCTAGTTACGATACAGAACGATCGTATTATTCAGACATCAATGGTAGCGTAAATTGATTACCGACGTAATCTACTCAGATGTTCGGAATTGGTAAATATTATGTAGGTAATGTGGCTGAGTGTTACCTAATGGTAGTGTGTTCGACGTTTGAAGGTGTTAAACAAGATATATTTATTACTCGGTTGGTAAGGCGTGTTGGAACATATGATGTTATTAATCGATGTTTGTAGTACCTATTTAATTTGTGTTCATTTATTTGAAATGTGGTGATATTAGTTTTTATCTTTTACACATAGACGATAAATAACGTTGCCTAAAACCTTTAAGTTGTGAAAATTTATTACTATATTACTTGTTTATTTAATACGATCTACCTACCTACAAGTTGTTACAGTCTAAACGTTACAAATTATGTTATGTAAGATAAATAAGCAGTTGCTGAAACTGAAATTTAGAAACATATTTTTATACCATGAAGATTTCCTTATACTACATAGAAATAAAATTGATATCGTAGAAAATATGTGATTCTTTTGAACCGAGAGGTGGCTCAAGTAATAATAACCCGCCTGTTGGCAAGTTGTTACTGTCACCTATTCCTTGTAAAATCTAAATCTATTCTTATTTTCGAATCGCATTCATATTCAGATTTAATAATCCACGACAACTCAATTTTAATCAAATTGATTGATTTTTGAATATAGAATTCTACGTTTTAAGTAATAAACAAAACAATTTAATCGATTTACTTTTCATTCCTTACCTTAACAATCGATTATTATATTACCATTACGTGTAAGCGAAAGATTTCAGCAATGGACATCCCTAAGTGGGCGGGGCCAGCCCATCATGAACGTTTTCTCTGCATACATTTGACAGTCAAAAATTGTGAAACTTTACTCCTGTCAAACCGATGACAGCTAAGGTATGAACCCTTGTGCCATGAAAGGAAAAACATAACATACAACCATGCTCATAGCACAACAGTAACGAATCTACTTCACTGTGGTCTTCTGTAAGGTAGGTAAAATGATCAGAGCGTTCAAACCTACCAAAAATATCTGAACATTTGACAAAAATCACTCTTAGCACAATACTTTTAGGTGTAAATATCGTGTGTTGTTATTTTTTCACAAACAACAAATGAAAATGCACCTTTACGTCTTGAGGGAAGGTTGTTTTTTGTCAAATGTTCAGATATTTTTGACGGTTTTGAACGCTCAGATCATTTGGACGCTGACTGTACTTCCCAAAATGAGCGGTTCATTCGAGTGAAAGATCCGCTCTACCTGTTCGTTAAACAGTGTTAATACCCCACAAAAAACATTTTCATGTAAAATGTTGCCAAGACGAGACCATGAGACTCGCCCTGTAAAAAAGGTAACAGATCTTATGTTGAGCCAAGCTTGAAACTCTACACGCCCTCTCTACAAGGCCTAACTTTACAAATTCTACACCTTAGTCAAAATTTGTGGCTTAGCCATTTCGCTATTAGGCATAAGGTGTGCTTTTCATTACTTTCTGTTAAACAATAGTTCTTGTAGTACGAACGGCCAAGCCATATAATATTTTGACTAAGATGTAGCGTTTGTTATCCACTATGCTCTACCTGTCTTCATTAAATAATATTCAAAATTATACATTAGAAATACTTCCGTCGAGATAAATCTACTCTTCATTATTAAACTTCTTTTTTTAATATTATCAATTTCTTTTTATTAAAATATAATCAATGGAGTTTCTTATCGTAGTACCTAGTTATTACTCTACAATCTTCAAGTTAAAATTTCAGTTCACTTGGACAGATTTCCCCAGTTAAAACGACTTATAACCTGGACTTCAAATAAAGCCGTAATACTGCAGGTTGGTTTGGTTATTTTTGGTTGGATTATTAAAAAATAGTGTAATAATTACAGACTGGTACGTTTTTTACGAATCGATATCGCTGGTATTAAATAACATCGTACCAAAAAGCCACAACGAATGAACTAATCATATCATTTTCATTCTCACAATTTACATTTTACTTATATTTTTAATATTAGGTACCACTTTATACTAAGTACTAACCCAACATTTTGTCTCTGTGCGAAGCAACATGTAACTAAACACTAACCCAAAATTTCAACCCAACAAAGGCACGGACCAAGAGTCTGTGGCAAAAACTGTTTTATATAAAAAAAAATGAAAAAGAAGTTACCAACAAGGTGGTGCAAGGCAAAGGCTTCCATCATCATAATCAAGTCATTGACTAATTGAAAGGCTTAACGCAAACCCTTGTCAAATGCAGATCGGTAATCACAAATTCGAGGTAAGTGTTAACGTTAGCACAGATTATTAAATAGTTACACGTTAGTGCGTGGGACTTGGAACTAAAGTTATTTTTATAATTTTTTAAAGCATTTTGCCTGCTTAATAGCGATGTTAATATAAATATATATAAAAAAAAATTCAATTTGTCAAAAAACAAGTTGTGTGGAAAATTTATTTTTTAAATATATTTAAATTAATATCGAGAATAAAGTGTTTATATCCCACTACCTGCTAAACACCTGCTTCACACCCTCAAGGGACGAGCCGGTGCCCGGCTTGTGGCCGCTATATCTATTCACACAGTTATCTTGGAAACAGCATAATCTTAATCTATACTAATATAATAAAGAAGAAAGATTTGATTGTTTGTTGTATGTTTGTTGGTATTGAATTGGCTCCGAAACACCTGAACCGATTTGAATAATTCTTTCACTGTTGGAAAGCTTCATTATCCCCGTGTGACATAGGGTACTTTTGATCCTGAAGATGTGGGGGAAAGGGGGAAATTTTGAAAAAAGGAATTACGCGCGGTTGATACCGCGGGCGGAAGGCTAGTCCCGGATTAAAAAGTAAACTGCGTCCTTTTTTAAGGTGTGTGTTTTAAGTGTTTGAACCAAGTTTCATCAAAATCAATTTTTTACTTTATAAGTAGAAGCTATTTTAATTTTTTTTTCTTTCCACTCGTATTACCTATATTTTGTTAGTACTTAACAGAACTTTCCAACGGCGTGTAACATTCTCGTTCGGCCGACTTCCACCCAATAACAGTTTAGCAATATTTTTCACTGAATGAATATTTAATCACTGTCGCGCAATCGCCTTAAACGTAGCAAGCGTGATAAATCAAACGGATTTGTCTCAGCAATTACACACAGGCCTTCGTTTTGAAACAAAGGCGGAAAATGCCGGTTACCCAAGCTGAGAGAGCCACAGTGTAAACAAATGCAGAAAATATTCTAGAGGTAAGTCTTCTATACAATCTTCAAATAATTGCAAGATTTAAATAAAAATTAACAAATACTTAAGATTTATTAAACTTTGATTTATTCCTTCAATAAAGATGTTGTTTATTTATTTGGACAATTAATTATATAACTAAAAATGAAAATACACACATGCACAAAACGCATTAATAATACCTAACTCATCGCATGTAAGAAAGCAATGCTTAATAAAAATTCAGTAGATATTAAGTAGTAGTGTTATTTACGAAAATTTTGCTTTGGCCAGTTAACTACATTACTAATTTCTTGTCAAAGCGACTTGTAAAGAAGTTGTAGTTTTAGGAACTTTTTAGTAATAAAGATTATCATCGTTATCATTATCATTTTCATCTTAACCCTTAGGGTTTGTAAAGCAAACTACACGGGCGATGCCGCAAAAATTCTGGTTTCATAATGATTTTCATTCATAACTACTTTCTGAATCTCTCTTCAACTGTGGCAAACCACAACGGTGATCGTTTCTTTTTTGCACCTTGACAGCTGTCATTCGACAGCCCAGTACCGGGTGTTTCCTTCACCATCAGTAGACTGTTCTGTGCCACCTTCAAAAGAAAAGAACACTTAGCTATATTTTATACTAGCGGTCGCCCTCGCAGTTTCACCCGCGCGTAATTTCCTTTTTAACTATCCCTCCCTTTACGGGATAAAAAGTATTCTATGTTATGCTTCTGGTTCTTAGCTACCTCTCCACCAATTTTCAGCCAAATCGGTTTATCCGTTCTTAAGTTATAAATAGTGTAACTAACACCACTTTCTTTTATTTATTAGATTATAATACATAGGTACACGTCTAGCTCACTTAGTAAACTAAAATAATATTAAAAAGTGTATGAAAAGCTAGGTGATATCTGCTATCATGATTTAAAATAAAGGGACACTTAAATACTTCACTAAAGTATGTAATCTACAGAGATAAATCGCCATTTCCGTAACTAGTGCTTTTCCAAACAACTTAATGCGAGAAAATGAAACTAAATATTAACATACAATAGGGACATTAAGTCTCGCTTCTTTTTGCTATTTTGTTGCAGAATATTCAATGTCATTTGTGTGATTACACCTCGACTCATGTTTTATAATACAGACGCTTTAACGATCAATATCATTGATATTTTTGTTAGAGATATCTAGCTCTTTACAAGATTACTGACTTGGTGTAATGGCTGGGAAGTCCATCTATAGTATAGTATAGTATTGAAGTGCTACATTATTACAATACGTAAGGTACTCGCCTATAGCTTTGTTACTAGCATTCACGGTCACCTTAACAACCATGACGGAAATGTTCTATTTGTATGGGTTAAAGCACACGCCGGTATTCTCGGTAATGAAGCGGCCGACACTGCTGCTAAAAGTGCTGCAGCATCGGAGAAAGAACTAGATTTCGACCAATTCCCCATAAGTTTTGTCAAACACACGATTAAAGACATTAATAGAGCCACTCATAATAATACATACATCACATCTACCACTGGAACACACACGCGCGCCTGGTTGCCGCACCTAAACCATATCCAAGATCTATTCAAAGCAGTCAAACCATCTTTTCACCTCACCCAAGTACTCACTGGACATGGATACCACCGGCAATATTTACATCGTTTTAAAATAACGTCAACGGATAAATGTAATTGCAATAATCAACTCATACAGTCTATCAACCATTTACTTCAGGAATGTCCCCGCTATTTGCGGCAGCGGGTATATCATGAGCAGTTGTGTACTCATCTGAATATAAAAGAGCCATACAATCTTCAAGTCTTGCTTACCAAGGAACAGGCCATAGTCTCATTTGATGCTTTTTGTAAATATATAATAGACACATTAAAAGAATATAATCAATCGTAAAAATATATTAAAAAAGAAAAATACATTTATTATATAGGATAATTTACAATAATAATCTTCATTTACTTTGGAGTTCATCTTATCATTTTCTCGTTCAAACTATAATATTCCATTATAAAAATCATACTACGACTAGTCTTATAAATTTTGTCTTAATCAGCCTCTTCGTATCCAATAGCGAAAGGCTCAAACTTACCGCTTCTTTTAATAAAATCACATTCATGGACCTTATGATAATAACATTATAAAATCTTAATATAAGCACCAAACGGAAAAAAAAAAAAAGCAGAGACCACTAAGAACAAACCGACCATTAATTTCTCGCTCGCAGACATACATAGATGTTACGTTTCCTGGCATTCTCAAGCTATTTCAAACTTGAGTCGCGGCTAGCAACACTTGTTATTTGATGAGTACATGACAAACAGGAAAAAACAAGAAAAAAGGAAAAATTTTATAATGTCACAAAATAAACCTATCAAAGTGCCAACCTTGGGTAATTATTCCTATTTATCGATCATGGCAACAATTTTGTGTTAGAACTTTTAACTGTGCCATGATATTAAGGTCATTAAAACTTTGCAGCTGCATTTTCACGTTGCAGTCGATGTCACTTTCACTGTCATGTTAAGGGCCAGCTAAAATGTTGTTTGTTTTAAAAATAGTAAGCGACCACTGTGCACTGCGACCAATTCCATTGACGGATACTTCATCAGGAAACGTCGTTCAATGTGCGGCTACACTGCAGGCTCTGATCTCTGATCTTTAAACCCTTTTATTAAGTGTACTGGCTACTAGATTGATATTGCCATAACACAGCCAGAGCTGTAATGGCAGTTTTACCTGTGGAAGTAGTAGTTAGCTAGTCAGAAACCCACGACCTCCGGGTTTACATCACACGAATCCACGGGGGCGTTTAATAAATAGGAATCAGAAAAGTGAGGGCCATTTCTAAGTAATACAACTTCTAATATTTATAATATAGATATAGAGTTTTATTCCATTTTTACAATATTTTCCGGAACGAGTATGTTTGCACGTGTATATTTTAATTGCGTTGTTAGGGTATTTTATAGCAAAGTATATTTATCTTCATTATGAAATTGTACCTACCAGGTGAGTTATTTCCTTTTTAGTATCAGAGAAACCCACAGTACTTTATCTTCATACACCGCACCGCGATATACCATAGTAGGATCTTTGACGAGCCATTTGGTGTAATGGTCGAGAAGTCGGTTATTACACCAGAGGTCGCGGGTTCGACCTCCGCACGGTACAAACATTTGTATACATAAACATGTCTGTTTGTATCGGTCTGGGTGTTTATATGTATAATATGTAAAAATACATATATTTACAAAAAAGTATATAAGTATGTTTATCAGTTGTCTGGCACCCATAGCACAAGCTTAAGCTTAGTTTGTGGCCAGATGGCGCTGTGTGAACAATGTCCAGAGATATTTATTTATTTATAATTATGCTTGTTTGTGAAGTGTCCCTCAGTGGCGACTTAGCATAAGGCGGGCTGCATGCTTGTCTACATTCTCTTTCTTAATTAATTATAACATAAACAGCTGGTTTTTTCAAGTTCGGAAATTCTCGTCGTCCTAGTAGGTAGGTAATTATTATGATAAAATAGCGTCTTTCCTAAAACTAAGAATAAAATCTTTTTTTATATGTTGAGTTTCATCTAAAACAACGATTATAATGATGCGTTAGGTTTAGGCACATAACTACTTACTGTATGTCGGGTCCTACGCTTAACTTGTAAATATTACTAAAATATATATTTTATGAAAAAATTTGCATTAGTAATGGTAGAGCCCCATGCTGTTTTACAGTAGGTGCAAATGGGCGGCTCGTCCGGCGAAGTACCACCCTTTTACAAAACACCAGTGTGAAATAATAGTGACTACTTTTGTGTTTCGTCTGGTTTGTGAGAGTGCCGGAGGCCCACACCCTCCATACCCCCATAGGCCGGCAACGCATCAGCGATCCCTCTGGTGTTGCAGATGTCCATGGGTGGCGGTGCTTGCTTACCATCAGGCCCGTTTGCCGCCATAATGTGGAAAATACATGTTCATGTACACAAAAGTTTGTACCGTGAAAGGGTTGTACCCGCGGCAGTATTATAGGCGACTTTTGCAAACATTACACCAAATTCCTAAAAAAAATATGTTTTTATTATATTCTATTCAATTCCCGGGTCAAGACGATGTTTAAATTGTGACAATCAGCCTTAATGATTTAAAATTAAATGAAAACAAGGAGCAAAGTTTCCATAAAATTAGGCCTAATTGAGAAGATTGAATTGAGTGAATAGAAGAAGGCCTTTAAGTAGACCTATCAACTATTTTAAACCGTTAACCGTTCCTTGATCTATACGCCTAAGTAACTTTACTTCACACTTGTAATCGTCACTTAGCCTCACGTGAAGCATTCGAAATGGATCTAATGGAAGATAAAGCATTCCCAGTTCCCACTCATACTTAAAGCAAGACCGAAATAGATCCTAAAGGAAATGCATCCGACTCAATGTTATCAGATCACACAATTCAGTCGTTACTTTGCCGCAGTGTGTTATTTAAAACAGTAAGCAAGCTTTGTTTACACTTATTGTGATTGTATTTTTTTATGAGAATCGGGCATGCGGTTCGTACTATTTAGTTTCCACTACAGAGCAAAGCCCATCATTGAAATCAAGTCATCGCTACAATTATACGTACTGGCTTAATCACCACCCTTACCAAGTGCGGATTGGTAATCACAAAACCGGCTGTGTGCGAAAAAACCGACACAAATTTTGCTCTACCCGGGCAATGAAACGGTCCCCGAGATCACGGCTTAAACCACTGGACCATTGTGATATTATGAGGCATGCGGTTCACCTGATGCATTAATAAAATGAGTACCGTCTCCCAACATTGGCCACATCAAGAGAGTTACAAAAGGGTCGTCCAATTATTGCTGACGGGCCCCACCTCGTTCCTTTTCTCGTGTAAAGATTGAAGAGAAACCGGGGGAGTTTAGTGGGTAGTAGAATGAAATAGTCCCGAGCCACACACACGGCCGCAGCTCAAACTAGCCTGCAATTATGGTAAAAATGCATTAACTTCCGAAAAAAAATAATAGTACAAATACTGGCCCGATGACTTTGGGCTACGCGGTTGGTGGTGTCTTTAAATCTCACACAAGATAGACATTATTTTGTGTGTCTGGATGTGTAATTGTTTTTAAGTACATACTTGGGATAACTTCGTTGACTTCGATTTGCGAAACTAACCCACTATAAAAATGGCGTGCAATATTTGCACCGTAATTTATTGTCGATGATATCTCTCTGTCTTTTGATCTGTGTTGTGGTTAGCCATGCTAACGACAGATTAACTTGGATAGTAATAATGGTGAAATCACTAGAATGTGTTTTTTGAGTTTTCCTTGCAAACCAAACCCTATTCCGTTAACTTAAGGTTTAATACAAACCAACTGTCTAAGGAAAACGCAAGCATTTAATTATATACCTTCTGCGGTTGCAATATGGGTGTTTTATACTGTCGTATTTTTTAGAGTGTACTGAGTAAGGTCATCGTGTCAAAGAAATTTCCGAAGATGAATAGTTACGAGTGTAGTACTAGCTTCTTTAATATTTATAAAATATGATTTCAATAATCCATCAATATATATAATAAGTTTTAGTACTTTAAACATTACGAGTATTTCTTAGATAAATACGGCCTATTAAAGTAAAGAAACTTAAAAAGCCTATTCATAAATAAGTATCTCAATTCTCGAAGGTCTTCATTTTTGACGACCGAAGTGTACCTAATGGTTGAGTAGTCAGCGATTAAACCTTCTTCCAAATGAAAATGTGTCTTTATATCAGGCGGGGTATTTCATATATAAAATTAGTATGAACTAAAAATTAGTATGAACTAAAAATAGTAAATATGTATAAGTAATATTTATCTGTTGTCTAGCACTCGTGGTACAAGTTATGGATAGTTTGGTTGGGGGCGTAGTAAATAATTTCTACTGACATATTTTAAGAATTCATTGTCAATGTAAAATCAACTAAACATAAATTTAATATTTTATTTGTTTTGCGAATAGGCGCAGATAATAGTCAGCCTCAAACGGATTGAAAAAGTATTTAAAGGCCTTCGGCCTGCCTTCGGCCTGCCTTCGGCCTGCCTTCGGCATACTTGACGGAAATTGCGTCGCGGATATTTCGCGACGGAACGCCAATACATGTAATTGAAAATAGCAGGCACACGCTCCGTCGCGGACAATATTTATATTATGAAATTACATGTATTGGCGTTCCGTCGTGGAGAATTCACGACGGAATTTCCGTCAAGTGTGCCGAAGGCCTGACGTTTAAAGCTAACGTTGTTGTAAGTCGTATCGCAGTCTTTCCAGTACCCCGTCCAATAGGATTATTCCTGACTGCCCCCACCAAATCTGCCACCAGTGTGGGCAGTTGAATGCCGTCAAATATTATCCACAACGATAATAATGATTTAATAAATCGCGATAATTATGTCACTTTTTATCAAGATAAAATTCTAGCCGAATCTGGTAACATTGCTGATACTGTTTGTGACGGGCATCCAGTTTGTAATATGTATATCATTATCGATATTTCGTATATCTTAAAGATAACTTGCATAAGGAAAAAATATTTTTTAAATTTAACCGTCTCACAAGGTGGGCCCCGGCTCGTCCATTTCGGGTGCGAAGGGAAAACCGGGGGAAACGTTAGGCCAAGCTACAGACATGTTAAAAGATTTGGGGGAAGCCTTTTTCCAACAGTGGGAAAACAAAAATTAAATCAATATATTTGAAAAGAAAGAAGGAATGATCAAGACCAAACCTGCTCTTACACAGACATCGCAAGAGCAAATTGCAATGACAAAGACAGATATTTTCAATATTGATATCCCTTTAATTTTGTATTCCATTGTGAGTCAACTCTTTGTGAAAATAATCGACCAAATTAGGACTTTCGATCACGGAAAGATTATTTTCAGAGACAAAATTCATTTGCCGGTTATTGCCAGATATAATTGAATTCATTTTTCGCTCTACGAGTCGTTTCCCTTTGTGCCAGTCGCGATGGTAATAAGCCAGTGCCTATAAAAAGGATATGTTTTATGACATCAAAAGATAGATATATAGGTATATAAGACCGTTTACGGATATTCTAACCATGAAACTGTGATGTCAAATCAAAATCATAAAAAATATGAGCATACTAGAGTTGCCTATCGATAGTCCACTATCGCTAAACTATCGATAGCCTATCGATAGTTGACGTCATATCAATAGTAACGATATTCTATCGATACTATCATTGGATTGGATTGGATTTTGGATGAAATAGTCAGTTAGTTGCCTTTAAAATGATTTGTTTGCTTTTCCCATTTATAGAATACTAGCTTCTGCCCGCGACTTCGTCCGCGTGGACTACCTTTTAGTAGCCTAAGAGGTTTTACGGTTTCGTACATCCTCTCGTGTTCTTCAGCGAATGATTGGATTTTGCACTGCGGAGCCCTAATCATAGGCTTAAGGTTGCTATTGCAGTATGCTCCTATAAACTATATTAAAAGATTTTTTTCCTTCAGCATAAACATGTAGATTTTTCGCTTTGGAAACACATGAGCAAGCCACATAGAGCTGACCGTGAGAAAAACATGGCGATCCCAAATGTATGCCTGCTACCTTCAAGGTCTGACCCTGCGATTTGTTTATCGTCATTGAAAATGCGACTTTCAATGGGAACTGCAGGCGTTTAAAATTGAATGGCAAGTTGTTGGGTATAATTGGGATGCGCGGTATAAGAACATTGTCTCCCTTAGCTTCTCCAGTTAAAATTGTGGCTTTCACAATGTGCCTTCCTAGTTTGGTAACTCGCAACCTAGTACCGTTACATAATCTTGGCGCGTCCAGGTTACGCATTAACAAAACGGGTACACCTACCTTTAACACCCCGGACAACTCTTAAGAGTTTAGGAATTCTACGAGATAACTTGTAGTGTCATCGGATGACTTAACTGTATCAATGGAATTATACACTGATGTTTCACTGTCGCGTATCGTGCACCATTTATCAACGCGTAACTATTAAAATCGTCATATTTTAGACAATTCACACAAAATCTTTGTAAATTCTAGCCTAAGCTATATTATTGTAAAGTTTCATTAAAATCAATACAGTAGTTTTTACGTGAAAGAGTAACAAACGTTCATCAATCTATAGTGCCTGAAGGCATCAATCCGCCCCACGGCCGGTCGCGATCGGTACCGCCGCAACCGCTATGCCCATGCATTTTAAATCTGCAATATCTTCGAAAATATTCATTTAAATTACATGCTGTAAAGGGCCATTTTGATCTATATTACATGCACAATTTATTTAAGGTACTTATTTAGATAAGGAATAATACTGTATTGCTTAAAATTGCTTTTTCGTAAATAAGCCATTATTTTCTCGTTAGTAAAGGATAAAAAATGGTTATTGTGGGTTATCCCTAAGAGATAGACATATACCATCGCGGACTTTTTTGTAAACCTTTTTAAGGTGTACAATATTGTAGTACATTATTTTGATCTATCTCGAAGGGTTCAGCCAGCGTTTACAATGTAAGCGCAAAAAAATGTGTTTATTTACGACCTTTAAATAGTTAAAGGTCGTAAATAAACACATTTTTTTTTGTTTTAATAGTAAAATCGTCATATTTTAGACAATTCACACAAAATCTTTATAAAATGTAGCCTATGTGTTATTCTGATGTATGAGCTATAATATTGTAAAGTTTCATTAAAATCCATCCAGTAGTTTTTGTGTGAAAGAGTAACAAACATACTCACAAACTTTCGCCTTTATAATATTAGTAAGATACTTTGTCCCTGTAAGAAAGACTTTGATTTTATGAGAAGTCTCAAACTAATAAGTCGGATTTCAAGTACATGTTTATTTATTGCCATACTTGATGGGTACGTTTTGTTAAGACCTAAGACTGGTGGATACGAATTCCACTCAGGAGTGATATCTGTGGTCGGATGATAATCGAAGTATTAGTATATTTGCTGAAACTCCGGTGGTATCGATACTTATACCACAAGATGATTATTCAAATTAAGTACTCTGGAATCAAATCTATGCAATGATGCCATTATCTTGTTTTCGTACCGCAATTTTCGCACCGGTATTCCGATAATTTTTATATCCGACATTCCCTTGGTAAGGTTTTTCATCTTTTAGCGTTATTAGTGGAATAAAGTTTGATATTGTATATTAGACTAAGCGCTTTCATCTGATTTTGCACCAGATTATATGAAAGGTGGAAGGCAAGAATATCTTACGCGCCTTAAAATATTCATAGACACGTTTTTTCAAACCTACGTACTGCGAAGGATAGATTATTTTATGCCAGATACTACCTAAATATTATGTAACGTTTTTTATTATAAAAAATGTTCCCGTTGACTTTCACTCGATATCTTTAAAATATAAATCAGAATATTATAATAATATCAATCTATTATTAGGAATCGTCAAAAATAGATTAAATTACTGAGTGACTACGATCGGCTTAGTCATGTGTTATCTACCGAGAAAACCGGTCAAGTGCGAGTCGGACTCGCCCATGAAGGGTTCCGTAGCAGCAAGTATCATCATAATATATAAAAGTTCTTGTAGTTCTTTGTAAGTTTAATCGATGGTTTTATATTTGAGTTGATTGAATGAGAGGAAAACTGCGGTTTACGATTTATCATTAAAAAAAAACTATTTACTTGATCTCGTTCATACCAATTTTCAATGGAAGTTTGCATGGTAATGTACATCATATTTTTTTTAGTTTTATCGTTCTCTTATTTTAGAAGTTACAGGGGGGGGGGGGACCAACATTTTACCAATTTGGAAGTGTCTCTCGCGCAAACTAATTAGTTAAGAAAAAAAAAATTATATAGGAAACCTTATTATCATTTTTAAAGACCTATCCATAGATACCCCACACATAAGGGTACGATGAAAAAAATTTTTTTGAGTTTCAGTTCTAAGTAAGGGGAGGCCCCAAAATTTATGAACTAATTACTTGATCTCGTTCAAACCAATTTTCAATGGAAGTTTGCATAATAATGTACATCATATATTTTTTTTAGATTTATCGTTTTCTTATTTTAGAAGTTACAGGGGGGGGGGGGGGGGACCAACATTTTTCCACTTTGGAAGTGTCTCTCGCGCAAACTATTTAGTTAAGAAAAAAATGATATAAGAAACCTTATTATCATTTTTAAAGACCTATCCATAGATACCCCACACGTAAGGGTATTATGAAAAAAAAATTTTGAGTTTCAGTTCTAAGTATGGGAAGCCCCCAAAATTTATTATTATTTTTCTTTTTTTGTATAAAAATCTTAACGCGGTTCACAGAATACATCTACTTACTAATTTTCAACAATATAGCTCTTATAGTTTCGGTAAAAAGTGGCTGTGACATACGGACGGACAGACAGACAGACAGACAGACATGACGAATCTATAAGGGTTCCGTTTTTTGCCATTTGACTACGGAACCCTAAAAACCGGAAAGAAACTCGATAGTAACTTTTTACAATCGCCAAAATGTTTACAACATTTACTTCAGATGTGAAGCGGAAACCGAAAATGCTTATTGAGAATTGGCTTCATTACCGAGTCCCACACAATTATGGCTGCAGGTCTTACTAGCCTGCGGTTAAAGTGCGACATAGGGTACTTTTTATCCAGGAAATATGGAGGCAAGGGGGAACATTCCAAAAATAAAATTACGCGCGGGTAAAACCGCGAAGACGGCCGCTAGTGCATTATTTTAAAATGGTCTCTAATGTGATGATACTAGACTAGCCAAATGTGGCATAGCGGGACATGGGAAAATACTCGTATGATCTCGGTTCGTGGGGCGAGGGAATTTGCTACATTCTGAATTACGAACTCTTCCTCTAAAATAGTGACTAATTATTGATATTTTATATCGATAGCCAAATAGTATTATCATATTGATACGCTAGTAACTTTTATCATCACTGTATCTTTTCTTATCTATTATAGATATTGATAAGGCTATCACGTCATCGCGCCGGCTTTCTATCCAAACTACAGTCCGGTTCAACCAGAAATAATCAAAATACAAACAAACTCACGTAACTGGATAAAACAAAATACCTACTTGATTACCAAAATACACATTGGTTATAGATATTCATAGATCACATGCACACGCTGCGGCAGGTTATACAAAAGTCCGAAGAATATAATGACCGACTATAAAAAAAAGCCTTCGATTCTGTCGAGACATGGGCCGTGATTCGGTCACTCCAAAGGTGCCAAATAGACTACCGATAGGTACATTCAAGTGTTGCAGTCGCTGTACGAAAACGCCACCATGTCAGTCCGCCTCCAGGACCAGAAGACAAAACCCATTCGGCTCCAGCGGGGTGTGAGACAGGGCGATGTTATATCGCCGAAACTGTTCACTACTCTGCTGGAGGACGTGTTTAAGCTTCTTGACTGGAAAGAACTTGGCATCAACATAAACGACGAGTACATGACGCACCTTCGCTTCGCGGATGATATCGTAGTCATGGCTGAGTCCTTGGAAGACCTAGGTACGATGCTCAATGATCTCAGTAAAGTGTCTCAACAAGTGGGTCTTAAAATGAACATGGAAAAGACGAAAATCATGTCGAACTCCCATGTCGTACCCACCCCTGTAAAAGTTGGGATCTCAACACTGGAAGTTGTAGACGAGTACATTTACCTGGGACAAAAAGTCCAACTTGGTAAGTCCAACTTTCAGAAAGAGGTCGATCGACGAATCCAACTCGGCTGGGCAGCGTTCGGAAAACTACGCAGTGTTTTCTCGGCCCAGCTACCGCAGTGCCTCAAGACGAAAGTCTTTGATACGTGTGTGTTGCCAGTGATGACTTACGGAACGGAAACGTGGCCACTTACAATGTGCCGCATAAAAAGGCTCAAAATCGCGCAAAGGGCAATGGAAAGGGGTATGCTTGGAGACTCCCTGCGTGATCGCATCAGAAATGATGAGATCCGCAGAAGGACCAAGGTCACTGACATTGCCCGAAGAATTGCGAGCCTAAAGTGGCAGTGGGCAGGACACATTGCAAGGAGGACTGACGGCCGTTGGGGCGGAAAAGTCCTCGAGTGGTGGCCACGTACCGGGAAACGCAGCCGTGGTAGGCCTCCCACAAGGTGGACTGATGATCTCATAAAGATCGCCGGAATCCACTGGATGCGGGTGGCGCAGGACCGATCGGTTTGGAGATCCTTGGGGGAGGACTATGTCCAGCAGTGGACGTCGTTTGGCTGAAATGATGATGATGATATAGATATCCACGAGATTTTTTCGTACTTTGGATTAAATTAAACTAAAGACTTGAATAATGGTTATCTTTCGAACCGCTCGTGGCACAACTGCGACAGTAGTTTGTTATCGACAACGAAAGTTAAGCTACTCACGCCGCGGTCGGTTAATGGATGGGTGACCATGTACATTTAGTGTCATGACCCTATTTACTTTGATTTTATATCTGGCCAATAAATACTGATCTATAATCTACGTTGTTAATTTACATAGAAGTAACCCAAGTTCTATAAGGCTGTGATTCTGTGGTAGAGATTTATGAGAAGTTACAGTGGGTTATTCCACTTTGTTCACCTAGGTGAATTCACCTGGGTGAACAAAGAGGAATTTTTAGTGTCCTTTGTTCACCTTGGAATTATTTCACCTAGGTGATATCACCCAGGTGAAGCAATTCCACTTTTTTAGTGTCCTTTGTTCACCTTGGAAAGTGAATCTACAATTTCAAAGTTCTTTCAAGGTTATTCTAGTAATAAATTCTTATACTTATTAGTGTATTAGAAAAAAACTAAATTCAATCGATTTAATCGATAGTATTGTCAATCTAGAATAAACTAGAACATAACATTGGTAGAATTTGGTCATTTTGCCTATGGATAAGGATTTTTTATCCTTAAAACTTTACTTTAGTATATAATGCGGTTGTCTCATTAATTCTAATTAGAAGAGCGTTTTCACAGCAGTCTAGATAGAATTTTCTCTAATCGAAACTTTCCCATTTATTAAGACTAAACGCCCCATAGTGACGAGCAAATTTCGAGCGTCTCCGTGCTTTGGAAGGCACGCTAACCTGTTGGTCTCCATTATATTTACTATAATGTAGATATTAGTCGTCAAGCCCAGTCGGAGGCCAATGGCGGCTTGATAACATCTGACATTAAGGTTAGTCTCTTGCCTTCGCATCCCTTCACCAACCCTCACTGGGCCCGCGTGGTGGTGTATGGCCTACCCTATTTCACAATTGAAATAAGTCCTGTGTCCCAGCAGTAAGAACGTATATAGGCTGATGATGATGATGATGATCTTTGAATATTTTGTAGTTAAAAATATCGCAAAATGTTCGGTGATGTTTTCTGGGATATTGATTGGACTGATTCAATTTCAAACGTTATCTGTTGCTATGTTGGTGGACGACCCTATGATGAATTAGTCTGCAGCTGTCCAAATGTACATTTCAATGATAAGTAAGTGTATTGTTAGTGTTACACTGTTACTAATGTTTCATTCGTGTTTCTCCGGTTTGGTGATAAATAACAGAATATACACGGACAAACGTAGTACCTACGTTTTTTTTTACGTAGTACGATATACAATTTAATATTTATTGATATTATGATATGTTAGAGTAAACAAACATTTATATTACCTTTGTTATTATAACACATTTCCGCCTTCGTGGAACAGTGATGGCTAAGCCGCTCGGGTACAAAACCCGGAGGTCGTGGGTTCGACTCCCGCCGAGGGTCTGGTTGGTAGTAGGACTTATTCAGTCCGACTGGCTAGCTACCATCCCCACAGGTGATTGCGATTCCCGCCCGAAACCGCAGCGGGCGCGGTTTTTAATCGCGCCCACATCGGTTGCGGGGCTTGGCACAGAAATAAGATCATTGTAAGCATTTCGGTATCATCAACCCTAGCCGTAAAAGGAAAAACATTATTTCATTATTTATAATAAAGAAAACGTAAATAAATACACTGACTTGCTTTACCGTAGCTTTCGAAAATGTTCTGAACCCTATCGACTTGCTAAAAACATACATAACTATACATGTTTTGCAATGCGATCAATTAATGAACTATTGTACGAGTATAACCCATTAAATCACCAAATTATTAAGCTTATACTATTGTTACAGTTAGGTTTATATTTTAAATTTAAATCGTGTTAAAGTCAGTCGTAAATTAGAACTCAATAGGCTTCTCTCGTCAATTGACCGGCACATTGCATCCGAAACTAACGCATAATACGAAATTGCATTTCCCAATTCTCCCCCACTGCATTTATAACTAGTTCACAATTATAGCAGGTGAAACAATGTATCGTGCTATTTCAGATTTATCTGATTTACATTCATGGATAGCACCTCTGGTGCACACGTGTACGACAGTAAGTACGTACCTATTTACAAGGGTACCTATCTATATATACGTATTATTATAAAAAGAAAGATTTTTGTTTGAATTGAATAGGCTCCAAAACTACTGAACCGATTTGGAAAATTCTTTCACTGTTGGAAAGCTACTTTATTCCCGAGTGACATAGGGTACCTACTTTTGATCCCGGAAATGTGGGGAAGGGGGAGATAACTCACAGAAGTCCGGCGTTATAACGATAGCCTAACTATTGTGTTTCATCTGGTGAGTGAGATAGCCGGAGGCCCAAATCCTCCTTAAAGGCGAGCAACGCCCCTGCGACCCCACGGGAGTCTAGGGTGCTTATAGGCGGCAGTGATCACTTACCATCAGGTGATCCACTTGCTCGCTTGCCCCCCTCTAACATAAAAAAAACGCATACAACACATGATTTGCAACATGATTTAAAGTTCTTATCTAAATCGACATAAAACCAATATTGTTAACATAGCGATATTATCAATTCGAAAGTATTTCTGTTTGTTTGTGTCATATTTTTCGCCTCAATAAATCATTTTAACTAAACATTGAGACGTGATTTTTGGTACCTATTTGGTTTGTCGAAACATTGTAGAATGTAATATTAACTAATATATTCAACAATGATAATTTTTATCTTTTTTATTATCATATCATTGATATTCAAGAAATTAAATATTATCATTACTTTCAGGCAACTTATTATATTCAAAGTATGTAAAAAAAAATTAGCAAATCCATGAGCGCAATGATATTTTGAATAAGATCGTTTTGCTAGTGTTACGTTTGATCTGCTGATGTCAAAGAATATTTAAATATAAAAAAATAATATAAACTCCGCGATAAAAGATGTCTGTTTCTTGTGACAGATCGGTGAAAACATGGTGAAAAATGTAAATTTGAAAGGGGAATTCTGAAGGTACAGTCTGTTCCACATAAGAAGTCCTTTAGCCGCTATATTGGTAGTATTGTTTTTCAATACATTCAATCTGTTTTTTGACAGATTTATAAAGCGTAGGCAATGCTGCCAATATAGCGGCTAAAGGACAACTTATGTGGAACAGACTGTACATAATGATTTTTATGTATTTGGGGACAGACGTCAAAGGATACGTACACTCTGTTCCACATAAGAAGTCCTCTAGCCGCTATATTGGTACTACTGTTTACTGCCAATATAGCGGCTAAAGGACAACTTATGTGGAACAGAGTGTACACACGTATATAAATTCTCCCAACATTTATGTCACGTACCTTTGTCATTTTCAATTAAGACGTCTGAACAGATTAGGAAAGTTCTTTTAATAAAAAATGGAACAATAGTGCTAACGGATGACTTGGTGGCAACCGGTCACGGTCGCGTATGTGAAACCAGAGGCATCACACATGCGTTGCTAGCCTTTTAGTGAAAAATACGCGCATAATATCTTTGTTGATGTGTCTCTAATAGTAGGTACCTCTGTGAAATCATCAAAAACGAATACCCTGTTGCAAAACAAACTACTTGTTTGCGCAATGAATTTCAAACAAAAGTGCGGAGTAGGTACTATATTATGTTAATTAATCTTATTTTACTTGCTTTTGTGCTATTGAATAAGCATTGCAGTTGGAAGAATGGCTTTTATTCAGTCGTCCTAACATTTCAACTTCAACCGGCTCTTTCCCGCGTCAATTAAACATTCATAAAAGACCCGTCGTGCATTTCTTCAAATGAAGTAGGACCTTTATTGTTTGAATTTTAAACAGAATTGCATAATTCTTTTGAAGAGGAGGTAGTTTCTTTAGTATCTTAGAAGGTTAGTCGGTTCTACTTACGAAAAACACTTGGTGCATACTTTTTCATCGCCTTTAGAACACCATAGGTAAAGTTACACCTTGTAAATAAAAACAATAAAAAGGGTTTAAACAATATTGATTTGAATGGTATTTGGTTAATAAATAGTGAAATTATGGAAACGTTAGTAATCTAGCTAACTCTAGCAATAGACGAAGACTGTAAATCCGCCCAAATTAATCTAAATTTGATTGCTTAGTCAGCCATCTAGACATAATTATGTACATAATCAAATTCTATCGCCATGAAAGCGCGGGCTACGAGCTCTCTTGGCTAAAATCTGCCTGTACTAGCTAACTCGATCAAAGCGGACTTCCTTGAACATCGAGGAAATATCCAATGGAGTTATTAACTCAGTAGGTTCCTGCGGTAGCAAAGCGGTGGAGGGATGACAGACAATGGTCACATAGATATTGTTTACCAAAGCGAACAGTATGGCATTAACTTAGATTTTGCTCGTAAATCCATATAAAAAACAATCATGCCATTAGTTACATTTATGTTTGCTAGAACAATTGGAAGACAGGCACGCAGCCTACCTGATGATAACTGACCACTGCGGCCAATTACATTGAGGGATTTATAACAAGGAAGAGTAGTCATTGTAGCAAATCCACGGGCTAAGCTCCACTGAATGAGTAAAAAGAAATTCTTCTGTCCCTTTTTCAAATATGCAAGTGGAGTTCATGACGCCATTTGCTTTCGCATTAATTAAAAAGATGTCGTGGATGGTAGCACTTTTCAGCCAGTGTTTAAGTAGTCCGGGTTGTCTGTCCATGTTAAAATGTCACGAAACTTTTCAGCGGAAAGTTTTAGTTAAAAAATTAATTAAATTATAAAAGTTAATGCGGCAAAAGTATTTTACGTTAGCTTGCCGGAAGCTTACAAGAGGAACTTTTGTACTAGAATCATATTTTTACACCTAAATGATTTAAATTATAACAACCAAGCTGCCTCGGCTTTGCACTCTTATGTCAATTTAAAAAAAAGAGTGTCTGATATTTTACAGCACTGCACTTGTGACTTATGGTGGCAGCGTGACGGGAGGGGACAACTTTTCGTGGACGGTTTGTAACCGGGTGGTTAAAAACCATCCACGATAAGTTGTCTTGCGATCATCGCCTGCCTAGATTGCGGCGGTCATCGCAACCGCGGTGACTGGTGGGACCGCGCAAATCACCGGTCTCGTGGGTAAAATAAAACCGCGGGAAGCTGCGGGCTCGCTACCGCGGTGTGCGCGGGTGAACATCGCGACGTGAGTTATAAATAAGCCTTTGTGTTTAGTACGGCACAGCACGACAATCGTGCAATTGTGCAAACACTGCGACCAGTTTGACGTATGATGAACATTTGCTCATATGCGTGGCGGGCCGACTCCACCCACTTTTAAATCTAACAATTTTTCTGTGTGTCGCATCGAGTCGTGAACACTGCTCTTACTTTTTTCATATATGTAAATATACATTCAACAGAGGCTGCGAGATAGCAACCGCTGCGGGCGCGATAAAAAACCGTGCCGTGAGCTCTTAGCTTAACCGTGGTGTAAGTTATTGTTAATTTATCTGTATTAGGCCATTTTCTAAAAAGAAGATAGCATTTTAATTTTCCGACCGATACATTATCAGGAAATTGTCTGACAGCGGTCCAACTGGCCTTAAATATCACAGAATTTTTGTGTAAATTATTATGTTAGAAAAAAAGAAGGTGCCTTTTTAAATTTATTACAGAGACAGCACGTAAGTTATCTAACATATAAATATTAAAATGAAACTGTTTTGCACTCAGCAATAATAAAAGGAATATTCAAGTCTTTTATAAGTATAACAGCTGGGGTCCAATCTATTCTTTAAATATATTGCGGATATGCACATTGGTGAATCACAAACCCGTGCTGTGTCCGAAAAAATGTAAAAAGTAAGCCGAAAAATATTCTGGGTATTAGTTTTAATTAATTTGTTGATGCACCGTGTCATGGCAGGCCCCAGTGCCGGAGTGACCGCTAACAAGCCACGGTCGTCATGAAAAAGACCTGTGTCGCGTCCAACCCTAACAAACATTAACAGGTAGCCTCGTTGTTGATTCCATCTGGTTCTATTAGCGTGTCCTAATTAATTTTCACGTTGACCATGAAATGGCCGTTTTATGCAAAAGTCGATTTGGAAAACCAAAAAATTTTCAATAACTTACAGAAATACGAACTTTACCTATTTGTATGCTATACACTTGTAGTTTACTTTTTGGATCAGATTAATGTGTAGTAATACGACCGTGGATAATAAATAATATGTTTAATTTATTCGTAAAGTATTATGTCAAAATGATACATTGGCGGATTATAAATAATACATTATATCACAGCAGCTCCGTCTATCCCTAAACTAAGCATAGCTTGTATTATGGGAACCAGACAACGGATAAACCTTATCTACCCTTTTCAACCATTACACCAATTGGCTCATCAATAAGTATTTCGAACGTTTAACTAAAATAAACTATTTTATAAAATCACCGTAACTTGTGAATGTACCACGGTATGCGTTATTACAAATATCCTGTTTTTATTTTTGTTTAACTTATTCAGCGAGTAAATATTTGAGTGAGGACGGAACTCGAATGAGTTCGTCAATGGTTTGGTATATACATATATTATGTAAATAATAAAATATAGCCGAATTATGGAGGGATTGGCTAGTGTATTTCAATAGTAGCTGGTCTCGTTTGATTCACGACCTTATTACATAATATAGAAATAACCGACAACATCCCTCACATTGGTTTAATTCCATATAAAAAACTTAAGTATCTTGTGTTTTGGCTATGTGTGTAATAACAAAGGTAAAAAAAGTGTTTGTTTACTCGAACATAAATCATAAAATCAATAATTTGTACTCCCAAAATAGCTCGATACATAATTATGACACTGTCATGAAGAGTTCAATAGGGATGCGGTGCAGTCGAATCCCGATTATACGAAAACCAATTTTGCATCTTAAAAATTGTTTTTTACCGATTTTATAAATCAAATATGATTCTATAGTTTGTAAAATCTAGGATGATATCTGCGACATGACGTGTCACAGTGACATTTCTAGAGACGTCGATTTATCCTATAGCGCCATCTAACGCGAAATTAAACACACCTTGTACTAAAGGTGTCATGAAAATAATATACTCGACATACTCGTAGTAGAAGGCCAAACTAGTAAAGGCAAATTCATCTTCTCAAAAGTTTGAACTGACCTCTGGATTGCTACTTATCGTATAATAAACCCAACTGGTCATCAATAAACATCCATATTAGGTACGGAAAAGAAGAGACTTTATGGTTCTCAAATAATATATTTTTGGATGGGGTCAGAATAACCCCTCTCCTTATCACAAGGCATAGGCACATTGTGCCATTAAGCCAGTCAAAGCATATTATTCTAGCATTTAACTATTTTATCCGTGGTCTAGTTTTTTTTTTCTACTTCGTGTATCAAATATCAACAGGTTAAATCACTAGCATCTTCAACAGAAAAGCCTCTTTTGTTAAAACTCCATTGGCTTTATTATGAAAATTCTGCAAATAGCACACCAGTAAAAACAAATTGGCGCCACTTCCTAAAATAATGTGTAAAGATTTTCACTTATTTATTTATAATCCTAATAAGATGTAACTTATTTAACTCTACAGCTTACTCCTAAAGAAAATAACTTATTCTTACTAAAATAATTTTATTTTGCGAGAAAGCTGTATAATTTCCATCAATTTTGATTCGTAGAAAGCTTCCTTCTAAATTCACTCCTTTATAAATAATGCAGAGCCTCATCGTTGGTAGAGTATGTATTAATTAAGGTGATGTTTGCTTAATATTTCTCCCGGATCCCCTTTTAAGAGCAGATTTTGTTAGCAGATACAAACTAGTCTTGTTTGCTGTGTTTGCTTTGGATTATGGTTTTTTCGTGGTGGCGCGTCGTGTGTATCCAAGGTACAGCTAGTTCTTGTCTGTCAGTCGAAATGGGCCGGCTTAATCAGGGAAGTATCAACCTCTCACAGAAGTACCTAATATACAAATCGCGCTTCGTTTGGTGAGCGAGAGTATCTGAGACCCGATATGCCTACCTATACACCACACCATCATCCACTGAATTCAAATTCCTTAACGAATTTGTACATACCTAGAGGTCAGGCTTCTATGGCCGCATTTGTGGGTTCTGGTAGGTGGTAGCCACACAAGCGATTTATTCCGGAATTTAGGATAATTTCAGAGTCAGACTAGCTACCGCCAGCTGTAGAAATCAATAAAATGTATGAAAATAGGGAATCTTCGACCTTGTAAACTTTGTTTAGAGCAATCCCACAACTTCCGTGCCATATTAACTATTGCTTCAAATGGCTAGTTCTAACGATATGTACCATTATTTTTTGTTGGCCGGCACTTTTAGAAAAGGCCCAATGTATAGAGCCTGAATGATCTCCTTTGCCACTATATTAGGTTTCGCTGTTTTCCGGTATTGATAAATATGGAAGCTACTACACTTCAAAAGATCCTAACAGGATGGCAGCATATCGGGACACTTCCTGATTAAGTGTCCTTGTAGTGGTCGCTCACCATAGTATGTGGCGTAACTCTTTGCTAACTGAAATAATATTAAAACATCCGCCTCATAAAGTTAAATGAAGAAAACTTTAATTCGTTTTACTGAAGAGAAAATATTTCAAAATACAAATAATTCTCTTGACGAATGATGGCCGGGAATTCGAGCCGATATTTGGCAGAAAACTTTTTTCAAACAATTAAATAGTTAATTAAATAGTTGTCATTAATATTTATCTAAATTCAGAAGTAAATATTTCACATTTTTTAAATTTTTACCAAGTGTCGTTGTGCTCTATCATTAAATGAACGATGAATGGTCGTTGCAAAATAAAAGTACATACCTCCTCAATGATGAGTCAAGTCGATGGAGCAAAGTAGAACTTTGATTTTTACACGTCTGGGTTAAAGTCGTATTTTCAAAGATCATCTGTGGTATGCTATTCCGGTAATTGCAATTCTCTTGTCATGGAGTCCTTTCAAATGAAGTAATTTGAAATAAACTCTGTTGCACTTTTGTGCACAAAACGTTATCAATCTGCAATCTGCCAACGAATAATGCACAACAGAATATCCTGCCGATAACTTGTGACCCTTTGGTTTCCATTTTCATGTTAATACTTACGCTAATGATTTCTAATATTTACACGGTTACTACTCATTAAAAAAAATTCAAAATGTAGAATATACGCGAGTTTTCATCCGTTTAAGTTGTTTTATTTTAATGAATACCTACGCTTTCAGAAGGAAGTGGTTTGGTTTAATTTTTTAAATTTTAATTTGAGTTTTGATGGAATTGTGTGGAAATGTTTTTTTTTTAGTTTTATCATTCTCTTATTTTAGAAGTTACAGGGGGGGGGGGGGGGGGCGGACACACATTTTACCACATTGGAAGTGTCTCACGCGCAAACTATTCAGTTTAGAAAAAATAATATTACAAACCTCATTATCATTTTAAAAGACCTATCCATAGATAACCCACACGAAAGGGTTTGATATTTTTTTTTTAATTTCAGGCTGTGACATACGGACGGACAGACAGACAGAGAGACATGACGAATCCATAAGGGTTCCGTTTTTTGCCATTTGGCTACGGAACCCTAAAAAAGCTACTGAAAATATTCTCTCCTCTAATTTATTTAATTCAATTGTAATATGTATTACCGTTTTACATTGAATTTGTCATGATGGTGAGTGCACCAAGTGAGTGAGAAGTGACTCACTTTCGGCTTTAGACATTTGATTTAAATTATTAAGGACTTTAATAAAAATAATTAAATATGCTTAAAAGCATTTTGTCTCACGTTTTATACAAAGCTTTTAAAATGTACTATCTTAAATATTGACAAGAATATTATTTACTTCGTAATTGGGCCATTTATTCTTGTCTTGTTAAATCATACCAGTATGTTTTTAAGATACGTTGATTTAAAAATATTTGTAGAAGGTACAGTTTACAGAGTTTTGTAAAATTTCTTTATGTTTTTCATAACTTGTGTAATATTTTAATGCTAAGCTAGCATTTTTATTTTTTATATTAATTTATGCTTTATTAGCCTATTAATAAAAATAATAATAGCAATGGTACTAAAAAGCCTCTGCGTATTGGCTTTGGCCCCACGCATGCTTCAAAGGACCTTAAAATGTACCTTCCTAATAATAATATCCACTTATACGTCCACTGTAACTGTAGTTACAGCTTAGAGACCATATACCTCAGGACAGTCCGTGTAACAACAGTTACATTTTTTAAAATTTGCGCCCGCCGCTTGTTTTTTTCTTTTCCTTATCGCTGTGGATGTTTATAGTCTGTAGTGTTGCTGGTTTTTGACGCTCTATGATATGTACCACACCTTATTTCAAGTGGAACATAACTTCGGCTCATGGCTACAAAAAAATAAATTGTCAAGTTGCTTTTTGTTTTTGTGGATCAGTGCGCGAGTGACTCCAGCTATTTTATTCGAGAAATCATGCCGTAAGTAATAAAATATTATTGTTTTGTACATCAAAATATTTATAATCTTACATATTTTCATATTTTATAACATTATGTGCGATTCCAGTCAGTTTTTAAGTAAAAATTTGGATTAAAAATAGGTCGGTGACTCTGTGTTTTTATCATTGAATAATTGGAAGATCTCAAAAAGTTCTTATATTATATCGTAAATAAATGTTTTAATATGAAAACCTATTAATATTATAGCCTGTTTATTACCATGTTTTCTTGAAATATTCCATATTTCATCTGGATTAGACAATTTACCATACGTGAACTTCGATTTCACAGATCATGTAGCTTTAGTTTTTATTTTATTTGTAATATTTTTAAGATGATTAATTATGGGATTTTGGTTCCAAATGAAAGGCCATTAAATTACCTAAAACCCAAAATTGTTTTAATATTGTAAACTTCAAAAATATTTAAATTGAAAACTAGGACAAAATTAGCATTTCTTAAAGTTCACTGTAAGATCATTAATAGAATAAAATGAATAAATGATCCGGCTTGAAGGACCAAAATGTACGGGGTTCCGCTTAGTTGACCACGAAGCACCGTACAGGAATATTAGTTGAAGTTGATGTTGGTTGAGAACGCCGTAGAGAAAGACCGCCGTAGTAAAAGTTATATATTGAGTTAAAATAAAGTTAAAAGTTACAAGTAGTTATGGTGGCAGATCTTTCCTTGAGTAGTGTCTGGTGTGACAGTTAGTGACGTTCTGAGTATGAATATAATTTTAGTTAAAATGTAAAATAAACAAGTCATCTGCGCTCGCGCTAAAACTAGGTCGCAGCGTGGGCAAAAACGTATGTACGATGGCTTGCCCGTACAATGTTAAAATCAAACATAACTATTGCCAAAAATCGTCAACTAATGAGCCTTCCATTAGTATTTTTCATTTTGCGATATTTGAGTTATTTACTGAGTAATAGCATCTATTTAGCATACGTCTCCTACCGATTTTATTTTGCGCGTATCACGTGACTCGCGGACTGTCCTGGCAACCTAGCGAAACGCGCGCGGACGTATGAGTGGATATGTAATAATAATAATTATACTTTTGTGTATGCTTTTATTTACTCATTTTTTATAAAGAATATTTCGAAGGCCTAGTCTACGTCATCAAAATTGGTTCAGTGGTTCAGGTTTAAAAGTGTAACAGACAGACAAAGTTACCTTCGCATTGAGAAAATTAGTATGAATATAGTAGCGGGACTAAACCGAATATTTATTTATACTAACGTATGTACAACTTGACGTTGAACGATGTAAATACTTAATAATTAAATAAACAAAGAAGTCGCACTTGGTTTAAATTGTTTTACTATATTCTCAGTGGTTTCAAGTGAACTACAACTGTAGCTCAGCATTGTCTCTCTATATAATAAATACCGCGTTTAGTCCCGTTGTGAACAAACTTCAAACTGTAGTACTGAAGAGCCCGAGAGAAAATCTCCACTTCATCGAAACTACAACCGCGTTTATAATGCAACGCGAAAGTTTTAAAATTGAGAAACGATTCGTTACTACGTAGTTAGTTTTATTTATCTTCTTGTTTAGTTTTATTTTTAAACTTTTTTATATTAGAAAACAGAAATTGAAGCTAATTTATTATGAAGTTAAATTTTTTTTATACAAGTCAAGTAATTTCAGTGGGCAGACAGGCACGCAGCCCACATGACGCCCACCTGAACCTCTAACATACGTTGCGAATAGGCATATTACCTGAAAACATCAGTTAGTTATAATACAATTCAACTTAATTGGCTTGTCTGAACATCGTGCGAGAACCTGCGCACAAATGTAACACAAATGTAGGTGTCAGAGGGGGTGCGCAAACGACGCTCGCAGCTAACTTCAGACAAGCCAATTAAGTTGAATCATATTATACAGTCAGCGCCAAAATGATCTGAGTATTTAAACCTACCAAAAATATCTGAACACTTGACAAAATCACTCTTAGCACAATACTTTTAGGTGTGGAAGTTTACCAAATGGGAAGTAGCCTTATATCGCGATATCGGTTGTTGTCATTTGTTCTCAAACAACAAATGAAAATGCACTTTTACGTCTTAAGGTAAGATAGATTTTTGTCAAATGTTCAGATAGTTTTGGTGGTTTTGAACGCTTAGATCATTTTGATGCTGACTGTACTGTACATGTCCAAGTAATCACACTACTTCTTCGAGATTATTGATACGTCTTCCTCCCTCTGATCCGATTCCACGCAAAACTACTGAGTTGACTTTAACATTGAAATACATTCTGTTTTATGTTAAAACTAACCACGTGAACACAATCTTACCGATTTGATGGTCTAGTGGTTTAAGTACCGGGCCGAGATCTCGGGGTCCTAGGTTCAATTCCCGGGTCGAGCTAAAGTGTCGGTTTTTTCGGACACTGCTTGGGTTTGTGATCACCAACCCGCATTAGACAAGCGTGGTGATTAAGCCGGTACCAATCATTGTAACGATACCTTGATTTCAAGGATGGAAGCCTTAGCCCTGCAGTGGGATAGTAAATAGGCTGATACTTTACTATATATTATATATAAATATAATAATATTATAGAGAGGAAAAATTTGATTGTTTGTTTTGAATAGGCTTTGTAACTACTGAACTAATTTGAATAATTCTTTCACTGTTGGAAAGCTACACTATCCCCGGGTGACATGGGGTTCTTTTGATCTCAGAAATGTGGAGGGAATTTGAAGAAAGAAATTACGCGCGGGTATATTTATAAATTATAGCCTATGTGGTTATTCTGATGTATAAGCTATATTATTGTAGAGTTACATTCAAATTCATTCAGCATTTTTTACAAGTAACAAACATCCATCCAAACTTACAAACTTTCGCGTTTAAATATTAGAAGGAAAAATTATCAGCCTAAAAATTAAAACCGTCGCCAATGCTGTTATGGTGGCAGATTCCACACTTCCGAAAAACTCTACCACCAAGGCACCAGACAGGAATCAAAACCCAAAACCCAGTATGAAATACTGGGTTTTTAATACTGGGTCATAGGCGATCAAAACCTAGTATTTCACACAGTCGGTCAAAACCTAGTATATAACACAGTCGGTCAAAATTTACTGTGTTCCAATTGTTGTAGGAGCAAATACGCTTCATACAGCATATCGATCACCACTATTGTGCAATTCAAAAATCTTGAAATATCAAAGGAGTCAACAGTCCTACAACCCACAATGCTCTTTGTTAAAATGTACCCCTATAAAGAATCTATAGCGGTATACATCTATACTCTATAGGGGTACAGTACCGTAGTACCAATTGAAATAGTATGGAAAAAATAAGGAAAACCTAGTGCGTGCAGTATCTATAAAAATTCAAAATCGCAAAGGTATCTGAAGGCTTACCTAAACACACAACATTATGCGGAATTTATATTCAATGAATTAAATTGTGCGTTTTTTTATAAAGTTGTACCTTCAGTCTTCGATACCCCGCCGCTCCCAACAAAATTGTAAATCAAAATGCATTTTCACCTTGCATTATTCAATATGTTAAAAGGATATTGTCAAATGGTGCTTTACAGCTTTAAGGATAAACAAGAATAACTTTGGCGTGAAAATGCGCATGCTTGCATAAAGTGTGCAGCCGGGTGGCTAAAATATGCTAACAACTGCAACTGCGATTTAATATTTTCAGTGTTCAAGAAAACATGAGAGTTTAGCTACTTGTTTTTCTTATAATTAGCCAACCCTAACTCCTTCGTCGTAATAAATAACGTAGTATTTGAGAAACATTGATTTTATTTTTATTGAAATGATTGCATAGAATTTTTAACTTAATTTTAAATAATCAAGAAAGTATTGAAAGAGAGACATTCATAATAATCACAATATAGGATTAAAAACGTAAACCAGTAATTATTCATGGACCAAGTGATAAATCGGTTCCTGCCTTAGCGTACATCCGCTCGAGTCGATTCACGTCCGCCGAATAACTAAATATACCTATAATAAACTTAATATTCCACAATTACTTCGGCCAAATACCTAAGTTATTAATTAAGGCTTCATATTATTATTATAAAATGTTCTTTTATCTCTTGGACTAAAATATAATAATTTCTAAAATTGATGATGATGAATGGTGATTCTGTCAAAAATCGCCATTTTGGAAGTATTGCACCAAAGTTTATAGGTAAGGCGGCGCGCGGGCAAGATGATGTTGTTACGTGATTTTTCTTTTTTTATTTCAGTTTGTCTTTAGTTCAGTTAAGGGTTGGCAATTAGCGGAACCGATTATAAAATCGTGAGTTTTTGATAGGTTCCCTCTCAGCTTTTCTGGCGATTAAGTCCACTGCCGCCGTCACCGGGCCGTCACCGAGAACCGAGTTTTTTTCCGACCAATATAACGACATTCCGAATCCGGTGGTAGAGTCACTCTGTAATTGACGATTTATAAATACTTGATACAAGTTTACATGAATAAATAATATTTTGATTTTGAGCTCATAGTAAAGTGAGAAGAGAGGCTCTTTGTCCTCCTATTAGTATGAGAATAGACTTCACCATTTCTGTTGAAGTCCAGATAGCTTAATGGAAATCACGAATAGAAATATCCATTAGCATTTTGTAATATTAGTAAGATATACTGATATCTTAGGCATACTTGTCATTACTCTAAACAAGTTTGTATGCATTTTATCATAGAAAATTCAAAATGTGTATATTAGGTATGTGCAAAAGTGATATTTTTCTTACCGTCGACGAAGTTAGCGTTTCATGTTGAAATGAAAAAACACACAAACAGCAAAATGACTGTCCATCTCAATTTCGAAAGCCGGATCGGAATAAAAACTTTTTGGCATAGCAAAACCTAAAATGCAAGAATCGCAGGAGAGAAGTAGCAGTTTTCACCGTGCTAGCTAATTGGCTTGTATACGGGTTCGTATTGCGCCTTTTGGTTGTTCGGTAATGCACAGTTGAAAAATTTCGAACTCCATTCCTCTTTTCTCCGTCGAATTAGGAAAGTTTCTTTATTACGGGGATAGGATATGTGATATTCTTAGTATTTCTAAAAATATTAAAGCTTTGTTTTACGAGCATGCTTCCATTATAGGTCGTGTTCTGATCGTGATAAATGTATGGTGGATGGATTTTGTATGTGTTTTTTTTTGTTTAAAGTGCAATAATTAAAGTTTCCTTAAATTTTGTGTTTTAGATAACAGCATCTTTAAAATTTGGTGTTTTAGATAACTATTCGTAAAGTTTACAAAGTACTGCTCTTTACTTTATAAAGAGGTTAGGTTTAGGTTAGGTTTAGGTTTGTTGGGGAATATTGGGCATGTAATTTTTTTATGGTGCCTTATTACACATTGCAAATAATTTTTTGCGGATGAGAATACTTTTAAGCATTTTTACCTCAGTCTAGTGAGCTCTGCGATCGTGTTTGAGGCACGGCACTAACAAAACAACGATCGTCCAACCCCCCTGTTATGTTCCCGATTTCCCTTCTACACCTGAAAAAGAACTGGTGTTTGGATATCATACTGATTCCCTGTTTTGTTTTTTTCAAACGCAAAAGAGTTCCAAAATTCCATAATGAGTGGAACCACTGTTAGTTGAGTGTATGATCGCGGTCTCCCGCGCGTGATCATTTTTGGAAAAATATACCGTGCACGCGCATCGTGACTTCTTAGGAGCAGCGCTTGTAAACGTGAAAATACTGCACAGGATTTTAGCCTTAAAGGTGATCACGCGCGGGTGTCCTCGATAGTACGTTCTGTTTGTAGCTTAGATGGGCCTACATCTACATCTGATAGTGCTATTTAAGTTTTCACCCATATTCCTGACATTTTTCCTTGAAAAAAGAACAAAATACCGACCAACATAATAGTAACAGATCCCCGTATCTCCTTCCGCAGGAGGCTGCGTCAGATTCTGCCGTGCGGCATTTGCGGCGACGCGTTCCCGCTTGCACCCTTGCGCATGCGCGAAGCAACAGATTGGCGGGGAACCGCCTCGCCTGCCAGCCAACGGGCAGTAGCCGGCCATCCCGACACCCATTCGCGCTCAGACCACTATCCAGTGAAGTCGTGTCCTCCCGAATAATAAAGTTACGGCGGAACGCGGTCTACGCTCGGGTAAGAATTGTTCCTAACTTTCTTTGCACCCTTTTTACATGTCCTATTTTTAAAGATCGCATTTTTTTAATGGTTCTCTTTTTAAAACTTAATAATGTTTAACCAATCTTTTGAAATTTTTGTAATTTCGGTAGATATTTAGAAAATGCGATTTTTAATTAATTCTGCTTTGATTTTTATATTTTTAAGATCGCATTTTTTATTGAATCCAGTTTTTCTTGTGTTATGTAAGTTAGCGATTATTAAAAAATGCGATTTTTATAATGTTTATGTGTAATTTGCACAGGAAATATTTTGCGAATTTCACTTTTGCGAAAATTTAGTAGCACCTAATTTAGGTTCCGACGGATCACGTGAAATTGTCCAAAGGTCCGTTTTTTATTCTCCGACTATTGCCGTGTCTTTGCAGGCGAATTATTTTGCGTGAAATTATTATTATCTTTTTGATTTCGACATAAAATTATTTTTATATAGGTATATTTTGTTCAAAGACTAATATATTTTGGTTCATAAATAAAAATCCTTACGAATGAAATTATTATGTAGCATTAAAATGTCATAAACTAAAATAAAAAAATGTAAACCACAATATTAAAAGAAAATAACATTACATTTTTATTATCATCATAATAATTTAAAAACATATTGAGCCAAGCAAAAATTATTTTTAGACAGACCGTAAAATAGTAACAACATTTTTTCTTAAATTACCTAAAACCGAGAACGCTGCCGTAATCTCTTATAAAAATATCTTGGGCTCTCGGTGAATATTATTTACTTAGTATCTTTATCGAAAAGGATATTTTATGTTGTATTATAAAAAGGAAAATTGGAAAATGATGGCTCAATTTAGGATAACTTGTGATTAAGGCTTTCTTATGATAATAAACCAGCTCAGACGCTTAAATATGTACGCCCTAAATTTGTGGGCTGAAAAAGTACAAAAATATGTTCAACAGAAATTGCTTTATAAAATATGGACTGTAAAATTCTGTTAGAAAAGTATCTGTAGGTAAATCCATTAGCAACATAAGAGCTCGTGGGTCGTCACAATTTAGTTTGTTAGAGTATATACCGTAGTACAGTTTATAATAATAAATCGTCAGTATTATAAATTCACGCTTGCCAAATGCAAATTAGTAATCACAAATCTGATCTAAAAAACGGGCACTTAAACCATCAGAATAATTGGGCGGTTTTTGGTAATATTTATAACGGGTTACAAAACTCCATTGATGCGTATTTTTGCGAGCATCGGTAGTTTAACTAAAATCAAGTGAGTTCCCTCGGGAAGGGAGCGGAAGGGCCGAAAATTCACTTGATTAAGCGGTAACCGTACCGCATCAATCATCCGGATAAAATTACACAATTTCTCTATTATAAGTACATTGTTCATGTGAAATATGTAAATGCGATAACGTTGTACCTACGAGTATTAGAGAATAAAAAGTAGAAAGAATAAAAACAAAGTAATGCCGCTAAAACCAGCGGTATAAACTATATTTTTTTAAAATATTATTATGTCGTTTAAATCCAGATTATTTCAGCTAAAAATATTTAACTTAAGTATATGAAAACATTGTTTATGTAACGGATTAAACTAATCACCTTTGAAAGTTTTATTTTCGTAACCAATTGCAATAATTCACAGTTAAAAATTATCGTAAAGCAGTTATTCCTATTTGCGATGAGCAGATGGGAGCTAAAAAAGCTGACAATCAACCCTTAACTTCACGGAAAGGCAAATCCGTTATAAACAACAAGTTGAATTTTGAATTATTCCTCACTACATTATAAGACCATCTGGTTCTAAGAGAATTTTTGCTAAAAGAAAACTTACTCAGACATTTAATCGATTAGCGTTCAGAAAAAAACTTATTTTTATTACATTACATTTCATATTTTCCCACTCTAAGTAACATAAAGGATTTATCTAAAAGTTTTCTGTTAGCCCCTTATTTTTTTCCGGAAAACCTGTAAATAAGTATGGAGACCTCCATATTTGTTATTTGAGGGTGGAAAATTGGAGGAGCACGGAGGGAAAAATTGCCTCTCGTCATAATAATATATTACCCCAAACCAAAGGTTAGAAGTGCGCAGTATATTATTTGACAACTGAGATTTTTACTGGACGAATCTGTTCCCCAGTTTTAGCCCACTATGTTATTATGTATGTTATTGACACTCTAGGTTATTTTAGGGGAATAAAAGTACCTATATAAAATTATTCCTCGAAACATTTCATTCAAAATATTCTAATGAAAACAACATAAATTATTCCTCGAACTGCACCTTTTAGGTGGTCATAACAGAGAAACTAAATAAATATAAAATAGAAGTATTCTTCTATATTATTCCTGGAAGAGCACCTATGGTGAAACATGATTAAAAAATAAAAAAACTGTTTCAAATAATTACAAATACTAGGAAAGTATAAGCGATCTAGAACCAGGTGCTTAAGTGGCTTTACACGCAATTAAATAATAGTAAAGACCAGTTTTTTCATGATAATCATTTTGACCCCAAAAATCGGTGATACGATTCTCGATATAAGGATGAACTTCAAAAGTCCCATTCTCGCTATTTATAATCTTATCAAATCTATTTTGGCGAAGAAATGGCTGCCTGACTTAGGCAATGTGTTATCATACCAATTTTCATTATTATAATTCATTATTCAAATCGTTTATTAAATTATTTATTAAAATATAAAACTGTAGTCATTAATTTGTTTTGTTAGTCTCCGTAGAAGATAAATTATATAATATATTTAATTAAACTACTCCCAATTCATCAAGTATTATCGCAATGTCTTTTATTAGCTGAACTATTCTTACGAGGCATTGCAGGATTTCATAATTCGGAATCAGTCAATCAGAATCACTTTTCTTGGCTTCCCTTCCAAGGGATTATTATAATATTATTAATGTACATCTTTTTAGTTCCCTTTGTCCGGCAAAGAGGGGCGTAACGAAATATAAGATTTGTATATCTGTAACTTCCTGGTAGCCCAGACATTTTTAAAGTATTGATTCGAGAAATTATTACTCTGGGAAGAATTACTAGGAAATTCACTTCTCGGTCTTTTTATTTTCTTATTTTGTTCGTGTTTCATTAGTTTTTTTTTGCACTTTGTCAGATTTGCATTTGTTATATTGTCCCCTCCGTGGTGAATACATGAGGAAAATGGTAACTAAATCCATTCCTGTTTTTTGTTCTTGCTTAAAAAAAGATCAAGTAGCTTAAAAAATGGCTTACTTTTAAATAAGTGTACTTTTTCGTGTTGATGTCTCACTTCTGATTTTAAAGACAAAGGGATAATTTGTAGTTTTTATAAAAATTATATCTAACTGAATCAACGAGATTTTCAATTTCTTTTGTAGTAGTTTCGGAATGGAATATTGAACCCGTTATTGTAATTTTGATAACAAAGCTAATTTCAAATGACAATTTTACGGTTCATCCTGTGCAATAGAAAAATTTTTGCGCAAACATTTTACTACACTGCTAAATAAATTAAATAAGAGGACAATTTAAAGTCCGGAGTGGAGATCCTTAATGCTGGAGGCAAAGACTCATTTTGGGTCGCTGCGCCACTAAGTAAGTACCATTAAAAGTAAAATTATAAAAAAAAAACTTCGTTCAAATGGAAGAATAGTAGTGATTTCACAAATGGTCTTAAGTTAAAACCCAACCCAAATATCTTAAGGCTAGCAATTAACCCAGAACACTTATATCAAGAATCTAATAACTTAGCCAATCTCCAGTTAGTGAATCCATCGAAATAAAAACCCAAGGACCGTTCACGGAGTGAACGACGGAAGTGATTAATTCTATTAATTCAATTAAAACGGGGCTCAGGGGAACGAAGACAGGCAGGAACTTGTTTATCAGTTTTCAATAATTTAGGAACGGTTGATTTGCAAACTCTTTACTTTTACGACTGGCTGGAAATAGATTGAAATCGTAATTAAAAAAAAGCTTTTACAAGTTTTGAGCTTGATTCTATTTTTACGACGAGCTCAATCTGTATTATGAGAAAGATGCTGTCTTTGATTTATTAACTACATTGCTTTGACTGACGATAAATTTTATTAATCATTTCATGACAAAAGCGTACAATTACCTATTATTATCATAGATCGATCGTGACATTTTGTTTATGAGGAAAGGTTTTCATTTTCTTTCAGTTAAATATCGATGCAGGAAAATGCTTCTTTATTTAAATGTAAAGTTTTAACACATTTTACAAACATCTTGTTGATCGAATCGCAACGGGACTATTCGTCGGGCGGATTGAGGGCAGACGGTCTGGAGAGAATTCTTCAATAATTTTTGCTTGTGTTCAACTACGAGAATGTTCGACGGCTCTCTTTTTTTTATATTCTGGATTTTTCAGAGAGACGTTTATCACTACGTAGAATAAAGCAAAGTCGCTTCCCGCTGTCTCTCCCTATGTATGCTTAGATCTTTATAACTACGTAAAGGATTTTGATGCGGTTTTATTTAATAGATAGAGTGATTCAAGAAGAAGATTTATTTATGTTAATGCATAATATTGTAGAAAAAAAACCATTGCATCAGTGCGAAGCCGGGGCGGGTCGCTAGTTTAATATAATTATTATTTAAGAAAGTATCTGTGTTAAAGCCATCAAAGTCTTAGCGACATCACTTTTCAAATTAATGTTTTCCTAAAAAGGATTGATAAAAAAAAATTATACTTACATAAAGTACGCTATAGTATTAGTATTTTCCCACAAAGCCTGTAACAGGCTTGATCCAATGTATTCTCAATGTCGAGAAAAACAAATGACCCACTGTTATGTCACTTTGAAAAGTAATAATAATATATTAGTTGAGGACTGTCTCCTCGAGGAGACCTGTCAAAGTTCCACAAAGAAAACACACAGGTGATTACTAAGAATATACTGTAGAAAGAAGTTAGTAACTATAACTACAATGATTAATTATTTCGTAGTGTTTGGGTCATTTGTAGGTGTGACTGTGAAATGCCGTGTTGTGGACACTATTAAAATTATTTTAGTAGTATTGACTACATGTGTAATATTAATCATTTCTTGGCATTTTAAATTTATATTATTATGACACCAATTACGCCCGTGGCTCCGCCCGAGGAATGATGAGGATTACTTTTTATCACGCGGGCGGAGCCGAATTATTAAAAAAAATTGCTGGATTTAATATGTTAAACAAATTTAAACAGACCCACTTCTGAATTGTGCACGCCTAAGTTTATCTATTTGGCACCTAAGTTAGTTTTAGCAGGCTAATCCAAGCTATAACCTTAGGTGTCATATACATTTGTGCGTTTACATTATGCTAAATGCGAACGCCTACTTCGAAAGTTTCTTCCCCTGCGGGCACCAGTTCTTTGACAGGAGCCTACATACAAATTAATTCACGTGGCACAAAAGCCCGTTATCCCAAAGAGTTACTTTGTAATTTTGTTTTAAACATTCACTGTGCTAAGTGATTTGAAATGTGAGCTGTGGATTTGGCAGAAAGTAAAGTCAGCCCGTAATTTAAGATGAGGATGTGGTGTAGGTATGTGCTTTTTCGAAAAAAAATGTGCCCCTGCCCAGTATAAGAAAAAGGATCGCGTCTTATTTTCCTGCACCGCCCGTAAATGGTCTTACATAATAAATAAATGGCCTCTGGTTTGCAAATAATGTCTTTAATAAATAAAGAATTATAATTTGTAAAATTGTAAATATGTAGATCCGGAAAACTGCTACTGACGAAAAGAGCAAAGACTTTATTAAAAGTATGCAAATTCTTTTGTTTTATACCTTGAAGTAGTAAAAGGCCTCATTCTCGATTCAGAGTACAATCTATTTAGTAAATTTTCCGACCTACACGACAATGTAAGTTACTGTTTTCCGAAAACTTTGTACCTATCGACGTCAACGGCAGAATACCGAAGACTATAAGTAAAAATGATATTTCGTGTCGCAGTGTTATTGTCACTTGAATCGCACACACATAGATAGACGGAAATAGGGAGCAAAATTGATTTTCCCATCTTCGTCAGACCCACCGGGTCCCGACTGGAAATATTTATGAGAGCCTCATTTGAATCAGAACTGCTTCTCAAACGAATAGCAATCCTTTGCGCTGTATTTGGTTCGACATAGAAGTGATTTAGGAAACGTTTGCAATAAAAGGATTAAGGCGACGAGTACAGACTCGTACCTTTTTGATCTTTTTGTTACTTCTAATTGGTAAAATTGGCAGTTCGTAGTCGCTTTGCGTTAAGAGCGTGAGAGAGACAATTTATTCTAGATTGTTCAAATGAAAATTGGCTTTGAAATTGGCATTTGGCCAAACCAATCGCCCGTAACTAAGATGATGACTTGAGAGAGTTTTGGAGATATATTACCTACAATTCCAACAATTGGTCATTAACTTAGTGACACTATAATTAGAATTGGTACATAGTGATCAGAATCCCACCAGCATAATAATACAAGGTTTTAGGAACTCAGTGGTTAGAACTCTGCTGTAACAATAGCTGAAATCTATAACACGGCTCCGGAAATAACTGACTGCCAAACAAAAATTTGTTCAAAAGTAATATCGATTGAAATATTTCCCGATGAAATTCGAAGTGGTTTGAAAAGTTTATTATCGATACTAAATCATAGCGTTGTTTTGTAAGAAGATGATCTTGGTCAAGTCAAAGCAATATTGATTTGTTAACAAACTGAGGGAAGGTGAATGCGAAGTTTTGCGTCGTTATAACTCTTGGCGTGCTTCGAGTTTCTTGTCAGTTTTGTGGCGAAATCAACATTTGCAAGTCGGCATCATAATACCTATCTACTTTAATATTGCAGCCATGTTTCTATTTCAACTTTATTTGATTTGAACATGGGCAAAGTAAAGTGATTAATTTTGACATGATGTCTCTTAAGACACAATAAAGGCTTACCTTTATTTACCATAAAATCTGTATTTACAGAATATTTTTTATATTAAATTATTGCTTGAAATTCGAAAACTTAATTTCCTCCTGATTGACTAATTTATTTACGTATATTTACATAATCTTGTGTAGGTTATATTCTTTAGCGGAAGCAGTACCTATATTAATTCAGAAATTAAACTAGTTAGAAAAATGTTGCGTAAAAATTGCCTTGGTTGAAATTAAACATGCACGAGTATCATTTTACAAAACTATTTCTCGTAAAATATAACACATAAAAACGAAAGACCTTTTCGATGATAATTCAGATATTACCGGTCAAAGACTACCGATATATAATTTAAAGGACCAAAACCCAATGCCCAAATTTTTATTACGATTTGCAATCTATACTAAAATTATTAACCACTCAAACGTCCGCGTGCGTTTCGCTAGGTTGTCAGGACAGTCCGCGAGTCACGTGATACGCGCAAAATAAAATCGATAGGAGACGTATGCCAAATAAATGCTTATTACTCAGTAAATAACTCAAATATCGCAAAATGAAAAATACTAATGAAAGGCTCATTAGTTGACAATTTTTAGGCAATAGTTATGTTTGATTTTAACATTTTATTCTATTAATGATCTTACAGTGAACTTTAAGAAATGCTAATTTTGTCCTAGTTTTCAATTTAAATATTTTTTTTATTAGATATTTTTGACGTTTACAATATTAAAACAATTTTAAGTTTTAGGTAATTTAATGGCCTTTCATTTGAAACCAAAATCCCATTATAAATCATCTTAAAAATATTACAAATAAAAAAAAAACTAAAGCTACATGACCTGTGAAATCGAAGTTCACGTATGGTAAATTGTCTAATCCAGAATGAAATAAGGAATATTTCAAGAAAGTATGGTAATAACCAGGCTATAATATTAATAAGTTTTCATATTAAAACATTTAATTACGATATAATATAAGAACTTTCTTAGATCTTCCAATTATTCACTAATAAAAACACAGAGTCACCGACCTATTTTAAATCCAAATTTTTACTTAAAAACTGACTGGAATCGCACATAATGTTATAAAATATGAAAATATGTAAGATTATAAATATTTTGATATACAAAACAATAATATTTTATTACTTACGGCATGATTTCTCGAATAAAATAGCTAGAGTCACTCGCGCACTGATCCACAAAAACAACAAGCAACTTGACAATTTATTTTTTTTGAAGCCATGAGCCGAAATTATGTTCCACTTGAAATAAGGTGTGGTACATATCATAGAGCGTCAAAAACCAGCAACACTACAGACTATAAACATCCACAGCGATAAGAAAAAGAAAAAAACAATCGGCGGGCGCGAATTCTTAAAAATGTAACTGTAGTTACACGGACTGTCCTGAGGTATATGGTCTCTGTAACTGTGGTTACAGTGGACGTATGAGTGGTTAAGAAGAAAGATTTGATTGTTTGTTTGTTTGTATTGAATACGCTACGAAACTACTAAACAGATTCGGAACATTTTTTCACTGTTGGAAAGCTACATTATTCCCGAGTGACATAGGGTACTTTTGATCCTGAATATGTGGGGGGAGGGGGGATAAATGTCAAATAGAAGTGCGCCTGGGTGAAACCGCGGAGGCGACCGCTAGTTTTATAATAAAGTCGGTGTCATTAACGACGCTTAGGCTAAAAGAAGACATTAACGGGTCGATACTTCCCATGTATACATACACACTTACCGGATAGTCCGTCACTCATAACAATTACCTCATAAATCCTAGTTCCGACAACATTTGTAACAATTTTCATGGCGGGGGAAGATTCGTCTTCATTCTTGCTCTAGGTACTGCTAGCAGCAAAATGATTAAAAATGTCGAACAATCAATCTGGATTGCCGATAACACTCCGTTCCGATTTATTTAAATGCAACTTTGTATATGCCTTACGCACTTTTTTTGTAGGCTTATCGCCCATTTGATAGTTTTAACCAGTGCTGCCTTAGAGTATCATAATGATAAGATATTTTGGTAACTTAAAGAGATAATTCAATAATAAACATACCATAAGTAAATCATCAGCCAAGAGACGTCCAATGGAACATGCACCTAACAAACAAGTAAATTCATGATACAAAGGCTTGTCAAACGCACACGTCGCAACCACCAGAATGGTACCTGAAGTTAATTTAACCACAAAAACCTCATTTCAATTTCTAACTTGCTTTGAACTCTATTTGAAAAAATAGCTTCTGCTCGTCAATTGACACTGTTTTATTTAAATCTATTCTATCTTTATCAATAAAACCAATTTGCCTATAAACAAATTCCAAATCAGACCGTTATTTTTGTAATTGTGTTTGTTATTTTCAGGAGAAGTAAATGATATTTCGCTGTGCAAACCCAGGTACTTTACAAAACTCCTACGTATTTTTATAGTCACCTATACGAATATGTCTTTCGCTTTTGGCCTTACGTATATTACAACGCCCGCATGCAAGGGTGTCATAACCTTGAACTCTATATCTTTGGCTCTGTGCCAACTCACTTCCTGCCCTACAACTGTGCCAGGGGATGTGTGCCAAACTCGACTGAATTCGGAATAGCATTGACATTGTTTATATATGGCCATGTCTGGAGTCTTTTTTCCACGTCCATGATTAAGTGAACTATTATTCAAAGAAATATCCCATAAGGAATCTTTTGGTGAGCATTTCTTTCTGTCTTAGTTTAATTTAACGTAGGAGTGAGACGTGGGGTATATTATGTAACTTATTACGTGAGATACGTCTAGTCGTATATTGAAACTTCTGTTTTTTACTTCACAGGGCACGTTATGGTCTAAAAATATGTAATATCTTAATCGTCAACAGTGATACAAAAGTAATCAAGTTGCCCTTTACCTTACCCGCGAAAACACTAGAAGCTATTATAATACAAAGAAAACCGAAGAAACCATTGATAGTGTATTTAAAAAAGAGGTAGATATGCCATCCTTTGACGCACGGCGATTAGAATTTGATCCGTCGAGATATACTAAATCTATGTGCTTCACCAACCGTTGACATTATGCGTCTAAAATGATTTGTGTCAATTAACACAATATGAGCGGAGCATTTTTCGAGCGCTAATGCCGTATCTACGAAGAAACCTTTTTATACTAGGTCAGTGGCAGACAGGCACGCAGCTCACTTTATGGTAAGCGGTCTCTGCGGCCTATTCCATTGAGGGATATTTTAGGAAGCGTCTCTCAATGTGCTGCCAGACTGTAGACTCATCTGATCTTCGAGCCTCTGATTTCAAGTGTTTTGGCTCCCACATTAATATTGCTTGATTTTTCTTGTGGGGGTGGTAGCTAGACAGTCGGACTCTGAAAAATCCCTACCACCAACCAGATTCAAGGCGGGAATCGAACCCACGACCTCCAGGTTTTTATATCCGAGTGGCTTAGCCTTTCTTTTACGGAGGCGGTCAAAAACAAATGAAAATCAAATTTAACCAGACTCTTGAACTGAAAGTAGAACTCAATTAAACTATTATTGCTCTATTTAACATAATGCTAGCGAAATATTTAACATACCGCGATTCCAACACAGATGAGACACATTAATGTCACTGAGTACGAGTTAACTTCATTAGGGCTGAAACAACAAACTTTCACTATTCAATTTAACCAACTTTCACTATACAATTTATCGAACTTTTACTGTTTAATGAAACTCGCATGCAAACTTCAACGTTTATCTCTACAAATTGAGTTTGCTAGAATTGAATACGTCTTTTTTATCTTTCTTTTTAAATTGCGGTTCATTTGGTAAAGCGTGTATGTAAAAGCAGTTAAAAACTGATACCTGATAATAATATTATAAGTTGTTGCGTCAAAAAGTGAATTCTTCCTTCACTTCGTGTAAGTAAAGTAAGATGAAACGACTTTGCTATATCAATATATTTTTTTAAGATTTTAAGGCGATTATTGATGCCGTTTCAGGAAAATAAAGTCAGTAATTGTAGTAATTCCAATTTATCGACCAACTTATTTTTTACCTTCGCGATAATCTCCAAAAGTCCAAAGTGTTCATCGATTAGATCACGACAAACTCAAAACTGAAAATTTTGATCTTAAATACTAGAGTAACAACCCTAATTCCTTTTGCACCAAAGGAGAATCATTTTTGTTTAATAATCTCAATTATCTCAAGTCACTGTTAAATGATGCTTGAGTTTTTATCCAATCTTGGAAAATATTAATCTCCGGATGATACGAAGTGACAGCATCTCATATTTTAAAATTAACTTGTAGATTAAAATTAATTAGGGTAGCTCGCGGAGCTCAATGTTAATTTATTCTCTTTGATACCTAATATTTCGACTCCAGGTAAATGAAGCGGTAGGCATGTATCCCTAAAGCTACCAGATACTAGGTAAGGAAGTAAAGAGAATTATTTGTTTGTTATTTGTTACAAATAATTATAAATGCTAGCTTCTGCCTGCTGCTTCGCCCACGTGATATCTAGATATTTTATATTATATTACTGTAAAGTTACATCTAAATCTGTTTATTAGTTAATCTGTGAAAGAGAAACAGCTATTCAGTCATCCATCGACCCTCACATTTTTTTTAATTTTAAATATTAACTGCACTATACTATTTTGTCGATTTTTGGTATATAATATTGGTACATTTGTTCTTCTTAGATTGTTTAATTCTGTCTCTATTGAACTAGCTTAGTGGCAACCTTTGTCACGACTTCTGCGACTGATGTTTTATGTGTGGTTCTCAAGTTAGACCGGAAATATATGAACATTTGATCAGAAAATGATTCTGGAAACAGTGTCAAATACACTTTAGGTAATACAGAATTGTTATTACTACACAATCACTGGCTTTCATACATTATATTCCTGCCCATAAAACATTTGTAACATTCACTGTCTTCCTTCAGAAAGGTCTGAATCTGAAAGCAAGATAAGATATTAATTAAAGAAGTAACAACTTGGTGCGGGTATTCGATACCATTTAATTATCTAATTGGGCCGAACATAGCTCGGGAAGCTGTAATTTGGGTCTGTTAGCTAATTAGAACGCCATTTCAGAGAAAAGTATTACCTTGTCTTTTAAACCGGATACTTGTTGGGTAGGAGGGCATTTTTAACGCATTTTTTTGTTCATCTCGCTTGGGCGGTTACGGAATGAGCCCATTTTAAGGAAGTAAAAAAGGAAAACGGCCTTTCAAATATACATGGATTAAATATCTATTAGAGAGTAATTATTTTTAACGATTTTTTGTACATTAGAAGTGTAAATATTACCCATTCAAAAATACGACGAAACGTTTCGAGGAAAGGTAGGTAGTGCCCTTGCGCTTCGCTTCCAAGTTAAGCCAAGCGAATCAGATCTACAACCGAAAATAAATTAATTTGGATTCCAACCATTTTTAGTAGTTGTATTTAAGCTAAAGAATACTTTAAGTGACCTTAAGAAATTGAAATTCAGCAAAACAATCTTTTTTTTATAGTCTACTAGCCTGCGGGATCGCTCGCGTGGACTATAAGTTATCCCGTAACGATGTGATATTTTTCAGGATTTATTTGCCAGTTCCCAAAAATCTTTGTATACTTGGATCACTGACCTACACTTTTGGATTTACTCCATCAATAATGCGTTGCTATGGCAACCTTTCACCGACATGTCATTATGTAAAAAACTTACTACCCGTGGTCCTATTTCCCGTTTTCACGTAGGAAAAAATCATTTTCCCGCGGTAAAAAGTAGCCTATGTTCATCAGGAAAGATGTCCGCTTATAATGGAAAAAAAATAAAATCGGTCCAATACTTTCGGAGCTTATTTAATACAAACAAACAAACGAACAATCAAATCTTTATGATATAAGTGTTCATGTAGTAAGTATTAATAATATTTGATACAGAAATTGATCATAATAGACGATTTTAATGCTTCTACTCTACTTTGAGAATATCGGTATTAAATCATATCAAAGTCCTTGAAGGAACGCTACCGTGCCGTGTTCTCAGGGGAATACTTAGGGACTTACCTGTCTTTGAAGTAATAGATTGAAATAAGTTAAGGCAGGGCATTTATCGATAGACATCTTGAGTGATGTTAATCTACATTTTTCTTTGTTGTAATAACAAAGACAGATTCTACTATGACAAAAAATGTTTAAAAATAACTTCGCTTGCATGAAAACTTTTCTAGATGTAAAAAAAAAACAATCCATACAACCTGCTCTCGGTTTATGACGCCACTTACCGTCTTATTTTGTATGTACCAATAGTAAACGCTACCGAACTAGTTATAATTAAGGAATGTTGACTAACGGTGTGCGATTCTTTTTCAACAATTTCCCTTTTTAAAATGAACTTGCGCATTCAAGTTTGAACGCCTATTTTTGTCATTGTATGATTTTTGGAAATATCATTTCTAACATGTTCATGTAACATGTTGAGATGTCTCTTGACCAACATTAGAACCATTTCTTTGAACATTTAAATGAAACCGGAGATTTATTGTGCAAGTCTGTTTTAATGTACTTTTATTAATTCTCTTTTATAAAAGATAGCCCTTGTAAATAAGCTTTTGTGTGACCGGTTGCACGTCAGTCACATACATTTAATTAATAAACATATTCAAGGGCATACCGGGACGAGTGCCCTCCAGGGGATAAGTTTCCTGTGTTTGACGTCAATTGATTGGGTAGAGTGACTTAAAATTGTCAGATTATTATTTTATTGTAATTTTTTGTCATTGATTGACGGCCGTCTAGTAATCGAGATACATTATCTTCACTATTCTTGCAAAAGTTCGTGACTTGTGTGATGTATAAAATTGGTCTGGATTTTCGTTTGCAAATAACTTTTTTACTAAATAATTTAATGTGTACCTATCTGCTGTTAGTTTTGAATTAGATTATACTATGTAATATTTGTGTATATTTCGTTTTTATGAAATCATTTAAACGTAACATAACTTTAATCAGAAAAATAACAAAATTTATTCTGGATTTGTAGAAAATATCACTTTTCCACAAAATACTTACACAGTTACACTCTTATTTAAACCGGCAATTTGGAGGCGGATCAAATTTCATTCGTCTACACCGTGCAGATCCAGTTTAGTATTGCCATAATGATAATCACCCCCAATTTGAGAGCAGAGGAGTATGAAAAGGTTGTTGACATCCAGATATTTGACCTCGTGTATTTCGGTAATTACTGTGTTTACAAATTGTCAACCAAATAATAGATTAATCGCTTTTTCTGTCGTTACCATCCGTAGTTGAATAGAGAAATATTAATAACAAACTTTATGCATATTCGGTAAATCTATCGTGGTTTTGTCCTAAATCATTAATGTTCGTCCAATGTTTTCTATTAAGTATTCATTGATTTGAGGTCAAGTTTCGGGACTGATTTGGTGTCGTAATGATTGTGAAATCGGCTATCATAAATGTATATCAAAAAGTATGCGTAAGAACGATACAAACAGTGCCATAATATGTGATATGTTCATGCCCATGTTCATTACTTGTAGCATGTAGAGATAAATTTATAATAAAAATCCCGTGGCATTATTCACACAGCGCCATCTAGCCCCAAACTAAGCATTAGATACATATAGATTTTTTACAAGGTTAGTTGGCAGACAGACACGCAGCCCACCTGATGGTAAGCGGCCACTGTGGCCTATTCCACTGAGGGACACTTCGCCTGAAAACGTCGCTCAATGTGCTGCCAGACTGTAGGCTCATCTGATCTTCGAGCCTCTAATTTCGAGTGTACGGAACACAACCAGAGCTGTTATGGCGGCAGATTTCACCTCTGGGGGTGGTAGCTAGCCACCACGGTGTTTTTTATACCCGAGCGGCTTAGCCAATTGTTCCACGGAGGCGGTCATCAATGTATCCAGAAAGAAACTGATACATAAATGTTGACATTTCAAGGATCAATTTCTATGAACCCTGATTATATTAATCTGCAAATGGATATACCTACTGACATTTGTTGATAACGTATGTCCGTCCCGTTTGAGATTCCAATCTAATCTTAGGCTTCTGTCCACAATAGCATTTGATATCAATGTGTTATCTCGGCTATAAGTGACCTTTGGCGTGTAAAGGGATATCAATTGTATTAGATATACTATTATACAAATAGGTTGTCAACTTCATCAGTTCGGATAAATGTAATAGTTCGATCGATCATCATCATCTTTAGTTTCATTGCTTAGATTTTCGTTTAAAATTTAAACAAAGATGCTATGGTTTGGACATTTTTATTTACAATAGGGTTCAGACACTTTCAAGTTTGTATAGGTCATAATTATGTATTTATGAACTAAAATCATATGTTAATCCGCTTTCTTTGTTAGCTTTTCATTTAAAACCTTAGAGCCTTTCCTGGTATTTGACATGCCAAAGCCACTTTTAACTTATAAAATCAACGTTGGTAACTAAATCCAACTCTCTGCTCTGTCTTACATTTTGTTCCAAATTACTTAAATGTTCAGTCTTCTCGAAACAACAATATTTAATTTCACAGGAATTACGGGAGTGTCAGGTGTAGAGTCCCTCTCTTTTTTGTGGAGAATGGGATGTCCCGGTTCGAGAGGTCCGTCATTAGACATAGAGCTTGCTTAAAAATCTCCTTAAAAGAAAATAAATATTATGTCATCATAACGCAAAATTATCACATTTAGTAAAATATCATATCTATTTGAGATATGCCAAAACTACTCTATAAGCATATCAATTATTTTTTCAACTTGTATTTTTATCCAATTTATTTACTGTTTTATCTTAAATGAAAAAAGTAAAGCCTAGTTTGTACTAGCTAGACTAATAAACATTTTGATTGGTTTTAACAGACATGCTATCACTCTATTTTTAGCGGTCCTGAAGTAACTAAATCAATCGATAGAGAATTATCAATCAGCACTAGAAAGTTTTCTTTAAACGTCTCTATCGAACACTAACTGTAGAGTAGCGACGAGTAGCTCGCGAGCGAGTTGTTAAAAAGAGCTAGCTCACCTATTCTAGCTCACCGTATATCTCGCTCAGTCCCGTTCAATTCATAATATCAGTATATCTTTTAGCTCAGTGTTTCATCGGAATATGTCGGAAGTTCGGAACCGAGAGCGGCTCGATAGACAAAGAGAGACAGATGCGCCTCGAATGACGTGCGATAGAGAGAGCAACACATACAAACACTGCCTATTAGAAAGGCTAGCTCTACGTACGTATGCATTCAAATTTTATCTTTATTGCTATCGAAATAAGGTGGTTATTTATAAGTAGAATTTTTGCGCGCGAGTGCAATATTTGTATTTTGGTAATGTTGTTAGTATAATGTCATTATTAACGTTAACTTTAAGTTTACTTAAGTTTAGTAAAAATTCGTTCGCTGAGTTGAGATGTCACGTATGACGTAGCCTTGACCTTAGCGGCATACTTGTGCAATTTTTAATTAGGCACATAGACTTTGTTCATTAAAAAGTTTGATTTTGTTATTTTATTAATAACCGCTGAACTGCTGTTGACAGTCCTAAGCCTGTAAAAGTATGAAGGAAAATCGTGGCTAATTTGATGAAACAATTATAATAATAAACATTATTCTAAAAACAGTTAAAATTCATTAAGTTAGCGTTGAAAATAAACAACGAATTGTGAGTGAAGTGCTGCTTACTACACTTTCAAAAAGCTACATTACATTAAACTGATAACTATATTAACTGCCTATCAATCATTCTGTGGTACTTATAACTAAAAAGTGTCAATCGAGCGACTCTGATCTGTACACATTTAAACGACTCAAGTGCCTTCTATCTTAATTAACTACACTGAGCTAAATGAGCTACTGAGCTAGAAGAGATATATAGCTCTTGACTCGGTAAAGAGCTATATAGCTCTTATCTCTTCAAAGAGCTAAGACTCTCAACTCTACTGTAGAGTGTGGGAGCGCAGTTGCAAGAAACCTAGTTATTTCTGACAATTATATCCGCAAACTCCACAAAATTTGGTATGTATTTCTACTCGAGAATGTACAGGGAATCCGAAATAAAGGTGATTTTAACGTTATTTTGGAACATCCTGTTTTTAAAAAGTACAAAGTACTTATTCTGTAATTAAATACTTCTTTGTTATATTGGTACCGTCATGCATTTTTTATTTTAATTTTGTTTTAGAAGTCTTTTCTCTCGTTACGATCTTCAATAAGTATTAATGCCTACTGCCACGTGATATTATTATCTATATAAAATAAAAAACGAATTTTGTGGAGGTATTAATGGAGTGATTTTTATTTCCTCGGTCTATTTTGCATGGTTTTCCCCGATACACCGCTTAAATAAATTGTAAGAAGAAAGGAAAAAGTCTTCCATACCTAATTAAAATTAAGTCATTATTATATTAAAATAAATTTAACGTAGACATACTCGTATTACTTTGTCAACAAAATTAAGATTTGATTAAAAAAAACTTAAACTACACATATTAATAGTGTTCCGTAAGTTGTGCTTAAATAGTAACACTCTTTCTCCTCTTATGACATAATGGATGGACTATAATTTTCTGCCATAAAAGGAGTTTAAGTTGTCAGTGATGTGTGACATATTCGGTACCTAAACCTTTTTGGAGACTGGGATACCTTGGGAAGGTTTTATAATTTGTGTCTGCAAAGCCAACATGTCTCCGAGCGGTGGATTAGTGCCCACACTGTGTAGTTTTTAACTAGTTTAAAGTTTATTGCAACTTTCTGCTTGCAATTTCTACAGTTATAATGAACCAACTGAACATTAAACAATAATATTTTCTTTCTGTGACGCACAACAGTAACGAGGTTGGTTTACCTTTTCGTATTTTGATGACTTTTATTCAGCGATGCTTCTTGTTGTATTGAATGCCTTGTAGTGTAGTGATCCTTAAACCTTTTTTTTCATTCCTTAAAGTACTCTTCTCTTACCTAAACAAATTTTCTTTAAATGTTTTAATAAGAGAAATTTTAATAATTTACAAACTACTAGCCTAAGGGATTTTCGTAAGTAAAACGTGAACATTTTTCATTTAATTTGTGAATTTTCATAGAAATTGCTTTGTACAAACTTATTTCTAGCTGTCACGGTCTGTATTTATTTTGAAATACAAAGCCACTAACATTCCTATTTCAAAAAAAAAACAAGCGTTAGGCAATTTTGTAGTCTGGTTGTGACACGGAAATTCCGAAAAGAAATCTTGTTGCTGAATAAAATGTGTAACGGAACACTGTGTTCGAAATAGTCATAAGCTTCGTTTTTTCGTGTTAGCTGGATCTATTTAGGGTATCAATTTAACTTACTTGCCAAGTTTGGATCATTCACAATTGTGATCCAAACTTGACAAGTAAGTTGAATTGATGAAGTTAAATTATTTTAATAACTTCTGTCAGAACTCTGTTTAGGAAGAGGTCCAATTATTGTAACGAACGCTCCTACCTACTTTGATTTTTATTCTTGTTAGGCCAATAATTACTCGTCTATAACCTACGTTGTTATTTAACGCAGTAGTAACTCAAGTTCTATAAGGCTGTGATAGAGATTTATAAGAAATCATGGAGAGCCTACAATTTTTCCTATAACCCTGAAATCTTATTGATACAAGACAATTCTATTTATAAGTACTTACAACTACCTATAGTGTATTAGAGAATACTATATTCGATCGATTTGTCCATCACTATGGGGCGTTTTATCTTAATAAATAGAAAAGTGAGACAACCGCATTTATCTCTACTAAAGTAAAGTTCAAAAGATAATAAAATCTTCGAATCCTACCAATGGTATATGCTAATTTATTCTAGATTGACAATACTATCGATTAATTCGATTATAATAAATTATATTGAATAAAGTAAGAATCGATATTATCGATTACATTGGTGTCGTTTAGGTACACTCTCGATTATCATAACGGTTGTCATTATTTGAGCTCCAATTGCACCATCGATTAATAATAATCAATGGACAATCAATTTCACGGCAACACTATTAGGAACTATTTATCTATTTAAGATTTAAGAATCTCCTTTATTTTCTTAGTAAATGCGAATATCTGTGATGAACAATAAAACCATTTTTTACTTGCTTGTAAATAAAATAGGCCCTTTGTCTCCGTATATTTATCTATCTGCATGTATGTTAGCCTGTAATATATTTATTATTATGGTCATTAGTTTCTTAAATTTGTGTTATTTAAGATAAGCCGGTTATTATTATTATTGTTATTTGGCAACTCTGTATAGTGATGAAATGAACCTAACTAGCAAACATCATAGAAGTACATAAACCACATCAAGTCCCGTTCCCTTTTGTCTAGGAATTTAATTTAATCCCAATGATATTCTATCTATGAAAATTAACATAATATTTAAGTATTGAATCTTGATGAACGCACTGGTCTTTCGTAGTACACTTATTATGAAAGTAATTCTTTATTCTAAGTTCTCCGTTTATTCGACATCATAGGTAATGTATTTTCATATTTATAACCAATGACATGTATGTACACTAATTTTAGATTTTTTTGTGCTAAGTCGAGAGATACCAATAACAAAATTACTCTATAATTGTCTATGGATCCTCCCCGCCTATACCTCTTAAGTGTTTATTTTATCAAATACATTATTTACTAAATTATTCAGGACTTTTTTATGAATAAAATTAATTTATTTACAAGTGATCTTGGTAACACTATTATTTTATCTATGGCATCATCGATTGTTAGTCTTTGCTTCATACGATGCTCCAAAATTATAAAAGGTAATGTCAAATGTCAATGTGACACTTTGAAAGGTATTCTATTATAATTACAACAACAACTTTCTTTGAAAATAAATTTGTTTGAAGTGAAAACCAATGATTCGAAGGCATTAGAATGTACCACCAATTTCCCAAGGATATCTACAAGGAATATGACCAACTCAAAGGTAATCGCAACAATCTTAACTAGTCTCCGTGCCCTATCTTTTTGTCTCGTCTATTATCACATCGTAATCAAGTACAATTAAATTAAATTATAACGATTGAATCTTTGTTCCAATGAGGTTGATCTGTTACATTATCCGATTGTGCAAGTTTTCTTACGATTTTCCCCACCCAGCTAGTAAATACGTACGCAAAATCTATATGTAAAATGATCTTTGAATTTAAAAATGATTAAGTAATGGTTTTTAATAAATGAAAAAATATTTTATGCATACCGCATCAGTAAATATTTCAAAGATCTTATTTAGAGAACTCTAAAACGATTGAAAAATCAACCGTATGATTTTCGGTCGATAATACACAAAAAAGCTTTTCAAGAAAAAATAATGTCAGTAAAATTCCGAATTCGTATATCATAAAATCGAGTACTGACACAGATGTGTTTTTTACATTTTACAACATTATACCAATATTATCGTTGTCTATTTTTAACTTCCATCCCTTCTCATTTCCTAAAGCTTTTCACCTTCCAACACATATTCAATGGGCAGGAGTGATCACTTACCATTAGCTGCCAGACTAGCTTGTTTGCCACTCTCATTAAAAAAAAACTTTTGTTTTATTTATCAAGATGGACAGACTTATAGGAGATATTGATAGAATGCTACGAGCCGCTACGAGCGTAGCTGTTACATGTGACGTGAATTCATCGAGCGAAGAACGGACGTATGACGTATTTAAGTTTATTTAAAGCGTCCTGAATGAATTGATTATAACATATTCTGATTATTGTTAACATGTTTTACAATAAATTATATTTTTAAATAAATGGAAGGATTTTAAGCTTGATAAACATTGATGATGATAAGTATTATGCAAGTCTTTTTTCTTATCCGTGGAGAACGTATGTGACATAACTGCAGACTAACGACGTCTGGGGCCGACGTGTGACATTCAGGGACATTTCGCTTGGAAAATCTTCCTGTTGAAGTGTTTCGTGATTTACTTTTAACCCTATAAAAGTATTATCTATTCTATAATATTTTTGTAACCACCTTATACTAAAGGTACTCTGTCATCCAATTACTGTAAATATGCTGAAGGCGATGTGAATATTCTGACAACCAATTACCATAACAAGATTCCGCAACCATTCTCCTACGGCCGATTCGTCATTGGACTGTTCGCCGACAGGACGATTCATTTTTGTCCGTTCCACCAACAGCGTTTTTCACCTATGACCGTTTTGCCGACAGGATCTTTCATCGACGTCTCTTTTGACGACATGCCGACATGACGGCACTCGCCGGCCGCTGCCGCGGCACGCTCGCTCCGCTCGCTCGGCTCGTGCGTTTGGTGGTCGCAGTTCTAACCTAACCTAACCCGAAGCTCTAGCTCGCTTGCGGGTGACTTAGTCTTAACCAAGTATATTATATTGATTGATAAGATTTGTGTTAGGTTAGGTTAGAACTGCGACTACCAAATGCACGAGACGAGCGAGCGGAGTGAGCGTGCCGCGGTAGCGGCATGACATGTAGACGGCATGTCGGCATGTCGTCAAAAGAGACGTCGATAAAAGGTCCTGTCGGCAAAACGGTCATAGGTGAAAAGCGCTGTTGGTGGAACGGACAAAAATGAATCGTCCTGTCGGCGAACAGTCCAATGACGAATCGGTCGTAGGAGAATGGTAACCAAACCCCATAACAAGCTGGGTTTTAACATTATATTCATGGATATACCTTTGAGGTTATATTTACGTAAAAATAACCCTTTTACTCATTTGACTTTAAATGTACCTAAGACGTTATCTCGTATGATGTTTTACGTTAGTCTTAATAAGGTTGTAGACCGAAAGAAAATGGCTGATGGAACTGGTCTGGAAATCTGGTTTATGTTGAGATCATATTTCATATATTTTTTTTGCTTACAATTTGTTTTTAAGTTTGTGGTGGAGGTGGAGGTTAAGCACTTTTCGAACACTTAATCTGAAGGTATTGCTGAATGTTGTCCACTCTATGGGCTCTTCTGATTGTTGAGTCTAACTTTTCAAGTGTACTGGTATCCACATTTATTGTTGCTTCTCAAGCTAGCATGGCAGCTGATTCCTTCTGTGGGGGTGACTGGCCAATTGGACTCAAAAACTGTCCTACCACTAGACCCCAGTCAACTTGAATCTATATCTTTAATTCTCATAGGCGTTCAAAACCGTTTCATCATTGACTTGACTTCATCAATGAGCAGTGACCTGAGGTTAGACAATCTGACATTTTTAATATCTGCATTTGCCTGAGTCAAAGTTTTCCAATTTATTCAACTCTTTTTACAAACGCCATTAGGTGATAGCATTCGGACTCAACGAGGCCGTCAAAGAAAGGGTGAAAACCCAAGTTAAATTTATATCTGGGATTGGGCGAGGATTACGGCGAAAATTGATTTTACCAATATCGCGTTTTTGTGGTCATGTCTATAACGTTTGTAAGGAATAATGTAATCATATGGACGTTACAAAATTCAGGTGGTCGTTATAATTTATTTTCAAACACAATCATTTGACCTAAAATTAGCATAATAATTCGCATTTTTTTAATGTTCTCGTATTTCATGCGTTTTGATATTCATAGTAAAGCGATAAATCATATTATTATATTATCTTATTTAAATCCGCATTTCACTGTCGAAACTGTATGTATGTGTTACGGGCCATTTGATAAGTCCGGGCATTATTCATAAGGGCCGGTCTGTATTAATAATGCCCGACTCAATTGGGCCATGTGATTAAAACAGCATGATTTATCACTTTTCCCGGCCATTATGAATAATGCCCACCTTATCTTGGGCCAAGTAATAAAATAGGTGAAAAGTAGTGTTTTTGTTTATTAAAAGACAAAATACTTACAATTTTTTCATGAAAAGTTACCAAAAAATAAGCGGCATGTATATATTACCAGCCAAAGCCGATTTCAGGACAAACTAGTTTGGCCTAGGCTAAACTAGTTCTTACTAAGGGGGAAATCGACTCGGATGGATATAGGTAAGGCGGGAGCGGAGCGTAGCGGAGCTCCTGCCTTAGCCTTCGTGGTTATTTTTTTTTATACCCTGAAAACCTTTTTTGTTTTTACTATAATAATATATTCTATGTTGACTTAAATTAGTTTAGCCTAGGCCAAACTAGTTTCGTCGTTAAGTCGTTAAATTGTTAATAGGTGTTAAAAAAAAAATAACCACGTAGGCTAAGGCAGGAGCTCCGCTACGCTCCGCTCCCGCCTTAGCCTTCTAACCTATATCCATCCGAGTCGCTTTCCGCCGCACGTAAGGCACGGCCGCGGTCCAATTTATCACATTGCCCGGCTACAAGTAGGGAATTATTCATACTGCCCGGTCCAAGTGATAAATTCAAGCTATCTTAAACACTGATTTATTACATGGACCACGGGCCGTCGGGCATTATTAATAAGGGCCGGTCAAAGTGATAAATTAATCACATTGCCCGTCGCTCTCGGGCATTATTAATAATGGCCGGTCCTTATTAATAATGCCCAGTTAATCACGTTGCCTGTAACATATGTACAAACTTTCTCATTTTAAATATTACCGTACCTAATCTTATTATTCACTTTTTAGGTAGCTTCCTCATTTTCCGAATGCTTTGTCCAAACGCTGCAAATAAATTAAACCTTTTTCCAAGCGCATTGTCCCGACCTAGTCAAAGTACGCTTGAACCACGATTCAAGATTCGGCAAATACGGTATTACATTGGCTGAAAAACGGCCTAACTTTTGCAAATAAAATGCCGTTCTGAATGAAAGAATCGCTTAAGAAATTCTTCGGCAACCAGTCCCAATAACAGGGTTAGTCGTTCGGGCACCAAACGCAGCCGCTTTATTTCGGCGAACGGGAAACGGTTATCGAATTATCGGTTTTTGATCCCCCGCGACTCGGTCGTTTAGCGAAAATTATCGGTTTACCGATTACGGATAAATAGGTGTGAAATATAGTGGCGATATTTATTCTGGATATCATTATTTTTGCACATTATATTACGTATTTTTCATCTCTGAAACAAGTTCAACCTCTTTTCGATAACGATTCTTGTCATAACCTAAATACCTACACGTATTATACATTTTTAATTAAAAATAAAGCAAAACAAAAACATTTTATAAGGCTGTAGTTCCTGTAAAAGTAAAAGAGCAGGTTTGTTTCTGACTACTAGACTTTTTTTAGTGTTCTTTTATACCATCAATTAGCTAACCTGGCTGAGCCGCTTATTAGATTATTTACAACTGACACGATCTTTTAAATATAACAAACGGGAAAAATAAAACATTCGAATGTACGTGAACACTCCCGCTTTTATGAATACTACTCTTCCTACTCAATATATGAGCAAGATTTCTATTACTGCCATTTACTCATCATTTTATGAAGTTTCCCGTCATTTTTATCATCATCTGTCCCGTACAGATAGTCGAAGAAACGACACTAGACTAAGTTAGTGTCGTTTATACTAAGGTTAGCAAAGTTACATCGGTTGGAAAATCGAATAGATTGCCCAATAACCGGTATCGTGGTGACGTAAATTGCCCGCATGAACCGGTTGGAGGCAATCTGATTGTGTGCAGGACGGATTGTTGTGCTACGTCATAGGTGCATTGGTGTGCTTTGAAGACTGACGGGCGAAGAATTTACTAGCTTCCGGACGTGGCTTTGTCCGCGTTATATACGTAGATTGCAAATGACATGTTTTTGTATTTTAGTCCAGATTATTATCCGTTTGCTAAATACATAATGGCCATAATCGAGACCTGTGGCCATTTGTGAGACTCGGGACTAAAGACGCCATCCTAATTCCCACTAAAATACCTCAGTGTTCCCTTCACACCATTGACTGGTAAAATAGGACACATTAATTTAAAATTAATTAAATAACAACAAATATTATTAAATTTTTCTTTTCACCAAGCGTGTCAAGTGCGCTATTTGGTAATCACAAACTGAAGTGCTTTTTCTAAAAAAAATACACACTGCACTCAAAAGGCTTAGCATATCAATATATTGAAGTATGAGTTTAACGTAACCAGTCTTAACATTAATGAATCTCATAGAACTCGGAACAAAAGGTCAATGAGAAATAATAAATTAAGGCGAATTTGAAGGTAACCTTAACCCATAGACCGTGGGTCATTCCGACCCAAACAACCTTCGTGCCAAGACCGTGGCAACGATATCGAATCGATAAAATATGTCGACGCACTGCGGAGTCGTATTTAGATACGTGCGTTTAGACGCACCTCACTGTTATGTTGACGACGCGTGACAGATAATGAGTATATAGCGACAAACTTATCTGTTCCAGTGGCCAAAATTAGAACTACGTGACATGTGAATTTTAAAAACTGCTACAGGATAGTGTTAGCAGTTGTTTCTGTTACAAAAAATATATCAAACATAGATCAGATGAGCCTACAGTCTGGCAGCACATTGAGCGACGCTTCCTGATGAACTGTCCCTCAATGGAATAGGCCGCAGTGACCGTTCCCCACCAAACAATACATACAGGAAGTGATCCTGCCTGGCCCAGTGCATCTGGGGTTGTAGGTTCAAATCTCACCTAGACAAGCATTTACGTGATGAACATTTGTGTTTCTCCTGTGTCTGGATGTGTTTTGGTACTAAGTGTACATTTGTGGTACCGTCGGTGTTTCTGGTAGGCACTAAAAATAAATGCTTTAGCTACTTACTTTGGAGTCAGATGTATGTGATGTTGTCTGATGTTAATATATTTCTGTTCCCCTAACCCTGGAGGTTTCACCCTGAACGGTGCCCTTGCCGAGCCCTGGCACAGTTATCGAATCAATAGCCGACGCATTGCGGACCGCCCGTAGCCCATCTGATTTGGCACACTGCACCGGACATAGTTTTGTTTGGTTTAGACCCCTAAAGGTCCAGTCTTTATAGATTTATTCGTTCTGGTAGGCATAGCACTTGCTGTATAACTGGCTGTATCTTTAGGAAAAGAAAAAGTATTTGTGAACTTTTGTGATTGGCTAACCATTCGGCCACGTTTTTACCCACGTGGACTATACGACGTACAAGAGTGCAGGAATTTAATATAGGTACTCCGGAATAAAAAGTGGGTAGTATTTGGCTCTCGAGCTGTCAACCTGATAATTTTATGCTGGTTTTGTTTTTAATGTATTAAACGTATTTTAATAAGTGATGTTGTACCCATGGGGTTGTTTTAGAGTAAACTTATTGTGACGCCATTAAAATATTAAATGCCAATTTCATCACTACCACTTATATTTCTGATAATTTCAAGACGCTAGTGTCTTATTTTCTAAAATTAAAAAATAGATTCTAATAATAGAGATTGTCTTGAAAGGCTTTGTCGAGAGTGGGGACTGTCCACTTCTGAGACACGTGTCAAATATTAATTTGTCTAAAGTAATAATTAAGTACTAAAGTTTTTAAGCTTTCGATGTTATTTACAAATTGGATCTTTGTTGTCCGAATAAAAACATTTTAATTATTTATTTATTTAATCAACGTAATTTTTTTAAAGCAGCGCTCTGTGTTTGCTCCTGCAATTTCGCACCAAAATATATCGCTAAAGTTAACGCTTCAATGAAGCCTACGTCAGTGAAATACAAAGGTCATTATGCATTTGCACGTGATGATAAGATTAAAAGCGTTCAAACAAATTTGATCTATCTCTCTGACGTCATATGGTAGAGTGACGTAGTTGCCTAACTAAGCGACTAATCGTCTATTTTACAGCTTTCTAACGATGGGTGTATTTAGATACTGCATAGTCAATTAGTTGTGTAGGCAAGATCTAATTGGTTTTGTTCCCCTATTAAGGGTTGCGGAGGTCAGATGGTCGCTCCAATGTTATAACAGTACTTGCCAAAAAATGGATCATGGTGCATCCCGGGAAAATTCTGAATTCTCACGGGTTAAAATAATTATAAGAGTTTATTGTTTGTTCTTCTTTCAGGATCGGATCGACGTGATAAACTACTCGTATAATATAAGCCGCCGAGATTTTTTAAATTTGAGAGAGAACATGAAGAGTAAAAACTATCATGTGAAACATTTGATTTTAAATTATAAGTTGGCAATCTAATTTAATTTAAAACATCGCTCTTGTCGGTGGAGCTATTTCCACTTCTATCTGGACTTTGCAATAAGATAAATTAATATTGCGTCTTAAAATAGCAGAAAAAGACTTCAAGTAGTCAAGTTTGAAGCTTAAGTACAATTGTCAAACACTACAACATATTTTTCAAAAGTCTCTTCAAGCGATATAGAACATGACCTTTATTAATATTGGAGAAAACGGCTTTTGAAAGGAGCCGATTTTAACTCATAATGGACCCAGACTTCAGCAGACCCAAACAATACTTAAGCTACATTTAGGTACAATACCGATTTTGGGAAGTCTGTACTCGTTGTGAGGAGTCTAACAAACAGTTAACAAGATAGTTTATTTATAAAGTCTATAATAAGTTAGTTTTGGGCTAAGGTCAAAGAGATGAAACTGTCTGCCGCCGTGGCGTTGTGCCTAATAAATGTATCCGCCTATTGTCCTAAATAATATAAAGCCATCTTCACAATTACGGGTACCTACTGGCTTAATCAACACGCTTGCCAAATGAGGATTGGTTATTTTAAACCCGAGGAGTGTTCGAAAATTATAGTCATCCGTTGAATAGTTCTAACGGTAGCAAACTTTACTTTTTTGGGCTTGATCCTTTAATTCTGCGTTCATAAAAAAAACAGTAAAAAATTCAAATTAATTGTGTATGACAAAGCGAATACCCGGTTACATTTTGAACATCGCAGTCCAATCAATTATGAAGTAAGTAATAGCTGCATAATGTCTCTTTGTATGAATTAAATTGCGTTAAGCAGAATACAGTTCGAGTTTCGAATCCAAACAAAGATTGACACTAATCCATTGGAAGCGTGTCTGGAACAGACTATTGTATGAAATACTATTCGGCTGTATTTTGGTTACGTTCGTGCATTTGAATGTCATTCTAGTTTTGGCTAGTGATATTCCAGTCAGCTTAATCGCATATCAATTCAGAACACAAAATGTGGTGTGGCCATTTAGAACATTTCGATGGCTAGTGGTTCTAAATAACTAGTGATGTTAGGGGTAATACACGACGTAATGACTGTACAGTCAAAAAGTGGCGTCCCGATTCAAATACTACTAGCTTCAAAAAAAAGAAGCAATAAAAAAATAAAATCAGTACTTTTTCTTGTGTTCTTTTTGGTGGCTATGCGGACTAGATGATAGTTTAAAGGTATATACATAGTATTTTAAAAAAGGTGGCTCTGAGGGCAAGTATGAGGCTGAATTACTACATAATATCATTAAATTAAACAGCTGCCCTTCTTTATGATCATAATTATTATTATGAAGTATTGCATAATTTTTAAAAATAATATACTAATGGTTATTTAATGACCGACGAGCTTCTTTTGTTGAAGCCTTTGTTTAAGGTCTAGTCTGCCTATAAATAAAATTACCAATTTTCACTCAAAAAAAACACATGTCTCAAGTTTAATTTCTACTTCTAAAACAACATGTATTACTATGATGTAGCTCTCATTTACGTCTTTAAGACGAAAAAAGTTACAGTAATGTTTTTGTTTCCATCACAGTTACTTCATTACAGTTTGTACGTGTTGCGTTGTTCTATCACCTCAGCTGTCATCCCTCGTCATACTAAATAATAGACTACAAAGGTACCGGACCAACAAGCAAAGGTACATAACTTGTAGTTGGATTGGACAAAGGAACTCGGAGTTGTATGGGAATCGTGGTTTCTGAATTCACTGATAATATTGCTCAGATTTTACCGTCTGATAAGTTGTTACAATAGATGTCGTAAGAATATTTTAGCTGTCTGTCAAGTCAAGAATTAGAAACTAGGATTTGGTGCAAAATCAACTAGTTGATAGCAGTTGGATAGCTACAACTGATGTTTAGGTAATATCAAAACCTTTTAACCTCAAAGATCAAAAAAATTGGAGAATTTCACTATTTGTTACAAAAATCAGATTCCAACCGTATTTTTGTAATGTGTCTAAAAGTCACTAATAGTAGGTCAAGTATTCGCTGGGTCAAAAACTTTCTAAACCTTAAAGGTTTTCGCACAACGAACCCACGGGGCAATAGTGTGAAGTATATAAATGTTTCCCCTAACAGTTTTTTTTTTATATGGCTGCCAAGTTTTAGGCCACTCACATGTTGACGAACCGTTTGGTGTAATGGTTGAGAAGTCGCCTGTGGACAGAAATGGATGGGTGCAAACAAACAAAGGAAGTTTTCCCGTCCCTAGACAGACGACTGACGCGCAGTCTACTGAAACTGTCCAAAGTAAACCTACGACACGCAGTGGGCATCATAACAGGCCACTGCATGCTTAACAAGCACCTGTTCAACATCGGCATGACGGACAGCCCGCTATGCAGAGGCTGCATGGACGCTGAAGTAACACCGGTCCACGTACTACTACAGTGCAAGAGTGTGGACCATCATCAAGCGCGCCTGCTTCCTAACAGCGGCACCCTGCGGGAGGTGCTCCGGGACATCACAGCAGTGCTGGAGCTCTGGATCGAGCTCAAATGGTTTGAGTAACGGGTTTGTGACGCATTTCACGCACATTAATGGCTCATTCCGGAGGCTAAGTGCGGAAAATCCCCTGGAAACCTGAACCTGAGAAGTCGGCTATTACACCAAAGGTCGCGGGATCGATCCCCGCAAGGTACAAACATTTGTGTGCATGAACACATATTTTGTTTGTATCAGTCTGGGTGTTTCTATGTTTAATATGTTACATGACGTATTTACAAAAAAAAAAAAAGTATATACTCGTAAATATGTAATGTTAATCCGTTGTCTAGCACTTATAGTACAGGCTATGCTTAGTTTGGGGCTAGATGGCTCAGTGTAAATAATGTCCAGGGATATTTATTACTATTATTAATTGGCACTTTGGCGACTGATATGACACAAAATATTTGTACCACGGGGACTATTCCCATAGTGGCCAATTTCTCATTAGATAAAATAATGAGTAGCCGGTTTACACTAGGTATTTTAATTTATTGTGACATATTATTAATTCACTGACAATATTTTAGTCTCTTTGATGGTATAGCTATTACTGAATCCGATACCTATAATAATATAATGTAAGAGAGAGGTCCTGTTCGGATGAATTTTCCGCCATAATAGCTCTAGCTATGTTCCGGCAATATTAATATACGAACCATTACACTTGAAAAGATTCAGAGATCAAAGAAGTTTACTGTAGTGCTGAGCGATTTTGTCTAATGAAAATTGTAAATTGTTCCTAATGTCTTTCATTGCAATAGACCTTGACATTTCTTAATAAGAGATAATTCTCCCGTAAAGTTCTAAACAAATCGATAAACTCGAGTTAATGAATGTCACTGCATAATTTATGTTAGTCATTATTTATGTACAGTAACGTAGACTAAAAATAGGCCGTACCAAAATTTCTCGGCACGATTCAGCATAGACTTTACTGAATTATACGTCTGCCTACTATGTACTACACCATGTTAGGTTAGGTGGGTGGCATCCCACCTAGCGGAAACATACACGTAAGGTATTATTCTGTTTCCATTTAGTTGCTATTTATAGCCATTAATGCTTAGTTATGGTGGATTTTTTATAAGATCAGTAGGCATTAGGTACGGAACCCACTTGATGGTAAGCGGACACAGCGACCTACTATTAAGAGATACTTTACCAGGAAGCAGCGTTCGTCTGTTGTCATATTTTGGACTTCTTTGGTCTTCGAGCCTTTGATTTTAATTATAATTACTCCCACGCTAATATTGCTTTAACAGCCAGGCAACAGACAGGGCAATGATGCGGAATGGTATGACCATATTATACTTATGAGTGTAGTAGCTTGTCAGTGGGACTATGCAATGTGCCAGAACTATTACAAAAATATTTCATAATTTCATCGTCATTGTTGTAATAATTGATACTGACGAAATCACCACACTTGCCAGACGCGGATCAAAACGCCGAACTGTGTTTGAAAATCCGAGACAAATGCACGACCCGGGAATAGAACCCAGGATCCCGAAATCTCGGTCCGGCACTAGTTTTTTTTTAATACTTGGTCAGTTGGCAGGCAGCCACGCTACCCACCTGATGGTAAGCGGCCACTGCGGCCTGTTCCATCGAGTTGAGGAACGCTTCACCTGGAAGCTTCGCTGAATGTGCTGCCAGACTATAGGCTGATCTTTGAGCCATTGATTTCAAGTTTACTGGCGCTCACTATAATATTCTCGGAACACAGCCAGAGCTGTTATGGCGGCAGATTTCACCTGTGGGGGTAGCTAGCCAGTCGTGAAAAAGCCCTACCACCAACCAGACCCAAGGCGGAAATCGAACCCACGACCTCCTTGTTTTTATACCCGAGCAGCTTAGCCACTGTTCCACAGAGGCGGTATAAAATCGAGACAGTAAAAACATAAGCATGTGAAACAATATATAGAGACGCCGACCCCCTCATAGATCTTTTTACGGACGCCGCACGGGTATTACTCAATCCTAAACCAATACGTCGCAGTTCAATTAGAACAAAAACTTCAATTATACAGCACATCGTGTTTGCTCCGACCCGACCCTAGATTGGGTGTGCCTTGCAATAGAATATTTGATCTGCCAACACGATTATACAGTACCAGAGACCAGAGGTGAATGGCGCCGTTTATAAAGAACTGATAACGTTTAAGACTTAATAAAATTCTTCGTCATTAATATGACCGTTATCAAAAAACAAATTAGATTTCCACGAACAATCTTTTTCAAAAATCCTCTCGAGCTACAAAAGTTAAATACCTATTTCTGCGTTTACTGTGAACGTAGAAGTTTTGAGTAAAGAGAGAGTATTATTATCTTAAGCAATGCAATGTATGCTTTTGATCCTAGAAAATCTAGAATAACGCTCGAGTGTTTTTGCTAGCACTTTTTTTTTGATAAACAGGCTGATATCTAACCTGATGTTCCTAGGTAAGGATACGCCACCAGGAAATGTTCCTTAATTTATCGGTAGGTACTATAATTACTTTGACGACGGTTGTGATACCGTTGCCCTGAGTTTAATTCCCAAGCTAAGGGTGATTCTTTTACCGACTTTCCTTATGTTCCTGATGTTTTTCCAACCTTTGCACACTTGTTTTTATAAATATCATTGCTTTTTGTTAACTTCTTTCAATGAAACCTAACCGCTGCTAAATTATGATAAAATCCTGTTGCTCCAAATAATTAAAAGCAAAGCCATCAAATACTTTAGTAATTGAACGATATCGTATCGGGATAATATCGTTTAGATACCGATTATCTCTTGTGTAATCGATTCTTATCGGAACGTTGTAAAACAACATGATATGTCCGATATCACAAATATTTTCTTAATTGTTCAGGTGCTGTTTGCATTTTTTCCTTATAATTGATTTACTGAGTCTTCGAATTCTAAAAGCGGTATTAACCAAGCCATACCTTGAAAAGCCCGCAGCCGTATATTCTGCACTCTGTAAACGAAGACAATTACAAATATGCTTAGGTTAGGGCTGGAAAGTGCTATGTAAATAAAATCCAGTGATAATATTATGATATGACGAATAAATAACTTTGGACACTATTCACACAGTATTTTCAAGCTCCAAACCAAACAAAAATAATCGTATGTACCTATACATAGATCCAAATAGTCATGTTTGTGCTCAAAAATGCTTTTAACTGTGTCAATCGAAGGCACGATCTCCAAAGAAATGGCCGACTTCTCAACCAATACACCAAATCATTATTTTAATATCTCTTTGGTCTTGTCAGATTAACCACACACCAAGCTTTAAAGAACATGAATTTAGTGTACACGTTGCCCACTCACTTGTACACTAAATTGTTAGCGTAGTTGCAATGGTTTCTAAGAGAACACATTTGTTGTAGATACCTGTAATGCATTGAGGGAAAATTATTTAACTTTCCATGCTAGTATAAACTTATTAATGTCCCCCTGTAGGACATCATCGTTACAATCACATTATCGCTACAATAAGTAGGTACTGATTTAACCACCACGCTTGTCAATAGCTCATGTGATCATAAAACTGATATGGCTCCATGAAATACGAAATTTTTGCGACACAAATTTTTGACTCGCGATTTGGACCTAGGTCCCCTATCACAGCCTGATATAAGCCAGTCGATCGACTAGGCGTTTCCATGTTAGGTGTGCGAAAATAAATGTTATCGTGGAGTTGGGTAAGCGAAGAATACTAATTTCGTAAGGGAGTGTCTACATAAATCGTTGGAAATGGTAAGCCATTTTTTACCGTTCCTTTATATTTCCTGACCAGTTCGGCAGTGATGCGATAAGGTACTGATCGCTTTCGATTTCCCTTCGCGTAGCCGTATTTATTTAGGATCTCCCTTCTAGATCCCTCCTCGTTTAAAATAATTCTTAATTTTATTGTTTTGTGTTTGTATAACTTTTTTCATTGTTATCTTTAGCAGTTTTGTGAATTGTAATTTTTGGCGAACGCAATTTTTAATAAGTCTAAAATAATCATTTTCATGGCTATTTTTAAAAATATGGTAAATGACACCCAAGGTAAACTTGGATGTAATAACGATAGTGACTATCATGTGATATGAACGTTACTCTACTGATTGAACCAGTTTTATTTTTCCTATGTCAAAGGCTTTTTTCACAAATGATTTGTTGTAATAGGGAATATGCATGTATTTTTTTTATATTTGTAATTCACTTTTTACATCATTATAAAATAGTAAAAAATATAAATACTGTTGGAAATGATCAAATTATTTTTTTAAATAATATTTAAAACATCGCTAAAATTTGATATGTTTGAATGCCGCCATCTTTCGCGGGCCTTGATTGACGTCACAAACCAATACCAGTGTTTGTTGACTATGATACTTTTGGTTCTTTTATAGAAATTTTTTCAGTTTTAAAAGCTATTCACGCCATGGAAAAAGCTAAAAGATCATTTTATAGATATTGTCTTGTACCCATGTGCAAAAACACTTAAAAAATAAAAACATCTAAATTCCTGTTCCAAAAGATGCGAATACACGAAAACAATGGTGTAAGGTTATGAGAAGATGAAAAACACCACAGAAACACGAATAATATTAATTTTTCTTTCAGACACCATATAAACAGCAACGCCGACGTGGTAGGTATGTGACGTTACGTTTCGGTTTGACCAATGGTGATGCGTTTCGAAAATTCACTCGCTTATTTTGCATTTTTGAATTAATTGTTTATGCAATTTAAAACAAACTTAATAAGGAAATGATGGTTCAGATACGATTTCAGAACGATATGGATTCAGGGGACAAAAAATCAATTCAATTTAATTCAAATGCATATTCCCTATTGTTCAGAAGCAGATGCGATCGATCCCCGCAAGATCTGTTTGTAGGGTTGTGAACCTATAAGCTATGGTTATCCGTTGCCTATTGTATGACGTAAGACACAAAGTCTTGTGTTGGATACTATAGCCATTAGCAAATACGAAATCAGTCCTCCCGGCACAGACTTAGACACTTTTTGTGTCCACTTACATACAATGGCACAATGCTACAATTTTGTGCTATGTCGGCAACAAAAAGTGTTTACGTCTGCGTAGTGCCTAAATGGCGCTGTGTGAATTATGCCGAAGCTCCCTAGCGAAAAAGAAATACCCTTTTTTATTTATTTAAGTATTTAGTTATTTCTAAACCAGACTTACCCTTCAATATCAAGTTTGTCGAACGAAACCGGTATTCTGTTTTACCCATTACTTTCAAACTTCGCGCAAACATTCTCAAGTTCATGGGAGGTAATTAAATTTCTTAACTTCAGAAAAGTAATAAAGTTTGTCAAATGTAAACCGTTCTGGTTAATTTTCGGGTGCCTTGATTTTTATCGTGATTAATACCGCTGTATTTTTTCATACAATTTTTTTTTAAATGTTTTTGACTTTGACACGATATTTACTTTGTAAATATGAACCAGCATGGTCGTTAATGCATAATATTATATATGTATTGTATTTAATCTAACGAATATTTATTTAAACAGATAAGGTTTGATTAGTCTTAGTTCTTTCGAAGATAAATAATTTTCTACCAAATTTAAAAAGAATTAAAACGAAAAATGATATTTATCGAAATAGATAATTCTAATACCTACCACGGCTCCCACCTGTTGTCTGGATAAGAACTATTTTTTATCATACTAAAAAATTTATGAGTGAATAGTGATACATGACATCTTTTTATCATTTCGTGATCGCAATTTCTGTAAACTGTATTGTGCCCGAAATACTGAGTAAAATGTGAATTAATGGTGATTAACACGTTGAGACATTAGGATTATCCATTAATCATTTAATTTAATAAAATTACCAACGGAACAATGTGTGTTCCCTTGATGAGTCTATGTCGAATACGTTTCAAGAAGAATGAAATTAATTTCGAGAAGAAAACAAACGAACTTAAATGAACGAACGTCTTTCTGCGAAATTACTTTTCACATTTCGTTCGCATTAGGTAGCATAATTACAATTTCTTTATGAAAACGTTTTTTAAATATCTTTACATTGGTTTGTGCCGGGTTTTTTTTTGTTAAGTATTTCGTTTATATAAGTGGGAATTTTTACAGGATATACTTCGGTGAGTGTACGTGAGAGTAGTAGTATGAGCTTGTTCTCCCTTAAGTATTGGATATACCAACTACCCATGGCCGCATAAAACGTTTTCCAAACAGCTCAGCTATTTGATGGTAATGGCTAAGGAGTGTAACTCCCTGTCTAAGAATTTATTTCCAGACCACTACAACTACATTTTTCAAGTCATAATAGGCCGCATCTCACTTGAGATCAGCTGAGATCTTGGCCAAATTCTTACTCATTTTGAGTTAAAAAGCCGTTTCATAGAACACGTGTATTCCCGGGTCACGTATTCACCTTAGCTACCGTCATTCCAGACAATAGAAAATCGATTGTCAGTTTTCCTTTTAAGAGGCGAAGGTGAGAGACTTTTGGGATTTTGCCTATTATTATCTCCATGTAGGGCGAAGGACACATGTGCCATTTATTTATAGTCATGCCCTATTTATCATTATGGGTCACATATTTCATTTCTATATCTGGTAAAGGAACTCAGCAACTGGGCTCAGAATGTTTTTTTTATATGTTATGAGATAATATTCAGGAACTTTTTACTAAAGTCCATATGTAGTAGAAATGGCAGTCAATTGAGAGACGCCTCGGAGGAGAATGCGTTTACGCACCATAACCGCAGGCTAGCTACACCTGCGGCCGTGGGACTCTACCCACTAAATTCCTGCGGTTTCTCCTTCACACCCGATTGGGACGAGCCGGTGCCAACCTTGTTGCTATTTACCAGCCCATCCCAGTGTACCCCGACTTGAGAGGCCTTAAGTCAGAGTGGGGCCTAGGGAATTGAGAGACGCCTCGTTAAGTTCATAACATCTGTCAATGGAATAAGTCACTTAAGATCACGTGGCCTGCGTAACTGTCTACCACCTAAAGTGAGATAAAAAAAATGTACCGATTCAAATTCAAAGTGATCTAGACGACAGATTTGACTTTTAACAATATCAACTAGCTTTCGGCCTATGTAACTGTGTAATATTATCATGTATGAGGCAAAAGTGAAACTCACACACAGACAAGGTCCTTACACAGGCCATTAATTGTTTTATATTCAAACATAACCCGTGACAAAGTAGGCACAGCCCATAAACCTTTACTTCATCGCCATATCAACACGTTACGACCATTACCCGTCAACTATAATAAAATCATCTAACTCGATCATAAACTCGAAAGCTTAACTCCCTTCATTTTTATTGCATTTTAGAATGTAAGCGTCTTCAATATGGAACGCATCCTTTTATCGACGGTATTGCTTATTCAATGTAGCTTTTTACGTATACTTTTAGACTTCACGCAAAAGTAGTAAAAACAATGGACAGTAAATACTTATCAGATTCCAAAGTAAGAAGCTTGAGCACTTTTATTATGCTTCGCAAATCCTAGCAAAATAGCCAACCAGACGCAGAACAAACTTTTTAATTTGCTAACTGCCTAATTTAGGGGTTCCGTGAGACTCCGAAATCTATATGGACAGCCAACTTTTTGATCACGAACATCAATCTACATTTGGCAGTTAATGTGATTAAGCCAGTACCTATCATTGTAGTGATGACTTGATTTCGGTTATGGAGGCCTTTGCCGGCAAAACTTATGTATGTATTCAAGTCCAGACTCTTGAAAAGTTTAGTATAAACACTTGTTTAATTAAAGCAGCAATCAAAATCAAGAACCGAAAGACGAAGTCCAGTACGAAACACTAACAAAATCGCTGTTATCATTCACCATATCTCGACAAGATATCGCAAATTACAAGTTATAATCTGTACAGTATGACAATTTATCGTCTTTGATAAGGTTCAAGCGTTTTTATGATATATTTATTTATTTATTTGTTTGGTCCACGGATTTGCTCATCATGCTTATAAACAATCATAGTACATTTACATAAGCTTTTGGAAAAATTCGTATACAACTTTGTATTTATTGTAATTTTCACAAATCAAATACCTACTAAGTAGAGATCTTTTTTATTATTATAGTTTGTTTTAATTGCGTTTGTTTAAAATACATCTTTATTTAAAAGCAAGATGTGCTGTTCGCCTTTGCAATAAAAAAATATAAAAAAGCAAAGCAGTACAAAATCTATGTTTTTTTTAATCTCTGTCTGGAAGAGCAGGAATTCGTGTGAGATGTAAACGGAGAGAATGAAGATTGATTAATTTATTGGATAAGTGCATGTTAATAAGATTGCCATTCGCGAATGGAGACGAAGTTTGTTGTAATATAATAAGTCATGATGAAAATTTTACACTGCGTGATGTTAGGACATTCAAAGATTAATTTCCTTTTTTAATCTCATTAAAATAAATACTAGCTAAGAACAAGTTATGAACGATACGATACTTGTTTAACGCAAACTGTACTTAAATTTATAAAGTAGGCTTAAATATTAATCCCTTGTTTACTATCAAACCAAGCCTATTTCGGGAAACTTTAATACAGACCAGTAGGTAATCCTTATTGTGTGATTTTTACGATAAAACTTTTGGGATCGTAATTCTGAATAAAATTATTAATTCATATTATAATCAGTTGTTTTGAAGTTCAGCAATACTAAATATTCTTTGTTTATCTTAATTTGGATGTTTTACAGTTCCAGTTTTAAATATTTTCCTATCAATAAAGCATAACAGTCTCTGTGATTAACACGACAATTTTTTTCATGACCAATTATTTCGCTCGGTTGGAACCCTACTGGAATGAAACATGCGAGATTTCGATGGTTCGCATTACGCCGCGCACGCGCTAGAACAGTACGCGCCAAAATGATCTGAGCGTTCAAACCTACCAAAAATATCTGAACATTTGACAAAAATCACTCTTAACACCATACTTTTAGGTGTAAATATCTTTTGTTGTCATTTGTTCTCAAACAACAAACGAAAATAAATGCACCTTTACGTCTGGTTTTTGTGGTTTTGAACGCTTAGATCATTTTGACGCTGACTGTACCAATCAGGAATGTAACGGAGGTAAAGGACTATGCAAAGGAGCGTCCCCACCCACCAACAGATTTCAACCGTATCTCTATTTATACCTCTTGCCATACTGATCTTTTTTTTGTATGACGACATCCGCCGTAGGAATGGGGATTTCACGCAAATCGAATTTGAATGTTGTATTTTTCAAGTATTTTTTTTGACACAGTTAATTGTGAAAATAATGTGCAGGCGATAAAGAGTAACCCCCCTGGCCTAAATAAAAGTGTTCAATCAAAATATAATCTTAAAAAATATTTTACAGTCGAGTCTACTTGAAGCTAGACACTTACAGCGCAATTCTGAATCTTAGGCGTACGGTATAAGGACGGTTTTATTGTTTTTGAATACCCCGTTATTTTTTGGATTAAAAATGGTTATTTGTCTTTATATGGAATGTCATAATAATATTGAAACTAGTGCCAAGTCTGTTGGTGGGTGGGGACAGAGCCCATACAACTTCTTGCGTTGTCCTTTATCGGAATCGGAGTTTGTAAATTTGATTTATCAGAATCGGAACCGGAATCGTAATCGGAGTTGGATACAGAGGCAGAAGTAGTAACAATTTTTAGCGAAGGACAAATAAAACATCATTCAGTAATTTCTTTTAATTACAAGAACAAATTAACACAGACACAGAAAAGAACAACATTTTCTTACTAAACATTAAATTAAATCAAATGCATCAAAACTAGTGTATTACTATGCTTCGACCTCCGATTCATTTTCGGAATTTCGGAGCCAAAATCGGAACCGAAAGTGATATACGAGTAAAACCGGAAGTTCCGATTTAACGCAATCGGGACAGAAGCTCCGTAACATCCCTTTTACCTATTTGCCACTAGCTCGGTGGTGGCGGAAAACGTCGTAAGGAAACCCGCTTAGTGAAGTGACTGTGTTACCTAATCTAATTGGTCTGGTTCCCCTGTCAAGAGTTACGGAGGTCAGATAGCAATCACTCGAATGTTATAACTGGACTTGCTAAATCTTGAGTTATGGTGCAAATGCAAATGTATCCTGACTAAATCGGGACTTATTCCGTGACCTCTGATTCAATAACTTCTCAACCCTTACACTATTCGCTGTCGACTTTTCAAATACCGGTTTAGTAGTAGAAGTCTTCGATCATATATGATCGAAGGTAGAAGCTAGAAGTACCAGCCTGTTTAATATCCCCGCCACTACAGCGGCGTTGAAAACGAATAATGTAACTTAATTCATTAAATAGTATGACGAGCCATTTGGTGTAATGGTCGAGTAGTCGGCTATTACACCCAAGGTCGCGAATTCGATCCTCGCACGGTACAAAAACTTGTGTGCAGGAACATATTATCAGTTAATCGATATAAACAGATATGTTCATGCACACAAATGTTTGTCCCAGACCGATATCTGGGCTGGGTGTTTCTATTTATAATATTATGTTTGTATTTACAAAGTAAGAAAGTATGTAAGTAATGCTAATGCTTAGTTTGGGGCTAAATGGCGTTGTGTGAATAATGTCCAGAGATATTTATTTATTTTAAGGTATCAATGATTAACTTCTATAAACTATAACACACTATGAGTTTGCGAAGACCGAAATTTCACAACGTTTCCCAAATTCAGTCTAAAATTACGTTCAACAATACTACTAGGCCATAAATTAGGAAGTTTTAGTTAATTGGGTACTAAATTCACTTAAAATGACTAACAAGTTGGCAATAAATAAAACAAATTAAGATTAATACTTGTCTAGCCGTTTTACGCGACTTAATCAGCGTAAAGATTTCTGTAATATATTAAGTCTTTAACGTATTATCGTGTAAACAAAACACCTGTACAGTAAAAAAAAGCTAGTCATTCAATAAACTGTGATCTTAGCCAAAGGCGAAATCTGCCACCATTACAGCTTGTCCTATATTCAAGCAATATTTTAGGTCCATATCCCTTAATGAAGTAGGCCGCAATGACCACTTGCAAACAGGTACTGCTTAATGGAAAAAAGATAATATGCAATAGTGGGAATTAGCACCACCTTATTCAATGTTAAGTCTACGTCAATGTTACGTCAATCCACCTAACGGAGCGACCGGATTTATGACAAAGGTTACGCAGGCGGCAATTCTCTCGGACAGCTATAATAATAATAATAATAATTCATTTATTTCTCAGTCTACAATGGACCATTTACACAGCGTTTTACATAATTCGGCGCTTCAAGAACTTGCTAACCGGGAAACCAAGACACCAAGAATTCCATCGCTACGTCAACACATTGCCTTCTCAAAGAACATACTGGGCATGTTGTATTTGTATGGGTCAAGGCACACGCGGGGCTCGTCGGAAATGAGGCTGTCGATGCAATAGCCTAAGTGCTGCCTTGGCTCATCAGTCACTAAATCTCGCACAATTTCTAATCAGCTTCGTTAAAACTAACGCCCAAAATCTCCATAAAGCTAAACACGAAGATACGTATAAAACTGCTAGTACTGGTGTCTTTACACGTCAATGGCTACCTGACTTAAAAGTATTTCACAACTTTTTCAAGAAATTAGACCGTCCTTTCATATGACGCAAATTTTAACAGGGCATGTATATAACCGTCAATATCTCTATCACTTCCACATTACTAATACCGACAAATGTCACTGTAACCCGTCAAAAATCCAGACCATTGAACATCTTCTTAAAGAATGCCCTGCAATGCGCGCTAGAGATCTGAACACGAAGAAACTTGTAAATATTTTAATATCTCACCTTATATCATAAGATGAGATATTATTATCCGATACCTTATCCGCAAGCAACAACCTATAATATCTTTTGATAAATTACTGCAAATACATTGTAAATACCCTTAAAACTTACAATACGAGTAACTCTTAGCCTTACGGGAAACCATACCTAACTTCTTACACTCCATAACATCTGTATAAATTCATCCTACATAATCATTCTCTTCCATCCATTCCATCTTCTATGCCACGAAGTATCCCATAGCGATTGGCAAAACTCTTGCATTATGAATAATTATTCTATCATATAAGAGTAAACTCTGGAAACACCTAGCCAGGACTTAAAAAAAATGTCTCACTGCAGGGCAAAGACTTGCATAATTGAAATCATGTCATCGCTACAATGTAGGTACTGGCTTAAAAATAGTGGTAAAGCCATGCTGTTTTACTCGTACATCACAAATAGGCCGGCTCGTCCGGGAAAGTACCTAACACCCTCTCACATAACACCAGCGTGAAATAAGAGTGACTACTAATGCGTTTCGTCTGGTTTGTGAGAGTGCAGGAGCCCCCCCCCCCCCCCCCCCCCTAAAAGGCCGGCAAAGCATCAGTGATGCTTCTGGTGTTGCAGATGTCCATGGGCGGCGGTAATTGCTTACCATCAGGCGATACGCTGGCTCGTTTGCCGCCTCTCACATAAAAGCAATCACTACACTTTAGAAAATTAAATTAAACTTTGCTTGACCCGGATATTGAACACAGGATCTCAAGATAACTGCTCGGTACTTAAATCACTTAGTTAATAGTGGGAATAAGTAGTACCAAAAGTGCGCGTGGTTGAAAAGATCTGTTACATTGGTGTTCATTCTAAGTAACACGCTGTACCCGAAGGACGCTTCAAAATAAATTAACTCATTAATTGGCAGCACTCACTAGTTTAAAAATTTGTTCTTCATTAAGGTCTAATTAATACGCGTTTCGTACACAGGTGAATTAGCATCGCAAACATGGACATAATCTGAATGTAAATCGGGCTCGAAGAATATGCGTGTATGTAGACCAACCTTCTGAGAGATTAAAGCAGTAAAGGTAATGTTTGTTCAAAAGAATTTATGCAAGTGCTTGTATTTTGGGTCAATTGCTTCAAAATTTCATTAAAATTAAAATATGATTTTACTAGTTTTTATTTGTTTAAAATCAAAAATGTGCTTTATTTGTCTTATAGTAAAACCACTAATATAAATAATTATGACCTTACTCTAACCATAAAATAACCATATTTTATAGAAAATATTTACTTCTTTATGAAGGAGAACTAAATAGGTATATGTTTTATTTAACCAAATTCTAATAAACTAACGTGTTTAAACTCTTTTCTTCCACTTTAACTAATTCGTTCAATCAATTGTACTTAGTCTATTCTTCCTTTCAAGTCTCGTCCCTTACGAATGTGAAGGGGAAACTGGGGTTATTTTAGTCGTTATCAATTATTGTCTACTCAGTCTTTTTAAAAATAATTTGCATATACATATTAAATTTTGCGTCCATATTGAAACGATATTGAACAGTTGAATAATACTGACGTTGCCGAGATCGCGTTCATCGAACATGGAATTTGAATACACGTGTGAAATATCGTTCTCCTTAAAATAGGTAGTCAAAACAATGGTACTCGTATCTCACCATGAAAGGAACGCGGTGTTGCCTTTACTGACTTTTAACCTTCGAAAAACAAAGTCGTATCGATAAAAAATATCAATTGGAAACATCTGCAGTGTGAACTGTGTGACTGTCTATTGTTTTTGCGAAGACAGGCACCTCCGGCGTTTCCTCTTTATCACTGAAGGCGGTAATCGATAACGTCTTAAATAAAACACTGCCTTCATTACGAAACAGATATTTAGCTTGACAAAACAAATATTTAATTTTATGCTCTAGAAAGTGCCGCGAATGCGAACACTCTTGTTCTCAACAAATTACGGTGGCATGCGATACTGTAAACATTATTTTAGACAATTTAAAGGGTTTCATATATTTTAATTACTTCGCCGGTTTCGGATGGTATACTTAAAGGGTCACTTAGAATTGAAATATTATATTTTGAGACTAAATTAATTATTTTTAGCCAAACATTTATTTTTCATTCTTAATTTATATTATAACTCGTAAAAGTAGACTAGAGACTAGATGTTAATCTATTCCATATTTTTATAAATCTGTGTCTGAGAGGTATACTTATTAGGTTAATAAGAAATAGTCAGGAGATGTGAAAATAGTCAAAACCATGCACGAAAATAAGCTAGTAAACATTAAGTAGCCATCGTTTAAGCTTTAGAACGGGAATTTAGTTCTTGTGAACTAAATTCCCGTTCTAAAGCATTGGTTCCACCGTAACTAAATTTCTATAATATTGATTCTACGTGGTTTCAGGTCACAGAGAACATATGGGACTTTACAAAATGGCCACTGTTGCCAATGCAACAATGGTTTGCGCTTGACGGCACATAACTAGGGGCTCCTATCAACAATAGCTTTGCCAGAGCTCCGCCAATATACAATGTAGCAATAGTTATGGCTAGATTGAGCGAGATTTCTAGAATAACAATTTAAGTCTCATGGATATAAGTGCCTGCCTAGCATTATAAATAATAAATAAATAAATATCTCTGGACATCATTCACACAGCGCCATCTAGCCCCAAACTAAGCATTAGCTTGTGTTATGGCTACGGATAACGGATAAACATTACTTATTTACTTTTTTTTTTGTAAATACGTACATATTATACATAGAAACACCCAGACCAATACAAACAGACATGTTCATGCTCACAAATGTTTGTATCGTGCGGGGATCGAACCCGCGACCTCTGGTGTACTAGCCGACTTCTCGACCATTACACCAAACGGCTCGTCAATTAGGTAAGCTATTAAGGTTTTATCCTACAAATATTATAAATGCGAAAGTCTGGATGTTTGTTACTCAATCACGCCTAAACGGCTGAATGGATTTAGATGAAATTTGGCACACGTATAGTTTATAATCCTGATTGGGACATAGGCTATAAAATTTCTACGGGAAACGTCTCATTCCCGCGAGATATTTGAAAAAAGAAATTACGCGCGGGTGAAACCGCGGGCGGAAAGCTAGTATAAAATATTTTTAATAATTATTGAAGACTGATTTTTATTAGAAGTGCGTCCCAGTTAAAAAAAGTGTAGTAAATCATAATTTTTTGGAATATCTTTTTCTGCAAATATATCTGCTTTTGTAAAAATAAATTATAAATGTGTAAAACTTTAAAATTTGTACTGAAATGGGATGTTCATAAAATTATTTTGTGCAGATCGAATATTCTGTACACAGCATTAAAATATTTATGAACAGTTCTAATAAGTTTTTACTAATATATAAAGAGGAAAGATTTGACTGTTTGTGTGTATTGAATAGGCTTCGAAACTACTGAACCGATTTGAAAAAATATTTCACTGTTGGAAAGCTACACAATCCCCTGGTGACCTATGGTACATTTGATCCCAGAAATGGGGGCATGGGTAATTGACTAAAGAAATAACGCGCGGGTGAAACCGCGGAAGCGACCGCTAGTATAATATAACTAGTTCCAATAAGTGATATACTCCATTAATTCCATAATGTAAATAGTTGCACTAAAAAAATCTAAAGAACGAAAAATTAAAAATACTTACCTTCCGTGATTTGTGACGTCACAGCTATAAAAAAACAAGTGCTTGACTATTTTGGCAAGTAAGTAGGTCCATTTGTTTACAAACGATTTTTCATCGGGAACAATAGCACCGAACTGAAATTGCATCCTGAATATTTCATTGTGCAATTTTTCACTTCCTTTCTCAATACCCATTCGATGCTACGCTTGCACCAAATGGAAACTTTTCCATTCATATTTTTGTTTCAACATTTAAGGTCCAATACACTGGTGTCCATGCCAGTAGAGATGCACATGGGTCTAACTCTAAATGGTCTATGGGAAAAAATATTTAATATTGTAAAAATAAAATATACATGTTCAAAACGAATAATAAAAGTTGTATACTATTACTCAACTTTTGCTCGTGACTTTGTCTAAAAAGATATTTTTATTTTTTATTTTTATGTAAATACATATTTATTTTAAGTAAACTAAGCGGATATTCAAAAATTTGCAAGCCTTCTGTTGTAATAAAATAAAAAATAAATATCCGTGGACATTAATCACAGCGTCGTCTAGCCCTAAGCTAAGCATAGCTTGTAATAAAATATGTAATAATATGTGTGTATTTCTCATTGTTTCAGGTGTGTGTTTCGAAGTTCTTGCATACCACAGTGCTGTGAACGCATAAGTGTGTGTGAGTTATAAACTATGAAGATAAGTGCAACAGACACTTAAACATTATTGAAGTTTCGCTTCATATTCGTAAATAAGTGTCATAGGAATGTAAACGGACATAAAAACCGATTTTTTTGGGTATAAGTGTATTGGTGTATTCGTAGTGTACTTATAGTTATCCGTAGTTTAGTGTTATATCTATCTATCCCGTAAACAAACTTACAATTATGTATATAGTGTTACTTTCATAAAAAATGAAAAAAGTGAAAAAAAAACATGTTCCGTAGTAATTTTATTTTTATTTTCAAAATGTTACTCACAAACGAAAATGAGACTTGACGTAGGTGATTGACACCCTGTGTTTTGTTTAAAAGTTTTAGTGATGTGACGATAAACTCAGTGAATAGTGGCGTTTAAAGTGGATTTAACTATGCGGCAGAGACGCAAAAAGTTTTTATTTTTTTTAGTGATCATGAGGAAATTCAGTATGACTAACTTTGACGATGGATAGTGCTGGGTAGTAAGCGTGGCATCATGTCGATGCCGATCAAGCGTTCATTCAGCTCTGAAGGAGGCGCGTCTTCCAAGCGGGATTGGAAGATGCGGCTCAGTCTTCGGAGCCGTAGTGGACACAGTGTGGTAAGTTAACATTAATTACTTTCAAAATGTTTTAATTTGCCGCCATAATATAATCTTTTCATTCGCGCGTCACTAGGTACATATATCGTTGTCATCAAAATGTTTCACTAACAATTTTAGGTTCATATGGACATCACTATTTCTAATTATAATAAATAAATAATAATAATTATGTTCTCGATAAGTGTCTTAGGTAGGAATGTGAACGGACATAAAAACCGGTATAGGTATAAATAAGTGTATTGGTGTTTTCGTGGTGGTATGTGTGATTGTTCGTATAAGTTAAGTATGTTCATCATAAAGAGATATTTTTTTATCATGAAACTAGAGCTGTAGCCGAAATAAGTTTCTGCAGAAAATCGATAATATATGAATATACCTATTGGTAGTGTGTAAAGCCTTTGCAAATAAGCAAAAGTAAAAACCACTTAGCCTAATTGCTCTCTAGTCACTTCAAGTTGTTTTTCTACCAGGCTGTAAGTATGAGATTACGGGAATAGGGATTTGATCTGTGCTTGCGCACTCTTAAGCTCACACAAGCACGTCAACATGTTTTGCATGTCGGGTAATAATTGTTGCAATTAGTGACTGTTTTTTTGGGCTAGTAAGATTTTAATATTTGTACTAAGCCAGTACTTGTCCACAACAAAGTTAGTAAGTTAGCTTATTGTTAAACAAGTATCCGTGCAAAGCAGGGAGGAGTCAGATTTTGTACTAATGGTTATTTGTTGCGTATATTAAACCTGCTGACAAATTGGGTCGACAGTAATTAATAAATATGTTCAGCGCCTGTTGCTCCCAGCGCCCTAATTTCTTTAAGACAAATCATCGCGGTTTTTATAGACGTCCAATTAGCTAGCCTGTTAAAGTTGATTTATAAGTAATTATTTCTTTATTTATCGGAAATGGGCTTAGTCTGTGACTTATGATGTTAAGCGTCTGAAAACAGATTGAAAATGGTTTTTGATACAACCTTATTACACTTAAGTAAATTTTACTTGAGTAGGCTTATAGTTGCCTTAAGATTGATTTTTTATCTGTCAGATAACTTCATTCTTGCTTCTGGGTTCGAAAATAAAATATTCTTTTTATACAAGTCAGTTTTGAAATAATAAGTCATTCATTAGTTTTATAAGTAAATATAATTATATGACTAGTATAAAAAAACATTTTATTTTCGAACCCAGTAAATGGGAAACTATAATATAATGTTACATCCGAATTTCTGCGCATAGATTGTGAGTTTATTATTATTGATGTGTGTAAGATAGATTTGATTGTTTGTTTGTAGGTATTGAATAGGCTCCGAAACTACTGAACTGATTTGAATAATTCTTTCACTGTTGGATAGCTACACTATCACCGGGTGACATAGAGTACCTACTTTTGATCCCAAAATGTGAGGAGAAGGAGGAAGGAATACGAAAAAATTAATTACGCGCGGGTGAAAGGCTAGTACAAGATACTTTAAGTGAAATTCAGCCACAATTAAAAATACCTCTTGAATTGTGCTGCTCAATTTTGCTACCACAAAATTAAAAGTTTCACGCGTTGGCGCCTTAGCATTAAACTATCTGCTCTTAGTACCTATAACTTAGCCATCAAATAGTTGTACATTTTCTACCTCATCTGAAGGGAAGGATTTGCGTTATCCGTATTTATTTGCGGTGGCTTTCATCTATTAGAGTATAGCGATATGTTCAGGTAAACGGATACGTGTTCCGGTTGGGGCGGGCTGGGGGTCCTGGTAATTAATTATGTTTGAGTTTTACAAACGAAAGGTCTAAGGTTAAATCTGATAGGCAATCTTGTCTGATTGGGAGCCATTAACAAAAGGTTCGAATATCAGAGAAGTTTGGAGTACGGTGGCACATTGAGCGGCGTTTTCAAGTGTAGTGTTTTTGTAATAGGATATACAATTTCTAACTTGCTAAGTTAAGTTATATTAAATCTCATAAATGCCTTCAGTTTTAAAAGTATGGCGATAGTCCAGCAGTGTGGCATTCTATAGGCTAAATAAAATAAAATATTTAATCTTTAAGTTATAGCCACAACGTAAGTAAAGTAGCGTGGCAATACATAGAGATCATTCAGAACAACGCGTCATTTCTTACACTTGTGGAGGGATTATTAAACAGTTTTAAGCAGATCTCAGTCAAGACTGTCTATATTTTGTTCCCAAAATGAACAACAACAAAAATATAAAATTTTCAAAGAGTAAACACCTACTACATATCTCTGTGTATATACATTTTGATACTACCATAACCTTATCCTACAAAATCAAATTAAATACTTAAACACACTGTGATTGTTTTTGTCCTTTAAATAATTGAACGCTGCCTCTTGTGATTAGTTAAAACATCACAGCCCTTTATTTAATTTGATGGGTCGATTAAAATTAGTTATTGGGACGGGAGCCTTTCGCCCGGTGACACTACTTGAAACTGTTGAAACTAAATTAAGTAGCACGCATAATTGATTTTGGTCTGGCCAAATGTAATGTGAATGTGCTATACGCAAGCTCACTGACTTGCATTATGTTATATTATACTGCGTGACATTTTAGTCTTTGTTTTGCCGCAGTCAAATAATTCTATATAAGTAGTACAATATAGAATAATGTATTTTTTTAAATCAAATCAAAAGTTTTACGATTGTAATTGACAAAACTCGAATCAATAGTACTAGCTTCGTCGTGGACGGTCACTGGCCGGGATCATTGCCCTTCGCGCCTATCAAAAAAATGACAAATTCACTATTAATTAACTTTCCATATTCTATATTCATTCAAATTAAATATTTAAAAAAAATAATATTACTTGCATAAATCGAAAAAGGTAAAGCGATCTGCTACGGGAAAACAACGACTAAAAACAACACGTATCTAGTATATTGTTATACGGATTGTTTTTTTTTGGTTGTGTATGTTTGCACCAGAGAGGGGATTCCTAGATCAATTTTGATATTGTATACAAAAAAACGTATCGAATCAAGATGTTAATTATTCTTTGTATGAATCTCACCATTTTTAGTCATCATCATCCCAGCGTATTCCCGATTGCATCCAGTTTGGAGCTCAGGGTCCGCTTCGACTATGATCCTAGATTTGACAAGCCTGGTTATTACAATGGAGCGATTGCCATCTGACCTCCGTAACCCTTACAAGGGAAACCAGACCTACTTGGAACATAGTCGGGACCAACGGCTTAACGTGCCTTCCGAAGCACGGAATCATCATTCTTTTCAGACATTCAGGTGATTCAAGCCTGCAATGTCCTAACCAAACTGGAAACAATCACACAAAGTGATGTTCCCCGCGGGATTCGAACCCACGACCTCCGGGTTTTAGAGCCCAATGCTCTAACCACTGTACCACGGAGGCAGTCTCACCATTTTTAGTGACTAATCGAAATCAGTCTCGCCTTGGGACAAAATCACACAAACTGCAGAAAGCATTGAACACACAATGTTTATTTTATCGGAGGAAATGCAATACCCTTTGCCGGGCTGGCTTTAACTCCACTCGGTCGAGGGTTATGTGAGAAAAGTTACTATTGAATTCCTTTTGAAACATCATATTTATTGCTGAACTATTCATTGCCCTTCTTAGATAATAAATCATTATTAAAATTTGTAATAAAAGATAGAGAAAGATTTGACAAGTTTGACACCTTCTGGTTTGTGACCATAACCGCCCATAAACACATAGGTTATCAGATTTGCCCCATTAGATTTGCCCGCCTTTGAGAAAACAATATGGAGGAAGGAGGACAGCTATGGGAATATTGACGAGAAAGAGTGGGAAAAAGGGAAGTTCAGCCCCCCCCCCCCTTGCGCTTTGCCAAATGAAGCGCAATAACTACTACTCATACGTCGATTTTCTGAAAGGGTGGTAGTTTCGCGGTTTAATCTGCCTTCTCGTATTTCGACTGAAACTCAGGATCTATCACATCTACTATTTGTAGTTTACAGATTCAAAACCGCAATATGCCACACTAGAACAGTTCCCAACCAACGCCTGAGATTGGTCGTCTTAGATGTAATTTACTAAGCAAACTGAATTTATTGACTTTATGTAGCGAAAATAAACATTTATGTTTGTTGCTTGGCTGTATACACTATTGCCTACTATTAGTTTAGGCCTTACCTTTTCAAGATATTGTAGTCAACAATAACTTAAACTTGAGATTAAACAGCCTGATGTTATATAGCCACAACAGATTTTAGCTGAGTTCATGCAATAAATACATAAATATCCTTCTAACTACATTTTTATTGCAAGCTCCTGTGATGACCGAGCCTTTTTTTTCGGAGGAGAATGCGTTTATGCATCTTAACCGCAAGCTAGCTACACCTGCGCCCATGTGTGAGACTTGAGACTAAAGAGTCAACTAACCACAAAACTCTCCCGGTTTCCCCTTTATACCCGATTGAGACGAGCCGGTGCCAGCCTTGTGACTATTGACCAGCCCATCCCCGGGTACCCCGACTTGAGAAGCCTCAAGTCAGGGTGGTGCCTAGGGAGGGCCACCCGAGAAACTAAGTGACTCTCAGACACGTGCTATGCGGGGGCGTTGGGGAGCTACTCTCGTCAGCAGGTCAACCCTCAGGCCGGAGGAGGCGTGCTAAGTGAGCTTGTCTTCTCTGGCCCGGCCGTCTACGCCGTAAGGAAGCAGCGAGGGAATCCTCCTCGCGCTTCCGCTCCGCTGCCTTCTTCTGGGTGGTGACTATTAAGCCTGTATAACAACACATCATTCGCTGATTTAGTTTATATATAGTAGAAAGATTAAATAGTAGGCTATATCAAGCCCAAACCCATCCGCCGCGATAAGATTTCCTACTATAGGTACTTACCTGTCACTATTTGCAAAATTTTGATTTAGTGCTACGGACCTTGAAGGCGGCTTTAGGTTATATAGATAGCGTTATAGGTTTTACACAACTAACGTTATCTGGTACTCATAGTAAGACTATTGGACATAATATGAGATCAGATTGCGGTGTGTGAATATTTTCCGAAAACGGGAGGATATTGCTGCAAAAGGATGTTTTTTCACTCACGCCAATTTTTTTGCCTTTTTGCGAAGCCATTAAATTAATAAATCCCTGGACATTATTCACACAGAGCCATCTAGCCCCAAACTAAGCATGAGCTTGTGCTATGGGTGCTAGACAACGGATAAACATTACTTATATACTTTTTTGTAAATAAATACATAATATTATACATAGAAACACCCAGACCGATACCTACAAACAGACATGTTCATGCACACAACTGTTTGTACCGTGCGGGGATCGAACCCGCGACCTTTGGTGTAATAGCCGACTTCTTGACCATTACACCAAATGGCTCGTCGCTTGAAACTATGCTATCGATTACGTTCCGAATAAGAATTAGAACAGCAAACGAATAGCTCAATAGATCTAGCCACGAGAGCAATGAGTTATGTTAAGGAGCACAATACGATTGTTCGCCAATTCTAACAAAGCTATTGACAACACGGCCCTTGCAGGTGGCGTCACGGTCTAATTCAGTCGATTGCAGTGTTTGGTCAACATTTAAGCGTTCGCCACCCGCATCAAAAGCGGGACAACGCGCATTGAATGTTTCGGGATTAAAACTAACATTAACGACGTACCTACCCATTTGGTGTAATGGTTGATATTGATCAAATTAATGCTTGTGTTGGTCTGTATTCTATGTACATAGGTCACTTGTCTCCTGTGACCACCCTTGGTGTTTTATGGGATTAAGGATGACAGAACGTAAGGTATTTCCTGGCATAAAAATGTGTAGGTACCTCCTATGTATACCTAGATGTATATTTAGAGTAAAAGGTACAAAAGTAACGTTCTTTAATTGTCTGGCATATATAGTACAAGCGACGCTTAGTTTGGGGCTAGATGGCGTTGTATGAAGAATGTCCGTAAGTATTGCTTAATCATGATTCACTGATATAAAACATCGAGAAAGATGAATTTGAGTTTGTATTTTCAACTGACATGTTTGTATATGTAGCTTAGTCACTCGCCAAACTATCCTCTATTAAAAATAACATCGGCCTTTTGCAAAAAAGCACAAAGAAAATTATATCTCTCCAAACCTAGGTACTTTATATAAACTTCATAGTAGTATCAAATAGCGACTAATTAAAAAAAACATTCTAACACATTAAGTAAATCACAAATTAATTTCGCAAATAATGCAGCATTTGCTGGTCAATAGCCACAAGGCTGGCACCGGCTCGTTCCAATCGGGTGTGAAGGGGAGCCGGGGGAGTTTCGTGGGTAGTGGACGCTCTAATCTCGAGTCCCACACATGGCCGCAGGTCTAGCTAGCCTGCGGTTATTGTGCATAAACGCATTCTCCTTCGAAAAATAAAAATAATAATGCAGAACTTACATCGAATAAATCAGATCATAAAATTCTTTATTCTTGTTAACTTTAAGAAAGGGTTGTATTTCACTGCACATCAAAAAATACTGATTGTGCATCAAAAAATACTAACCCAACCTTTGGTGTGCAATCAGTTAATTTGATGTACATTTCAGTATTTTTTTGATGTACACTTAAAAATATCCCTTTAAGAAATCACTGTCATAAGAATCGTCAATTATCCAGAGTGACTCTACCACCAGGTTTGGAAGGTTGTTACTATCGAGAAAAACCGGCAAGAAGAGATTTGTAAGTTCACAGAAATGAATACGGTACTAGTCAATCAATTCGTAGAAATAAATCGAAAACAAATATTATAAAATTAACATAATCAATCACTCGGTAAGTTGCGTTCACAGACAATTATTCGTATAAATCGAATTGACTTTTTCAATTACGAGTACGTTTCAATTTTGTAAAAGAAATTGATATAAGTTTTCTCAACAACATTTCTGAACAAACACTTATGAGTCTTGGTTGAGCGAACATTTTCTGAAAAGAAAAGAGCAATCTGTTTGCTTTGCAGTCGAAAAGAACGCATTGAAATAAAATATAACTTATTGTGTTTAGGCCTTAGGAGCAAGTCACACTATAATCATTAAGTGATTTGACAAATTAACTGCCACAAACGTTTCCGACTGATTAAAATAAATGGACGTTGACTGACTTCGACATTCTAGTTCTTTGGGTGTGGATTTCAATAGAATGTGTGTTTATGAAAGTGAAAGGACTTTGGTATAAACTTTGCTATAGCAATGTTGTTGACAACTCATTAATAGGCAGCAGATTGTCGTTTGAAGAAGGTTATACTTTATTACATTTATTTCTTCTACCCGACATTCGTATTTGCTTTATTTATACAAATTCAACATGTACAATGACAAATGTGAGGAAGAAAAACAGAAAGCCTTCTTTCGTATTCATGCTGGCTACATTTGCAATTCTTACAGCAAACGTAATAGAATTGTTGATTTGCACAAACAAGCAACCATCAAAATTCTGCTCAAAACAAATTATTGTCTCCTTCAAAAATTATTTATCTCACGAATGGTTTGAAGAAGCCGTGTATCAAATGCAACATAAACGTGACGCGATGATTTTCTGAGGGATATGTACCTAATTGAAATTTCTTCATTATTTGTCTTACGATTTGTTTTTGGCGACACATTTTACTCACAACTTCGAACGCGACTTGTTTTTAGAAATGCTGTCTTGATAGATTTACATGCATTTGTATTTACTACACATTTAAAACCTTAAGGATGAAAAAAGATAAGGATAGAAGTGCTTTATATTGTATTTTATTATAAATTATTGTGTTTCGCCATGGTGCAAAATTACAATATTTCAGCGATTAAATTACCGATTAGTAAATCGCTGTTAACCAGCAGCTGCCAATGTCTGCCTTCATAAAAAAAATTAAATGATAGAGATAAAATCTGTCTCTGTATTAAATCATTCCAACTGTTAATTTCAATGTAATTGGATCGTGCATTTTCGCACTTTAAAACACAATTCCTCTTATTAAAAAAAACTACGCTGGAACAGGACGTTTAAGCCTGTACTATTTAGGTACTAAGTCCGAATTATAATTTAAAATCTTCCTTATCACAAAATAAATACCCACATACGAATAATTGTTGGTATTTACAAAATAAATACCAACATGAAATATCATTAACGAGCTACGGGATTGCAATTGCTTTGACGACTTGATCTAGAGTGATCACACTTTACGGGGCAATTTAAATGTGGTTTAAGAATGCAAGTGATGCATGTGTGATGGATTACTTACCATCAGGTAAACTGTGCATTCTGCTCCTTAGCACATAAAAGAGAACGTAAATATCGTCTATTTCAGTCGGGTCGATTGCGTAAGCTTAAAACGCAGTGACCGGCGCACCTTACGCTCAAAGTACAAACCAATCAATTCTATTGTTGCCCGGTACACATATTCACACGTAATTTTAACTTTACTGCCTTCAAAACAAAAGAGCTGATGGAATTGTCGGCGTTTACGTTTGTCGGTTTCAAGTTTGTTTGACGACTTGTTAGAATCAGTAGGGCTGAGAATTATATGTGTATTTATTTTATTGAACACTTGCTAGAGTATAAATGATGAAGAAAGAAAGGCGCTTTCGATTTTCAATCCTAATTGAGGTGGTTTAAGGATGGATATGACTTTTTGGTTTTTTTAACCGACTTCAAAAAAGGAGGAGGTTCTATGTTCGACTGTATGTATTTTTTTTTTTTTTTTTTTTTAATGTATGTCCGTCGATTTCTCCGTCAATTGTGGACCGATTTAAATAATTCTTTTTTTATTTGAAAGAGCATAGTTCCGAGGTGGTCCCATTGTCACCATGTCAGGATCTGATGATGGGATCCCGGGAAAATCAAGGGCAAACATCAAATTTTATAGGCGCACACTACGCGTTACTTGTTTTTTCTGAAGCCATTTAAGTATTTGCGTCCTATAGACATCACTTTATGTTGATGAGCTAATGATGGAAGGTACAACTCCTTAACGGTTAGGAGTTAGGGGATAATTCTTTCAGTATTGTAAGAATATGTGGACCGTTATTTGTATTTCATGTACTTTTGCAGCTAAGCTGATGATGGAAGGTACAACTCCTTAACGGTTAGGAGTTAGGGGATAATTCTTTCAGTGTTGTAGGAATATGTGGACCGTTAGTTGTATTTCATGTACTTTTGCAGCTAAGCTGATGATGGAAGGTACAACTATGATGATGGAAGCTAAAGGGTACGACTTCTTAATTCTTATGTCCCTCTTGCGGGCTGCATCTTTAGTTGGTCTACTGAATGGTGCTGAACACTTAATGAATACCTAATATTGTCAAATAATACAATTCTACTATTTTACTCGTATTTTCGTTATCAATATTATGAGAGAGTTTTACTCACTCATACGTATTATTCACACTAAAAATAGAAAAATAAACAAACTTTTTTTAAAAAAAATTAAACCGACTTCAAAAAAAGAAACAAAACAAAAAACTACCTAAAAACACCTAACCTACCTAGCACGTAAATACAATTTAATTTTATTAATAGGCTTAGACAATAAGCGCATTTGATGAATGTCTTATTAAAATTATTTTTTGCTTTTCAGTGTTTTTAGGTAGTTTTTTTTTTGTTTCTTTTTTTGAAGTCGGTTTAATTTTGGATAAACATCTCCAAATCGCAATTCCAATCAATATAATTATTTTTATATCTTAATAACTTGCGTCAATAGTTATCTTCGGATGTTTAATTGGCTCTACTTTAATGGGTATTTATCGGACGATGTGATGATGAGACATCTTCTTGTCAAAATCTTGCCACAGTGTAGTTCTAGAAAAGTAGCCCCAAAATAAAAAAGGGAATGACTTGATAACATCTTACAGGTTACGTGACTATTTACGAATAATAAAAAAGTGTCAATTTTACCCTAAAATCCTCTCATAAAATATAATATCCAAATAAAAACCAAAGTTATCCCAACTGAGAAAATTGTTTCCAATATCCGCGATGCGAAAGGAATAATCATATTGAAAAATCCAACACACAGACTCGTGTTTTCTCAAGACTTTCTTGGGCTGCTTTGAGATTCATTGAAATCTCGTTCATTTTCCTCCTTATTTGAAATTGTGAGTATATGCATCGATGTCGCTTGACTGGTCAGGGGTGAATAACGAGTGTGGTCACGGGAATATAGTTCTTATGGTTGTGCCTTTAAAGTTTAATGGTCCAGCAAATTGTCAGGTCAAGGTGACTTGCCATGGTCTCCTGTTTTGTTATTCAATAGCTCCCGACTGCTCGCCTCTGAATTCGTTATAAACCTACATATATCTATTGCATTTTGGATTTCATGTCATGTATGAATTATGTAGATTCGTAACGTTGGTATACATTTTGTGAGACGTGAATTTAATTGTAAGCAGTTGTATTCAATATGTAATATCTTATTTGCTTAATACGGCGAGCAAATAATATACAAATATAGGTAATTTTATGTAGCGTTTGTTGTAAAGAGGATAATAGTGTCAAACTATCTGTTACCACAAATTTTCTTTATACTACGCGTAATTTATTTTTTCTAACACCCGGGATATTGTAGCTTTCCAATTACAGTGAAAAAATTTATCAAATCGGTTCAGTAGTTTCGGAGCCTATTCATTACAAGCAAACAAATTTACTATTATGGTAAGCGGCACTGCGGACTATTTTTATCCCCTTGGGGGTAGAATTGATCAAAATTCTTTCTTAACGGATGCCTACGTCATAACATCTTTGTACCCGCATGCCAAATTTCAGCCAAATCCGTCCAGAGCGGTTTGGGCTGTGCGTTGATTATGTCAGTCAGTCAGTCACCTTTGAGTTTTATACGAGTATATTATATCCCACCAAAAACATAAATGTGAAAAAGGAGAGCCAAGTTCAATACAAAAATTATGTTTGGCTGTGGGCTTCATTTTATAAAGTTATTCAACATATTATATAATTTTATGTATTTTAAATCTGATAAAAACTGGCCAAGTCAAATCTTACCTACTTTAAGATCATAGAACTTGGCTCTCAATTAGATCTCCATTCTTTTTGCGGCGAAGCCCACAGCCAAACATAATTTTTGTATTGAACTTGGCTCTCCTTTTTCACATTTATGTTTTTGGTGGGATATCATTACTTTTTGTAAAGAAAACTAGGCAGGTATTGAGATTTAATGTGGTGCCGCGCGCCGCCGAAGACACACCGTCGCGTTGGCCGGTTGTTTAGCGCGCGTTTAGGACTGACTGACTTATAGTAGCAAAACCTAACCTACTTCCAGATGACCTAGAAGGATGAAATTTGGAATCCAGATCGATAATTGTGTGTGACCGTAGGAAAAAATCGGAAAATGGAAAAAAGTTAAAAAATAGGGGGAGGGGGGGGGTATCCCCCCTAATTTTTAACTATTTTCTATTTTCAGATTTTTTCCTACGGTTACACACAATTACCAAGCTGGATTCCAAATTTCATCCTTCTCGGTCATCTGGAAGTACGTTAGGTTTTGTTAACCTAACCAGTAGCAAAACCTAACCCACTTCCAGATGACCTAGAAGGATGAAATTTGGAATTCAGATCGATAATTGTGTGTAACCGTAAGAAAAAATCGAAAAATGGAAGAAAGTTAAAAAATAGGGGAGGGGGGGGGGGTTTCCCCCCCTAATTTTTAACTTTTTTCTATTTTCAGATTTTTTCCTACGGTTACACACAATTACCAAGCTGGATTCCAAATTCCATCCTTCTAGGTCATCTGGAAGTACGTTAGATTTTGTTACCCTAACCAGTAGCAAAACCTAACCCACTTCCAGATGATCTAGAAGGATGAAATTTGGAATCCAGATCGATAATTGTGTGTAACCGTAGGAAAAAATCGGAAAATGGAAAAAAGTTAAAAAATAGGGGGAGGGGGGGGGGGTTTCCCCCCTAATTTTTAACTTTTTTCTATTTTCAGATTTTTTCCTACGGTTACACACAATTACCAAGCTGGATTCCAAATTTCATCCTTCTAGGTCATCTGGAAGTACGTTAGGTTTTGCTACTATAAGTCAGTGAGTCAATACTAATTTTTACGACTTTTTGACCTTCATATCTTTATAACCGTTTGAGTTAGCTTCATGAAATTTGGGCTCCTAGGTGTCCTTAAGGACCTTATTAAACTCACGTAGTTTCATGTGTTTACGTTAAATAGGTATTAAGTTATAGAAGGGTCAAATGGTTCGTGTAAATATATATAAAATATATACACTTGGCGCTGGCTAGCCCGTTCCTTTCCTTTTAGCTTGAACTTGGCTTGACACGCTGCCGCGTGTCTAGATAGATATATTATATTATTACATTCGTATACCAGAATAAATTTGTGGGATCGCGTAGCTAAAATCTTATTTTCTCATGCAATATTAACACTTAAATCCACCTTTTGTTCAATTTAAAACGGTTGACTGAATGTTTTCAGTTGAATGGCATTGATTTCGGTCTGACGTTGCGTCCTTGTGTTTCGTTTCGTCCTATAACAGGGTTCATTGTGTAGAATTAGGTGAGGACTTTGCTTGAATACGAGGCCGGAGAGTATCTTCGCTTTGATTATATTTTGTAATTACTTAAATAGACTTCATTAAATTGTTACAGCTATTGAAAAGTCGAATACTTTTATTTAAAGGTACTTTTGGTACACATCAATTCGTCACAAGTTCGATGTCTATACGGTAAAGACATTTGTCAGCGTTCACATTTCTGATGGTACTGGCCTAGGTGGGTTGTAATAGGATAATGATTATGTATGTTAATTACACAAAACAGATACGAGTACTTATGTATGGGTATCCGTACTATGGTACTCAATTATAACAGCACTGCTTATGTTTGCAGCTTTTTTTTTTATACAACGTCAGTTGGCAGACAGGCACGGAGCCCACCTTATATATTAAGATTAACCATAAATAGAGATAATGAAGAATAGTTTTAATCAACCAAACTGTAATGTTTCTTGGACACCAAATACGGTTTGGTTCTGATGGTAAAGCTTGCTTAACAATCAACTTTGGTTATAAAAGTTACAAGTACTATGTCGTAGACTCGTAGTTCACCTAATCCATACAAGCATTACGGACTGCATGCATAAATCTAACTTCGGCAGAAAAGTGCAGGCTGCAGCACTAATTTCCTCTCACCACGTAAGCTTGCAATTGAAAATACATTCTGCACACCTGATGCAACAGAGGCATACAAACGGAATCCTACTTCTATTGGAAAACGAATTGCATCAAGTGGGCTATGCGTTACGAAAATACCTTGGAGAAGTCAGTTTAGCTGAAAGTGCATTTGCCGTACCATTAAATATTTTGAATTCGCGTGTAGGAAAATTCTATTTGTCCGCATTCATCCATTATTATCCTTCCTTGAATTGTTATCTGGGAAGGGTAAAATAAAATTATGAGTATTTTCATTCAGAACAGAATTCTTGGAGCAGTTATGGATTAATACTCTAAGGTTGTATTGAATACCAAAGCGGTTCATATTTGGTTTAAATATTTAATAAAACTTAATTGACCACAAAATTAGAGTACAAAAGACGGACTTAACCCTAAAAGCATTCTCAGCCAGTCAACCTTTGGGAAAACAAAATGCTTGAATGCGACAAAGAGTGACAAGAGCAAAACTTAAAAAAAACTTCTAAAGATATAATATAATCTTACCAAAACATAATATAATTGACTGGCCCGATGGCGCATTTGGTAGTGCCCCTGCCCTATGCACCAGGGGTCGTGGGTTCGAATCCCACCCAGGAGAAACACTTATGTGATGAACATTTGTGTTTGTTTTGTGTCTGGATGTATATTTGTATTTAAGTATAATATTTGTGGTACCTTCGTTGTTTCTGATATAACACAAGTTTAGTGCTTACGCTACTTACTTTGGGGTCAGATCAATGTATGTGATGTTGTCTAATATTTATTTATTTATATATTTAATTAAATAAAATACATACACAAATACTTACTTACTTAATAATAAAAAGAAATACATTGATGATGATGTCCTAAATAATGATTCAAATTATGGGGATAAAATAACATGATAAAGATCAATACCACGTCAGGATTTTAACAGGAATTCACGAACCTGCCTTTTAAACGCAAACTTATTTAGAGCTGTCCTAATACTGTCACGGAGACTGTTTGGTACATATGGTACCGTTAGAGTGCGGAGTCTGTTAATGTGCACATTAACTAGGTAATCTGCGGAATACCGGATACGATCCGTTAAAGTGTAAAATATTAATTAAAAAGGCTCTTTATTGCACTTCACTCAATTAGTCTGCACAGTTACGAATGGTAAATCGTTATTTTGGTTTATACGAAACAACCAAACACGACAACATCAATAAATTCTTCGTTAACATTTTGTAGAGGAAATAATCAGTCTTTACCTTTCCCATTATATTTGTCTTGTCGAGACTCCGCAGCATCCTCGAATTTATATTAGCTTTCAGCAAACATTTTTCAGGTTAGCGAGAAAATAATTTCTATGTGCTCAGTAAACGTTTTTTCTTGAAGAAATGTCATTATGGTTACCTGTAATATTCGGTTAAATATCGTTTTTATTTTAATCCCACTTCAACCTACGTATAATCATCTCTTCGAGGACAAATTACAGATCTATAGGACAGATTTTGCGGAAGAAATTGTGAATCTTATTCGTGGATATCGGTTTCAAATGATGGAAGTAATATGAGTATGTGTTCTGTGAATATATATCTTAACTTATTATTATGTGATAGTATAAATTATAACACAATACAGGACTGTTATCCTTATCTCAAGTACTTAAAATATATAGGCTAAACACTTGGGCTTCTACTAATTATTAAATATATTTTTTATCACTTCAGTTGGCAGACAGTAAGTTTCAACAGTAACATTCTGACGAGCAACAATTCTGACGACAAACAGTCACCTACGCTAGCTATAACCTCCAGTAGCTTAAAATATACAACACACCAAGATACTTTGACCTGCGATGTCCAAACCAAAACACCTGACTCGGGAAAAGATCTTCGACGTCACTAGTGGCCTTCATTCGTCATAATATGATCGAAAATCCTAAACATATGTTGTCCAACATGGCTAACTCCGACAAACTCCAAAATAAATAGAAAATAGATCCACCAAGCACCATTTGTATTATTGTATTATTTATTGTATAATTTTTATTGTATTTTTTTTCTTAGTTTATTATTGTGTATTTCTTAGTATAATATTATATTATCTATAATTATATTCTACTATTTATATTGTAACTTTTAGTTTTTCTGTACAATTCTTTGTTTGTCGATGAATTTATAAACTTACAAAATAGATTTTTGCCGCAAATAATGTATGTGTTAACTTTACTTAGTCTCTTAAGTGTATGCATGTTTTAGTGTTACAATCTGGAGTTGTTACAATTATTTCACTCGATGTAAAGTTCTTTCAAGGTTGTGACATGTTATGTGTACCAAATAAATAAAATAAAAAATAAAAATAAACTAAAGCCGTCGAAGTTCGCAGTATTAAAGCTGCATAAACTACGAATACAGCCGTGAGAGACCGAAAACTGATCGCAAACCAACTTTGATCCTTGATAGATTTGTTACAAAATAACTTTGGCCGCACGTCTGCGAAGTTCTCGAGTGTTAAAGCGCCGTGTATGCACTAATTTCGGTCAATTAACTATATTGAGGGTAACTTCGCCAGAAGGTTATGTCCAATGTTTTAAAGTTTTTGCGTTTATTAGATTGCAGTGCAGAATAGGAAGGGAAAGATTCTCGTAATGTGTTGCCATAATGTAGTACACTCGGGTTTTTATTAAAAATTAAGTAATATTTAGTGCCAAAATTAATAATTATGTCGTACTAGGCGTTCATATTTAACTGGTAGCGCTTATGTTACTGAAAGGGGAATGCCCAAATTAGGCCCAGAGTGCACAACATATTCAATTACGTGAATGAAAACTAAATATTCGTACCTGATTGATTTACGACTGACTGACCGAAATGATAAAAAAACATTTAGGGCTAGGATATTTTCTGGCCGTGTAAATCAAATCCTCTATACATCGGAATCTCACCCTAAACGGCGAGCCGACATAAAGAATTCCGTAAATGTATTTAATATGTGAAATATTTGTCGTAGCAGCTTTCAATTTATCTCCAGCATGCGTAAGTATATTAGTATACATAATGATCAACCCTGTATTGATTTTGAGACTTTAAACAGGCATGAATGTGGTGTTTGTTGTGTAGCAAGCTTGATGATACATAATCAGGTATCAGCCCCAGCATACGCTGCAAAAAACACCGATCAAAAGACGCAACAGCGCTTCTATTCTAGTAGAAGAACGTTTGTCGATAAAAAGTAAGTAAAGTAAATCTTTGCATGTGACGTATGTTGACGCATATTAAATTTTTAGACAATTTTAGACTAAATTGATATTTTCGTATACATACTCGTATTACTTAACACGTTGGATGCCACTCCGGTCACCGGTGACCGGACCCCTGCTTGCATCTCGGCGCCACTACGGTCACCGGTGACCTCGTGGCAGACCAATTTTCAGAACGAATTTGTGCGCCGGAGGACGTATTTCTTTTATATTTTTTGAACTGAGGTGCCCGGAATGACGCTGTAGATTACCATTAGGTGTTCTGGTCGCGAAGTCAGCTATTACACCAGAAGTCGCGGGTGTTATCCCCGCATAGTACAAACATTTGGGTGCATGAACAAGTCTGTTTGTATCGGTCTGGGTGTTTCTACTCGTATGTATAATACGAGACAAGTATGTATGTTTTTGATTTGTCTAATGCTATCATATTTTCATCAACCAAAACCCTCCTTTTGTTTTTAATTGCTTTTTAACACCATTGCACATGTAACCAAAAAAGAAATCCATTTTCGATAATCATGTATTGTAAGGTATACGACGTGTAAACCTAACGGCTTAGAAAAACTTAGTAAGCTAAACACTTTGTTGACATAAAGGGTGTCCGATCATGTGTGATCGGGTTGTGAGGGGCTATAAATACTTTTTAAAATTAACTATGCTACGTTTTAACCACATCACTATGTAAATTTATTTACGGCAGACTCTGCTAGACTTTAAAAAGGCACTAAGTAAATTGTTTCAAATATAAATAGGAATTGAAAAAGCAAAATGTTTCAAAAAGAGATGAAATACCTGTGTTTGTTCAGCTTCTGCCTGGATATAATGTATATTGATAGAAAGTAATACTTTCAGTTTGTGATTCGGTACAGACGTAGACCTTGAGAAAAAAACATTGAATACTGTCTATTCCTGAAAAATGCTTAGTTCCCACGGAATAACAAAAATAGAAGTGTGTTTGTCTTTGTTTCACGTCTCATTTTTCATAGATCAATTAGTTTCACGATTTCGTGACTATAACCAGCGCACAAGTGAGCGAAAGCACATAAAGAAAGATAACTCACAAGCTGGCCTTAATTTCAATTTAATTTATTCCCGTGCACGCTACCACAAGTAGTCAATTTGATTGCTCGCACCAGTTTGTCCAAAGTTCAGAACTCGGCAAAAAGTCCTCCGTCTGTGAGCATATCGAATAGGGAGTTCAAATAGATGCTGAGTGGTTTGTAAATTTATAACTGCTACCTGACAGTCACAGACTTTTTTGTTTGTATTCTTTTATCAATTTGCTAAGAAAATTGGATTTTCTTAGCGACGATAAAATTTAAACAGGCGGTGATTATAATACTATACGTTAAAAACAGTAATTGTATTTAAATTATGTTTAAATACAATTACTGTTTTTAACGTATAGTAAAATCTCTACGTAGCTCCAGGTGGCTTAACTAGATAGCCTCGGGGAATGCTATTTCTTAAACCTTTGTATAAGCAATAGTAGCATTATGATCTTTACCAGGGTCTCTATTAAGCCGGACAAATTATGTCCCACATTTATTGTATTTATTTTCTTAAACAGTTTGGTTTTTGGCATTTTTTCCTCGCGGCAATTAGCGGTAGGTCTACAAATTACAGTCGGCTTTCCTCTCTTATAAACAGTCTTGGATAGTCCAATTAAACAGTATTTCTTTCCTCGTCAGGGCTAACGACTGTTTAGCCGACACAATTATCTCAAATTGTTAAGGTACTTATTTGATGATGTTTTGTAATTTATAAGATAATCGGAAAACTTTTAGTCGCACAGAGAATCTTTGCAGTCTTTGACGATTTGACAATCGATTTGGTGTACTGGTTGAGTAGTCGGCTTATTCTATCCTTTTACGATACAAATATGTTTGTTTGTATCGGTATGGCTATTAATACGCAACATATGTACGTATTTTCAAAAAATCTTAAAAGTGTTTATCTGGTGACTTAACAAGATTTACCCATAGAACGAGCTATGCGTAATTTGGGGTTAGTCAGCGCTGTGTGAAAAATGTCCAAGAATATTCACATTATTATTATGTTTTAATGCAAACTCATTGCGCATTCAGCAAATTCCTCTCGTCGTTGTGCTATCTTCTTGCGAAAATTACCGATCATAATGGTGATTTGAACATCGGATATTGCCGGCTCGGAACTGTGATCGGATTTGCTAAGATTATCGCTTAGATTGTTATAGCCTCCTTTGTGCGCCTAATACAAAAGAATAAAAACACTAGTGGCATGATCTTTTTTTTTATGCAACATCAGTTGGCACTCAAAGATATTATTATATTAAAGTCTTTTGGCGGTCATTTATGTTCGTACCAGAAAGGTCTATAATATAGCCTGCTTTCGACAAAGCCAGTTGAAAAAAAAGTATTTATTATTAACTCTATTACAGTTGTTACACAGATATTACAAATCCACTTAATGGAAATCAAGCCTGACCTAATTAATCTATTCAAAACACTTCCCTGCAACTCTTGCGTTTTGAATAGGGAGAGTTTAATTGGCGCATTCAGTACATTGTCGGATGCGCCGCATGTCCGGATGCCACAGCAAACATTCATGTGATAAATATGTATGTCCTGTTTTGGCTGTTTGTGTGCATTTGGAGATATCTTGTTGATCCTGAGTGAGAAGGCTAGTGCTTATGCTGGTGTATACAGGGTGGATACTTTGGAGCTAAGAGCCAATAGCCTCAGAGTGGTGGTAAAATTTGATTACCTCTTGACACACAACAATATTATGGATAATAACATTTTTTCAAAATTATGGAATACCTTAACTACCTGATTGATTATTTGTTTCATCACAAATGGTTCATAATTATACGATATGACCATTCATCTTAGTGCCTCGGTTTGATCTTATTTGATGCACATTTTGCTGACTAACTCTTAGTGTCTTAGAAGCAAACTCTTTGGGAGGACCTAAACCTTTGATTACCTACTAAACAGTAGCAATTTTAACGAAGCTAAAATTGTTTACCTCAACCACAGAAATCTAAATAATTATTTAGATTTCTGTGACCTCAACTGTATTTTGATTACCTAAATAGAAACCCCTTCCTTTTTAGATGTTTATTTCCAGAAAAGAAGGAATAAAATACAATCGATGAAAGTGAGCACACTTACCTAAAATATAAAATTCTGTAGAATTTATTTTCTTTAATCGCAACGTAATTAAAGCTCGCATGTATAAACTCTGTAATTTCAGGAATACCTATTCATCGTTGATTATTTGAAATTCGAAGAAACAAGAGCGTAGCGTAGAGTGATATCTATGGTTGAACGTTAAATAAGGACTCTATATAATCCTAATTTTCCGAACATTCAATAATGCTTTTGAGTACTTCTCGATGCTGAGAAAAAGGGACGAAAAGGTATATCATGCGTGAAGGAAAAGGCTTTTTTTTTAGCTCATCAAAGATGTCGGAAATATTTTAATAAAGATGCGAATCTTTTAACATGTTGCTGATTGTTATTAATGCCATTTCATTTCATTTGGCCATCTTCGCAAACACGAAGTTAGTTAATGCTATTTATTTATATTTAATTAAAAAAGATTTCCACTACATTCCTGAACGTGATAAAAGAAAAAAAGACTTTAAAACAGCTAAAGTACAAAGTGGTAATATGGTTCACATTTGCTCCTGCACGGGTGCGGAGTCCATTGTTCCCTCACGAAGGGTATTTCCAACAGTCATTCCCGACACAAAGAACTAAATAAGTGGTAGGTGGTACTCATTCTCATTCCTTGTGATTGGCGTAATGATGTCGATATTATGTGGGCCTCACTTTGCTTTTCTATTTGATGAAAAGGTTTAGCAGAGTTCCTAAGCAATGATGAATATTAAATTCTCCATAATAAACCTTTGGCTAGCTGCATTAAACCGTACATGGAAAACAATAGTATTGTAAGTCATACTTCGTTCAAACCGTTAAGCCGCTCATAAATTCTGGAGGTCGTGGGTTCGATTCTCGTCTTGGCACTGGTTGATGGTAGGACTTTTGACTCGGTCTGTAATCTAGCAATATGAATGTGTGATACTAGATTTTAATAGCTTGAAGAACAGAGAAACCGAAGTTGTGGTCGCACAGTAAACGTCGGTTTTTGGTTAAGATTCCCTCAATGGCCGCTTACGGTAGTCGTGCCAGTCTGCCAACTGCAATGATTTATAAATAATACGTATACTTTAAATTGTATTTTTATCAAAAATATTCCGTTGAATTTTGCAGGTTTTTCCAATGAACTTAATTTTGTGCAACAAAATAGTATTATACAGTTTAAACGAATCGCCGCGGCTGGCTCTCGAGTACCAAAAACCTTTCAAGCGGTTGAAACAAGTTGAAAGTTTTACGGTTTTATTCGCTGCGTATCTGGTTTCTGAATAATTGCACCTAAAATGTAAGGTACGAGGCTTTGTTTAACTAGCGAAACGTTTTTGACTTTTTCTGCAGTTTATACATTCGGTTTGATGCCACCAAGAGATGTGTTGTGATAAAACTGAGTCTTATTACTGATTTTTTCTATTATTTTCTTTTCTCTAATCCAGTTGGTAGGTGGTAGCTCATCTGATGATAAGCGGGCATTGTGGCGTTTATTATTTATGAATACAATTTGATTAAAATGTAGCAATGGGATGAGGTGACGGAATTAAAATATGCATTAGGTCAACTCATCCCATGGGATGATTTCGAGTGGGATGAGTTGACTAAAGAGCCTGGATACTTAGAGTGAACCGGCTACTTAGGGGGGACGGACAGATGTCCAAGCCGAACGCGGCAACGATATTTTTGGAAGCCCAGTATTTCGACTGATTTCGACCAAATTCGGTTGACGTTTCGACTGACGTATGAAATACCGTGCGGGCAAATCGTCTCAATCGTCCACATTGTCCTATCGTACGTATGAAATGTTATTACTCATTTTAATTATTACGCTTGCTCATACGGTGATTACAAATTCAAGTTATTTAATTTAATTATTAATTATGATCAATATGCCCGTTCCAGGAAAGAAACCTAAGACCCCGAGATCATGTCACGGAAATAATAAACCATCGAGTAATTTTTGGTCCGGTGAGAAATCCAGCTCTATGTATTAACTTCCATTTTTGTCATTAATTATATTTGCTTATTTAAATGTCATATACAGTCAACAGCACATCAGACTACCCTAATCAGTCAAAGGGGATTGCCAGAAAGCCATAGTAACTTAGGCCCAGAGTGCACAACATATTAAATCACATGAATGAAATCTAAATATTCGTACTTGATTTGTCGCCTTCTTCTTTTTTCAGTATAAGTTGGGAAAAACATTTATAAATAATTAAGTATTACAACGATTTTTTCCTTTACATGATGTTTACATGTCACTTCTGATGTTTGATAATAATAAGAAATTGGTCCGAAACAGTTTATTTTTAATTACGTTTTTCGATATAGCGGTAAATATTTTATAAAGTGTTAAATTATATTATTAATGACCAATGAATAAATGTATATTTATGAATAATGATAAATTGTTTTAAAACTACCTTTTATAATATTAATAATTATTAAATAACACTATTAAATATTTACCGCTTTAACGAAAAACGTTAACTAATTTCGGACCAATACTTTTTTTTCTTTTTTCTTGGCACTGCACGGTTTGTGCATCGGCCACTGACATTGATCATTTATTTTTATTCTTCTTGTTGGTTGGTCCGAAATTAATTACGTTTTTAACCGACTTCAAAAAAGGAGGAGGTTATATGTTCGACTGTATGTATTTTTTTTTATTTTTTTTATTTTTTTATGTATGTCCGTCGATTTCTCCGTCAATTGTGGACCGATTTAAATAATTCTTTTTTTATTTGAAAGTGCATAGTTCCGAGGTGGTCCCATTGTCACCATGTCAGGATCTGATGATGGGATCCCGGAAAAATCAAGGGAAAACCTCAAATTTTATAGGCTGCGCCTACGCGTTACTTGCTTTTTCTGAAGCCATTCAAGTTTTTGCGTCCGATAGATATCATTTTATGTTGATGAGCTGATGATGGAAGGTACAACTCCTTAACGGTTAGGAGTTAGGGGATAATTCTTTCAGTATTGTAGGAATATGTGGACCGTTAGTTGTATTTCATGTACTTTTGCAGCTAAGGTGATGATGGAAAGTACAACTCCTTAACGGTTTGGAGTTAGGGGATAATTCTTTCAGTGTTGTAGGAATATGTGGAACGTTAGTTGTATTTCATTTACTTTTGCAGCTAAGCTGATGATTACCCGGGGATGGGCTGGTCACTAGCCAATAAGGTTAGCACCGGCTCGTCCTAATCGGGTGTGAAGGAGAAACCGGGGGAGTGTAGTGGGTAGCGGACGCTTCGGTCTCGAGTCCCACACACGGCCGCGGGTCTAGCTAGCCTGCGGTTATGGTGCATAAACGCATTCTCCTCCTACCCATGGTGCTGAACACTTAATGAATACCTAATATTATTATCAAATAATACAATTCTACTCGTATTTTCGCTATCATTATTATGAAAGAGTTTTACTCACTACCTACGTGTTATTCACACAAAAATAGAAAAATAAACAAACTTTTTTTAAAAAAAATTAAACCGACTTCAAAAAAAAAAGAAACAAAAAAAAACTACCTAAAAAACTGAAAAGCAAAAAATAATTTTAATAAGACATTCATCATTGTCTAAGCCTATTAATTTAATTGTATTTTACGTGCTAGGTAGGTACCTACTAATCTGTTTGAAGTCGGTGCCAAGCCAAAGGTAATAAAAAATGATATATAATATTATTATGTATTATAAAGGGTTACTTATTAATCCGCGGACGTAGGTACGTAATCTGGGTACCTACTAGGTATTTGGCTTGGCACCGACTTCAAACAGATTACATAGTAGGTACCTACCTAGCACGTAAAATACAATTAAATTAATAGGCTTAGACAATGATGAATGTCTTATTAAAATTATTTTTTGCTTTTCAGTTTTTTAGGTAGTTTTTTTTTTGTTTCTTTTTTTTTTTTGTAGTCGGTTTAATTTTTTTTTTCGATATAGCGGTAAACATTTTATAGTGTGAAATAATAATAATTATAAAAAGTAGTTTTAAACTAATTTATCATTAATAAATAAATATACATTTATTAATTTGTCTTTAATATTATTTAACAAGTTATAAAATATTTTCCGCTCTATCGATTAACGCAAACGTAAGTTTCGGACCGGTATAAACAACGTCAGTAGTGAAATGTAAAGGATATACATACTCGTTGAAATATTAAATAATTTATAAATGTTTTTCCCGACTTTTACTGAAAAAAGAAAAACGTGAAAAGTCAAGTACGAATATTTAGATTTCATTCATGAAATTGAATATGTTGTGCACTCTGGGCCTATTTTCGGCGTTTCCCTTTCTACAACCAATTTTGAGCTTTATTTACTCCACATAGGTCTTTTTCATTTGAGAATTTTTGACAGATTGAGGTAGGGTGATCTGCTGTCGTCCGTACTATCCGGTTCAAATGCTATTAGGATACGACCTTTTGAAGTTGCATTACTTGACAGTGATGACTTACACACACACAGCTACATAATGCGTTGCTATTGGTTGCTACTAATGTTACGACCAGCGCAGTTGACGTCATTTTTCGCTTAGTTCGAAAAGGTATTATCCTAACAGCATTTGAATAGGATTGTAGTAGATAACTTATAGAAAACCGTTAAGACCTTATATTTTTCACTACAATTTTGCAGTTAACCTTGTGTGAAGTTTTGGCATAATATTTCGTCGCACACGTGAGGTTTTCAGCCTATTAGAGCGTGACAAGGTTCGTTATCTCAATAATGTTGTTAGCTGCGACCAACGTTCCAGCTCGATACAAACTACGGATATTCACATTTTGACGAAAATTAAGTTATCTACGAGTTATACGATGGCAAGACCAAAGGCAATTTTTGAGTATTTGAAATAAGAACGAAACTGGTGCAATTTTGTGTTGACAGAGCTATTTATAGACTTTTTTGATGTTTTTAATTTACATGATATAGCTTATTTCGGCGGCTTCGCCTGTGTGGTATGTTGATGAAATGTAGTCTAAGATGCGTAAAGTTTTATCTTAATTCGTTTAGTAGTTTTTATAATATTGTAAACATTAACATTTATAATTATCAATATCCGTGTTTGTCATTTTTTCTCGCTAAAACTACCAAACCGATTCACATTAAATAGACGATACTTTTAGCTTATACAACGAAATTACACATAGGTCACTTGTTACCAATGCGAGCGAAGCAGGGTGTAAAACTAGTAATATAAAAAATTTAAAACAGATAATAATAATAATAATAAATAGCCACGATACTAAACACATGTCGCATTACGCGAAAATTTTTGTCATCGAATTTAACGTCCACAACACTCCACCCTGTTACGCTTGACTGAGGTCCGCGTAACAGGATTTTAATACCCACTCCTTGTAGCAGGAGGGAGAATAGTAAAGAGAAAAGAAAAATAATAATAATAAACAAATCAACGAAAAATAATAATAAATCTTTTATTTCCAATCACAATGGCTTGCTAAAACTACATAACAATGGAATATAATGATTGTCTTACTTTTCTAATCTAATCTGAGTTATAAAGCCAAAGTGAGAGAGCGGAACCTATACTAGGATACCCTGTGTTACAGGATTCCGGCCCTCCCCCGTTCGGACCACAGTACAACAATTATTACAAAAATTTGAAATTTACATTAAAATTTACATGAAAAAAAAAACATTGCATTAGCAAAACTAAAACAGTAAATTTAGGAATATCCTTGCATTGTTTATGTGTATGTGTGTGCGTGTTGGTGTGTGTATGTGAGTGTTGGTGTGTGTGTGAAATGGTGTTTGTGTATGATGGTGTGTGTGTGTGTGTGTGTGTGTGTGTGTGTGTTTAAGGGTCTGGTAAATTTTGTAGTAACTATAGAATCATCTGGAGCCAGGATGGTGAGTGTGTGTGTGTGCATCTATGTTGAGTGAGTGTAATATGGTTTGTTATTTAGGTACTAAGTAAGTATATTATTCATCTTTTTTATGTTATAAAAGTCATCATTTTAATTTTAATTAATTATCTTTAGCATGTTTTCAGTTTCTTCATAATTTTTTATTTTATATTTTTGATAAGAAGCTACTCGTATTTATCTAATCTGCCATTGAAGTTCTTTTATCCTTATTTATGTGACCATGACAAGAAAGCGTAGCATCTCTTAATTTCTCGATCACTGTGCAAAAAAAACAAAACCAAATCCTTGGACATTATTCGCACAGTGCCGTCTAGCCATAACTAAATCTTTCGGTATCTATCAGCTCTCTCGGCGCCATGTTAACCTACATTGATTTTGTTGGCCCCATTAATTTCCCCCATATTTGTACGACTATAAATCGTTAGTATCTGTCTGCACTTATATATCTATTAGTCTAACATCTGACAAATGCTAGCAACAAGTCATTAATTTGAGCTGTAAATAGTTTCGTCCGTAAACAATAAAACATGTCAGAGTATTTTTTAACAGGATACTGACCTAAAATGTGTCTGTATTGTTATCATAGAGCGCATCTTCACTTCAGATGAGGCCTCTTTTTTAAACAATCACGGTAGGCAGGTCAGGTACAGTCTGTTCACCATTAGGCTTGTGTCCTACTCGTTCATGTCCGATTAAGGGAATAGTTCGTTCAACTGAACGAGTACGAACTATTCTCTTCTGATCGTTCAAATCGGTCTTCTAGTACATTTTATTCACCTTAGTTAAGCGACAACGAGATCAAATGACCGACCGACCGATTACGGGTGACTGAGCGGTGGGTGAGAGAGAGAGAGTTGAAAGATCAGAGACGCGTGCGTGTGAGCGTGATGGACGATGTACGAGTACGACTGATTTAAAAATTAGCCTGTTCAGATCAGATCAGGATAACTTTGTATGTTTTCTTTAGCGAAAGTGAATTAATTAATGTAAGTGTATGTATCCATTTTAAGCGTTTATTCTACTTTATATAAATGTTAAGTGGATGTGTGTGTGTGATATATTAAAATGACAGTCCTAAGCCTGCAAAGTATGAAGGGAAACAAATATGATCCGAGCCTCCCGGTCCGACTGATGTCATAGTGATCATTGAACTAAATGAACTAATAGTACTAAAAGACCGAACTAGTACATTTGAACGATTGTCCTAGTTCGGAGCGTTCCGTTCAGTGACCGAGTAAGAACAAGCCTATTCACCATAAGTTGTCCTTTAGCCACTATATTGGCAGCATTGCCTTCGTTTAGTAAATCTGTCAAAAACAGATTGAATGTATTGAAAAACAATAGTACCAATATAGCGGCTAGAGGACTTCTTATCGTGAACGATCTGTAAGCAACTGGTAGTACTTCGGTGACTGCATTCTATCCCATTCTTCTGGTTTAGGTGTTGTTGTGAATATCTGCCTGTTGGGTGTGAATATTTATTATTAAAAAAGTATATAATTTATTATGTTTATTTTGACCGCGTCCGTGGGATAAGCAGGTAAAATCTGCCGCCATAACAGCTCTGGCTGTGTTCCGCTAGTATAAATGTGAGAGCCAGTAGGTACACTTGAAATCAGAGGTTCGAAGATCAGAAGAGCCTACAGTCCGGCATCACATTGAGCGACCCTGGTGAAGTGTCCCTCAATGGAATAGGCCGCAGTGACCGTTTACCATCAGGTGGGCTGCGTGCCTATCTGCAAACTGACCTGGTATAAAAATAATAATATATCCTATCCACTATTTTTTTTTCTGCTTGGCCCAAAGGTTGACCGGCAGAGAATGCCATTAGGCATTAGGTCCGCCTTATGTACTCTTGATTGTGCATTAAAGTTTAAATAAATAAAATAAATATCCAGAGTGTATTTAAATATGTATTTTTGATACGATCGTTGATTCTGAAGCGACACGTGTTTTCGTTACTTATTTTGTTGTACAATATTAATATGAAATTTGATACAGTATCTGGTCTAGTGGTTTAAGTATCTAGTTGCTGGTCGGGTATTCGATTCGGTAGAGGTTGTAGAGGAAAGTGTGTGTCGGATTTCTTAAACACATCTTGAGTTTGTGGCCACCAAAACATACGTGGTGATTAATCCAACGTTTATCATTGTAAGAATTTTAAACTGCAGTAGGATTGTATTAAACTGATAAATTAAACCCGTTATTTATAAACATAGTTCCAGTTAATCATAATCCATTATAATCACTCATACTATACCCTAAACAGCACGCTACAAATTGCGTGAGACCAAAAGTACATGAAACGCACCTAAATCAATCAACACATATACGAAGCTACTAAGAAAGTGCTTGAATAAAAACCAATGAAGTACGAAGTTAATTAACTTTAGGATTAAATTAATCCCGCGCGAGTATTTAAGGGTTTAAGCGCGGGTAAAATACTATCCCCGAACCAATTATTTTCGTTGTAACCACTAATTAGTTTCTACGATAGCGGTATAATATGTCATACTAAATGAGCGTATTCTGTATTCTGTTTGTTTGCTTTTGGCGAATAGTGATTTTAGCACCGTGCTAAAACGGAGGGCATAGGTTTTATTGGTTTTGGTCAGAGGTACATAGCAAATAAAATAAATGGACATTATTCACACAGCGCCATCTAGCCCCAAACTAAGCATTAGCTTGTGCTATGGGTGTCAGACAATGGATAAACATTACTTACCTATATACTTTTTTTTTGTATAACCATACATAATTATACATATAAACTCCCAGACCGATACAAACAGACATGTTCACTGGTTCGTGCACACAAATGTTTGTACCGTGCGGGGATCGAACACGCGACCTCTGGTGTAATAGCCGACTTCTCGACCATTACACCAAATGGCTCGTCGATAGCAGGTCCAATACCTGCTTGATATTTAAAGTGGTTCGAATCCCTGATCAAACCAAGGGCATTTATAAAACTATTTCACGAAGGTAATCTAAAAAAATGGTTCTAACTACAAACTCACCAGTGATATTCGATATTTTTAATATCGATATATTTCACAATTTGTGTACTTTCCCTAGCGGGAAGAAAATCGATTCCCGCAACAGAAATTCTAGCGATGACATCAAAAAACATTAGCAATTTAATTTATTATCTCTGTTTACATATTTAATAGAAAATAAATTAGTACTTACCGAATAACTGATGTCAACCCTCCGTCTCAGCGGAATAATTACATGGGTCGGTTGGTCCAATTAAATTTTACCTTTGCCCTAAAAGTATTTATTTCGGATATTTTAGTTGATGAGAAACGGCACGTAATTTATTGTTTATTAAGTGTGATCTGGGCCCCGGCGACCTTTGTCGAGAGCATCGAAGGGTTGCAGGTGAAAGGTTTTAAACGAAGAATGGTAAGAGATCCAACTGGGAATGGAAGAAAAGCAAATGGGTGAATTGCCCAAGCAAAAAAAAACACGGCTCAGCTGAGAACGGTAGTGCAATGTGCTGATTTTTAATTTTATATATTTTTTTTCAACAAAGTAAGTACTTCTCTACTTTGGCAAAAAAAATCATTGATTTATACCCTCTAATACAACAAAAAAAAAAATACAAAGGGTCATTTTATCATCACGGTGCCTTGTCCCCAACCCCATTCCGCTTATAAAATACCTTCCCCTGCAAATACATTCGTATTAAGGATATAAATCGATTTAGTTATCATTAAATTATAAAATGTTCGATCAAATAAAACTATTTTTGTTTGTTTAACTTCTATCTCATGGATTTGACAGGCAGTCAACTTTTGTCCCGAAAAAAGTTATCATTTCAGAGGACAGTAAGTTTTAGTAGAATAGCAACGACAACACTGCGTTATTACGCCCCTCTCACCTTTCCTCACTTCGGATCAGCCCGGCTCAAGCTGTTGGTGCGATCGCACGGGTCCCAGCGTCTTGCGGTTTCCCGCCAAAAAAGTAAGTTCATCATTTCAGTGTTATGGGGACAAAAATATTATCATTTCGGTGATTGTTATAACTCGTGCTAGATTCGTTTGATTTGTTTCAAAATTATGTATTCATTTCGCCGTAAGTACTGTTTTGTTTGAGTAGTGTTAATATTTTTAAATAATTTTATTTCGGAGTTTAATGTAGAAATAACCTCTATTTTATCATCTCGGTGTTATCATTTCGGTGGATTCGGTGGACAGTTATGCCAATTACAGTCCACTGAAATGATATTTATCACCGAAATGATAAAACCGTAAAGTTTTAGAGTTCCTTGGGTCAAATATAAACTAATGGTTTTTCAATGTACTTTGTAATTTTACCTAGAGTGATTATTCGGGTGTATTTGTTGTGTAACAATTATCACATTAAGATATAATATACATAATTATATCTATGTATGTATGTGTTAGTACTAGTGATGTTACGAATATTCGTATTCGCATTGGCATATTATCGCAAATTTTTGCATTATCGCGAATGCGAATCATTCGCAAAATCCTGCGAATGGTTTTACGAATTTGATGTAATGGCAGAGAAGTCGGCTATTACACCAGAGGTCGCGGGTTCGATCCCCGCACGGTACAAACATTTTGTGTACATGAACATGTCTGTTTGTATCGGTCCGGGTGTTTCTATTATACAGTATGTATTAACAAAAAAAAAGCATATCCTACTTATATTATAAACGCGAAAGTTTGTAAGTATGGATGGATGTTTGAAAGCTAAATGTTTAGTTATGGCTAGAGGACGCTGTGTGAATAATGTTCAGAGATATTTCTTATTTATTTCGTAATGGTATTCAATAAGTTAAGAAACTGGGGAAGTTTAGTGGGTAGTGGACGCTTTATTCTCGAGTCCCACACACGGCCGCAGGTCTAGCTAGACCCCGACTTGAGAGGTCTCAAGTCGGGGTAGCACCTAGGGAGGGCCACCCGAGAAACAAGGTGACCTCCAGACTTGGCTCGGGCGACCTGTGCAATGCGGACGTTGGGGAGCTACCCCCGCCCGCAGGTCAACCCTCAGACCAGAGGAGGCGTGCTAAGTGAGCTCGCCTTTTCCGGTCCGGCCGTCTACGCCGGAGGGGAGCAGCGAGGGGGTTCCTCCTCGCGCTCCCGCTCCGCTTCCTCTGCTATAAAACTTCCTCGCAGAAGGAGGCGGCCGCCTCCCACGCACTCCTGTTGGCGACCATGGCACGAACCATGGTCGCCAACGGGAGGCGTCCACTGCCTAGCACCGCGACGAGTTCGCGGCGCTCGTGTTGCCAGGCCGGGCGCTCGACGAGTGTGTGCTCGGCCGTGTCGGGTGCGTCGGGTGCGTACAGGTAGTGTCCGAAACTTCCGTGTGCGGACAAAACCTGCGACAGGCGGTAGGTGAGGCAGCCGTGCCGGCGTTCCACCCACTCCCTCTACACTGGACCAATGGCCTCAATCGTCCAGTGGCCGGCACTTGGGGCTTGGAGAGCTTCCGCCCATTTGGCCAGAGCCTCTTCCCTGGCCTGGACACGACCCAGTGCTATCTTCTGCAAGCTGGGTCGTTCCCCCCCTCCTCCTTGCCGCGACCCGGATTCGATGCACCTGAACTAAATTATACCTAGCATTGTTCTCTTAGTACAATAGGTAGATATTACCACCAAAAACATTTTTAATAAAATGTTGGCAAGAAAAGACCATAATATGACTCGCACTCTCAAAAAGTTAACAGATCTCATGAAGAGCCAAGCTTCTTACTCTACGCGCCCTAATTCTACAAGGCCTTACTTCACAAACTCTACCTTAGGCAAAATAAGTAAAATAACAATTCATTCATATCATAATAAACATTATATTACACTAGCGGGCGCCCGCGGTTTCACCCACGTGGTTCCTGTTCCCGTGGGAATTGATCAAAATCCTTTCTTAGCGGATGCCTACGTCATAACATCTACCTGCATGCCAAATTTCAGCCCGATCCGTCCAGTGGTTTGGGCTGTGCGTTGATATCTATCTATTTCAGTCAGTCACCTTTGAGTTTTATATATGTATTAAGATTTATATAATTTTTTGAGGTTATTGTAACCTGAAAGTATGCTAAATGTAATATCTAACTATAATTTAAAATAACTGTGTACTGTCCTGTCTCAGTATTTATCTAAAATTTGTGGAAATCAAACCTAACAAAGTACAGAACCCTGGCTGCTCGGCACGGTTGTTCTTAGCTGTATCATTTCGGTGGATTTATTTCATTTCTATCATTTCAGTGGTTATTTATATCATATCGGTGGACACTTATCATTTCAGTGGACTCTTAAAAATTCATCCTTAAATATTTATATAAGTATTGATGATATTGGATGACCACTCACGCACAATGTTAAAAATAGGCTAAAGTTTTATTTGTCACTAAAAATAAGAAGATAGCATTGAAACAAAAAAAGTCCGCGGAAATGATAAAAAAAATTCTTTTGTTGAAATTCACCCAAATAATTAAGCCCAGACGGTCGGCAGATAATGATTTCGGTTTCACGTGTTGAAACAGGTTAGTTATTTTATAGAATATAAAATAATAAATATCACTATTCACACAGTGCCGTCCAGCCCCGAACTAGCCATAGCTTGTATGTACTTATAGGGGTGCCAGACAACGGATAAACATTTCCTATAAAATTTCTTTTAAATCCATGAACTTGGTATCATTGAAATCAAGTGTAAACTATCACATATTATTGTTAATATTCTGCAACTATTGATTGACGACAGTTAATGCATGAGTTGATATTTCTTCCAAGCTAAATAACGGCTATGGCGTTCAGTTTTTATTATCAACTAATTACGGTGGATGTTTTGGTTTTTCTGTTTGAATAATAATCGCTCACAGATTGGACTCCGGAGCCGGAGGTAACACATAAGCAAATTTTATCACCACACCACGCGAGCACAGCCAAAGGCAAGGCTGGGTCTAATATATCAGAAAAACTAAACGTGTTTTTCCAACGTTTTTCATAACATTTCGTGAGAAATAAAAGAAATCATATAAATTAGCTCTGGATTCGACCGAACGTGAAAAATGTACGAAAAAGGCAAATTAGTCTAATAGCGTATTTTTTCGGCTGTCGTATACATATTTGATATACTAGGAAAGTTTCCTAGTGCGTGACCTCACTAAATCATTGTACGTCGTGACCAGTCTAAAGGATTAGAAGCTAACGACCATGCAATATTACACTTTATTATAAGCCGAGTTTCGGCTTATTCGGTTACGACCGACAATCTTTACGATCAACCAACCTCGCAGCACATAATATGGTGCACAAGCGGGTGCGCAAGCGCATGCACAGGTGCACTCCCTATTCCCTCACTTATATTTAGGGTTATTACCTACATTTATTAAAGACTGATTTTACGTTATGCCCGTAACAAAAAATTATGACACCAATTACAAAAAAAAAACCAATAAGTGTAATGTTGCCTGCTTTCTCGTCGTCTAATTTTCCCAAGGCATGAGTTATTAACACAAAGTTGCCACTACGTCTTTAAGTGACCACAAAAGTTTTGATTTTTTGTATAAAGATACTGAGCTCTGTTTACCGAGTTTAGCACTAATTTTGTACATTGTAACTTTTATGTACGGTAAAAACTCTGCCTGAAGCCCGAGGGAAATTCAGTCCGCTTTCTCGACAACTGGGAAAGCTTGTGCCCCTTAGTTTTTTGTATCACATCCGGCAATGTGTGTGGGAGCTCTTGCCGAACAGATTTACTCGTTTTGTGTTTATTAGACGACTGATACAATAGTTATGACAAGTTATAATTATTCGGTTTTTGGTATAATTAGAAAATAAAAAGGATTTGATTGGAGTCTCTGTCAGACTACTTCTTTAACTTTAAAAAGTGATTGCTTTTAATATGCGACTCACTATCTGCACCACGGACATTCATGGAAGATAAAAAATCAAAAAGTTCTTTAAAATTTTTTTCAAAGTAGTTGATAGAAGCCTCCTTTTAAGTATAAGACTTGTATTAGGAGAATGATAATACAACCACTTTGTATTTACATTATTGTATTAAGGTCAAAGGGGCTTATAATACATATATTGACATTAAGATCTGCAGTGTCAAGTTTTTTTTCTTTAGAGAAGAATGCGTTGACACATCTTAACTGCAGGCTAGTGAGACCTGCGGTTGTGTGTGAGACTCGGACTCGGCTACAGACGTTCGTCCCATTACCCACAGTCTCCCTCTTTCCCCTTCACACCCGGAAGGGACGACCCAGTGCCCGCCGTCTACCTTGTATAATGTGTCAGACTGTCGTGTTATGAGAGTGAGGGAATAGGGAGTGCTCCTGTGCTTGCGCACTCACTTGTGCACTATAATATATCCTGCCTAGTTGGCTAATCGTAAAAAGATTGGCCGCCGTCGCCGAAAAACTCAGCTAGAACATCATCATCATTATGTGCAATAATTTTTTTTTTCACAATAATCTCAAACTAAATTCATTCTCTTTCTTCCACAGGAGGCGTTGCGGGGCCGCCGCTGCGCCTCCCTCCGCTCCGCGGCTGCGTCCGCGCGGGGGGCCGACGACTCCGGTCGAAGCACCCCGTCCGCCGCGCCCCGGGCGTCCCCCTCGCCCGCGGACACCCCGGCCCCCAAGAAGTCCAACTGGGAGGTCATAGAGCACTTCTCGTCGAGCAGAAGCAAGAAGAGCCCCACCACGGTAAGTTGCGATGTTGAGTGGAGTGGAGATTGCACTTTTTTTTCGTTTGCCCATGATGTGTGATGGACTTGGAGGTAAAGTTAAGATGTTACAAAATATGAGGATTTGGAGGCTCTCGGGATATAGAGGCCCATTCTTTGAAGTTCTGGTACAGACACGAACAATGAAATGTATGAACGTGAGAACTAATGCGACAAAGTCAATCTGAAACAGTTTGTACACATAATTCTATGGGCGTATGTGACTAATTATAATGAGTGTTCTAAACAAATGTATTGTTTATTTTTATCAAGTCGCATTATGGGTTTACTTTACTAGGAAAAAGATAATATAAAATGTTAAAATACATTTACTCAAAACTCAACTTTTATTCCAAGTTCATCAAAATTCTAGCTTTGATGAATTTAAAACTTAAATAATTAATTTTACATAAACCGTAAGGTTGGTGCCCCCTCCTTTGTGATGAAATAAGGTCGAGAAAAACTAACATTAACATGTTACAATTATCACATTAAAATCCCAAAAAGGTTATGGCCATATAAATGCAATATTTTTGAAAGAGAGGGTATACCAATCGTCACAACCATTTTCATTAACCCATAACCCAATACACGATAAATTGTTTGAAGTGAAAGAATAATCTGCATTTGGCATATGTGTGGTAGCGCTTCTTGTATTTGGTTTTATATAGCATTGCTTCATAATATATTATAATAATACCCAATTGGCCATAATGATCGCAGTGCTTGCTATGCACGACAAACAATTGCAAAAACAGCTCACCCTATTCAAAATTTGTATTTCGATTGATGGTAATTCAAGAACAGGCACATAATAGCATGCTGTATTCGATAATCGAATCCTGTAGTGTGGTTGCAAACAGCACCTACAGTGACATCATTTTATTGCGCAGCTTCCCGTCAAGCTGCCTACAGCGAGCCAATCAACTGATTCAGACACAGGACAAAATCCATCTGAACCTGGCTTAGAACTAACTGAAAATACTAATAATGTGAGTACCAGTTTGGCACGATACTCTACTCTTCCTTGTCTTCTTTTCTTTACTCTAAGGCTATCCACAATGAATTGGCCGTAAAGAACGATTTATTCAAAATTTATAATACTCTCACTTCCAGCGGTCACAGATTAACAAGTTGTTACACTGTGGTTGCGTTACATCTAAATGTGTACCTGTTTCTTCCTTCTTTCTCGTAATTTAAGGGAACAATGTCTTGGGAAAGAGTGCAAATATGTGTTTACTGACTCACTGATTTCCCTTTGGAAATCACAAAATTTTCCTGTGTTCGGTAGCTGTTCCTTTGTTCTTGTTATTGTCACTACAGTCTTTTAAGTGCATTTTATCATCTCAATTGTATATATATACATAAATGCTTAGCGACCATATAACTTAAAGGTATTTTTATATTTTATCAACAAGCTTACTTAATCTATGTAGTTACACTGATTACAACCGAAGATTTTTTGCTTTTTTTCATTGTATTTTCAGTGCATTAACAATGCTTTAACTAGTACATTAAATTTATTAAGCGTCGACATCCATTCAGTCTCAGCCTGAGGACGCGTAAATAGATTACAATAAAATCGTCCTTCTGCCGAACTTTATCGAATGAAGAAAAGTCTACTGTGTAAATAGAAATTTCCTCTTAGACTGATTTAAATAAACCCAAGAAGCACGTTAAAAACGTTTTTTGCTCCTTTAAACCTTTAAATATTTTATCGGTAAAACGATTACTGGGTTCTCACATCTCTGAAATGTCCCTGTCATGAACTTTTAATAAATCGTGACCGGAATCTGACATTCGTTAAAACCTAGGTCTATTTGAGGGGCTTAATAGGCCCGCCCGGGCTGTTCAAAGAGTTATTTACATAAGGCGATTAGGACTTTTAATAGCCAACGGCAATTAGAGAGGATGTCGGTGATTAATTAATCATTAACTTTTTTGAAAACTTTTAGTGGTGTCGGGTGTGAATTGTATTGTTTTTAATTTTTGGAGTATCTCTTTTTCCAAATTTGTTTCGGGCGAATATATATTATGTACTATTGAATAACATAGTTCCTCGCAATCAAATGACTGATTAATATTGGTTGATTAGTTTGTGAATTTACCTAAGCAGCGTGTCATCAAGTGGTGAATTTTGGCTTTATTTACTATAAATAATATTTACATTTAATTATAATTTTATTTTACCAACAAGCAAAAATAATTTCTACTTTCATTTACAAAATGCTATTTTGCTGCTGATGTTTAATTTAAAAAAAAACAATATTGGTTAAAACAGCTTTTAATGATTATTTTATTAATACTATGAAATGAATTTAAAAGTGTAAAATGTCCACAGAATCGTATAATAAATTCTGTGGTCACACTTTCTGTGGAATGATCGGCATTGTCAAAAAGTCAGTCAGAACTATTAAATATTAATATTTTATGTAACTATCAGAGAACATTCTACATGCATTTAATGAAAATTGTGGTTGACATGAACGGTCGGTGGTATTCTGTCAAATATTCTAGCAGCTTCTTTCTTTAGATTCTTAGGAGTACAGTTAAACAAAGCACTTGTTAATATAGCATTGAATCAACCCTTTAAGTTTCTTAACTCCAACACCAGACTTACGTAAACCACAAAGTTTTGATCACATTTTACCAACAAAATTAGATTTTAGGCGTAGAACCGGCAAGTAAAAGCGGCGTTCCTAAAATTATTTATTCACAGCGACAAAAGTCTTCAAACGTCGCGGTTTCTGTGGAACTTTGCAAACTACAGAGAACGCAAGTCAGCTTGCAAACAATTGTCACATCCTTATTTACACCGCCCATCTCAAATGAGTAGAATTAATTAGCATTCGAATGGCAAATGGAGTGCTCTCAAATTAAAAATTTACAAACCCTCTTGACGACTCAAGACTGTTTTATGTCGCTAAAAATCTTTTAAGCAATCTCATTTGCGTGAGAGATTTTAAATTGCCCCTAAAACAAGGTAGACTTTACCGTATTAGAGAAGTGTAAATTTTTTGTGTCTACTGAAATTTAAATTTTGAAGTTACACATGAAACGTTGGGGCAAGAATAAGACTATTTGAATTAGAAATGAGACAGCATAATAAAAAGCACTCACTTTCCATTTGAGCTTTTACTTACTTATACGTATTTCTGGTATTTTCACTATAATAATTGTGTTTTGGTTAAATAGGCTCTAAAGTAAATTATAATTCAAGGTAAAGGACCATGCAAAAAACGTCCCCACTCACCAACTGATTTCAAACTTATCTCTGACAATGCCTCTTGCCGTACTGATCTTTTTTTTGTATGACTACATCCGCCGTAGGAATGGGGATTTCACGCAAATCGAATTTTAATGTTGTTTTTTTTTCATATTTTCAAGTATTTTTTTGACACAGTCAATTGTGAAAATAATGTGCAGGCGATCAAAAGCAACCCCCCTGATCTAAATAAAAGTGTACAATCAAAATGTAATCTTAAAAAATATTGTACAGTCAAGTCTACTTCAAGCTAGACACTTACAGCGCAATTCTGCATCTTAGTCATTTTTTGGATTAAAAATGGTTATTTGCCTTTTTATGGAATGTCATAATAATATTGAAACTAGAAGTCTGTTGGTGGGCAAGCAAATACTATTTTTTGCATGATCCTTTTATTGGGTTGTTGTATATTCGTCACAAAGTAAATTCGTCACAGTTCTAAAATTCTTCATTATATTAATTTTGATTAGTGTAAATTCGTCACGTCGTTATTTTCAGTATAGACAGCAGAAAAAATCAAACATTAAGTAGAATAATACGTTTTTTATTTATTATTAACATCATCAATTTCAACAATAGGTAAGTAGCCGATTTGCCCACATTATACTAAAAAGATTAGAGATGCGCCGAATATTCGTATTCGGTACATTCGGCATATTTTTTCATGTTCGTATTCGGCCGAATGTTCGGTTGATTTGCCGAATAATTACCGAATATTGAAATTATTAATAATATTTAAAAAGAAACATTTAATTATACAGTAACGTTAACTAATTACTAAATAAGTGTGCTAGAAAGTTTTGTATATTTTTTTAAAAGAAATATACATATTATTTCAATTATTTATTGTGAAATAAAAAATATTATGATATCCACATTAAAAAAACCTTTTGCAACATAAAAACTAGAAATTGTCATAACTATTTGTAGTTTTAATGCAATGTAAGTCTAGTGCGGAGCGCCGTACCGACATGTACAAACCTGTTTACCGCGCAGAATTGATACATTACATTTTGAACCGAATATTCGGCCGAACATTCGTATTCGGTTGAATCTACATTCGGTGCATCTCTAAAAAAGTTTACCTTACATCTACGTAAATATCACAGTTTTAAAGTGGCTGATATGCCTGGAATCATCACACGTCTCTAAATTTTACCTTACATCTGCGTAAAACTCACAGTATTAATTTCACTCAAAAATAAGTTTGCTTGCTTTCGCTACTTTGTGCAAATACTATGTAAAATGAGAAGTTATTACGAATTTACAGTAATCCTTGACAAACAAACCACCTAACTATAACAAATTAACACATATTTTTAATGCATGTGACGAATTTACTTTGTGACGAATATACAACAACCCTTTTAATTTGCCAATCACTGGACCGATATGTGAAATTTTAATGGTGAATTCATTAGAAGAAATGAATACTTTGCTTCAAAGGAAAAAATATGAAGGGAGGGATGTCAGTAAAAAATACAAACTACAAAATATCCCGTGAAATGCGAATAAAATGCTAAAGATATTACCTCTGTTAAATCTGACCTAATCTCCAGAAAGCAGAAAATAATATAAAACACTTAAACTTAACAAAATATTTATACCAAAGAACTTTGAGTGTTGCTACGGAGAACTTAGAAATTATTTACGTCTATGAAATTTTCTTTGAAGAGTTTATTTAATTAATTCTAACTTATTTGTGTATGTAGCCTTAGCCGTTGTTAACGATTTTGATAAATAAAGTAAAAAATAGATAAAAGACTTAAAATCAATACTTCAGAAACAACACATAAATTCTACCTTACTATTTAATTGAAATCGATAGTGGCATGGCAGAAATAATGTTAAAATTGTTAAATGTATGAAATATAACATGGTTTCTTTACATAGCAGTAAGAACATTGATCATATACAATACTAATACTACCATAATAATACTAGACGGGTATGACAGCATTTCCAAAATTTTAGTGTGGTATAAAAAAGACAGACTATGCTGTAGTAAAGTTTCAAAAAATATATATACCTGCAGTTTTTAACCCGACATTCCATGATGGCATAAGTACAATACATATGTCGCTTCGCTTCAGTTTTATCTCCATTAGATAAATAGCGGCTCTGAGAAATTACCCAAACCAACGAATAAACAAACTCTCTTATTAGACAGACGATGTAAAAGATCAGGTAAAGTTTCAATACATAGTTGTTAATCAATGAATTCTTGCAGTTTTTTCCCGACATTCCATTATGGCACAACCGTTTTGCTCCGCTTCAGGTTTATCTCCAATCGTCTGGAGCGGCTAGAAAATTTACCCCGACCAACAATGTATAAATAATATTAATAATACCATTTCCTAGTTTCTGATCTTTCCACCATAAATGATTATCTGGCTGTCGTGTAGAGCAGTATTCAGCTTCCTGTGTCAATAGTGTATTGTACTCTTCAGAGTGCCCATTGCTTTCTTTCGTAACGTTATCTAAGCACATTTTGCGACCGTCTATTCTATGAGATAATATTTTCTTAGCTCGTTCTTTATATTAAGGTTGTAGGTAGCTATACATTAGAATAACAGCGGAGAAAATTATTTCACTTAACATTTTTGTCATTATATTTTTAGAAGTTGTTTTATAAGCTAGAATTATTTCATTCGTTTATTTTTGTGACGCAGTTAGGCGTCCTTCTTGGTAATTATGTTTGTAAAAGTTTAGTTATTAATGAGAAATACTTTCAAAATAAGTTCAATACTTTCCCACATCATCCTTGTGAAACATACTTTCTCACATCACATGACAAACCTTGTATGTCCCTTACATACAAGGTTTGTCATTGATTGTTCTTATTTGCAACAAAATTTAATGATTTAGGCGTGAAAGGAAACATACAGGCAGTGTTTCTTTCGAATTTGTAACATCAGTTGGGATGGGATCGATTGAATATTAATCACTCACTCCACTTAAGAAATTAGTTGAGTGGAAATTTCGTATTCGTCATGAGCACAGTAACGTCTTTCAATTATAGCCGTAAGGGCTCCTTTATTAGCAATAGAATTGAAATTGGCCATTAGAACCTTTGAACGTTACACTACGTTTATCGCCTTGCCCGGTCATGAATAAGGCAGTGATTAAGGAAATTCACGGTAAATATTACCCACGCTTGGTGTATATTGGGGGTAGGCAAATAGGCGATTTAGTTTAGATAAGATCAAACTTAGTGCGTGTATTAAGAGGTGTGAAGACGTTACAGATCAAAAGGTCAGAAGAGTTGTGGTTACCAAGTGGTGTGGAACGTCACTTCACATGCATGAAGACCATGCCAGCCATGCCATTACCAGGTGGTAGGTTCCTGTACTGGGCCGTCTAGGTGGGTACCACCGCAGTGCTAGATATTTTTCCGTGAAATAGAAGTGTGTCAAGCACTTCTGTGTTTCGGGGAAAGGGCACGGAAGCTAGTGAAATTACTGGGTATATGAGACCTAATTACTGTCGTCTCGGTGTAGCGGGCGCAGGGCGGTGCCGGACAGTAACTGCTAAGTTACTGTTTGGCACTGAACTGTCTAAGGGTAGACGTGGTGCTTACCATCGGGTGTACGATCTGCTCGTCTTGTTACACATTGCAAAAAAATGGTTCGAATCTCGGCGCGCGTTTATGGACAAAAAAAAACAACTAGTTATTTCATCACTGATATATAAGTTCCATCAAATTGTTAACAATGATGCCGCCTTTTTTTAATTTCAGAACAGGGTTAGCAAGGTTAGTTGACAGATAATTTTGGTGAGAGCCACAAATGTTTCCCCTTTTTTTTATAGTGGGAGGAAATGCATGAACATCATTAACAACGTTTGTTAGAATGCTGAAAAACACATGACACAATCATGCATATAAATAAACTTAAACTTTATTTTTTCATTATTGTCTGGACAGATTGTTTTTGTACAATGTAATACACAAGAGTATCCAAGCTTGACTTGAATTATTGTTATCTGGAACTGGTAGCAGACTGTGACTCATATAAGTTCCTGGTGATCAATTTCTTATCTTAGTCGCTGATAGCGAAGTTTGCTAAATGTCTGATACTACGACCAAGACCCGATTCGACTAAAGCCAGTACTAGATAATAAAATTAAGCCAAAGCATATTCATATTTGTAAAGACTATTTTTGGTGAAACGGTTAAAAAGACTGAAACATATGCCTGCTCTCATTTAGACGACGGCTAAAAACCAGTTTATTCGCCCATTTTTAGATGCTGCACTAATCTTAATTTTTTTTTAATTGCAGCAATATTTTATGTTGCATTAATTTTTGTAACTATTTAATTGTTTTTATGAATACAAGAAGTTACGTAGGCTTACATACATAACTAATACGTGTTACGGATAAATAAACAATTTTATCTACCTACCTTTGTAATGTTAATGGTTAATCGATTGCCATCAAACATACAATAGCATACGACAACAACAACTTAACGTGTGTTTCGAAGCTCGAAAGAAAATTCGATATCTATTATATATTCTGGTCAGAATATCGATTTTTCTACCTACGTATGTATGTATATTAAGGTGAACACCCATCTGAGCAGACTACGCGCATAAGGCTACTTAGCTTATATAGCCGCTTCACCAATAAGTTCACTGATAAAATAATACAAACAACGTTTGAGAATGCAAACATTTAAGTTTCAATTAACCTGCGCCGCTTATTAAAACGGCAACACGATCAACACTTAAATATTCAACATTCAATATTTGTAGAATACCTAACTGTTTTCATCCAGTTGTCATTTTGATTATAAAAGTGCTTGGTGTAAACGTTCTGTTGGGTTCGTAACACGAAATGTAGACGTACGGATCTAGGTTAGCTCAATTATCTCAATACTTCTTCTTCTTCTTAGCGTGTCGATGGCTAAATTTTATTGGCCCAGAATCCAGCGACCCGAACAGCATTTTGGTACAGAGGAAGGGGATGTTTTTCCTTCCATCTGTTAATCCTTACCAAGGACGGATTATCTGCGAAGACCGGCTCAACTCTCCTGTGAAAGCTTCGTCGACTTTTGAGTCGTCGCGGTACAGGGACGTAACCAAACATGGGGTGACGGGGGTCTCGCTCTACCTTCGCTTTTTCAAGACCGCTAGCCACACGGAGGAGAAATACCAGCCAGGGAATACAGCATATTTACCGGAGTTGGCTTGAGGCAGCCCGTAATTACACGGCAAGTATAATTAAGTGCTGTATCCACCTGTCTCGCGTGCACAGAGCGGCTCCATACCGGACAAGCAAACTCGCCAGCCGAGAAGCTAAGCGCTAAGCCAGTAGTTCGCAGGACATGCGGTACAATACTTAAATTCGTCGATATTCAAAAACCAACAAAATATCAAGAGACATAAGCTTCTTGAGTGCTACTCGAATCGGAATGAAAATAATGGTTATAGTTGTTTACACTGTCATTCAACATGTAAGTTACATTATTCTCAATTCAATACATTTATAGAATGGGGTATTTTGTTCCATTCAAAATAAAAAAGGGCTTTACATGTCATTGAATAATCAAAAATTGGTCAAGGCTTATCTGATCCATCATTTACATATGGGGTAAACCACTAAACGACAAACAGAACATCGTATCCTTATGAATATTATAATATGTGACCCCACTTAGCATAGAGCATGCTCCCATAACAAACTGGGACTAAATCCAGTCCTTTTACTCTGGTTTTTGTGCCGAGAAATACGCATGTGGCCTTTCTTGGAGGCACTTTTTTTATATTCTATTTTCTATTGTCATGGAAAAAAGTCGAATTTTGAATATCAAATGGATCGCGGCAGAGATAAAATCGCGAATGAAAAATGTTAGGAATTCCACACGTTTTTTGGTGAAGGAAGTATAGTATTCGTTGGTTTTTCTTGTGAAGTATGATTTTAATTTCGTACTAGCTGCCAGCCTGCCTGCTCCAGCTTTGGTAAACAATATGGTTTACAAAAAACAAACAAAAAATGGGCATCGTAGTTTTTAAACTACAAAATCAAAAAAAAAATTGTTTTATAATAATTTCCTGCATTGTATCCCGGGCTTTTGTATTTATCTTGTAATTTACATTATATCTTTTGTTATTTTTTTTCTATTTATCTGATGAGTAGATCCGAATATAAACCGATATAAAATTTAAAAAAAATATGCTTAACACGAATCCTTTTTACTATGACTTTTGGCACGTAGGTATATACCTAGATTGACATTATTATAATTTATAATTATAGTACGTTCCTACTACCCTCATGATAAGGTCAACATTAATTTAATAGACTTATTATAAATATACTTTAATATGTTTTAAAAATAAATTTGTATTAACTAGACTAGACAACAAAAAATATACACACATTTGTATGTGATATTATTACTATTGAAAAGTAGTGACCCCAAAAAATCGATAGCACTACACAGTTCACGTTCTAACATAATATAAAAAGGCAACCAGCCGTAATCTGATCTGGTCGTCATTATCAAGCACTCTCGGCCACTGAGCCGTAGTAGAAAGAGTAGAAAAAAGTACGTATCTTCATACAAATGCACCGTGCGCGGCTTCTATGTGTGCGCCGTTGTATCTATGCGTCGCCTCACGCACACTCAAACAAAGTCAGTGAGCCAATCGAGGTTAACACCGCACATTCGCGGCACTGAATTAAAGTGTGGCTATATAACAGAACATGGCTATATGCAACAACTCTGAGACAGGCAAGTATTATAGGAAATTATGTCGCGGATTGGGCCGGAGATAGCCTACCGTATACTCTTTCTACTATGACTGAGCCCCACTCTAAGAGGATTTCGGTTCCTTCAGAACCGAGATATTCTGTGACCGAGGTTTCGTATTAAGTGGGGGTAAATAGGCGAATTGCCACTTTTGCCGTACAACGTGTGGTCGTTACATTGGGAGTAGCGATGTTAATAAATATTATGTTTGTTACTCAAAGAACGATGAATTATAAATAATAACTTGATATAAGATCGGCAGTCTGATTTGACCGCCTTCGTGGAACAGTGGTTAAGCCGCTCGGGTATAAAACCCGGAGGTCGTAGGTTCGATTCCCACCTTGGGTCTAGTTGGTGGTAGGGCTTTTTCTGAGTCCGACTGGCTAGCTACCACCCCCACTGGTGAAATTTACCGCTATAACAGCTCTGGCTGTGTTTTGGCAATATTAATGTGGGAGCCAGTAGGTACCCTTGAAATTAAATGGAATAGACCGCAGTTACCGCTTACCATCAGGTGAGCTGCGTGCCTGTCTGCCAACTGACCTAGTAAAAAAGAAAAAAGTTGCAATGCTAGCAAAATTGCGTCGTTTGAAATTGTGCTTTATTTTCAAGTAACCAACGTTGGAACTTCTGTAAAGATATATTACCCGATTCGGTGTTGAGAAGTCGGTCACAAAAAAATAAAGACAGTATCATAAGTGTCATCTCTCGTCATCAGATGACGAAGAGAAGGATCAATTAAAAAAAATCTTTGCGGAACTCATTTGTGCACTGTAAATAAATAAATTCTCCGTAGTTAGTTAATCACTGATATTGAGTTAGAACCATGTACATAATATTTCTATGGTTAGAACGTATTATATAGGAATACTTCCAAATGCGGTATATATTATACTACTAACAATGACATTTGTTCGAGGAACTCACGAACATATAATTACATCCAAACACCCATTACGGTGGCAAATGGGACTTACAGGATTGATTAAAACCGATAGGTAAAACGAGATGTAAGATCACTGCTAGAGCAGTGTAATGACCTCATTTGTTCTGCCACTTTTGTGGGTTTAAGGCAAATGGATTGTTTAAGGGACGTGTCAAATTATTTCACTACCTTTGCCACTTGGTGTAATGGTCGAGAAGTCGGCTATTACAGTCCAGACGTCGCGGGATCGATCCCCGCACGGTACAAACATTTGTGTGCATGAACATGTCTGTTTGTATCGGTCTGGGTGTTTCTATGTTTATGTACCTATTTACAAAAACATAAATAAGTAATGTATAAATATCCTTTGTCTGGCACCCATAGCACAAGCTAATGCTTAGTATGGGCACAAGGCAAGGTGGCGCTGTGTGAAAAGTGTCCAAACATAGGTATTTATTATTATTAAAATCTAAAATAGTTCTTATTCATGTAGGCTCCAGACATACTCATGAATTAGTATTTTAACAGAGTGACTCTTCGAGTGGGTTTGGAATGTTGCTATCGATCGAGAAAAACCGGCAAGAAAGTGCATAGTTGCTAGTCAATCGCATATTTTTCTTCAATTTGTCTATACAACTATCTTTAGGATATCTTTAGTTTTAATATTTAAATTATTGTTTTATATATTATAATAAAAAAATAATTATATGTAAACATTTGGTTATCATTGTCATTACCTCATATAAAACCAATTCGCACATGATATCCAATATCCACGGCAAACTCAACGTGCGTTGCGGGCCTTATTTGGCGGCCATCTTTGCGAATTTTTTGCGACTCGGTAGTTCCGGATACGTGCAATAAAATCGGAAGTAATTGGTTTTTAATTGTATTTTTGAAAAAATACATGTTATAGTTAAAGATAAGGTAAGGGTATCAATTGAAAGGGAAAGAAATGTAGTTTATGCTCATAATTTTTTTATTTACAAAAACTTGTCAGTTTATTACGAAATTTGGGAAAATTATCACTAAATGCCTAATTTTGTTCCAAATTTCTTACTTTATCATCGTATTTTAAGAATTTGTTTATTTTTTTCTGGAATGTAATAATTTAAGTGGGTTCTGTGATGTTTTCGCTTAATTATGTTAGAACATTATTTCCTTGTAGCTTTTGAAGTTAATGAGATATAAGGCATTCTTTCAACTAATCCAAATCGGTCAGTTCTGCCCGGAGCCGCCCGCCCATGTCATAACAGGTGGGAGTGCGTTTTCGCGCGCACGGAAAACTGTTCAAAGGATAGGAGCAAATGCAACCATGTGTGGTGACTATTGACGGCCCTCTATACGGAATCTATTGGGGGTAATCTGTGCTTACGACTAACTAACAGATAAGAGAAACAAAGGGTATAACAGATTAGCAATATTCTTTAGAAATATTGCTTTCTCTTTCACTCCCTCTCCGGCTGAATGAAATAGACATAGTGTCTGTGCCTGTGTGTGTGTGTATGCGCGTCTGTGCCAAGGAAGTGACGTCGTAAATAAGTACCTATTCATCAAATTATAAGTATACAAAGTTTAAATAGTTTAAGATTATTTTTCTGTCTGTACAAAAAAACAATTATAAACTGCAGTGGGTAGAAACCGGAATATATTTTAGGTAGAATACGGAAAAAACAACTATTATTATGATTGTGGGTAGAACACGGACTAAGATTTGGGTAGAAAACGGAATAAAATATTCGTGGGATGAAAACTTGGGATGAAAACGGAAACACCCATTTTTTTAAAGATCAGTGTTAGTCCGTATTTCGTCTGTATTTGTCTGAACTTAGTATTTGAGTGCTCACTTCTGCAAAATATTATATTCAGCGCAGTTCCTTTATCGGTTCGATAGACCGCTTCAGCAAAATTTATTGGCAACAACAGCATGAGGTATAAAACAAAATATAAAGTGCCAATCGCACTGGAGTTCATTCATAGCAGCAAATTTGGTCGAGTTTTAATAACATGGTTTTGTTACGCAGTACTCATAAATATACTATGGTTCTGTCGACAACGGCTCGCTGAGATCTGTCGATAATCTGACAGTTTATGTTTTTGTTTAAAATGGTTGCTGAAAAGTTTCCCTCGAGAGTTGCAATCGCAGTCAATCGCGTGAGCGCTTGTTCACGTTGAACGCGCGGGCGCGGTCGCGAAATATCAAACATACGGATGTTCACGTAAAAACGCGCGCGCGGGCTATGTAGCGAGCACCACGCCCGCGCGTTCAACGTGAACAAGGGCTTAGAGCAGTAAGACAAGACAAGGATTTTACATACATTTATCTTTAAATTATATTTTTTTGCTGTATTAGGTATGCCTTTTGTGGCAATTTGTTTCCGAGGTTTTCTTTTATCTTGTCAATAGCAAAAATAAGAGCCAATCAAGGTATTATTTATGGACAAGCCATAATTGAAATTGAGAGTAGGTACCTTAGGTAGAGCTGCATTTTTGTGTCCTGTCCCGAGATCAAATCTGGGTATTCTGACCACCAGAGTCATTGTCCATTGTAAACCAGACCTACCTGATTTAGCACTAGGTTGGTCTAGAAGACTTCTTTGCGAACTACCTTAGTAGCTGCGTTTTGCAGTACTTTTTAGCCATTGGATTTCATTTCTGGCTCAAATATAGCGTAATTGAGCCAATATCAAATGAATCTTTCACACCTTCATCATTAATGTTATATTTTAAAATATCTCAATTTCCTCTCCTTGGATAAACGAATGAATGCTTCCCAAAATATAATTTGCGCCCTTTTTAATAGCCCGGTAAGGGTTCCGTCCAATATTTGTTAGCAACTTTTTCCATTTCGCTATAATACTCCTGATGAGCTTAGCTCGAGTTGTTGTAAATCCTTCGGGCTTGGTTTAAATGTAGACACTTTGCGATCTTTCGATTCTTTCGTCGCCAAGATTTAATTTTTTTTTTTTGCAGCTAATGACGTTTAAGTATGTTGATAAGATATATTGAAGATCGAGGGTTCCCCAAACGAAGCTGTATAAACGTTTAGCTTATTAATTTAAGAAATATCTCTAGACATTATTCACACAGTGCCATCTAGCCCCAAAATAAGCATTAGCTTGTGCTATGGGTGCCAGGCCACGGAAAAATATTTTTTTTTGTAAATACATACATATTATACATAGAAACACTCAGACCGATACCAACAGACATGTTCACACAAATCTTTGTACCGAGCGGGGATCGAACCCGCGACCTTTGGTCTAATAGCCGATTTCTTGACTATTACACCAAATGGCTCGTCTAATATAATACTGCATTCATATAATTGTAATTAATTGCCATTCCCGAAGCATTAATAGGTTTATAATTGAATATTTATGACTATAGGTAATATTGAAGGGCACTATCCCTTGAAACATAATAATATATATGAGTACGACTGTAATACTAATAAAACCAATGTAATTTCACGCTGGTCTTCATAACAACATTATCTATATAAATTATCTCTATCTATAATAAATTAGATGATATTATGTAAAGTACGTGATTTTCCTCGCTTGTCTAGTAGTTTAGGTAGCCTCGAAATTTTACCAATTATACCATTTTATAGTCATTATACCTCCTCCCAGTAAAAAGTTATGATGTGACACACTTTGAAAAAACTTCGAATTGAAAACCTTCTCATTTTTTGAAGTCTGTTAAGAAATCTAAACAGATTATGCCTTCATCACCACTAAGTACGAGAAGCTCTCCGAACGTTTTTCTAATCTGCGAATTAATTCGTCAAAAATATTCAAAGACATTTTGTTACTTAAACACTAGTACTGTCACAGATTATTAAATTACTGTACTATACACAGCTACACTCAAATCGAAGTTAAAAAGACAATCACTGAATTATTGGCAAAATGAAGAATTTACAAGAAAGTTAAATATAGATAGAACACTCAGATTATAAGTCTTACATTGTAAAAATAATGACAACTTTATTAAAATAATTAGTGTGGTAATGTTACCATAACGATTAATGTGTGTCTGCCCACAAGAAAACTAAACATAACTAGTGAGTTTGGCTTAGGAAAGGCTAGGAATTTAAAAAGAAAAGTTGAAATAAAGCAACAATTTTGTTTTAGTATTAAATAAAAATATTCGAATCATCACTAACGTAGGCACTCATAATTATTATGGGTATCAGAAATAAATATAATTTTACTTAAATACATTATGTTCATCACTTGAATGTTTGTTTTGGGTGGGATTTGGAGTTTACTTAGTCAAGTGTTCTTATCATTTTATTACATACATAATATACTTAATATCCCTAATAATTGAAATCATTTCAAATAATATATTTCATATGTTGACTTTCGGTATTGACAATAACTCTGCAATTAAAATATAATTTATTACATCAAACAAAGAGCTTTAGTGTAAGCTTTCAGTGAGTTTATAAATTAGGTTAGTTTTAAAGTAAAACAAAGAGATTGTAAAAAGCATTTTTCTTCATTTTTCATTAAAGTAATAATGGTTAGAACTGAAATCTTTGCCGGCACCTGTGTACCGAGAAACATAAAACTCAACGATCCTCAAGAACCGACACAAGATTTATAATTATGATCCATTAGGCGAAGAGATAAATAATACAACAACAGTTCAGCGGATGGTTGTTTAAATTCAACTTTTAAACAGTGAATTGATACTTCAGTAAATGTGACTAAGGCCGCTTCCTGACTTGGCGGTGCGGTATCGGTACGTTTTCGTTTCGGTATACCGCATCGGTACCGAAAGCTTACCGAGCGCCTATATTTAAATGCACGCTTCCTGATTGGCGCGGGCTGCGTGGGAGCGGGGCGGTAAGCGAGCGGCATACCGCGTCGCGGGTCGGACAGCCAGTAAAATGTAGGGATGTATCCAATACTTCTTTCTTTTTTTACGCAATCGCAAATACACGTAACACGCTAAAGCATCTTCTTCATCTGACGACGACCATTCTCGCGACGCGACGGCACAAACGATTCTGCCAAGATCCTACTGTTTTATACCAAAAGCATACCGACAGTATACCGCCTAGTGAGGAGATCTGAGCGACATTAGTAAAGTCGCGGTAAAATATAAATTACTGCATATCGATACCGCACCACCAAGTCAGGAAGCGGCCTTAGGCCTACTGTCCACGGCGGCGTAGCTTCATAGACGCGTATTCGTCATTATACGCTTGGTGTACGCCTGCTTGCAGCTTACATACAAAACTATGTAACTCTGTCGACGGAGCGTCAACGACGCGCTCGCGTCGCTGCATGCGGGCTGCATGCAGGTGTACACCAAGCGTATAATGACGAATACGCGTCTATGAAGCTACGCCGCCGTGGACAGTAGGTCTTACTTTTAAAATTAAAATATTTTGATATTATAGGTATTGTGTTTCCATTCTATTGGCGTGCCACTATCACGATAGCTTTTTTGGGCAAGAGGCCAAGTTGAGCTATTGTTTCGTGGTATTTATTTTGTAAGTTAACTTTCAAATATAACAAGAAACTAATATCTCATGACCTACTACATTGGCACAAGTAAAAAAATATTAAAACTGTGTAATATTTCCAACCCTTGGAGGGTTGTGACAATTTTAATGTCTAAACGCTTCCTAAGTCCCGTTCTTTATGAGGAAATATTCCAATTTTCCATCTTTTGTTCTGCGGGCGACGTAATTTCGTCTGTGGATTATCGTTCGAGTTATTTTCTTCAAATAGGCGCTTTTTACCCGAACACAGCGAATCTCAGGGCGGGTAATGAATTCAAAGATGATATAGGTATAAAGACATTGCATATATCAACGTGTGTTCTTTTAAAAATTGGCTGGGAAATATATAGTGACGAATTTCAATTTAGAAAAAACTTATTGCGAGATATGAAACAATAGAGTCCTAATTACCATTTGTGATAATTCAAGGTGTATTATCACAAATGGTAATATTACAATTTCTTGCGTTCAAGTCTTTTATTGGAACTCATTTATAAATCAGGGCTTATGTCAGTAGTAACATTAGTATAATAAAAAAAAGTGAGATTGAAGCTGTTATTGTTTTAGTTTCTTTCATTTTAATTATAAATAACTTATTTTTTCTTAACCACGAAGAAATATATAAAAAATATTTATTTTATTTATTTTACTTAAATTAATACGGTATTATACCAATTACACTAATTAAAGAATATGAAATACAAAAAATAATATAATTTCTTAAAACTAAAATATTTCTTATCATATCGAGATGTACTCGCTCACAAAACTACAAACATTCAATTTTAACAATACCCCAAATAAATACCTAATTGCAAACCTGTTTCTGAGAAAGCAAATAACTTTGCTTTGTAACAAATGTAGAAGTTGTAGACTTAAGTTATTAAATCCTGCGAAGAAAGGATGTTTCAGTTATCCGCAAAGATAACGAGGACCGAGGAGGCATATCTTCCTTTTTGTTACTCAAAGAATCTTTACAATGCCTCTATAGTCTTTGATAATAAAGATAATAAGACTTATATTATTCAGTAAATATTTACCTATGAAATATGTAAGTACGGAGAAAATCTTATTTCCACACATCCACATTTATTACGAAATAAGTTTGTGATAGTTGTTTGGATGTTTAGATGTTTGGATTTTTGTTTGTTCCTCAATCACGCCTAAACGGCTAAAGGGATTTAGATAAGATTTTGCACACGTATAGTTTATAACCCGGATTAGGACATAGGCTATAAAATTCCTACGGGAAACGCCTCATTCCCGCGGGATTAACAATTTTGGAACTACTGAACCGATTTGAATAATTCTTTTACTGTTGGAAAGCTACACTATCCCCGGTGAACATAGGTACTTTTGATCCCGGAAATGTGGGGAAAGGGGGGATATTTGAAAAAAGAGATTACGCGCGGGTGAAACCGCGGGCGGAAGGCTAGTGTAAGAATAAGGGCGTTTGTCCACCGCAGCCGTCACCGTCACGTTACCGAGATCGAGATGTTGGCGCCGAGGTAGCGGTACATACATTTACTAGAGCCGTTTGTCCACCGCACGTCCGTCACCCGAGCGCCGTCATTCCGGGCGCCAAGATGTCGAGTAGATCGGCGTGACCGCTATAACGTGCCCGAGATTTTGACGGACCGATGTGCCGGCACGTACAAACACATACAAAACACGTTTGTCTTGTAATAAAACGCCGAGATCGGTCGCGGTGGACAAACGATCGCCGTCACGTCAACCTGAAATCGGTCTAAATAAACTCGGTTCTCGGTGACGGTCCGGTGACGGCGGCGGTGGACAAACGGCCTAAAGCTCACAATTTCAATGTCAAACAGACTAAACGTTTCAGTACAAAGGCTCTGGTAACAATTTGTCCACCAAAAATCTACATTAAAGTTGACCAAAAACGAAACGTTTCCACGAAAGCCCTAAAAGGCTCCCGTAATTTGCACGAAGTTAAAAACAAAACATCAAAGATTGTTTATGTCCCGGCCACGGCACGGTGGGACTGTGTTTTACTTTTTGATAATTTTACAATAGGAACACGTTTAAGTGAAGGTTGACGGACGGAGCACTCAAAGCATCTGCGGTCGACGCAGAGTCGGACCAAAGGAAATAGGAAATAAATATTTTCAATAAGTCCCTTGTTTCTAAAAGTACTTTTAAATGCGACAGGTATTTTCTGTTGTTTCGATAATGTACGTACAGTCAACAGCACATCACGGTATACACTTGCAGTTCGATAATAGCGCTTATGCCCCCGACATAAGAGCGGTACAAAGTCCAAAGTGTTACGTCTGACGTGCTGTACTTTTAGCTTTGTAGATGTACCATTGGTTAACCTGGTAACTAGTTTATCCATTGAAACTTTGAGAAAGTAAAACACTATTCGATCAATTATGACCAATTACGCTTAGGTGGTTTAAAAATTGGCTAAGACGTGGTAGAAACTAACCCCGTTTTGTAGAAACATTAACGTGATTGAATTAGCCTGTTTGTGTTGATTGCATATTAACGATTCGAAATGATGAAATAAAATATTAAGCTTTAACAAAACCAAGAGTAAAACACTACCTTTACCTTTTTGACGAGCCATTTGGTGTAATAGTCGAGAAGTCGGGTTCGATCCCCGCATGGTACCTACAAACATTTGTGTGCATGAACATGTCTATTTGTATCGCTATGGGTGTTTCTATGTATAATATTATGTATGAATTTACAAAAAAAAAAGTACAAAAGTAATGTTTATCCGTTGTCTAGCATCCATAGCACAAGCTAATGCTTAGTTTGGGGCGAGATGGCGCTGTGTGAATAATGTCTAGAGACAATAAGTGTTTTAGTAAAACCAACTCTCTCTCTAACACAGATAAAAGAAATTCGATTAAAAATGTTAGGAAAAACAATTAAAAACGTCCCGATATTCGGCTCCAATACTAGAATGATAAACAGCTGCAAAAATCATTCGACAAAAACTTCAGACAATTTCTCTGCAATAGCAGAACAGGTCTCGTATTCGAGGTCACAAAAACATACCTTTTTTCTCACAGAAACACTTGGAAACTTTTTCGGGCAACCGCAAAAGTTTCAATGGTATGTTGGTGTTTCCAACTCTGTGGAACGACGACTGACCTTGGTTCTCGTGAGTTTGAAACTTCGTGAGAAAACTTGCTGAGGTATTCGCCTCGTGTATCTGTCGTGGCCACATCGTTGAATTGCTCACACTATGAAATGCTCGACCAGTTCGTAAAATGGACGCATTTCACGATGTGGGCAACTCAATTTGACCAGATCATTAAATTGTCTATGTTTCACGATTTTGTCATCCACGTTTGGCCGAATCGTTTAAATAGAGTGTGCATAAAATAATCAATAAAATAAATCCAGAATATGTTAAGAACTTATTTATTGTAATTAAAGTTTGTAAAAACAAACTCAGGGGAAAAACAAACCTATCGCCATTAAATACTAAGCCAACGCGCAAATGAAAACATTTGAGAATGAAAAAAGCCTATCGGAGGCGGAAATCTATTATTAGAACGGATATTTTTTTATAACCCTGAAAACACTTTTTTATTTTAACGAAACATCGATGGTGTCCGAATTTACCTACTAAAAATAAAAAGTGTCCATTCGGCCACTGTGTCTGAATATAACGTGTCCGAATCGTCGATCGAACATGTCAAGTTACACATTTATTTTTTCGTGCGTAGGCACCCTACTCTCCCTCCGTTCCGCGGCACAGAACATAATATGGTCCGCGGCCGCCATCTTTTACACTTAGACAAAGCGCATGCAGCGCCTCTACCGGCAATTAATGTACGATATGATCATTTAATCTTGACCACAATTATAAGCAGTTATAAAACATAAATAAACAAAAAAAAATTCTTACTCAACCGGCTACTATATAGGTACGTATCGTATTTCAACGTATCTTATTGTAAAGTTTCATAACCATTATAGCACTTAACGGGTTAATTTACACAAAACACGTTTAGTTTAGGAGAAACCCACATGTTTCTCAATAATCAGTGTTCGCGTTGAATAGGCAAAGAGAGGAACCCATCCAGTATATTTGTGAGATTAGCTGAGTAAGCGGCGACGCAATCGGGATTAGCTTGTTTTATTATACAGGATTATATTGAAATTGAAATCGATGACATATTTCGGCGTTTTCAGATGATTGTAGGGGAACATTTTATTTTGTAATCATATATTATGTCTCACCGGCAATAAAACCTGGCCACTGGGCCTTTTTCATACAAACGTGGTCACTTTAACGTCTCATAGGTAGAAAACTATTAGCATCTGTGCAATGATTATTACGTCAATGGAGAGGCGAAACGCTCAATTATCGAATCACAGTTTCAAAAATTGCTAAAAATCGTTCACTATTTTCAAAAAGGAAAAACAATAAACCGAACTTAGCGCTCCATATATGGATATATGGAGCGTTGAGTTCGGTTTATTGTTTTTTCTTTTTGAGAAAATTGAGCGGTTAGTGTAAATTCTTGAAACTGTGATTTGTTTAATTGGGCTTTTGGTCTCTCATTACGTAATAATCATTGCACAGCTGCAAATAAAAAAATAAATAAATATCTCTGGACATTATTCACACAGCGCCATCTAGCCCCAAACTAAGCATTAGCTTGTGCAATGGGTGCCAGACAACAATAAACATTACTTATATACTTTTTTTTTTAAATAAATACATATTATAGATAGAAACACCCAGACCGATACAAACAGACATGTTCATGCCCACAAATGTTTGTACCGTGCGGGAATCGAACCCGCGACCTCTGGTGTAATAGCCGACTTCTCGACCATTACACCAAATGGCTCGTCAAATAGTTTTCTATCTATGAGTGGCAAGGATTTATTGCCGGTGAGTGTATTGCAAGACGGCGATAGAATGTGAGACACAAACGTTGTATGACAAAGAATTATCTAAGGTGCTATCGTTCTGAAGTTATGCGCGGGCACGATTTTAGAGCAGGAGTCTGCCTATCATGATACCAATACCAGCAAAATGTATTTACATAATATTTTATAGATAATTATTATGTTACAGTTTACAATAAGCACCATATCTTCAAATTCCAGCTTACTTGGGACATTAGACAAATTACATTATAAGATGCTGCCTTTGAAAATCTTTTTTATAATTATTCGAGAGCATTTCATCTCTGGGTCACTTTTCAAGTGTCTCAATTTGATTATTGAATTGTGAGCGGGAAGCGATTGCTGACTATGTACCCTTTTTTTAAGACCAGAGGAATGCATTACGAACCTTCACTCTCCGTCGGGGGCGAAGAGTGGTGTGTGGGACTCCCGTTGCCCTGAAAAGGGCAAGAGTTACTCACTAAACCCCAGGGTGCTCCTTCTTGCCTTGTGGGAGACGTCGTGGGGGGGGGGGGGGGGGGGGGGGTTGAACAGAGCCTTGACTTCCACGACGCTGCCCGGCAAACTGACTATGTACCCTTGTATCATCCGGAGCAACACACTTGCGCCAGCCTGTAATTTGTAATTTGGAGAGAAAACATAAGGCAGTTGTCCCACCAACGGCGAGAAAACGACTAACTATAGACTATTTTCTCGCTTAAGAAACGAACAATAGATAAACATTCCGTGTAAACAAAAGAGATGCAAATATAAATAGTTGATGGCAGGCCGTTCAAACTGACTGGCGAGGACTCGCTCCACTAGTTAGTCGCTGAGCGACAAGAGCTATCCAAGATAATACTCGCTTAGCGATAGGTTCTCGCTCGTAGCCCAGCTACAAAACTATTGGAACTACACACTCGCTATCCGCTGCTCGCCAACTCGTTTATAGTTCCAGCTCTACTCGCTACTCGTTTATGGTTGCCGGTGGGACAACTGCCTTACGTTGGTAGCAAAATCCAACACCATGCCCTCCTCAATTGAGCGCTGGTCGGTGCCTGCCTTACATCGACAGAAACATAGCACAGTTAAGAACTGTGATTTCACTTCACATAAAATTATAACGTTTACAACTTCCATAGGCCTAATACTTTCACGAATAAGAAACAAATGCGCGGGAAATGGAGTTCGAGAAAGCAACAAAAGGCATATATCACATTACAAAACCGAGCCCAAACCACACTCAACACTAAACGCAGAATATCGTGTTAGCAATAATTAAAACTTTTAAGTGCTCTCTGCATCATGAGCGTCGTAAATCAAAACTATGTAGGACTGGCACTTTGCTTTATTTCCATTAGGAGACCTAAATATCACAAGTTTACTCCGAAAACGCTGTAGAAATAAAACAAGTTTGAAATCCTAATTTAGGCGCTGTGCAGAAAAAGACACTTTTGTGTCTGGTTTTGGATACTAGCCACCTAGGGACATGAAATGAGCCTTTCCTGCGCAGACGTCGACATTTTTATGTCCACTTACATACATACAATGTTACCATGGAGTACCGTGTCGGCAACAAAAAAGTTAGATATCACGGCTTATAAGTTTTAAACCAAAGGTATAAAATAAAGTGGCACCTTTTCAGTCAGAGTTTGTTGTTCGTCCGGCATTATTCGAGAAAATGAAGTGGAACTAATGTAGGTACTCGCACTTGAAATTCAGCAATGCTTTCGAGTAAAGTGTGTGTTCCGGCAATATTAATGTGGGAGCCAGTACACTGTCTTGAAATGAAAGGCTCGAAGATCAGATGAGCCTACAGTCTGGCAGCACATTGAGCGACGCTTTCTGATAAAGACGTGTCCCTCAATGGAATAGACCACAGTAACCGCTTACCATCAGGTGGGCTGCGTGTCTGTCTGCCAACTGATGTGATATAAAAAAAGAAGATTCTTCGAGTAAAATTGCCTTTTCGGCAGATGGCTAAGCAGGTTGGTTCATAAAACCAAGATGTGTTCCGTCGTGTCGTGGTTCCGATTCCCTCATTGGGAATAATTAGAATCCGACCATTTATTTATTTTATTGCTTTGCTAGCTTTGCCTCTGTTCCGGCAATATAAATGACCCAGTACCTACACTTTCTTGAATATAAATATTGGACAACATCACATACATCGATCTGACCCCACAGTAAGTAGCGTAAGCACTTGTGTCACGGGTGTCAGAAACAACGAAGGTACCACAAATATATAATTAAATACAAATAAACATTCAGACACAGAACAAACACAAATGTTCATCACATCCTGAATGGGATTCGAAACTACGACCCCTGGCGCATAGGGCGGGGTCACTACCAAATGCGCTATCGGGTCAGTCAATTTATACTAGGCGATGCTTCCGGGTTAGGTAGTTTTCAATGGAATATGCCGAATGGCCTTTTTCTCACTCAGGTGGACTGTGCCGGTCTGCAAACCGTAATAGAAATGGTATTTCTGTTCTCTCTTTGTTTATTGAAATGTTTCTGAAGAGATATCTAATCAAGTCATCAAAATATCAGTATTACCAAGCTTTACGGTGTTTCATTTCACCAAATATGGAATCAGTCGTTTCGTTTCCGTCTACCAAAAAAATTACTTAGTATTTCAAAGGTTAGAACAGTGTTATGTTAATAATTTACAGCGAAAAGTTTGCTTCCAACCCGAAAATGCATTAGAAATGTAAGGTACGAATAGTTTCCAAAGCGAGGGGATAATCCAATATCTGGACTTCGGGAACGTGGGTGCATTAGTTTATTTGAAACTTTCCTAAACTCACATTATATGGAAACAGATTGACTTAGAATAGAGCAGGTTTATACAGCAGGCTTTGTTTTATATCTACAACCTTTATATTTAATTTGAGACTGTTACCTGTAAATATTATTCGCCAGGCACTAAGTCAATAAATACAGGCTTGTTAAAATGCTTTTAAAAATTAGTCTACGTTTCACGTCGATAAATATATTATGTTTCTCTTATTGCTAGTTTATGAACTATGAAACTTTAACTTTTTTTTTCACAAACTCGTTTAGCCATATACATTTACAAAAAAAAGTACGTAAGTAATTATATCCGTTGTCTCACCTATAGTACAGTCAAAAGCACGTCAGACGTAACACTTTGGACTTTGTACCGCTCTTATGTCGGGGGCATAAGTGCTATTATCGAACTGCAATCGTGTTTACCGTGATGTGCTGTTGACCGTACATGCATTCTTAGTTTGGGACTGGACGTAGCTATATTCAGGGATATTTATTTATTATTCAGCTCAGTGAAATGTCTTAAGATCTCCATTATTCAGTCTAGTTGTATAATATTATATTTAAAGGTGGGTCTATGCTTACGAGCCGAGCACGAGCCGCGCACGAGCGGAGCACGAGCCGATCCAAAGTTCGTGTACTGTGGACCGACTTGGAGCCTCGAACGAGCGCGCTTCGAGCATTCGGCTCGTGTTCGACTGTGCTTCGCCCGTAGACAGAGAAAACTATAGACAAATTGATAGTATCCATCGCATTCACACAAGAAAAAGAGAACGATACAGATATACCATGTAAAAGAAAGAGATAGAACTACACAATTTTTTGTCTCGCATCGCGTGCCGGTTTTTCTATAGCTGTCTATAGTTTTCTCTGTCTACGGCTCCGCCTAATGTCGGGTTTTTGACAAACACAAAGAGGTTTGCATCGCGCTCGCAGTGCAGGCTCGTTGTGCGTCCACACTTGTCACGCGAGCAGAGCGGCTCGGCTCGTGCTCCGCTCGTGCGCGGCTCGTGCTCGGTTCGTAAGCATAGACCCACCTTAATAATAAAATAGCGTTCGTGTCCCAAGGCGCTTCAGTTAAGATATTATGTTCTGTGTGAGGCGGAAATTAAACGTCGACCCACTATCGGTTTAATAGAGCTCATTATGAACCCTTCAAACTTGAACAATTATTCCACTAGGGCTAACGACGCACTAACAATTATGTTAAGATTTAATTTATCGGCATTTATCACATTACATTTTATTCTTTCCCAATTAAATGAAGACGTACGATACAGATTAATAATCAAAATATTGTCATAAGTTAAAACTAATACGCCAGCAATGGTGCTGGATATATTGATAAGGGAGATATTCTATCACATCTTATTCCAATGTTGACCGTACCTGCGAACACAATATTAGCTATTGGTTTACTAGATACAAGTTTGAGTTGAGAAAGTCAAACATTTGATCCCGACAGCAATATAATCTGACCGGTCCATTTATCAAGACATAATATGAAATTCCCCAGAGACAAACTTTGATAAAGTAAGGTACGGTTATTCGGTATCGCTAAGGTAATCTATGTTACTGAGACACTAAAAGTTTGGAGTAACGTATTAAGGCGAGTCATTCAATAGTTAAAGGAACGAGTTGGTAAGCAAATAATAAAGTTTAGCTACATAACATTTATGTTAAAATTTTCTTTAAAAATGCAAGTATATGTCCAGTAAATCTTTAAAAGCCGAGTATTTTATTTTTTGTGTAACATTAGTTTCAAAATGGATTGGTATCTGCCAAGGCTTTGCACGGGTGGTGAAAGAATGAATTACACAAACCTTGTCCAGACTATAAAAAAACACAACAAAACATAAAATGAATCGGTTAATTACCAAAGATAAAATAAGTCATATAGTCATAGTATAATTTTACAGTATGAATAAAAAATTGTCTACATAAAGTTTTTATTTGATGACTATAATATATTTTATATTATTTATGTAATATACTATAGGTATTATACGCAGTTTTAAGTAATGACTGAGCTTGTTAAGTGTTTTTAATAAAATCTGGCTATTTAAAGTATATTGACTTATTCCCTTTGGTTACTAAATTATGAAATTTCCCTGACTTATTCCCTTTAGTTACTATAATGAGAAATAAAAACAAACAGAATAATCCTTAAATTGTATTTGTATTAATGTTTTGGCCAATTATTTATTATATTTTCGAAGTAGCCCATATGCTCTGCTGGTATGTACTGCTGTACATTAACAGCTACGTGACAGACAATTGAATGTCATAAAGCAATGTTGCCAGTATAGGTTAGAAAAGGAATAAGTCACTGAATTATTCCTCTTCGTAAATAACGAAGAAAAATTTCATATTATGGAAAATGACCTTTCTTGAATCACAGTGAATTGTTCCGTTTCTTGAATCACAGTGATAGGCCTATAGAAAAGAAATCGAACTAAATCAAAATCGCCATATCGAAAAAAAGCTGACTTATTTCCTTTGGTAATTAACCGATTCAAATATTGATTAAATCAAAATCAAAATCAAAATATTCTTTATTCATGTTAACTTGTATCAAGTATTTATGAATCGTCAATTACAGAGTGACTCTACCACCGGCTTCGGAATGCAGTCATAGATTTATTTATGTTAATAATTTTTCCTACCGGCTTTTCGATAACTATATTTCGGTAATTTATTCTTATATATACAATATTACTACTTTAGTATATATTCTGTGATATTACGGTAATTTAATAATTTTAAAACTATATTATAATAACTTTTTTTATAATTACATCCAGTCCTTGTCTACCCGCTCATGAAACTACGAAGTTAGATCAAGCACCGCCGATAAACGTTATCACATGGTACGAACCGCGCTGGACACATAACAGCTGACCGCCATTATAGCGTCTTACCTTTACGACTACTGCAATCGTATTTGGGGACACGAACTTAACTTTTAATGGGTTATTCCCAGTTGCCCCCTCAGGCATCGCCCCCTCAGGGGCAACTGGGAATTCGTAAAAATAATGTCCCAGTTGCCCCCGTGCCTCCTTTGACCCTTCAAACTTACACTCACTTACTTCTAGCAACAGAAAAAATATCCAGTTATACTTAACGGCGTCTCAAGCAGGGCAGACGTTTAAAAATTTTAGTTGCCCCTTCAAAGGAGGCACGGGGGCAACAGGTCCAGCCGTTATGTCCCATTCCGGGTTGCACCCGGCAGGTATGCCCCACAGTAAAAAAATTTTGTTCCAGTTTGTCGTTATACCGGCCGAGGGCAACTGAAACATTATTTTTTACGAATTCCCAGTTGCCGCCCTGAGGGGGCGATGCCTGTGCAACTGGGAATAACCCGTTTTAATAGAGCCATTAGGTAGTTCTTATCTGTCAGATGAAATGGGCCGGTTTTACCAACGAAGTACTACGTTTTCACAAAAGACCAAAGTATGAGTAGTTTATAGCTTTGCTCTTCGTTTGGTGAGTGCCAGAAACTTAATCCTTCTTATTTCTCCCCCTCCGCATCCACTTCCCCCACAGCCTTTCTGGTTCTACCCCTCACCCCCCTTTAACGCATATAAGATCCTAGTCACAGGTGTTCACAATATGCGGTAGTGACAACTTACTTTCATACTTGCTATTTGCGTCTCTTATATGTATACAAGCTTTATTTTCTAAAAAGTTGGTTTATAAAGCCAACTAAAAACCAGTGTTTCTTTAAAGTTTAATCTATCTATACTTATATTATAAAGAGGAAAGATTTAATTGTTTTTTTGTTTGTATTAAATAGGCTCCGAAACTACTAAGACGATTTGAACAATTCTTTCACTGTTGGAAAGGTGCACTATCCCCGGGTGATATAGGGTACTTTTGATCTCGGAAATGTGGGGGGAAAGAGGGGATATTTGAAAAAAGAAATAACGCGCGGGTAAAACCTTGGGAAGGCTAGTAATAAATAAGTGAGTCGCAGCAAGCGCGATAACTAGAGAATTTATTTTCCAGCGAAGAGTTGGCAAACTAATAAAGTTGAGAGTCCTTAGCACGAATACCTAGAAACAATTTCAATATAAATTCATTATCAACTAGATTGTTTATGTAGCAGAGTTATCCTTTTCATCTCTTGGAAACCATGAGAACTTTAAAAAAAAACTGTTACCGGCTTCTGTGAAAATTATTGTTTACAACCATTTTAATAATACAAAAAAAATACATCTAATTTGGGACAGTCAGTCAGTTTTATGCACACAACTTTAATTTTTCTTTTTAACACTCGTATAATATTAAATTCCATCATTGGAGGTAGAATTGGTGTTTGGACACACACAATGCTTGTTTTGTGCAATATTTTTGGTTAAAGTGGTGGTGGTCTGGTGGTGGAAATTAAATCAACGGTGGCCCTTCTAAATAAAAATATTTGTTTTAAAATATGGTCCTGGTTTAAGGATATTGATTTGATTCGAGGCTTGTTGTTCCGGATTTTCCGAATATTATATATATTGAAAGAACGACTTTATCAAAATGATTTAGGCCTCCAGTTGGCGTCCAGTAGTCAAAGTCAAAGTTTATTTTGCATTTGATTTACCAAGAACTTATTTTGCACGTCATTAAATTTTTTTTTACCAACAGTATCCGGGCCCCGAGAAGACGGCATTTTCAAAACGTAAATACGAAACCCCAAAAAGGACTTTAGTGCATTTATTTTAATAACCTGGCTGCTTTTACATTCATGTAAAAAGAGCAAATATGATGTTATTTTATTTGAGTATGTTTATTCGTCACACCGTAATATAATTCGTAAAACAAGCCACGACAAAGGCCCGTATGGCGCCTTAGAATACTCTGACACCAGATTAATTAATTGGCTGTTCGCACGATAAAAGGAAGAATTTACAACACGCTGTAGCACTTTGTGGTATAAAATGACAGACACAACCGCTGAAATTTTTTTTGCTTAAAACATTTTATTACTGCTTGGTTTAAGTACCGGACTTGAACTTCTGGGAATGGAAAAGCATTTGACAGATTTTTTGAACACAGCTCTGATTTGTGATTACCACTGCACTTAGCAAGCGTGGTTATTGAATCACCAACGAGAAGTAAAAGTACCGATGGTTGGGAGATTGAGTTTTTTTTAAAAGACTGTATCGAAGAGACTGCTTAACCTCAGTATGTCTATCTGAAGTTGCATAAAGACAGTGAGTGAGCTCAAACAATATTTTACACATTACCAAGTTTTAATATTAACTACATTAAGCTGTGTTCTCAATAAGATACGGTCTAGAGACCAGCAAGAAAAGAGGGTATTCTACTTTTAAGGGCCGGCAACGTATGCGTTGCCACTAGTTTTGTGTCCATGGGCGACGCTGATTACTTACTATATGGTGATCCAAGCTCGTTTGGTTGTTTTTTAACCCCCGACGAAAAATGGGAGTGTTATAAGTTTAATCCTGAATGAATATCCGGTTCTTTATATCGACATCCTCTCTTATAACTGTGGTTCGTAGATATGTTTTGTGTAAACCGGATTAGCAGTTTAAGAGGTAATAGTACTTTGCCAAGACGAGGCCTCATATTTTTTTTTAAACTATATCTTAAAGGAAAAAAACTAAATCGATAACTCGTACAGTTGCAACCCTATCAACGGAGCTCTTCACTCAGAAGGGACAAACTGCTGTCGCGGGCGGTATTTGAGCCCCGCCAAGTCGAGGGTGCTCCAGCCAACTATTTGACCCAAAAGCGCATAGCTCTGGCCGTCCTTTGCAACTTCCTGTAGTAACTTCATGTTCTTCGCTCATGGATGATACGCTTGCTCGCTTGTTTAGAGAACTTCGTGACTTAGTTTTCCGTTTTTGAACATTGAATTAGATAATGATTAAGGAAGTTGTGTACATCTTTTGGATAAGAGTTTAGATAAAAATTTAATCCATGAAATTATAAGATAGAAAAAATATTTAAGTGTTCTTACCACAGAACAAGAAAATTTTCATGGTTCTTACTCGTTTTTTCGATTAAGTTTTTGTAAAGAGGAGTTATTAAATGGCCAAAGAGCTAAATATTATGTAAAGTATGAACTTATTTTTACTCAACTGCTGGCAAAAGCCTTCATCATTGCAAAAAACAACGCCACAATTGTTTGTTTGTTTAAAATTGAGGACATTCAAACTACACTTTGGCAGTAAACAATGTAATTATCTAGCACTAAAATAAATGAGCACAATACCCAAACAAGCGCCGCCGTACGGCTCGCATCACATAACTATACTGTGCGGTGCGGTCGGTAACGCAATGTACAAAGGTTTAGTATGACAATGACGTAAATTGCACTCACATTACCGTGCATCAACGAAGCTGTGTCCGCTAAGCCTTAATTACTCTCTCTGTCACCCGCCACAAGAGAATTACTCACGCCAAAACAATAATATTGGTATTTCATTATTAAACGGGCCTTGTTGATGGGCTTACAGGGCTCAACAGATGATACGGCAAACGATACGCTTTACGCAAGCGTGGGTTGATCAAAGCGAACAATTTGGTGTACCTTTTGTATTCGTTGTAATAGAGGAAGAAGCCCGCGGGACAAGCTAATTTTAACGTTATGATGTAAACGTCTTAAAAATATTGAAGTGAGTTTCCAGCTGATTTCTTGCGACTGCGTCTAATCTTTACGGCCAACTAACTATGATGGATATAATAATATTAGGTGCACAAGTAAGCGCGCAAGCACAGGAGCACTCCGTATACTCGTATACTTTTCACTTTTATAGCAAGGTAAGACAGCAACCTGACACGACCGTATTATTTCCGATATATTTTGTTTTGAAGTAGATGCGCTTTTTTCTGTAAAACGCAGCCATTGATTTTTTCATTATTACAGGAGCACATTTCCATGTATGTTATGTACCATATCACGGTCTGTGTTTGGTCGTGTCGTTTGGTATATAAAATATAACTTAAAATATTATATAATAAATAATATAAAATATATATCTTGGAAAACTTTTCGGGCAGTTTTTATTTGTTCACTTAAATACTGTTTTTTGAAGTGAAAACTTCTTTAGCGGCGTTGTGCACTTTTTTTGTATGGGGAAAAAATGTTAAACTCGCGTCAGGATTTATGTGTCACGTGACCTGATCGAAAATCCATATAAAATTTGAAGTCCGGACACGTGTTTTCTACAAACTTATCTGTTCCGGTGGCCAAAATTGGAACTACGTGAAATGCAATGCAAAAACCGCAAAAACGATATTTAATGACAGTTTTAAATAGACAGTAGCGACGCCGCCACCGGAACAGATAATTTGTCGGTCTATAGACAATAATGGTTTTTTGTTCAATTTGACAGCTCATTTATGCAAAGAAAAGTGCATCTTATGTACATCAGAAGTAGAGTAAATAATTGTATTAATAAGAACTGATGTTGTTTTCTTGAGTTTTATTCCTTTAGCGTAAGGTATATTTTTCTTTGCATAAATGAACTGTCAAGTGTGACCTCTTCTACTATTATAGCCGCAGTGCGGTCGCTTCCTATATGCTTCCTATGCTACAAAGTGACCACAAAGACCTTAATTTGATATCCTGCAAAATTCAAAATTTAATTGCCGTAATAAAACATTTAAAAAGTTTGGAATATCTTTATTCGCCGGAATTATATAACAGTATTTTGTGGAAATTAACACCACTTCTCCGCAGTCTTTGGATCCGCTATGCTGCGGAGCATGCATCAGGTCGTATGAAGTTGGAAATGCTGTCCGATTTCCTGCGACAAGAGGCTCGTTCTCACACACAGTTTGGCTTGTTACCCCAAATTCCCAGTGAACATCCTCGAAAGCGACATGTTTATTACTGTAACACACCTCGTGTTATTAACGATTCGGGAGTCTGCGGATTCTGTATAGGGAATCATTTCTTGGCCGATTGCTCCAAATTCAAAAGTTTATCCGCAGATTCCAGTATGCAATTTGGCAATTAGTTGTAAATTCCAAACTTTGTTTTCGTTGTTTAGAAAATAAATAGTTGTCAATCAAAAAAGTATGACATTGACGGTTGTCAATCATTTTATCATCATTTATTACATGGCGTTTCAGTGTCACAGCAAGGAGTTTCTGATAAGTCTGAAAAAGTTTCTGATAACATTAATTCTGAGAGATAAACTTTTTAATGTAATATAAATTGTCATATTTGTATACGATAGCGCAATAAATAAATATTGTATTTTACCACATAAATGATAGTACTTTTATACCTCTACCAATCAATTAAATCCCTAACCATTCCAAAATACATATCAAAAATGCACAACGTTAATATTCAGGTTTTCACTTCTGCCGGCACTCCCGGAGTGCAACCCGTCGTTTTTTTTTTATATCCGCTTCTGCTAGAACTAGAAACTATTCACATGCACAACATTTTTGGCTGGCTGGTCACAAGATTTCATACGCAAAGAGACTCATTACACCAAACATTTAATAAAAGGGAAATAAATTATCAAATATTAATAACCTTTACGAAACACGAAACAAGCCGGGCGTCTCGTCAGTAGCTAATTCTGAACGGGAAACTGAATGCGCTGCTAACAGATTAGTTTTCGAGCCCGTGTTGGCGATAAACGAACCATAAAAAATGTCTTACAGCTAAAGCGAACGCTAGAACTTATTAAAATATTTCTGTTTTAAAATACTGTAGCTTGTGTACTAATGTAAAAACTACTTTTACTGATTATACTGATTTCACCGCCTCCGTGGAACATAAGCTAAGCCGCTCGGGTATAAAACTCGCAGATCGTGGGTTCGATTTCCGCCTTGGGTCTGGTTGGTGGTAGGGCTTTTTCAGAGTCGGACTGGCTAGCTACCACCCCCTGGTGAAATCTGCAGCCATGACAGGTCTGGCTGTGTTCCGGAAATATTTAATGTTGGAGCCAGTACCTACACTTGAAATCAGAGGCTCGAAGATCAGATGAGCTCACAGTCTGGCAGCACATTGAGGGACGCTTTCAGGTGAAGCGTCCCTCAATGGAATAGGAGGCAGTGGCCGCTTACCATCAGGTAGGCTACGTGCTCGTCTGCCAACTGACTCAGTATGAAAAAAAAATTTGACGACCGATTTGGTGTAATGGATGAGATATCAGCTATTATTATCTCGCGGTTGAAGTGCCGGTCATTACGCCTCCGTCCACTTGGCTCCCATGCTTGGATCCCATGGGATCCAAAAATAATTTTTTTCGCCTCTTGGATCCTATCATTATGACATTCAATGAAAATACTATATTTCGCTCCCATGGGATCCAAAAATATTTTTTTCCGCCTCTTGGATCCCATAGGATCCTCAGATAATATAAATTCCTTTTGGATCCCATGCTTGGATCCCATGGGATCCACAGATAATTTTTTTCGCCTCTTGAATCCCATAGGATCCTCAGATAATATAAATTTCCTTTGGATCCCATGCTTGGATCCCATGGGATCCACAGATAATTTTTGTCGCCTCTTGGCTCCCATGGGATTCAAAAAAATATATTGCAAGAGTCCACAACCCCCCTTGTTGTTTAATTAGATTTTAATAATTCTTACTGCCTCCGTGGTACAGTAGTTAGAGCGTTGGCTCTAATACCCGGAGGTCGTGGGTTCGAATCCCTCGGGGAACATCACTTTGTGTAAATGGTTAGAGGGTAGATTTTAAGAATTTTATTTATTTTATTGTAGAGGGGACCACTTGTGAAATCAAACTGTCGACGAACCACGTTTAAGAATACAAGTACATTGTAAAAGTAATCAATAGGAAAACAAAAATCAAAATTTAACAAATATTCCAATGTTTCTATGTAGTAATAATGAATTTTAAAACGCCATACCTTTCATGAATCATTCGTAAGAGACAATTGTAAAAGTAATCAATAGGAAAACAAAAATCAAAATTTAACAAATATTCCAATGTTTCTATGTAGTAATAATGAATTTTAAAACGCCATACCTTTCATGAATCATTCGTAAGAGACAACGAATACTCATGCCATTTTGGAAGGCAACGTTCACTATAGTAACGTCATCCTTGTCCTTGATAATAACGAGTGAATAGCGAACTAAAATTTTTGAAATATAAACAACTGAAGTATGTAGGAACCGAGAAAGCAGAATAAAGTATCGAATAAATGATACACAAAAATCTGTAGAAATACATGTAATTTTAAAGCCAAATAAACTCTTGACTAGACACAGCATAAGCCTTACAAAATTAACAAAACCATTAAACCGATCGATGCGTCATCGTTTATTTGAAAAAATCCCATAAAAATTATATAGCCCGACCATTTTCAAATATAAAACCTCGCCATATTACGGAAAAATATTGGAACTAATTTCTTCAAGTGGCAACAATCAAATAAAAACAATAAGATGTCATTCATTATTACTATCTGTCAAAGTGTGATGTCATTTATTGTCAACCATGCCTTGTTATTATTGGATATTGTAAGTTATTTGCGAGTATAACCATAGCAACCAAGTGTTGCTATAACCGTAGCTAATGTGGCGCCTCCAGAGCAGGTTTTTTTTTATTTTCTTCGTCAGGCTATACAAGCAGATGTACACCAAAATACATAGTATGACTGCATTATATAACACTGGAATCTCTTTAAATAGTAACTGCACCTGGTAGGAAATGGAATGTTACAGACTACACGGTTCGCTGGGTTCATGCTCACGATCGTGTTTAGCGAGACATGCGAGTCCTCCAAGCATGGTTACACAGCCGATTTTTTTATCCGATGATACAGGTTCTTGAAAGCTGTCACCGAGCTTATGATAACACTTGGCCCTGATGTCTTTTCGGTAGTGTCAGATTGCTGTTCCACAGTGTTATGAGAGAGTGAAAAAAGTGAATGCTCCTGTGCTTGCGCATTCATTTGCGTTAATAATTTATTACCCTGCGTATAAGGTGCCACTTCATCAACCAATAACGGTTACGGCGGCCAACATTACGATAGGCTAGGAGAACATTCTAATGGTTTATTGCAGTTTAAAGTGGAAGAAATAAGAAAATAATATGATATAAAAAATTGGCAAACAAAAATTTGCATTTGCAAAAATGAATGCTTCGGTTGTTCTTATAGTAATTCAGTGAGATCTCACAATGTTTACAGTCACATGCAATAACGCGTATTCACTTGCTGAATAAGTTTGTATGTAGGTAGTATATGTTCGCGCCTAAGTCGTTGTGCGATAGTTTTTATTTTTAAATGTCAAGCGAAATAATACCGAGAAATATACATTGATCCACAAAAAAATTGTAGGTATTTTAGGTGCTAACTTAGAATTTTTGTAAGTTAGGTTAGGTTAGATTGTTGATCGATATACAAGCCGATAATAACTCGACTGACCTCAGCTTAATTACGTGTATACTCATACACAAAACCTTTAAACTGTTTCTCCCATAAGGAGAAGCAACTGCTGCAGGAAATGGAATGCTCTAGACTACTCTAATACATGGTTCGCTGGTTTCATGCTTATTGTGTTTAGCGGGACATCCGAGTCCTTTCTCCAAGAGTCAACCTCTTAGGTTATTCACGGATCACTCGCGGAAACAATAAGCTTATCGATATGTTCTAAAACAAATGCATTTTATTTTTGCTTTAATAAATCACGTACCTAAAGTTAAGGAAACTGCAGACCAAAATCCATCGGGATGAGATCGAGTGGGATGAGTTGACCAAAGCCTTAAAATAAAATTCCATTATTGATATAAAAAAAGAAATGGTTTTATCTATTAGTAATTCAGTAAGCGTAAAATCAAAGGCGCTGAGAAGCAAATCATATTGAATAGTTTCAAGCTAAGTGTTCTCCAATAGAATAGGCATTAGTATTAGTTGGACTGAAATTACATTAACAAAAAGAATAATAAAAAATTCTTAGAATAACAATTATCTGATAAATAACATTTTTATTCCTCTTTCGCCTTACAAGGCTTTTGGAAAAGCATTACCTAGTAGGAAACGACGTGCTAAAATTACTTCATTTTGTAAATCGATCAACGTTACACTGCTATTATATGCGACATGGCATCTTCAAATATCACAGAATCAACCCTGAACCGAAAAAGGCATGTGAAAATCGATTTTTTTATACTGACAGCAACGCGATAGTTAATATTTATGTTTTGTAGTGGTGTGTGACAATGTTGTAGATAAGACTACGGTTCACTGGCTCGTGTCGTTAAGAAAGTCATGCGCAGTGTTTTGAAAACTATCGCAGAATCATTATGACACTATTATATATACCACGGAATGTTTTCTTGCTCCAATAATTCAATCTTACTGCAACTTCTATTTGACTCGCTTCGATGGGCCCCGCGAATACTTTGAAAATTATTTGAGGTAATAAAATGAAATAGTATTTGCTCTTATTTGTAAGTACTCTTACATGGGTAAGTCTCTGGAAGGAGGACACTTAATAGGACGCTCAGTTTCTAACATAATTTCAATATCAATATTACTGAAAATAATGCCATTGTCGGCATAGACAGAGGTTAATAATATAACATAAATAACAAGTGTGTGGGCAAAATGTCCAGTATTAAACAATCGACATCTTGAAGGCAAAGTTAGTTCGGAAGATGGGTCGGTGCAAACATTCATTTGCAGAGGTCGTCTACAAGTATTTAATATACTTGTTACTTAGTGCAAACTCCTTACAAATCTCCAAGGCTTAAGTTCTAGAACTACTTTTGAATGAACGACAGCTGTAACATTTGCGTTTTTCCCAGCTATGCAAAGACAAGCTCAAGTTAGTAAATACAAATGGGTGTTAAAGTTTTGGGTCGACTTTGCAAGAGTGATTTGGGATTTTGACTATATCGGTGGGAACACCTTGAGTTTGTGTTTATAAATATTTATCAAAGAAGGTAAAAACAAGCGTTTTAGCGTTTATTATATTCGCTATGAGAATTGAATTTACAACATTTTTTGAAGTCAACTCGTCAAGGGCTGTATATCTAAGTATCGTTTTAATATTTTAGTGAAATAATACTTAAAACTTATTTTATTTTAAATTACTTGATGAAAAACTTAGACAAATGTTTTTATTTTGGACGGAAACAAGTAAAGAAGTTGCTGCCTCTGAAGGACAGAATACAATGGTACAATTGCGTATTTATAACTCCGTACCTGGATATTGATTGAAACACATACCTACACACAACCAATTTAGACAAGTTCGACAGTTGAAATCTGCTGCCATAATAGCTTTGGCTATGTTTCGGCACGTGGCGTATTTAAAAATAAGGGATAAAAACCACAGCACAGTGAGACCTGTATCCTTGGGAAATATTTATTTTTAGAACCCATGGCACTTCACTTCTTTACCTCATCCGTATCTGGGGATCATCTAGTGTATAGTTCAAGGGTTTAACAACAATTAAAAATACCTATCTTGAAATAGAGTTAGCAAAGTGTTTTCTGTTTACGGCTTCCACAAAAATGTGCTTGTGAGGTGAAACCCTAAGCTTCCCTTTGAAATACCTTTATTCTATTTTTAGGATTTAAGTGAAGTGATTTTACGTGGGCCTATTGATGATTCAAAAACTCTCTTTTTGTGTTTCTAAAATATGAGAAATCGAATTTGTTTATTAGAGACAAAAGAACTTATCTTGACCAATGAAGTTGATCTCGTTTGTTTTACATTTTCGCCACGGTAGATCTACTGATATTGTGCATTTGTACCTATATACATTCCTGTTGCACTTATTATACATTTAAATCTTTGTCTAGGTGCGTTTTTGTAGAATCGAGATATTAAATTATCATTCAATTTCTTCTTTTTATTGCGCGCTCTGTTCCAAAATGGAAAACTTATGATAGCGGCGTAGCGCGACCAAATAAGAGAGCTCGAGACCACCCAAAACTAACCGCCAATTTTCGCATGAATGCAACGTCATTTACAGACATTTTCAAAAAAAAAATACTACAGTCGAAACTACAATGTTGTCAAAATGAAGCGTTATTCCCTCAGAACTCTATGCTCAGAACAATAACTAGATTGTTCTGACGTTATTCCACAGAACAAGAAATTACTTTTCTCCTTCTTTGCGTTATTCCACGACAAACAAAATAAGCAGGAGCGCTGAGCAGGAGCGGTCTTTCTGTACTTTTTTTTTATTTTGTAATAATACCAAAGACTAAAATGTTTACTGGCTTCCTGCCAGTAGCGTAATCACAGAGTACATTTGTATATTAGGAAAAGGAAAAGCGTAATGTCATGTCAAAGAGTTATGAAATTATTTTTTAGTGTCAAAAAATATCCTAAAATGTGTCAGCTAAAAGACAAAGTCTACAAATCACCGCGTGAAATCCATTTCAGGGTTCGGTAAATAGTTTTCGAAACTAGTAATGATATTACTGCAAGTTTGTAAAAAGTGGCCGTTCAGTTTAAAATGCTTGTGTTCTGTCCTATTGTTATTTACTGAGAATGGGATAGTGTGTATGTGTGTTTGCGGTTCAGTTTGGAGAAGTCATGGGTCATAGCCCCACTTCAGGTAAGAATGTGAGTCTGATTGATTCATTTCCTAATATTATGATTCACCAATGACGGGGATAGTTTGGTTTATTAATGAAACAAGCTTGTTTACGTTAAACGTGCGGGCGCGGTGCTTGCTACATAGCCCGCGCGCGTGTTTTGTACGTGAAAACTTCGATAGGTACTACGCCTTATTGTTTGATATTCGTGACCGCGCCCGCCACCGCGCCCGCGAGGTAACGTGAACAAGCGCAAAGGCAAAATCCGCTTTTGCTTTCGATTTCGTTAAGACGAAACTCCAGCAAACTGGTAGTGAAACTCACATGCAATAGATGCTGATACTAGAAAACATAACATTTTTTAAGTAAAGACGCTCGAAAATTGTACGGGTCACATAAGTTCGGGACAAACTAAATTGTATGTCTAGGTGCTCAATTCAAATTCAGATCTCAAACTAAGTAGCTTCAGCACTGGGTATCAGAAAGCACAAAGGTATCATAAATATATACCTAAATACAAACATCAAGACACATAATCAACACAAATGTTCATCACATTAATGTTCGTCCCAGGTGGGATTCGAATACACAACTCCTGGTTAATAGGGCAGAATCATAAATGCGCCTTCGACCATGTATATATTTTCAGTACCTAGTACCTCATCTGCCTATATACATTCCCACTGCTGGGACACAGGCCTTATCTCAATTATAAGATAGTGTGGGCCATACTCCACCACGCGGGCCCCGTACGGGTTGGTGGAGGGGCGCGTTAGGCATGTGACCAACCTTAATGTCAGATGTTATCAAGCCGCCTTTGACTAGGCTTGACGACTAAAATCTACATTATAGTAAATATACCGAGACCAACAGCTCAACGTGCTTTCAGAAGCACGGAAACGCTCGAAATAAATATCACTAAATGTGGTTACCTAGTACCTACTTAAAGCTTTATCTGATGGTGATACACACAACATAATTACAACAATCCCTTATTCTACCCTTGATAGACTACGCAGATGTGTGTACCTCCGATTTAAATAGTACCCTTCTTAACAAGTTGGATCGTTTAGTGAACTGTGGCATCCGGTTTATTTTTAATCTTCGTAAATTTGATCACATTTCCACTTACCGCCTTCAGCTTAAATGGTTACCTATCCGACTTCGTCGCAATGTTAGAATACTCACTTCACTTTTTTCTATCCTAAACGATCCACATGCTCCCGTTTACCTTAAGTCCTTGTTTTGTCTTCTTAGTTCGACACATACTCGTCAGCTCCGCTCTTCCCACAAATCCATCTTGGCTACTCCTTATCACCGATCCGGTTTCGTCTCAAATTCCTTTCGTGTTATAGCTGTTGGGCTTTGGAATGCTCTCCCCGAAAACATTAGACAAGCTCCGAGTCGGATGGCATTTAAATTCCTTCTCCATAAACATTTTCTCCTGAAGTCCTCTACATCGTCGCTCACCTGTCCCAGTCGTTAGCTGTATGTACTGTGTATATATATTTTATATATTGATATTATGTAATATGTATGTATATTTATGTAATTTTATATTGTGTATTTATTTATGATATATTATTTCGTTTATTTCTGTTGTTTTTGTTTTCAAGTTTTATGTTTATTGGCACTGCCCACTGTTTCTTTCTGCTTGGCCTAAAGGTTGACTGGGAGAGAATGCCATGAGGCATTAAGTCCGCCTTTGTACTTGATTTGTGCAATGAAGCCTAAATAAATAAATAAATAAATAATTACAATAGCAACTTTGCGTCAGATAATTAATGTCTGTGCAACAAATAATACTACACAAAGTCTATTAAATTTCTTTATATTGACTGCACTAATGATCCACGATCGTTTTATGATCGCATTTTATTCAGTTTCTTTATCTACATTAATATCGATACGAAACAATTTGCAAATAAAATGCGCTTATTTTGCAGAGGCCATTAAGTTTCCGTTAAAACAGTCGTGGTTTCAGAGAATCACTATACAATTTACAAGTCACATTTCTTCCGTAGTTCGAAACAATAAAAGATATCGTGGCAGTTGCAATTTCCGTCAATTGCAGTGCAAAGAAAATTTATATTCCTTTTGAACGTGAATCGATGATGAGGCATAAATTACAACTTTAATGGAGAAATGGGCGTTTTATTTTTAACCAACATTTCTAATAAACACTGTGATTCAAAATAAAATCGAAACGAGATATTTTGGTGGTTTATTGTAATCCAAAAATCTTTATTTATTTTCATCATTAACCTTACTACTAGGTACATCTACTTATTGAACTCTTATGTGGCGGATCATTTTGCCCAGTATATTTTGTACACAAGATTTCGTCCTGGTTAAGTACCAGGACCTCGTTTGTCAATAACTACCTATATAGACAAACGAGGCATTGTCACTGCGAAACGGTTTTAAGAGCTTAAAATGGGCAGTTTTATTGTAGTAGAATTTCCAGCTTTTACTTGGTTTTTAGATTCCATTTTCGCATTTCGATTCGTGTTTTATATGGATTCCCATTTGTGTAGTTTTGTTGGTTGGGTGAGATACTGGTAGCATTCCACATTCTTTTTTCGTTCCAAAAATAAAAAAGTTCGGTTACTACTAGGTACTTTAATCCTATTATATTCCTATTTCGAGTACCTAGTTCCTATTTTTATATATACTGCATGTATCATTATAATATCATTGGCATGTATGTATAAAAATAGGAACTACTCGAAATAGGAATTACTCGTGGATTCTCTATCGATCTGTATTTTCAGAGTTTCGATATCTAGGTAAAATAACTTCGAAAATCAGTCACTAATATCTTTTTTACTCATATTTTTATTCCTTTTATTCTTAGGTATGTCCCTGATTCCGTCACATACTTTCCGAGGCGCGGCGTTATTTCGCACCTCCAACTATCAAACTCTAGACTGTGACTAAGTAGGTACCTACATTTTTTATACTACATAGTTCAGTTGGCAGACAGGCACGCAGCCTGATGGTAAGTGGTCACTGCAGCCCATTCCATTGAGGGACAATTCACCAGGAAGAGTCACTCAATGTGCTGCCAGAATTTAGGCTCATCTGATTTTCAAGACTTTTGATTTCAAGTGTACTGGCTCCTACATTTAATACTGCCGGAACACAGCCAGAGTCGTTATGGAGGCAGATTTCACCTGTGGGGATAGTAGCTAGCCAGTCGGACTCTGAAAAAGCCCTACCACCATCCAGACCCAAGGCGGAAATCGAACCTCCGAGATTTATACCCGAGCGGCTTAGCCACTGTTCCACGGAGGCGGTCATATTACCGACTGGAAATACCAAATCACAATTGTTGGGTTCAACCCTGGATTTGAACCCGGTTCCCCTGGCTCATGGAGGCAGTCCTTGTAGATAACAGCATTATTGTAGATATAGCACGGCAGCACAGGCAGCCATCTTGATTTGACTTTAATAACCCTGGATATTAATAGTGACTATGTATCTGTCACTTCAAGAAACCACGTCTGTACTGATTGCCTTTGGTCTGCAATACAATGTATCTATAATTGCTTGGTTAGCAGTTTATTGCTGTTCACAAGGCAATTAGCGCCCCTGCCTATTATGGTTCAACTAACAATGATCTTGGAATACCCAGGTGCAAAGTAGGCAATGGGAACAATGCATGTAGTTATTGCTTGTCTTAAAGGTGTACTTTTGCGTTGTTGAAGAGCCATCTTCACTCAGTCGTAACGCGTTGTATGTTAGATAATGATTAAAACTAGAATTGGTAGAGCCATGTTGTTTGACAGTACGAATGGGCCGGCTCGTCCGGGGAAGTACCACCCTCTCACATAACATCAACGTGAAATAAAAGTGACTACCTACTATTGTGTTTGGTCCGGTTTGTGAGAGTGTGCCGGAGCCCCCCCCCCCCCTTAAAATGCCGGCAACGCATCAGCGATCCCTTTTGTGTGGCACATGTCGGCGCTAATTGCTTACCATCCAGGCGATCCGCTGGCTCGTTTGCCACCTTTGAAATAAAAAGGATTGATTTTTCGCTTTGGATTCTTATAACATCAGAAGCACCACTGGCGCGTTGCCAACCTTGTAATTTAAAGGTAAAACATAACGTTGGCAGCGGAAAACAAAAAGTTATTCCTGCTGCCAATACTTGCCTTCCCCTATTGACCTCTAAGTACCTTACTTACCGACAGAAACGTAGCATACCAGTTATGAAGAGCAATTTACTGTGGTCTTCTGTAAGGTAAAAGTCATAAGACGAGGAATCATTTAATGCTATACAACTCGACTACTAAGCCCCTCCACCGAGATAGGCTAAGAACTTACGGCGCAGTTTTTGATCGCGCTCGCAGAGGTTGCGATCTCGCAGCCTTTGTACAATGTTAATTTATATGTAAGAGCAGTTTTCACGACGCGATTTTCACCCGCAGCGCGCTCTGCGATCGCTTGGCGGGCGACCGCAATAGTAACCGGCGCGGACGGAAGGTACAAATATCTGACGCCATTTTGCACTAGTGACATAATTATGGCAGCGTGAGACGTAGCAAAATACAACTTAAGTAGTAATTGATTTGAATTGATTGAGTTCAATCCTTATCGTAGACGGTTTGTAAACGCACTGTAACCGCGGCGGCTGCGGAATCGCCAAATCACCGGTCTCGTGAGTTTTGAAATAAAACCGCAGGAAGCTGTGGGTCCGCAACTGCTGCGGGCGCGATTAAAAACCGCACCTTGAGATCTTAGCTATAAGATGACCAATGAGTCGATTGGATGGAAAGGAATACGATAATAACGATTACCATTAATAAAGCAAGTCAACTCATTCGCTGATAGGTAATTCTATATTCGTCACAATGAATTTCGGTCCTGTACAATCATATTAGCTTACAAAGCGATTGTTATACTCAAAATTGTTACCCGATTTTATCTCACTAATACATTCAAAGGTAATGGAACCAGTATTTAGATGTAATGGTTTGAAATATTTACTCACTGTTTGAATTCCATTATAAGTAGATATTGTTCAGTCGCTATATTGTTATAGAATTATTATAATCAAATTATTTCGTACTTACAATGATACAAAGAATGTACGAACTTAGTTGTGTTGGATGTTTTGAGATGTTTATGTGATGTCAATAGATTTTTAATTAATAGAAAACTTACTAATATCGTAGATTGCGCAGCAAGTCCATCTGTCTGTTTGAGACCGTCATCAGCCACTCCCTCAGAGTGGGTGAACTAAAAATATTATGTTAAAGTCAATGACGTTCAATAATTGGTTAAAGTATATTCTGCATAATATTCGGCTACAATGAAATGAAATACAATTTATAAATCTGAAATTCAAGTAGTCTCATAAAAATAATTTTGTATGTACCTACATTTTTTTTCCTACCAGCACTGCAAGTCAATAGCCTGTTGAGAAGAAGTGCCGCGCGAATATAATAAAACAGTGCTTATATACTTAACTTTACTTAAGAAATAAACCTAAACTATTTATAATATCGTCGGTTCGGAACATTGTTTCTATTATCATATATAGAAGATATGTACGTGCAAGAAACAATTGCATCAACGGCGTCACTCAATAGATTAACACAAGTCCTTTATCCGCTTTAATTATTCAAACGATATCATAAATTCATTACGATATTACTAATTGATGGGACGGTAATGAACCAATTGTTATGCATTGTAACTGCTAATCCAGTTTATTCGGTAGATTTACATTGTCATGAAATGTGCATTCAGATTCCATTTGGTGCTAATTTGATTGGCGTCTGCGTGTCCCCGAATCCCTGATTTGAATGATGTCAGACCTTAGAGTAGAACATATTATGGAGATGCCCTATTGATCTATACAAAAAATTGCTTAAATGAATATAGATCGAATCGACACTTGCCTTACAAATATATACTTATCTCTTTTCATCTAAGTGATTGTTGCGTATGAAAAAAGAGACGCATTGTTATGTACCCATTTTGCATTGTACCCATTTTGGCAACACTTTTTAGTGACGTCACACAGTTTTTGACACGTGCCGGTTTCGCCATATTTAGTTCCAGCTAGTGATGTGACACAATATTTTTATGTATCGATACGTTTTAGATAGTTATATATTCTGCAAGTTGTCTGCAATGGTATATTTCTGCAGATTTCCTGTAAGTGAAACATTAAAGAAGAAATAGATAGAGTTAATAGGTGGGGAAAATATAAATCCACGACATAAAATAAGGCACGTTTGCTCGCTACACTTGCACTTCAACGAAAACTGGTTTTACAGAACTCTCGACATAACAAGATTACGTGATGGTAGTATGATACAGTATAGTATCTTCACTTTATCTTCTGGTAAGGATTGTTGGAAAAATGTAATAGATTTTGTACAGATCTATGTATTTGTTTTAATAGGGCGTCTCTATTTATGTTTCAGTATTTTCAGTACTCAGAGGGCAATTCATATTAACCATGTGAAGTTGAAACCATAATAATATATATAACTAACCTATTGTTATATTAAGGCACTGCATAATCATTATTTTGTGATAGGAAAATAAGAAACTATTTAAAGATTTCTAACAAAATATGTGCATTTATGATCGACACGTAAACTTGTATCGATAAATAAATCGATATCAATATTGGTTGCACTACGGTCGGGCGCTATCATTTGTGGCGCCATTTTGTGTTCCAAGTTTAGGTATACACGTTTTGTACCTACTTACGGCATCTCCATGTGTTCTACTCTAAGTGTCAGACTGATCAACACATGTACCTACGGATCACGGGAAGGGAAGATGTTGTTGTAAACAGACGTGTTAACTTTACATTTAGACATTTTATGAGGTAACCAATTCAATCTACCTACTTAAGGCCTATGAAAATTACGGAGTAATTTATTGCTCTTGTGTAAAATGTATGGCTGCCAAGTGGCGCCCTCGTTAAATATTATATTTAATAAATTGCCAATTTTTTTTACTCAAACTATCATATACCACACCAACGGCCATTTAAATTTTTAAGCTGCGACGCATAGTGTTGCCAGCGGTATTTTTCAAAGCCGGCGAGGGCGAAAAATCGATTTTCCTTCGCCGTTGCCAGTGTTGCCAGGCGATTTCCGAAAATATACCTCTGGTATATTCCACTCGGCACCGGGGTTGCCACTAAACTGCATACTCGGATTTTCGCCAGCTTTCAAAAAGACATTTTCTACTTAAATGGACCAAAAGTCGGAAATCTACTATGAACGTGGTAGATTTTTTTCCCATCAATCAATCAATCAATCATTCATTTATTTGCGAGAATACAATATTTTACAAAGGTCTTATTATTATAAATATGTGTCAGTATTCTGCCTGCAAGCAGACGCGCAAATGTTAGAGGACATGCTAAACAAAAGAAAAAAAAAAAACAATAATAATAAAATTTACAAATTTACATAATTAATTATTTATACAAGAAAAAAAAAAATTTAAAAAATGTCATGCTTTTCAGGTGTCAATACATAAATTTACAATTTTAACATTTTAATTAATTTATACAAAAAATAAATAGAAATAAAAATAAAAATGTCATGCTTTACAAATGTCAACAAATTCCTTAATATTATAAAAACAGTTGCTTAGGAGCCAGTCACACAGTTTAGATTTAAATTGACTTCCTTCCTGTATTTTTAAATTGTTAGGGAGCAAATTATAAACAAATATGCACATGTTATAAACGTTTCTTTTGTATATTTGTTTGTGGCTAGCAGGTTGATATAACAAGTTCTGAAACTTTATTCGTTTCTGCCTGGTATAAGCTACATTGTGTTCTATGAAATGGGATGAATTATTTTTCACAAAAAGACACAGATCTCGCAAATAGATGCAAGGCAGAGGAAGGATATTGCAAGCTTTGAATAGAGGTCTGCACGAATCAAGAAACCATGCCCCGGTGATAGCCCTTACGCAACGCTTTTGCACCTTGAAAATTTTTTCCACTTCTACCGAGTTACCCCATATGATAACTCCGTAGCTTAAAAGCGATGCCACGTAGCCGTGGTATGCCATCAATGCCGCTTCCTTTGAGACTGTTTGTCTCACTCTCTTTAATGCGAAAGCGTAGCGCTCAAGCTTCCCACAGAGCTCGTCTACGTGAGTCTTCCAATTTAGTCACCACATGGCAACACTCTGATAAATTACCCTCCGGAAGCATTGGGACTCGTTCCCTTCTAGTGTTGCCATCTATCAAAAACACGATTAGAAAAATGGCAAAATTTTTGTACGTCAGTTTTTTGTCGCCAGCGCCGCCGCCATCTTGTATTTTTTTTTTATCTATGGCCGAATCTTATAAATTGAAATTGATATTTCAAACACACTGCAAAAAAAGTATGAAATTATCTATGCTCACCACAGAGTAAAAGCTCCACCAAAAAGGGTCGATTTTTCAATTTTCGAGACTAGATGGCGGCGCCGCCATTTTGTTTTTTTGACATTATGCTTTTTAAAGTCGAATCGTTTGTCACAGACTACAAACTCTAAAATATTAAAAGCTCAGAACTAATAGTGACAGAGATGCAAACCAACATGGCCGCAATCTTGGATTTTCGGAAAAAAAACCCAGATTGATTGACCAAACTTCCATGACCGTAGTACATCACTTTTTGAAAAAAGCTGGCAACACCGCGAAAAATGGGCCCTGATCAGTAAGTTAGTGAGTGGTTATGTAACTTCATTAGATAAAAAGTTCATAAAATCCCGTGTTACGTTTAAGATGAATAATAAAAAAATCTATAATATTATGTCATACGATATTTAAAAATAAGTAGGTACTAATTGTTTATGAAAAATATTAAAAATCTGAAAGCTTCTGCTTGCTATTTTCAACTTGAATTGCAATTTAACTTTTACGCATTAATTTTTGTTAGCTTACGCAAATTTTATTAATATCTCATCATAATATTATTTGTGATTTAATATTATAAAAGAGTATAAATTGCAAAATAAATAGGTTGACTGACTTTGAATATTAATTTGAATATGCAAGTTAAAGATGAAAATATTTTTTTTATCAGTTATTCTCAGTGTTATGTTAATTAAAATGAGGTTTAAGTTAACAAATCCAGTTTCACCATTTGATTACAGAACAGATATATGCATATTCACCCAGTATCGTGATCAAAATATGGACACTCCAATCTCGATTACGATTGAAAACCATTAGGATTTGCATTCAATTTCCTGGTGCTTAACTGATGTACGTTGCAGGTCGAGTCAGGAGAAGGGCCCCCACCACCAACGTCCCCTGTGTTGCCGCTCTGTCCAGCTGGGAAGCCAGATGCTGACGTGTTGCCGCTGCTCAACGAAGGTATGTCTTTTGTATATGGTTATAAAGTTCATTAATATGCGTAGCGATTAACTAAGTATGTTTCTGAGGGTGGAGGGTTGTATTTTGGTACGTTTAATGCTGCAAACCTTTAATTATTCAATAGACTTCGTGTCTTCAAAGACAGTAAGTTGTTATTTTAAGGGGGAATTGCATTTTGTCCCAGTTAAAATTTGTGTCCGGGTATACGGTTGATCGTAAGCACTTGCCGCCGTAGCCGAAACTTCGCTAGGAGAATTTTTGTTAATATCGATATTGTTAATAGTGCAATGACTTTCGAGCCATAATAATATCTTTAATATTTATATTGACTTCAATCTTCATATTGCTACCACAAACAACGCTAGCGATAGCTTCGATACTATCGATAGCTATCAAGGGTCTTCACTACTATCAGGGTGCGGTCGGGTTGGCTATCGCAACGCCTTTGGCGACTCATTTGTCTTTGTAACTGGCAGCACCGGGCGTACAATGTACGTAGTGTTATCTCAATGGTCCGTTTATATTGTCTTTTTTGACGAAGCGGGTAAATATATTTTATTCTACGAACAAACTTGCCTACGCGTAGTAGCAGTTCGTACATGGGCGTGACATCGGTAATGAATGATAAACGAAAAAACATGCCTAGGAGTAGTTTGTATATGGGCGTGATGATCGATTAGGTACGGTCAACGGCACATCACGGTAAACACTTGCAGTTCGATAATAGCACTTATGCCCCCGACACAAGAGTGGTACAAAGTCCAAAGTGTATAGTCTGACGTGCTTTTGACTGTACTTTGAATAATTAGGCTAAAAAAAAATTTTAATCCTGTTTTTACTGTCCTGGTCATGCATAGAAAAAACAATGTACCTAAATGAATGCCGTCTCAGATGACAAAGTATTTATTTGATTCCCATGCATCTTAAATAAAACTTCGATAATTTAAAGTTTCAAGCATTCTCTCGTAGTAATGCGCGCCAACATCCACGGAACAATTCATTTTGTCTCTCATTACCGTTAGTAATCTCAAGAGATCCATAATGCGCGTGTTGTTTTAAATCTGTATTATTTTAAGATCTTAGCTTATCGCTAAGAAGGCCTACTTTCCGAATTTTACATAATTAGTACAGATGGATAAAAGGAGATCATTTAGGCTCCACAAATTTTTGGGCCTTTTCTCAAAGTGCCGGCCAACAAAAAATAATGGTACATCGTTAGACCATTGAAGCAATTATTAATATGACACGGAAGTAGTGGGATTGCTCTAAACCAAGTTATACAAGGTCAAAGATTCTGTATTTATATCCATTTTATTAATTTCTGAAAGTGCCGGCCAACAAAAAGTAATTATAGCCATTGTTAGAACTAGCCATTTAAAGCAATAGTTAATATGGCACGGAAGTTGTAGGACCGATCTGAACCAAGTTATACTATGTAGTTCAATGATTTGAGGGTTAGTTTTTATACATTTATTGATTTCTGAAAGTGCTGGGAAACATTAATTATGTTTAATATGGCCCTAAAAGGCGCTGCGTTATAAGTGTCCAGGGATATTTACTAAATTTCAATTACTTTACATGCGCCTCCCGGACACTGGTGAAGCATTTATAAAGTCCCTACTAGTCGCCCTCGCGGTTTCACGCGCGCGTAAATTATTTTTTTCAACTAACCCCCCTTCCCCCATCCTGTCCCCCCCTTCTCCCATCAAAGTATCCTATGTCCGTCTCCTGGTCCTAAGCTACCTCTCCACCAATTTTCAGCCAAATGGGTTCATCCGTTCTTAAATTATAAATAGTGTAACTAACACCACTTTCTTTTATTTAAATAGATTTAAAGTTTGAATTTTCCGTGGAGCAACTCATTTGGCTCTCATTACCTCCGGGAATCCCCGAGAGATTAGTACTCTGCACGTTGTTTTAAATCTCTTCGCTGGCGTTAGAATCGAGTGGAGATTGAAAAAACTGATTGAATTTTGTTGCCTTTATAAATTGCTTGTAACATCATGTTGTAAATAGATTTAGCATCTATTACAAGTGGTGAAATGATACATGAAATGAATAACACCCGTAACACGTTAACAGCGGTAGATACTACTCCGTAAATAACGACAAAAGCTTAAAACAATACATAACATTTGTGAAGCGATAGATAAGACTCAATAAAAAAATTAGGACAAATGTTTTAGAAATATGATATCCCTTTCATTTAAAATCTTACACTTAAAAATGAAAAATGTTGCTTTTAATGGTTAAAAAATTAAGAGAGAAGATTTTAATAATAATTAATATTAACCCTAATAAAAATCTTGCGCCGCTGTACTCGTTTGAGTACGTAATTTAGACATTTTCACAAGTGAGGCAACGACTCTCTGTTTATAATTTAATAAATTAGACAATAAAACTTGCAGACACGTGATAAATTTAAGCTTATCTTTTATAAACAAACTATTTTCAGTAACCGGAGTGGCCAAGTTCTAGGCATTGCATTACACCTCTCGTCATTGATCCAAAAAAACTTAATAATGGTTTTACGAGTAGGAGGAAAACGGATGCGTCTTAGAAGTCTTGATTCTAAGACGCATCCGTCGAATCAAGATATCTAAGACGCATCCGTTTTCCCCAAAACATGACGTCATAGCATAACTCGGTGTAATGAGGCACATATTTCATAATAACATTTATGCTACCTTTCGTCAAGGAAATTTAGAAACAACACTGTGGTGCAATTTGTCTTCGGTACGAGACTTTATGTAATAAACGGCAGAAATTTTCTTTTAAAGCAATATCTTTCTCACAAACTCAAGAGCATCCTCTCAAAGAGGCTAAGATTTTCAGAGAACAATTTCTATTGTTGCAGTGTCATAATCCAGCAGTTTCATGAAAAATGGTTAAGTTAATAATAAAATCCTTCTTAAAAATGACATCTTTAGATTCTTTGTATTAAGGATTCGTATGGCATTAATACCTAACTGCACAGATGATGAGGACAGTGGTGGTGCCAATTGTTCAGAACAAAACCGGTGATATCAGTGACCGGTGATATCAATGTAATTCTTGTAAATAAAAAAATACTTTGTAAATTTTTTATCGTCACTGCATGAAAGCTAGAAATGTTAGTTACGCCCCGTAGCACACACGATCGAGACGAGTGTACCTTAAAAGACTCGGTCGTGTGTGGGACCAGATTAAACTGATACGTTCTCTAAGCAGCCTTCACTACCAAGCAAGTATTCTTCTTGAAAACATCAGCATTTTCAACACTAGAAGCTTGAAGATTGCAAGTTGCATGCAATATGCGTCAGTTAAGCTCCGGTTCACACACGATCGAGTCGTTTCTGTTTCGACCCGGTCGTGTGTGGGCCAGAGTGAAACTAGCGTAAACATCTTAACATCTTGAATAACAAGCATTGACCGGCTTAAAATTTCATGCTTGAAAAGCAATGACGTTCAATTAAAAAACTAGACTCCCAATCACGCTCAAATATTGTCCGAAGCAAAAGTCTGCTCACCCGACTATTGGGCAGAGTTTTCGTTTAGTTGTATACAATTGACATTAAACACTAACTGCCACGAGATAAGGTGTTAATTTGAACGAATGTGTAAATGTCATCTGTGTCAACGCCGCCGCTCGGACGTTTTTTGAGGAATTTTTCTTAGAGATTGGGTGTCTATATGTATATTGAACGTCATTGTTGAAAAGAAATAAATAAACATTCTAGAAGCAAGAAGTTGACATAAATGCATGGAATCGAGTACAGTCGACAGAAAAACGACTCCTGCGAACCAAGAGATCATTATTGGCTCGCATACGATCGAGTCGTTTTTTATTTTGACTCGGTCGTGTGCGGGCCTGGATAAAACTGACTTAGTCATCCTTAACACCTTAACTACCAAGCACGGAATTGCTTATTTTTTGGCGAATATGAAACAAGCTATTGCAAGCATAAAGATAGTACACAAAATAGTCGGTTTCACCTAGGTTCACACACGATCGAGTCGCATGTCTTTTAAGACTCGGTCGTGTGTGGGCCCGGGTGCGATAGACTTCACATCGTAGAAGCTTAAAACTTTTCAGAACTTGGCATTTTATATACTTGCTATAATTGCTAATTGCTATTATATATTCGCTATTTTAGTTTATCGACATTTTATACTATCGCCTGTTAACATTACAGGCGATAGTATAAAATGTCGAATCGATATCGACCTTTTGTCTGAACAATTTACCTACATCTATATTTTCGTAAGTCCTAGCTCGTACAAACCAATGCCCCACGCATTTCTGTGACACGCAATCCTCGGAGTGCATCCGTCACGTTGGATATGTAAAATGAGATTTGGGCTGAGAAATAGTTATCAAGAATGTAGATACAGTCCGTGTCATATAGGTATACCTAAGTTTTGTTTTACATCTTCAGTATATAAAAGTTAACTTTAATCAATTGAAGGAGACACTTACTTAATTAATTAAATTAGACAGATTAGTGACGTCAACCAATGTCGTGAACGTAATCAAACAATGCGTCAAAATCCTGGATTATAAAACTTTTTAACCAGCCATTTTGTATTAAAACTTACAGACGCAAGAATTGAAATGAATCACGACGTTTTCGTGGATCAAGTCATTTATTGATCTAAAAGAATTTTGAAGAAATTAAAGCATCTTTCAATTTACCTAGACGATATCACTTAGGTGTTCAAGGTGGATAAAACCTCTTGTAGCAAATAGTTATCTGTTTGTTAGTATTCATTTATTTGTATAATAGTGCTAACAGTATCTGTTGAAAAACATCATTTTTGGCTTCTCTCATGTAATTAATTAGTTCTTTTTTAATGTCAATTGACAGAAAGAGTTTTTCCACAAATCTCGTCTTAATTATTACCTAATTCCGAGATAATAATACGAGTATCATGTTCTTCAACATCAAAACTAAGTTCATCGAAATGAATTATACAGCGTGGAATTTTAGTCGTTGTTTTCCCGCAGTAAAATGATTCTATCTTATTAGTAAAATAGATAAATAAAGTTTTTTATTTAGCCAAATCAAAAGTTTTACGAATATGATAGACGAAACTCCAACCAATAGTACTAGCTGCGTCGCGGACGGTCACCGTTCGGGGCCATTGTCCTTCGCGTTTATCAAAAAAATTATTATTTACTATTTACTCACATTTGGTTGACATTTTCCCATCAAAATTTAAAAAAAAATTTAAAAAAAAGTTCAAAAATATAAAAAAAAATACTTGCTTATATCGATAGTACCACTGAAGGTGTAGCGTTCTGCTGCGGGAAAACAACGACTAAAAAACACGCAGTATAAGATCATCCTGCCGGACTGAACATCCAATTTCCTCTGCAATAAACAAATAGAACAATAGATGATTCACAAGTATTTTTCCAGACTCGTTTTTCCATGATATCAATTACGTCCTGTTTCACTTTTTTCTTAATGTTTTGTCATAGTTACAGTGGAAATGCATTGTTCGTTGTATAATTGCCTTGAGAGTGTTGTCGACTCAATCGAGTTGATCTTTGATGCATTCTGTATTAATACGCTAAAATTTAGTCAAAGGAAGTGTAGTCAATTACTACGTTATTCACATTAATGCTACTTAATTGAAGTCCAGTAGCTAAGACGAAAATCATTGTAATACTTTAATAAAAATAAATTATTTGACATTTCCTCTCTAGTCGTCTATCACACGCGGTGCGGCAACAGTACGGTTGACGTCTTGCTGTAGAGCGTTGGCGGTACGGACGCCGTACTGTTGCCGCACCGCGTGTTTTGTATGAAAAATAACGATTGTCCGTACGCGGTGCGGCAAACGCGCGGCTACCGGACCGCAGCCGTTCAACACAAAACGTGTAATTTGAAAGAGCCCTAACAGTTCCAACGAGCTTCTCTTGCATAAAAATGCCAACACACAATAACAGAAGCATAAACGGGTTTTCACGCAATGCTAGTTTTATTTTGAATCTCAATCAATTTTGCAAGTTAAACATTTTAATTTTACTCCCTTAAACCCTTCTCATTTCTCTATACAATATAATATCGAAGGTTTCCAACTTAAAGTAGTTTTCTTTAAGAAGTCTAATTAAAATCTTCCACTGTTTACCTTTTACGTATTTTCCTTGAAAAATTTACTTGTAATTAATATTCATGATAAATAACAAGATTAAGTGAGTGAAAAAAAGCGGGAAACTTTAGATTTTACAAGTTATGTATACTTTATAATAGGTATTGCTAAGGGCTTGTAAGGGTGAATTAAATATATTTATATTTTTTTCAGGCACCGTTCAGGGTAAAATTAAACGACAATACAATGTTTGACCGCCTCTGTGGAACCATGGGTAAGCCGCTCGGGTATAAAACCCGAAAGTCGTGAGTTCGATTCTCGCATAGGGTCTGGTTAGTGGTAGGGCTTTTTCAGAGTCCGCTTTGTTTCAACGCTTCCTGGTGAAGTGTCCCTCAATGGAATAGGCCTCAGTGGCCGCTTACCATCAGGTGAGCTGCGAGTCTGTCTGACAACTGACTTAGGTACTTAGTATAAAAAAACCGGCCAAGTGCGAGTCGGACTCGCCCATGAAGGGTTCCGTAGCAGCAAGTATCATCTTAATATAAAAGTTCTTGTAGTTCTTTGTAAGTTTGATCGACGTTTTTATATTTGAGTTGATTGAATGAGAGGAAAATTGCGGTTTACGATTTATGACGTTTTAAAAAAAAACTAATTACTTGATCTCGTTCAAACCAATTTTCAATGGAAGTTTGCATGGTAATGTACATCATATATATTTTTTTGTTTTATTGTTCTCTTATTTTAGAAGTTAGAGGGGGGGTGACCAACATTTTACCACTTTGGAAGTGTCTCTCGCGCAAACTATTCCGTTTAGAAAAAAAATATATAAGAAAACTTATTATCATTTTTAAAGACCTATCTAAAGATACCCCACACGTAAGGGTTTGAAGAAAAAACATTTTTTGTGTTTCAGTTCTAAGTATGGGAAGCCCCAAAAATATATAAACTAATTACTTGATCTCGTTCAAACCAATTTTCAATGGAAGGTTGCATAATAATGTACATCATATATTTTTTTTAGATTTATCGTTCTCTTATTTTAGAAGTTACAGGGGGGGGGACCAACATTTTACCACTTTGGAAGTGTCTCTCGCGCAAACTATTCAGTTTAGAAAAAAATGATATAAAAAACCTTATTATCATTTTAAAAGACCTATCCATAGATACCCCACACGTAAGGATTGAATGAAAAAAATTTTTTGAGTTTCAGTTCTAAGTATGGAGAGCCCCCAAAATTTATTATTATTTTTCTATTTTTGTATGAAAATCTTAATGCGGTTCACAGAATACATCTACTTACTAATTTTCAACAGTATAGCTCTTATAGTTTCGGTAAAAAGTGGCTGTGACATACGGACGGACAGACAGACAGACAGACAGACAGACATGACGAATCCATAAGGGTTCCGTTTTTTGCCATTTGGCTACGGAACCCTAAAAACGACACATTTTCAAGACAAAGGCGGGCAGAAATTTTCTTATCGTAAAACTACGTTTCTGGTTCTTTCATGAAAAACTCCCAAAGCTTTTACTAAAAGCATTTAATGCAACCTATTTTGTAATGCCTGAATAATAGTATAATTAATTCACATAAAATGTTTCATGTGTTCATTTACGAGAAGATATTGAAAATGGTCTTATATGTATGACATCCATCTATGGCCTCCAAAAGCAAAGCATGTTTTTCTTCCCATAATATTATTTTCCCTCGTATAAATGTGTCGTAATCGGAAATTATTGAAAATCTCATACGCAGAGATTATTATAATCGTCTTTTTCATTTCTGAATTCATATCTTTCAATTTATTTGGTTTTCCTATCAATATAAAAAAGGCAATCTTGCACCGTCAATAAAAAGACAAACGGTTGAAAAAATGCCTGACTCAAATTTACATCACTACCCATCCATTGTTCATTTTCAAACCAGATTCGATTTAACTGGCAATCCGTTTAATCGCTACGCTGTGGAATTATAAAATAGCAAATTTTCTTAAGAAAGCATCGTCTCCAAAGTAGATTCAGAAAGAAAAATTATGGAGAAATATTTGAATTGCTAATTGGTGTAGCTGAAGAACGACATTTCGGCGAATGGAAAAAAAAGTTGGCGTGAGGGCGCGAGGTCTCCCGGCATTGAATATAATTACGTACCTTCGCAGGTGGAATAAAAAAAATCAGTCAAGAGTAAATGGGTTTGCATTCATAAGGCTCCGCATGTATAATGTTTGGACTGTAAAGTATCCATTAAGTGGCTATTTTAATTTTATGAAATCTATCCTCCGCGGTTTCACCCACGCGTAATTTCTTTTTTTCAAATATCCCTCTTCCCTCCTCATTTACAGAATAAAAAAATATCCTACGTCAACCGGGGATAGTGTAGCTTTCCGACAGTGAAAGAATTTTTCAAATAAAATTCAGTCGTTTTGAAGCCTATCTAGTATAAAGAAAGAAATCTTTCCTCTTTATAATATTATTATAGTGTAGAAAATAATTATTTTGGATTTGTCTGGATCTTGGTCAAAATGCAAAAAATAGTTTGATATTCGTTAAAAAGACTACTCATAAAGTAAAACAAACCAAAACATGAATTAAATCGCGGTTTAATGTTACATTTACATTTTAACAAAACCTAACATTTCTGTGAAACTATTACTTATTTAGAAAATGAAAAAGAAAACCGTCTTTTCTGACAAAAACACTGCGTTTAATTATTATAATCAGAAAAATATTCCAAAGGAAATGCGTGTTATAAATTCTTTTTGAATCGTGTGATTAAATCGGACGATTTTGCCGCGAAACAAAGGAGAGAAGAGATTTGAACCGTTAAAGAGGATTTCATTTCGGATTAGAATTTTTATAGTCTGATAGAAATGTATCTTCATTTATTTGTTCGACGTTTATATTCAATTACATTACATAATATAATTTGGAGGTAAGCGAAAGGAAGTAGGATCGGGCGTCCGGCACTTCCACTAACCAAACGGAGTGTAATTATAGTTATTCAATTTCAGTATTAGGCAAATTCAAGGCCTTTGTGAGTCATAATAATGAACAGGAGCGATGAAAAAAACAAACATATTTTTTTTTAAAGGAGGATTGATTGCGGCTTGACCGAATATAATATAACATACCTTATTTATAAATCACATAAGATACTAACTATGTACGCCGATAGCGTGCAATTCGTAGCAGTTTTATCTTATCAAAATACTAGCCTTCCGCTTGCGGCTTCGCTCGCGTGTACTATACGTTATCCCGTAAAAATGTAATATTTTTTCAGGATTTATTCGCCAGCTCCTAAAATTATTTCTTAATTAATCAACATTCAGTTGCTATGGCGACTTGTTACAGACACGTTGAGAAAAACTTACGAAACGTGGTCCTATTACCCGTTTTACCGTAGGAATGAAGCATTTTCCCGCGATAAAAAGTAGCCTATGTTCATCAGGGATAATTTCCGCTTCTAATGTTAAAATATTTTTTAAAATCGGTCTAGTACTTTAGGAGCCTATTCAATACAAACAAACAAACAACCAAACAAACAATCAAATCTTACCTCTTTATAATATTAGTATATAGAAGTATACATTCATCGTGAAATTATATGACGGCTCAAAGTCCTTACTATGTTTCTTTACAATCAGATTAAAAGTTTATAATTACGAAGAGAACAAACATACCAGTTTATGTTTTCCTTATTCGCTTGCGTTTACCTCGGCTCAAAAGATTGACAAGCAATTCTAAGAGTAAAATACGCTGAAAATAATTTATCATCTCTCAATACCAATTAGCGTTACGCAGTGCATTAGGAGCGCACGTGACTCATTGAATTGTATCAGAATTCCCACGACGTATTTTTCATTATTAATTAGGTACTCTCGGTAAATTGTTCCGGGGAGGAATCTCGGCTAGACGGAATGCTCGACTAAATACGAGCGCCATGAATTTACATTGTTCTATGAGGTATTTTATATAGAAGTTATGTTTGTATCCTTAAAATGTACAAACATGGTGCAATTTATATTCCTTAGATGATTCGACTTTGACCGTGTGTAAAACAGTCAAGCTTACCACTAGCCACTATTTGTAATTAATCATATTTTGCTAGATAATCTCATTTTTCTAACAACAACAAATTAGTGAGGGCGAATGTATGACTGTTACTATTTTGCGCAGCATTAGTTGAATGCTTTACATTATGGAGAAACTTTATATTGAAGAGATATTTTGGTTTTATGGACGATATTATAAGTCTTTAGAAAGAAACCAAAAATTGGCAAGAGATACAATACAAAAGGCAAAGTTTACATTGCTACTCATTTTTAATAATTTAAAACCCTGTATAAAACTACACTCACCGGCAATAAAACTTGGCCACTGGGCTTTTTTCATACAAACATGGTCACTTTAGTGTCTCATAGATAGAAAACTATTTGCAGCTGTGCAATGATTATTACGTCAAAGGATGGCCAAACGCCCAATTGTCGAATCACAGTTTCAAAAATTGCCAAAAACCGCTCAATTTTCTCAAAAAGGAAAAACAATAAACCGAACTCAACGCTCCATACAACCACCATCATTGCACAACTGCAAATAGTTTTCTATCTATGAGACGCTAAAGTGACCATGTTTGTATGAAAAAAGCCCAGTGGCCAAGTTTTATTGCCGGTGAGTGTATTTACAGTATTATATTTGTAGAATAAAATGTTTGATGTAAGAGTATTTTAATTTTTGCAACAAACTGTTAAAAATAACAGTAATAAAAATTAGCTTTATTGCTCTTTGATATTAACCGCTATAATTATCATTGGGATTAAATGAAATATTTTATACTAATTTAAATTCGAAAGTAACTCTATCTCGTGATAACGATCAGTTCCCAAGTTATAATAACTGAAATTGTAGTGTTTTTATTCCTTCTCCGTTCACGTCGATACGAGGCAACAAATCTACGTTCATTTTTTTAAATAAAGAAAGGAAAAGAAAAATATCATAATTCATACGCGATAACGAACGTCGTTTAGTCCAGGGGCGAGTGAAGCAAGGGTGAAGCCACTTTTGAAAGACTAGATTATACCTATTATTTTATCCTTCACTCGTACACAACATACATTTTAAGCCGATTTTGAATCAAATCAATGTTTGCGACTTTCCTTGATATTCTTTAGCTAATTAGTCAGGGTACGCCAAAATACTTGAAAATTACCGGAATAATTGAAACTCGGATAACTTTTACGCAGTGAGCTGAAGTTTGTATGTCGAAGTAATCTTTTGAAAGTGAAATTATTGTATTTTCTCGCGGTTTCGGGTAAACGAACCGAAATGAAGGAAATTGAACCATATTTCTACGTGGGACAAGAGCGTATTAGTTAAATGTATTCCATAACATTTACGAGCCATTTATGAATCTCGAAACATGATTAATAGTTTATATATTTTATGTTTTAGTTGTTGTAGTGTAATTGGTTTAATGTAATAATGAGTATGTTAATCGATTTTGCTCAAATGTTATTTTATTTTCATTTAAGAATAATTAATATCAAGCCGATGTTAATGTCGATCTTTTACTTAAATGAGCTGTTTGTCTTAAACCCCAAGTCGTCTGTTATTTTGTCGGTAAGTAAGGCCTATTGTCCACGTAAACCGCACGTCATGCGCACGCTTTCGTCAATTGACGATTACAAGACGAATGCTTGCATTTTGCGTAGAAACCTTCAATACTGTGTCCACGCTGCCGCGCCGCACCGCATGACGAACGCACGACGCGACGTGCCGCAGCGTGGACACAGTTTTAAAGGTTTCTACGCAAAATGCAAGCATTCGTCTTGTAATCGTCAATTGACGAAAGCGTGCGCATGACGTGCGGTTTACGTGGAAAATAGGCCTAAGGTATTCAGGACTCAATTGGTGTTGCCAGCTAGAAGTACTTGTATTTTGCTGCCAAAGTCGTTTCCGTACAACATAATTATGTGTCATACTTAGGTGGCCTCAGTAGCTACCTTGATTATCAAATACTACTTATCAAGATATAAAATCGTTCGAACTTAAACCAAAACACAACATAGATTTTATGTTCCTAAAGAAGAAATACAGCCGCTTCCACTCAGACACTTGAAAAAAACACTAAAATGCCCACAAGTCTGATTGTTACAATGGAATTTTCCATTGTTGCGGTGAAAAGTTCTCGAAGTCCCGACACGGAGTAGGAAAGACAAATTGGTATTAAGTGACAAGCGGATGGGAATCTATTAGTGCAGCGACAGAGAAAAGGATGAACTGTAAATGAATTATCTCGGCTGTATGCAATCTGTTCTCAGCTCTGTTTACACCGGAGTCAGGATGTGTGACTTAATACTGAGATCTTACGTTTCTATTTTGACAATTTTCAAAAAATGAAGCATCATTGTTTTCTAGGAACGGAAAAACTTGCCATCGTAGTAGTCATCAGTTGTGATTATAAATCCATTGTCAAGCCAAGGGCTACGGAGCATAATCAAAATCGCTCCAATGTTATAACTAAACTTGCCGAATGGTGAATGCAAAGCTTGATTGGTATAAAATACTCGAAGAAAAGAAAGAATTAACAAAGGATAACAGTTCCCAAATTTATTACATACACTAAAATTGTTTGTCCTGAATCGAAAATCCGGGGCCTTTTGTTTGTTATAGCACTGCACCAATTTGTGCTATGTCGTTTAACCTGCCTCTTCATTAAGTAATTTTGTACATGAAACATTATTAATTAGGTAAATATAGAAAGGTTATTTTCCTTTTGAGGCGCGGAACTCAGAAATTCAAAACTTTGAAACATAACGCTTTAATAAATCATTCATCTTCGGTACCTTAAAATACCGCCTTGTGATTTGACAAATTACGAAGTTGATGAATTTCCAAGTCGGGGTCCAATTATTTATTGACAGCTATTATTTACACATTTTCATTTATAAACTGACAAGATTGGAAAATTGGTCTCTGACCCAAATTGTACACATTAAAATAAGCCATTTGATTATTTTTAAATCTAGTAGCTATAATTTTACTGAAGAAGGCTGTTCTTCAGTAAATATAGTGCTGTTAGTTAAAACATGCTGACTTTATTGATCGATTGAACCTTTGAAACATTGTTGTAAGCGGATACAAAAATAGTCTGCATCAATCTGTCTAGTATTCCAAAAATTAGCATAGCCACGCTTCCACGGCAATCATAACACCAGCTGCTAACATCCGCCAAACATCCATTTATTAAACGATTCTCAAACAACGATAATCGCACGTGTAACTTTTTATTTTTGCATCATTACGTCTAATTTATTGAAGAGATCAAAGGTTCGCTTGAAAATTCGAAACATTTTCAAAAGTAAGTAGCCGACTTGTTTTGAGAAAATTATTAATTTCCCGTAAAGTTAAAACCTCTTGCCTCGGTCATTATCTTGAGCATTCTTTCGTCGAGTTCTCGCGTCCGAGAGATATTGCTCTTTTATTAATCTTAAACGGTATATTGTTTGACAAAAATATAAATCAGCTTAGATACTTTAGTATATATTCTGTGGCTTAGATGCGTTTAAAAAAGATGTTGTAATTTTTTCTTTATCAGTAATGCATAAGTAGAAATCGATAGAAATATTACTGTAATGTAAAACTTAAAGTAAGGATTAGATTGGACATGCCTAGACCCCCAGTGTCCTAAAATAAAATCCACACTTAAAACCAAAATACTGATAAAATAAGCAGTTTATACCGAGTACGGTTATTTGATAAACCACGATTCCAAACTAAACAGTAGTTTATTCTCACTATAAAGACAAAAGCCACCGCTTGACAATATCGCTCTAGTCTAATTAAGCGCTGGGTCTGTTGCGCATTGTTTCACAGATCACATACTATGCGAAGCCGCATGACATAGAGAGAACTACACAAAGTCCATTTAAATTAGCAGATACTATCGTAAACGGCAATTAGATCAACAATGATTCCAAACAAGAGAGTTGTTTTATCTCACTAAAAACAACCTACATATTATGAGAAATCACAATAAAGAATTGTCACAAAATAAAACAAGAATGGCCTTCACAGTAAGGTAGGTACACAAACCTTTTTTTTTATACTAGTTCAGTTGGCAGACAGGCACGCAGCCCACCTGATGGTAAACGGCCACTGCGGCCTATTCCATTGAGGGACACTTCGCCTGGAATCATCGCTCAATGTGCTGCCAGACTGTAGGCTCATCTGATCATCGAGCCTCTGATTTCAAGTTCAAACCTATTTTGAAATCGTGAAATTCTTTGGATATACACACCCAATAGTTAACCTTTTTTCTAAACTAGTTCAGTTGGCAAACAGGCACGCAGCCCACCTAATGGTAAGCGGCCACTGCGGCGTATTCCATTAATAGTAGAAGATCCGAACTAAGGTCGATCTTCACCGAGTTGATAATAGAATGAAACTTATTTTATCATGAATTTAGCATATTAGAAAACATATTAAAAATGGGTTGCCTAAAAAAATCCTGGACCGACCTATTTTTCTTTTTTTTTAATGATTTTAAACAAAATTTTGCAATAACAAGATAATAAGAAAATTATGTCCTGACTTAACGTGCAAATCGTATAGAATGTGCAGCCGTTGAGTTTTCTATTATTTACGTGGGGGGACTACTGGGTTGTCAGGTATAAACACGTATGTGTCGATACCAGTTAATTTCATTTAATTGGATAATAGTTTTTTTTTAATATCATCATAAGCGCTGTTTTATTATGAACACGTTGATATATGGTTGTCTGCAAAAAATTGGGATTTTGTTAAAAATTTTTTTTTTAAATACAATTAAACATACTCGGTCCAGGATTTTTTTAGGCAACCCATTTTTAATATGTTTTCTAATATGCTAAATTCATAATAAAATAAGTTTCATTCTATTATCAACTCGGTGAAGATCGACCTTAGTTCGGATCTTAGACTATAAGGGACATTTCACCATTAAGCGTCGCTCAATGTGCTGCCAGACTGTAGGCTCATCTAATCTAAGAGCCTTTGAGTTCAAGTGTACTGGCTCCCACATTTATACTGCCGGAACACAGCCAGAGCTGTTATGGTGGTAGATTTAACTTTTGGGGGTGGTAGCTAGCCAGTCGGACTCTGAAAATGTCCTACCACCAACCAGACCCAGACCCCCCGGATTTTATATCCGAGCGTCTTAGCCACTGTTCTACGGAGGCAGTCATCAATCTATACAATTTATAACATATTTTCTAAGAAAACCATATTCATGAACGCAATAGACTAATATCTTCGGACGAATTCTTCGTATTTATGATTGATTTTCACTAAAGGTAACGAAATAAGTTACCGACCAACCGGACGGTGTCATGACAAGCTGGGAGAAGTTTGTGTGTGATTTTGAAGTTGACATTAACCCTCTTATTACAAAAAACATCGCTAAAACAGGTTTAAAACTGTACTTGTTAGTACAGGTTTAGGTCCGGACTATTTTTTAAAACTTTCCTTATTACAAAACAAATACCAACATAAGAATAATTTACTGGTACTAACTCGTTCAGTGCGTTTCATTTTACAAGACTTTGTTTTATGTCATGTTTTAAAATCTTTAAATAAGGCAGTAAAAATAATAATTCTTTATTTATAAATATGTTTTAGTAATGTAAGAAAAAGTTACATATATTTTTAATTTTCTGTTCACAAATTTAAGTGATTCTTTTCAAAAATTGTCTTTCTATACGTAGAACGGAGCGAAATTTCAAAAGTGTTATCTTTTGACGTTTGAAAGTTAGTCCATAGTAAAACTAGGGGTATCGGCGGACTTTCTTGGGTCTAACTTTAGTACTCGAAATGAAGTAAAACTTCGTTTTGTAATAGCGTTTGACTTTAGTCAGGAGTTAAGTCAGGACTAAGCTCGGTTTAATTTTTAAACCACGTTCTGTAATAAGAGGGTAAAATATCTTGGCAAGTTTTTCTTTTGCGATTTTATCTATTATTGTAAATAATGCAAAATATAGTCAACATCCCTGTTAGGAAAGACAGGATAATAAAAAGGTTCCCCCGCTTCAAAAATCAAAGAGATGCATCATTGTTCATTATGGATAAAGAGGTTTTACATTTTGTCGCGCTGCCATTGAAGATTCTATTTCGTGCTTGCTTTATTCGACCGTAAGCCGCTTGGAACTTGTAACGGCTTACGAGAAGTTAATTAATTTTATTATTTGTAGATACATCATGTACGCTGGATTATTCAAGTATTTTACTATACATACTACCCACGGATTATTTAATAAATAATTAAAGAAAAGCGCTGCCAACGTAGTGCCAGGATGTTTTAAACGAATTTTATAATGTTTGTAGTGTTTTAGTTATGTATTCGTTATGTGAGTTACATTAATGTTAACCTCAACCGCCCATTCCTATTATTTAGCAGAGGAGAATGGTTTTAATAAACGCAACCACAGGCTAGCGTGGTCTGCGGGACTAAATCCGTTCATCCGTGATTGATTGATGACTTGATTTTCTACTTTTTTCTTCTTATTTTATTTTTTATAATGATTTAATCTTAATCACTTTGTGAAACAGACAAAATAGTTTTCTCCCAAATGCCAATATGATTAAATATAAAAATATTGTATTAAGTGGACCTATTTTCCCTTGCAAAAAAAAGTAATAAAATTAAGCATTACGCTTGACTGACACTCAAACATAAAGGAGAATTTTCCTTTCACATGAATGAGTTGGTTAATTACGTCGTCAAATGGGTATTATTTCAATTCATTGCAAAGGTTCCCGCTGAATGGGAAATAAACAAAGAATTGTACAAACGAAAGTTTTGGAGAGCTGTTGAATGAAGCGATATGTGTGGTTGGTGCGAATGCTTGTCGCGTGAGGGAAACAGGTGCTATGAAATAAAACTTAAGAGGCTTTAGCTCCACGGGATGGCGAGGACCACACTGCAATTATGAAAAATGTCGGAAAATAAACGAATGTTCTTTGTCCAGCTTGCATTTGCAGGTACACCATTAATTTGTTTGGAATGAATTTTTCACAGCGTTTGTGTGTATGAGTACCTCAGTTGCGTAAATGCGGCACATGTTTTTTTAGAATTATGTTGTGGAGATTTTTGCCAGAAAAAGTTTTTATTTTAATTGGAACTTGACCCACAATATTTGATCGATGACGATGTTGATAAAAAGTAGCCTGTGTTATTCTGATGATCTGCGAAGTTTAATTAATACTCTTTCAGTGTTTTTACGTGAAATAATAATTAACATCTTTTCATCTATTCACCCTAACTTACGCATTTTTGGCATTCGTTATTATCAGTAAGATATTTGTAAGACGAGATTGATCATCTACCCAATTAAATGATGTTTTATAATTCTACTAAATATAGATCTTGCACAATCGGTCACCTTTACCTTTGTACAGATCACCAAATAGCTTCTCTACTAATTTATATTCTACTGAATCTGACAGGCAAAAGTTGTATTATACCTTCTGCTGCCCTTTGAAGTAACTTTAAGTTAACCCTCATCTAAGGTAACTTGTGTTTTGCTCCGTGCAGTCAAGTAAAGTCAGGATTGAAACTTTAAACTGGTAATGTGGTATACGTGGAAAGGTAAAGTATTATTTTTACGACCATTTTTAAAAGTGTTAAGTGAAATACTCACTGATTTTTTTAAATAAAAAATAGTCATCTGTAATTTATTTATTTACTTATTTGTTTAATGTACATTTACAGGTTACAATCAGAACAATACATGAAATTTTGCTAAATAGGCGTAAAATCTATTCGACCTAGTTAGTCATTTATTCCTAGAAGATTTAACTGAACTTTTTTTTTAATTAGCTAAAAACGTACTTCCAAGAATTTTGCAGGCCAAAAAATTAGAACTTACAGAACGGTACCTATATAAAGTTATTTATAGAAATCTCTATCTTTTGACCGCCTCCGTGGAACAGTGGCTAAGCTTGGGTATAAAAATCCAGGAGGTCGTGGGTTCAATTCCCGCTTTGGGTCTGGTTGGTGGTAGGGCTTTTTCAGAGTCCGACTGGCAAGCTGCCACCCCCACAGGTGAAATCTGCCGCCATAACAGCTTTGGCTGTATTCTGGCAATAATTATGTGGGAGCTAGTACACTTGAAATCTAAGGGTTAAAGATCAGATGAGCCTACAGCAGCAGCCAGCCAGCAGCATATTAAGCGATGCTTCCTGGTAAAGTGTCCCTCAATGGAATAGGCCGCAGTGTCCGCTTACCATCAGGTGGGCTAAGTGCCTGTATGCCAACTGACGTTGTAAAAAAAATCTCAACTCCTTAGTCAATTTGCTTAGTTTGAGGCTAGATGGTCTTTCAATCATTGAAAAACTCCATTCTTATTTGCCTGGTCTACGCTTAACTTTTCACTTCTTTTTTCACCTTTTAGTACAAGGAAATGATGTCACGACCCTTTAAATTTATTCACCCCTTAGTGCAAATTTGTGGGCTATTGAAGTTGCTCAGATTGTTTTTTTTTACATATGAACGAAGTACGGCGTGGAGAGTATTTTTTTAAAGTGAAATAATATTATACTATTACAGTATTGCTTTCGAGACTTTCATGATTAGTTGGCCCGTGGTTTTACCTCTTTCAATAACTTTATAACCTCTACCCAATTTAGTAAAAGCTAAAAGTTCCTTTACAACTTTTTTCTTTTAATTAAGACTAAATAATTTAGCTCGCTCAATTTTGTAATTAGGGCCGGTTTCAGTTCATCTTTTTATATGCGCGTATAAACTCGTTTTTGAATGCGCATTGCCACACGCTCAACACGTACGAGTACGAGGGTTGAGACGCTTATAAGCTCGTATTAGCTCGAACCGCGAGCGACACTTGCTCCACCAGTTAGAGCAAACGTGCCGAAATATGCCCTTTTTCGCCGGTTGGGCGCGTAAAGTAGAGCGCGTGTAAGTGCGTATACCGAAACGACCGAATACGCGCGTAGAAAAATACGCTAAACTGAAAATCACCAAAAGACTAGGTACAGTACCCGGCAAACATCTTAAAATAGGGTGAGGATTGCGCAGAAAGCGAATTTTGAGATGCGCGCGCACTATTGGTTAAACGCAAGTGCACATGCGCGAACTTTCCCCCACTCCGTCGAACGAGCGTCAAGATGTTTGCCGGACTTTTTACAATAAAGCTCCCCACTCATTCCAGTACAGTCGACAATACACAAATAGGTACTATGTGTAACTTTGCCTCGCTACCATATCAAAATTTTCATCAGTGATGGTACTTCACTTTGCAGCTTTTTTATGTTTTTCATAACGGGGTCGCGCTTTATTGAAAAAGCTATGGCGCATGCACGTGCTATTTTTATCTCACTGTTGTTTTAAAAAGTTTTCTGAAACTTAAAGTTACGGTTAGCTTTACACGTCTTGGTCAAGTAAAAAGAAAATGCGACAGTGTTATGCTGCCAGCAGACTTGGTACCAAATGCTCACGTCGCTTCAGATTATGAAGGGAACGCTGATCGCTGCCCAACATCATTTCGGACCTTTATTGTTTACGAAACATGTTCCCGTCCTGAATATTTATTCAACATCCCTCGAGTATGTTAAGATGTAAGACATGGTACGGGGATTTTAGGTATACGAGTATAATGTCGTAATTAAGGATGGAGTAAGTAAAAGCCTTCTCGGCTTTTCGTGTGGGCGATGTTTTGTTTATTAAGTTTATTTTTTTTATTGACGATTTTGGTTGGGTGCGGTCGTGTTTTGTTTACAATTGAATAAGCTGTGAATAGTGTTACTTTATTTGATGGGTAATGTCACCGTGTGTCAAAGCTTGTAAATTAGAAACATGGAATGATTATTTATTTAACCGGAAGGAAAACTTCAAAAAATTGCATTTTTGAAAATGAACACTAGCCCAACGCATTAAAGTTTATGTTTGCTTGCGCCTTACGCAGAGGCAAATCCGAGCCAAGAGAGACATCGGGACAAAGGACATTGTTTCATTCTTTCACATTGCCAGCATACGAAATGAATGTCATTCATAGTTAGAGTGACCATGAACTAGGTCAATGGCAAGGACAAGGCGTGTGTCTCGTTCTATTTTATTTAGTAATGTATTAGATAGTAATTTGTAATTAAGGTTCTAAATAATGACAGACATAATTTAAACTAATTTTAGTTGTCAATAATATAGCATTAGGTATTATGATAATGTTAATTTAATGTTTGTTTTTCGTGTGTGTAAATTCTCGTAAGTGGGAAACTGGGAACACGGATAAACTCGAAATATAATAAATACCCATTCTCAGAAGCTGGAAAATTTTAACCACAAATTCGTAATATAATATTTTAACATGAATTGAAAAATACTATTATTAGGCAGATTGCAAGTTTGAATTTGTCTCACTTATCCAAATCTTATTGTCACCCTATTAGAAAGGGACAAGCTCCTCCGTCGGACTAGCTCGCTCGGCTCGTTTTTTAGCCACGAGTGCACAGTCTAGTTTAATATTATGATTAGAAAGGACATCAGCAAACTAAAACCGCAGAGTTTTTTCCCTGGCCAGTAGAAGAGTTGTTTTCGTGCTGAGAAGTGGCCATTTAAAGCAATAAGTTGAGGGGAAATCCTGAAACTGGGCTAACCAAATGATTAAGAGAGATTAAGACAGTATTTGATTATTACCTTAACTTGTAGGTAATCACGTCTACTTAACACAAAAAGTGTGTTTTAATCTTATTTTATTTCAGCAGCATTTGTGGAGTAGTGGTTTTTGAGACGGAATCGAAAATTTATTTAGGATGCAATGTTGCAATAGTGTGCCGATGCCGTGTCGGCAGAAAAAGTTTCGACTTCTTCGCAGCGCCTTATCATATTATGGAAGCGTTAAATATTAAATGTTTGTCAAAGGTAAGAAGACAGGGTTCAAATATTTCGCAACTATGTATAAAATACGTCACGTCGAGTTCTCTTTGAAATCGATGCAAGCGTGAGATCGACACCCATATTTTTATTGGAAACGTTTGATACGGTGGCATTTCACGAATGAAATTCAGTTGAATTTTTCTTTTTCAATGTACTTTTTGAATCGTCGCACAGCGAATTAAATACATTTTTACCGAGGCAAACGAATAGCAGTGCAGACGGAGGCACTTTTGTGCCTTGTGTCGGATATGCTTCCAGTATTTAGCCTATTAATTTCCTACTGCAAGGCAGAGACCATCAAATTAATCGTTACAGTGATGAGTAGTGGTTTAATCACAACACTTGCCAAATGTGGATTGGTGATAACACAAAAAGCTGTGTCCAAAAAAATCGACACAAAGTTAGGTCCAATACGTTTCAATAATAACTGCTTGGTTAAAGTGTAGCCGGCGACGTCGCATTGGCGTCCTAATGAGACAGGACTTTAAGTGTATTTAGTAAGAATTTAGTAATACTATGTTAGACTGCCAGTTCTAATGCAGAATACTGATGAAGTTTACATACACATAACGTAAGAATTGAACATACACTTGTAAAAGTAACCGTTTCTATTGTTTCCGTTCTTCCCTGGGGAATCCAGGCTTGCACCTCGCAAGCTGACACCTGTTAAGTCTCCGCAAAGCTTATTCATGATAAATACTGCTACCTAATACTTTAAGAAACGACCCGTAGACAGGCTGGTGTAAGGGTTAAAATATTTAATCTCTACATCCATACCCTAATATGTATGTCTATTTTATAGTCAGGATCGATGAGCAAACGCCCTACATTTAGATATGAGTATCTGTGGCTGCATCTTAATGTTTACATTTTAGTATCGGTAACGAATACCTTAATTACGTTCAAATTTTGAACGTTTTACAGTCAGGATCGATGAGCAAACGCCCTATATTTAGATATGAATATCTGTGGCTGCATCTTAATGTTTACATTTTAACATCGGTAACCGATACTAAAATGTATACATTTTAGTATCACCGATCCTTAATTAACCCGGTAACCGATACCTTAATTACGTTCAAATTTCGAACGTCTTCTTAAAATGTATTTTATTCAAATTGACCTACAAATTATGACATAATTTTGTACTAAGTACTAACTTTGCTCATCGATCCTGACTATAAAATAGACATATTATCGTATGAATGAAGATAAAGTTATGTATGTGACTGTACATAATTAGGCATTAAAATACTCATGTGATCCTTCTATGAAAGTCACTTCGTTCGTTTCATAAAACCACATTCGTATTTTAATGACCCTCATTATGCAACAGCCACATAAATAACTATTTTGAAACAAGAATATTTTTGATATCCTTCCGTACTTACCTTGACGTGTCTGTGACAGGTTGCCATAGCAACGCATTGTTGACAATGCAATAAATCCAAGAATACAATTAATGCTTGGGAGCTGGTAAAAAAATCCTTTTTTTTTCCCGGAGGAGAATGCGTTTAAGCACCATAACCGCAGGCTAGCTAGACCCGCGGCCGTGTGTGGGACTCGAGACTGAAGCGTCCACTACCCACCAAACTCCCCCGGTTTCTCCTTCACATCCGATTAGGACGAGCCGGTGCCAGCCTTATGGCTATTGACTAGCCCCGGTAAATAAATCCTGAAAAATATTATATTCCTGCGGGATAACGTATAGCCAACGCAAGCGAAGCCGCAGGCAGAAGGCTAGTTTTTTATAAATAGATTATGTATTATTATGACAATCTGACAGCCTCAGTGAAACAGTGACTTAGCCACTTAGTCTTAAAAGTGGATGGCGTGGTTTTGATTCCCGCCTTGGATCTGGTTGGTCGACCCGGTAATTGAACTCAGGACCCCCAGATCACGGGCAAGTACTAAAACCAGTAGACCAATATAGGATTTATCTGCCCTGATTGCGAAACATATCTTAAAACAAGTTCAAAACCTTTCATATTTTAAAATGAAACATTATGACATTTATTGTCTAAACTTGCCACAGCAAATTCCTCTTCATAAATACGAGTACTTTTTATAGAGTTTTCTATTCGCTGACTTTACACAACAAAAGGGACACCTGTTGCTTCTGTTCCTTAACAAGATCCTATAATCTTCAGTTGTTTGTTTAATACCAGGCAGTACCGTGAGACTTCAATTTGTAACTAGTTTTGTTTAAAAGTTGCAGTTTTGCTACTTATTTGTTGCGCCGACATTCATTATGGCTTTTAAATTATGAAGCTTTGTTAGAGTACTTTATCTGAACTTTATTTATGTAGTCTCAGGATTCAAATCATTTTATTGAGACGATTACCGAAAAATACCGTAGACTATTTTAATGTTCGTAAAAAAATAAATATTCCGTACCGCAAAACGTAAACAAAAATTAACTTTGACAATGTCCCTTTTTTTTCCGTCTGTCACATAGATTTAGTATATTTTTTATAGATATGCCACCAAGCGACCGGGTGTAAGAGATAGACATATTATGACGTCAAAATATGGGGCTGCCATGAACGCAAAATTTTACCATCAAATGTAGTCAGAAACGTTGCAGTATTCGAATTCCGTAGTGAGTGAAAGTCAATATTTTGACTCGCTAATAGTATCGCAAGCGAAAGCGCGAAAATCCGATCGACCACTATTTTTGTGATAAACTATATTGAATTTTTGATAGTTACGAAAAACTATCAAAAAATTTAATATAGTTTACAATAATTACGAATTAATTGTCGATCAATATCAGATCAAATAGGGTTTCACTCAAGGATTTGATATGAGATTGTGTGGTTATTGGAATAAAATGATAAACTTTAATTATAAACAGGTAATTTCTTTATTGAAAACTTATTATAACTACTATTAAAATTTTTTTCATAAGACATTTTAAACCCCCGAGGCAGGCAAAGGGGGATGCTATAAGTTTGAAGTCTGTTTTACGGAAACATTTCTTTTATCAAAATGTTTAGAACAAATTATTATGTGGTACCCAATTCTTTTTTCCAGTTGCTTCTATCCATTTCTCACGAGTTATATCATCCGTCGGAAATCTGGAAACATCAAATCGCTTAAAATTCCCTGAAATATGGGGTAATTTTAGGGGTAATTTTTCTGTATGGTAGGCATCCGGAAATCGAATTATGAAGTGTTATAAATCTACTAATTTAAGTAGACGTCAATGCTAAGCTGGCTTCTATCGTAAATATGTAATACGTAATTTTACCGGTTTACATGTCAAATCTGCCGTCCTCTAGCTATAATGCCGTTAAGTGACAAAACCACATTCGGAGAAAAACGGGTTTAAATGGCGCGAACGAAAAAAAATACGCTGTTTTTAAAGCAAACGATTTATGTATAAGTGATATATATCATTACATAGGTATTTGCAAGAGCTTTAATATACTCAAACTCTCACAACTCTATGTGTTATATATTTTAAAATATTTTAATTTAAACGTTTTAAATTAGGATTACCGTAAATAACCCCGTATAAAAACATAGCTAAAATGTCGCTATGACTACCTTAACGGCATTTAAGTGTTGGATCTTGAATAAATTTGATAAATTTGTAAAATGAGTTGCTATCTAAGAGTTTTACTAAACTTAAATGCCGTTAAATAGAATAACGGCGTTTTAGCTCTGTAATGCTTACTTTTTTGACTCGACATTACTTATCTATAATGCAGCAAATTTTAGTTAACGGCATTCAAGACTAGCATTACTACATAAATTATAAATGTTTTGATATGCATCTTTTACTAATGTTTATTGCTAGACTAAAATGCCGTTAAAATCAAAACCTTTTCCCACAACGGCATTTTAGCTAAGCATTTATTAGTTGATAATTCAGAAGATACAATAAAATGTATTTATGTTAAAAAGAATAAAAGCATTTTATGGTTTTAAATCAATATTTATTTTTTAAAAATCAACAACTTCACATTTTTATGACTAAATGAGATTAATTGTATTAATTATGTATCATAATTTCTTAAATTTTCTGCTATTCAATAAAAAACAGTAAGGCTTCCCGCCCACGGCGGATAATCGGTGACCGACTTTTAGTCGGTGACAAATAGAACGTACTGATAGCAATGGAGCAACCCACACGGCCAACAAAAAGTCGGTCAGAAATAAAAGTCAAAGTCAAAGTCAAAGTATTTATTTTGCAATTTGATTTACCAAGAAATTCTTTTGCACGTCATAAACTTTTTTTTCCTACCAGCACTTCGACGTGAATGAATGAATGGCCTGCTGTTGAGAAGAAGTGCCGCAAGAAACTCAACAGTTACATAATGATAGCCTTTTTTAAACCATTTTGTGTTGTACAATAAAAACTTAATAATAATATAATGTCAAATTAATAACAATATAATGTCAACTTAATAATAATATAATAAGTACAATAAATAAGCATAAGAGTAGATGTGCAGAGAAACAAATGTGTTTCATGTCCACAGAGTCTTGTCATTTAAGTAATCTTCTACTTTATAGTAACCTTTCCTCATGAGGTAATCTTTAATTATGACTTTAAATTTATTTAAAGGTAATTCTACAAGACGTTGTGGTACTTTGTTAAATAGTTTAATGCTCAGTCCAACAAATGACTTTCCTGTTTTATGAAGCCTGACATTAGGAACGGCAAGTCTGTGCTTATTCCTTGTGTTAAATTTGTGACAGTCGGATTTTTTTGGAAAATTATTGTAATTCTTCCGAACATACATTAAACAATCAAAAATGTATTGTGAAGGAACAGTTAAAATGTTAATTTGTGTAAATAGATCTCTGAGCGAGTCACGAGGTCTAAGGTTGTAGATTGCACGAATAGCTCTTTTCTGTAATATAAATATAGACTCGATGTCAGCAGCAGAGCCCCACAACAGTAGACCATATGACATGACACTATGAAAATAACTAAAATAAACCAATCTTGCCGTTTCAACATCAGTGATATATCTTATTCTTCTTACTGCATAAGCAGCTGAGCTAAGTCTTGCTGCTAATGCAGCAATATGAGGACCCCATTGAAGTTTGGAATCAATATTAATTCCTAAAAATAAAGTATCATTAACTATTTCTAATTGCTCATCATTCATAATAATGAATGTATCCATCTGTTTTACATTAGGCATCATAAATTTAACACATTTCGTTTTCTTTGCATTTAGTAATAAGTTGTTTGTGTTAAACCATTGTGACACTCGCGAAAGAGCCCTGTTCACCTTGTCAAATGTTTTTTCATTTCTATCTGTTTTAAATATCAAAGAAGTATCATCAGCAAACAGAACTATCTCACAGAGGTCCCCGGTGTAGTATGGTAGATCGTTTATATAAATCAAAAATAGCAAAGGGCCCAGTATAGAGCCTTGTGGCACGCCCATTCTCAGTTTAGCACCACACGAATTAATATTGTTGATATTGACTCTTTGTATCCTGTCAGTGAGATACGATTCAATTAGTTTTATGGCAGCGTTGGAGACACCGTAATGTTTTAATTTATTAAGTAATATTGTATGGTCAACACAATCAAATGCCTTTGATAAATCACAAAAAATACCTATTGCGTTCTGTTTACCCTCCCAAGCATCAAGGATATGTTTAATAAGTTCAATTCCCGCATCGGTTGTACTTTTGTTCTTAGTAAAACCATATTGCTTTTTATGAAGTAAATTATTGATGTTGAAATGTTCAAGTAATTGATTAAACATAATTTTTTCAAAAATTTTACTTAAAGATGGTAAAATAGAAATTGGCCTGAAGTTGGATGGGTCACTTTTATTGCCCGATTTAAATAAAGGTATTATTTTACTGTACTTCATCAAATTGGGAAATTGACTTTCATCAATGCATTTGTTAAAAATGTATGCTAAATGGGGTGAAATAACATCAATTACTGTTTTCATTATATCAGTAGAGATGCCCCATAAGTCTTCGGTTTTTTTCATGTTCAGTTCTTTGAACGTTTTCAAAATTGTGTTTGGGTTTATATAATTAAATTTAAACGGAATCTGACATTCAGCTACACTCGAAGCTAATAAAATTTGAGCTTGGTGTGAGCTAGAATTTAATTGACTAGTTGTTATAATAGGTATATTTGAGAAAAAAGTTTCAAAGGCATTAGCGACTTCTATATCAGATTTAAGAATTTCATTGTTAACTTTTAAGGAATAGTCGCTTTCGTATGGCTTTAATTTACATGTCTCTTTATTAATTATATTCCAAGTAGCTTTGACTTTGTTACTTGACTTATTTATTTTGTTACGCAAGTAAATAGATTTTGCTTTATAACATACTTTCTTAAAAATCTTGGAATAGTTTTTAACATATTCTATGACCTTTGGATCTTTAGAACATGCTTTTAAACCATACAGTTCATATAATCTATGTCTACTCTTATAAATACCTGTAGTTGCCCAGTCATTGAATGAAGCTTTAGAATTATTCGTTTTTATTGTCTTTTTAGTAAATATTGAGTCAAACTCAGAAGTTAGCAAGCCAAATAAATTTTCATAAAGAGTATCTACATCACCACCACAAAGAGAAATATCAGATATTTTTCTATCAATGTTGCTTTTAAATTTATCTTTACGTCTCTCAGTGACAGGCCTACAAATGATGTCTACAGATTTAGAGGCAGCACAGTGTTCAAATTTAACTTGCTGGCCACTATGATCTGATTGGATACAGTTAATAATTTTCTTATCAATTACCTTATTATTACAAAATATATTATCTAAGCAGGTGGCAGAAGTGGGTGTGATCCTGGTAGGTTCAGTAAAGAGATTTACTAAATTAAATGATTTAAACAGGTTAACAAATCTTACGGCCAATTGTGAACCTTCCAGAATATTTACATTGAAATCTCCACATACAACAACTTTTTTATTTGACATACAGGTTTTCTTGAGTATCTCCTCCATTGTGGTTTCAAATAAACTATAATCTGAAGCCGGGGGTCTATACACACAAAAAATAAAATCGGCGCATCCCGGCCGACCCGATTGTCTGCGACAAATGGAACGTTCGGAAATATATGTATGTAACAACGCACACGACTCACCGACTCACCGGCCAACTGTCGGAGTATAGTGTTCTGTGGTCGGCCGCATGCACTTGCTAGGGAAGGACGTTGTGACAGTACAGTATGGATATCGACACTGAAAATTTAATCGTTAATTCATCATCATCATTTCTGCCAAACGACGTCCACTGCTGGTCATAGGCCTCCCCCAATGATCTCCAAACCGATCGGTCCTGCGCCACACGCATCCAGTGGATTCCGGCGATCTTTATGAGATCATCGGTCCACCTTGTGGGAGGCCTACCACGGCTGCGTTTACCGGTACGTGGCCACCACTCGAGGACCTTTCCGCCCCAACGGCCGTCAGTCCTCCTTGCAATGTGTCCTGCCCACTGCCACTTAAGGCTCGCAATTCTTCGGGCAATATCGGTGACCTTAGTCCTTCTGCGGATCTCATCATTTCTGATGCGATCACGCAGGGAGACTCCAAGCATAGCCTCCATTGCCCTTTGCCCGATTTTGAGCCTTTTCATGCGGCACATTGTAAGTGGCCACGTTTCCGTTCCGTAAGTCATCACTGGCAACACACACGTATCAAAGACTTTCGTCTTGAGGCACTGCGGTAGTCGGGCCGAGAAAACGCTGCGTAGCTTCCCGAACGCTGCCCAGCCGAGTTGGATTCGTCGATCGACCTCTTTCTGGAAGTTGGACTTACCAAGTTGGACTTTTTGTCCCAGGTAAATGTATTCGTCAACAACTTCCAGTGTTGAGTTCTCAACTTTTACAGGAGTGGGTACGACATGGGAGTTCGACATGATTTTCGCTTTTCCATGTTCATTTTAAGACCCACTTGTTGAGACACTCTGCTGAGATCGTTGAGCATTGTGCCTAGGTCTTCCAAGGACTCAGCCATGACTACGATATCATCCGCGAAGCGAAGGTGCGTCATGTACTCGCCGTTTATGTTAATGCCAAGTTCTCTCCAGTCCAGAAGCTTAAACACGTCCTCCAACAGAGTAGTGAACAGTTTCGGCGATATAACATCGCCCTGTCTCACACCCCGCTGGAGCCGAATGGGTTTTGTCTTCTGGTCCTGGAGGCGGACTGACATGATAGCGTTTTCGTACAGCGACTGCAACACTTGTATGTATCGGTAGTCTATTTGGCACCTTTGGAGTGACCGAAGCACGGCCCATGTCTCGTCACAATCAAAGGCTTTTTCATAGTCCACAAACGCTAAGCATAATGGCAGATTATATTCTTCGGACTTTTGTATAACCTGCCGCAGCGTGTGCATGTGGTCTATGGTACTAAAGCCTTTACGGAATCCGGCTTGTTTGGGAGGCTGGAAGTCATCAAACCTACGTACGAGACGATTCGTTATAACTCTAGAAAACAGCTTGTATACATGACTCAGTAGCGTGATGGGTCTGTAGTTTTTCAGCTGCGTCCTATCACCCTTTTTGAAGAACAGCTTCACCACGCCCTTGTGCCATGCTGTTGGCGTTTTACCCTCGAGAATAACGGAGTCAAACAACCTCTGGAGAGCTTTCAGGACCGGTCGGCCCCCTGCCTTTAGAAGCCCCGCTGTAACTCCGTCATCCCCCGGTGCCTTGTTGTTTTTAAGCTGTTTCAGAGCTACACTAATCTCGTAAAGGCTGACGTCCGGAATATCTTCCGTGTAGTGTCGGGTCAATTTGGCTCTACGGTCTGTGGCCTCGGTGACAGGTCTTCGTGTCGTCGCGTAAAGCTGCCCATAAAAGTTTTCAAAGTCGCAACTGGCACTCTTAACCGCTGCGCTAATCAGATCATCTTAAATTTATAAAAAAAATTACATAAGCTTTACCTATTTCTGTACAAACATTAAATCCCAATTCTCTTTATGTTACCATCAGCGCTTACTTCAATACAGATGTTTTCGAATACTTATGATACAATAACAAAACAAATACTCACTATAACTAGGATTCTTAATTAGATGGCCAAATCTGACGTTTGCTGTGTTGTCGGCTTTTTTTCATGAAACATAATTAGTGCTGTGACAAGTGAATGAATAAAAAAATCGATTATCGTCGCAGCAATCGATTATCGACGATGAATCATTCGTATTTTTGTACGTTCTATAAATAATTCATTTTTATTGACAGCTCTCACTTTTATTTGGTTTTAATAAAATAATCGTTATATAATTATGATCCATAAAACATATTTTTAAATTATTACCAATTAAGTGAAAGTATATTATTATGTGGATGAAACTACGTACTGCTGATATCGGAACCTGGCTTCGTATGCTAGTTGTGTGCTATATTATCTGTAGTTTGAATGCATTGATTTTTTTCTAAACAATAAACTTATCTTTATTTTTAAAATAAACAAAAAAATCGGGTATAAATTATAATTTTTTTACTTAAGGTAGTGTTAAACACCTCAGAAATTATGTAGTAAACTAACTTTTTTAGATTTAAATACACGTTTATTGAATGTATCGACGCAAGTAAACTTCATCGTGAATATCGTGATAGGTTGGAATGGTGATTTTCACGCTTTGACATAATTATCGTCAAAGAAAGAAGAGTATAATTAACAACGCATTTTTCACTTTTTTAATAATTTATTCACATCAATGAACTGCCAGAATATTTCTAACGATTTCTTAGCATTATCTAAATAAATATTTAAAATAAATAAAAATTAACGACCTTATTTCATCCATATTATCATTCGTTCTTGTGTGAACGAAAACTGAATGCAACACTATTGCATTAGACATGGCAATCTTTTTTTGCAAAGTGACATTAGCTAATGTCAGATTTGGCCATTTAATTATGAATTAGAGTTATAGTTTTGCCGCCAATCACGTGAAGTACGCAGCGACACGTCACACGCCCCTCCCTTTCGAGCCCTTGGGATTGCACTGAAACTGCGACGCGGACGCACGCACACGTGACGGCTGAGCGGAGTGAGCGGTCGCGAACTCCTTCGTTCAACTTTTAGCACATAGCCGCATTATAGTTTAGTAATGTGGGTTAACGGCATTAAAGTTTTGTAAACATTTAAAATACAAGTAACAGTTACATTTGGTCAGCAATAAAAGTCAACTCACTATTGAAAATTTAATAACCGCAAACGTATTTTACAAATCTAAAATGCCGTTATTGGACTTTAACGGCGTTTTTGTTTAATAATTTTACTTAACGGCGTTTTAGTCTTGGAATGCTATACTAACGATTTCCAAAGTATAGCAGAACAATATTGCCGTTAAAGTACTTTAACGGCTTTATTGACGAGGAAATTCAAATAACGGCATTATACTTATGTAATTTCTGTAAATTTTTATCATCATTTAAAAGTTAAAATCCTTTAACGGCGTTTTAGCTAAGAAACTTAAGGTAACTGCATTTTAGCTATGTAATTTCGCAAAAACGAAGCATTGAGTCGCAGTTAATGACATGCTATCTCAGAAACTAAAAAAGGTAGAATTTTTTGGGAAAGATGGTTAGATTCAGCATTTTTTTCTTATTCGGATGGTATTTAAAAGTCAAAAATGATCAAATGTTAGTTAACGGCATTTTAGCTAGAGGACGGCAGAAATGTTTCAGAGGTTATATTTACAAATATTTCTTAGATATCTCTCATTTCTCAAGTTTTTCATGATTTATCTAATGATTTAGCTCAGAAACTGGGTTCCTGTGAGATTTGAGAAAGAAATACGTGATCAAAATATATAAAACAGTGTACTTACGTATGAAATGTAACACCCGCTTCTTTTCTTTGATTGTTGCTTTTGCAGCCAAATATTGAACACCCTCCCATTATGTATGCTAGGCACAAACACTACACATTCGGTTTTTTATAAATCTTATGAATAAATTAGGTATTAATCCACAAATTCTTTATTTTTTGTGCACTTGACATATCCCATTTGTTTGTTTTGCCTCTATTTTGACAATTGGCCTATAACCTGACCATGAAAAAAAGTCCGGTCGGTGATAGAGATAAAAACATGGCACTCTTATTTGTTTTCTCTTATAGGAATCTCAATAAGACTATCTCACTCTATCAAATCATGTCAGGCCCTTGGTCTGTCAGCCTGTTCGCGTGTCCGTTAAGGCGATTGGAGTAGCCGAGTGGCGTCCCCTCATTGAATAAAAATCATATTATCATATTAAAATCCCATGTTTGAAAACTACAACAAAAGTAACACATTTTAAGTGTTATTTTGATAACGTAAAAATACCTTAGGTACCGATATTGTTTTTATAAACGCCACAATAGTTATTTATGTGACTGCTGCATAATGAGGTTAATGACTAATTATGTACAGTCACATAAAGATTTTTTAAATCTTTGTATTATTTTAATATGATATGATTTTTTATTCAATGAGGGCGCCACTTGGCGACACCAATCGCCTTAGGACCCTTAATTTCGGTAACGTGTTGCAATATTAGGTTGAAATAGAAACCATGTGCTGAGTTCGCCATGATGCTCGAACATATCTTGTAGACCGACAAGCAACCCACCAAAAGGTAAACGGCTACGGCGGCCTATTCCATTAAGCGAAACTTAATAAGGACCAAAGCTCAATGTGCTGCCAGACCACTTCTCTGATTTTTAAGCTTTTTAATTTTATGTGTTCTGGCTCCCATAATATTGCAGATTTCCCCAGTTAGTTGAACTGTGTAGAATTCTTACCGCCAACCCGACCCAACACAAGTTACACCACGACCTCGGGGTTTAAGGACGCAAGTGGGTTAACTAATTTTAGCACGGAAACGGTCAAAAAACTTAATTGTTTTCTTCTCTTCATAGAATTGAACATAAAGTAAAACATTTTCTTTCAAATAACGGAACTTAAACCCTTTTAAAACTCGTATCCAGTTCGCACAGCTCTGTTGACAGTTTGATATCCTCTCTCCGTCTCCGGAGCAGAACTTTTCCCGATCGCTCCCAGTGTACTTTGCTTTGTTCAAATAACTCGGGACGCGACACTGTTACATTGCACTTGTGTCCGTTGTAGCGGATGAAAGTTTTCTATTTGTCGCTTTCAAACACTGAAGTGCTGCGTGTATATGATTATCTTTTACTATAAATGGTGAAACAAACAGCTTTAGATATATGTAAGCTATGCAAACTACAAGTAATATAGCAGTCTGTTTCACTACTTTGTATAGCTCTCACTTTGATAACGAAGATTTAAAAAGTATGACCGTGTTTTGATATTGAGATTGTTTATTAAACTTTTGTCTCCTTAAGCAATTGGGTCATCTAATGGTGAATGGCTTTCACGATTATAACGGATACACTCGTATTTGAAAAGCCACTGAGGGGTCTTTACTAGGGCAACTGGGTGACCCACTCAGTATTCTATTATAATTATCCCATCCCAGCATTTTCATTTCGAGTCTACTACTGATTTAATATGCACGAACACAGCCAATCAATGCGCTATTGAAAAATGTGGCCTTATAATTATGTTAGTATATCCGTCGCGTATGACTTCAGTCCACTCACAATTGTTGCGATATTACCTAATATGCCTTACAAATGACCACAAACTATGCAGAAGATTTTTTTTTTAAATAAAAGGCTTTAAGGCTCCCACCGAAGAAGTTATCTATTTAGTTACCCTAGGGTGTTCTTTTCAGCCTGGAGGTGGTGTCATGGGAGACTGGTGATCCTATATGGTAGCCTTTGTGTCTACAAGCATACTAAAATGGACGCGTTATTATAACTGAATACATACCTTACTTAAAATTGACTCCGGAATATCTGGAAGAGTTATAAATAGGAATAAAGATTTATGTCCTGCTTGATACTTCTATTGCAAGTTTTGAAGTTATAGAAATAAATCTCCCAAATTACGGAACTTAAACTCTTATAGAACTCATTCACTTCGCACTGTTCCGTTGACACTTTAATATCGTCTTTAAGAATCTTTTCCCTATCGCTCCAATATACTCTGATGTTCAACTAACTCGGAATACTGTTATATTGTACCAGGATTTGGAATAACGTTAAAATATTGATAACGTTATCTCTCGCAAGGTAACGTTATAATGGAACAGGTGGGTGATGTTATCAAAGTGTAAGGTTACGTTAGGATTACCTATTTATCTTTTTTTTAAATATGTGTGAACATTTTGTTTTCGCTTTGTTTCTTATTGACTGAAGAAGTTAATATCCCTGTGTAAAGCCGGGACGGGCATCTAGTTCAAAATATTTTGTGATAAAAAAGTGATGAAACAGAACTTTTGTTATCTACCTACAGTTTATTCTTGCACATCCCTCTCAAATATTACTTTTAAGAATTGAAGGGTACGTTTTTACCATTTTTTTTTGAAATATCAAGTGATGAAATAAAAAAAAATGCTTTTCTTGCACGTGCATAAACAAAGTAGGATGTCTATATTTGATGAAACGGGAGGGTGAGGGAGCTGTAACAAAGTTGATCTTTTGTATTAACCGCTTTGTTTGTTGGTTTCCGAACTCGAGCTGAATTAAAATATGAGTCGTTCGTTTGTTTTGTTGAACTCCATACCGCGTCTCATCGTAAAACTTTAATTAAGTTTACGCAAATGAAATAAATAAGAATATCTCTGTATTAAATTACATTACATCATTTGGTATTTAATTTATTCTGAGAGGATCAGATGAGAATGACGACAATCCATATAAATAATGAGATAAAACAATTTTGACACTCTAAAAATTTCAACAGGAAGTTACATAGGTATATTTACATTTTATAGATAGTAAAACCCAACTAACTGCCTTAATAATTATAATAAAACTGCCTGTTTATATACAGTTTATCCCGTTAATGTTTAATAGGTAACCACATTTCCACCTATATTTCGTTTCAGTTTGTCGGTACTTACGAGACACCATTACACACCATCTTACCAATATTAAAAACGCGATAGCTTGTTGTATGGATGAATGTTTGTTACTCTTTCACGTAAGAACTACTGAATGGATTTTAATGATAATTTACTTTTAATAATATAGCTTATATATTATTTTAAATCAGAATAACACATAGGTTACAATTTATATTAAGATATTGATTAGATTTCCACGGGATAACGTCCTATAGTTCACGCGGGAAAAGCCGCGGGCGGAAGGCTAGTTTGTAAAATAAACTTAACTAAGTACCTTTTTTAAAATAGCAAATTATTTACCATAAAACTCTAATGATTACGCCAGCTCGTATCAAGACATTTTCCTGAGAACATCCCAATTAAGATGGTAACACAAAACCTCCGCTAAGTCGGGTTAACTCAACACTACCAACGAGCAGACGTTAACGCCCGATTAACCTCAACAGAGGGCCTAATAGACACCCAATCCAATTACTGACAATTCCTACCCTCGGGCCATAGAATAAGCCTACGTTCTCCGATGCCAGTGGGGTTATGGATGACGGACAAGATAATTCTTACTTACGCGTCAGGTACGTAACTTCGTGGAGGTATTTCCTCTTTCCTGGCAGTGGGTTAATCTTCTTGAGCCAGTTCGATTTCGGTTACAATCTTTGCTCAGTTTAAATTTAATTTATTTTGTATGGCTCGTTGGCGCATTTGCGCTTCTCTATAAGCCAGGGGTTGTAGGTTTGAATTCTGCCATACATTTTTGAAAATCGACCACTTTTAGAAGCTTATAGCTAGTCAATTATTAGAGATAGATACATAGTGTAAAAGACAAAGTTGTAGAGAATTTATTTAGCTTTTATTATGTAGTACAACAAAATTTTGTCAGAAGCACCGTATTCGAGAAGTAAGCAAAAAACCAAACAACGGTACTTTCTTTGTGCCCCCCCCCCCCCCCTCGGGCTCACCCCGGAGGGGTGGGGACTTTTAGTATGTTTATCTCCTAACTAGTCCAAACAAAGTACCTAAGTCAAAGTTTCTGCTTTCGACTTTTCCATCCACACTCCCCTTGTGAGCATTCATTGACCAAACTAGGTGTCAAATTCCTTTGCTGAGTTTTGAAAGTAATGCCACCACAAATGTAACAAAACTTGTCAGAATTATTTTTACACTTTCTTGACATTATTTAAGAATCACTGAACTCTAAAAACAGAACAAAACACTACGCTCTTCGAATAAACAAATTCTTTGAACACGAAAGTGAAACAAAAATGGTTAATTTTTAATTTTGTGGGTAAATAGCTGTAACATGAAAACTAGACCTGACGGAATCAAAAAAAAATATGGCAATAAAATGAAGATAGGTAGGTAATTGAAAATTACCATTAATTAATTAAAAGTCCTTTCTTGTTACCAAATTTTGTTGACCAGTGAAATCAGACTCGGGCTTAAACCGCTTAAAGAAAAATTGCACGCCTTTGGTCGCCCTTAAATCATTACCACTTCAGGTTATAATTCTCAAAAGAAGTGTTATTTATAAACATTTTTACTGTTTAGTTCCTAGATTCTGTAATTGAAGTTACGCTTTCAGTTTTATTATCATAATATAAAGATATACAAATCAATTTAACTTCTACCCACATACTTACGTATTATGATATCTAAAATTAAATCAAAAGCAAGTAGTGAACAAGAGCAAAGTTGCTAGTTCCTAAGGATTCAGTCAGTGACATCCAATAATGTCAGCCTTTGAATCTAATACAAATTCCGGAAATCTTATGAACTTAACGCCTACTTCGTTTAGCGACTAAATTGATTTTGTTTTGCTTTAATATTGCATTTCCCCATTGTGCTGTATATACTCGTTTTAACATTATTAAGTAAAGCCTGACCAAGAAAATAAAAAACCTGCTCTGGAGGTTTGCTATTGCTATGGTTATAGCAACACTTGGTTGCTATGGTATTAGGTACTCATATAATAACTCACATTATCCAAGAAATAACAAGGCATGTTTGACATTTGCATCACACTTTGACAGAGCAATAATGAATAACATCTGTTTTTTTTATTTGATTGTTGCCACTTGAAGAAATTAGTTCCAATATTTATCCGCACATGGTGAGGTTTTTTTATTTTAATGGTCGGGCTATACCGATGTTAATTTAAAAAAAAAACTAGTACCTATGTATCTGTCTGTTACGCTTGGTGGCCTAACTACTGAACCAATTTCGATTAAAGGTAACAAGACCTTTGGAAATGACGTAGGCTACTTTTTACTCCGGGAAAGGGCTTAGTCCCTATGGGATTACAGGAATATAATTGTTTTAGTTTGTCCTTTTTTCAAGTCGCAATGGGGCAACGGATCGACGTAACTTTTGGTATAAAGATAGTTCAAGAGCTGGAGCTTAGGGTACTTTTTACCTCGAAAAATATCATATTTCTGCTGGATAACATAATTATATTTTTTAAATTGTTCTGCTCATTTCTCTTTATTAGTACCTAGCGTTTAATTGGCTGCATCCGTGGCGCAATGCCAAGTAAATCACACTTAAACTACGGCTGCACTGGGGTCCAACTATTTTTATCACAGACTAAATGATTTTTATAATTGGATTTCTGTTCAAAAAATATTTCCAATGTCTCGAAGTTAGCATTGTAAACAACCCCTCGCTTTGGAAAGCACTTAAGGCAGTTGGTTTTATCCATGAGTTTTCTTCAGTTTTATTGGATTATTGTACAATCAGACTAAGAGAGTTCGGGAAAAGAAGCACATGACTTTATTCACTTAGCACCATAATTATTCATGCTTAGTTATATAATAGTGTGAAAAGAAAATGAAACACACAACGACAACCATTCCCATTTAGAAGTTTAGCTTAGTTCCTATAAATCTTAAATGAATTACAAACTTTCAAAATGAAATAGAGTTGTCTACTTGTCTTCGAGAACAGCATTTAACTTCACGCTAGACGCAACAACAATGTCAGTTGTTGAACAAGCCATGTCCTTGCAGTTTACTTTAGTATATTTCAAAAGGACACTCGACGGTATATTAGTTTTGCTCGCAATTGCAGAGTGTACCTACTCATACGGACGTAAAACATATTGGTTTTACCCCCTGTGAGGAAAGTAAACAAGCCATCTCGCGTATGCAACTGGGATTAAGCGAGCAAAGCGAGGCATACAGGTTGTTTTAGACTGTCTGTTGTCGACGACTTTTTTATCTATACTAATAATATAGAGAGGAAAGATTTGATTATTTGTTTGTTTGTATTGAATAGGCTCTGAAAGTAATAAACCGATTTGAAAAATTCTTTCACTGTTGGAAAGCTACACTATCCTGGGTGGTATCCTAGGGTACTTTTTAACCCGGAAATGTGGGGGAAGGGTACTTTTTATCCCGGAAATGTGGGGGAAGAGGGGGATATTTAAACAAATAATTTACTCGCGGATGAAACCGTATTTTATATTGTCTTATGATATGTTTTAAAGTGGTTAAGTGGAATAACTTTTACGCAGTGCAGCTTAACACTTCCGTCGTGTAGAGATTTATGTGGGCTATGATCTCTTGGGTTCAATTCCCGGATCGGTCAAAATTTGTCTAGTATTTTTGAGGCTCAGATTAAAATTGGCAAGCGTATTGCACATCAATTAAGCTAGCACCCATTATTATGACGATGATTTGATTTCATTGATGGAGATGGCCCTGAATTGGGACTTCAACAAGCTGACACTTCACTTCCTGTATTACCATACATAATGGATTTAACAGGTAAAAATAAAATACTGACCTTTAAAATTGCTGCCACTGTTCTTCGCCATTTCATCAATAAAATTAAGAATAGGCTCTTCAAGGAAATAAAAATATGGAAAATTTGTTCTGGTTCGGAAATTCAACACGTGCGGGAACCGATTCGGGAATCAAATGTAGTGACTTCTTCTTCATTACGTCAAATATATCTTAAACACAAATACGCAATAAAATAATCAATGTAATGTTATTCAAAGTCAAAATACTATCGTATTAAATAATAAACAATCGCTTTTCAATTGATTGAACATCGTAACATGTAGGGAAACCTACAATCAACAAAGCCAATGTTATTTTCCACCGGCGCGTATTTAAGATTATTTCTCGCCTTTATACAGTGTGAGTGAAACCCTTTTATAGTAATAAAAACCTACGCCGGGCCAATACCAATACCGAATCAAATGGATCTTTGTATGGTGAATTCGCCGACTCTTTTTTGCTTTATTGTGGATAGTTTTTTCTGGAAAATGTGTTTTGAATATGCGTAGAAATTCTTTGTTGGGTATAACCACATCAGATCTAAAATCTTTATTCGTGTACCACTAATACATATTTTTTGAGAGAGAATGCCATGAGGCATTAAGTCCGCCTTTTGTACTCAATTTGTGCAATGAAGCTTAAATAAATAAATAAATATTTTATTGAAAATAATGTATCTACCAAAGTGTGATGATTTAAGTATGATGTAGGTATTCGATTATTAAAATTATTAAAAGTCATTATAATGCTTTCAAGATTTTTTCATTATAAAAGGATATACTCATTGAAATATTAAATAATTTATAAATGTTTTTCCCGACTTCTACTGAAATATTAAAAACGCGAAAAATCAGGTACGAATATTTAGATTTCATTCATGAAATTGAATATGTTGTGCACTCTGGGCCTATTTTCGGCGTTTCCCTTTATGAAAAACTAGCCTTCCGCCCGCGGTTTTACCCGCGCGTAATCCCTTTTTTCAAGTAGTCCCCCCTTCCACCCACATTTCCGGGATCAAAAGTACCCTATGTTCACCGGGGATAGTGTAGCTTTCCAACAGAGAAAGAATTATTCAAATCGGTTCAGCAGTTTCAAAATTTGATATTCCCGCGGGAATGAGACGTTTCCCGTAGGAATTTTATAGCCTATGTCCTAATCCGGGTCATAAACTATACGTGTGCCAAATTTCATCTGAATCCGTTCAGCCGTTTAGGCGTGATTGAGGAACAAACAAACATCCAAACTTTCGCATTTATAATATTGGTAGGATATACTCTGCCTATTCTCGAAAATATTTTAAAATAGGCAAGCGAAATAGGTACTCATACTCCAACAGAAAAAAAGGTTTTCTCATCTAAAAGGAATGAATGTGATTCGAACTCAATTCTTTATTTACGTAGATCAAAACCACGTGCGTCTTATTGAAAAAATAGTGAGCTACACTAAAATTATTTTATTCATTTAAATATTTTTAATATGAGACTCCCGTTTACTTTGCAGAAGTTTTACCTTTGCTATCATTTTATTGCTGTATTTTCTTTATCCACACACAAAATATATTCTGACTATTTGTATAGAATTGTTGCAGATACATTGTGAATGCCACAATTTATCTACATATTAGAAATTTTAAACTTACCACTGAGCTTGAATTCAGAAAGTAAAGAAAAAAAGCAATGTCATTTTTTGCTATCAGGTAAAATTTGATATGACTTTGCATTTTTCGATTAAAAACTTCTTATAAAAAGTACCTAAGCATACCGTGTCATTATTAAATTCACCTGTCCTAGTTCATATAAATTACATTTGAACAATTCCCTCTGTGTAACTCCACGTTTGTGAAGGCAGTCGTAATTTCCGTGTGTCAATGTCCCAGCGGTTCTGAGAATGCGGCCGGACAGTACGGACAGGACGGGACCGGGACAGGCCAGGGACAAGCCACATGCAGTCGTGGACACGTTCCCCGTGCTCGGACGTCCGGGTCTTGATATGTTTGTAATTGACACTTCGAAGCGGTCGAGCCTACGGGTACGTGTCGAGCGTGAGATGTGTTATTGAAACAGGAGTGTTCAATGACGTTCAATCTAAAACTAGACACCCAATCTCTAAGAAAAATTCCTCAAAAAACGTCCGAGTGGCTTTGACACTGATGACATTAACACATTCGTTCAAATTAACACCTTATCTCGTGGCATTTAGTGTTTAATGTCAATTGTATACAACTAAACGAAAACTCTGCCCAATAGTCGGGTGGGCAGACTTTTGCTTCGGACAATATTTGAGCGTGAATGGGAGTCTAGTTGTATATTGAACGTCATTGGATGATACCAAATAAGTAACTTTGGTGTTTTTTTTTTGTCAGAGGAAATAAACAATTTTATAATATTTGGAATTACGCAAAAGCATAATTCTCAAAGCAATATTTGAGTTCAGAAAATTAGATCAAGTAGCTAGTTGCCAGCACATAATTGATATTGAATATTTTTTTGTACAACATCAGTTGGCAGACAGGCACGCAGCCCAACTGATGGTAAGCGGTCACTGCGGCCTATTCCATTGAGGGACACTCCATCAGGAAGCGTCGCTCAATGTGCTGCCAGACTGCAGGCTCATCTGATCTTCGAGCCTAAGATTTCAAGTGTACTGGCTCCCACATTAATATTGCCGGAACACAGCCAGAGCTGTTATGGCGGCAGATTTCACCTGTGGGGTAGCTTAGCCAGTCGGACTCTGAAAAAGCTCTATCACCAACCAGACCCAAGGCGGGAATCGAACTCTACTAACCTCCGGGTTTTTATACCCGAGCGGCTTAGCAACTGTCCCACGGAGGCGGTATATATGTCGTAGCCATATCGTAGAATTGATAATTTCATGAAATGCTTGAGTATTTCACGAAATGGTTGCATTTCGTGAAATGGTCAACTGTCTATTGGCCACATCATGATGTGGTTTGGTCAGATCGATGATTGAAAATCGTTTCTTGATTTGGGCAGCTATAAGCGGGCGACTACTTCATGATAATGGTCAAGATTATTTTGATCATATCGTAAAATAGTTACATTAAGTGCCGGTAGAGGCGCTGCAAGCGCTCTGTGCCGCGGGCCCGCGGACGGATTATAGACTAAAAATGAATGTGTGTAACTTGACATGTTTGATTGAAGATTCGGACACGAATCGGACACAGTGGCTGAATTGACACTTTTTGATTTCTTGTTTTCACTGTAAAGGACATCATCGATTTTTGAGTCAAATTAAAAATTTCTTTCGGGTTTATAAAAAAAATAACCACGAAGGCTAAGGCGGGAGCAGAACTCCCGCCTTAGCCTTCTAACCTATATCCAGCCGAGTCGATTTCCGCCTCCGATAGGTTTTTTTCATTCTGAAATTATTTGCAAAAACTTTGTTTTTTCACGATCCGGCCAAACGTGGATGACAAAATCGTGAAACGTAGACGATTTAACGATCTGGCCAAATTGAGTTGGCCACATCATGAAATGCGACCATTTCACGAAATGGTCGAGCATTTCATGAAATTATCAATTCAACGATATGGCCACGACATATACATTACTTTCGTTATGTAATATAAATAAAAATTGGATAAATATATAGACAGATTTGCGCTGAATCGAGTTGAAAATTCTCAAAAGTGGCAGAAAAACGTAAAAAGAAAACTGAAAATATTTGTCTATTCATGTGAAAATGTTTAGCAAGAGTGATGCCACAAAATCATATCTGGGAAATATTTTCCTCTTTCACGAACCACTTGGCATCGGCGTTGCGGTTGGATATTCCATTAGATGCAATCAGTTTGATGCACAGGTCGGTATATTTTTTAAAACTTTACCGGTGAAACATACATTTAACAGCTGATAAAATATACATTTAACTTTTATAAGATGCCGCTGAATAGGCTGACATTATTTTTTAAATAAGAAAAGTAAAATTCTATTTTAACTTTTGGTTTTCCATTTTTGATAATGATCAAAGTAGTTTTACAGAGGTGGTTTTCGCTATTGGTTGAAATTCAATTCCCGGGTTGGGCAAGATTTGTGATCGCCATCCGTATTTGGCTAGCGTGGTAATTGACCCAATACCCCTCATATTGACAACAATTTGATCTTAATAAGGATGAACTTTGCTCTGCAGTAAGAAATTAAATAGGCCGACTCCTCCTTACTTTATTTATTCAAACTAGCCTTCCGCCCGCGGTTTCAATACGAGTATTAGTATAGATAACAATCAATTTAAAAGAACTATTTCAATTCTATTTAGGTACAATCAAAATGTCCAATTCTTTTGACTAGACTCAAATTACGTTACACGTGACCTTAACAAGCAATCGAACATTGTATAATCCGATTCAAATGTTATTAGGATAATACCTTTTGGAATTGAGCGAAAAATTTCGTCAACTGCGTGATGACTTACACAAACAAAGATATTATTTTGCGTTGCTAACGTTACTACCAAGCGCAGTTGACGCCATTTTTCGCTTCATTCCAAAAGGTATTTGTCCTAATGGCATCTGATCCGGATAGTTCTTGTAGTTCCACATAACTCTCAAGTTGACCTCAGTTGAAGCAGCAATTAGTACACGTTATTGCGTCGCGGAACCTGCCACTCGACAATTAAGCCACCGTACAAAGCAACTATTTGACTTAAGCCCATAGGTACATGTGGCATTTGGGGGACCTCAAGATTGCTTTGGCCCCTCGGGGAGAAGTTTTCAATTATGTTTGCCAACTATGAACGTTACACTTTGCACGGGAAAACTTGAAAATTGTTTTGTTGTTTTGTTAAAGAAAACGGTGACAAACATAAGTTTAGTGTAAATTTAAAGGTATTCTGTCAACTAACATGACGCGGTATTATCTTTAGTGTTTGCCTATAAAAAGAATCCCAATTATCCTATCAAGTCTCGGAGTAAGGTGTTCATTCCCTCGTAACAGCCAGCGGTTTTCATGTCAGATACACGAGTAATCTAACCAGGATTATCATGCACCCTTATGAACATTGCGTCTAAGTCATAAGGTTCAAAATGGCGCATTTATTTTAAAGCTTCATTGTACGCACGTGAATTGAGGCTCATCAATATTAACTTCATAATAAATGTTTATTACACTACGTGTATTATTTGTCGCAATCACGGGTTGGTTCGTATAGGTTCTTCATTTGTGTCCTGGTTGCAATTTTTTCAAAGGAAAACAGTGCTATACCTATAATGATCTTCAAATGTTTTGAAGGCGTGAATAAGTCAGTTTTTTTTTGATTTATTCCCCATTCATCCGGATGAATTTTTTTTTTAGTATTTGCATTACGCCCACTGAGCTCCAGTCTATGGAGGTCAGTGATTACGCATGATTGTAACGATAACTAGATTACAATAATGGAGGCGTCTGCCAAGCAGTGGGACATTAAAAGGATACTTTAGATAATGAAACAAATCGGCATGAAATGCCAATGAAATTGTTAAGTGCCAAGACATTCTGCCAACTCTCGCTTTCAGTGTAGAGTACTTTCTACATAGTAATGTAACCAAGGGTATTTCCATTATAGCTTCAAGTGATGGTTACGGTTCTTCAAAGTGTAAATTAATAAGATCCATCGAATTAGCAAAGCAATTTATTTATGGAGCTGAAGAGATCCCCGCTCTCTGTGACTATTCACAAGTTGGAACAAAGTATTAGCAAGGAATAGATCACCTCTAAAGGAATACAAAGTGCACGAAACCGTTAAGTGTAAAATGATAATTGTCAATATAAATAAAAATAACTATAACTATAAATAACTAACGTTGGAAACTTTAATTGCTAAAGTATCATACATTTATCGACAAGTACTTATAAAAAAAAATGAATTGCTGTTCGTTAGCCTGAAACTTCTGTAACTCGAGAACTTCTGAACCGATTTGACTAATTTTAGTCTTGAAATATTCGTGGAAGTCCAGGGAAGGTTTAAGCGATGAGAGAATATGGAGGAAAATACTAAAAATGATAATTTTATTTTCCCATACAAATTGTTATTACCTGTCAAACGAAGTGATACGAAGTTCTCCGGGTCAGCTAATATATTAATAAAATGTTGACTGGCCTGATGGCAAATTAGGATCGAATCCCACCCAGGACAAATATTATGTGATGGACTTTGTGTTTGTTCTGTGTCTAAATGTTTATTTGTATTTAAGAATTCATTTGTGTTACCTTCGTTGTTTCTGACATCCACAAAACAAGCACTTAAGCTACCTAATTACTTTGGGGTCAGATCTACGTATATGTTCTGTTGTCAGATATTTATTAAAAAAATAAACGTTCCTTCAAGTTGTTTTGTAAATACCTACCTATGGAATAGTCAAAGCGAAGAAATGGTGACGTCAGAATGCACCAAGCTTTCTCCGAAGGATCTTGAAAACGTTTAGGTTCTACGTGACAGAAAACGTGAAAGGCGTAACTTTTCACATCTTTTCAGAACGCGACAATATCATAATAAACAGATTGAGAATGAATTGAATGTTGTAATAAAAAGAAGCAAAAATATTTTACGAAAGTTTATACATGGGATTTGTTTCGTAGATTTGACTTTTTTTTTATTTGACTGGTCCAATGGCGCATTTGGTAGTGATCCTGCTCTATGCGTCTGGGGTCGTGGATTTAAATCCCACCCAGGGCAAACATTCATGTGAATTGAAGTATAAGTAATGTGTTTTTGTTCGCTTCGTAAATTCTTATACCCTTGACGTAAAGTATTGTTCTTCCACTGTTTACTTTGAGTTCAGATCAATGTATAACGTGATAATAACAAATAATATATCATCCTGGCGAAATAGTATTTATCGTGATGCATAGTAGGTACTATAACATAAAAAGTATCAGAATTTATAAAAGAAAACCACCTCTGCCTAGTCAAAATCATACTTTATGGGTAAAATGTTATTACTAAAAATGAACTCTGCAGAAAATATCCCCTTTGTCCCGAACTTTTACTTTTACAGAGAACATAAAACATAACGCCTCCAGTTTTATTATGTCTGAGTAACAGGTAGGGTCGTTTGCCTAATTTTATTTGAACCTGTCGCAGTAAAAATGGAATCGATCACTATAACGCATTTGATATGAGATTATGCGTCTTTATTATGAGTATGAGTGTACGTCGGGATGCCATCTCGAGGGTGTTATAGGTCTTAGTGGAGGTTATGATAGTTAAACTGAACGATAGTGGGTTGTTGGACGAAATGGATATTGGCTTATCGACATAAGATTACAATAAACCGCTGTGAGCGAAAAAGTTTTCATAAATTGAAATTAATTGAATTTGAAATAAATTGATAAGCTTTTTTTGGTTTTGTTTGGTGAGAGTGAAAAATATTTGCAATATGGAAGGAATTTTGAGGATACGAGACGCGAAGTGACAATTTCTATTATTGCTTTGATGCCTCGCAAATTACTTTATCGCGACAAATGGCTAAAGCAGCGAGCACAGGTGCGAATTGAATTAAACAATGGCCGCCGTGAAGCGCTCTGTTCTGTCGTGCGTTGGATAACCATTTACGCGTTACGCGGGTAGTGCTGTGTCGCTTTCGGCGCGCGACCAATTTAGGGAGCTTTCACATTTAGGCGACTCAAGCAGCGCGACGGTCGCGCGACAGTTGCGATGAGCAGACTTCCTTAAAAAAAAGAGTTACTAGTAAGCGATTCGCACACTTAACAATATGTGCATTAAAAAAAATCAAAGTACAATCGTGTACAGGATTTTTTTATAATAATATTACCTTTTCCCTGTCTATATATCTTACAGCATACAGAATCAATTAAAGGGGTTTGAAGATTTTTGTATGGAGGCTGTCTTACCTTGTGGTACACAATTTTGATTTTTTTTTTCAAAATAGCGTTCACCTAAAATTCTATAAAAAAATCGATACCTCACATTAATACAAACATATTATGTTATTAGACAAAAACCTGTAAAGTGTCACATTTTAAAGCTATAAGCAACTAAAGGTTTACTTCTTTATTTTAAGATTTTTTTGTGTCAAGTTATAGTTCACATCAAATTCATCACTTTGCGGGTTTTCGTCTAATGACATTTTATGTTTGTATTGATGCCAGGTATCTATTTTAAACTATAACTTGAGACAAAAAAAATTCAATAACGAATTAAAACTTTAGTTGCTTGTACATATCTTTAAAACGTGACACTTCACGGGTTTTCGTCTAATGACAAATTATGTTTGTATTGATAGCAGTTATCAATTTTTAAATGAATTTTATGGGAACTATAACTTGAGAAAAAAACCTCAAAATAAAGAAATTAAACTTTGGTTGCTATTCTTGATGACTGTACTTATATACAATATTACTGATTCACATTTTGCTAAGTGTGCGAATCGCCTACTATTAATTCTTAAAGGGGTCAACTCGCACGCGATTAAAATTCGTATGGGCGAATCGACTACTAAAATAATATCATTTTTGAAAGTGGGCGATTCGTGCATTCGTGCGAATTAATTTCGTGCGAATCGACTACTAACCCGCGCAGTCGATTGCCATTTTTCATGAATCGTACTATTCCAGTCGCACCGCTGTTTTTACAATATAAAGGCATCTACCGCAGTCGCGCAGCTGCTGACACTGATTGTTTGTCCAGAAAAGCAAAGTCGCAAATCTTTACAAGCGAACACATAACGCGCGTTAGCGAGGTACTGGGGCACAATACACTGCCTCCACGAGCATCTAGCGGCGAAATCGGCTTGACTCGCGCTTTAAAATCGCCATTCTGTACAAGGCTTTAATGTGAGAGCGGCCCTATCGCGATATCACGTTGAGCGTCAAGTAATACCTTTCGGCTCCAACGTACAGGTATTGTTTGCTGCTTATGGGGGCGTAAAACGATCATTAATAGGAATAATTGCTACGAGGGTACCGACGAAATAAAATCAATACGTACCTTGTCGATACGACATTGGAGGTATTGACTTTTGGTATTAATGTTTTTGTGGATTAGAAAATTGTATTGTATCTTTCAGTAAACTAAATTAGTGTAGCTAGGACTTTTTTATTTCATTTACATGCTGCAGTTGACATTTTGTTGTCTCTTCAACATTCGTTGACAAATAATGGGTTATTTGCAATGAAAACTTCATAGTTTGTTAAATAACAAACTAATTATTACAATAGGGTATTTGACTATATTTTTTTTTATTTGTCTTGTAACTATACAGTTTATTTAATAAATAGCACTAAGCTTTTTTAAATTTTGAAATATGTTTTGTATTTTCGGAGTAACAGAGTTGTAAACTTCACGATTAGACAAGGAAAGCGCTACTTGTATGTGACGTCACATGCAAGTAGCTCCATACACGCGCCATATAAAATGTTGTTTTAGAAAGAGACAGATATCTGAGTAAAACATTCTTGCAACTGCAAAAATCTCAGTTTCGGCTTACATTAAAAAAATTAAAATGTCCTCCTAGCCGAGTTTTCGACTACGGCGGCCAATCTTTTACGATCAGCCGACTACGCAGGATATATTAGGTATAGTGCACAAGTGAGTGCAAGCACAGGTACACTCCCTATTCGCTCACTCTCATTACATGGTGGGACACGACCGAAGAGAGATCAGGCGCAGGACCAACGGCTTAACGTGCCTTCCGAAGCACGGAATCATCATTCTTTTCAGACATTTAGGTGATTCAACCCTGCAGCAATGTCCTAACCAAACTGGAAACATTCACACAAAGTGATGCTCCCCGCGGGATTCGAACCCACGACCTCCGGGTATTAAAGCCCAACGCTCTAACCACTGTACCACGGAGGCAGTTAGACTAAACTACTGTGTGTGTACTATCTAATCGCCTGTTTGTTTTGTACAAATAGTGAGAAAATTTACAGGTTTTGACGGACACATGCTACGTTCATTACGTAGGGTTTGTCATGCAGTTGAACTAATGAGTTGGTAGTCTATACTTATATTATAAAGAGGAAAGATTTGATTGTTTGTTTGTTTGTATTGAATAGGCTCTGAAACTACTTAACCTTAATCCTTGGTGAACATAGGGTACTTTTGATCCCGGAAATGTGGGGGGTAGGGGGGATATTTAAGAAAAAAAATTATGCGCGGGTGGAACCGCGGGCGGAAGGCTTTAGGCTATTTCATTGACCAGCGCACATTCTGGGGTTACCTGTGAAAGGTAATTCGTTGACACTTTTTTTGAGTTGTCCTATTGTTTTTACACAATTTTACACCACATGAAGGCATTTTTTACTAAATTGGGAAATCGAACAATGGTGTCCGATCGGCTTGTCTTTGTGTAAGTGTGTGAGTGTGGGCACGTATTAAGGATAATGAGTGGCTTATTTGCCTGGTTCACTTTTGTGTAGGAGGCGCGGAGTCCATATTTTTTAACTCATCCTTGTTTCGCTCGTGTCGTACGAAGAAAGACCTATAAGGGCCCTTCTCGATTTAGACCGCGCTTTTATGATGCACAGTTCAATAGCTCCCATTCTATATGACGCTTTATTATTGCGAGGATTCGGAAGACACTGATCAATTTGCGGTTACGAGTGTCGTATTCCTGCTGGATATTACAAACATTTACATATTGCTCTCATCTCTGGTATGGTTCCGCAAAGTACTTGTTGGAGACCCTCGACAGGTTGCAGCGACGTGCTATCCGTATTGTCGGTGATCAAGAGGTGACTAAGACCCTAGAACCTCGTCAGCTACGGTAGAGACGTTGCCAGTCTTAGTGTTCTTTACCATCTCTATGATGGGGAATGCTCTGAAGAGTTATTCCAACTCATCCCGTCCTCTCCTTTCCACTCCCGAACAACAAGCGTCGGACTGCGTTGCCTTTCGCATACCATCCAGACACTGATGGCCCGTACCAAGTGGTATGGTTCCTCTTTTTTACACCGTGCCAATAATTCATGGTATGCCCTTCCAGCTCACGTGTTTCCTTCCTCTTAAAATTCTGGGCTTTTTAGGCGGGGCGTGAAGCGGCATCTCAGCAGGCCTTCAGGGTGAGGGTGACTGGCTCAATGGGTACTATGTTCTATTGAGCCAGTCAACCTTATATTTGGACCTTACATCCGCTTACCATCAGGTGGAATGAGGTCATCCTGACTGCTTCCTTATAAAAAATAATAATTTAAGGATACATTCCAAAACAAATACTATCAATACCATGATAAATTCCAAAATAATAATAATTACAATGTAAAAAGATATTCTATTAGTGTTACAATTTGATCATAGACTAAAAGCCAGTTTTTCCACTAACAGACATTTATTAGTCAAAATAAAAAAAAATATAAGCTACAAAAATTAGACTATCCCATTTCAATTTCCGAATCATTTACTGACCAGATTTTTTTTCTTTATGTTAGAGGGAGATTTCCTCCCTCAACCAAGTTATGGACTTACGGAATAAAATATTTATGTTTGTCTGTTTGTTCCAGAAGGTGCTGATGGCGGTGGAGGCGCAGGCGGTGCAGAGGACGAGGAGGAGGACGAAGAGGACACCTGCTGGATGCGGTGTATCGAGAAGTTCCCTCCCCCCCTCCGCGCTCTCTGTGAATCGCATCGCTTCGAAAATCTCAATGTGAGTACTGGCCTCGAAGCCTTTTTCTTTTTTTTGACCTTAAGGCATTAGCACACTGCAGCGAATGCTAAGCGGAAGCGAAACGAAAGCGAACACTTTGATGCCTGACACTTTTCTAAGTATTATGCCATGAAGTAAAAAGAGAGTACTAATGGAACAAGGATATGTTTCCACGCATCGTTTATAAAAACGTTTTTAGTGAATATTAATTAAATCTGTATAGGTGATGTATCACTGTCAAAACGGTTTGCCACCACGCCACATCGTAAATTTTTTGTCGAGCAGTTTCCATTTCAGATTTGTGAATTGATAAAAGGAAAAAAAACATTTTTTTTTGAAGTTACTTACAAACGTGGTATGCATTTCAACAAATATTTTCGTATTGTTTGGGGCTGGACGGTGACTTTGTGTAAATAATGTCTAGGCCGGAAAATTTATATTTATTTATTTATACATGTAACCAAAATGTAAAAAAAATTATAAAACTTTAACAATATTCATTAATTAATCTACCTTCATCGAGAAACAAAACATTTTAATCGAAATATTTCATCCTTTCTCAGCTGCTTTAATTAATCCAACCACGTGTTTTATGCGTCAATTTTTCAGCATGCAATATGACTGTTTCAACCGAAGATTTCACGTTTATAACTTATTAAAACTAATTAAATTTTAATCTAACGTCATAAGTAAAAAGTTGTTAAGCACGATGAATATTAAACTACTGTGGGCTCAGACAGGGATGGGAATCGCAAATTGAAATTAAGTAATGAAAGAAAAAGTTAAATTGAGTTGGAGCAAACTTGTGAAGTGAGAGTAGTGTCCAGTCCATCGATACTCAAAGTGGTTTATGTCAGCTCCCTTGGGCTGGCTTCGAAAACTAGTTCATTTACTTTGGAATAGAATAAAATTGGATGAAATAAAATGATTTGTTTTTGCGACTGGATTTATTACATATACTTGTGTTCGTCAAGTTGTCTTTGACGTAGCGCCTTCGACATGAATGATTAGCCTAATCTTACTAGACAGTCACAGACACTTTTATCATATTGATTTTTATAATACTGATAGCGGTCGCCTCCGTGGTTTTACACGCACCCATCCTCCCACATTTCCGGGATGAAATGTACCCTATGTCACCCGGGAATAGTGTAGCTTTCTAACAGTGAAAGAATTGATTAAATCGGTTCAATAGTTTCAGAGCCTATTCAATGCAAACAAACAAACAAACAATCAAAGCTTTCCTCTCTATAATTATTGGTATAGAAGTATCTGTTAACAAAACCGTTTAACTTTCAACTTTACCATAATATTAAAGATGAAGATCTTTAAAAAGTTTGGGATGATGATGACTCCCTTATTATTAGTCTTTGATTAAGGGCAGCCCTACGAACGCATGGAAGGGCTTTAGAATACGACTGGCTTGACACTACTCTGGTAGATACTTTCTTATTGCCGTGCTTAAGGGGGGGTGGGAGTACATAAAAGAGGCATAGACCGACAAACTTATCTGTTCCGGTGGCGGCGTCGCTACTGTCTATTTAGAACTGTCATTAAATATCGTTTTTGCATTGTATTTCACGTAGTTCCAATTTTAGCCACCGGAACAGATAAGTTTGTATTATGCGTCCAAATATGGCGCCGCGCTCGCACATTTCGTAGTTTTTTAAACATAGTAAACGAGACACTAATTTTATCAAGTCAAACTGCGAATTTATCTGTAAATATTTAGTGGCTATAATTGAGTGAAAATTCAAATGTTAATTGGCAGGAGCTTAGACATAAAATACGAAAATCGTTAAAAAAAGGGGTAACTTTGGGATTTTTTTCTATCGAGTGAAGTTTATAAAAACATGTAATTGAATGCGATTTTAACTAGATCAGATCCTTAACTGATACATATATTTTTTTTAGAATTGAAAACACTGATTTGTATGTCTCAGGTGGCTTTTAAAAACCATACGCGCGGCATCTGCGGAACTACACAGCCTTAATATATTATTGCGTAGCATGTACAACATAAAATAACTTCTTTTAACTACATTTAATATAATTATGTGCTAATTATTTACACTAAAAAAACTGTTTAGTTTTTTTGTAAAACATTTTAAATATTTTAAGTCATATGCAGAAACCAGTCAGACGAAAAACAATTCAGAAGTCAAATCAATGTTGATGTGGCGAACTCAAATGAAAAATGTTCACAATTCCCTATCCTTGGCAATTTAAATTCGAGGCTGTGTTTTATTCAGTGCATAAAAAAAGGATAAGTCATCATTGCGCATCTTCGCAAACCCATAATATTAGTATCAAGTTTTACGTGACCAGTAATCAAAATTCCAGTATACCAAATGCCTCTATCATGTCTTATTGATGTATGGAAAATAAAACTTCGAAATTTGTTTTATTTTTGTATGATTACTTATTATAATAGCAAATAATTTAATATTATAAAGTTTTTACATAGAATTCCATATTGCATTTATCAAAAAAAAAGGTGTTGTACTTTACAATAAAATTACCTACACCTTGATTTACTGCCATTGTAGAAGCTAGCTACCTATTTATTTTATCTACATCCATACCATAAATGTCTATTTTATATTCAGGAGCGATGAGCAAACGCCCTACATTTAGATATAAGTATCTGTGGCTGCATTGAAATGTTTACATTTTAGTGTCGGTAACCGATACTTAATTTCGTTCAAATTTCGAACGTCTTCTTTAAAAGTAAAAATTAATAGGTTTTTTCGATTATCGAATTAGTCGATTAGTAATTTTATGTTCCATTCCTATACATTTAATTCGATGCTGAAATTATAACAATCGATTTGAGAATCGAAATCAACTCGTGTCTAGATTGTTTATGGATTTTAAAAACTACAAACGTCAGTCATTATGTCAGTACTAACTTTTACATACAGATTAAGTTGGTAACTAGGGCGTTTGCTCATCAATCCTGACTATAAAATAGACATATTATCGTATGAATGAAGATAAAGTTATGTATGTGACTGTACATAATTAGTCATTAAAATACTCATGTGATTCTTTTATGAAACTCACTTCCTTCGTTTCATAAAACCACATTCCTATTTTAATGACCCTCATTATGCAGCAGTCACATAAATAACTATAAAAACCCTAAAGGTTAAACTAAAATGCCCAACAATGACATTGTAGGTTACTACATTACACACTAAAACATTTTGAGTCCAGTTTTAATAAAGTTTTAATACTTTCTCTTTGTAAGAACTGGACGTAGGATTCTTTAGTCTGCCATGATAGGATGTTTTATTCAAAGAGTTTGTAAGCGCCTTTAGTATTTTAAAATGGCTCGTAGACGGCTTACTGTTATTGAGCCCACTGGACGCTTACTCGCTGTAAGGGAACTGTTTACGACAAATATTTACGTCGATCGCCTGCGGCAAACACAATTCGGACCGCAAACAACACTTTTCATTAGAAGCCATAGACTGAATACTTGAACAACTGGGATTTTAAGTTCCGCCGCGTATTTCTTGGCGATTAGTTTTGTTTTCGGTAACGAACCGGTTATGGTTACGTGCTTCAAGAAATAATAACAAGGTTTAATGAGGAAGTTTTGGAAAACATTTCCCTTCGACTGGGGGTCGGTCTTTGTTTAAATTTTATTTACTTCGGGGCTAAAGCAAAACAAACTTCTCTTGCTTTTGTGTTCGTCTTTTTAAATCTTAGTTAGTTCACGAGCTTAAATGACGTTTTGATTTAATGCTATTTAGATAAAACTTTTGAATGTACGAGTATGTATGTATTCAAAGAATCAAAATATTGTCCGGATTTGACTAAGAGCCAATGAACCTAAGATCACAACTATTAGGCTAAAAAAGCAATGTGCGAGTCTGTTTAAAAAAATGTATAGTGTTGTTTATTATTTATAGCCGGACCAGGAAAATAAAAGCCTGCTCTGGAGACGCCACATTAGCTATGGTTATAGCATCACTTGGTTGCTATTGTTATACTCACAAATTACTCACAAGTCTCACAACAAGGCACGGTTGACAGTTGACATAACACTTTGACAGAATAATAATGACTGAAATCTTATTGTTTTTTTTTATTTGATTGTTGCCACTTGAAGAAATTAGTTCCAATATTTTTCCGAATAACTGTCGTTTCGGACACATTTTATTCGGACACAGTGTCCGAATTGACACTTTTTAATTTTAATATTTTTTTACTGTCGATTCGGACACCGCGATATAAATAGCTGTTTTGTACAGTCAGATAAAAAATCTTCCTACGTTTTCTTTTCATTATAAAAATAAAGTCTCAACGAAGCCTTCTACACGAAGCTATCGGTAATGTTTCTAAAGATGACTGGGTCAAATGTGTGAGGCATGCAGAGGAATTACAGGATCAGGATCTAGCAAAGGCAATTTTAAAAGATAAGAGAATACAGTCTCTGGTAATAAATTTACACGAAGATGACAGCGCTCCTGACCCGTGGTACAACTGCGATGTCCAACTGGTTGTACCACGGGGAAGTAAAGTTACCCATGGTTCAACTGGTTGTTCTATGATTGTTGTGCGTCCCCATGATCCATCTCCCTGATATACATGATATGTATTACAGGGAGTTGGACCAAGGAAAAAACAACTCACCCTTGATACAGAATTCTCAGCAAAGTGGATTTTTTTGAACTAATGCGTGTCTGAAAATCTATTAAGGAATGGCGGACAAATGCAATCTTCTTTCATCAAACATACCTAACTTTTCTGGATAACGTAAACTTTTTAAATAACTCCACTAAGGTCATGTTGCCCTGGTACCCTTTGCGGAGAATTCTAAATCAAGGATTAAAGGGGGACAACCACAACAATCATAGAACAAACAGTTTAACCATGGGTAACTTTACTTCCCCGTAGTACAACCAGTTGAACATCGCAGTTGGACCACGGGTCGGGAGCGCATTTTATAACTCCACTAAGGTCATGTTGTCCTGGTACCCTTTGCTGAGTATTCTGAATCAAGGATTAAAGGGGGACAACCACAACAATCATAGAACAACCAGTTGAACCATGGATCACTTTATTTTAGCAGTTGGACCACGGGTCGGGAGCGATTCCCAGTAGTAGGTACAACTAGTTGGACCAAGGAAAGAACAACTCACTCGAGTTGAACTATTGGTAAAGATTTTTCCCCATAGAACAACCAGTTGAACCATGGGTAACTTTACTTCCCCGTGGTACAACTAGTTGGTCATCGCAGTTGTACCACGGGTGAGGAGCGCTGTCATCTTCGAGTAAATTTATTACCAGAGGCTGTATTCTCTGATCTTTTAAAATTGCCTTGGCTAAATCCTGATCCTGTAATTCCTCTGCATGCATCACACATTTGACCCAGTCATCTTTAGAAACACTACCGATAGCTTCGTTTAGAAGGCTTCGTTGAGACTTTATTTTTATAACGTAAAGAAATCTTAGGAAGATTTTTTATCTGACTGTATAAAACAGCTATTTATATCGCGGTGTCCGAATCGACAGTGAAAAAATGTTAAAATTAAAAAGTGTCAATTCGGACACTGTGTCCGAATAAAATGTGTCCGAAACGACAGTTAGTCATTTTTCCACAATATGGCGAGGTTTTTTATTTTAATGGTCGGGCCATAAATAATTTTAATTTGATACTTCATCGCGGAAACGGTTTAGACATGAAAAGAATAGCAATTTCAAAAGTGTTCCATTTCCGACACGACACACGGAACACTGAAAAACAGAAAATAATCGTGACTTCCGCACCGGAACGGGTTTATAAAGGGACCGACACGTAACAGGGTGTTAAATCATTTTTGTCTGCCGCGTCATTTTCTGTATCTGTCGCTTCGTATGATTCGTCCTTACATCAGGGCTCGTTCACACGAGCGATTACTCGTACTTTTACCGTAAACAGCTCGCACATTTTGTCTGACGCGTTCATTAACCTATTCTGCTCGCACTATGCTTTCTCCTTACGTCAGGGCTCGTTCACACGAGCGATTGTTCGACCGCGTGTAGGCTGCGAGCTTGTTTCGCAGCTGACCATGCTAAGTCTATGAATACACGGCGTTTCATAGTTGCAGGCTCGCAGCTTCTGTAAAATAAAGATACATATATTAATGTTAAAAATCTAAACAATCTGCTCGGTGCGCTTTTCTTTCGCAACGTCCGCAACGTGCGCGATGACACCAGCTAGTAGAAGATAAGCATGCAAAGCATACCCGCGTGTGACTGATTGACGGACAACTGACTAAAGAATCTTATCGTAAATATATGGCCTTGTTACAATATCTTAAAAGCGAAGGTTACGTAGCCACTTTAAATTCCGCTTTCGGGAGTGTGTAAATAAAATAACGGGTCCTTTATTGCAGCGTCAGCGGCTAAAAACTGCTTCGTAAGTTCTTGCTAAGATAACGAAAATTCGTCATTCAACAGGACAATCACGACGGGGTGTTAGTTAAAAGTTTTAAGTTCCACGTACAAAAGAATTTCCTTCTCAATAAGTTGGAAAATAGCGGTATACTAGCGGTATTTATACGATTGACTTTTGAGAACTAACAGCGAGCACACAATGAGTTCGCTTTACCGAGATATCGCTCAAATCTGACTCGTGAGAAATGACTCGTGTGGATGCTTCTTAATGTTTTGCGGGCAAGACGTCT